>CM077593.1:80702500-81952500 GCA_039654915.1 Aquilaria yunnanensis
CCATACCCAAAAATTACTCAACTTTCTCAATCCATTTCAATCCAAAAGCAATCCAACAACTTAAAAACACTTTCTCCCTTACCTTAACACCAAGAACAAGCAAGAATTCGAACCCTTCCTCTTCCAAACAAGCTTCCAAAGTTCTACACAAAACCATACCAAAACAAAGCTCTAAAACATCAAAAACACCTCTTCCAACCAAAACCCAAGCTTCCAATCAATCAAATAACACGAATTCAATCAAGAACATGAATCATACCTCGTTCAAAAACAGGGGATGGAGAAAAACGCCTCTCCAAGCTTCAAAAACATGGATTCAAGCTTGAAAATGCATCCTCCAAGCTTAAACACCCTTAATTGCGCCTCTTGACACCAAGATCACTTGATTCCAAGTTCAATTTGAGAGAGAAATGAGTGAGGGAAGCTTAAGAACGTGTTAATGGTAGCTTCTCCCCCTCTTTCCCTTCTTAAACCCTCACTTAGCAACCAAGATCACCAAGGTTTCAAGTTAAGTGCAATTAGGTCCCCCATCTTTGTAACTTGACAATTCTTGATTAAATTCTTGTCTATTTGTTGAGTTTGAGTTAAGGTTAAAAGTTAAGTTCTAAAAATTCATTTTAAAACACTCGGGACTCGTCCCGGCCATTCAGGGTGCAAAATTACCATTTTGCCCCTGAACTTAGTTCAGAGCTTTATTCTTGTCGGAACTTAGTGAACTTTGGCAAACTTCTAAATTCTTGCTAGGCAAACTTAAATTAAACTTCTAAACTAAATTCTAAAGTCCTTACCTCCCTCTAGAAGGGCCGTAACATTCTCCCCTCCTTCTGGAATTTGGTCCCCCAAATTCCGTTGCAACTCTGGAAAAACACCAGGATATCTTTTCAGCATATCCTGCTCTGTCTCCCAGGTAGCTTCCTCCTCACTATGGTTAGACCAAAGGATCTTAACCATCGGAATCCACTTAGTCCGCAGTTTCTTGACTTGCCTATCCAAAATCTGAACTGGTTTCTCTTCATAAGTCAAGTCCTCCTGAATGGGTATCACTGAAGGATTTACTACCTGTCCGGGCTCAACTGTGCACTTCCTGAGTAAACTAACGTGAAACACGTTATGCACTTGAGAAAGGTTAGGCGGTAAAGCCAACCGATAAGCAACTTTCCCAACTTTCTCTAACACTTCATAAGGTCCAATGAACCTTGGAGCTAACTTGCCCCTCTGTCCAAAACGACTAACTCCTCTCATGGGCGACACTTTCAGAAGTACTTTGTCACCAACCTCAAAACTCAATTCTCTTCTCCTTCTGTTTGCATACTTAGTCTGTCTGTCATTAGCTGTCTTGATTCTCTGCTGAATCAACTTAATCTTAGCTGTAGTGTCAGCTATGATCTCAGGTCCAACGACCACTCTGTCTGTTGGATCTGCCCAACAATGAGGTGTCATACACCGTCTCCCATACAAAGCTTCATAGGGCGCCATTCCAATAACAGATTGATGACTGTTATTATAGGTAAACTCGATCAGTGGTAAATGCTGATCCCAATCACCTCTGAAATCAATGACACACATGCGTAGCATGTCCTCCAAAGTCTGAATCGCCCTCTCTGACTGTCCGTCAGTCTGTGGATGAAAAGCAGTACTGAGGCTAACTTTATTGCCCAATGCTTCCTGAAAAGCATTCCAAAACCGTGATGTAAATCGTGGATCTCTGTCCGATATGATCTGATCTGGTATCCCATGGAGTCTCACAATCTCCCTGAGATATAACTGAGCCAACCTCTCCAATGTATAGGTGACTCTGATCGGTATAAAGTGTGCCGACTTCGTCAATCTGTCAACCACTACCCAAATAGCATCATGTTGACTCCGGGTGGTCGGTAACCCCACTAGGAAATCCATAGTAACGGATCCCCACTTCCTCACTGGTAGAGATAAACTCTGAAGTGTGCCTGCTGGTTTCTGGTGTTCAGCTTTCACCACTTGACATGTCAAACACTTTGCCACATGTCCTCGTACATCTCTCTTCAATCCTGGCCACCAAAAATGTGTCTTCAGATCTTGATACATCTTACTAACACCAGGGTGAATACTCAATGTACTACTATGTGCCTCCTGTAGGACTTGCTGCCTAAGTCCCTCAACATTCGACACATAGAGTCGATCACCATAATGCAGTATTCCATCTTCGTACTTGAACTCTTTCTTCAAAGCACCAGTCTTAGCTTCACCTGAAATCTTCTTCAACAATGGATCTTCCAACTGAGCTTCTCTGACTCTGGCTAACCAAGCCGTCTGAATCTCCAAAACGTAGACTAAGGATTTTTCTCGACTTTGCCATAATTCATGCAAAGCTAAGAAACAATCCTTCAATGCTCCTTCTGAAGAATCTGTAGCCTGATCCTTGGACAAGATCACTCCTGTGTACTTCCGGCTCAAAGCATCTGCTACCACGTTCCCTTTACCCGCACAATACTCGATCGAACAATCATAGTCTTTAATGTACTCAATCCATCGCCGCTGTCTCATGTTCAGATCCTTCTGAGTAAACAAATACTTCAAACTCTTGTGATCAGTGAAGATTCTGAACGATCTTCCCATCAAATAATGTCTCCATAGTTTCAGTGCAAAGATCACTGCTGCAAGCTCAAGATCATGAACAGGGTAGTTCAACTCATTAGGCCTCAGCTGTCTCGAACCATAAGCAATCACCTGACTGTCCTGATGTAGAACACAACCTAAACCTGAACCTGACGCATCAGTATAAACTGTAAAGGCTCTGTCCGGGTCTGGTAACACAAGTATGGGTGCACTGGTCAACTTTTCCTTCAGCTTCATGTAGGCTTCTTCACACTTCGGTGTCCACTCAAATTTCTGAGCTTTCCTGGTCAATGCTGTCAACGGCGTAGCTATCACAGAGAATTTCTCTATGAAGCGTCTATAGTAACCTGCTAGACCCAAGAAACTCCTGACCTCTGTAACTGTAGTCGGTCTCTTCCAATCAACCACTGCTTGAACCTTTTCAGGATCAACTGACAAACCTTGAGCACTGATAATATGCCCCAAAAACTGAATCCTCTCGGACCAAAACTCACACTTAGAAAATTTTGCATAGTACTGATTATCCTTCAGCACTTGCAAAACCGTTCTAAGGTGCTCCTCATGCTCTGCTATAGACTGTGAATAGATCAGAATATCATCGATGAAGACCTCAACAAACTGATCCAGAAATGGCTTAAAGATCCGATTCATAGCTTCCATAAACACTGCTGGAGCATTAGTCACACCAAAAGGCATAACCGTATACTCATAATGTCCGTACCTTGTCCTGAAGGCAGTCTTCGGAATGTCTTCCTCCTTAACTCTAATCTGAAAATACCCAGACCGAAGATCAATCCTGGAAAACACTCTCGCTCCTCTGAGTCTGTCAAACAAATCATCAATTCTAGGAAGTGGATACTTATTCTTAACTGTCACTGCATTCAACTTCCTGTAATCGATGCACAACCTGAAAGTTCCATCTTTCTTCTTCACAAATAATACTGGAGCTCCCCACGGTGATACACTCGGTCTTATGAAACCTTTCCCTAGCAGTTCCTCCAACTGCTTCTTCAACTCATCCATCTCAGGAGCCGACATCCTATAAGGTGGTACTGAAATAGGCTCAACCCCTGGTTGCAGATGGATAGCAAACTCAGTATCCCTCCTAGGTGGTAACCCAGGTAACTCCACTGGAAACACCTCAGGAAACTGATTAGCTACAGGAATGCTTCCCAACTCTTCCTCTATAGCTACTCCATTCAACGAGTAATACTCCTCTTCACCAACTACAGGGATGGTATCTACAAGTCTAAGGTGTAAACTCTTAGCACTAGATGCCAACCCTCCTGTGCAAGTCACTCTAGCTCCTTGAGCATCAATGATGTCAACTGAGTGATTCGCACAGTTAATTTGTGCCTTGTGCTTACTCAACCAATCCATTCCCAGCACCAGGTCATATGATTTCAACTCAATCACCCACAACTCACAATAAAAGTCATGATCACCTAACTGCAAAGGATACCTAGTAACCACTTCATTGGTCACAATAAAACCTCTCCCTGCAGTCCTGATGAGTCTCAACTCACCCGCAATTTCACGCTGTAAACTATGCTTATCTACCAAGGCAGAAGATATCACTGAAAGAGTAGCTCCCGTATCGAAAAGCACTCTAACACTACTGCTCAGAAAAGTAAAATTACCTCGTACAGCTGGCGGTTCTCTGGCCGCCTGGTTCGTCAAAGCGAAGACTCTTGGGTTCACTGCTGCAGCAACTACTCCAGGCCGGTTCCCAATAGCAAGCGGTACTGGAGGTAGAACCCGAGATGGACCTGTAACTGAACGAACTCTTGGGCAGTCCCTGGCCCAATGCCCTCTCTGACCACAGACATTACAAATATCTGTGCCCAGTGTACATGGTCTTCCACCATGGAACCGTCTGCACCTAGGACACACACCTGTCCTCCTCCTCTTAGATGGATCCTGGTTCCCTACCATTGGTCGCTTTCCAGCACTTTTCCCCAAGTTAGATGGCCCAGCTTCCACCTTTTTCACAGGTGCTCTGGAATCCTCGAATTCCCTTTCCAATGCCAATGCCTTCTGAACCATCTGGCGATAACTTCTGATGTCAACTGTCGCCATATACCTCCTGAAAATAGGCTTCAGGCCCTGGGAAAACTTCTTGGCTTTCAGCTCATCATTACCCAACATATATGGAGCATACCGAATAAGTGAGTTGTATCGCTGCTCATACTCCCGTACTGACATCTCTCCCTGTGTCAGATTCTCAAACTGGATCCTCCTCTGATCCTGTGCAGCTTCACTAATATACTCCTGTCTAAACTTCTTCTCGAAGTCTGACCACTTGAGCACCTTTTTCTTGTGCTCTGGGCGAGTGCCATTACTCTCCCTCAGCAGTTCCATCACATCATCCCACCAAAGACTGGCTCTCCCTCTCAAAAAGAAAGGTACTAGAACCATCCTCTGCTCTGTCTCATAACCACCACAAGTAAAGAGTCTGTTCATAACAGACAACCAATCCTCTGCTCTGTCAGGATCTCCTGTCCCGTCAAAGCTAGGTGGATCAACTGTCTTGAACTTTTCCAGCAACCTCATCTGATGTGGAGTGTCTCCCCTCCTTGGAGCCTCCATCATCTCTGGTTCCTCAACCTCCTCAAGAACTTGATTTCTAGGTTCCTGAGCTCTAGGCACTTGCTGTTGTTCAGCATGCCTTTCCTGTTCCTGTTGTGGCTCAACTTCCTCCTGGGCAACACCTCTGTCCCCATAATCTCTGAACATCTCTGTTACAAGAGTGTTCATACCCTGTGCCACCTGAGACATAGTCTCAGTCAAACCTTGTAGCACTCTGGATATCTCATCCAACCTCGCCACAACTGGGTCACTAGAACCTTCACCAGGTTCCCTAGTCCCCCTCGAAGTTCCAGACCTCGTATCAACCATAATAACCTGCAACCACAGCCAGACAACATTTCCCCAGATGTTGGTCAGTACTAACTTCCTAGCACTTGGACTTTACTACTAGATCTCAGTCTAAGCCTCCAATATCTATGAAATAAAACCCTTAGCTCTGATACCAAGAACACTGACACGATCCCCGTGCCCCTGCCCGGGATACCCTGTGAGCGTTTGTCTCACGGTGGATTGTAATTGGCTAGCTGGTTATGTGTGTGGATTAAATCCAATGCTACTAGTTGATTAACCTAGAAATGCAATATGTATGCACTTATGCTTTGACTTGGTTTATTAAAACCATAAAACATTTAATCATTTAGACATTTAGCCGGCTAGGTAAAATTCTATATAAATAAATACAAAATGCCAAAGCATAGCAAAATCAACCCTTGAGTGATTAACTACACATACACCGCTCGTGAAAGCATTTATACATAAGTAACTAATGCTCTCACCCAGAGAACAATCCCCTGAGTCAAGGACTCTTTATAACATAAATACTGGAGGCAAAATAAAGTACTGTATCAAAATACAAGACTTTGCTGAGATCTTTTACCCTAGCTCCCACTTTGGACTCCTGTCCCAGTGGCGAGTCTCACAAGTCCTGTGCCAAGTGCTACTAGGCTCTGCAGCCAAAGGAAGAAACAAGTTAGTACCACAGCCTGACCAACAGACCAATTAAACACTTAAGCAGACTAGAAACTTAAAGTTTCTCAACTACCGTACCTTTACAAACAAAAAGGTACTACCGTGATAATCCTCAGCGATTATCCGGTCCTGCTACTCCAGGCTCTGCATAACAAACAGGGAGTGAGAATTCAACATTCTCAGTAAGGGTCTTCGATGTACCTGCAAGAAAAATTACTAGGACTCTGGCTGCGAGCTCACACAGCATGAGGGTACTAGTCATATATATATATACTAGGCCGGTAGACCTCTCCTCAAGTAGTCCTCTGTATCAGGCCAAGTGCAATCACTTAGCAACCTGACACATATACAGGCCAAGCGCAATCACTTAGCAACCTGACATATAGGCCAAGCGCTATCACTTAGCAACCTATCATATGGCTCAAGGGCGAACCTTAGCAAGCCTCATTCAAACATAGAGCCTCTCACCTAATTGTTATGCAGGGGAATTTATGATGGGACTTGTAGACTAGGCCGCAGGGCCTCTTTGATGTAAACTAGATGAACAAGGTTTCGCCTCGTGGCCTCGTGGCTCCGGCACGGCTAGGCCGACAAGGGTTCTAAACCTCTCACCTGAGCTATTGATAGCTAATTAAGTTCAATTGCAACATTTGTTTCCTTACTTGTTGCCTAAGCAACTTACTTACCTCAAACAGTTCAAGAAAACTCATACTTCCGGTGGGACTTTCGGAAGTTTCGGAGTACCATCGGGATCCTCGGACCCTTAGGCACGTTCCGAGCCTTCCGTAGTCTCGGTCGGGTCAACGCAGCAAAAAGTCAAACCCTCCATTTTTAGGTGTTGGCGCCGCGTCGCCAAAGGCAAAAGGGATTGGCGACGCGTCGCCAACGAGCAAACGCTCTGTGAAGAAAAATTGAATTGGCGACGCGTCGCCAATTTTCGGGCCAATTGGCGCCGCGTCGCCAATTCTGCAGAAATGCAGAATTTGGCCGATTGCTGCTACGAACTTTGGCAACCAAATACATATAGCAAACATGCATCAAAAGTTACCAAATTTCATACACATGAAGTACATGTTGCAAGGAACAAAACCAACTATCAAAGCCAAACTATGATGCATTAGAAGCATCAAACCAACCCTTCGAATTTAGCTAGTCCATCATAATTCCCAAAACGTTTCTTCATACCATACCCAAAAATTACTCAACTTTCTCAATCCATTTCAATCCAAAAGCAATCCAACAACTTAAAAACACTTTCTCCCTTACCTTAACACCAAGAACAAGCAAGAATTCGAACCCTTCCTCTTCCAAACAAGCTTCCAAAGTTCTACACAAAACCATACCAAAACAAAGCTCTAAAACATCAAAAACACCTCTTCCAACCAAAACCCAAGCTTCCAATCAATCAAAAAACACGAATTCAATCAAGAACATGAATCATACCTCGTTCAAAAATAGGGGATGGAGAAAAACGCCTCTCCAAGCTTCAAAAACATGGATTCAAGCTTGAAAATGCATCCTCCAAGCTTAAACACCCTTAATTGCGCCTCTTGACACCAAGATCACTTGATTCCAAGTTCAATTTGAGAGAGAAATGAGTGAGGGAAGCTTAAGAACGTGTTAATGGTAGCTTCTCCCCCTCTTTCCCTTCTTAAACCCTCACTTAGCAACCAAGATCACCAAGGTTTCAAGTTAAGTGCAATTAGGTCCCCCATCTTTGTAACTTGACAATTCTTGATTAAATTCTTGTCTATTTGTTGAGTTTGAGTTAAGGTTAAAAGTTAAGTTCTAAAAATTCATTTTAAAACACTCGGGACTCGTCCCGGCCATTCAGGGTGCAAAATTACCATTTTGCCCCTGAACTTAGTTCAGAGCTTTATTCTTGTCGGAACTTAGTGAACTTTGGCAAACTTCTAAATTCTTGCTAGGCAAACTTAAATTAAACTTCTAAACTAAATTCTAAAGTCCTTACCTCCCTCTAGAAGGGTCGTAACAGGCGGGACCCTCGGCGAAGCGAGCTAGGAAGGCTCTCCAACCTTCTCAGCTAGAGCTTTTGGAAGAAGAAGCTGGCGAAGAGGCTGGTCTTGTTGAAATTCCACCGGCCGAGGTCCCCGCTACTTCCGCCGAGGTGCCTCCTCCCGACCTCGAGGCCCCCAGAAACACTGTAGTGGTAGAAGTACCCACCGCCGAGGAGCGGTACCGACAGAAGGGTAAGGGTCTTTCTTCCGAGGGGCCCGAGGGTCCCAAGGACACTGTCTCCGAGGTTCCTCCAGGTATGCCTTTAGGCGAAGTTCAGCTTCTTTTCCTTTCGCGAATTTTTCTTCTGCTCCTAACTTCCTTCTCACTTTCAGGGGAGCCTCTTACTGCTGGCTGGAGGGCCATTCATGAGAGGAAACGGGCCCTGCGCGATGCCACAATCCCTGAGGGGAAGGTCCCCTTGGAGCCCTTTTGGACAATCACGGAGGATATGAATTTGTTCTCCGACGATTGTCCGAAGATGACCAAAGAGATTTGGAAGGGGATGACCACTGACGCCTCCTTCCGGGCCATAGCGGCGGCTCACCCGGGGGATAATACCCTCGCCGCAAAAGTCACCGAGCATGCTGCTCAGGTATAGTCTTTACACCTTTTTCCTCAATTTTCTAAGTGTTTAGACTTGTACTAACCTGGACTTTTGCCTTGCCGTAGCTGCTGGAGTACGCTGGTTATCTCCGAGTTCGGGTGGCCAGACAGGCTGCCTCCAAGGATGCGACTTCGCGGGAACTCAGCGAAGCGAAGGCTTCGCTTGCGAAGGTGATCGCCAGCAACCAGCAGCTGACAGCGGATTGTTCTCAGCAACTTGCTGCCGTTCGGGAGGAGTTCTCGAAGAAAAGAGAAGAACTTGAAAAGGACTCCTCCCGGAAGATTGCCGACCTCGGCGACCAAGTAAAGGGGCTGCTCGCCGCCAACGAAGATCTTGTCAAGGACAAGGCTGTTTCCGACAGTCTTGCGGCGAGGTTGACGGACGAGAACACTGCTCTTCAAGCCGAGGTCGAGGCTCTGAAGAAGGAGTCCGAAGAGACGCTGGGGATAAGCGAGCTTGAAGAGGAGGTTGCTGAGCTGAGGGACGAGGTCAATGTCCTTGGCATTCAAAAACGTACTTCTGATGACATGGCCAAGGTCGCTTTTCAGGACGGCTTCTGCCTCGCTCGGCACCAGGTGCTGCAGAGGTTCCCAGATTTGGACCTCTCTTTTCTGGAGGGCCTAAATATTCCTGAGGGACCTCGGTGGCAGTGGTCCAGGGTCGAGCATCTGAAGCTTCCTGGTCTTCGTCCGCCCGGCTCTCCCTAGTTTGTTTTAGGGCTCCTCTTATTTTTCTCCTTCGTGCTCCTTCTTTGGACACTTCTTTTGTAAGGCAGCGTTTGCTCTAAATGAACAATCTTTTCGGCTAAGTCCTTTCTTGCAAGTTTCTTCATTTCCACTGTCCCGAACATGTTTGCTTCAAGAGACTTTCGGAAAACCTGCAACCAAAGAAACTTTTTACCTTCCTTTGTCCCGAGCGTGCTCGCTCAAGAGACTTTCTAAAAATTTGGCTAAGTCTTTTGCAGGCTTTTTGTTTCCTTTTAACCCGAACATGTTCGCTCAAGGGCCTTCGGAAAACCTTCAGCCAAATTTTTCTGCCTTCCTATTGTCCCGAGCATATTTGCTCAAGGGACTTAGGAAAATTTTCACGAGATTGCTCATTCCCTTTTTCCCGAGCACGTTCGCTCAAGGGTGTTCGGAAATTACCTCTGCTTTTGTTTTGGCGTGTACTTTTGCGAGATTCTTGCTTTCCCTTTTTCCCGAGCATGTTCGCTCAAGGGTGTTCGGAAAATTTTCTCTGCACTGATTATGCCGAGTACCTTTGCAAGATTCTTGTTTCCCATTTTTCCCGAGCATAGTGGCTCAAGGGACTTCGGGAAGTCACATCTGCTTTTTTCGTGGCGAGCACCTTCGCGGAATTCTGTCTTGGACAATTTGGTATACTTGAAAATTTTTCTCAAGACCATTCTTCTCTAGACCATTCTGTACTTAGAATATTTCTTGTACAATATATTTCTTCCGCTCAACCTTAGGCGTAGAATTTTTTCAGGGCGTCTGAATGCCAAGTGTTTTTCAATTCTACGCCTTCGGCGTCGCCAAGCTTGTACACGCCTTTTCGTACTTCGGCAAGAACCAGATAAGGTCCTTCCCAATTTGCGCGAAGTACTCCGTGAGATGGCCTTCGGGGTGCAAAGTCGGCCTTTCGGAGAACGAGGTCTCCTTTTTTGATTTCTTTTGGCCTGGCTTTTAAGTTGATAGCCGCGGCCACTCTTTGCTGGAAAGCTTTTCTTCTCAGCTCGGCTATTTCTCTGTGTTCGGCCACAAGGTCGAGCTTAGTTCTCAGACCGAGGTCGTTTCCGCCTTCATCAAATACTTGCACCCGTATTGAAGGCTGAACTATCTCTATTGGGATAATGGCCTCTGTTCCGAAGACGAGTGAGAAGGGAGTTTCCCCTGTGGCTCTTCGTGGCGTCGTTCGGTAGCTCCACAATACACTTTGGAGTTCTCCTGGCCATTTCCCCTTGGCTTCCCCAAGTCTCTTTTTTAGGCCATCTTTTATGGTCCTGTTTGATACTTCCACCTGCCCATTGCTTTGGGGGTGAGCTACTGGGGCGAAGTGCATCTTTATTCCGAGGTCGCTGATGAATTCCTGGAATCCTTTGTCTATGAACTGGGATCCATTATCAGCTACTAGTACCCTCGGTATGCCAAATCTGCATACTATGTTTTTCCATACGAACTTCTGCACTTCTTTTGCCGAGATAGTTGCTAGTGGTTCTGCCTCTACCCACTTTGAGAAATAGTCCACTGCTACCACGCAGAATTTCACGCCTCCGGGCGCTGCGGGGAGTGGCCCAATGAGGTCTATACCCCAGACTGCGAAGGGCCAAGGATAGTCTGCCGACGTTACCATTTCCGAGGGTATCCTCTGGATTTTTGCATGTCTCTGGCAACTACCGCACTTCTGGACGAACTGCCTTGCGTCCTTTCTCAGGGTAGGCCAGAAGTATCCTTGGCGGAGTATCACTGCTGCAAGGGCATCAGTTCCAATGTGCGAGCCGCACATGCCTTCGTGGACTTCTTCGAGGACCATCTCAGTATCCTCTTCGCCCACACATCTCTGCAGCGGATTTGCATATCCTTGCCGATATAACTCTTCACCAATCAGGAAGAATCTTCCGGCGCGTCTTCGCAGTCTTGCAGCATTGCCGGCGTCTTCGGGAAGCTCATTCTCTGCGAGGTATCTCTTTATGGGGTCCTTCCACCCCATTCCCGAGGTCGTTACGCTTAGCACGGAGATGCTTGGATGGTCTAGCACCTCGGTGTATGTTTTGGACTTCGCTAAGCAATCTGCCTCAGTGTTATTCCGCCGGGGTACATTTTCGATCCGCACGGCGTCAAACTCTTGGATGAGTTTTCTTACCAGCTCGTGGTATTTTGCCAAGATTGGGTCCTTCGCCCCATAATCTCCTGCCGTCTGCCGAACTACCAGCTGGGAATCGCTGTGAGCCCTTAAGTTTCTCACGCCAATCTTTCTGGCCAAGCGTAATCCCGCTATGAGGGCTTCATACTCAGCTACATTATTGGTGACGTTGAAGCTGAACTTGATAGCCTTCATCACCTCTAGGCCTTCGGGTCCTCTGATAATTATTCCAGCTCCCTGGTGTTCGGACCCCGAGGCTCCGTCAACATGCAAGGTCCATTCTGGCTCACCTTCTTTCGGATCTGAGTGGTTCTCCTCAATGGTGGGTATTTCGGCGATAAAATCTGCCAATGCTTGGGCTTTTATGGCCTTCCGAGGCTCATACGTGATTTCGTGTTCGCTAAGCTCTATGCACCACTTGGAGAGCCTTCCCGAATGATCAACTCTCTTCATAACATCCCGTAGTGGTAGACTACTTCGGACGATGATGGGGTGAGCCTGGAAATATGGTCGCAGTCTTCTTCCTGCAAGCACCAAGGCGTATATAGCTTTTTGAAGCAAAGGGTACCTGACTTCGGCGCCATGCAGGGACTTGCTGACGTAGTAGACCGGCCATTGTTTCGGCCCTTCTTCTTTTATCAGGACCGAGCTCACGGCCTTTTCTGTGACGGCGAGGTACAGTACGAGGGGTTCTCCCACCCGAGGTTGTCGCAGAGTCGGCAGGCTGGCCAGGTAGACTTTGAGTTCTTCCCAGGCCTTTTGGCAATCTTCATCCCAGGGATGATTGTTTCTTCCGAGGTCGCCTTCCATCTTTGCTGCCTTTGTGAGGACTTTGAAGAAAGGTCAACACCTATCTCCGTACCTGGAAATAAACCTGCTCAGAGAGGTTATTCTTCCGGTTAGTCTCTGCACGTCTTTCACTGTGGCAGGAGTTCGGAACTCAAGCAGAGCCTTAATCTTCTCAGGATTGGCGTCGATGCCTCTTTCGGATACCATGTACCCAAGGAATTTTCCCGACGTCACCCCGAAGATACACTTCTCGGGGTTAAGGCGAATCCCGAAGGCTCTGAGCTTTTGGAAGGTTTCCTCCAAATCTGCAACGTGGTAGCCGGGCAGCTTGCTTTTTACTATCATATCATCAACATATACTTCCATGTTTCTCCCCATTTGGTCTTTAAAGACCTTGTTCATCAGTCTCTGGTAGGTGGCTCCTGCATTTTTCAGCCCGAAGGGCATTCTGATATAGCAGTACGTTCCTCCCTCGGTGATGAAGGCAGTTTTCTCTTCATCTTCGGGGTCCATCCTTATCTGATGGTAGCCGCTGAAGGCATCTAGGAAGCTCAGGAGCCCGTATTCGGCCGTTGAATCTACCAGTTGATCTATTGGCGGGAGGGGAAATGAGTCTTTCGGGCAAGCATCGTTCAAGTTTCTGAAATCAATGCACATCCGGAGTTTGCTGCTACCTTCTTTTGTGGCAATGACCACGTTGCTTAACCATTCGGGGTATTTTACCTCCCTGATAACTTCAGCATCCAATAGGTGCTGGACTTCGGTTTTCACGAAGTTGCTTTTGTGGGCTGAGATGCTTCGTTTCTTTTGCCTGATAGGTTTTGCTTCCGGGCTTACTTTGAGGCTGTGCTGTATTATGCCAGGGTTCACTCCTGGCATGTCTTTCGGCGAGTAGGCAAACAGATCTTTATTTTTTAGCAGAAAGGATACAAGATTTTCCTTATCACCTTTGGCCAAGCTCTTCCCTATTCGGGTAGATTGTCCTGGGACAAGATCTACTGCTTCCGTTTCTGCTTCTGCGGGATCTCCTTCTTTGCCTTTCTCCTGCGCCTTTGCCTCCACCGTTTGTGTAGAGCTGTTTGCCGGAGCCTTTCGTGTTTTTACAAACACCTTTCTTACCTCGGCTTGGTCGATGAAGACCTCTGCATCTCCATCCTTGGTGGCGAATGTGACAGTCAAGTACTTCACATCGGGGCGAATGTGTAGGTTCCCCTGAGTCTGCCTTCCAAGGATGGCGTTGTACGAAGACGGGACATCCATGACGATGAATCTTGCCATTGTGGACGCGTACAACTCAGCTGCTCCGTCTACCGAAGTGCCTTTCATCATCACAGGAAGGTCGATCCATCCGAGGACGGGTAGTTCGGATGGCCCAACGCCGAAGGTGGGCGTGGTGACAGGTTTCAGCTCGCTGCTGGAGATGCCCAAGCTCGGCAGTAAGTGCGAGAATAGGACGTCAGCATTTGAGCCATCATCAAGCAACACTCTCTTGACGTCCCAGTTCCCTATTCTCGCCATTATCAGCAGCGGGTCGTCGTGGGGGAAGACGACAGTGGAGCCATCTTTGCGAGCCAATTTCTTTGATGGACTTTGATATTCCATAACCGCAATTTCTCTGGCCTTCCGCTTTCTTTCCGAGGATGGGAGCCCCGTGGTGATGGTTTGGATGACCCCTACTGGAGGTGGAAGGCGCCTTTTTGGACTTCTGTTTCTCCGCCTGTCGGAGTCATAGTCCTCGTTTTCGGCCCTCTCTTCCTCCTCTTTTCTGCCTTTTGGGGAGGGCATCCGCAGGTACTTGCGAAGTTGGCCCTGTTTGATCAGCGACTCTATGTACTTCTTCAGCTGGAAGCAGTCTTCGGTGTCATGACCGTGGTCGCGATGAAACTGGCAGAACTTCTTGGCATTCTTCTTATTATCGGCCGCCATGGCCTTTGGCCGCCGAATCTGCGTCCCTTGCCTTTCCAGCGCCATGAGAATGTTGGTCCGTGTCGTGCTCAAGGGTGTGAAACTTTGAGGTTTCTTTCCTCGCATTCGCCGTGGTCGACCTGTATGTTCAGAAAGATGCCGAGCTTGCTGGCTGGACCCTTCGGCGCGGTGATGATCAGACTTCGGCCCCGCCATCCTTAATTCCTCGGCTGTCATGTGCTGCTCTGCCCTTCGGTAAAATTCTCCGAGGGTCTCCGGGGGGTCTTTTGAGAACTCGTAGAACAGCTGTGAGTCACGCCGAAGGCCCCGTGTCATAGCGAGGATGCGGATTTCGGGCCGGAAGTCCGGGACGCTGAGTGCTTCCCTGTTGAATCGTTCGACATAGTCTCGGATCGTCTCTCCGTTTCTCTGCTCTATGTCGAACATCTGTACAGGCATTTTGGCCGTCGGCCTGCTCCCAATGAACTGCTGGGTAAAGGCTGCGGACAACTCCTGAAACTCAGTGATAATCCCTGGGGGCAAAGAATTGTACCATGCTGTTGCTGGGCCCGTGAGGGTGACTTCAAAGCATTTGCACATGGTGGCGTCATCAGCTCCGTGCATTATCATGCTCCGCCTGTACTTCGTCAGATGGGCCTGTGGATCAGTCCGGCCATCATAGATCTCCAGCCTAGGTACTCTGAAGTCGCCTGGCATAACTGCCTCAACGACGGTGCGAATAAACGGGGAGCCATCTTCGCATAATGCCCCCGACAGCCTGTCCCAAACGGGTTTTCTGGTCACTTGCTTTTCCACTCTGTCCAGCCGTGCCAATATCCTTTCCATAAGCGCAGTGGCGCTAGGACCATTTTCGCGGGAGGGAGATCGACGGCGCCTTTTCGGGGAGCGAGTTCGGCGCGGAGGGGTCAGGGCCCTCGCCTCGGGCGACGAACTGCTTCGCTGTGAGACTCTCGGTCGCTTGGACCCGGTTTGTCCCACAGGCCGTTTCCCGAGGGCTATATCTTCTGTAGATGATTCTCCGCGAGGATCTCCACTTTCTGAACTGCGGTGTGTAGACTCGGGGCTTCTCTCCCGAGGGCGTGTTGATGAGGAGGGTTTCTGGGCCTGTGACTGCTGTGGCCATCTCCGGTCGATCTGCTGAGTCATTTCAGCAACGACCGAGCGCTGAAAGTCCCTCAAGAAGCCCATGGTGATTACCAGAGGGCGGTCCTCCTCTGGCGTAGAAGTCTCTGGGAGTGTCTGCTCAGCAGCCGGTTGTATCTCAGGCGCGGACGAGGACCTTGGGAGTCCCTTGTCCTTAGAACGCCGAGTCTCAACGACGGCAATCTGCGAGCGGGTTCCCACAGACGGCGCCAAATGATGGCCTAGGGCCTCATCGTTTTGAGTCATGATGACTGTTGAGGAGACTTCTAGGAGGAAGAACGCCTGGAAGGTGGATCGCCCCAAGGAGAGTACCTGAAAAGCTGGTAAACAGGGTTAGGAGGCCCCCGGAGTGTTTTTCCGGGGGGGGAGCCTCCGACGCCCAAGTCAGTGGTGGCCGGAAGAAGGAGAGAGTCACTAGCTCAAAGAGAAAGGCAGAAAAGTCTCGCCTGGTATTTTCTCAGAGTGTGGGAGCTGTATACCCAGCCTGCCAACCTCCTGTCAAGTATTTATTTCCTGTATATATAGGAATACCTAGCCCGTTCAGATCATGACACGTGTGCGGTCGGATGCTTCCTGAACGTCTGGGCGTAGGGGACAGATAGTTGGTAACTAGATGGCCTCGAGCCTTGTGCTGAGACAGGCCATGATATGATTCTGATCGCGTCTGCGCGTCAGGGCGACTTTTTACGTCTGTGGTGGGACGTGTCAGAGGCTTCCTTAAATGCTTCCTTAAATGCGCCTGCCGTACTCCCGAGGTCCCTGGGCGAGGTCGTCCTCTAGTTCGGACAGAGCCTCTTCGGGAAGCCTACCCTCAGTTCGGGGGTTCCCAGTTCCAGGGGGTTCTGCCTTCGGGGATATCATATTCGGGCAGCAATGTCTGGTGCCACTTTTCCGAAGGCGCGTTGTTCACAACCTTGGGGGGCGAATGGAGTCCTCAAGTTTTACTGGCGTGCCGAGGCTCGGAGCTCTCAGGCTATCTCCCGAGGTGCATGATTCCACCTATTCCCGGGAAGCACCAGTTCTTCTGGCCGTTGTTGTGGCAGGGTATTCGGCCAGATTGAGGCGATAGCCTTTGGCTATCAGTTGCCACGTTCTGACCAATTTTGCTTTTCGAACCATAGTAATGAGGTTGCCGTTTTTCGAGCCCAATTGAAGGCCGGACTTCAGTACCGTCCTCCGAAGATGATTTGAGACTTCTGCCAATTCCATGGCATTGCCGTAAATCAACTTCCGCCGAACTCGTACTACTATTTTAACTCCTTCATCTGCATGTGTGGCATCTTCGGGATAGAACCCCACTTTGTTATTTTTATGCAGTACTACAAGCTTTTCGTGGTCCCGAAGGGTGGCTTTTATTTCATGTTACCTCGGGGATCCGGGAGCAAAAAATATATGTTCATCTTTGCCACCAAGGACAGCTGGCGAGGGTGGCAACAAAAATTTTCCTTTCTAAAGATGGAGGAGGCCTGGTCGCATGTTCCGACCAAGTGGGCTCAGGGAAAGCTGAAGATGGACATCGTAGATCCGAAGATAATGCTAACTCCGGAGTTGGCTTCTGTCTTCACGGACTTCGACGGACGTATTCGGGCTGTCTCTGACTGGGGTCCCGAGGCCTCCTTGCGCTCTCTCTACCCCTTCCCCATTAATTGGAGGTTAATGACCGAGGAGGTTCTTCGGGAGCTAGGGGTAGTGAAGGAGCACAAGACTGACCTCAAGATGCCAGCTCCTGCCATCGCCGGGAAGGATTCTTGGTTGGTGAAACTCTTTCGGGGGGAAGCTACTTTCGAAACTTTCTTCGAGAGTAAGTTATCTCTGGCTCCCTTTGTTATGGTTTTCATCTTGGACTCACGTTAATATCTTCTTTCTTTTCCAGAGATGGGCGACGGCACTGCTGCCTTCTACAAATCCCTTTTCACTGGCCAAGTTGAGAAGGGTGAGCAGACAAAGAAGGCTGCTTCCCGAAGGCGGAAAACGTCTGGGGCTGGGCCATCTGTGGCCAAACGGGCGAAGAAGGATGCGCCCCCTCCTCTCCCAGAGATCTCCGAGGAGGTGGGCGAAGAGCCCGAGGCTGTTGCTGTCCAGCCGGCCGAGGTTGTTGCTGACCTCGCTGCTCAGAGTCCCACTCCTTCGGCGACTCTTCTGGATGCTTTGGTAGAGGCCCCTTACGCTGAAGAGCGACGTAAACAAAAAAGGCAAGGGGATTTCTACCGAGGAGGCTTCCAACGATGACGTCGCCAAGGTGCCAGCAGGTTTGTTTTTCTAACAAACTGAGGTGCCTTCTTTTTTGTGGGCTTTGAGATTTTCTTGCCTTGACCAATTTTTTGTTTTTTCCATGCAGGGGAGATATCATCTCCGGGTTGGGTGGCCGAGCACGCCCGAAAGCGGGCCCTTCGGGATGCCCATATCCCGAAGGGGAAGGTCCTGAAGGAGCCTTTCTGGACGTTTACGGAGGACATGAATTTGTACTCCGGAGACTGCCAGCAAATGGGTAAGGAGATCTAAAAGGGGGTGCTTATTGAGGCCTCCTTCAAGACCATCGCGGAGGCTCACCCTGACGATGACTCTCTTGCCACGAAGGTTTCTGAGCACGCTGCCCAGGTACGCCTATCGCCTTTGTGTTTTTCCTTTTAATTTCCTCTAAATGTCTGCCTCTTCTTCTTTGCCTTACTGACTTTGTCTTTATTTTTCTGCAACTGCTGGGGTACGCCGGTTTCCTCAGAGTTCGGGTGGCGAGGCAGGCGCTGTTCCGAGCCTCGGTCGTAGGCACCATAGACCAATATAAGGCCAAGTGCTCGGAACTGGTCACGCAGAACGCGCATCTGGCTCAAGCTGCAGAAAAGGAGGTTGCTGTCGTTCGGGAGGAGTTTCTGAAGGAAAAGGAAGAACTTTTGAAGGACTCCTCCCAGAAGATTTCTGACCTCGGCTCCCAGGTGGTGGAGCTGATTTCGGCGAACGAGGCAGTTCAAAAGGAGAAGTCAGAATCTAAGGCTCTCCTGGCGAAGGTGCTTGAAGAGAAAGCCACGCTTCAAGCCGAGGTCGAGTCTTTGAAGAAGGAGTCGGAGAAGAAGAAGATGAAGGCGCTGAAGAAGAAGGTCGCGGATCTGAAGGAGGACCTTGAAGACCTCGGTGTCCAAAAGGAAAAATTCGACCAGATGACCAAAGTTGGTTTTCAGGACGGGTTTTGCCTTGCTCGGCATCAAGTTCTTCAAAGGTTCCCAGATTTGGACCTTTCTTTTTTGGAGGCTTTGAACATTCCCGAGGGGCCTCGGTGGTCTTGGTCCAAGATCGAGCATCTGAATCTGCCCCCTTCGCTTTCGGCGCTGAAGGTTGTGGTGAATGACGCTAGAGTTGGTGGCTCCCGGGATGCCTAGAATCCTTAGTTTGTTCTAGGGCCCTTTGCCTTTTTCTTCTCTTTTGTACTTCTTCTTCTGGCAATCTTCATTTTTTGTAAGCAAATTTATCTTAATAAAAGACTTTTTTAGAAAATTTGGCTAAGTATTTTTGTGAGATTTTTCGTTTCCCTTTGTCCCGAACTCATTCGCTCAAGAGACTTCGGAAAACCTTTTCTGCGCTTAGCATGGCGACCTTCTTCGCGGAATCTTGACTTGTACAACTTATGCCCAAGAAATTTGGCTAAGTCTTTTGCCAGGTTTTCTCCGTTTTCCCGAACATGTTCGTTCAAGAGACTTCGGAAAACCTTATCTGGTCGGCCACTTTTGTGGAATTTGCACTTCTTATGCTTAAGACTTTTTTGGCTAAGAAACTTTCGTACTTAGAAAATTTTTCTAACTTGTACAGCACAATCTTCTCCACCGAGATCCTAAGTATAGAATTTTCTCAAGGCGTCCGAATGCCATGTATTTTTTAATTCTATACCTTCGGAATCGCCGAGCTTGTACACCCCTTTTCGTACTTCGGCAAGGATCAGATAGGGACCTTCCCAGTTCGCGTGAAATACCCTGTGGGATGGCCTACGAGGTGCAAATTCAGCCTTTCGGAGAACGAGGTCTCCTTTCTTTATTCCTTTTGGCCTAGCACGCAAGTTTATAGCCGTGGCCACTTTCTGCTGAAAAGCTTTTCTTTTCAGCTCCGCTATTTCCCTGTGTTCGCCGATGAGGTCGAGCTTGGTTCTCAAGCCGAGGTCATTTCTACTTTCATCAAAAACTTGTACTCGGATTGATGGTTGCATTATCTCGATTGGGATGATGGCCTCTGTACCGAAAATGAGTGAAAAAGGCGTTTCCCCTGTTGCTCATCGGGGTGTTGTTCGGTAGCTCCACAGTACACTTTGGAGCTCTCCTGGCCATTTCCCTTTTGCTTCCCGCAGCCTATTTTTCAGACCATCTTTTATGGTCCTGTTAGATACTTCTACCTACCCATTGCTTTGGGGGTGAGCTACTGGGGCAAAGTGCATTTTTGTTCCGAGGTCACTGATAAATTCCTGGAACCCTTTGTCTATAAACTAGGATCCATTATCAGCTACTAGTACCCTTGGTATGCCAAATCTGCATACGATGTTCTTCCATATGAACTTCTGCACTTATTTTGCCGAGATAGTAGCCAACGGTTCCGCCTCGACCCATTTGGAGAAATAGTCTACTGCTACTACGCAGAATTTCACGCCTCCAGGCGCTGTTGGGAGTGGTCCTATGAGGTCTATGCCCCAGACTGCGAAGGGCCAGGGATAGTCAGTCGAAGTCACCATTTCCGAGGGTGTCCTCTGGATATTTGCGTGTTTTTGGCAATTACCACATTTTCGGACGAACTGCCTAGCGTCCTTTCTCAGGGTAGGCCAAAAGTATCCTTGGCGTAGTATTACTACCGCCAGGGCGTCGGTTCCAATGTGTGAACCACAAGTGCCTTCGTGGACTTCTTCGAGGATCATTTCAGTATCCTCTTCGCCAACACGCCTCTGTAAAGGATTTGCATATCCCTGCCGATACAGTTCTTCGCCTATTAGGAAGAATTGCCCGGCGCGTCTTTGCACTTTTGTAGCCTCGATGGGGTCTTCGGGGAGCGCGTTATTCACAAGATACCTCTTTATCGGTTCTTTCCAGCCTTTTTCCGAAGTTACTATTCTCAGTACTTCAATGCTCGGGCGGCTTAGTACCTCGGTGTATGTTTTTGACTTCAACAAGCAGTTTGCTTCGGCGTTCTCCCGTCGAGGTACATTTTTGATCCGTATGGTGTCGAACTCTCGAATGAGCTTTGTCACCAGTTCATGATATTTTGCCAAGATTGGGTCCTTCGCCCCATAGTCTCCTGCCGTT
Source organism: Aquilaria yunnanensis (assembly GCA_039654915.1). Classification (NCBI taxonomy): domain Eukaryota; kingdom Viridiplantae; phylum Streptophyta; class Magnoliopsida; order Malvales; family Thymelaeaceae; genus Aquilaria; species Aquilaria yunnanensis. The sequence continues at coordinate 80,723,267 of CM077593.1, forward strand.
TGCTGAACTACTAGCTGGGAATCACTGTGGGCTTTTAGATTTCGCACGCCAATTCTTCTGGCTAGGCGCAATCCTGCTATGAGGGCTTCATACTCAGCCACATTATTGGTGACGTTAAAGCTGAACTTAATAGCCTTCATTACTTCAAGGCCTTCGAGACCTCTGATAATTACCCCAGCTCCCTGGTGTTCGGACCCCGAGGCTCCATCGACGTACAAAGTCCACTCTGGTTCACCTTCGCTTGGATCTGGATGGCTATCTTCGGTGGTGGGTACTTCGGCAATGAAATCTGCCAGAGCTTGAGCTTTTATGGCTTTTCGAGGTTCATAAGTGATGTCGTGTTCGCCAAGCTCTATGCACCATTTGGAAAGCCTTCCCGAATGATCAAATTTTCTCATGACATCACGCAGAGGTAGACTGCTTCGGACTATGATAGGGTGAGCCTGAAAATTGGTCGCAGCCTTCTTCTTGCTAGCACCAAGGCATATATAACTTTTTGCAACAGAGGGTACCTGACTTCGGCGCCATGCAGGGACTTGCTTACGTAGTAGACTGGCCATTGCTTCGCCCCCTCTTCTTTCACAAGGACCGAGCTTACGGCTTTTTCTGTGCCAGCGAGGTATAACACGAGGGGCTCTCCCTCGCGAGGTTGCCGCAAAGTGGGCAGACCATCTAAGTAGATTTTGAGTTCCTCCCAGGCCTTTTAGCTGTCTTCACCCCAAGGATGGTCATTACTCCCGAGGTTATCCTCCTTTTTTGTTGCCTTAGTGAGGACTTTGAAGAATGGTCGAGACCGGTCTCCATATCTAGAAATAAACCTGCTGAGGGAGGTTATCCTTCCGGTGAGCCTCTGCACGTCTTTTATTGTGGCAGGAGTTTGGAACTCGAGTAGAGCCCTAATTTTTTCTGGGTTGGCATCAATACCTCTTTCTGATACCATGTACCCAAGGAACTTTCCCGAGGTCACTCCGAAAATGCATTTTTTGGGATTAAGGCGGATCCCGAAGGCTCTGAGCTGGTGGAAAGTTTCCTTTAGAACTGCGACGTGGTCGCCAGGCAGTTTGCTTTTGACTATCATGTCGTCCACATATACTTCCATATTTCTCCCTATTTGGTCGTTGAAGACCTTGCTCATCAACCTCTGGTAGGTGGCTCCTGCGTTTTTGAGCCCAAAGGGCATCCTGATGTAGCAGTATGTTCTTTCTTCGGTGATGAAGGCGGTTTTTTCTTCATCTTCAGGGTCCATCCTTATTTGATGATACCCACTGAAGGCGTCTAAGAAAGTTAGGAGCCCGTATTCGGCAGTTGAATCTACCAATTGGTCTATCGGTGGGAGAGGGTATGAATCTTTCGGGCAAGCATCGTTCAAGTTTCTGAAGTCGATGCACATCCGGAGTTTGCCGCTTCCTTCTTTTGTGGCCACTACCACATTGCTAAACCATTCAGGGTACTTGACCTCCCTGATGACATCGGCTTCTAACAGTCGTTGGACTTCGGTTTTGACAAAGTTACTTTTATGGACTGAGATGCCTCGCTTCTTTTGCTGGATAGGCTTTGCTTCCGGACTTACTTTGAGGCTATGTTGAATTATATCAGAGTTTACCCCTGGCATGTCTTTCGGCGAGTAGGCAAACAGATCTTTATTTGTCAGTAGAAAAGATACAAGTTTTTCCTTGTCACCTTCGGCCAAGTTTTTCCCTATTCGGGAATTTTGGCCTGGGACAAGTTCTACTTCTTCCATTTCTGCCTTCGCGGGATTCTCTGCCTCGCCCTTTTTTGGTGCTTTTGCTTCCACAGCTTGCGCGAAGTTGTTTGCTGGAGCCTTTCGTGCTTTGACGAACACCTTCCTTACTTTGCCTTGATCTATGAAGATTTCCGCATCTCCATCCTTGGCGGTGAAAGTGACGGTTAAGTATTTGACATCAGGGCGAATGTGCAGGTTTCCCTGTGTCTGTCTTCCAAGGATGGCGTTGTACGATGAAGGGACATCCATAACGATGAACCTTGCCATTGTGGAGGCGTACAACTCTGCTGTCCTAACCACTGAAGTCCCTTTCAGCATCAAAGGGAGATCGATCCATCCGAGGACGGGTAACTCGGACGGACCTACCCCGAAGTTAGGCGAGGTGACGGGCTTGAGGTCGTTGCTAGATACACCCAACCTCGGCAGCAAGTGTGAAAACAGGACGTCGGCATTTGATCCGTCGTCAAGCAGCACTCTCTTGACGTCCCAGTTTCCTATTCTCGCCATGATCAATAATGGGTCGTCATGGGGAAAAATGAAGGCGGAACCATCCTTTCGGGCCAGCTTTTTTGTTGGACTTTGATACTCCATGACTGCTATTTCTCTGGCCTTCCTCTTTATTTTCGAGGATGGTAGTCCCATTGTAATTGTTTGTATGATTCCCGCTGGAAGTGGGGGGCGCCTTTTCGGACTTTGGTTTCTCCGCCTGTCGGAGTCATAGTCCTCATCTTCTGCCTTTCCTTCCTCCTCTTTTCTCCCTTTCGGGGAAGGCATACGCAGATAATGCCGAAGTTGGCCCTGTTTTATCAGCGACTCTATATACTTTTTCAATTGGAAGCAGTCTTCGGTGTCGTGGCCGTGGTCGCGATGAAACTGGCAGAACTTCTTTATATTCTTTTTGTTGTCGGCGGTCATGGCCCGTGGCCGCTGAACCTGATTTCCCTGCCTTTCCATTGTCATGAGGATGTTGGTCCTTGTGGTGTTCAGGTGTGAAAATGGGGAGTTTCCTTCCTCGCGTTCTCCGAGGTTGGCCTGCCTGTTCGGTGGGATACAGGGTTTGCTGGCTGGACCCTTCGGCCCAAGTGTGATCGGACTTCGGTCCGCCCATTCTCAGTTCTTCGGCTGTCATGTGCTGTTCGGCCCTTCGGTAAAATTCACCGAGCGTGTCTGGGGGGTCCTTGGAGAATTCGTAAAACAGCTGCGAGTCCCTCCGAAGGCCCTGTGTCATCGCGAAGATGCGTACTTCGGGCCGAAAGTCTGGGACACTCAAGGCCTCTCTGTTGAATCTCTCGACATAGTCGCGGATGGTCTCTCCCATTCTTTGCGCTATGTTGAACATCTGAACCGGCATCTTCGCCGTTGGCCGACTTCTGATAAACTGCTGCGTGAAGGCTGTGGATAACTCCTGGAACTCCGTGATGGTTCCTGGGGCAATGAATTATACCAGGCTGTTGCTGGCCCAGTGAGAGTGACCTCGAAACATTTGCACAAGGTAGCGTCGTCGGCACCATGCATCATCATGCTGCGTTTGTACTTGGCCAGATGGGCCTGTGGATCAGTACAGCCATCATAAGTTTCCAGCCGAGGTACTCTGAAATCACCTGGCATGGCTGCCTCAACTACATCTTGGGTGACTGGGGACTCATCCCCACAAAAGGTTCCAGAAAGCCTAGCCCAGACGGGTTTGCGGGCCACCTGTTTCTCCACTCTGTCCAACCTCGCCAATATCTTCTCCATAAGGATCGTGGCGCTAGGTTCTTCCTCTGGCAAGGGAGATTGTCGGTGCCTCTTCGGAAAGTGAGTTCGGCGCTGAGGGGATGGGGACCTCGCCTCAGGTGACTGGCTCCTTCTGTGTGTGATTTTGGGTTGTCTTGACCCCGCTTGTCCCGTGAGCCGTGCCCCGAAGGGCATGTTTTCTGTTGAAGACTCCTCTCGTGGGTCTCCGCATCCCGAACTACGATGGGTTGGTTTGGGGCTTTTTTCCCAAGGGTGTGCTGGCGAAGGAGGCCTTTGGGCTTGAGTTTGTTGCGGCCATCTTCGGTCTATCTGTTGTGTCATTTCAGCTACGACAGAACGTTGAAAGTCGCGCAGAAAGCTCATGGTTATGACCAGAGGGCGCTCTTCCTCAGGCGTGGAAGTCCCTGGGGGGGCTTGCTTAGTGGCCGGTTGGACTTCAGGTGCGGACGGGGACCTCGGGAGGCCCTTGTCCTTAGAACACCGAGTCTCAACGACGGCGACCCGAGGATGGTTTCCCATAGACGGCGCCAAATGATGTCCAGAGACATCTTCGCTGGAAGGCATGGTGACTTCCGGGAGGACTTCCTGTGAGGGAGGGCGTCTGGAGTTGAGGTTTCCCAGGGGAATGTGCCTAAAAAGCTCAGAGAAGAGGGTTAGGAGGTCCCCGGGGTGCTTTTCCGGGGAGAAACCTCTGACGCCCAAGTCAGTTTCCTGAGAAGGTAAGGGGAAAGCACTAGAGTTTTTAGTGGACTTGCCTGTGTTTTCTCAAGGAGGAGGAGTCCCACCGTTTGCCAGGGTCTGTTCCCTGGTATTTATAGAGAAGCCCAGCCCGTTCAGATGACGACACGTGTACGGTTGGATGTTCTCTGAGTTTCTGGGCGTAGGGGGCGAGTAGCCGGTGACAGGCTCCTTGAGTCTTGAACCGAGACAGGTCGTGACAAGACCTGGATGGCGTCGGCGTGTCAAATCACCATTTGAGGTGACATGTAGCGTCTGTGGGCGACATGTCAGAGGCTCTTTAAATGCTCATACCGTGCTCCCGAAGTCCCTGGACGAGGTCGCCCTCTGACGCGGACGGTACCCCTTCGGGAAATGTGCCCGTAGTTCTGGGAGTTCCCTAATTCAGGGTTCCGCCTTCGGGGAGATCCTCTTTGGCTTGCAATAGCTGATTCTCCATCTCCGAAGGCAATCTATTTAGCACCTCGGGGGGGGGGGGGGCTAATAGTATCCTTGCGTTCCCTGACGCTCCGAGTTCGGGTCAGATAGAGGCGATAGCCCTTCGGCTATTAGTAGATAGAGATTTGACACGTCCACATTATTCATTCGTGCAGTGAAAAAGCTATGAACTAAAGACACATTAAGTTTTTTGGTGCTGTTGTTAGGGAACAATTGTTGAGATTGCTTCCTGAATGATTAACCTTTATTAATCTAGCCATTTACTTTCTTGAAGTATTTTTCTTTGGATTTTTGGTTCATTTTTAGTTTGCTTATTTCTTATTCTTTCCTTGTTGGAAATTGGTGCATGACATGTAGCCATCTTGGTAAAGTGGTTAATGCTGATCTAAAAATTGAAAGAACATTGCGAAAACTTGATTTTACAAGGAGCATCGCGTCACAGCCATTGCAACTTGAAGTGGAGAAACAAGGAGAAAATCAAGGGCATTTAATCATGGAAGATCAGAATTAAGCAAGGACTGTGTTTGAATATGCTAAGTTTTCTCTTAAAGGGATAGAATCAAGTATCATTAAACCTCCCGTCCATTGCCAACAATTTTAAGATCAAGCCGAATATTATTCAGATGGTGTCGAACTGTGTCTAATTTAATGGATTGGCAGATGAGAATCCTATTGCTCACATTGCTAGTTTCCTGGAGATGTGCGGTACATTCAAAATCAATGGAGCAAGTGAAGATAACATTCAGTTGAGGTTGTTTCCATTTTCATTAAGAGGAAGAGGAAAACAATGGTTGACTTCACTTCCAAGAGATTCCATTGCCTCTTGGAATGCTTTTGCCGAGAAGTTTTTGTTGAAGTATTTTCCTCCAACTATGACTGCAAGGCTCTATAATGATATTTTTGCTTTTCAGTCATATAGATTTTGAAACGTTATATGAAACTTCAGAAAGATTCAAGGATTTATTGAGAAGGTGTCCACATCATGAATTATCTACATGGATGCAAGTGTAAACATTCTACAATGATCTGAATTATGCTTCCAAGCAAACGATTGATGCAGTAACTAGTGGTACTTTAAATAACAAGATGCCTAAGCATAGGATTTAATTGAGGAGATGACTGTGAATAATTATCAATGGCAATCATCATCCAGAATTAAACCAAGTAGACCAGCTACATTTCAAAAATTTGATTCTTATACAACATTAGCTAATTAAGTTGAAGCTCTGACAAGGGAGTTCAAAATTTTTCTTCAAGCTAGAAGCAAGATATGGTGATGCAAAGTGAATTTTGTAGAAAAAGGCATTCAAGTAATGATCATCAGATGAAAATTGGTTGAGTAAAAGCATGCAGGTGGATTTTGTTGGGAATCCCCATATAGCAACACTGATATTCTAAGATGGAGGAATCATCCTAATTTTTCTTAGAGGAATCAAAGGTATCAACAACCACCTGGTGTTCAGCCTAAACTACCATAAGAAAGAAGGCTGACAGTGAAGTAGTTGATCTCAAAGTATATGCAAGATTCTGATGCTAGGATGAATGTTATTGAGTTTAAGTTGAGGAAAATGGGAGCCAATATTCAGAACTTTGAAACTCAACTTGTTCAGCTTGCTGAGATGCTTTTAGAAAGACCACAAGGTGCTTTACCAAACAGAATCCAAAAGGCCTATATAATCCAGCTTTCCATTAGAAGATGGATGGTCCTGCAAATATTAGGGCCTTGCCTATCAACATAGTTTTAAACACCACCATGTTTACACTAAATAATTAATTTTTCATTGGGATTTTTAATTTAAGTTACTATAGCTAAACACGGTTTGGTTTATAACCATGTTCATAAGCATGTCACCTAAACGCGGTTTCTATCATGCCAATGTTTTTACTCATGTTCATTAAAATTTCAAAATTTTAGAGATCAAATATGTTTGGAGACACGACCATGTTCGAAAATGTGTTGACTAAACCCGGTTTTAGTCACACCCATGGCCAAGAACGTGTGACCTTCCTAAATATAAAAGTTTTAAAACTCTAGAACCTAACCACAACCATGCCCTTCATACGGCCATGTGTTGGGGTGTGTTTTAGCTACATGGTTTGTTAGATGTCCATGTTTTTACACGTGTTAGTCTTCTGTTGTTAAAAAGTTGGGTTTTAGATGCCAAACACTTTCTCTTTCATGCCCGTGTTTATTAGCGTGCTCGCCGGACACAGTCATTTTCATGCCCATGTTTCAACTCTACGTTTTAAAATTTTTAGGGTTTAGACACCAAACACGGTCAGTGTCATGGCTGTGTTTTAAGGTGTGTTCAAGAACTTTTAATAAACATGGGCATAGACACGCCTGTGTTCAAGACCATGTCTTGTTAATACATAAGGGCTATCATGATTTTTTGCCGTATCACTTCCCCACTTCACACCAAATATTCCCAAACTTAAACTCTAGCTCCCTTGCATCTCGAGCAAGGTTTTCCACTAGCTGAGGACCTGTTTCTCATTCTGGATTGTTGATTTTCTTCCCCATATCCTCACTTTTCTTTCTATCAAAGTAACTTTTTTTTTCTCTCTCTCTCTAAGTTTATTTGAGTTTTAGGGATGATTTTGTTGGTTTTTAGTAATTGGTAGCAGTTATTTGAGTTATGCAGTTGATTTTTCATACCCATTGAACTTAGTTATGAGTCTATAGCATTATTTGTGAAAGTTGGTTAGTATGGTTGTTTGTATTGGGAGTTGGAAAGTTAGGTTGCAATAGTTTATAAAATTGATGAAGTTCTTAGTTTGCATTATTGATTTCATGATTTGGTAGACTTGAATGGATGGTTGGATGATTATTTACTTGCTTGGAGTTAATTGCTATTATTAATTGAATTGAAATTTGATTGATTTTAGGAATTGGTAGTATTTTGGTGTCATAGTAGATTAGGTTACTTGAGCAACAAGCAAGCACATGAGTTGGAATTAAATTGATTTGTTTCCCCTAAATTGTTATGCATTCAGCTTTGGTCATTAAGCTTGATCACCTTAATGCCTAGGTTGAATTAAGTTTTTTTGTATAGGGGGTTAATTTCTTTTGAAGCTTTAATTCTCCTGATTATGAATAGGTATTATTGGATTTGGGAATTTTGTTGCGTTGGTAAATACTTGCAAATTTCAAGATAGTAGATGGTGAAGGATAAGATGAGCCTTGGTGGGTGTGAAAGTGGGACCGCAACCAATTTAAATCCCTTTAGGCATTTTAGGTGCACGAAGCCACAATAGGCAGAGAAGCTGTTCACCAGCTAGGTTTTGACTATTCTAGCCTGCACAACCAACTCATTAAAGCCACCATTTAACGTTGAGGGTGGCACGTTTTCTGTAGACCACTGGACATTGCATCCATGACATTGGTCTATGAATTCTATGCCAATGCTCATATTAGCGGTTATTTTTCAAAGCCAATGATGCAAACAAGAATGCATTGGAGGTAGTTGACCATTCTTATTAACCAACTCAATGCAATCTTTGGCATTTAGAATATTCGAGGGCCTATTCACCGTTTATCATCGAAGGGCATGTGTAGCACCCCTACCCTAAATGGGGCCTTCCCAGGAAGACTACAAAACTGGAGTCTCGTGCTAGTTGTAGTTAACTAGTTGATTACTTGTCCCATTTTAAAACCTTTCATGCATATAGTCATTAACCTAATATACATTATGCATGCACTTGCTTCGACTTGAATTTTAATTTAAGAAAATGAATAAAAAACATTATTGCGGCTCTTATAAAACATAAACAAACCATAAGTCAAAGCATAAAACATAAGTGTATTTACTAAAAGTAATAACCATCCACGTGCATCATTACATAAGTAAACACTATGCACAAGCAAAAAAGCAACTAAAATACTGCTCGACCTTGAGACATTGGAGGCTAAACTAGCATACATATGTATACTGAAAGACTGCTAATGAGATTCGTGTTCACTATGTCCTTCCTTATGCCACTAGCCTTTGTAAGGCTGCAAGTCAACTATAGTTATCACAAACAACTTAACTAGTAAAACTGGAATCATTAAATGATTCACTATGTGGTTACCTGCAGTACAAATACTAGCTCAACAACCCTCCAAGTTTGCTGGCTCCTAACAGATACAATCTGCACAACAACACTAAAAGGAGTAAGAATCCGAAGATTCCCAATAAGGGATTTAGGTACATGTAAAGAAACCAAAACCTACAAAAAACCTTAGGACACACATATATACATAATAGATGTAATCTACTACGGGCCCTGTGTAGTTAGAGGCCTAACATATGCGCATATATTCAAGTCCCCTAGGACCCTACCTCTTCCTAGACTTCGCATGGACGTCACTCCGTGCATGGCAAGTTTTTGGCTCCTAACTCGCTCCTAGCAAGCCTTGCCTTATTGACATCCTAGTGAGCTAAGCTCACTGAATATCCTTCCCTTTGTTGTTGTACAAGTGAACATGGTGTATGCTCTTTGCCTAAGTTCCAAAAAACTTACTAGGTGTACTAGGCTCCCACATAGTACCTCGAGTTGTTGGCTTGCCTAGGCTGCTATGGTGTTAAGCCTCCACCTGACTATGTGCACTAGGGTCCCACTTGGTGTCTCGAGCTAAATAAGCTTGGCTAGATCACCAAGGTACTATGCCTCACCATTTAACATACCAAGGATGCACTAAGCTTTCACTTGTGCCTCAAGGCACAACTTGGCTTGGTAAGAAGTGCAGTAAGCCTTCTTCCATGGTGCTCCACTATCCACCATTACTTGGTTCACCTTATTATGGTAAAATTTTCTATAGATGGACTCAATTTACTAGGTTTCATAAGACCCCCCATGTGCACTAGGGTTTCTCATTGGTGTCTTAAGCTCAAAGCCTCCAACTAGACTACCAATGGTGATAAACCCTCCTTAACCTTTCCTAATGGACTTATTGTAGTGCTCTGAGCTCCTCCTAGATCACTTTCCTTCATGCTTTCTTTGTACCCAAGAAAACTTAATCCAAAAATTAGTACTTTGAGGAGCTATAGGGGGTACTAAGGTACCATTGGTCACCTTCCACCCTAAGGCCCCTTAAACACTCATTGACCCTTCACTTTGAAGTACAATATAGAAAATCCTAGGTCAATTCAGGCTTGAGTAAAATCATGAAAGTTGTAGATCTTTCTCTTAGCTTTGTGTGGAATGTTGAATTGCCTTAATCAGACATCCAGGCAAAAAGCTATGGGAAAAACATTACAGCATGTCAATGCTATCAAGTTCGTGCTGCAACGTAACAAGCAATTCTCTAGGGTTCATGGTTTGGGTTCTGGGCATTGCAGTGCCGGTGGCACCACGCCGCCCCTGAGCTCAGCAGCATCAATATTTATCCATAGCATGTTTGGAGGCCTCCAAAGCCAAACCTTCATTCCAAGCCTCCACAAGCTCCAGTTTGTCATAACTACTACAATAGACCATAGATTTGCAAAACAAACCAAGTCTTAAGGCTTCAAACATGCCTTACTTGACCAAGGTTTTACACTAGTCCATCACAACACAAACCTCACCATAACAATGCACATTTCACAAACCACTTGAAACCAACATTCAAGCAACTAAGACATGCATTATAAAAGTATGTAAACTAAATCCTTTACCTCAATTGAAGAGAACAAGCAAGCAATTAAGCATCCACACCAAGAAATTGGGTTCCACTAAGGGTTGCTAGGGTTCCAAGCAAAACCAACACATAAGGCTCCAATTCAAGCTCATTCTCACTTGACCCAAGCTCATGAAATCTCAAGAAACCAAGAATAATCAAAGAACAACTAGTCCTAGCCAAAATTAGAGCTTACCTATCTAAAAAACATGATTTTAAGCTCAAATCAAGCAAATTATGAAAAGACAAGCTCCTCTCCACTTGGGTTCTTCATGAGGCTTTGATTTCTACCAAAAATTGATGTTTTGGGCGAGATTTGGCTATGGAATTGAAGAGGAGAGGGAGAGCTACGGGAATGGGAGGTTGAAGATGATGAATAGTGCCCCAAAATCATCCTTGAATGTGTTTATAACAACCTTCCACCAAAAACCCCCTCAACTTCTTTAGTTTTTGCAAAAGAACCCCATGCTTAAATAGTGCCATAAAACTTGACAATTTAGTCCAACTCTTCAGTTCTTTGTCACTTAGGTCCAAAAGGGCAACTTATGAGCTTAAATACCAAGCTTATCACCTCGCGATACCAAATGATGATTTTGCCCCTGGTGACGCTTAGGTGCCGAAATGACCTTTTAACTGTCTAACCCTTAATAGTCTTGCTTGACTTGATAATTGAAACTAATTGAGGCATTAAACTAGGGATTTTGAGTTGTTTAACAAGTTTTACTTAACCGTTGAAGGTCCGCTGCCTAGAGGGCCGTAATATTCTCCCCACCTTCAAGAATTTGGTCCTTTGAATTAGATCTCCCCACCTTAAGATGAAAACCTAGGATATGGTGCAAACATATCCCAACCAAACCTAGCAAGTAGTGTCAACTGCACAACTATTCACCCGGCACTCACCTACCCACTCTCTTAACTAATGCTCTTCAGCATTCAAGTTAGGCCCTCACCTGTATAGGTATGTTAGCCAACGCTATAGTTTGTGTCCATGCCATATGACAATCTCAATTACACGACTCATTGTTCCCCAACATTTCCTGACCCTGCTTGGTCTAAAAGCACTTAGTGCTACTGCACTTTGAAGGCTATGGTATGGTACTCCACTTTCCTCGACATATAGACATTACTTAAGGACCTCCGATCCTCAATTCTATCCTAGTAAGTCCGATGACCAACGACTCCTCTTTACTTCCCTTGGTGCCAAACCTCCAGCACAAATTAAGCTTAACAAGTTTGTAACTTTTCCACTAGCACTTGTAGTTGAAAAGTTTTAAACTAGGCCCAACAGCAACTTTCCTATACCAAGCCCCTTAGTGCAAGATAGCTTAACAAGCATGAAGTTGTCCACTAACTCTCAGACTGACGGTTCTTCACAGTAGGCTTGGTACTTCACATTTCAGATAACCACTAAACTAAGTGTGTCACTAGTGTACTATGGCCTCGCCATAGCACACCCCTAACACCTAAGGCATAATCCACTCCATGCTCTACTATACTCTAGGGCTCTTTCGATCAAATGGTCTACTAGGACATTTAAGTCTTGGCACACCCTAGAGTATGAGTCTTTGACACTTCTCTAGGATTGCTCATATGGTTTAGGTATCCTAGTGCATCGTGTGAGATATGTATGTACTACCTAAGCATTATAATTCTACTAATCTTGCCACATTGGAGTCCCTTACATTTACACTACCACCATAAAAAAATTTCTCTGATGCAAGTGCCAAAACCTCCAAGTGGTCAGTAGTCCTTGGGCCTTATTCGTGATCCCTCAACTTAGGTCTTCTAGCAACCAGTAACAAGGTACCAAGATGCTACCTGAACCAAGGTCTTGATGCTTCAGTTGATTTACTTGGAGCATTCTTGATGCATGATGCCTGCACACTAAGGCCTCCCCAGATTGCACTCGGAGTCTAGGTAACTAGACATACCAGATTAACAACCCTAATGTGTCCTTAGCACACTTGCTTCTTAGGCACTAACACTTACCCCATGCCCGAGGCATTACTAGGGTTCTTAGTCGAGTCGTAATATGCTACTCGATCCTTCATCCTAAGTGTCTTTGGCCTAGTCACCTTGACCCCATCATAAGCCCTTGATGTGCCTCCGACCTTGCCTCCTTTCTTAGGTTACTCAGCCCTTCACTACTACCAAATACCTTGGTACTTTCTTGTGATCAATAACTACTTAGTCTAATTATGATCACTGGAGGACTACCTTCACTTCTATGTATTATTACCATAACATGAACTACACCAAGCCAAGCTTTTGCTGGGACGATGTGTGGATGCAATCTAGCACCACAACATAATTTTTCTTAGGTGGGAGAACAGACTTTATCACCTGACTCAGTTCATTATTGGGAGGTGGTTCATCTATTACAACTCTATATGTGGTTCATCTGTTACAACTCCACCTAGTGCATTAAAACATTTCCTATGCACCTCAGGATGCATACTATCCTTTGGAGTTGTAAGCCTTGCCCACTAGCCCATTATCTGGTCTTGTAAGTCACTGGCCCTTCCTTTATGAAGCATTAGGGTCCAATGGAACTCACACTTACCTTGGGCTCTAAACTAGGTCAACCTAACTATCTTTGATTGTGGTTTAGATCCTTGACTTTCCTGTACTTTGGTGAATGCCAACTACCGTTAAAGTCACTATACAAGTACCTGAGCACAACTGTACTTATATTTGACTCGGCACTTTGGCTACTAAGTGAATTACTTAGCTAGGTAGGAGATTCCACTATGGCCATCCTAAGACATCTTTTGACTGGTCATAGTAAACCTTTCCACACAGGCCTACATAACTTTACCTTGAAGGGTTTAGGCAAAACTTACTCTTTTTGGCATCACTTGGTCATTCCCGACCTATGTTTCAAATTTCCACTAACTTATTGGCAGGAAAACAACTAACAGCAACCACAAGCTCATTGGCTCCATCTAGGACCAAGTCTTTTACTTACTCATCTAGTTTCACTAGTTGAGCACCTTTCTCCCATAAGTCATCTTGGTAGCCCTCGACTACAATTAACATCAGGATGATGACTGTGAATCAAATGTTATACCTTGGTCTATGGTAGTCATTCCTATTGCTCTAGTTCTCTTACTACTACTTGCTAGTCGAGACCAACCCTCAGCAACTATTTTGCTCTTGCTAGCTATAGACTAGGGTATATAATTAAAGAACGAATAAAACTGTCTTTCCGTTTACCTTATGGATGAGTTCTTTGCTTCTTGCTTCCTTTTGTGGTTTCCATCTATATAACTTGATTTGAAATAAAATTCAAATCATACATTCTTACCTTCTTGGTGCCTGGTTGAACCGTTCTGTAGCTCATGTACTTTAAGGAACTCATCTATTTACTTAGCCAACTAGTGATGTTAACAAGGCCAGCCAAGCTAACTTACAAAAGAATGTAGCCTATGGAACCTCAGAACACTTTTAATCTAAGGCATTCAACCTTCTATTTGTGTGGTTTTATGCACTAGCAAGTCGGTCCTAGGCTCTGGGTATTGCCCTGACACTCAGTGCATTTTTTACTTCGGATGCACTCAGGTTCACCTTTTGTCTCGCTCAAGAAAACTACCCAACTTGCCAAACAAGACTATGCCAATAAATGGATTCCAGAATCATAAAAAAGAAATTAAACTACTAGTGGTAGGTTAGGAACTTACCTAGCACTAGCCCCAGTTTGCCCATGAGTTCACTATTGCTACTAGTCAAGTATGGCACCTATATGGCGGTTGCCTACTCAAACTACTTAATTAGTCAAGGTAAAACTTGAACTACCACACTAGTGTACTGGGTCAACTCTTTTTGGCAACTGCTATTGGGGATTTGTTCCTAGGGTGGCTTTGTCTTGACCAAGCCCATGACCACTTCAGGAGATCTCTACTCAGTTTGTATCCCTTGAGGCATACTTTCTACACAAGGCTTCCATGGATTGGGCAATTATATTCTAGGCTCACTTTGACTACTTCACTGCCCATCTACTTAATATCCATGACACTAGTCCGCTGAGGCTGGATGTGCCTGTGAAAGCTGTTTACTTTTTCTTTGATGACATTAGTGAGGGAGTTCTATGCTAATGAAGCTTTCAAGGCTTTATGTTCTGAAACGTCACTGTGGATGTTTGTGAAGGACATTGAGCTCCATGTTTCTACGAATTACATTCACCGAAACTTAAGCATTGTTTCGATCCCAAGTAGCTTCCCTCAGCCTGATCAAGATAAGCTGACTCAAACATTTTGTGGTCAACTTATCGCTTAGACTACTATGCTAAAGCGTGGCCCATTTCTTCTTTTGTCACAGTTGCGGGCCATCGTGCCTCCATGGTTCATTTTTCTGATTGAGTGTGGTGGCCTGTGGCGGCTTCATCATGTGTCATTGTACGGGTAGGGAAAACTTCTGATGGAGGAGAGCACTTTTGGAGGAGATTCCCCAGTGGAATGTACCTGAAATACTCCAGAAAACACAGGTCAGGAGGTCCCCAGTGTGTATTTCCGGGGAGGAGCCTCCGACGCCCAAGTCAATATTTTCAGATAATTGGATTATGTGCTCTTTTTGTGTATTCAAAGAGAACTCTTTTCCTTCTCCCCTTACCCCGCTAGGATGCTTTCTTGGTGTTTTATAAAGGAGGCGTACAGAAGCCATTTTCCTCTTGTGGTCGCTCCAGATCACGACACGTGTTCGGTGGGATACGATCCCTGCTTTTCCGGGAGCGGAGGGACATTTATCTCAGCAAAGGTCGCCTGGTTGACAGCCTAGGCATTCCGAGAGTGTTGTATCAAGACGTCCTTCTGATGGCGTGCTCCAGTGATAGCGTGTCAGAATGTACTTGGGGGACGAATTTTATGGGGAGGTGTCAGAGGCTCCTTAAATGCTTTGTTCATACTTTCCGAGGTTACTCTGACGTTTCGGGGAATGTATTCCCCGAGGATGGGTCCTCCGAGGGATACCTCTGTTCTCGAAGGGGCTCTGACCTCTCTACCGAGCTTGGTCTTACCATTTCTTAAGGAAGCGAATTCCCTACATTAGGCCAGGGGGATCGTTCATCCTTCCGACCTCGGCTGGCTGTTTCCTTCTAGCGAAGTCGGTACCCTGTCAGGTCTGGGAGCTCAGCCAGTGATGGGCACCTCGGCTATCACATGCCCCCTCCTGGAGAGCCGGAGCGGGGGCTTCAGCTATGTTTTCGAGGAGGTCCCTTTGCCGACCTGGTGGCTGAAACTTTTCTTGGACAGTTGCCTTGCTTCAGAAGGCGTCTCCTCGGAGCCGAGGTACCCTCCTCTAGTTTTCTTGATGTCCTCGGAATGCATGTTACTTTTTTTCTTTTTTGCTTTTTCTGCCACGAGTCTGTGAATCGTCGCGTCCTTTGCCCAGACGTGTCAGTCATGGGTAACCGTGCCTAGGTTTTCGCGATGTTAGAGGGACGTGCCCTGGTTCTTCGCGCTATATGACACGTGGATGCTATTGGATGGCAAAACAACTATGCTGGTTACGTCAACCGCACCTCTTCGCCTTCAAGGAGTAATAATGAGGCCGTTACATCTTCAAAGGATGATTATGACGACGTTTCACTTATCCTTCTTCGGTCTATATAAGCACCTTTCGTCCCATTTTGTCTCACTTTTTTGTTTTAACTCTCGTCTGTTCTAGAGCCTTTTCTTGCCCTTTTCTTTTTCCGGCGGCGGTTCTTACGGCAGAGTGACCTCCGGCGATTCCTTGCAGCGGTGTTTCACAGCCCAGGTTTTAGCAAAGTCTTTGGTGGGTGTTCCCTTTTTGTGGTTTGTCGTTGTTCCTCTATTTCTCCCAAAGTCATCTCTTTTTTTCTTTTTTTTTTTGAAAAATGTCAAATCCAACTCCATTAAGTCCAACTCCATTGATGACTGTGCGCCCTCTTTCTGCAAACCTTGCTTCCCTTAAGGCTTATCCTTGTTCCACTACTTTGGAAAAGATGAAAAAGTGGGTGGCCAAGTACTACCTCCCTTCTTATATCACACCGAGGTTACCTCTCCCGGGATCTTACGGTTACGCAGCTTCTTCGGGGGAGGTTACCGTTTACCGAGCTCAGCTGAAAGCCGGTCTTGGGTATCCCCCTCATCGCGTGATATGCGAATTCTGCAAATTCCACAGCATTGCTGTGAACCAACTCCCCCCAAATTCTTACTCCTACTTTAATGCTTTCCTCTGCATGTGTGCGGTGTTCGGCATAAAGCCCCACTTCTTCTTTTTCATGCAATACTACAAACTCCACCCGGTCCCGAAGGGTGGTTTTTACTACCTCCTTCCCCGAGGGTCCGGGAGTAAGAAGTTTATGTTTACCTTTGACAATAAGGATAGTTAGTGAGGGTGGCAGAAGAAGTTTTTCTTTTTCCGGGTCCCCGAGTCTTAGAGACATGTGCCTATTAGATGGGCCTCGGGGACTTTGGAGGTCGACGTCGTCGATCCCCGGAAGCTCCTCACTCCGGTATTGCTTGCCGATTTTGACAACTTCGACAAGCGTATTTGGTTGGTGGCGGACTGGGACTCCGGGACTCCGTCACGTTCTCCCTACCCTTTTCCCATTAAGTGGGATCTTATGTCAGAGGAAGTTCTTCGGGAACTGGGAGTGATAACTGCCCACAAGAGTGACCCCGGCATGCCTGTGCCTGTTCTTCCGGGGAAGAAAGCCTGGATAGTCATGCTCCTTCGGCGTCAAATTTCTTATCAGTTTTTTTTCGAGAGTAAGTCACCTTCCAGGGTTTGTTCTTTGCTTTCCTTTTGGACTTACACTGATATTTTACCTTTTTGCAGAGATGGGCGATCAGTCTGCCGAGTTTTATAAATCACTCTATGACAGTCAGGCTAAGCAGGGAGAGCAAGTACGTAGGAAGACTTCTGGTAAGAGGAAAAAGTCGACTGCCGGCCCTTCTAAGTCCAAGAAGGCCAAGGCTACCACTCCTCCTCCCCCTGAGAATGTAGTTGAGGTGGAAGATCAGTCCTCTGCTCAACTTCCGACCGCCGAGAACCCTTCTTCGGACCCTGACATCCTCGGGGAGACACTGAGTCCTGCCCCTGCTGCCGAGATTCCAGCAGAGCGAACGTCTGCCCAGGAGTTTGAAGAGGGCAGAAGGAGGAAGGGAAAGAATGTCACTGATGATGTTCGGGAGGTCGGTTCTGAGGAGTGCGTCCCCGAAGTTCCACCAGGTTAGTTCCTTAGCCATTCCGCTACCAACCTCAGTATTTTTCGTATCTACGTTATTTTGGATGAATGGCTAAGGGATGATGTCTTGATGGAACTTCGGCGTGACCTTGCAGAGAACGCCCCTACTGCTTCCTAGGTGGAAGCTCATGCCCGTCAGAGGGCTCTTCGGGACCGGCGGATTCCGCGGGACAAGGTGCCACGGGAGCCCTTCTGGACGTTCACAGAGGACATGGATTGTTCTCTGAAGATAGCCAGCTGATGGCTCCGCAAATGGCGGCGGGGGTGCTGACTAATGCCACTTTTCAGTCCCTTACCACCGAAAGTGCCAGCGAAGAGATCCTCGCGGCGAG
Source organism: Aquilaria yunnanensis (assembly GCA_039654915.1). NCBI lineage: Eukaryota > Viridiplantae > Streptophyta > Magnoliopsida > Malvales > Thymelaeaceae > Aquilaria > Aquilaria yunnanensis. The sequence continues at coordinate 80,741,104 of CM077593.1, forward strand.
GATGACCGAGCACGCTGCTCAGGTGATCCTTTCTTTTCTTGTATCTTAGAAAATTGTTCATTTAAGCCATCACTGCCTTCCGATACTTATTTGGTGCCTCTGTCTTCCGTAGCTTTTAGCATACAGAAAGTACTTCCATGCCTGGTCAGCGAAACAAACGGAGACCCGCTCTCGGTCTGAAGATTCCCTGCGGAAGACGAAGGAGTCTCTTGCCCAATATGCCCTAAAATATGGCGAGTTAAACAAAATCGCGAAGGAGGATCTTGGGAGTCTTCGGGCCGAGGTTGTGTCCAGCAGGCAGGAGCTTCTTATCGACTTCTCAGCCAAGGTTGAAGACCTCGGCTCAAAGTGCGTGACTCTTTCTTTAGAGAATGAGGCCCTTCGGAAGAAGACCGTTCAAGACGACGAGAATCTTGCGAAATCACTCGCTTTGAATGCCGATCTCCAAGCTGAGATTGCGTCCCTGAAGAAGGAGAAGACGAAGAGCAGGAAGAAGAGGAAGCTGGAGGAGAAGATTGTCGCGCTAAAAGCTGAGCTGGCGGCTCTTGGCACCGAGAAGGACCGTAGTGAGCAAATGTCGAAGACGTCTTACCAAGATGGTTTATCCTTGGCTCGTCACCAGGTCCTCGCTCGGCACCCTGGGAGTGACATTTCTCACTTGTCTGCTTTGGATTTTCCCAAAGAGCCCAGATCTTCATGGTCCAAAGTCTAGTTCCTCAATCTTCCTCCGGCTCGGCCTGCGTCTTTGACTAAACCCTCTGGAGACGATAATGTTTGACGAAACGTCGGATACCCTTGCTCAGTCATAGGTTTTCTTCTTCCTTCTTTGTATTTTTTGCCTTAGGATTTTTTAATGAAGAATTTTTTCTCCATTCTCCATTCTTTCTCCCGAATATGCTTTATCAGCAGCTGGTACGATTCTAAGTGTGCACTTTTGGTGAACACCTGCACCTTATCTTTCGGAAGGAACTTTTTTGAACTTCTTTCGTGTTTGGACGGGTTTTTAAGCTTAGTAAGGAATTTTGTAAGGCAGGACTGATAACCGAGGTGCCCATCACTGGCTGAGCTCCCAGCCCTGACGGAGTACTGACTTCGCCAGAGGGAAACAGCCAGCCGAGGTCAGAAGGATGAACGATCCCCCTGGCCTAATGTAGAGAATTCGCTTCCTTGGGAAATGGTAAGACCAACCTCGGTAGAGAGATCAGAGCCCCTTCGGAAACAATGGTATCCCTCGGAGGACCCGTCCTCGGGGAATACATTCCCCGAGACGTCAGAGTAACCTCGGAAAGTACGAACAAAGGATTTAAGGAGCCTCTGACACCTCCCCATAAAATTCGTTCCCCAAGTACATTCTGACACGCTATCACTAGAGCACACCATCAGAAGGACGTCTCGATACGACACTCTCGGAATGCCTAGGCTGTCAACCAAGCGACCTTTGCTGAGATAAACGTCCCTTCGCTCCCGAAAAAGCAGGGATTGCATCCCACCGGACACGTGTCGTGATCTGGAGCGACCACAAGAGGAAAATGGCTTCTGTGCGCCTCCTTTATAAAATACCCAGAAAGTGTCCTAGCGGGGTAAGGAGGAGAAGAAAAAGAGTTCTATTTGGATACAAAAAAGGACACATAATCCAATTATCTGAAAATACTGACTTGGGCGTCGGAGGCTCTTCCCCGGGAATACACATCGGGGACCTCCTGACCTGTGTTTTCTAGAGTATTTCAGGTACATTCCACTGGGGAATCTCTTCCAAAAGTGCTCTCCTCCATCAGAAGTCTTCCCTACCCGTACAATGACACATGATGAAGCCGCCGCAGGCCACCATTTGGCGCCGTCTGGGGGAACTCTATCCCATGTCGCCGTCGTGGAGACTTGGCGCTCGAAGGACAAAGGGATTTCAAGATCCCCATTCGCACCTGAGACTCAACAGGCGACTACTCTGCCTGTGGCAGAAACTTCTATGATGGAGGACGATCGTCCCGTGACGGTAACGATGAGCTTCTTACGGGATTTCCAGCGTTCTATCGTTGCCGAAATCACTCAGCAGCTTGACCAGAGGTTGCCCCAACCTCCACCCACTCAAAGAGCCTCACCCCCGACCATTCGTCGGGAAAAAAGCTCGCGATCTACTCACTGGAGTTCAGGGAGTGGAGACTCCCTTGACACATATTCAACAGATGGTGAACCTGTTGAAGTGCGCCCCGCCAGAGGGGGAGCCCCAAAAGAGACCAGGGCCTCCTGTCAACGGAGCGCATCCCCTTACCAGAGGTCCCCCTCTCCCCCTCGCCGGAGTCGTTCTCCAAGGCGAAGAAGAAATACGCCACTACCAGCAAGCACACGACGGTAGGAAGGAACCAGCAAGGAGCATCAAGGCGCACTCTTTCGATAACGAGGGCAAATTCGTCTTGTATTTTACTGATGACTTCGGGGAGGAGTATCTTACTGGCTTTCTTTGAAAAAAAATTATGTAAGTATAGAATTTTTTCAGAGAGTCTGAATGCCAAGTATTCTTCAACTCCACTCCCTCAATATTACCCAACTTAAAGACCCCTGGGCGGACTTCGTCGAGAACCAAATAGGGTCCACTCCAATTTGCCTGAAGTACCCCTTCTGATGGCCTTCGTTGTTCGAACTCGGCCTTTCGGAGAACGAGGTCTCCCTTTTTTATCTCCTTTTTTCTTACATCTAAATTGGCGGTGCGTGCTATCCGTTGCTGGAAGGCCTTTCTCCTTAACTCGGCCATCTCGCGGTGTTCTTCGAGGAGGTCCAGTTTTGCTCTTAGTTCAAGATCATTTCCTCATTCATCGAACACCTGTACTCTTACCGAGGGTTGCATGACTTCAATGGGAATAATGGCCTTGGTCCCGTATACGAGCGAGAAAGGAGTCTCTCCCGTGGCTCTTCGGGGAGTTGTTCGGTAGCTCCACAGCACACTTGGGAGCTCTCCTGGCCATTTCCCTTTTGCCTCTTTTAGCCTTTTCTTCAGGCCATCTTTTATTGTTCTGTTAGATACCTCGACCTGCCCATTGCTCTGAGGGTGAGCCACTGGGGCAAAATGTATCTTGACGCCCAGGTCCTCCATGAATTCCTGGAACCCCTTATCCGTGAATTGAGTCCCGTTATCGGCCACTATTACCCTCGGAATGCCAAATCGGCATATAATGTTTTTCCATACGAATTTTTGAGCGTCCTTCGCCGAGATTGATGCTAGCGGTTCTGCCTCTATCCACTTAGTGAAATAGTCCACTGCGACGATGCAAAATTTTACTCCGCCAGGGGCATTTGGGAGAGGTCCGATGAGGTCAATGCCCCAGACGGTGAAGGGGCAGGGATAGTCTGTTGCATTTATTCTCTTCGAGGGTAGCTTTTGGATACTGGCATGCCTTTGGCAATTGTCGCATCTTCGGACGAATTGCCTTGCGTCCTTCCTTAGGGTAGGCCAAAAGTAACCTTGGCAGAGTATTACTCCTGTGAGGGCGTTCGTTCTTATATGGGAGCCACACACTCCTTCGTGTACTTCTTCAAGTATTACTTTGACGTCATCCTCGCCTATACATCTTTGTAGAGGGCTAGCGTACCCTTGTCTGTACAGTTCTTTCCCAATGAGGAAGTACCTTCCTACACGCTTTCGTATCTTTGCGGCTTCTTTAGGATCCTCGGGAAGCTCTGAAGTTGCCAAATATCTCTTGAGGGAGCTTTGCCATCCCTTCCCCGAGGTTTCTATGCACATTAACTCTGTGCTGGGGTGTTTTAGCACTTCGGTGGGTTCCTTAGCCTTGGCCAAGGCATCCGCTTGGGTATTATCCCTTCGGGGCACGCTCTTTATGTGCACCGAGTCGAAATCCTTAATGAGTTTCTGAACGAGGTCGTGATACTTGGCCAAAATTGGGTCCTTTGCCGCATATTCTCCCTTTGTCTGTCGAACTATTAACTGTGAATCACTGTGGGCTACAATGTTCTTCACACCTACTTTTCTGGCCATTTTCAGCTTGGCTATGAGGGCTTCATATTCAGCAATGTTATTGGTAACATTAAAACCGAATTTGACTGCTTTAGAAGCTTCCATGCCTTCGGGACCCTGAAGGACTATTCCAGCTCCTTGATGCTCTGCACCTGACGCTCCATCGACGAAGAGTTTCCATTATGGATCAGTCTTTGTTTTTCCTCCCGCAAGTGCTTCGGTCTTTTCAATCTCGGGGATCTTGGCAATGAAGTCTGCAAGTGCCTGAGCCTTTATTGCCCTTCTAGGCTCGTATGTAATTTCATATTCACCGAGCTCAATGCACCATTTTGAGAGTCTTCCCGAATGCTCCACTTTTTTCATCACATCTCACAGGGGCAAATTACTTCGTACGGTGATGGTGTGTCCTTGGAAGTAGGGTCGCAATCTCCTACCCACCAGTACTAACGCGTAGATAGCTTTTTGGAGCAACGGGTACCTTGTCTCGGCGCCATGCAGGGACTTGCTTACGTAATACACCGGCCATTGTTTCCCACCCTCTTCTTTCACTAAGACGGAACTCATCGTCTTTTCAGTGACTGCGAGGTAAAGAATGAGAGGTTCCCCCTCCCGAGGTTGCCGAAGTGTTGGGAGGTGAGTTAGATAACTTTTGAGCTCTCCCCAGGCTTCCTGGCATTCTATATTCCATGGATGTTCCTGGATTCCGGAGGTACCACCTTCCTTGGAGACTTTGGTGAGTACCTTGAAAAACGGGCGACATCGGTCACCATACCTAGAGATGAATCTACTTAGGGAGGTGATCCTCCCAGTAAGCCTCTGTATGTCTTTGATAGACGTAGGTGTCCGAAAATTCAGTAGGGCTTTCATTTTCTCAGGGTTAGCGTCTATTCCTCTTTCTGACACCATAAACCTGAGAAATTTTCTTGCGTTTACCCCGAACACACACTTTTCGGGATTAAGGTGAATGCCGAACTCTCAAAGTCGTTGGAAGGTTTCGGTTAAGTCGGTGATATGATTTTTGGGTACTTTGCTCTTGACTATCATATAGTCGACGTATACTTCCATGTTCCTACCGATTTGCGCGTCGAATACCTTGTTCATCAGTCTTTGGTAGGTGGTTCCTGCATTTTTTAGCCCGAAGGGCATTCTGACATAGCAGTAAGTACCTATCTCTGTGATGAATGCCGTTTTTTCCTCATCCTCGGGGTTCATCCGGATCTGATGATACCCGCTAAAGGCGTCAAGGAAGCTAAGCAGTCCGTACTCGGCAGTTGCGTCTACCAGCTGATCTATGGCCGGTAATGGGTAGGAGTCTTTTGGACAGGCATCGTTTAAGTTTCGGAAGTCGATGCACATTTGGAGCTTTTCACTAACCTCTTTTGTGGCTATAACCACATTGCTGAGCCATTCGGGGTATTTTACTTCCCTTATTACCCCGGCCTCAATGAGGCGACTAACTTCAGCCTTGATTAAGGACTTTTTGTGAGCTGATAGACTCCGTTTTTTCTGTCGAACTGGTCTGACGTGTGGTTGCACTTTAAGATTGTGCTGGATTATGCTGGGGTCAACCCCAGGCATATCCTTCGGCGAATAAGCAAATAGATCTTTGTTCATGCACAAAAAGGATACAAGCCACTTTTTGTCCCCTTCGGCCAGTTTCTTCCCAATTCGGGTGTTTCGGTCGGGGATCAATTCTATATCTTCTGTTTCTATTTTTTCGAGGCTTTCCGTTTCTTCTGCCGTTGCCTTTTCATCCATCAAGACCTTTTTTCCTTCTGCCGAAGTCTGTACCTGGATCTTGGTCGGGCTTTGCCTGGCCCTTGTGAAGACTTTCCTAACCTCGGCCTGATCTATGAAGATTTCAGCATCTCCGTCTTCGGTGGCGAAGGTGACCGTCAGGTACCTTACGTCTTGCCGAATGTGAAAATTGCCTTGAGTCTGTCTTCCTAGAATGGCGTTATATGCTGACGGTACATCAATGACTATAAATCTTGTCCTGCCGGAGGCGATTAACTCTTCTTTGCTCTTGGGTGAGACCCCTTTCAGCATCACAGGCAGGTCGATGTACCCAAGGACTGGAAGTTCAGACGGCCCGACGCCGAAGGTGAGGGAACTGACTGGGCTAAGATCACTTTTTGAGATGTCTAATTTACCCAGTAGATGAGAAAAAATGACATCAGTGTTCGAGCCGTCGTCGAGGAGCACTCTCTTGATGTCCCAGTTCCCTATCCTTCCCATCACAAGGAGGGGGTCATCGTGAGGGAACTTTATTACAGTCCCATCCCTACGGGTGAGCCTTCGCGGGGAGTTCCCGTACTCCATGATGGAGACTTCTCTCATCTTTCTTTTTCTCTCGGCTAAGGGTATCCCAGTAGTGATGGTTTGGATAATCCCTGCCGAGGGTGGCAGACTTTTCCGGGGACTTCGGTCCCGCCGTCTATCTGAGTCATACTCTTCATCGTCTGCTCTCCTCTGCTCTTCTTTTCGCCCTTTTGGAGAGGGCATCCGCAGGTATCGCCGAAGTTAACCCTGTTTGATCAGGGACTCGATGTACTTCTTCAACTGGTAACAGGCTTCAGTGTCATGGCCATGATCCCGGTGAAATTGACAGAATTTTTTCATATCCCTTTTATTCTCCGGGGTCATGCCCTTTGGCCTTGGGACTGTAGTCCCTTGCCTTTCTAGCGCCATTAGAATGCTAGTTCTTGTGGTGTTTAAGGGAGTGAATGCTGCGGGCCTCTTTCCTCTTTTCCTGCGGGGCCGCTCTCCCTCGTTCTGCTGGTGCGGCTGATGGCCAGGCCCTTCGGTGCAAGGGTGTTCGCCTTTAGGTCCTCCCATTCTGAGTTCTTCGACCGTCATGTGTTGCTCGGCTCTTCTGTAAAATTCCCTAAGAGTTTCTGGAGGGTCTTTGGAGAACTCGTAGAACAACTGGGAGTTCCTCCGTAGTCCTCTGACCATTGCCAGGATGCGAATTTCTGGGCGAAAATCTGGTACGCTCAGTGCTTCTTGATTGAATCTTTCAACATAGTCGCGGATGGTCTCCCCTCCTTTCTGAGCTATGTCAAACATTTGCACTGGCATTTTGGCAGTTGGCCTACTACCAATAAACTGTTGGGTGAAAGCAGTAGATAGTTCTTGGAAGCTTAACAAACTTCCCTGGGGCAAACAGCCATACTACGCTGTTGCTGGTCCTGAGAGTGTCACCTCAAAGCATTTACAGAGCGTGGCGTCGTCCACGCCATGAGCACCATACTTCGCTTATATTTTGTCAGGTACGCCTGGGGGTCACTTCGCCCGTCATACGTTTCCAGGCGAGGAACCCTGAAATCACTGGGCATAAGCGCCTCTACTACCTCGCGTATGAAAGGCGACTACTCTCCGGTGTAGGAGTCGGACAACCGGGACCAGACTGGTTTTTGGGAGATCTGTTTCTCGACCTTTTCCAGCCTTCCCAGGATCCTTTCCATAAGGGCGGCAGTGCTGGTTCCTTCCTGCCTTCGTGTGCTTGCTGGTAGTGGCGAATTTCTTCTTCGCCTTGGAGAACGACTCCGGCGAGGGGGAGAGGGGGACCTCTGGTAAGGGGATGCGCTCCGTTGACAGGAGGCCCTGGTCTCTTTTGGGGCTCCCCCTCTGGCGGGGCGCGCTTCAACGGGTTCACCATCTGTTGAATATGTGTCAAGGGAGTCTCCACTCCCTGAACTCCGGTGAGTAGATCGCGAGCTCCTTTCCCGACGAATGGTCGGGGGTGAGGCTCTTTGAGTGGGTGGAGGTTAGGGCAACCTCTGATCAAGCTGCTGAGTGATTTCGGCAACGATAGAACGCTGGAAATCCCATAGGAAGCTCATTGTTACCGTTACAGGACGATTGTCCTCCATCATAGAAGTCTCTGCCACAGGCAGAGTGGTCGCCTGTTGAGTCCCAGGTGCGAGGGGGGATCTTGAAATCCCTTTGTCCTTCGAGCGCCGAGTCTCCACGACGGCGACATGGGATAGAGTTCCCATAGACAGCGCCAAATGGTGGCCTGTGGCGGCTTCATCATGTGTCATTGTACGGGTAGGGAAAACTTCTGATGGAGGAGAGCACTTTTGGAGGAGATTCCCCAGTGGAATGTTCCTGAAATACTCCAGAAAACACAGGTCAGGAGGTCCCCGGTGTGTATTCCCGGGGAGGAGCCTCCGACGCCCAAGTCAGTATTTTCAGATAATTGGATTATGTGCTCTTTTCGTGTATTCAAAGAGAACTCTTTTCCTTCTCCCCTTACCCCGCTAGGACGCTTTTTGGGTGTTTTATAAAGGAGGTGTACAGAAGCCATTTTCCTCTTGTGGTCGCTCCAGATCACGACACGTGTTTGGTGGGATGCGATCCCTGCTTTTCCGGGAGCGAATGGACGTTTATCTCAGCAAAGGTCGCTTGGTTGACAGCCTAAGCATTCCGAGAGTGTCGTATCGAGACGTCCCTCTGATGGCGTGCTCCAGTGATAGCGTGTCAGAATGTACTTTGGGGACGACTTTTATGGGGAGGTGTCAGAGGCTCCTTAAATGCTTTGTTCGTACTTTTCGAGGTTACTCTGACGTTTCGGGGAATGTATTCCCCGAGGATGGGTCCTCTGAGGGATACCTCTGTTCCCGAAGGGGCTCTGACCTCTCTACCGAGCTTGGTCTTACCATTTCCTAAGGAAGCGAATTCCCTACATTAGGCTAGGGGGATCGTTCATCCTTCCGACCTCGGCTGGCTGTTTCCTTCTGGCGAAGTCGGTACCCCGTCAGGTCTGGGAGCTCAGCCAGTGATGGGCACCTCGGCTATCAGAGTGCCTTTACTACTAGCCACTTTCTAATACAGTTACTATGACACAGGGGCTTTTGTTGCATGGCATTCTCACTGACTGATTGACCTGTTAACATTGGTCAAGTGATCCTATAGACCATTGCAAGGGTTGCCAATGATCTAACTCTGCCTATGGTTTTCTAGCAATTGATGACTAAGCTCCTAATTGCACAGCATATCATCTGTCCACATGACCCATTCTGACCGGTCATTCTAACATAACGGAGAGAGGGTGGAGAAGAGGGCAGTGATGTTGGGAGTGACATTAAAGAGGACACATTGGCTGATGTTACAGCTGATCTCGCTATTGTCTATAGCAATTACTTCCATCATGACTTTTTCTATTTTTATTATGGATGTTGATATTGCTATATACTTCCATTAATTATGTTTGACCTTAGAGCATCAGTTGCTCCTATATTTTGTTTCTGTACTATTTCATTTTAGGATATATATTTGTGTATGTATTTTATTATATTTTGTGATTGATCATCTTTTTTATTTTTTTTCAATCAGAAGCTCAAATCAACTTAGTTTTGGAACTTTTGGGATGCCAATTTTCAAGACAAGCAATTGATTTTTCTTTTCAAGATCAGTATCAATTTCTATCATTCCTTATTTTTCACTTTGTTTTCCATGCTAGTACATTAAGGGCAATGTACAATTTAATTGTAGGGGAGTGGGTTTTATTTTTAGCCCTTATTTATTTTGATTTTTCTTGAATTTATCTTTTTGGTGAATTTTCTTAAAATTTTTAAAATTTTTAAGCTTATTTATTTTGAGTCATTTTATTAAGCGTGTTCTTATTATTAAAGAGCAGATGTTAATTTAATGTCTTGAGTTCTTAACTTGAAGACCAAGTAAGTGATTCTTGAGATATTTCACTTTTGGTACTTAATTTATTTTTGAAATGTTTTTGCAATTTATTAGCAAGCTTGTGGAAGATGGTCTTTATAAGCTATTTTTGCATCAAGTTTTATGCTTAGTACACAGTTCAAACATATGCGAAGTTTTGAGCTTTTAAGTTGGTTTGGTGGAAAGTTTGGTTGATGGATTTGTGGTTGATTGTTAATAAAGTAAAGTAAAGTAAGGTATGGATATATACTACTCTGTTGTTTTTAGTGTTGAATTATATTGATGTATTCTCCTAAGACAAGAGTCAATCAACTTGGATTGCGTTGAATATTAGCTTGGGTATAGACAGAGCTCATGTAGTGTACACTTGCTATTAAAGTTTTTGGCACATGAAGACAACTAAAAGAGAAAGAAAGAAATTGAAAAATTCAATTAATCGCCCAATTCATGGTTTGTAGTTTCAATGGTTATGCATAGTAAGCTTTGGCTTAGTGTGGTTTGTGCTTTTTGCTTTGCATGAAAATTTTATGTTCTTCCTTTTAGCTTTAAAAAATATGGTTTGCTAGCTTGAGGATGAATTATTTCTATTAACCTTTGTTTTGAAAAGTGTTAGATTGAAGGTGTTATGTGCTTGACCTTTAAAGTCTCAATTCTATCTATACTTCTGTGCTTAAGGAATTGATTCAATGTTTCAATGATTTTAAGATCTTTCCTTTTTAGATTTTTCTCTTGAGATTTTGCTTGAGGGCAAGCAAAAGTTCAAATGTGAGGGAAAAAATATAATATGCTCATATTTAGTCATGTTTTTTTATTTGTTTTTCTCTCATATTTGCTTTTCTTTTGATGTGTTTTTGTTTGGATTTGGTGCTTAATTTGTTCATATTTCATTTTTAGGCTATATTTCAGCTTCGAGTAAATTGCATAAATGATCCCTAACCTTTAACTATTGTTTTGTTTTAGTCCTTAATTTTTTGAATGTTCTGTTTTGGTCCAAAACCTATTAAAAAGTTTCATTTTAGTCCTAAATCTGTTAAAAACATTTCATTTTGGTCTCCACTAAATGAAATATGTTAACTTAAAATATTCGTCTTATAAAAAATTTTTAAATTATAATTTAAACTATTCGGTAATTGCCTTACAATAAATTTAATCTATATAATAATTTTTATAGCTAATAGAAAATTCAAATCATCATTTTTTTCTTTCTGTTATTTGAACTTATTTTATTCAGAAATAAAAAAATTATTAATTTAAATTTTTTATTTGCTATAAAAAATTGGAACACAGTTACTGAATATTTAAATTAAAATTTTAAAAGTTTACGTTAGATAGTTGTTCTGAGTTAATGAATTTCATCTGGTGAGGGATCAAAACCAAACTATTTTAGTAGGTTAAGGACCAAAATAGAATATTCAATAGATTAGGGACTAAAACGAAACAAAAATTGAAGATTAGGGCTATTTACGCAATTTACTCTTTCAACTTCATTTAGTTATGAAGGATTTCTACAAAGTTTTGGAGCTGAATTGCAAGTTTTTGTAGAGTTTGGAGCAAACACGCCCTAGAACACGCCCATATAGTGAATTACACACGCTACTACATGCTCGTGTGTGAGTTACATACCCATACTCCAAACTGTGTTTAATTTGGCAATATTTTAAGTTCCAAAGGTGTTACACGGGCTGTAACATAGCCATGTACCAAACAGTGTTTACCTATTTTTTATGGTTTTTCAGGTTATTTCAAAAAAGAAAAAAAGAACAGTGTGGCAGAGGCAGAAAAATACAGAGAAAAAGGAGAGTTTTTACAGAGAAAGGCTGTCGGAGATAGTTTTGATGATCAGCACCATTTAATGCACGTTGAATCGAAGATTTCTTGTAGGAAAAGCCATTTAGAGATGGATAATTCTTTTCTTAGTTTTTTTTATTTTTTTGTGTTTATTTTACAATATTATGAGCTAAACTTTTCCTACTCATGCTTAGAGTAGAAGAACCCTAGGATGATTTTGTGATTGTGATTATTTTTTGGTTTAATATGATTATGCTTTTTTTTGTAATCTATTCAATGTTCTTTGATGTGTTGATTAATAATCTAGCCTATTAACTCAATTTGGGATGATGAACATATGTAAGGAGGTGTCCAATATGTTTGCTGTTGATCACCGTTGGGTAGAAGGGATAGTATCGTAACCGGGAGTAATAGATGTAATATAATATCTCCAGACTATGGTGAAACCTAGTAGTGGGTTGTAGGACTAATAATGCATTCTTAGGAAGCATGGTAGACCTAGACACCCTATTAGTTACTTGAGAATAATGATTAGTGTAATGGGAATAATTGTGGGCTAATCTAAATTAAGTAGTATTCCACGGTCCAAGCTAATCATAATCCTATTAAACCAAAGTGAAAGCTACACAAAGGGTTTCTACGTGAATTTGACTTTAAGTATGAGGTTTATTGTTGTTAATTATCTTAATTGTTTTCTGTTGCCAGTTGTTAGTTAGTAGGTGACTTTTATTGCATTAATTAATTTATAGTAGTTAGTTAAACAAACATCATTAACTGTCAATTAGATAATAGAGAAATGTTGAGTATAATAGGCAACCTCCATTTTTTGGTGAAAATAATTTTGGTACTTGCCACTACTATACTTTGATGATAGGTGCACTTGTCTGTGAGTTCACATATTTTTTAGTATAGAGAGATTTGACACATTCACATTATTTGTTTGTGTAGTGGGAAAGATTTGTGTAAACTACAAATACACCAATACAAAAATTCTAAATTTGCCTAGGAACCTGTTTGATTTTGTCCTTCCTCATTGTTTATTTATAGAGCCGTAGAGATGGGGTAGGTGAAATAGTAATGACTGGGGTAATAATAATGGTAGGTGAAATACAAATTAACATAGGCGGCTCAAAATTCTTCTAATTTTTTGACCACCATGCACATCGATTCAGCTCTTCATGAAAGCATAAGAATTATATCTTTTTCATAACTTCAAAATGATAGCTTGATCATTAAAAACCGATATCTATAACTCAAGATGTGAGTTTTCTCGTGAAGGATCACGAAGAGCGTTACTACTAGAACTAATTTTGTTTGTGATTAAAATTTAGCCTCATACATCTTTCAATTGGGCTGGACCATGAGCTCCAGATTGTAGACAATTAAAGCCCAATGATTGGTCCAATAATTGATATATGTTGTTATTTTATCCATCTATATAAAAGTAGTTATTAAGTTAAATTTGAAAATAAATATTTTTTAACTCTAAATTGTAAAAACTGCTCAAATTAGAGAAATTAATCATACCCAAAGTATATGATGATGATTTAAACCCTTAAAAGCTTTACACTTATGAGTATTTATCACCCCCTAACCAAGTTCTTGCTAGTCCTTAGCAAGTGCATCCAACAAAACTCAGAAAAATAAATAAAACACATAATCTAGCAACTCATAGCATACCATACTATAAAAAATATAACACTTATAAACTTGACGTGATAGTAGCTAATGAAAGCAAAAAAGGTTAAGTCCTTGTTACAAAAAATAGAGGATTGTTCCCTAAGTAGTTGCACTCATTTCAAGGTGGAGTTGTTATAATGGCTTACTTTGTATTTCTCAATCTGGAGCTTGTAAGGGGATTCATCTTCACCCTCAGTTAATTCCCAAAAGGAAATTGCATGTAAATATAATTTCAATGGTCTTTATATCATGTTATAATAGGGCTAGGTCTGGTGAAAGCGGGAATCTGATGGAAACAATTTTAATGGTGGAGCAAAAGAACTAGCAATGCAATCAACAATAAATATGGACACCTAAAACATTAAATACCCAAAGTCTCCTAAATTCACACTTAATACAATCTCCAAGACACAATTCAACATTAACACATGAGCTTAGAGAACAAATATGGTTGAATTTTGAACTCTTTGAATGAAATCTAACACTTTTTACTCATTTTTACTCATTTTTGCTTTTTTTATTCTTTTTTTTTTTAATTTATTTTGCTAGGACTTTTTCTTATGGTCTTGCTTTTGCCTTTTTCTTCAAAAAGCAACAAATCAAAGCATGTCCAAAACCAACCATCCAATGATATGCAACTCAATTTTATGATTCAAGCTCAACTTACCCAAAAACCTTCCACTATGACAGTTTAAGTACAAGGTTACTCAACATATCCTAAGTACAACCCCACACTTATTCTTTATTTTACCAAAGACAATAGATTCTATTAAATTCTTTAATGCCTAAAATCACATAAACATCACTAGTTCCAAAGATAACAAAGGATCAAAATGAAGTGGAAGTAGCTAAACATGAATGGTTCAAATAATAAATTAGGCTATAAGGCTCAAAGAAGCTCACTAAGAGATAATGTAATAGATTAGTCATTTGGTAAGTAGTTAGCCCTAAAATACCATTTTTGTCCTTAAATTTACACACAATGAGCGAAGTTACATAGGTCCTTAAGCAATGGCAGAGAGAATAGGGGGCTGAGGGGCCCCCAGCCCCCTTAACATTTTTACAAACTATATGTATTATATATATGTATATGTAAAAATAAAGTCAAAAAATTACATTCTCTCTCTTGTGGCTCCCCCATTTTTTAATTATAAAATAGAATTATAATTTGAAGAAGTATAGATGTAAAACGGTAATAATTTTCTCTATCTTACTAAAATTGTACATAAATGCATGTGGTTGATTTATGTGAGAAATGTTGGTAAAGTCCAACATCAAACAATTAATTTTACTCTCTTAATAAAAAATAATTAATTATATTTTAAAAAGTTAGAAACATAAAAGTACAATCTTTCCACCTTTTTTGAAAATTTTTGCATTTGCTAAGGCTTCTCTCGTGAGAAATATGAGAAGTCCTTTAGCAAATAGCTGGCAGAGCTTCTTATTTTTTGTGTTACTTTGGGTCCCAAATATTCTTATAAGTCCTTTAATATTGAGAATATATGTAAATTGGCTGACCAGTTTTATCTTTCAGATTTCACTGAAGAAGAAAAAATTCATTTGAAGTATCAGCTGCAGCATTATAAGCTTAATATGCCCCATCATACACAGTTGAAAAATATATCTACAATTGCTGAATTATGTAAAGAACTAAAGGAAACAGGAAAGCCAGAAATTTATCCTTTGGTGGATAAATTGATTTATCTTATATTGACCCTTTCTGTTTTGACCGCAACAATGAAATAAGCCTTTTCAACAACGAAATTTATGAAAACAAGGCTTCGTAGTAGCATGAGTGATGATTTTCTCAAGACTTAATTGATTGTTTAAATTGAAGGAGAGATTGTTAAGACCTTTTCAATAAATAAGATAATAGATTATTTTTATGCATTGAAAGAAAGGCGTGCCCACTTCAAGATGGACACGGTATTATCTTTTTATTTGCTATGTGATATTAATCGAACATGTGTACATGTAAAATAACATAACTAACTTTCCATTGATAGAGAAGCTCGCGATTTGATATGGATTTGAAGCTTATGATCACTAATTCACTATATGGATGAAAACTGAGATTTAGTTAGTTTTATTTTCTATTTTGGAAATGTATAAAACATAGCATTTTAATAGATTTTAAATTATTTTTGTTATTTTCTTTTTACATTTTGGAAATACATCTACTTTTTGATTTTCTAATATCCGCCCCCTGACTTAAAATCCTGGCTTTGTCTTTATCCTTAAGGCCACCAATCCAAGCAAGGTCGAGCTCAAAACACAAAGTAAGCACTCTCAACAAAATAATTCTCACAACCTAATAAATACTAAGGGCTCAAAGTGCTCATTGGGTTATTTTTTTCTTAGGTAATAGGCAATATACTTTAACTACTTTAAAAAATTAACAACTATTTCTAGTTTACAAGGAATACATACGTTGATGATATTTTCATGAGTTGGGTTCGTCAATGCAAACAATCTAAATTCATGCTAAATTTTACTACATGCAACTACTTATGCATGCAAATATGATAAGTAAACATTAACATGAATATGAACAAAATAAACAAAAAAAGAAAAGTGAAACCAATAATTAACACCAGTACAAAAAAATTTCCAAACATAAAACTCAAAGCTAACTAAAAAAAAAAGTTATGCCTAATATACATAATAGAATGTATCTCAATAGTAAAATTACTTATTACTCAACCATCCTAAACTAATGGCTCTGTCAAATGGTTTTAATATCTGCATGATAAAAACTACCTAAAAAAGAATTCATATGTCAACTATCCCTCCTCCCCCTAACCAGATTGAGAGATTGTCTCCAATGTCAAAATACAGATAGGTAGAGTGAAGAATAAGTTACTTGAAATATGAAATAGTAGTTATTGAAAATGAAAATCCTGAAATAACTTAAACCAAAATAAATGCAATAATAAGATGATGCTAATAATAAAACTAAAAGACAAAAATGCTACAAACAGATCCATAGGTCCAAGTTGTTATCTTCATTAGTGCTTTAATCACTTATTAAGATTAACATCCTGTAAAAGAAATAACAAAAATAAAATGACAACAGTATGAAGAATATTTATGGGATGGAGTTGTTGGGAAGGACAGTTGTGCCCAGTTTATCCAAATTACAGTTGGATTTGATTTAGGAATGAAAGCTTGCATTTTGTTAAACAATTCTTCAACAGCTGATGTAGATATTAGGATCCATCTTCCCGATTCTGAGATAAATTTCTCCTACACAACTTATTCTATGAAAGATAACAAACTTGCAGAGATACTGTTAACATTCAACAATCCAATGAGTTTCTAGTGGATATTAAGTTGGGGCATCGAAGTAATTTGAAAATTTTCCCCAAATGTACTAAACATTCCTGGTAAAACAATAAAGGCTTTAGAATTACAAAGCATTTGCAACAAGAGCTCCTAGATATTTCATACCACTAATTCTTCCCCAATCGTCCCTCCAGTAATCCATTTCAAAGTGGCAAGAATGATGCCCAAAACTTGGCTACCCCTACATACGCTGCTATTAATACACCTTCCATCAACCTAATGCTTTCTCCTCCATATACCAAATGTATTTTTCACTCAACTAGGACACTACCCAAATGGTTTGCTACCTTTAGGAACTCTTCATCTTTTCCAGGGAAAGATCCACTGAATACACATATATTTCGGAATCTACGACTTGAGGTTCCCTCCATTTATATCCTTAACTATGTGGAAAATGAAAAGAAGAACTTAAATTTATAGAAATGAAATGATATTACAATGATAACACCTACATGAGTACATAGGTTATAGTTAGAAGAAAATAAAATTTTCAAAAATAACAACATGCATGTATAGTAATTGTGATTGTGGCTTACATCTTCTTCTAGTTTTACGTCCAATAACGACTTCAATGCCTTATATGAGTCGGGAATTTGCTTCTCATCCAGTTTCTTATAAACTAATAAACAGGGTATTTTATAATTAGATTCCCAAGACTGTAACACTGTTATTCTTTACGAAAAATATTCCATAAATCAAGAAGTTCATGTTACACTAATCCAAAAGAATACGTCTCAAGAGTCAATCAAATATTATTCAAATGCTTATTACTTAAGCCATTCTTGATGAATTGTATTTTATCTTCTCAATTAGTGGGTACCATCTCTAAAGAGCGACATCTAATATTACAAGTCGATCGATTACATTTATGACAGACTTGTAATCTTTTTGTCCTTTGCTTTTCGGCATAGAAGTTTTTTCCTAAGCTAGGCATATGGGACACAAATATATTTGGGATTTCACCAACTAAATGGACATTAACTTTAACTAATGAATGTACATCTTCAGGGATACCTTTGTTCATCAAAATTCTTAGTTTTTCACATCTAGGTCGGTAAATCCCTTTAAGAACATTTAGAGGGAGAAAAGGAAAGTATTTTCATAAAGCAAAAAGAACATAATCCATTTTTTAGAACAAAAAAATTGAGAGAAGGGAAAGAGAAATTAGTTATTATGGGAAATTGAAATAACTGACTTAAGAGCCATGAACTACTGTATCTGCCACTTAATAAAGAAAAAGAAGAAAAGTAAAATAAGAAAAATAAAAAATAAAAGAAACAAAAAGAAAGCTATCTAAGAAAAGAAGACATATTGACATTTACTTACTAGGATCATTTTGAGGATCACTAAGATGAACAACTTCTTTTTGCAAAATTATGATTCTCAAAAAATGGTTTAACTCTTTATTGATTTACTTTAAACACATTACTATTTTTTTTATTTTCAATGTCAATTGCCCCATAAGGATATATATGTTTTACAATAAAAGGGCTACTCCATCTATATCTCAGTTTTCTACAAAATATGTGAAGTTGAAAATCATAAAGCAAAACCTTTTAACCAACCTCCGTTGTTTTTCTTAAGATTGTTCTGTTATGAAAAGCTTTGATTCTAAGTTTATATATTTTTGACTTCTTATATGCATCATTTATCAACACTTCAAGCTCATTTAGTTGCAACCCACAGGGACACATACCCAACGATGCATACTCCAATTCTTTAGGCAAAGGTTTTAATTCCGATTTGGGTATTTTACCTTGCTTTTCATTTTGAGTTGTCCCAACTCTGCAACTTTTGGTTTTCAGCACATAGTTCCTTCAACCTATGAAAAATCAAGCAATGCATATATGTTATATGTGTCTTGATCCATTTTCATACTAGATTCAAATGAACTAACTAAACAATTTTCTAAAGGATCAGATATACTCCTTTCTTAAATGTAGTTTTCCACAATAGTGTCAATGAAGCAAACATCTTCATTTTTTTCTTCCTTTTTATATGGTTGTTTACGTAAGTTGAAAACATTTAGCTTCATTGTCATATTCCCAAATGACGATCTCATCAACCCATTCTTACAATTAATCAAGGCATTAGAAGTTGCAAAAAATGGATGTCCTAGAATGACAGGTATTGAATTTTTAATTTCCACTTGTGGTGTATCCAAAACAATAAAATCTATAAGACATATGAATTTATCAACTTGGACTAACACATCTTCAATGACTCTCCTAGGCACCTTCACTATTCTGTTAGTAAGCAAAATAGTTATCTCGATAGGTTTTAACTCACCCAAATTGAGTTTTCGATAAACCAAATGTGGAAGTAAGTTTACACTAGCCCCAAAATTAAGTAATGTCTGCTCAATTTTATATTATCCAATGATACATGAAATTGTTGGACAATCAAGATTCTTGTATTTCAAAACAGTATTGTTTTGAATAATAGAACTTATCTTCTCAACCAAGAAGGCTTTCTTTTTCACATTCAGTTTTGTTTTAACAGTACACAAATCCTTTAAAAATTTGGCACGAAAAGATACTTATTTAATTGCGTCCAATAAGGGGATATTGATCTTTACCAGCTTGAAAATATCAAGAATTTTAGGATTATGATTCACCTTCCTAGATACAGTTAATGCCTGAAGAAATTGAGGTGTGGGTGGAGATTCAATTCTTTTTTTGCTTGGTACAAGTTTAGCCCTTTATTTGCTCTTAGAATTTGACTCATTATCTCCTTTACAAAGATTAGGAATAGATTTTTCAATAACCTTACTACAGTGGAATATAATGATTGATTTTACTTAATCCATGGTTTGACCTTTAAGATTTGGCTGCGGTTAAGAAGAAAGTTGCCCTTCCTCTTGAATGTTGAGTGCAAGTACAAATTTTGTAAGAGTATCTTTCAAATCAATCATGGTTTGACTTGTTTGAGCATTGGTGGACTTTTGCTTCTCAATGAATGAATCTAATATGTCTTCAAGACTTTTCCAAAATGAAGGAACATAAGGTGCATACCTTTAAGATTGTTGAAAATTTTGATGGGTGAAAGAATAAGCATGATTATTACTTGTCGAACTGAAATTTGGATGATTCTTCTAGCTAGGATTATAAGCCTATGAGTATGGATTTTAAGTTGGCCTCTTGAAGTTGTTTAAAGCATTGACTTGTTCATGAAGGTATTCTTTGAAAGAAGGTAAGGTTGGACAATTGCTAATGAAATAATTATTGGTCTTACAAATATGACAAACAACTTCTTCAATAGATTTCAATTGACCAGTTTTCTTCATTTCCAATGTCTCAACCTTTCTAGCTAAAGATGAAATTTTGATTAAAGATCATTATTTTCCTTAAGATGGTAGATGTCTACACTAGATGTAGGGGATTAAGTCTTACCTGGGGCCTCATAAGTACCATTGGTGTCCTAATTATGTCCATTCCCTACTAGCAAGTCAAGGTAATTTATTGTCTCGTTAAGATTTTTATCCTCAAATGTTTCATTTCACATAAATTCTACCCTTTGCCTTTCCTTAGATATCAGACATTCATAAAAATGTGAAACTATTCACCATATCTCAAAACCATGGTATGGGCATGTGTTAAGTAAATCTTTATATTTATCCCAACACTGGTAAAAAGTTTCTCCTGGTTTTTATAAGAAAGTGATGATTTTTCTTTTCAAAGAATTTGTTCTATGGGTAGAAAAAAACTTTTTCTAGAATTGTTGTTGCAATTCATCCAATAAATTAATGGAGCTTGACCTAAGATTCTGTAACCACATTTTAGCTTTATCTTTTAGAGAAAAATCAAAAAGATTAAGTCGGATGGTGTTCATGCTATAGTTTAGGTTATTATTTATGTGACAAACTTCCTAAAATTCTCTCAAATGCAAATATGGATTTTGATAATCAAAACCATGAAAAGGTAATAAAAGTTGAATAATACCTGACTTGAAGTTGAAATGAGATGCATTAGGAAGAAAAACTAGAATGATGGTGCATTATTTGTTATGCGGTTCATGTACTCTGTAAGGGTCCTAGGCCAAGCTTGGTTATTATGTAGAGAGTGGTTATCCTCTTCATCATTGATGTGTTTAACCATGTTTGAAGAAGATGAAGATTCTCTTATCAGTCTATCACTTGATGTGTATGACCAAGCTTTCATGTATATACAAAAAAATAAAAAAGAAAATCAATATAATTAAGAAGAGAGATAAGAGTTTTAACCTTCCATTTAACAATAATAAAAATAAAGCAAAATAAAGAGAAATAAAATGAAAAAAATGAACCACTCTAATTTTACTTCTTTAGCAACAGTGCAAAAACTTGTTGCACTTCAACAGTTGTAACCTAAGTGTAGCTTGTCGCAATTAGTAAACTCTCAGGAGTCTAAGTGTCGAAGCACAAGTAAGTGAATTAAGAAATATAAATTATAAATTTTTAACAAAGAAATTTTTGGTGCAAGGTGTGAACAAATAGGGATTGAAACTCAAATTCAAAGAAATAGCTAAGGCTAGGAGTTCCACTTTTGGTATATCAGTTATAATTAATTTTAGCCCATCTTGCCACTCAATTAGGATCCACACATAAAGGAGGTACCAATTAGGGAATTTAGTAACTAAATTCCAAAAATATTAGGCTTGAGTTAGTATTATTTTTCATTAATCCTATAATGCCAATACTTGTCAATTGGTTCAAGTATCTATTATGTCAATCTTTGTCCACAATAACTCAAGATTCCAACATATCACAGCCGACAAGCCACACTTTATAGAAGAAGTCAAGTAGCCTTTGCACCAATGATCGACTATGTTTAATTAAAACTCCTACTTAACGAAAAAGGTAGCTAAATTGATTAAAAAAGTAAATACCAACAACATTAGGATCCACTGAAATTAGCTATAACCTTTATACTAAAAGCTTCACCCTTTCACCTTACCAAAATAAAAATTAGCCATAACCCTTAAACAACATGTTTGAAAATGAAATAAACATAAATTGAAAGATCAAATGAAGAACAAAAAGAAAGCACCTTGAAAAAAGCTTCAAGATTGGAAGCTAAAAATAATATTAGAGAAGAAAGGCTGGCTTTGATACAAGAACTCTAAATTTTCCTAGGAACCTGCTTGATTTCATCCTCCCCCTATTGCCTATTTATAGAGCATTAGGGATAAGCTAGGTGAAATAGTAGTGATAGTTGAAATACAAATCAATATAAGCGGGCTCAAATTTCATCTAATTTTTTGAATTCCATACACATCCATTCAGCTCTTCATGAAAGCACAATAATTGTAGATCTTTTTCTTAGCTTCAAAATGATAGCTTGATCATTCAAAACCAATATCTATAGCTCAAGTTATGATTTTTCTACCGAAACTGCTCTTCAGTGCATGGAAAAACAAATAGTCTTACTTATAACCGGATTTCAGCATTGAAAATGATCGAATTTGTTCTTGGCATATGAAGTGGAGTTAAAGATCTACGTGTTGCTTTTGTATCGCTTTAGAATTACTCAATTTTGACATCTATAGCTCCATATATGATTTTTCTCGTGAAGAATTGCTAGACACACAAATGCTAGAATTGATTTTGTTTGTGATTCAAATTTCACCTCCTACATCTTTCAATTGGGCTAGACCATGAGCTGCAGATTGTAGATAATTAAGGCCCAACATTAGTCCAAGAATTGATATATGTCATTATTTTATTCATCGACATAAAAGCAGTTATTAAGCTCAATTTGTAAATAAATATTTTTTAACTCTATATTATAAAAACTGCTCAAATTAAAGAAATTAATCATACCTAAAGTGTATAATGATGATTTAAACTCTTAATAACTATACACTTATGAGTATTTATCATACGACATGCTACCTTGTTATTTTTCTTGCTCCTTTTGTTTGGGCTTTAGCCTTATTCACTCATGGGCTTCTTGCCTGCATTCTTACTTTGGGTGGCTTCTAAGGACTCGGCACCTTTTCCCTTGAACCTCAACTTACCCAACTCCCGCTCGAGGGCCAAAGCCTTCTAGACCACTTGATGATAGCTTTTAATTCCTACTGCCATAATAAACCTTCTCAAAACAGGCTTCAAACAATGTACAAACTTCTTTGCTTTTAGTTCCCTTTTGTCAGAGACATAAGGAGCATACTTTGTGAGGCAACTAAATTTCTACTCATAATTGGTCACAAACATGTCCCCTTGGGTTAATTCCTCAAACTTAACCCTCTTTTGATCTTGGGTAACTTCACTTTTGTACTACCTCCTGAACTTCCTTTCAAAGTCTTCATAGTTAAGAACTTTCCCCCGACATTCAACCTCTTTCAAATCATTCTTTCACCAGACAGAAGCCTTACCCTTCAAGAAGAAGGGTGCTAACTTAACTCTTCCACAATAGTCTATGTGAAACATATTAAAAAAATTCTTTATGGTGATGAACCAATCTTCACCGACATCGGATTCTCTACTCCCATAAAAGGTAAGTGGTCTTAAACCTGGAAATATAGTGAGAAGCTTAATCCCTTTAGGTATAACACTTCTCTTCCTCTTTCTCCGAGGATGGACATCAGCCTCGGTGTCTTCATTATCAACTTCAAAGTCTTTCTCATGCTCTTAAGCTTGTTAATGCTCTTCTTGATTTTCTAGTTCAAAATCAAGCTGAAACACTTCATCTCTAACTCTATTAGAGTTTCCATAGGAATTAGCTCTAGCTTAACAATCTTGTTGTGAATCCTTTAGGAAAAAGGTTATCCCATTGTTTAACTGAGTCAGGTTGTTGTTCACATCTTGCAACAACTTGGCAATATCTTTCAGCATACCCATTACTGGGTCGCTTGAACCCTCAGTAAAATTCAGTTTAATATAAATTTTCGTTCCTATGTTGGACGTCATACCTACAATCAAAATTAGAAGACATCCCTAGAACAATTCATCTACTAAATCAAAATCGTAATAGCAAACTTGCATAAGACTTCTTGACTTGACCTCAAACACTTGCTTCTAGTACAACTCTTGCAAGACTCTCAAGCCTTACTAGAATACCACTGTAAGGGACCTCTTACTTAACCCGGTACAAGTATTCCCAGGATCATTAATTAATCAGGATTTGATGGCCTCGCACTTAAATACAATTGGCTAAGTTGATACTTGTGATACATTAAAACATTTCATGCTATTAGTTGTTTATATTATTTCAATACATAATGCATGATTTGCTTCGTTATGCATAGAGTAAATTGAAAATAAATCATTCAAAAGTTCTCTATGGCATTAATAAAACACTTCAAAATACAAATTGAAGTTATGAAAATAAGAAACTTAGGCTTCAAGTATTGAATGTCATGTACATCAATATTTAACCTTTATACATCCAAAAGTATTTCCTAATGTTTACAAACACTAGTGAGTCTTTATTTCATAGTCATACTAGAGGCATTCTTAGGCACACATGATTATCATGTATATATAAAAAGCTTGAGATCAACAAAAACTTTCCCATTTGCTTTTAGATAACTAACCACAACATCGGGAACGCGACCACTTTCTTGTGCACCTTAGTTCTGAAGCTATAAAGCCAACAATAACTTAGTTAACACTTTAATAATTTCAAGCCAACCTCTTATAATCAATTAAGATTCTATTAAACTAATACTTGCACAAAAGACTTGCTAACAACCCCTCAGCGGATGTTAGACTCTTTGATATCATAATCTGCACAAGTGTGACAACTTAAGGGGTGAGAATTCATAAATTCTTTGTAAGAGATTAAAAACCTATAAACAAGACTTAGCAACAACACACACACGAACACACACACACACACACACACACACACATCTTAACGTGAGCTCAAATGTTTTGAGGTTTTATCTAATGGCCAATAGAAAAGGATTCTGTTGTGCAAACCCTACCCTAACTTATTCCTAACTATAGGAATGAATTTTAGCCTTAAACTTAACTTATTCTTTCTTACCCTTAATCACATTATACAGGAGTTTACTTAACTTGGTGGCTCAACTTATAAAGCTAAAATAGCTTAATCAAGGTGCTTAAAAGTTTAAAACCTCCATTTCTTACTTAGCACCCTTGATCTTGCTTAAAGCCCCCTTACTTTCTTAGGTCTTAAATTACTTATTTAATGACCCTTTAACTCACCTAACAGTTGCTTTTATCTCATCTAAGAAGTATTTCTAAAACCCATTCAAAATTCCTACATGTCTTAGGAAGGTTTGGGTATGTTAACTGAAGCATTAGGAGTTCATATATGATAAACAACATATATAAGCATTCATTAAACACTTGAAAACATGAAAATCCCTTACCTAAGCCAAGATCACAAGCCACAAATCCAATATGCACACACAAACACAAAATCTTTAATTGTGCACCACAATGTACTAAACTTATTTTAGCCTAGCAAATTCATTGCCAATGCATCAAAAACATATAATATGATCCAAATTTGAGCTAACAAGACTTAGAACAAGCTTATACAACTTACCCTTCTTTGTGTGAGACATTAAACCCTTTCTTGGACCAATCTTAGACACACGCTAAATTACCTTGAAATTCACCTTCATAAGCAAAACTTTCAACTTAGGGATTGGTTACCCAACTTGCTGACCTTAAACAACATTTAACCATCAACAACATCAACCCTAAGCCAAGAAAAAGGACTCACCAATATGAAGAATGTGGTTGCTAACTTCTTTAAGCTTAAATGAGCTACATGCACCAAGAAGCCCTTTAGTTTGAGCTTATTAGTTCAAAAAATGTATTGGAAATGAGTTTTGGAGTCTCTTGGCTGGGAAGTGGCATGGGAAGATAAGAAAATGAACAAGGAAAGCATCTTTTCCAAACTTATCTCTTGCTCATTACTCAAAATAACACATTAAGGCCCTTAGAAACTTATCTTATGCTAAATTTCTCCTAATCTCACACAATTGTTTTATTTTCTACTTCCTATACATGTAATTGAAATAAGAATCATAAAAGCACTTTAAAATCTTCAATCCCTTAGTCCAAATCCATTTATGGTGAAAAAAATGGG
The DNA here is from genome assembly GCA_039654915.1 of Aquilaria yunnanensis. Classification (NCBI taxonomy): domain Eukaryota; kingdom Viridiplantae; phylum Streptophyta; class Magnoliopsida; order Malvales; family Thymelaeaceae; genus Aquilaria; species Aquilaria yunnanensis. Next base: position 80,766,607 of record CM077593.1, read on the forward strand.
GTTTTCTCGGCAAAATACAATTTTGCACCTTTTTGACCAACTTTGCTCAAAGGATCATATTACTTACTCCACACTACATTATTGTGCTAAAATCATAACTTTGTGTGAAAATAAAAGTTTTAAGTTCAAAAATCATACTTACCTCACTAATCTTGGTTCAGGCCTAAAAGAGCTGTAACATGGACTCATATTCACTAGGTTCCATGGAACCCACTTAGGTGTACTAAGGTTCCTACATTAGAACCTCAAACCGAAGGCTTGGCTAGGCTCCTAATAGTACTAAACCTTACACCATAACTAATGGTGTCCTATTGTGGCTGATTAAACTAGTTTCCTCTATGGGTGCACTTGTAACCAAGGAAACTCCTAGCTCTTAAGAAAGTTCCGAAAGTCCCGGGGCACCGCTAGGCATCCTCCACTCTTAAGTACCTTAGGCATCCTTTCATCGGCCCTCATTCGAAGCCCTATGCAAAAAAAAAAAGTGACTTTTTTGAATATTGTAACCAAGGTCATGGCCTAAAAAACTAAGGCTCCAGCCTTGGTACTTTCAGGTGCACTAGAGCACCACAGGGCTGTGGCTCTCATTTCCAGGCCCACAGCCGTGGTGCTCTCGGATGCTACAGGCACCCTTAGGGTTGTGGCTTTCATTTTCAGGGCCACAGCCCTGGTCCCTAATCCCCTGCACCCGAAAATGATGCCCTAAGCTTGTTGGGAGGCTTCCAAACCCATTGAAACATTCTTAGGATGCCTTCCCACTTTACATACCTGTAAAATAAACTTCCTAGGCCACGGTTCACCATCCTTACCAAGCTTGTAATGCATATAAACATCAAAACAAGCAAGGCAAACATGCTAGCCCACCATGAACTTCACTTTCTCCAATCAACACCATTCACATATCCACATGAATTCTGCATATGTAACCTATGAATGGCATTAATTATGTATAAATAGTAGATCCCTTACCTCAATTGCATATGAATTAGCGAGCATCAAGCATCACAAGCTTCAAACTTCAAGCATAAAGGTTCTAATAAGGTCTCCTAAGTTCCAAAGTACAAGCAAGGTTCATGGCACTAAATTAACACAAACTAAACAAAACCCAAGCTTCCATTAGCTCAAGAAACAAGTAAAATCATGGATTGAAACCATACCTCACATACAAATAGGAGCTCAAGCAAAAAAATGCCCCAATAAGCTTGACAACCACAAAACAAGTGCAAAGCAAACTTTCATTCACTTGGGCACATCAAGAAATTGTGGTTTTGAATAGGATTTAACAAGAAATTTAGAGGATAAAGAGGAGCTACAAAGTTGAGGCTAAAAATGGGATGAATAGTGGCATCTCCAACCCTACCAACAAGTTTAAATAGGCCAAAACTTTTCCTCCCCAAACTTTTAATTATGGACAAAAGTCATCACTCCCCAAATAGTGACTAGGGGTTAAGCACTTAAGTAAAATCTTAACTAACTTTGGTTTTGATTTTTAAAACGTTAATTTAACTCTCAAGACTTGTCCTAACCCTGCAAGATGCAAAATTATCATTTTACCCCTTGGTAAATCTAGTGCCATAAATCACTCAAAACCCACTAAACCTTAAATAACTTACTTAATTTTGCTAATTCACCTTCAGTTAAGGTATTTGAGTTGGGGATTTATGAACTTCCCTCACTCACCGAGCTTTCTACTATGAGGGTTGTAACAAAAGCCCTTTAGATCTTTTGTTGTAGTTGTTACCACAGGTACTTTAATGGGGTGTGTTTTAGAGCATTAAACTGGCGATCATCACAGCAAAAGCTTCTCTCGTGCCAAGTCATGCAGGCAAGAAGGTAAGCTTGCTTCCTAGACCCCAGAAAATTGGTTAGGGTATTCAAAATCAACAAGGGTTAATCTTTCTGCCCATGTTATGGCATCATCTTTGATTTCTTCTTGGCTAGTCTTGTTGTTCAGACATGGTCTCCTGGTTTTAACTATGATTAGTTTTTCACAAATGACTCCATGTTGATATCTGAAGAATGTTAAGTGGGATGCCTAAGACCGTAAAGATGTTTGAACCTATGATCAATGATAAAGTTAGCGGGCCCTCAAGTTTTATGTCCACGGAAGAACAATATTTAAGTCAACATGGGCTCGGAAAAAGTGTATGAAGCTTAGGAAAAGCCTTTTGCTTAAAGTGTAGAACATATCTCATAATCCCATGAAGGAGATTGATTATAGGCCTAGAGATGTGGCGGTTGTGGGGGGGAAACTGCCATCATTTCTTGATGAATCCCGTGATTGTGGGGATTGCCTATTTGACTCGAGCTAATCATCTTAACAGTTAACTTGTTATTCCTTTGCTCATAACCGATGCTCCAATGGACTCTTCCAAGGTGAATCTAATCCATCAATAAATCTCTAGTATACCTTCCAGGAATGTGAGCCGAAGACAATTATGTGCTAGGGTCCATGGACCCCATATATTAAAACATCCATCCACCATTCAAGGGGTGGGGATCGAGCATGTGCATTTCATCAACCATGAAATCCTGGATCGGAGCTGTTTATTAAACAGAAAATACGTCTTCTGTCTCGGTCAACTCTATATATATTAGATAATGCATTTTAAAAAAAAAATTACTTGGTTCTTCTTTTATATTGTATGGCGTTAAAATGAAATGTCGTAATTAAAAAAATAAAAAAATGAAACCGGACTATAGTTGATGTTCTGTTGACTTGACTTCACTTTCAGTCGAGTAGTATAAACTGGTGATAAGGCTCCTTTGATTCAGCGACGAAATCTGGCAGAAGAGAGGCCAAGGTCGAGGCACAGGCACCATATATCTCCAGGCCAACGGTAACTTCTTTCTTCACCTTCCGGCTTCTTCATTAATCATATCAAGTTGCCTCATTTACTTCAGCCTAACTATGCTACGTATTAAATCCTATGAATTCGTTTGAAAATAGGGTTTGAAATTAGTGTCTAAACTTGAGATATTATATGAATAATTTAGATAACTTTTCTAAAACCTGAAATGCTAAAAACTTCAGTTAAATAAATTTTTTTAATCTCTAATACTAAAACTTAGCACTATTTCTAAATAGAGCCTACCCCAGAGTCAATATACTTTAAGATGAGAAAGCCTTTTTTTGTAAAAAAAATTCAAAACATTTATAGTCTTAATTATTCAAGATGAAAAGGTCGTGGAGCTCCTTGGTTTCAAGTTTTGAAGTGATAGAGGAGAATCATTATTTGTAGTTTTCTAGGTTATATTGAATGAGTTCAATAAACTCAAACGGGAAGAGCTCATTTAGTTGTGGAAATTTCCTTTCTGACGTTTTCTGCAAATTTCCTTCAATTAACTTTGTCCTTTCTCATTTCCTTATGTATTCTGTGATTTGTATTCTGGTTTAACTGTATTACTTTTGATAGTTAGAACCAAGTTTTGTACAACACTAACAGAACTGAATATCAAAGGTTTTAAGACTTTTACTTAATAAATCTTCACAGATTTATAGTGTTTGAAAGTTAATCAATGCCAATGTTTAGGGCTTCCATTGTCTTTCCCCACCAAAAGTCCCTTTTGGAGTAAATTGCATTCATTGCCCCTAACTTTTTATTATCGTACAGTTATGGACTCTACCTACATTTTTTTACATAAAACATTTCTAATCTCCTAAAAGTATATCATTTTGGATCTTTGATAGATAAAAACCGTTAAAATGGAAGGAAAATGCCACTACGGCACACCAGCGTGCGCGATTTACCATGATGACATAATAATCAATTGCTAGCAATGATATGAAAGGGAAGAAAAATAAATAAATAAACAAGAAGCTTGAAACCCTACCCCCACCTCTCCCATTTGGCTCATCCGTTGCTTCTCCTCCCCCCATCCGCCGCTCCTCCTCCCTTCCTCACCTCATCTGCCCCTCTTCCTTCCTTGGAATTGTCAATTCAAGCCTAGGCGAAGACGAGGACGACGACAGCGTGGCACCAGTTGCAGTAGCGCATCCACTCCGTCATCCTCGTCCAAAGCGAGGAGATGCATCAATTTGGGGTTCTGCCATGAGTAGAACGACGCCTTCCATTGATTTAAGGTTCTGTCTCATCTCAGATTCGCAAGCAATTTCTATTTTCTTGAATAGTGATTCGACAACCCCTTCCTCCTAGCGTCAGACTAGGCACGGACACTGGATATGTGTCGGACTCATCGTCGAATGTGGCTTCTTCCATGGAGGGCAAAGGTTGAGAAGAAGATTAGTGTAGAAAGCGACTTCTTCCATGGAGGGAAGAGGTCGAACATGGCTTCTTCCGTCAGCAACAAGCGAGGAGTTTGTGTTTTGTTTCTTTTTTTTTATTATTTTCCTTTTTCATATTTTTCTTTTTTATTATTTTTCTTCCTTTTCACATTATTGTTAGCAGTTGATTATTATGTCACCGTGTCAAATTGTGCACCTTTGCATGCCATGGTGGTGTTTTCTGTTCACATTAACGGTTTCTCTCCACGTAAGGTCCAAAACTTTACACTTTTAGGTAAGGATGTCAATGGGCCGGGTATAGCTAATTTCAAACCCTCCTTTCAAGTAATTCCCACGAGTACTACCTACCAACCCATTTTAAGACATATATTTGATTATTTTAAACTTCCTTCTTATATATTTACATATATTTTCAAAATAATATGTATATTCATAATTAATTAATACTTAGAAAATCATAAACTAAAGTAATATAAGATAATTTATGTTAAATTATAATTTAATTTTTAAACTAAAATCATATTTTGAATATAAATATACAAATTTAAGAATGGTGCGTGTAGGATTGGGTAAGGTAAGTTAAACCCATATCTTCTCTATGGGTTTGTGATTAAGATTAGGTTCAGGTTTGGGAAGGGTAGGGTTTGGTAGGGTATTTTTTGACATCCCTACTTTTAGGAGGTAAAGGAAGCCCTACGGGGAAAATGTACGATAGGGTCTAAAACGGTACAATGATAAAAGGTTAGGGACCACAAGTGTAATTTACACCATAAAGTGGAGAATTGCAAATTAAGTGATACTTTTGGTTACAATGACTGTATACGTTTATACCCTTCAAATAAATACCATACTACCACTTGAACCTTATGTTTAATTTCTAGAGAAAAATATTATTCGTGATGATCTTATGATTACAATTTAATAGCAAACGATGTTCCAAGTTCTATAACCTGTGATTAAAATGAGTACATATCTACTTACCACCGGATCTAGTTGTAGGAGACAGATGCACATGGAAGCAGAGGACCACTCCATAAATATTGATGCAGCGAAACTTGGCACTTCGTCCTTGAAACAGAAGCTGGACAGCTTGCCTCCAGTCTCAGGGGAACGATGCATCTTCAGGGTTCCCGATCGGTGGCGACGCGTGAGCCAGAATGCCTTGACGCCGCGAGTTGTCTCCATTGGACCACTTCATCACGGCAAGAAGAGCTTACGAGCCATGGAGGAGCAGAAACTAAGATATGTCCACAACTTCATCGGAACCAACGACCCAATGAAGTTGACTGGTCTCGTGTTGAAGGAGGAACCAAAAGTGAGGAGTTTCTACGTAGAGCCGACTGACAAGTTCTCCTCGGACGAGTTTGTCGAAATGATTTTCATCGACGCAGCCTTTATTATCGAACTCTTTATGGAGTATACCCACCTGAAAGGCAGAAATGATAATCATGTGCTCGGGACGCCGAACATGTTCCAGGACATAAAGCATGACTTGTGCTTGATCGAAAACCAGCTCCCTTTCTTCGTTCTGGAAGACTTGTTCAACCATCGTTATGGGGAGAGTACCACTTTGGGAATCAGATCCATGCTCGACCTCACTCTGAGATTCTTCAGACATACCTTTAGCTTTCTAGATTGGGAGCATCTGGATCTGCCTAAGCTACGTTTCGTGCATATACTTGATCTAATCAGGCTCTGTCTCGGGCCAAAGAAAACACCTTATGGTCCAACAAAACCACAGAGTATTCCGTCCGCTTCACAGGTTTATGAAGCAGGGGTTGAGCTTAAACTGGCGACAGGCGGGAATCTTTTCGACGTGCAATTCCATGAACGCGGGGTTTTGGAGATTCCTCCGTTCAGATTGAACCCTTCAATGGAAGTTCTTTGCGCTAATCTGCTGGTCTTCGAGCAATGCTATTGCGACGACTACCCGATAGCTGAGCTGGTGTCCTTCATGAGGTGTTTGGTGAGCTCGGCAAAAGACGCAGACTTGCTGGTTCGCGAGGGGATAATTCAGAGCCCTGTGAGGGACAACGAAAGGCTGTTTGTCATGGTGAAAGATCTGGCGAGTTGGGAATGCAAATTTCTACTTCGCGGATGTGGTTAATGATCTTAACTCCTACATTAAAAGGCCTTCGCAACGTCTGAAGGCAATTCTGGTTTCACCCCTGAAGCAGAACTACTTCACCAACTTCTATGCTGGTCTCTCTGTCATTACAGCTGTTGTCCTCCTCGTCCTCACCATTATCCAGACCGTGTGTGCTTTGGTTAAGTGAAACATAATTGTTGTTCTAACATATGGTAAGTGGTAAGGTATAAGATTTAGCTTAGTAGCACGCTTTTCTAGAGTCATTAGTATTACATCTTGTTGAGTTTTATAACTCATATTGCCAAGCAATAAAAGTTAAGGGACTAAAGTTGTTAATTATTTAACTTGTTGGAAACTAGTTCTATGGATTTTGACCTAATTAATGACATGGCGGAGGGACTTGCAGATTGCTTTCCCCATTTGGTTCTTTCTTTCGTGGGACATTTCTTTTTCTTGGTGACCAAGTTTTTGGGTTTGTAATTCCTAATTGTTTTAGGCTTCAATGTGTAAGTTTATGATTTGTTTCCTGTTCATGTTAGATTAGCTCACCCACATTAACCTGGTATAGAATCATTAATTTGGACCCGTTTTCCAGCTTAATGTATTTTGGCATCCAATTACACAAAATTACAAAATCTAGCACTTACATTCTCATCCTTCATGCCAATCACAATAATAATACACAAGCACTATTACTTCACCCTCAATCTTTCCTCTCTCCTGCTGAAACTTCTGATCAAGAAGATGTAGTTTCAAAGAAAAAAGGTGGCGAAGGCAAGCCCAAGGCAGCATTCAAAGGTTTCGGTTTTTGTAGTTCTCTATGAGAAAGATGAGTCCCACCAAATGGATCAACAAAAGCAGCAAATGAAGGCATGAGGCAGCGAAGTCAGCATTTAGATTGCAGAAGGTCGACCTATAGTTCCTGTTGGGAGGATCACCAGGTTTTTGAAAGCTAGCAAGTACGTTGAGCCCAAGGCGATGGAGCCCCTGTCTATCTGTCCATTGTGCCTTGAAATCTTGTTGTTGAGGTAAGATTTGGGTTTGGGGCTTTAGATTTAGGAATCAATTTGCTCTGTGATTCTCGTTTGATTATGGCTTTAGGTGGGGTTTGTGTATTTGTCTCTTAAATTGAAGGCAGCAAACCTTTATTTTATTTTTTTCTTGTTCGTTCAATTAGTGCCCCTGTGCCAATCGATTTGTGGGATATATGGTGCCTTTTGGGATGTTAAGCCTCTACCAAAATAATGCTATGCAAATTTTTTTTTTCTTACCCAATTTTCTGGGTTTCAGACTAAAGAAGAAGTCATCCATTGGGCGGCGTTGGACCGGTACAAGCAAGGCTCATTTAATTTGGTTTGGGATGCAAAGTGACGATCAGGGGTGACTTCATAATTTTTTTAAATTGGGTTACGAGCATGACCGAACTCAAAATGTGAAAATGCATCAATTGGACAGCGTTAATGTGAAATAAATTGGGCCTTAGTTTTTGTTTGGGTTTTGGTTTTGGGTTGGGTTTGTGTATTTGTCTCTTAGATTGAAGGTAGCAGATCCTTTATTTTTGCTTTTTGTTCATTCTCTTAGTGCCCTTGTACTAATCGATCTATGGGATATATGGAGCCTTTTGGAATGTTAAGCCTATACCAAAACAATGCTATGCAATTTTTTTTTTCTTATAATCCTAAATTTCTAGGTTTTAGATTGGAGAAGAAGTCATCCATTAAGAAGCTTTAGATTGGTACAAGCAAGGCTCAATTAATCTGATTTGGGATGTAAGGTGATGATTAAGGGAGACTTCATCTTTTTCTTTCTTTTTCATTTATTTTAAACCGGGTTATGGGCATGACTGAATTCAAAATGTGAAAACGTGTCAACTAGGTTGCATTAATGTGAACAAATTGGGCCTTAGTTTTAGTTGGGTTTTGTTTTTCTTATCTGTTTAAAGTTTGTGTTTAGTTTATAAAAAAGAGGCATATTGTGATAGGGTTTTGAATATGAAAAAAAAAAAAAAAACACAACGTGGTAGTGTGGTGTATTGTGAAGCTTGAAGAAGAATGGATACTAAGGGTTTGAGAGAAATCATGTTTTGAGTTTAGATATTGAAAAGTTTGTAGAATCATTATGATTGAGGAGCAAAAATTTTCGCTTGTTCATTTGTTTGTTGTTTTTCATGCTTTTGCCCAACAAGTGATATCATAACTTGGTTGGAGATGAATGAGATGTCAAGTTTTTAGATTGATCATTTAGATATATTCATAGATTTTAGTCTTTAGAAGTACACGGTAAAAAATGTGCTAATTCAAAAAAAACTTGACAATGTCTTTGTGGAAACAAAGTCGAAATTTATAATAGATATAAAGTGGAAGAAGGTAGAGCAAATCACAGTGAGTATGATTAGATTGACTTTTGCACTTAAGTATGTATGGTTACAATCCACCATTGAGAGCCTTATTGGAGAGAATCTAGAGTTATTTTTTTGGCTAATTGTTTTTTAATAATGCATATAAAGTTTTTCAATTGTTTTAATTTGATAAAAATAGTTTTGTTCTCAAAATAATTAACAATTAATATGCCCAAATGGGGAGAATGTTGGAATTTTCTTATATGTGCATTATATTAATTGTAATTGTTTTTTTTACTTAATCAAATTAAGAATTAAAATTGGTCAAATAAAACATATAAAGCTTATATAGTAATTGATTTAAAGATAGACAGGTGACTACAATTATGATAAAATGTATGAGTTTATTTAAGTATAGGTTAATAGAGGCCATGTAGCTTATAATAGACAAACTCATAAACTTCTATATAAATAAAGAGTTAAGTCTCTTCTTTAGCCAAGTCATTAAGGCAAAATTTTCATTGCACATGAAAATAGCTTTCCACCCATTAGAATTGACATTAACTAGAATAAGGGAAAAGATATGTACTTTCATCAATCTTACGTCTCTTGTATTGTTCAATGAAGCCTAAAACATTTAAAATTTTTTGTTTATTTTCTCAAATAAAGTTCAAGAATATAAAATAGTTAGGGTAAACTTGAAAAAAAAAATTCTAATTTTAGAAATTTTAAAATAAAAAAAATAAAATATTGTAATGAACATTGGACAGGTAGTACTACATAACATTCCCAAGATTCTAATTGTCATATTTGAATATACTAAATTCATTATGAGCTTGAAACCTAGCTAACATAATACATCAAAAACTTTGCGGGTGTTGGAAAACGAACCTTGCATTAGGCCAACAAGAATACCAAATTCAAGAATCGGGATTGACCTAGAACAGATAATTACTTCAGTTACTTCACATTGGGAATATCCGATTTTTGCACTAGGAAGTACATAAAATTATAGAAACCGATAGTTGGGAAGCTAAACGGAAATTTCTACAAAGTATGATGACCAGAACGAGAAATTCCCAAAGACACAGGAAGAGCAGGGGAAGGGTTTTTAGTCCAAGTCCACAATCAGGGTTTTTCAGTTCATCATCACCGACGTGCGGATCCTCCCACTGCCACTGCCAGCCGAAGAGATTTGGGTTGTGTTGGTCCTCTCGAATTGGTTGATTCAGAAGTACTTGAGCTAAAATTGTTTCTTCACTTGTCGAGATCGACCGAATATTTGTCAGAATTTGGCTCCATAAATCTGGTAATAGTTTCTCTTCTCCTGTTCGCTCTACCAGGTTTTTCGATTCGTTTCTGTGATTCTGTACGTGGATTGCTTCAGAAGCACGAATTTTGTGCGTCTGGGTTTTGATCGAAATCTGCAACGGAGCTTTTGGTTTGCCTGATTTATTGCTGATTAAAAACCCCAATGGAATGAACCATTGGCTTGGTTCATCTCCCAATCTTCCAGATGCATCGAGGCCTTGCCATTTTGACCCGTCGCGTTTGCAAAAGATCCAATTTTGTCAGCAGTACAGGCGCCATTCTCTACTCCAGGCCCAATATTCTGAACCCTGAGCGAAATGGGTTCGGGGTTTTCCGGTTTTTCTCATTTACTTCAGTGCAACGGCGTGTTCCAGACCCCAATGACCCAGCAAACCTTATGAAAGAAGATGGCGTGTCTGTCTGTTCACAAATGTGGATTGAGAATTTCAGGCAACCTGATAGGATTGTGGCAAATTTGAGCTCATATTTACGAAGATTTGAATTGTGGATGTTAGCTTATCAGAAAGTATGTGCTGATGAGATGGGAGCATATATGCCTCGTAGTTCTATTACAAGGCCTGCAATGGAGGATCTATTGGCGCTGAGAAATGCAGTTCTGGATGAAAGGTTCAAATGGGGAGCAAGGTTGCAGTTCTTTATAAAGTCACCTAAAGACAAGACTGAATACGAGTCGTTGTCGAAGAGGAAGATTAAGGCAATTCTGACAACAACACAGCCAGCCCCTTTTCAAGATAAGATAGTGCAGGAGGTGCTGCTCATGATATTGGAGCCCATATATGAGGCACGTTTCTCTCAGAAATCATTTGCATTCAGACCAGGGAGGACTCCACATACTGTGTTGAGGGTGATTAGGAGGAATTTTGCCGGGTACCTGTGGTACATAAGGGGGGATTTGAGTACTGTTCTTGATGGAATGAAGGTGGGAATGGTGATAAGTTCTTTAATGCGGGATGTCAGAGACAAGAAGGTAATTGACCTGATCAAATCAGCATTGATTACACCAGTCATAACCAGTCGAGTTGATGACTGGGAAAAGAAGAAAAAGAAGAAACGCAAGTACCAAAAGAAGAGGGTGCTGGCAGAGGATGAGCCAAAGCCGGATCCCTATTGGTTAGATACCTTTTTCGGGTTTGCTCCTGAGGAGGCAGAGAAGCTTCCTTCATGGGGACACTGCGGAGTTCTCAGTCCCCTTTTAGCAAATATATGTCTGGATGAATTGGACCGTTGGATGGACAGTAAGATTAAGGAGTTTTATCGTCCATCAAAGAGTGATGTCATATGGAATAGCCCTGAAGGGGAAGCAGAACAAGGCAATACATCCTGGCCAGAATTTGTGCCCACAAGTGGTCCAGATAAGACTCGAAAGATGGATTACATAAGATATGGGGGCCATATTTTAATTGGTGTCCGTGGACCAAGAGCAGATGCTGCAACACTGAGAAAGCAGCTGGTTGAGTTCTGTGATCAGAAATACATGTTGAAACTTGACAATGAGAGTCTTCCAATTGAGCACATAACTAAAGGCATAATGTTTCTGGACCATGTGTTGTGTCGGAGAGTAGTCTATCCAACTCTTAGATACACAGCAACTGGTGGAAAAATTATTAGTGAGAAGGGTGTCGGAACCCTGTTGTCTGTAACAGCTAGCTTGAAACAGTGCATCAAGCAGTTTAGGAAGCTGAACTTTCTCAAGGGTGACAGAGATCCAGATCCTCAGCCATGTTTCAGAATGTTCCACGCAACTCAAGCACACACCAATGCCCAAATGAATAAATTCTTGTCCACAATGGTTGAGTGGTACCGGTATGCAGACAATAGGAAAAAAATAGTTAATTTCTGTTCATACATTCTCAGGGGGTCCCTTGCAAAGCTCTATGCTGCAAAGTACAAACTTAGGTCACGAGCAAAGGTATACAAAATTGCTGCAAGAAATCTGGCCCGTCCTTTGAAGGAGAAGAAAGGTCAATCACCAGAATATCAGAATCTTCTTCGAATGGGTCTTGTTGAGTCAATTGATGGACTTAAGTTTACCAGGATGTCTCTTGTTCCGGAGACTGACTACACACCTTTCCAAAGTAACTGGAGACCAGATCATGAAAAGGCATTACTTGAATATATAGCCCTTGATGATCCACAAGTTGTCAGAGAACAAAGGAACTGCATTAAAGAACAGGGCCTTGTTTCTCCTCAGGAATACATCTCAATGCTTGTATGGAACTATAAAAGGAATGCAATTGTGCTGGATCAGCTTTCATTGGTAAAGAATGAAGGCAGAGACAGAGAAAAAGGTCAACATCTGTTGCTGGCCTCAAATCATGAAACCTATAATGATGAGATAAAGGAAGATGATGAAATTTATGGGAGGGGTCATGCTGCCGAACTGTAAGACTGATTTTTGTATTATGCATTTGAAGAAAGGATGGGTCTATATGTGGAATTTTCTGTTTCAATACGATTCAGGAATTTCCAATGCTTTGTTTCCTGTACATTATCAAATACACTTTTCAGTCACATAACTTCGGAAGAACTTTGAAGATGGCTACATTTTCCTGGAGAAAGATGGACATCTAGCATCCTCCCCCAAACTAGTCACTTCAGCAGGATAGGATCAAATGTTCTGTTCAATGTGGGGAAGCCAAGCCGCATTAGTTGATCATTTTTATGAAGAACTTGACAAAGAGGAGGTATGCAGTGATTGTCTCCCTTTCTCTCTCTCATATTTACTTGGTGCCTATCGACATATGTATTGCAGGGTTCCAACATGCAGCGTCTTTCTTAATTAGGTCAAGCCGAAATTTTAACTGATTTTGTGCATAAGATATGTGAAACACATAACTTGGGATCATGATTTTGGTCTTGCTTCTTTGTTTTCTGTTCAAAATTGGTCTGTCTTTGTAATGGACCAAATGATTCACCATGTTTTTATCATCTTTGTAGAGAAATCAACTGGCAGAGTCGTTGAGTGAAGATCCAACCTTGATAGAAAGGAGGGAGCAGTGAGCCAGGAAGCTTGTTAATTTGCAAGGGAACAGATTGATTCAGTTTTATGGGAGGGGTGTCATGACCTCTGTCCATATGTAGCACGACTTTGAGCAACATGGCCTAATAAACGAGCACAAATTTATGAAAATTTGATTGGCTGATGTCCTTATTCTTGGGAGTCTAATGGCCTTACCAGGATTTAATAAGATGTATGCCACTCTGGGAGAAGCACATAATGATGGTTACAAGAAAGAACACAATATCCAATGGTAGTTTTGAACAACACGAATATAAATACAATTTCTGCTAGCCGCCGTCTCTTCTCCAGAGCCTCCTCCAAGTCGAACGCTTGAATTTTCTTCCCAAGCGTTTTCACGCCATTGACGATCCAGTTTTCTCCAACCAGCTCGCTTCTCCTTGCCTGTGAAGCAGCCATGGCGGAAAAAATCTAATCTATAACAGTGCCACATATGGGTTTATATTATGTACCCTCTTCACATATGGGAGGGGTTGCTGGCAAGCAATTGGAACCTTGAAAGGGACCCAATTTGAAAGAAGAGTTTGTCCTACTTCTACTTGTATGAAAACATAATAGGAATAGAATGATGATACATGTACAAATACGTACCATCTTTGTCTCAATTTCTCTGCACTATTTTAGCTTTTTAACTTAATTTTGACTTAAATTTATTTATATCTTTAATATTTGTTAAAAATATTTTAAAAAATTTTTATTTAAAAATCATAAGTCTTGTAGTTTCTAAACACAAAATTTTTTAAAAATGTTTAGTAAATATTGATATAAATAAATTTAAGTCAAAAAACTAAAATGATGTAGAGAACTTGAAATAGAGGAAGTAATTATTTTTATATATGCTAATTATTTTCTCAAGAACAATAATTGAAATCCACTTTTTAGAACATTTTTTCCTTTTCAAGATGTATTCATTATTAATTTTTTTTAGCTGGGTAAGAAAAATTTTATAAAAAATAATTAACTCAAAAAGATTAGTATTAAGTAATTATTATCTTGTTCAATATCTCCTAAAAAGACCGAAAGTAATCAATTTTATAATCACTTTTTTTAGATGGGCCAAATGATGGACAAAACTTTTTTACAAAACTTTACTAAACTATACATTTCACACTTTTTATTTTTATTTTTATTTTCAAAAAGCCAGAAAGACTAATTATTTTTCAATATTCAGCCACACAATAAAACCCATAACTTAGTATGTGTTTATGTATTAATTATTATATCATATACATATGTCTAATTAGACATACTAATCCACCTTTAACTCTTCATATATAATTTATCTTCATAAAAAAATTGATAAAATTACTCCATACCTAAATTCTCTCTCTCCATTCAGAAATCCTATCCCACTCTCATTGCCGCTGAGGTTACCACCGTTGCTATTAACGCCGCTAGATCTTTCGTCATTACTCACATCTATATAGATGTCAAAGTCAAATATGCAAAGTATCTAAAGTAATTGAGAAAAATGTTTGAACAAGTACGTATAAGTGTCTGAAATAATATGCTAACTATTTGTTCTCTTCAACAATACGTAAATTATTTGTTCTATTCAATAATATGTAAGCATGTAAAAGTATCTGAATAAATATATTAAAGTATCTACAGAAATATGTAAAAATGTCTTAGTAATATGTAAATAATTTATTATTTTAAAAAATGAAAATGTTTAAATCAACAAGAAAAAAATGTCTAAATAACTATGTAAAAATGTCTAACAAAAAAATATAAAATGACTATAACAATAAGCAAAACATTTATTATCTTCAAAATTAAAAGTATCTAAAAGAATAAGCAAAAATGTCTAAATAAATATATTAAAATGTTTGATCAAATGTAAAAAAGTATGCCATAAAATGTCAGCCCTCACTCATCTCTTCTTTCTTGTGGATCTCTCTACCTCACCAAGGATCTCTGGTCAATGCAAAAGACCGGAATGTTAAAGAGGCCGGCGGTGAGAATCCAAGCAACAGCGAGGTGTCAAGGAGGTTGGGTGGAGATGTCTAGCTGAGGATCCAACAAACGTGATTCGAGCGAAAGACTATTGAGGAGCAAAGTGTCGAGATCTGATCGACAAGGATCAAAGTGTTGCGATCTAATCAAAGCGAAAGATCAAATCGTCAGTGAGGAGGCCCGTGTTAGTGTTGTGCCAAAAAATCAATTATGAGATAATTATATTTTACACATTGAGTCATAATATTTTATTGAGGTATTAATCTAGTAATTATGTTTGTTGTATTGTTTCTATGTAATATAATCAAATGTAATTATAACACTAGAATAATAGCATTATTAAACATCTCTGGTATAGTATTATTTTAGAATAAGTTATAATAATACACAAATACTGGCATATGTGAAAACTAATATAAACTATGTAGTCTACATATGGGTACAAGTTAGAGAACTTATGTACTGAACCAACCCACCATGAGAACGCTACATGAATCGTTATATGAGTGTCATAAGTAATTCTCATAGTGATAATCGTTATGAGTGTTATAAGTAATTCTCATAATGACCATAATATATGTAGGCCTTTAATCTAAGATCATCAAGGTTCCCTATATGAGAGTCACATACTTTGATACTTTTTTTTGTTGCTCGTGACATAGTGAACATGAAAATAATCATTGGATATTATATCACATATCATGTCGAGAGTTTTATATGATAAAGATGAGATTTGTCCCTCCTATATAAAAGAAGTGATATCTTTGGACTCTTTGATAAAGTGAGACTAAGAAAATGCACATACTTGGATGAGTTAATAGATAATATCAATGTCATCAATTTAAGTTAGTCTACTTCGTAATCAAAAAATCATAAATTAAACTATATGATAATGACACATTCCATATCTTGTATTTGGTTTGATATCTTAGACAAATAGATAATGATATATACAGATAATGATCATAAAGATTTAGTTGAATCACTGACTATCTTATCACTTGAGTAACAATGCTATGTTGCTAGACATTGCTCATTGTTTATAATCATAAATATAATTTATGATCAATACCAATGTGGTATGAGTCTATTGAATAACACACATAGAGTCAATTGAATTATTTGAGTGCATAAGTCAAATTATTTTGGTTTTGGTTTCATAATAATTTCATATTAATAATCGGCCCAAAGTTTGAGCCATTAATATAGCCTGAAATTAAACCTAATTGAATTAGGGTTTTAAAACTTATTAGTCTTGAGAGTTGAGTCTCCCTATATATACATCATATAATGAAAATTTCAAAATTCTTGTCCTAACCTCCCTAAGGACGAAATCATCTGAAAAATTCCAACCACTGTTCTCTTGTCATTCCTTGGAGAACGTAAGCTAATACTGCGGATGCAAGAGCAACACATCTGTCAGAACATGGTAAAGGCGTAGTTATCCTAAGAGGCTCATGTGGATACCGTAAAAAGCTTAAACACATCAACTATTTAAGTTTATGATTCGAGTTAAGAGTTGAGTGAAAGATTTCAACTGACTAGGTATAAAATTTTCGAATACCCGATTTAGCCCATTTCACTTTGATCCTAAAGAGTTTTGGTTTTCTTCCACTGCACTTATTTGGCTTCATAAACCCTACAATCCGGTATCGGCGAGATTGGGCCAAGGACCAAGCATCGCAATTCAATCCTAAGTCTTCTAACAGCCATTGTTATCGAAACAAGTATTGCAGCTTTGCCGTCGCAAGAGCCGAGTTGCCTAGGCAAACAAATGCAGCCAGTGATTAGAGAGAATAAAGAAGGCGGTAGTTCAAGAAAACAAAATTTGATTTAAGGTTGGGTAAATTTGTATAATTAACCTCTATGTCTAATTACACATATGCTCACAATAGTCATGGCTTTCATGTACACGACTTTTATTACATTTAGCAAAATTCATGTTAGTTTCCTACACATGCAGGCCGGCACAAACCCAACTGCAACTGAACTTCACAAAATATTAACATTGGAAGCCCAGATTCTGAAAATCATTAAAATGAAAACAAGGATTTCCTCCTCCCGTAAATTTTGAAAACATTGAAACAGAACATTTAACTATGATGAAGTGACCTTTTATCCACCTGCTTGCTTGCTCATTACAATAGAGGTTTATTTGACTATACTTAAGACATTAGTGGTTTATTTGGTCAGTGGCCAAATTGGCCCAAAGAAGCTTTTCATCCAAGGCAATTGAAGAAAATTGACATTCCAAGCAAACTTGGTTCAACATTTGCACCTGAAGTCTAAATCATCAATTCCATGCTTCACCATTGCATGCAAAAACAAAGTGTATGCAGTACGAGAACGACTAATACTTGGTACACAAAAGATAGCACTTTTTGATAAATTTGCAAAAGAGGAAGCAAAGATTACCATATGACAAGTTTTATCTGCATCTCGACAAGTAGGCCTCCCATCCTTGAAGGCGATATTCACGGGCAGTTTCTGCAGGGTTTGCTGCCTTTATAATCCCACGCCCCACAATAATTATATCGCTGCCTCTATCGGCGATAACCTGAAAGGTCAGTACTGTCTGTCATTAAACCTGTCACATCTTCAGTATAACGATGCTCAACATTTTTAAAACGTTCATTAATACTCATTCGATACCAAACCACAAATGATGTAAAACATATACAGAACTTTGCATAGTATTGCAACAGAGCACAGAAAAGGTCATTTGTCTGTCACTAAATTATTGATCACATGTAAACCTGATAAAATGGCAGACTTACAGAGTATGGAGTATTATACTGCTGCCCAAGAGCATCACCACCTGTCACCATTTGGACACCAGGAGTTGCCTGAATGAATGCTTGGTTTACTGGAGCTCCTGGCCAGGATGCTGGATTAACAGAAATAAATCCGATGACAAAATCAGAGTGATCTTCTGCGATTTTCACTGCTGCAGCTGTGTAATCTCCCTTTGCAAGGTTACCTGCAGAGCTCATTTCTGCGAGCAGCAACAGGCCCCTACCACGGGACAATCCCTATAACAGTTCAGAAAGCAAAAGAATATTTTGAACAATCCCATCAACACTGTCATATTTATCTATACTAGATGCAAGGATGTTAAACCACACCTTCAGTTTCAAACCATCCACAATCCCAGGACCAGAGATTATGTGAGCATTAACAATATCAGCCCAATCCAATATATGGAAAATGCCCCTGCAAATTGAACGAGTAAAATTGGTTGAGAGAAAGACAGAGAAGAAAAGAGAAAAAAAAAAAAACATTGCTTAACTGGAATGAAGCTAATATTACCCTTCATACTGCATTGTAACAGTGTTACCAATGTCAGCAAACTTGCGGTCTTCAAAGATTAAAAAGTTATGCTTCTCCGCAATCTTTGAACCACAATTGAAAAAATAAAAAATGTTAGCCAACTCTTGACAACAAAATTACCAAAAAAGTGACATCTGGACTCTTATTGATTTAAAATTTGAGAGATTGCATCTCCTCTGTGAATTTGAAGTTTGCTATAGTTCCAACAGTAACAGTATTTCTGAACATATCTGGTTACGTTTTTGAGACATGCCTTACGAAGTTTGGAACCAAAGTCAGGAGTAAAATCAGGCAGTATATCCACATGAGTTTTCAACATGCAGATCTCTGGCCCAACCTGCAAAATAGTTCAACACATAAATGATACAGATAGAGTAAAGAGGGAAGAAAGAAACTGAAATGAGCAGGCTGATCGCCAGGATAAACTTCATCCTAGATTGTATATATCTGTGTTAGCACACTTCTTCAAAAAACTGGAGTGAATTGTAGTAAATTAACGACTTTGTTGATTTTATCTGACCTTTGGAAGTCAGCAAGCACAAGACCTGCTTCAAAACTGATTAATGCTTGCATGACAAAGAACACAGGGTGAAAGCAATATAAATCTCGTCCATCAACTTGTGAAAGCAAAAGAAATGAACACGGGTCAGGTACAAAAGTTTCTACACTAAACACATGATTATTGAAACATAGAAGTGGAGAAAGAAAGGAAAAGAAACAAGAAACGGGGAAAAAAGGTTAAAAACCAGTATTGGATCTGGAACATAATCCCAAAAGCTGCAGCTAATGTAACAACATGAGCATGTCTTATGTCACTAACCTTGTCAGCAATATCAAGCAACTCAGCAGCAGTTCCAACATCAGCAGCTAAGCACAGATTACTCTCCTTCTTCACCATCACCTCATACAATCTCCTGCCAGTAGGATTTTTGGCCATCTTGGCCCTCTCCTCAAATTTCAGAAAATTAACAATCGGCTTCTCTACTTTTGGCACCGAGACCTTCTTGTTTTCTTCCAAGAACTTCATGACAACCCTCTCCATCTCCTCGTCTAGCTTTCCCTTCTCTCTCAAGACCTTCACCATCTGGCTCAATGTGAAAAGTGCATGCAGTCGTATTCCATTCTGCTCTAAGTTCTCTCTTCCGCCTTGTTCTCTATCAATCACAACAACTGCATCACCAACAACAACACCAGCAGCACGAAGAGGAGCAGCAGTTTCAAGAACAGAAGCCCCGGAAGTGACAAGATCTTCGATGATGAGACATGTTTGGCCCTTCTCAAAAACACCTTCAATTGACTTAGCGGTGCCATAATCCTTGACTTCCTTGCGGCGCATCAGCATGGGAATGGAACGATCAACTGATATAGAGGTGGCAATTGGAAGGGCAGTATATGGAACCCCACAAATAAGGTTAAATGTGGTCCCAAAAGGCAGGGAAGAGATGAGGGAGTTGCTTATCTGTCGGAGAAGATTGGGATAAGAGACGATGAGGCGGAGGTCAATGTAAATGGGAGAGGAGATGCCAGATTTCAACTTGAAGTTGCCGAATTTCACAGCGGATATGTCATGGAGTTGAAGGATAAGCGCCTCGTGCAAAGACATAGTGTGCGGGATTGATGAGGAAACTGTGAACGAGACCCAGATGCACTAGATGTTGGGGACAGACCTAATCTAACCTTTTATATATATATATATATATATATAGGCGTAAACCCACATTTGGCCCCCGAACTTTGTTCACCAGGACACTTAACCCCTTAAACTATAACTCGGGATAACTCAGCCCCTAAACTTTACTAATTGGCACACTTAGCCCCCTCACTGTGATGAAAATGTTAGTTATCATTTTACAAGGACTTAAATGACAAAAATATTGAAGCTTGCGGCTGAATGTGGCATTTTCCTCTCTCCAATTTATTAAATGACATTTTACAGGGACTTTTGCGTATGTGATATATATGTTAATATATATGATACATTATTATTATTATTATTATTATTATTATTATTATTATTATTATTATATGTAAAAAATATTTTAAAAATATTACTTTACATTATAAAATTTTAAAATTTATTGTATGAATAGCACATATTTTTTAACAACTTTACGTTACAATATCATTATGATACATTATGATATGTGTGTGTGTGTGTGTGTGTGTATTATTATTATTATTATTTATTATAAATATTTTTAAAATACTATTTTACTTTCTAAAATTATGAAATTTATTGGTTTACTAAGAATTTCCAATGGCCTCGCATTTGAAATTTTCAACAGCCTTGGTATTGGAAATTGAAATTCTCAAGTTTCCAACAGCTCACTGTTGCCTCATATTTGATGCCTAAAAATTTTGGCACCCCATGGCCGTGACGTCCCCAACTGAAATTAATTCCCAAAAGAATAGAATTTACGAATATTTGGTATGTTTAATATATATTCCTTGTACAGTCTCCAGAATTACGATTTGATCCTTTCATTTGTTCCTGCATCTTATCTCAAGGCAATTTGAGGATTTATATAATATAAAGTGCGAAAAAGGTGAAAAACAGGGTATACCAATAATAGTGTGACGTACACCAAACAGAATTTTATTTCCAATTTCAATCGAAATAAAATATGATTGATTAGCAAGAAACTATAAATATTTGGCATAAAATATGAGGCAACAGTGAGCTGTTGGAAACTTGAAAATTTCAATTTCCAATACCAAGGCCGTTAGAAATTTCAAATACGAGGTCATTGGAAATTCTCAGTAAACCAATAAATTTCATAATTTTAGAAAGTAAAATAGTATTTTAAAAATATTTTATAATAAATAATAATAATAATAATAATAATACACACACACACACACACATATCATAATGTATCATAATGGTATTGTAACGTAAAGTTGTTAAAAAATAGGTGCTATTCATACAAAAAATTTTAAAATTTTATAATGTAAAGTAATATTTTTAAAACATTTTTTACATATAATAATAATAATAATAATAATAATAATAATAATGTATCATATATATTAACATATATATCACATAAGCAAAAGTCCCTGTAAAATGTCATTTAACAAATTGGAGAGAGGAAAATGTCACATTCAGCCTCAAGCTTCAATATTTTTGTGATTTAAGTCCCTGTAAAATGATAACTAACATTTTCATCACAGTGAGGGGGCTAAGTGTGCCAGTTAGTAAAGTTTGGGGGCTGAGTTATCCCGAGTTATAGTTTAAGGGGTTAAGTGTCCTGGTGAACAAAGTTTGGGGGCCAAATGTGGGTTTACGCCTATATATATATATATATATATATATATACTTAAATGAACTATTAGTCCTTCAACTTTACCAACTCGCTCGAGTTGGTTCCTCAAATTAGATTCAGTATGACTCAATCCTCAGATTTTGCAAAACATGAGACTTAGTCCTCAAATTTTTTAAATAGTATGACTTAATCCTTCAGCCATCAAGCTAAACTACAACTGTAAGTCCTAGCTTCCATTCATTCAACAAAATGACCCTTCTATTTAAGAAATTCCATTATCACCAAACTTGTGGGTTAATTAATTTTACTAAATTGCTAAATGCATAATTAAGTAATTAAATAACTTATAAAATGATAATTAAAAAAATTATATACAATATTTTACTAATTTTTTAAAAACTTCTTCAGCTGACTTATTGGAAAGAAAAAAAAAATTGTATGCACTCTACTATTATGTTGATTAAATTTTTTTTTTTTTGAATTTTTCTCACTATTTTCCTACAAATGTTTTTCTCATTTTTTTTACAAAAATATTAATTTGAAAAAATATTTGAAAACTAAATATATTTAAAGAAAAACTCCTCAAAAGTGATCTCTAGATTCATAAATCCCTAATGTTGCATATGTTGTACAAAAAGGTGAGAAAATTTTATTTAGAAAAAATAACTGATCAACTTAATAGTGGAGTGTATAAAAAATATTTTTTTTCTTTCCAATAAGTCAACCAAAGTAGTTTTTTTAAATAAGCAAACTATAAATTGTTAAATAATTAGAAAAATTTTACACTATTGTATATAATTTTTTTGAATAATCATTTTTCCAATTATTTAATTAGTTAATTATGTATTTTACAATTTATTAAAGTTTATTAAACCACAAGTTTGGTGGTAATGGAAGTTTCTAAATAGAAGGGTTATTTTATTGAAAGATTGAAAGTTAGGACTTAAAATTGTAGTTTATATCGATGGCTGAAGGACTAAAACACACAATTTAAAAAGTTTGAGAACTAAGTCATATGATTTTGCTAAGTTTAAGGACCAAGTCATACTGGGTTGAAGTTAAGGGACTAACTCATGCAAGTTGGCAAAGTTGGAGGACTAATGATCTACTTATGCTATATATATAAAACACAAGTATTTACTAAGAGTATGGTGAACCTTTCACATAATAGGTAAAATGTGGCACTGACAGGCTAAAAAGTATCATTGGTTCCAAACTTTTAATTTCCATTGTAAGTCAGCCCTCAACCTTTACTTTGTTGCAAATTGGCACCAAATCTTTATATTTTAATGCATATTGGTTCATAGTCATTGGCAGACACAGAAACTCAATTTATAGAGAAGAAAACCTAATTTTTTAAATTATTCATTAACTATTAAAAAATTATGGCACAATTTGAATTTATAAAAAAAATAGTTATCGAACAGTTTAAATTAGAATTTAAAAAGTTAATGTCAAATAATTCATAAGAGTTAATGAATTAAAATTGTTTGATAGTTATCTTCTAATAAATTCAAGTCATGCCATAATTTTCTTATAGTTAATGGATAATTTAAACTATTAGTTTTTCTTCTTTATAAATCAAGTTTTTGTGCTTGTCTAGTGCTAGGGACCAATATGCAATGAATTATAAAGGTTTGGGATCAATTTGCAATGAAATGAAGATTATGGACCAATTTGCAATGAAAATTTAGGTTTGGGACCTTTGGTGCAATTTACCCGACTGTGACATGTGGCTAACTATCTATTTTTATTTCCATTTTTAGTAAAATAACCGCAATCTTTTATATGTGATCTTTCGAAAATACCCCTCAACTACCCAATTTGATATGATACTGACATGTGGCACTTGATTAATTCAAAATTTTGAGAGTTTTGCTTCATTTAGGTTAAAACATTGATAATTTAAAATGTCTATTAACTATAAAAATATTAAAGAGTTCAAAATCACTGAAAGATTACTATTATATAGTTTAAATACAGTTTTATAAATTATTATTGGACAGTATAAAAAAAATAAAGATAAAATATAGGTTGTCAGAAATAAAGTGGATAAACTGTATATTAAGATAAACCTACGGGTAGTTGTAAGTTTCTCAATATGATTCGGCCAATGCGTTTTTTATTTTTCTTAATAAATGAACGCCTACCCTCACCCTTACGTAATTCCTATCAATCTTTTTCTCTCTTTCGCACTCTTTGTCTCTCCCAACAGTTATGGTTGCTACGTTAACCTTATTACCATCATATTCACCGCCAAGCCCTACTCTCACTGGCAACGAGAAGCTCCAACTGTGCACATGGTTGGCACCTTCAGCTCCCTCATTCTATCGCCTTACCCATCATTGCAGAAGCCTTAAATCATTAATTCGATATAGCCAATTTGAAAATTCAAGCGGCGACGAAGAACCGAAAAGATATCCAGGACCATTCTTGTGGACCAAACAGGTCATTGAGAGGTTGCTAAAGGTAAGGTCTTATCTTTTGTCTCCTACCATGGTCTAATTTGTTAGGAAAATTGGTTACCTAACAGGATTAACAGAAGAAGAGAGACCAATAATCGGGCATTTTGGAGAAAGAGATGTAGGAGAAAATCGGATTGACGGCGATTCAATCGGTAAGAAGAAGTAATTGCATCGTTGATGCTGATGCTTCTAATTGCAGTTGGTGTTCTCATTGGTTCTGAAGACATCAAAATTTTATTGGGTCAAAAAATAAAATAAACCTAATTTAAATTGTCTAGCATATCTCAAAATTGATGTCCAAAATTCAAAAGTCTATCAATTTTGAGAAACTACAAATTCAAGAAATCCAATTTTTTTAAGCCCAAAAGCACGCAACACAGGCCCCAAATGAAGACTCATTATGCTATCTTAGCGAAAGTCCACTTTCGGTGAATTGGGCCTTAAAATCCAAAATGATTAAAACCCATGATTTACCTCAAATATTCTAAAACATTCTAAAATGGTCAATTAATTATCCTTTTAAATTAAATAAATTGGATAATTAATGAGAGATAATTATCATATTCATTTTCTCTTAAGAAAATACAAGAGATAAATACATTATAACTATCACATGTAGTTTTCTTGAACTAAACCATCTCCTTTCTACACCTATAAATAGGCCCCCAAGGCCAAAGAAACAAAAAATTTGAGAAGAAGCAAAACCAGGGAGAAGAAAAATCTCTTTACAAAAAGCTTTCTCCAGCTCTTCAAGCCGATCAAGCACAAATGCCCGGTGAGAGGAGAAATCAAATTCAAAGAAAATCAAATCCTAGTTTCGAGGCCAGATTCGAAGAAAGCAGTGAGGAACGCGAAGAACGCGAGACGGTGCTTCATCAAGTTCAAGTTTAGATCCGACGGAAATGGTGAGGAACATAAAGAACGCGGGACAGCATTGTATCAAGTTCAAGTCCAGATCTTACGGAAATGGCGAAGAACGTGAAGAATTCATTTCTGTGCTGTGTCAAGTCAAACTCCAAGGAAAGAGGCAAGAAAGCGGCGAACATTACCTAAAGCCCCCAAGTCCAAGGAGTACATCAGAAAATCTCAAACCGAAAAAAGCGGCAAGGACCTCGATTCATGTTATTGCAAGGCAAATCCAGAGTCCGTGTTCGTGAAGAAGCCGTTCGTGTCTCCACCAGAAGCGTTAATCAAAGGATTGTGCATATAAGAAACACGCTAGAGAGTTGATCCCCCAAAATCTCTGTTCTAAATTTTAATATTATAATTTTTGCTACAATTAATTTCATGGTGTAATTTTTACACGTGAAATTTGTGCGTACAAATTTCTGGTGACTCAATTGGGGATATTCTCTACCTCTCATCTCTCGCATCGAGGAAGCTTTGAAGAAGCTCAAGTAAAGATCATGGAAGCCAAAAGTGTAGCTGTCAACACTGAGAAGTCTACAGCAAAGGAAAAAGAAGTAACACCGGTCACTCGTGCAAAAGCTCGTGCTGAAGGATCTCAATTGGTGTCTCCGCTAAAGCAATCTTCTCATAAAAGCAAGAAAAAAGAAGTTGCTGTAGAGAATCAAAAAGTTCAACCAACAAAAGGAAGATCCAATCCTTCAAGCCACTCCAATCACTCAAGTAGGAACAAGGAAGCAAAGTTTCAGCCAAGAATATAAGAGCTCGCTCATCTTCCAAGACATCAATGACGAAGGCCACCACAAGTAAAGAATATGAAACTGGATCTGTGACTTTCCAAAAAAAAAAGGTGGGCAGATTACTCTTCATTTTTGGAGTCGAAGTTGCCAACCTTAGTAGCAGATTCTGGAAATCCTAAGGATCATCTTGAACAAATGGCATTTTCCATTAAAAGGTTAACGCCAAAAATTGAAGAGAAAGATTCCCAGATTGCATTGTTGATAAGTAAATTAGAAGCTCAACATCTTCCCAGGGAAGCAACTACAAATGGCACTAAGCAAGTTGTTCATCCTATTGCTGAAAAGCTTAAGAACATGGAAAAGCAGCAAAAGCAAAGTCAATATGATCGTACGGTCCTGCAAAGTGCTCTGAACGACACAGCCCAAAGGTCTATGGCCTCATTGTCTATGCAATAACTGCAACACATGATCATGGATACCATTTGAGCTCAATCTAGAATGGCTCCACAATCATCCCTAGTGTACGCAAAGCCATACTCAAGGAGAATCGATGAACTAAGGATGCCGTTAGGTTATCAACCACCAAAATTCCAACAATTTGATGGCAAGGGCAATCCGAAGCAACATGTGGCTCACTTCATTGAAACCTGCAACAATGTGGGGACCTATGGTGATCTTATGGTGAAGCAATTTATGCGGTCATTGAAACGAACTTCCTTTGACTGGTATACAAATATTCTTGCTAGACTTATTGATGGATGGGACCAACTTGAAAGAGAGTTTTTGTCATGTTTCTATAGCACGAGAATGACGGTCAGCCTCCTAGAGCTAGCAGCGATCAAACAAAGGAAGGATGAGGCAGTGACAGAATACATAGAGCGATGGAGAGCCAACGTCCTCAATTACAAGGAACGAATAAGTGAAGCCTTTTCCATTGATATGTGTGCACAAGGGATGCACTTGGGAATACTCTATAACTTGAAGGGAAAGATGCCACACTCGCTTGAAGAACTCGCAACAAAGGCTCACGACTTGGAGATCCAAATTGCAAGGCATGAGAGTTATCTCCCAAGCAGTTCCTCTAAAAAAAAAAGATGGCAAGAAAGACAATGAAGAAAAGGTTGTGAAGACAAAGGAAACCATGGTTGTAGCTACAACTCCAGCGAAGATCTCCAAAGGGAGCTCAAGTCTTGATACTAAATTTGTGAAGGGCCAATCGGATGTAAAGAAAAGATTGACACTCAAGGAACTTGAAGCAAAGTAATACTCATTTGCAGATTCGGATGTGTCAGCAATCTTGGACCAATTGCTAGAAAGGAACTTGATAGAACTGCCAGATCCAAAGAGACTGGAGGAGGTTAGAAAGGTAGACGACCCTAAGTATTGCCGATTTCACCGTATTGTTGGCCACCCCATCAAGAAATGCTTTGTGTTGAAGGATCTCATAGTCCACATGGAAAAATGAAGGGCATATTAAATTCAATGATTTGGAGGAACCATTGGTTTCCAATGTTGCTGAGATATGCTTTAAAGCGACTTCCCCAAAGTTCATAGAAAAACTTGAAGATGAAGTCAAGATCTTTACTCAAGACTTTGTAGAGAAGGAAAATACACTTGAAGTACTCACATGTGGCCCAAAAGATGTTGTCCTAGTGAAATTTGAGGTCGATGGTGAGGTAACAACTATTTATGCATACCTCGAGATGCCAAAATACTCTAAAGACCCAAATGCCCCAAGCTTCTATGAAGTCATGGCTGATGACTTAGATACATGGGAGTCCTCATCTGAGTCGGAAGACGAAGTCGGTGATGGATGGTCAACGTTCATAAGTAAGAAAGAAAAGTATACTTGGACAAGAAGGGTAAGCATCCCAAGTCCTTCAAGAATGTTCAACCCAATAATCTACCGAGTGGAAAAGCCAACGGGGTGGGGAGATTTAACAAGTTCCAGTTCGTTAAACGAGCAAGATGGTGAATGGACAATGGTGAGAGACCAAAGACAAAGAAGGAATCAACCGCTATACTATCCATTGCTAGAAGCTCCAAAAGACAAAAAACTGGAAGGGCGTAACCCCATAAGAGTGTATTCTCAAATGCCTAGGAAAGTTCATAAATCACTACATCCAACAGATGCAGAATCACCACAGGTGATTAGGAGATCCGTGACATTGCTTGACTATTTCCCAAAGTCATACTTTATAAAACATAATGTGGAGGTAAACGCTACAAGCGTTCATGGAGATAGCAAATCAAGTCGTAGCCAAAAAGGACCCAGCAAAGTAAGCATTAGAGATAAGGTTGATGTGGTAAAGGCTGGTATCATCTCTAAACTCAAAGATCTCCCTGCAACCATGACCATGAATAAAGTCCTCAAGCTACCGCAAGATGTTCGGTTAGACTTACTTCAAGCGCTCATTGACCTAGGAGCTTATGAAGGAAAGGTGTTTCACAAAAAGGAAAATGGTAAGCATGTTACCTGCATGGCTACAATCTCTTTTGATATCGACCTCTTTATGTAAGTGGATATATTTGCGAACACTAGATTGGAAGGATCTTAATTGATGGTGGCTCCGCTGTGAATATCATGCCTATTCGAACGCTGAAGAAGGTTAGGCTATCCGTAAAGGATCTTTCAAGTAGCAAGTTTACCATCCAAGATTTCAACCAAAAAGGGCAATGCTTTGCAAGAAAAATTCAGCTTACAATGGAGATAGAAGAATTGAAGACCTCTACTTTGTTCCATGTTATTGATGCAAATACTTCATATGACTTGCTGTTCGGGAGTACTTGGATGTATGAAAATGGAGTTGTACTATTAACTTGGCACCAATGCTTCAAGTATGTTGGTAGGGATGGAAGCATCAAGCGTGTAGTGGTAGAAACCGCCCCTTTTGACATTGAGGAAACCCATTTTGCCGATGCCAAATTCTACCTGGAAGACTGTCAAGATACGAAGCCCAAGGCTTTCTCCATAATGCTTCCTAAAGCAAAAAACACCAAAGGGAACATCCCTGCCTCAACCAGCAAACTTCGCTTTTCTAAAGAAGATGCTAAAGTGCTAAAAGAAAACATGGTCTTACTAATCTCCCTGCTCTCTAAATTGGTTGTGTCTGATGAACTTGCAAAGAAAATGTAAGAATTTCAAAGCTTGAAAGCAAATGCATGGTTTGATCCCAAGGTCGAGAAATTGTTTCAAAATGCAAGATATGGTAAGGGTGAACCCCAGCAACTTGGTGATTTGGATGCAATCCTTGGAAAAAAAATAACTTAGAGAAAAACATGGTTTAGGATATCAACCATCTATCATCGCAAAAAATGCATCATGCAACCCGGTGATGATTTAGATTTATGAGTATGATGAAGACCAAGTAAAGTTGCTGGTTAACTAGGAGGAAAAAGAAACTCGTGAGAATGTTCGAGTCTCCGTATTTAAACGCTTAGGAACAAAAGCCCCTGCCAATAATATACAAAGGACTTCAGTGTTTGCACGGCTCAGGCCAAATGGAGCTTATCCGAAAGCACAACTAAAGGCCAAATGCCAAAGGCAAAGGAGACAAAAGCATTGCCACCAAACATCTCACGAAGATGATGATCCTTAAGAGGAAGTAGCCTCCTACAATAATGTCACACTTGAAAGGTGAGATCAAGATGAACCGAGCATGGAGGAAGTAGTTGAGGAACTGAACCAAGCCCTGCACCTAAAGCTTTTAAGGAAGGGGGCCAAGCAACTGTTGATGACTTGAAGGAACTAAACTACGCCGGATAATCCAAAGCCGGTGTTTGTGAGCACCCTACTGAGTTCTGAAGAGGAGACGAGGTACTTTGAGCTACTGAAAGAATATGAAAATGTCTTACATGGTCTTATAGGGAGATGCTCGGATTAGATCCAAAGATCGTTGTTCATCACCTTGTCGTAAAGCATGGATCCTACCCTGTCAAACAGGCTCAACAAAGATTTCAGCCAGAACTTATTCCACAAATTGAGGTTGAAGTAGATAAACTTATTGGTGCGGGTTTCATTCAAGAAGTTAAGTATCCCACCTGGATTTCAAATATTACGGTCATGAGGAAGAAGAATGGCCAAATTAGAATCTACATAGACTTTCGGGATCTGAATCTAGCCTGCCTAAAAGATGACTTCCCCTTGCCAATAACAGAATTAATGGTTGACTCAACGACGGGACACGAAGCTTGTCTTTCATGGATGGGTTTTTTGGTTACAACCAAATTCACATGGATCTGAAAGATAAGGAGTTTACAGCTTTTCGTACTCTAAAGGGTATCTATTGCTACAAAGTTATGCCATTTGGACTCAAGAATGCCGGTGCAACTTACCAATGAGCGATGCAAAGAATCTTTGATGACATGTTGCACAAGAAGGTAGAATGCTATGTTGATGACTTGATGGTGAAGACGAAGAACAAATCAGAGTACCTAAAGGACTTGCGTAACGTCTTTGTCCGACTTCACAAATACCAATTAAAAATGAATCTTCTCAAATGTGCTTTCGGTGTTACATCTAGAAAGTTTTTAAGATTCATTGCCTGCCATCGTGGCATCAAGGTTGATCGATCAAAGATAGACGCAATCCTGAAAATGCCTGAGCCAAGTAACACTCGTGAGCTTAAAAGCTTGCAAGGAAGATTAGCATACATAAGGCGGTTTATCTCTAACCTAGCAGGACAATGCCACTCATTTAGTAGGCTCCTAAAAAAGGATACGCCTTTTATCTGGGATGATGCTTGTAAGAATGCATTTCAAAGTATAAAGGACCACCTGCTCCATCCACTTGTCCTTGCTGCTCCAATTCAAAGAAAGCCTTTAATATTGTACATAGCTGCACATGAACACTCATTGGGGGCATTTCTTGCCCAACAAAATGATAAGGGGAAGGAAAATGCACTCTACTACTTGAGTTGAAGGCTAGTGAGGGTGGAGGCTAACTATTCTCCCATTGAGAAGATATGCCTTGCATTGATCTTTGCTATGAAGAAGCTAAGGCATTATATGCTAGCCCATGTAGTCCATCTTGTGTCAAGGGCCGATCTACTGAAGTACTTGATGTCAAGACCGGTGCTTTCAGGAAGGTTGGCTAAATGGGCTCTTCTTCTGTCTGAATTTGACATAGTGTTTATCTCGCAAAAGGCAATCAAAGGACAAGCATTGGCAGACTTTCTGGCCGATCACCCTATACCAGCAGAATGGGAACTCCCAGAAGACCTACTAGATGAAGAAGTCTTCCTTGCACAAATCATCCTGACCTGGAAGATGTTCTTTGATTGTGTATCTCGAGAATATGGTGTAGGGGCAGGTGTGGTGTTCGTCTATCCCTACAATGAAGTTTTGCCATACTCTTTTAGCTTACTCAAAAAATACTCGAATAATGTAGCGGAGTAGCTAGCCTTGCTAATTGGATTGGAAGTAGCCATGGACATGCAAATCCAAGAGCTTGAGATCTTTGGAGATTTTAAGCTGGTGGTCAACCAACTTCTCCAAGAATACGATGTTTACAAACCTGAACTACTCCCTTTATTCGAATATGCAACGCATTTACTGGATCGGTTAGATCAAGTAAGCATCCATCATGCTACCTGGGGGCACAATCGGCATGACGATGCTTTAGCCAACCTGGCAGTCGTTCTAGCAAATTCAACTGAGCAAGAAGCCTCAATCTAAGTGCACAAGAGATACCACAAATGTTAGCTAAGAAATATGGGTGTAGTCATACTATCTCCGTCATCGAACCAAAGGAGGATTGGCGACAACCATTTATTAGTTATTTGGAACATGGTAACCTACCTGAAGACCCTCGCTGTCAAGTTGATATTCACCGAAAAGCACCAAGGTTCATCCATTTCAAGGAGGTTCTCTATCACTGCTCTATCGAAGGAGTCCTCCTTAGATGCCTAAGTGATGAAAAAGCTGGCTAAGCTGTAGAAGAAGCTCATTTTGGAATCTATGGAGCTCATCAATTTGGACCAAAGCTTTACCATCGTATCAAAATGATGGGGTATTATTGGCTAACTATGGTGAAGGATTGTATTAGCTACGCCAGGAGATGCCAAGCCTGCTAATTCCATACTAACCTCATTCATCAATCTCTTGAGCTGTTACATCCCACAGTGGCTTTTTGGCCTTTGATGCTTGGGGGCTTGACATTTTGGAGCCAATCACTCCTAAGTCATCCCTGGCCACTTATTCATCTTGGCCACCACAGATTATTTCTCAAATGGGTAGAAGCTATCCCATTGAAGAAAGTCAAGAAAGAGAATGTAGTGGAATTTATCAAAATAAATATCATTTACTGATATGGAGTTCCCCGCTACATCATCACCGAAAATGGAAAGTTGTTCTACAATAAATTGATGGATAAACTTTGTGCCAAGTTCAAGTTTGTCCAACATAACTCATCTATGTACAATGTTGCCACAAACGGTTTAGCCGAAGCCTTCAATAAAACGATGTGCAACCTTTTGAAAAAAGTCATCTTTGGATCAAAGAGAGATTTGCATGAAAAAGTTGGATAAGCCCTTTGGGCATATCGAACAATGCACAGAACCCCTACTCAAGCAACTCCATATTCCTTGGTCTATGGTGTATAAGCAACCTTCCCGTTGGAATGCCAAATTCCTTCATTAAGGATAACTCTGCAAGAAGGATTGACCAATGAGGGAAATGCTAAGTTGCGGCTAAAGGAGTTGGATGCTTTAGACGAGAAAAAACTTGAAGCTTAACAACGCTTAGAGTGCTATCAAACTCGCATGGAAAAAGCTTTCAACAAGAAGGTGCACCCAAGGATTTTTCAAGTTGGGGACCTGGTGTTAGCCATTAGGAGACCAATCATCATGACGAAGCGCGGAAAGTTTGTGTTAAAGTGGGATGACCTGTACGTGGTGACCGAAGTCTACACCAACGGTGCTTACAAGATAGTGGACAATGACAGTTTAAGAATCGGCTCCATCAATGGGAAGTTCTTGAAGAAGTTCTATGCATGAAGACTTGGGTTGGGGGCATGCTCCTTGTCACAAGAGCCTAAACTGTATGGCAAAACAAAAAAAAATACAAAAAAATGTAATACTCCTAGTCCGCACGAGTATAAACTGTGTACGGTAAAATCCTCAAAACAAAAAAATGTAATACTCCTGGCCCTCATGAGTATAAACTGTGTATGGTGAAATCTTATAAAAAAAGTAATACTCCTGGCCCACAAGAGTATAAACTGTAAACAGCTAAATCAAATGAAAATTTCTCTTTTAAGCTATGTTTTGCTTGTCACTTAGTTCAAGTACATCCTTATTATTAAGGTTGGGATGTTATTTGAAGGTTGGGAATAAACAAGATGATGAGATTAAAAAATAGAAGAAACATCTTCATTGCACGCCAGAATCCTACTACAACCTACCTAATCCTAAAAAAAGGGAAAGGAAAATAAAGATACATGGAAATGGTGGCCCAACCCCCAGAAAAAATGTCTAAAAACTCCTTCTCAAGTTCTTGCCTTTGCTAATTTACTGCTTCAATCTTAGACCCCCCTACAGCTAAATGACCTTTGATTTCTTCACGCCTTGCATCCAAGGAACTGAGTGCTTCAAGAGATTTTTGACTCTCATCTCGGAACATATCAATGGCAGTTGATGAATCGGCCACTTGCCGTTGAAGCTTATCTATCTAGGCATTAGCATTCTTTATAATATTAACATGCGAATCTATCTTCTCGGTAAAAGTCGTCACTCGTGAAGTATAAATGTCAGATTCTACCTCAATAAAAGCAAGCTCCCTCTAATTCACCTCTGGGTCCAATAACTACATGGCCTCCTACCACTGTGAAAGGTACACCTCAGTTTCTTTAAGTAGAGAATCCATCTTTTCAAATAAAGGGGAGCATTCCACAAAGAAACATTTCATCAGAAGATTAGGAATTTCATCCCTTTTGCAATGCCACCAATCTTGTAGTAAAGAAAATCCATTTTGCAAAGCAACATCATCTTCCTTTTTCAAGTAGTCTATGAGGCCATGGTAAATAATCTCTTTAATGAAATCCACTAAAGCAAAGATTCCTTTGGCATGCTAGAAGCACAAGAGAGTATTGGCACAATTTGTGAGTTTCCTTTCAGAGAATGAGGTGTCGGGACTATATCAATGATAGGTGTCTTGCACGGAGAAGCTATGACTTGGCCATTTGACACAACTTCCACTTCATCTTTCTCATTTGAATTATCTTCTATAGGACGATTAGATAAATCATCTAGAGCTCCAATCATCTCAATGCCATGTGCCAGGTCCTCTTCAAAGAGAAAGTGTTTTGATTCTGGTACATCAAGGAAGACTGTAATTAGAAGAAGGGGCCACTGATGTTCCCATCGCCGGACACTTCTTTGGATCTAGGCTTTGCTCCTTAATTAAGGTTGGTGGAACTTTGACAAAAGCTAACTTGAAGCTTGGTTTCTTGCTCTCCAACAATATAGAAATTGGAATTTTCTCCAAAATAGGGAGTACCTCATTTTTCCACCAATTTGTATAGCTCAGGTCAACCTATAGGCCAATGGTATAAGAAAACTTGGGGATGTGGAACTTAGCACCTGTACCAGTCCGAATCAAAGACAACCACGCTTCATATAAAAAGTCAAGCTGAGAGGGAAGAGTAGTAAGCTTTAGGCTGCTAGAAAGCCTCTAAAGAAAACCATGCTGCGGAGCAAATTAAAGACTATTATAGCACTCCGAGATAAAGGTATTGTTCTGATGATATGTCAAGTATCCGAGACGGAGGCTCATCATGAACTCCACGGTATCTCGCCCTCTTTTCCCATCATCAGCACGCTCCCCTGGATTAATTGAAGCCGGTATAAGATTCCATGAGAAATTATAAGACGGAAGTCCATCACGTAGTAAAGAGCTACAGTCAGCAGTAAAATCTTCCCAATGTTGATAAGCATTTAAGGTTCCACGAATCTGCTGGATCAGAGGATGGGGAAAATCTCTGTTCATGGTGTCATAAACTCCCAGTAGAAAATGCAAGCCAGCCCAAGCATAAAGCAAATGACCAGGAAATGCTATTTTCACCCTACCAAGATCACAAGACTCTCCTTCAAGCTGCCCAATCTCAGAGAGTCCTTTATAAATGCATGCCAGGATAAGAGGTACCAAACTAAAGGTGACTCTTTGTGCCATCTTTGATGCAGCTTTGAAAGTTCCAGGCCGTAAGTCATCGTTGAAAGGGTGAATGTAGTGGCAAAGCCATAAAGCCAAGTAAGTAGCAATTTTGAGCTCATCACGAAATTTTGGAAAAGTAGGACACCCAAGCTTAAGGAAAGTCGGCGAATCAAATGGAAAATCAGAGTTCTAGGAAGCCATCATAAATAGTCTCTTGATTTGTGGACTTTTAGTGCATCAGCCATTACGATCATACTTCACTTGAGTCGCCACCTGATATTGCTTAGAGGCACGAGGATTGGGCATAAGATCTTTCATTTTAAACCAAAAATCAACCCAATCAGCACGTTAAAGCCTATATTTGTTCTTGTTAGAAGCGATCTCTAAAAAAGCCTTGAAGAGGTACATACAAGTCTCTAGCAAGCCACCTGCAGTACGATCCATGAGCTCCGTGTAGCTTGGCACAACCTCTTCGTAATACTCTCCCTGGATAGAGAGGCTGCTAATCTCACGTAACTCCCAAAGCGACATGCCAATTTCACCTTCTGAAGTGATGAAAGTATTCCTGCTAGGAGACCAAGCCTCAACCAAAGCACGATACATCTCATTCGACCGATGGTAGTCAAAACGCGCAGCTCCGACGGCAGAAGCTAACTCAGTAAGCCCGTTCACCCACAGTAAACCACAAGTGTCAACAATCCATTCCTTAAAACCACGCAAATATTGAATCTCACTTCTCGAATCAAGGGAAGAGCCCCACTTCAATTGGTGATAGGAAATGAGCTCAGCAACATGCAGCCTTGGAACATCATGAACATTCACATGAAACAGGGGAAAGCACAAGGATGGTCAACGATCTGGCAAGACAACATCTCCAGGAACCATATCCTTCTCCAAGGGATATTCACTAAGCCTTAGCATGCTTGATTCTTAAACACGGTGTAGGTGCTCCAAGGCATAAAAACCAACAGAAGGATAGCAAATGACAAGCTTGAGTGGGCCAACATCACCTCTGGAACGTGGCTTCACGGTGGCCTTTGGAAGTATCAAATACTTGCCATCGTTAAACTCAGCAATCCAATCAATTTTCACAAACTTAGAAGCTTGTACAACTTTTAAACGCATCTTCGAGGCAACCATCTTGCAACAAAATTCCCATGCAAGTTGGGGATTAATTAAAGCCATGCGGATAAGGGGATGTCGCCAAATATTGTCTAACCTCAAGCTTTTTTTTAAACAAAAAAAACATCAATATTATTTTATTTATTACACAAAAAAGTGTATAAATAAATAATGTTGAGGGGCCATTTGTAGACATCAAAATTTTATTAGGTCAAAAAATAAAATAAACTTAATTTAAATTGTCTAGCCTATCTTAAAATTGATGTCCAAAATTCAAAAGTTCATCAATTTTGGGAAACTACAAATTCAAGAATCCTAATTTTTTGGAGCCCAAAAGCACGTAACAGAGGCCCCGAATGAAGACTCATTATGCTATCTTAGCCAAAATCTACTTTTGGTGAATTGGGTCTCAAAATCTAAAATGATTAAAGCCTATGATTTACCTCAAATATTCTAGAACATTCTAAAATAGTCCATTAATTATCCTTTTAAATTAAATAAATTGGATAATTAATGAGAGATAATTATCATATTCATTTTCTCTTAAGAAAATACAATAAATAAATACATGATAATTGTCACATGTAGTTTTCTTGAACTAAACCACCTCCTTTCTATACCTATAAATAGGCCTATAAGGCCAAGGAAACAAAAAATTGGAGAAGAAGCAGAACCAGGGAGAAGAAAAATCTCTCTACAAAAAACTTTCTTCAACTCTTCAAGTCGATCAGACACAAATTCCCAGTGAGAGGAGAAATCAAGTTCAAAAAAAATCAAATCCTAGTTTTGATACCAAATTCGAAGAATGCGGTGAGGAACACGAAGAATGCAAGACAACACTTCATCAAGTTCAAGTTTAGATCTAGTGGAAGCGGTGAGGAACGTGAAGAATGCGGGATAACTCTGCATCAAGTTCAAGTTCAAATCCGGCAGAAGTGGCAAGGAACATGAAGAATTCATTTCTATGCTGCGTCAAATCAAACTCCGAGGAAAGAGGCAAGAAAGCGGCGAATATTACTCGAAGCTCCCAAGTCCAAGGAGTACATCAAAAAATCTTAAACCAAAAGAAGCGGTAGGGACCTTGATTCGTGTTTGTGCAAAACAAATCCAGAGTCTGTATTCATAAAGAAGCCGTTTGTGTCTCCACTAAAAGCTAAAAGTGTTAATCAGAGGATTGTGTACGTGAGAAACACGCTAGAGAATCGATCTTCCAAAATCTCTGTTCTAAATTTTAATATTGTAATTTGTGCTATAATTAATTTCAAAGTGTAATTTTTACATGCGAAATTTGTGTGTACAGGTTCAACTTCATCAACCCAAGGTTTTCGAATTTATGAGTTCTTCGCAAAATTGTGATTCTGTTGATACCCATAAAAAACTTAAAACTAAAAAAAAAAATCATTTTAGTTAAATGGAAAAATGAAAGAAGAAAAAAAAAGCGTTGGGATTAACTATAACAGCCATTAGTCTTTCATGCTTTTTTTCATTTTCGATTAGTTTCCGTTTTCCGTTTTAAACTGCAGATCAATCTCCGTCCATATTCCGGTAAAATTTTCTCATCAATTGAAGTTTTTGCCTCGGTTTCTTCTACCAAGATGTTTATTGCATAACTGAAAAGTTCAGGAGCTTGTTGTGTCATTCTACCAAAATATGTGAAGAATTAGTTAACAGCAAGCCTAAGAAGGCAGGGAAGAGGTTCAAGAATCTGTTAACCATTAAACTTCATGTTTTTGTATAAACTTTGACAGCATCTCACTCTTCTTACTTTTCTGATGCCCCTTTGGGTTCGTAAATACTGGATTTGATCAATTCTTGTATTGTTTACTCTAAAATATGTATAATTGGTTTATTGTATGAAATTAAACCATTTTTACAGAATAGTAGTTGATTTTCTTAAGGAGGGTGAAGAATGTCTTACATGAAGTTTGAGCACCGAGGAAGAGGGCTTCTTGTCATAGGCGGAAAGGTACGTACTTTCTGCTTTCAGGACAGGGGGTTAATATTCATCTAGCAGTTCCTGTTTGCCTTGGTTTTGGTTGGGATATTTATTAATAGTTTTGTGATGAATTTCTGTTTAATCTTATTTTAAACTTATGGCCTGAGAAGTTTCTCTTACTGTTGATACAGTGACGGCACATTTGAAGACACATTTAATTGAAGGAAAATGTAAAATGTTCAATATGAAGGAAAAATAAAATAAAAACTGAATCTTAGGTTTTCAGGGCCCATGAGAGAGTATTCACAAACTTTTCTTTTTACGAGGAATCAGATACTATTACAGGGTTGAATTTGGACAGTTTGTCCTGAGAGAGGCCAAACTTGATGAAGAATTGCGAGGATAAGCAGTCGCCTCGCCGCCATAGCTCCATCGTGGTGTTTGATGAAATCCCACTAATAGTCGCCCCAAACTCTGGTAATTTATTTCCATATCGGGATTTCTCTCCGGGAATTCGAGCTCAGATGGTAGAGCTGCACTTGATTGATCCAATCCATTCAATCGGCGAAGTAATTTGTGACAAATTGAGTTAATTTGTACCACTGAATTAAATATCATGGGTACACAGTATGTGATATAAATATTTTTACATTTTATTATTTTACTGCATAGTATATCATAATATTTCACAGTATATTACATATCATATATTTTTTTATATTTTCTTATCAAAAAATTATAATATACCGTAAATACTGCATGTTACGTATTGTGGTATTTAATTTTTTGCCTCTATTTTTTTATTTTACATTAAAATATCATAAATATATAAAATATTAAAATAAAAATAATACACATATCGTAAAATAAACATTTTCTTTTAATTTTTTTTGTTACTTTTCTTAATTAATATAAAAAATTAATGGATGATATTATTTATATTTATAGTATATGCAAAGTATATGAATGGTATTATTTATATTTATAGTACATCAATAAATTAGCTTTTTGTAATATTATTTATTTTGCTCCATATATAATCTTTTTTATGTTTTTTATATTAAAAAAATATCTTCCATCATATATATTTTATTTATATTTGACAAATTATAATGAGAAAAATTAAAATACATATAAAATATGTAAAAATAAATTATTAAACAAATTATGTTATCTAAAAATAATATTATAACATTCATTTTTTGTGATAACGGTAATATTATGCGGTACGGTATACAATGTGGTATACCTTAAAATTTCAAGGTGCGGTTAATAGTATTTAACACCTTGCTGTGTACTCCCTCGATCTGTAATCCCCAAATGAAACGATTTGAACCAGAAGAACAACAAATGAAAACCAAAACCCGACTGGGCCAAAGTGGCTCATCACCATGGGAGAGAGCAATTAGCAAAAAAGGATCTGGGAACAATCTCATTGGCCAGTGGCGGAACTAGGATTTTCGGTTCGGGGGGGCTAGCCCGGAGGAGAGTCGACTAAACCTGGAGGAGAGGGACGGCATCGTGGCGAGGTAAAGCTGGAGATTGGGAGTAATTCGTACTAATTCAAAGATTAGGGTGCAACTCGTACAGGTTGAAAAATTTGAAGGACTAATAGTGCATTTGGGCCATGTTAGAATATGTGTTTAAGACTAGAGGGAATAATTACTCATTTGGTCACTACTTTATTTAGCGCCTACCTTACTGCCCCCCCATCTTCATATTCTTTCAATATTTCCGGGGGGCAAAAATACATTTCTAGTCCCTAATTTCTCTTAAATTAACCAATTAAGTAACTGTATTTCAATTTTTTCAAAATTTTCAGGGGGGCCGCTCCTACGTAGGTCCGCCCCTGTCATTGGCGCGATTCTAGTGGTTGTGGCTCACCACCGCAGAGGTGTCTTCGCCTCGTCCTGCTGTGCTTAGGCAGAGTGCAAAAGTGCATGGTGTTGTCTGGTGTCTTTATCCTTATGGGCTCTATTCTTTGCTTCGCTATAGCCGTCTAAAGGAAGAGGAACTAAAAGGAAAAAACCACGACAATGGGGCTCAAGGCAGCTACTGTTGCGGAAGCCGTGGTGGCGATTTAGTTGGACCAGGAGGTCGAGTTGGAGGAAAAGGTGAAGAGAGTGCAGGGAATGGTGGCGGCTATCAAGGAGGAGAAGGTGGTTTTTAGGATTAGGGGAGAATGGTTAAGTTGGAAGGGATGAGAGAGAGTGTGTGTGTGTGTCAGATTTATAGATTAAGGGTGCTTTTAGTGGAAGAAAGAAACTATGGGGACTAAAATTGGCATTTCTTTG
Organism: Aquilaria yunnanensis; assembly: GCA_039654915.1. Classification (NCBI taxonomy): domain Eukaryota; kingdom Viridiplantae; phylum Streptophyta; class Magnoliopsida; order Malvales; family Thymelaeaceae; genus Aquilaria; species Aquilaria yunnanensis. The sequence goes on from CM077593.1 coordinate 80,806,793, forward strand.
GAGATTCGATTAAACTTAACCATGAAATTTATAGAAAGATTAAGATTAGGACAAAAAATTGGAGGTTAAAAACTTTAAAAGGATAAAATGAAGGTTAGGGACCCTGTTTAGGATAATATAAAAAAGTTAGTGATCACAAATGAATTTTACACATGTACAAAGTCATATTACATTAACTATATTTATAATCTTTTTTCATCCCTGGTACATGTGGTTTAATTTAACCTACATGTTACCCCTCTATTTATTTATTGTGCCTAATAACAACTTTTGAAACTATAGATTAAACTATTTGATAACCATGTTTAAGTTATTTCAAAAAATTTTATATATTTTTTCATAGCTAATCAATCTTTAAAAAATAGTGATGTGCATTTACTAGAAGGAAAATGTATTTACAGAAAGAAAATTGATAATTAAAATTTTTATTTATTATAAAAAAATATTAGAGAAGCCGATATTACTGAAAAATTATTATTGTACAGTTTAAATTACAGTTTCAGAAGTTGTTATTGGAGAGTATAAAAGCACCACGGGGTAAAGTGTAGGTTTTTAAAAATAAATGGGACAAACTGTAGGTTAAGGTAAACTTTAAAAAGCTTGCCTTGATTTTCTTTGCTCTAAATGAAGCTTTTTGGTGGATCCTTCTAGGTTTTATAACTCAATTTTGCAAATAGGTAAAATTCACTATGAGTCACTTAGCTTATTTTTTTGTCCAAAACGGGTATCTGAGTTTCAAGTAATAAGTTGCACATCCTAATTGGGTACTTTCATTTAATTTCATGGTTAAATCTGACATAAAATGCTAATGTGGCATTAGTTAATTCTAAAATAAATATTAAAGTAACTGTCTAAGCCTTTTTGCTCTTGCCATCAACAATTTTAGATCATTAAACTTGTAAATATATTAGTTATACTCTTAATCTCCTAATCCACCCTTAGAAACCAAATCGTCGATGGGAATTTGGTATGTCACTGCCTCCACCCAGATCTACCTACTACCACCTCCTGAACTTGATCTTTGAGGAAGATCTAATTACAAGAACTGCAAAGGTAGGGGCGGACTAAATTAGCAATCTTCCAAATGCTGTTAAATCTCTTCGTTGTTTGAGAACGCAGACAGACACCAAGCACTTGCTGCCCATCTCCTTCATTTGAACTTCCTTCTAGTATTTCAAGTCGAAAACCACTGACTCCATTTCCTAAAAAATGGATCTCTCCCCCTTGTCTCTGGTCAAGATTCGGCTAGGGTTATCGTGTGACTGCTACCCAAGCACCTAGTGGAGAAGACAAAGGCGAAGATTAGGGCTGGGATCATGATAATGGCCAAAAATTCAAGGATGAACTCCAGAGGGGACAAATCGACATTCCTCGGTGAATGTGGGAATGATGGAGGGATGTAATTTTCGAAGGTTCCGACTGGGAATATTTGCTAGGAAAAAGTGAAAAGAGGTAGAGGTAGAAGTGACGGATCAGCTAGAGAGAGAATTGGTGTGAGGGCGAAGAATAGTGGTGGAAGTAGAGGTGGCAATGAGCAGGGGATGGAGAGCACGGGTGCAGTAGTGAAGAGCAGAGGAACTGGGGAACAAAGGAGGTTTGTTATATTAGGAATGTAAACAATAGATTTAAAATATTAAAGTTTAGAATTGTTGACAGAAAAAGTTAATAGATTACAAAGGTTATTTTATGATTTTTTTTAAAATTTTTTTATACCACATCAACATTTCCATTATTGTTTAACATTGAAATTGACAAAAAGCAACTGATCGGGATGAGCAATAAAAAGAAAGGTACTTCATTAGGATAATTTGAAGGTCAAGTACCCGTTTAAGATAAAAAAAAATAAGCTAGGTGACCCCGATAGATTTTACCCTTTTGCAAACCCTCTTCTTTTTCTTTAGGGAAGGATTCAAGTAGCCAAAAAGCTCCTAAAACCAAGCGAATTAAGGTAGAAAATGAAATAAACCAATTTGTATCCCGTATATATATAGATACAAAATGGGTAAATTCCTCCAAGGGTTTCTTAGCTTATTTTTTTGTCCTAAACCAGTGCCCTACCTTAAGATTGTCCTATTGAAGTATCATACCTCATCATGCGCGTTCCAATTATGTATTTTTTGCCTATTTCACTGGCAAAACTGACAAAAATTGATGAAGTCTCTTATTTGTAGCCCAATTAGCAAAGAATGATGCTGATGTGGATCACATCTGTCATTGACATCTATGATGTGAAATTAATTAAGACTAAAATAATCATAAAATTAACAATTCAAGTCCTCTAACTGTTTCAATTAATAATTTTAAATCTAAACTTCTAAATTTACTATATATACTCCTAAACCCTTCTGAAGAATAAGAGACAACTTCTAAACCTAAACTTTTCAATTCTAATCAAATGAGCAACTCAACCACCAAACAAAATCAAATGAATGAATGAATCAGATGAAAAATGGCGAAATCAAATGAACTAGAAACAATGATTAAATCAAATGAACAAAGTGAAAGGACCATCATTAGCGTTTCAAATCTGACAAAGACCATCAACGGCGATTCAAAGTGGCTCTCCTAGAAGCATCATCAGCAACTCAAATCATCACCCTCCCAGATCGTCGCCTTGTCATCTGCGAATCCCTAAACCACCAGCCCGAATTATCACCTTGTCATTGGCGACCCATGGCCACCAACCTGATTGGACAGCATGTAGACTGGAGATCTTATAGTGATAGCAATATTTGTGGTGACGAAGTTGGAGATCTCATGGTAATAGCATCATTTTTAACGATTTCATCCTCGCCTTTTGCTTTAATTGTAGAAGGCAGCGTTGTTTCTGACAATTTCGTACTCACCTTCGATTTTGATTTTGCCTTGCTTTTCGCCTCCATTTTTTATTTTGCCTCTCATCTTGATTTCATCTTCGCCTTCTATTTTGGTTTGCCTTGTCTCTCGTTTTCACCTTTGCCACAGTTAAACGATTCCAAATCCAATGAGTGGAGATTTTTGAAGCAATCAGCTCTAGCAACAATGGAGTTCATGGTCAGAGTGGTGCTAGCACAATGCTTGGTGGAGGAGCAAAGGTAGACAGTGGTAGTGGGCGTTTTATTGTGGGTCAGGACATGGAGACAAGACCTAGAGAAACTCGAATGGTGGAGAAATGATTGGGGGGCTTAAAATAATAGATGCCTAAGTATAAAGGTTAAAATTAGTTATTGAAAAATTTGGGGACTAAATTTGTTATTTTACATGTTATTTAGTATTAAATAATGCCAAATTAGCATTTTTCATCCAATTTAAAGGTGAAATTGATGAATATGACTCAATTAGGACATGCAATATTAGATATGGGACTTCAATAGGACAACCTTAAGTTAGGGTACTTGTTTGAGACAAAAAAATAAGTTAAGAAACCTCTGGAGGAATTTACCCTATTATTAGCTCTTAAAAAAATATACGAAGTAATGTGAAAGTTACTTGTTGCATGAAGTGGGTGCTATAATATTTTGTCTCATGATTCCTCAATGATTTTCAACACCTAATTTGTAGATCAAATAAGACTTAGATGTTCTTTCATATGCCGAATTGATTTAAAGACACAACTCATGTTTCGCCATATTTCACTATTAATAATTTGAAGTACTCTATATAATGGTTTATAAATTTGACAAACTCTTTCAACTTGATCATAAAAGGAGTCAGTCAAGACTAAAGTCTTCACATACCTTCCAATTGGAGTTCTACTTAATTGGTAAATATTCCATTGATTTGATGTAAAAAATTCTTTTAATCTCACCATTTTCTTCAACAAGCAATCAGGTGCAATGTAATTCATAATAAATCTAGTGGCATCAAGGTGAATGATATCACCTTTGCAAAATGTTCTCATTTGTGATAGGAGCCAACCATGGTTGTATATAAAATTTGTAAATTTCTTTCATCCTCAATAACTTTTTTTCACAAAATATTTCCTTATAATTGCTTCAAACACCATATCAATACAGTGTACTACACATCGGATCTAGTGCAAATTTTATTTTTCATCAATTTTTTACCAGCTTTTATATATGCACTCTTGTTGTCTATTACCACTTGCATAACATTTTCTTTGCCAACTTCCTTAACAACCTCCTTCATTAATCTATAAATATATTTGTGATCTTTAATTCTATCAAGAGCTTAAATAGGCCTAAAAAATATAGTACTTCCATTAGTGTATACCACTTTTTTTTTTTCATATCCTTCACATTATGTCTGCATCTCAACAACCTACATGACAAGATATTTTGTTCTGATTTCATGAGATGATGAGGGTAAAACTCCATTTCTAGCCACTTGAATTCCTGTCATCACATTTTTAAAATGATGTGACTTTGCTTGTTCTACTGGTACATTATCATATATAAAAAATTTGGCAATCATACAACCCATGCCTTCATTTGATGACTTCCTCTTCAAATATTTTCAATACTTTTCTACTTGGCACCTGCAGATTTGTAATGAAAGGAAACTGGTGAAGCATGAGTTGATAATCTTTTAACACTTTAACTGCATTTGAACATAGAAGAAATTTTAGAGCTTTGATTACTACTGCTTCTAAGACCATTTTGATACCTTATATTTTGCTTTGTTTTCTATACACATCTCTTTAATTCATAAACTAGTTGCCTGTATGCTACTCTTTCATTATATGGAATATCATTATGATATAAAATCATCATCATCGTCACTATCATCATTTTTTATGTCAACTGATCTTCACGCTATAACACCTAATCTTAACTTTACTCTAAAGTTTTTCATTTGTTGGGCTTTTGTCATTTTATTGCTAGCATGCTGAGCTAAAACAGCTCTCATTTCTTCTTTAACCTTTGGTGGGACTTGCTCATATGGTTTACAACTTCTAGATGCATCAACATCAGCTAAATATCTCTTCAAACGTGTAATTCCACCGCCTTTCATGATATATCTGCAATATTTGCAAATAGTGTTATTTATTGTGCCAGGAATAGGATCTCCATGATCCCACTAAGTATCTTTTGATCCTCTTGGCATTGTATAATATGCATAAAAAATTGCTACAAATTAAACAACAATTTGAACTTTAATTGAGAAAAGGATGCAAAAGAGAGGATAAAAAAAGAAATAAAGAAATGTGCCAAAATTAAAGTCTCTACATACCATCAAACTTAAGAATGAATATTTTATTTCAAGTTAAGTAAGATTGTTGGATTATCAAATAACAAGCTCCAAATATCAAAGAAATCAAAATTTTTATTTGCTAAGGTGGATGTATTGAGACTTGAGAGACTTTAATGAAATATGGATTGTGTTCGGATTGTTTGACTCTCTAGTTTTTTTATTTTGCAAATAAAGAAGGAACCAAACAAAAGTAAAAAGAAACAAATAAAGTAAACATGTGATATACTGAAAAGTATTATAAATGTAATGAAAAAAACAAAAAAAATATAGCAAAGAAAAGGTAGAAGGGAAATAAAGTTTCTGGTCAAACTGAAAAGGCAAGAAAAAGTAACTCAAATTAATAAAAAAAAAAAGGTGAAGAGATAAAGAAATGAAAGAAAATGCAACAGCTACTACCCTGCAATCAAATATTTTCTCACATGGCCTTAATTATTTCAAGCTACTACCACCACATAAAGTTTTATGTTGACCAAGAAAGGTAATCAAAAAATAAAAATAAATATTTATGTTATAATTTGTGTATTAATTGTATTTTATTATTTTATATATTTATGATATTTTGATGTAAAATAAACAAAAACATGTCCCACACGTCCTACAAAAAATAAAATACCACTGTACGTATCTTATAGTATATGTGGTATATTGTAGTTTCTTGACAATGTGTGTAAAAAGTGCACAATATGCAAAAAATATATAGTATACCATAATATTTCATGTGATAAAAGTACATAGTATGTGTATAAAATAATATTTCACGTGATAAAAATATACAGTAATATTCATCATATTTTTTTTGGCAATATGTGTATAAAAAGTGCACGGTATGCAAAAAATACATAGCATACTGTAATATTTCACGCAATAAAATGAAAAAATACAAAAATATTGATACCGCGAGGTATTCGGCGGTATTTAATTCCATGACTATATCCATGTCAAGCAAAAGAGTATATGTCCAACACAATACACCCTACTTTAAGTCACAAACTTATGCAAAACATTTCATGGTATGCAAGTTGTTCTGTATTGTTGTCTTCTATGTTGCAATTGCTAATTTCATAATCTCATTCTCATATGGTTTTAATTTTTCTAGCTAATCATTATTTTTTTTATTCATTAATATCAAAATAAGTAAATAATGTTTTGGTGTATTAATTTGGTTTACTCTACACTTTTGGCATTCTAAGGGTCCATACTAATATTATATAATTCGATGTTGTTTTAAGATGTTAGAGAAATTTCTTTTTATTCTTCGCAATCCAAAATCCGCGGCGAAGCTTGATGTCGAATTCAAAAACATAAAAGGTATGATGTAAAATTTAAATACATGAAGTCAATTTTTTTAGAATTAGTGCTCTATCCTCTTAGTAAGGTTATATTGTTGATGTATGATATATAGGTCAAAAGTACACGAAAGAGTGATCAAATAAACCACGAAACTTAAAATCACTTATAACCAGGCAAGTCACTAAAATTTATTATTTGAGAGACACCATGCCTTTGGTAAAGATTTTCTGTCCTTATATTGGTAATTGGAATGCTATGCTTTAGGATGGTAGAACTCAATAACTGTTTTTTTTTGTGTTATTATAGGGTGAGAGTTTCATGTTTAAGTTTGAAAATTTTTCTGACCTTCATGCTTGCTGATAACTTATGGGTAAGTTCAAATTTCTTTAAGATAAGAATATACAAATACATGCTTACTAGTATATGTATTTACATATGCTTCTTTTCCTTCTCATATGCTATATAACATTTTGAAATTGTTAAAATGTTGTATGACTCATATGCAAGTAAAACACTTTCAAACTGTGGAGATACTTCTTAAAATAACCCCACTGTACCTCCTGGTGAACAACTTAGTGCAGCTGAAATTGAAACTTAGAATAAAGTGGCTGCAAGAGGACACCTAGGTTAATTAACTTTATTTCCCTAGTTATCATATTTTATGCTAATGATTATTAGCTATCTTAAATTATCAAGTCCCTGTCTATTAGTGTTAGAAAGTTGATTGTATTACATTGTGTGGAATGAGATGGCTATTATAATGAAACTATGGATGAGAATATATGATAGTAAGCTGGTTTTGTTTCATTTAAATGTAGCACAATTTCAAGCTACTGTGAGGATTGGACTATATGGCATTGGGACGTAATAATAAATAATTGACTTGTTGTGAGAATATATGGCCTATGTTGATGTTGTTGATTTCGTCTTCATTGATGGTCTAGTCTTTTACCATGTTTGCAATAACATTTATAGAGGAGAAATATCAGGTAAGGTAATTTCTAGATTCTATCATCATCATATTCCACTTATGAGAGTCTACTTATATGTGTTTCCAAATGCATTTGCTCATAGTTTGGTTAACAATAAAAGAAAATTTCCATTAGGATTAAGATTTTTTTTTTGTTTTAAACATGAAATAATGATAAGTTGCTCTTCATGCCACCTTATTTTAGTAAAGATGGTAGTTGATACTAAGTAATTTGGTCTAAAGTTTTAATCATGAAACAAGGGTAAAAGAGCCTCCAGATTGGTAAATCTATTTTTCTCATTTTTATGTGTTTGTCTTTTCTCCTTAAATATAATTTTCATATTTGGTTTTGAGCTTTTTAACTAGGAATCAATGTGTTGACTTGCATACATAAAAATTCTAGTTATTTTCTTTTTTCTCATTATTTTAAGAACAACTAAGAGTTTTAAGATATGTTTTGTGATTGCATTATGCCAAGTTCTAATATGAACCTTTCAAGATTTGGAATCTAGAAAGAGTTAGAAAGACTAAAAAAAAGCGCTTGAAAAAGTTAATAGTGTCTAGTGTTGTTGAATTTGAAGACCTTGGCCTTTATTTGATCAAGATTCATTGGATTCTTTTTAGAATTATTTATTAAGTTATGTACTCCCAATGTGGGTACTAATAAGATAGTTTTATAATTTGTCCCAATGTGGGTACTTATAAGATAGTTTTATAATTTGTCTTTTGTTTTTTAGATTATCTATTATGTGCACTATTCCATACATTTCATATTTTTTTTATAGAAAATAATATATTGATTCAAGTTTCGATCACATAATATTGAAAATAACTGTCTAGATGGGTATGTCTGCTGTTTATTATGTTCATTATGTATATTAGCATCAATTTATTTTTATTTCTAAAGCCTTTAATTGTGGTGAATGATATTCTTATCGATTATCTTTTAAAATTTATTATTACGTTATTTGCTATTTTAAACTTTTTGCTCATGCCATAATGTCAAGCATTTTCTATTTAAAAAATTTTTGTGAATAACATTTTATGATAAATTAGTACTTTTTAGATTGTTGTTTTGATGATAATAATTTTCTTAGTAATGTTTGCAATTTATATAGCATTTAAGTATATATTGTTTTCTAGTATTTAGTATAATTTCAAATTCCGTAGTAACTCCGGGTATGTAAGTTAGTTATATGTATATATATATACTCCATCCGTCCCACATTCTTTGTAACAATTTCCTTTTTTGGATGTTCCAAATTCTTTGAATTATTTCCCTTTTCAGTAAGTTTAGCATATATCTTTACAATTATGCCCTTTATCATCCCTTAATTCCTCTATTTTACCCTAAAACCCATAACCCCCAATGTTTCTATTTTGTGTCTCCTTTGACCTCAACGTGGACGAGGTGATGAACGGAGAAGAGGCGATGAACGGAAACGAGGCAACGAATGGAGCTGATGGCAGATTAAGGCAGCAGGCGGAGGTGACCAACAATAGAGACAAAGAAAAGGTCAGCAACGGCAATAGATGATTGTAGTGATGGATCGACGTGTCGAAGGCGGAATCGAGGAGGTGGGGGACAACAATCGACGCGTGGGACAGAATCGACGTGCCGGTGGCAACAATCGACAAAACGGGGACTAAAATTGACTCGCTGGGAATGGTAATCGATGCATCAAGGATGAAAGTGACATGGTCAGGAGTGAAAGCAAGGAGCTCGGGACAGTAAATCGAAGGATTTCAAAGATGAGGCGACTGGATGGAGATGGCTTCCGAAGACAAAGATAGAGGGCAAAACAGGAAAACACGGCAAAAACAGAAGTTAGCCTTAAAAAACGTGGAAAACCATTTGTTTCAATAAACACAGGACGGAGGGAGTATAAAGCAAGATAATTTCAATGGAGCTTTTTGTCATTTCCTTAGCTGTCACCATCATTGATTAACTAGTCTTATTTTTCTTTTTTAAATATTTTTGGCATAGCTATATATTGCTCAATGAAAACTTGAAATCTAAAATTATCCTTCATTAAACTTAACGGTTTTCTTAATACCGTTACATGAAATTAACGGAGTAATAATAAAAAAAAATTACCATAGAGTGAGTAAAGTGGCAATTCGATTAGAAAGTCAACAATTACTATAAAACGAATAAAGGAATGTCAGAATTTAACGTCATGTATTCACAAATTAGTTGTGAAATGAAATAATGTCAAAACGCGAATCAAAATTTCAGAAAATATTAAGTATTTTTTTCATTAATTACAACATTAATTAACATGTATCAAGGGAAATAGATGAATTAAAATAAATTGTCCAACGCATGAATAAAATTATGAAAGAAATGGATCAGACCAATTTTAATTTGGAAATGTTTAGACTAGTTATAGCCTTTAACATGAAAACGCGTGATATATGACATTTGAATTGTTGCCGAATTTGTTCTTGAAAATTAAAAAGGAAATGTTCGGTTATAATTATCTATTTACAATAAATATTAAATTAATGCACAATTTATGCAAAATTGTGGAATAAAGGGCACACTAAATGTAAACTTAGCATTCATATACACTGCACAACAACTATATAAATAAATTCTTTAATTTACTGTTTATACCATCTGACTTTATTCTTCACTTCTTGAGTGGAAGCACAATAATTTTAGCTTCATTCAATTGCATTCTATTATATGAACATGCAAACGCGATTTTTTTTCTCTTTTTTTTGTTTGCAGGATAACATGTATTAATGAAAGTACATAGTGAACTAGTTAATTCGTTTAATCTACATTTCATAAAATTGTATTGAATGCTATAATTTTAATCTATAATTTTTCTTTCATAATTCATATTTCAAAAGCAGGAGTCATTTTTTCGTCCATTTGTTAATAAAGGTTTTGTCATTTTTTTAAATTTTATTATTCTCTTGAAATAATCAGATGCTAGATCTAATTAACAAACAACACTCTAATATGGCACACAAGTCAAATCGTATAGAAATAGACAATTACCAGAACATAGGATTCAGTATGATGCATAATTCAAAATAGATTGTAGGTGCAGTCTTTGTTCACTATTCACAAGGATAAACATTATAGAGTCAATGAAAATTATAAAAATAAATCTAATCTTTAATAATTAAAATTTATTTTGTAAATTCAACTTACACTGAAAAACCAACACTATATTGTTTATCCCAAATGTATTTCGGGAGCAAAATTGTGTGCATTAGCATTTATGGTTGATATTTGAATAGAACTTTTATTTATGAAAAATAGATCTACATGTAGGCAGAACGAAGTATCTGCCATGAGATGAAACACCAATAAAAAACAAGAAAGAAAATAGAAAAAAAATAAACATGTTGGATTGTAGAAAGAATAAAACTCCCTCAATCCAATATTCTTTACACCATTTGACTTTTTCGCTTAGTTTGACTTGAATTATTTATATTAGTATTTATTTAAAAAAATTAAATATATTTAAAAATTATATGCCTTAATTTATCATTCTTATATAAAAGTTCTTCATTTATATACTAAAATGTTGAAAATAAAAAATCATAGATTAATTACTAAAAAGTAAATGTTGAAAACAGAAGCATAGAACTAGAAAAATTGAAGCCAGATATGAACAGATTTGGTGTCAGTCTATAGAAAAGCATCCATAAATAAGTGAAACCAAATCAAGATAAGGCAAAAGATAATATAATTTTAAAACAAAACAAAACAAAGGTAAATGAAGGCACTTAGGTCTATAGAAAAAATAACCAAAAAGTTAAAAAAAAAACAAAAGGAAGAACACATGAGGCAGGAGTTGTAAAGATTGAGGCTAGATATGAATAGATCTAGTCTTGGTTGGTAGGAAAACATCAACAAATAAGAGAAATTGAATGAACATGGGCTGAGAAATACAATGTAAACTTAACAGTTAACTTAAAAAATCACAGATCTAAGTTGATTAAGTTAAGTTGCAAACACACTTGCAAGTTTTTAAGGTAAATTTCTAACCTAGAAAAAAAAAAGATAAATGAAAAACTCAAAAGGCCATAGCTACAAAAATTGGTTGTAACCATACTTGTAAATTTTGTAAAAAAACATAAGAAGTTAACACAAAAATAAATGAATAACTCATAAGCCCAAATCTAGAAAGATGTTATGTAAAAAAAACTACAAATGTGAAAAAATAAGATAAAACTTTAAAAAAAAATTCCAGAACTCTTAAGGCTAGATCTTGAAAGGTCGATCTTGAACCTACCTGGTGCATTAAAAAAATGGTAAGGGTTGCAAACAAGACAAGGTAACAAACAATGAGCCATAAAAAAATAGAGTGCAAAAACATAGGAAAGAAATGGAATTAGTACATAAGGAAATGAATCCTGATGGCAATAGAGAGAGACTGAGAGATGAGAGAGATGCAGAGGTTTCTTCACATAGAGGGGAGAGACGCGTGTTTTTTGGGCCAACGAAATATATTCTAGAAACGTCTCACAAGTTTTATAGGCTGAGTATATGGGTTAATTATAGTTTTATTCCTTAACTTTAAAAATTTATTGCTAATAGGCCCTGTAATTTTTTACATTTGTCATAGTAGGTGTCAGGTTTTAAGACAGGTCAATGACATTCTTCTGTATGATTGTCCGTATTCCTTCAATTCTTTGGAACTGAAATGCTACAAATTAAAATGTTATTTCCAATAACTAAATGCTCAATAATCTAGGCTGACCTCTATGTAAGTAAACCATTTTTATGTACAAAAACAGCTTGGGCCAACAGTGACCTAGACTTTTTTTTAGCTCATCATTTTCAAAGCCATTTCATCTATCCCAACATTTTCAATATGCTCTTCATTTTAAAGTCCATATTTTTAACCCAAAATTTATGATTTTAATATTACTTTTAAAAGAATCATAGTATTGTTAATTACAAACTAATGTTTATCCTTGAATATGTGTGTGTGTTTATAAATCGTTAAGTTTAACAATGAAAGAACACAAAAAACTTCATGAAAGAAAAAATGCAAAGTATTTAGATTTATTTTAAAGGAAATTTATTTTCACAAATTATTTGGTTACCCATTTGGTGACATATATATCGACAAAAAGCAATACTAAAGATGCTCCCCAAACTATTATATGATTGTTTGTTTAATTGCATAATTAGCAGTTCTCTTTGGTTTACACAGTACTTTATTTCATGGATTACCAATTTTTAGAAATCATTTTAGATAAACTAGACTACTATTTCTAATATATTTTACTTATTACTTTTCATATGTCTTTTCCATAAGTAATTAAATTATTGATATGTTTTACACTTTTATTTTTTTTGATCCTATGGCAATACTTGATATTTAAATTAGTTGTTACTAAAGTTTCTTTTGATGAGATCCAACAACACAAACAATCATGGATACACAGTCTGGTGAATGGATTCTGATAACAGTATGGTAGTTCATCAATATACTAATGCAAACCAAAGACACACAAGGCAACACAAAGTTCTATAAATTAGCATATTGCTGAAATTACAACTTCCAAAATAATCCAACTTCATAGCAATTTCCTTTATAGAGTAGTGAGTGATAGGTCATTCTATCTTTCTTCTACAAACAATAAAGTTCAATTGTTGTTAGAAATTCATAAGAAATTATGATTCCTCCAAATAAAAAGGGATAGAATGAAAGGAGAGTCGAATTAAACATTAGTCGAAACTACAACTACACCTTTAAGCAATAAAACAACTTCAAGCTTAACTCAATTTAGTTAAATTCTTTTGTTCATTAACCCATATTTTTAATATGGACACCACTAAAAAAAATCATTTTTCCAATGGCCCATTTTCCAACGGCCAAGTCGTTGGAAATTTCCAATGTGCTAGGCCGTTGGAAACTGTAAAAAAAAATTGACCCTTGTGAAAAAAAATCTGCAACGACTTGACCATTGAAAGTGTTGAAAAATTTCCAACGGTCAATTTTCCAATGGCCTAAACCGTTGGAAAATAGTAAGTTAAATTGTACATCTTAATATTTATTCAAGTTTTTTTATTTTCCAACTGCCTAAGCTGTTGGAAATTTTTTTTATTTTTCCAACTGCTTAGGCCGTTGGAAAATATGTAAGTTAAAATATTCATCTCAATATTTATTGTTTTCAACGACTTTGGCAGTTGGAAAATATTTAAGTTAAAATGTCCATCTCAGTATTTATTATTTCTAACGGCTTAAGCCGTTGAAAAACATTTACTTTTCCAACCACCTATGCTATTGGAAAATAATTTTATCATAATATATGTGATAATATGTATTTATCATAATATATTAGTATAGTATAAAATTTATCATAATATAATATAAAATTCATCATAATATGTTAAAATGTATCATAATATATAATGTATCATAAGTATCATCTATATCATACATACATACATACATACATACATACATACATATATATATATATATATATATATATATTAGTATAATATAAAATTTATCATAAGTATCATATATATCATAATTATACACACACACACACATATATATATAATATCATAATTATAAATATTTATTATAATATGTATGTATGTATGTACATATGTATATCATATATAAAGTATTTATCATATTTATCATATAATTTTAGAAAGTAAAGTAATTATTTTGAAAATATTTGCCATAAAAACAACAACAACAACAACAACAATAATAATAATAGTAACACACACACACACACACACACACACACACACACACACACACACAGATATATATATATATATATATATATAATTTTCCTCAACAAAAAAAAAATGATCAATTGGACCAAAAAAGGCTAAACCTAACCCTAATTGACCCTAACTATAAATACTATTACTTACCCCCCCAACCCCTCCCCGTCTCTGCCTCCTCCAGCGCTTCGTCTCCCTCGTCTCAGCCTCTCCGTCTCCGTCTCTTCTCACCCTCTTCGTCTTCCCTCCGTAGTCTCCAGCTCTTCTCATCCTCTCTGTCCCCTCTTCTTAGGCTCTCCCCTTCCTCGCACTCTCTCCGTCTTTCGTCTTCATCTTGCCCCTTCCTCTCGGCCCTCTCTCCATCCTCTCAGCCTTCTTTGTCTCCGTTTCTCCCTTTCCCTCCTCCCTGATCGCCGGTGCCCATTAGTGCCTCTTTCCTCTGCCGTGCTCATCAGCCTCATACGGATCGTCTCTTCTTCTCACACTTCGGCCTCCACAGCCACTGTGCTCATCGGCCTCACCAGTCCGTCGTCTGTGCAACCCATATCGGCCCGTCCTTAGTCTATCTGTCTTTACCGCTTCAATGTCCTCCTCGCCTCCACGCCTTCCTCGGTGACCGAAAGGGATGGGATCAGAAGAGATGGCCTTTGAATATGTTTAGATCTATTTCGAATTTTCAATTTAGGGTTGAAATTTGTTATGTTTTTTTATTTTTGATTTTTGTTTAGATCTTTTCGGATATTTTGATTTCTTGTTCAAATTTGTTTGGTTTTTTATTTTTGATTTTGGTTATATTTGTTTCGTATGTTTAGATCTGTTCTTATATTTTTTATTTCGTATGTTTAATCTTTTACTTCAGATTTGTTTGGATTTTTTCTTTTTTATTTTGGTTAGATCTGTTTGTATTTTTAATTTGATTGATTTTTGTGTTAGATTTGTTAGATTTTGTATTTTTCTGATTTTTAAATTTTTGTAATAATGTAAATATAATTTAAGTAATAATAAATTTAATTTTTTGACCTAAAGTAAAATATAATTTTGTATATCTAAAACAATAAATATAAATTGTTTAATGATATATACATTTTTTATTTCTTGAAATATTTTTCCAACGGCCTTAGCCGTTGGAAACTTCCATCGGGCTGTTGGAAAATTATTTCACTATTCAAAAAAATTCTCAAATAAAAGCCGTTGGAAAGTCCGTTGGAAATACCAATAGCTTAACATTGTGCCGTTGGAATTTTTTTTCCAACGCATGATTTGCCAACACCCCGATTTCCAACGGCTCTATGTTGGAAATAGTCAATTTTCCAATGCAAGGCCATTGGAAATGGCAGTTGAAAATGATCTTTTTTTAGTAGTGGGACCGGGCAATAAGAAAATCGAAGTACTAACAAGCTCCAAGAAGAGCCCAACCTCGAAGTGATATTTATCCCATAAAAACAAAGCTTTCTGAATGGAAAGACGATTGCAGAAGAAATTCATAAGGGAAAACATAACATAAATAGAAAAGATAAAATTGTAGAAAAAAATATCCATCCAGTAATGCATATGAAATCAGGAAAAGTTCACAAATCAAAATGGCAATCACCAAACAAAGTTTCGCGATAGCAAATGAGAACAAGATCTTGGACTTGGCGTCATCCCTCACACTTTGGAAACGGCGGGCTTGAGGGGAGAAAATAGCAGAAACAAAAGTGGGGTCTAGATGAGGAAGCATTTGCCTCATCTAGTGTTAGCTTTTACTT
Source organism: Aquilaria yunnanensis (assembly GCA_039654915.1). Classification (NCBI taxonomy): domain Eukaryota; kingdom Viridiplantae; phylum Streptophyta; class Magnoliopsida; order Malvales; family Thymelaeaceae; genus Aquilaria; species Aquilaria yunnanensis. Next base: position 80,822,724 of record CM077593.1, read on the forward strand.
GTTTTACTTTCCGCTGCATCCGATTTTGCCATTTTGTCAATTGAGTCCACAAGGTTTGATTAGATTTTAAGTGGTCAGTAAGAACATACTAATTATAAGATTGTTATTGCATTTAGAACAATATTTCTTACTAAATAAATAATATTTTATGAAATAGGAAATTTTAGATAGTAAAACATAATTTCTTACTGAAAAGAATAACATTATATGGAAAAAAAATTATTACAATAGGAACAACACTACTTTGTAAATAAACAATGACCATTCTAGAACAATAATTGATAGGTGGGGAATAACATTTATGTTATCAAAGAACAATAATTGGTATGTGGGGAGCAATAGTGACAATATCTATAATGTGTGTGTGTGTAAAGATTATCATATCTTTGTAGCAACATGTCTTTTGAGTGTCGTCACTAATCAGTTTCCTGTAGGTTGATTGAATACCTATTATGGTCTATAAGAGATTCTAAGATCGTGAGTCGATTATGCTAAAATTATTTTATTCATGGAGGTTTGGTTTTATCATTTTCCTAAATTTTTACTTTTTTGCCTAATTGTTGATAAGATTGTTTTAATGAATTTTATTTAATTATTTTTAATTTCTAATTTAATTTCAAACCGTAAATATTACCAAACCAACCGAATATGAAATCTTAAATGTCTTTGATAGGACTTTACCAAATTTACAAAGAATTTGAAAGAAATATCTTGTTCAAACTATAAATCTTACCAAATCAATCAGATTTGAACAAATTTGTCTCGGGATTTTACCAAATCAATCAACAACAAAATCTTTGAAGATTTACTAAGTTTTTTTATAATTATTTCTGAAAATAAGGTAAATTATATCATCTAGCATAACAAAATAATTTTATGTGTTATCTACCTTGAGATGTATTGTGAGATAAACTTTAAACCATTCTAAAATACTCAAAGATGAGGCAAACAAATAAATATCCTACATTATACCCTATGTAAATTTAATAGCTAATTTAATGCACGGCCAAACAAGCAAATAAAGAAATAGAAAAGCAATACAGAAAAAAAAAAAAAGTGTATTTGGTAAACGTGTATTCAGTCAGTGACTTTTCTGCAAAGTAAAAAGAACGTTAGTGACTTGGATGACCTAAATACAAAGTTCAAGGGGTTAAACAGGAGTTATGCCGTAAGAGGAAAGACTTAGATGGGTTAACGGTGGGGGATGGGTCGGGTCGCCGGTTTGGAGGCGGTTTTCTTTTTGTTCCTCGATTCACCGGCGAGGAAAGAAACGAGCAACGGCCTGGGCTTTCCTGCAGAGGAGGAGGCGACCTTAGGAGACGAGCGAAGACGGACTGTTGCAGAGGGGAGGAGACGTGCTTCGGCCTTCCTCGTCTTCTCTCTGATTGGTGTCGCCGGCGGTGGGGTGACATCTAGGATGGTGGTGCAGCGCGGAACGGATCACGGGCTGACGGCGATGGATTGGCGATGGGATGGCGTCGGGAAGAGGAATGGGACCTCCAGGGGACGCGGCGGCAGTTGGGTTAAGCTGAGGGTTTCAAGGAGGAAGAGTAGTGACTAGTGAGACCAGAGACTAAAGACGCAGTTTTCCCCTTTCCTGACTAGAGGGTTGCGAATTTGTCAGCGTTTTTTCTCTTTGTTTCTCTCAAATGGTATGCCTCATCCAAATTAAATTTGACGAAGTTTAAATCTCTTAAATATTATCTAACTAAAATATTAATCTTAGTTCTATAACTCCTAGGTTAGTGATTTGATCCCATTTTTATGAGAAATTGTAATTTGGCCGAACCTTTATAGGATTTGTCAAATTAGTCTAAAGGTTCGCAAAAATAACCAAAGTTTTCAAAAATTTTATAGAGTGGCTAGATTTAAGCCAAACTCTCTAAAATTGATAAATTTATCTTAAACTTTCCAATTTTCTCTAAAATCTTATAAAAACTCTCAGCTTCCATCAAAATTTTTCGTTTTACCTAAATTGACCCTACAAAACCTTTAGAACTTTAAATTTGTACCTAAACTAAATTATTCCTATTTTGACCGTGAATGATTATACTAAATTCCTAAAGTTTTATAAGACGAGCAACAATATAACCTAAATGTGACTAGACCAACTAACCCTAAAATAATAAAAATAATCCAAATATCCTAACAATTAACCAAATTGCCCATAAAAATGAGAGCGCCCCATAAACTAATTTTCCTAACCTAGAACTAAACAAAAATTAATACTCAGACAAAATTGAGTGTTAACAATATTTTCATTTCATATGGTCATATAATTTATTTAATTGATATTATTGTTCCGACTTGATATTATTATTCTTTTAGTCAATATTCTTGTCCCCTCATAATTGTTATTCATTTTGTCAATCTTGTTATTCCTTTACTCCAAATTGTTGCTCATTCAACTGAGTTTGCTATTTCATTAACAAGTTCAGCACTTTAATTGATATTATTGTTCTTTTAGTGGATATTATTGTTTATTTTGCTATTGTTATTCATTTGATTAACTTCGTGATCATTTTTTGTTCGATTGATATTGTTGTTCTGTTTTGTCAAGACTGTTATTCTTTGTAGTAAATTTGTTATTTTGTTTGCAATTCATGTGAATGATGAACTAAATCAAATAACAAATCAAAAGATTAACATAAACAATGAATTGAATTCTAATCTAATCAAAAGGAAGCAATAATCAGAATAATATTCCCTCCGTTCCAAAATTTTTAATACATTTGACTTTTTGTCATATTTTGACTTAATTTTATTCATATTATTCTTTGTTAGAAAAAATAAATAAATAAATATATATATATATTTAGAAACTACATATCTTGAATTATCATCCATATACAAAGATTTTTTATTTATATATTAAACTGTTGAAAATAAAAAATCCTAGATTAATTGCCAAAAACAAATGAAGCAAAACTTTTGGGATGGAGGGACTAAAACTTTATAAACTTCTTTGGAAAAAAATATATAAATGGAACAACAAGTTCTTATGAATGGAATATCAAATTCTTATAAACAGAACAATAGAAATTTGACCATATCTAATAACAAAGATAAGAGAATGGTAAAAAAAAAATGAGGAGGAAATGGTGACAAAGACAGTGAACACCTTGATAAAGTCAAGAGACGTATCAATGAAAAAATATTTGACAACACCTATCCAATTATATATATGTAAAGTAGGACAATGCTATTGAGTTTTTGGTTCTTTCCCTAATTAATGGTGCTCTGGTTGATTGCCATGTGTCAATTTTTTTTTCCATACTGATAGTATTTCAAAAACTGGAAAATATTGAAAACTAGAAACATCTTTGACTGGAAAACTAACTCAGCTAATTTGATTTAATGAAATGAATCAGTTTACATTTATTCTCAGTCAACAATTAAGGAATCCTCAATTAAGGGTCTGCCTTTAATACATTCAATTAACCAATAAACATTCTCATTTCCAATTTTGCAGGTGCACAACTTTAAGTTGTTTCCAAATAAGTCTAAATGAAGAGAACTCTGACATCTAATTTGCCAACCACGCAACTTCAAATTCTTACCAAATAGGTTCTGATGAATAAAGAATGCAAATACAAGCAATTAGTTATTGCGATAACAAAATCAAGGAAATTATTGTGAGCAAAAGTTAAGCGAAAAATTCAGCACTAAATTGAAGAGTTACTATCAGCACTATATTAGAATGCAAAATAGCATTGGAAATCCTTCCAGCTAATTTAGGAACGCAAAATTAAGCAAATCACCTAATATTTACAAGAAAATCTAAATACACTGAATTTGAACAAAAATCTCAAAATTAACACAAAAAAATAATTAAAACCACTCCAAATAGTAAAAATTTCAAACCTTAATTCAATTACAAAAAATAAAGTCCTTAAATTGAAAAGACAATTACACTAGCCAATTTGTACATCTCATTTACATATCATTCACACAAACAAAAAATACTATATAAACAGATTTTACACGATGGAAGCATTGCGCTTTCATAGCTAAAATGCCAAGAGCATTTCCAAAACAAATTGTCAACCATAGTTTATTCAGGTACATATCCTTGTTGTGAATAATAACAATTCTATGCTACCTGTTTTGTTTTCATAGCAAATCAGAGATACAAGAGCAGAAGTTCCCCATATCCTATTTCTTTCTGCAACAATATTTTCAAATATGTAAGATAATTCTCTCTAATGGATTTCTATGTTTTGTTTTGTTTTTTTTTTTTAGTTCAGAACATGATTAATGTCAATTTATACCAACATGATAGAATTTTGAATCATGAATCTATAACATGACATATCTCTATCTCATCTTGCTATCAAATAGCACAAAGTAGTCTAATACATATAATGTAGAACAAATACAGTATACTACAATAGCTGTTTAGCGAAAGAACACCTTTCTTCTAATTTTTCTCATGTCCCTTTAGGTAAGTGGCACAATTTTTTTTTTACATAGCCAACATCTTTATGATAAATGATTGATTTGCCTACGTTTTTTACAATTTATTTACCAACTACTTTTCATCTATCATAGTGGAATGCATGTATACCACAAACCGGCATAAAGAAATTATATTTCAAAAATATCTTAATCTATTTCACTTTAAAATTTATAATTATCTGTCTCAGTTTTGAAAAAAATAGAAAAAAGTATTTGTACATAGACAACATAATATCTTAAAGGTCTAACAAGTGAACAAATTGGTTCACGTGTAATTAAAGAATTTGATTCAAAAGTTGGACAAATCAATTCAAAATCAGCCAACTGATTAACAGAAAAAAAATGGTGCTACATAAATAGATACTACCTTATGTTTGTATGTAGGATACGCATTAGTTCATATACACCTATTTTTTCAAAAATATAAAAATATAAAACATGAAAAAGAAAAACACTCAAAAGTTTCAGTTGTAACGTTTCTAACACATTTACCTATGAGAAAATAATAGTTTGAAGATAATATGATAAATTAATTTATTAAACATAAAAACATTACAAAGATGTAGTGCAGCGAAAAATAGTGATTACTGTAAAAAATAAGAGATAGTAGAGTGATAAGTAAAGTTTTCAAGTAAGATCTCATGTCCATAAAATGGGAGGCATCTTTTCAATGTTTCCATTCTATGTATGAATTACTCCAATTAGTTGGTGAGCACTATTAGAAATATAACATCGAAAAGAAAGGACACAAAAAGTATGTCATGCTCCACTTTGTTGATTCCCCAAAAAAGCACCATCACCTAGGAGCACAAGAGATTACCCAAGAAAGAAGAATAATAAAAGGAGGAAATTTTATCAACTCTTAATTACTTCATCCAAAAAATAGTCAACAGAGATCTCGGTCCCCTATGGATAAGAAAGGAATAAATTGAAGAGGAAACGAGTAATAGCAAAGTAGGAACTAAGACCAACTAACATAAAAACTTCATGCCCCTAAACCTAAAGCCTAAAACTAGTTCATCTAGGGTCTTTATGCGCTGCCCTAACAAGTCAACTACCTTGAGCTATTCTTAAATTTTACGGTTAGTACAGCCAGGGTGAGTAATTTTTATTATAGCAAACTAAACTATAGAAAACCCTACCAGATGTGTTAGTAAGTCAAGTCACAAGAGAAATTGGATAAAAACAAAAATAGTGGGGCCCACGCAAATAGAAATTGGTAGTCTATTCTATGCCTTTCATTTTTGTCAAAATTGCTGCTGGGTTTGCAGGCGGAAAAGTGAATAGCGGCGCAAATCGCGCCGAATTGATTCACACAAAGGAAGGAAACGCAGTGGAGTTCCTATAAATAGGGATCAATTCGTTCAGTCAATGCCCTCGGTTAGAGCCAAACAATCACATATTTTATCTCTGAGAAAAATACTGTAAGAAAGAGATTTATTTCGGGTGATAAAATAGAGAGGTATTTATTTGGGATATTTTAAAAAATACTTGAATGTTATTATTTGGGTTTTTTCCAATCAGTGTTTTTATTTCTAAAATTTTATTTTAAGAAATTTTCACTTTTTGTAAGCACACTATTTATTTACTGTAGAAAAGCTCGTTGTTGAGCCTGTGGCCGTAGCCTAAAAATAAGAGTGAACCATGTAAAATTCTAGTATCCTATTTTTTTTTTTAAATTTGTTCTCTTTTGCTGTATTCAATTGAAAATTCACATCCATTGTGCGCATCCCAACAAGTGGTATCAGAGCCAAATTTGGGTGAGTGATATCTGCATATCGTGTACTCTGTGGTTGCCCTTAAAAGGTGAATCTTCCACATCAAAAAATAAGTAGTTTTATCATTCATCTTAAGGTGTTGGGCACTACTCTCTCATACACAGACATCAATCAGTTTTTGACAGAGCTGATGGCTAAAGAAGATATAGGTGAAAGCTCAGGTTTAATGGTTATATTGAATGCATCAAATTATTCAATTTGAAAGCCAATGATGGAGGATCTATTTTATTGTCTTGATTTGTACAATCCTATTAGGGTGATTTAGCAAAGCGAGAGAACAAGTCAGAAGATTATTGGCACCATTAGGAGATGGGTGGATATGAGTGTATTCCACCATGTTTCAATAGAGACAAATGGTCAATCTCTGTGGAAGAAATTAGAAAGCTTATTTGAGAGGAAGACCGCTCAGAATAAAAATTTCACTATACGGAAGCTTGTTAATTTGAAGCTTAAAGAGGGACAGTCAATTTCCGAACACTTGAATGATTTTCAAAATTTGATCAATTGGTTGACTACCATGAAGATGACACTTGATGATGAATTACAAGCATTACTTCTTTTGAGTTCCTTACCCTACAGTTGGGAAACCTTGGTAATTACTCTCAGTAATTTGACACTGGATGGCAAACTCACCTTGAGTTTGGTCAAAGATAACTTATTTAATGAAGAGACAAGGAGGAAGGAGTTGGATTCTGAGCATTCACAAGCTTTTGTCATCGAGAGTAGAGGAAGAAGCAAAAGTAAGGCACCTAAGGGTAGTTGTGGTAAAAAAAAAAGTGGACACTAGAATTTTACATGGTTCATCCTTATTTTTGGGCTATGTGCATAGGCTCAACAATAAGTTTTTCTCCACTAAATAAATCATGTGCTTACAAAAAGAGAAAAAATTTCTCAAGACAAAATCCTAGAGGTAAAAACACTATTTGGAATAAGCCCAAATAGTAGCACTCAAGTGTTTCCCAAAACACCCTAAATAAATATCTCACTATTTTCTCACTCCCAAAAAATAAATCTCTTTCTCACAGTATTTTTTTAAGAGCCAATATGTGATTGTTTGGCTCTAACCCAGTGCCAATGAATTGAACGAGAACTCCACTACATTTCTATTTTTTTGCGTGAATCAATTCGGTGCGATTTGCGCTGCTATTCATTTTTCGTCCTGCAAACCTAGCAAGCCAGTTTTGACAAAAATGAAAGGCATAGACTATTAATTTCTATTTGAGTGGGCTCTACTATTTTTATTTTTATTCAATTTTCTTTATGGCTTGACTTACTAACAATTTCCCCCTCAAGCCATATGTCGGAGGAGATACCATTATTGCTTTTATACAGAACACATGTTGGTCGTGAGGCTGCATGCTTCAAGTTTCTCCCTGGGAATCACCTTTGTCAACATGTCAACTGCATTATCATTTGTGTGAATTTTCTCAAGCTTTAAAAGCTTCTTTTTAGTCACCAAACATAACCAATGATACCTCACCTCAATGTGCTTAGAACAAGCATGATACATTGAATTTTTGCTCAAATCAATAGCACTTTGATTATCATAATGTATCACATACTCCTTTTGCTTCAAACCGAACTCATGAAGGAACTGATTTATCCAAAACATCTCTTTACCTGCTTCATTGGTGGCTATGTACTTTGCCTTAGTTGTAGATAGAGCAACACACTTTTGCAACTTTAACTGCCATGAGACAGCTCCCCCAGCAAAAGTAAAAATGTAACTTGATGTAGATTTTCTACCATCAGGATCACCTGCCATATCTGTATCTGTAAAACCTTCCAAGATAGGTTTAGCATTGCCAAAACTCAAAAACAATTTTGAAGTACCTCTCAAGTATTTGAAAATCTACTTCACAGTTTCCTAGTAAGGCTTCCCTAGATTAGATAGGAATATACTAACCACTCCAACGACATAAGCAATGTCTAGCCAAGTACAAACCATGGCATACATTAAAGATCCAACTGTATAAGAGTAAGGAATGGTAGATATCTCTTCCTTCTCTTTCACTGTAGTTGGACACGACTTCTTACTCAACTTGAAGTGATTTGCAAGTGGTGCACTAACTGGTTTAGTATCTGCCAGGTTGAACCTTTCAAGGACTCATTCAACATAATTCTCCTGTGACAATCACAGCTTACCAGATTCTCTATCACGAATAATTCTCATGGCTAGAATTTGTTTTGCTGGCCCTAAATTCTTCATATCAAAAGACTTAGATAACTCATCTTTCAACCTGCAAATCATCAAAGCATCTTGCCCAACAATAAGCATATCATCAACATAAAGTAGAAGAATAATAAAGTTATCATCAGGAAACTTTTTGACATAGACACAAGAATCTACATCAGTTCTTTTATAGTTCTGGCCAACCATGAAAGAATCAAACTTGCGGTACCACTATCTAGGTGCCTGCTTTAAGCCGTAAAGGCTCTTCTTCAACCTACAGAGCATGTGCTCCTTCCTTTTCACTTTAAATCCTTCAGGCTAAACCATGCAAATCTTTTCATTCAAGTCACCATGTAAAAATGCAGTCTTTACATCTAGCTGCTCAAGCTCCAGATTTACACTAGCCACTAGTACAAGTACCACCCGAATAGAACACATCTTCACTATAGGGGAAAAAATCTCATCAAAGTCAACTCCCTTTTTATAATAGAAGCCCTTCACCACCAAACAAGTATTATACTTAACTAGCTTATCATCATCTTTTTTTAACTTGAACACCCACTTGTTTTCAATGCTCTTCTACCCTTAGGTAGATCCATTAACTTATATGTGTTGTTTTTCTGAAGAGAATCTATCTCATCTTGCATTACAGCGATCCATTGATCCTTATATGCACATGGCTGCACATCTAGGAAGCTCTTAGGCTCCTCCGCATCAACAAGCATAACATAATCAAAACTAGGATACCTGATAGATGGACGACGCTCTTTAATCGATCTCCTCAGCTAAGACTCTAATTCTTCCAATGGAGGGGGTTGCTCCCTCTACTCAAGACCACCGTCATACTCAGTTATATCACCATCAACTTGGTCATCAACGATGGCTAGTTGTTCTTCCCCATGTGTCAGATCATCAACACTAGGATTTGTATTTGAAATCTCCTATTGCAGCCCAATATCTTCTATATTCTCATGTTCTCTAAAGACAACATCCCTGTTTCTAACCACCTTCTTTTTCTTTGGATCCCATAACCGATAGCCATACTCTACACCGCCATAACCAACAAAGATGCATGGTTTAGCCTCACTGTTAAGCTTTGACCGTTGTTCCTTGGGTACATGCATGAATGCTTTACAACCAAACACCTTCAAATGTGCATAGTAATCATTCTTACCTTTTCAAACATTCTCCAGGACTAGAAAACCCAATGGAACTAATGGAGTCCAGTTAATCAAATAAACAGCAGTACTTATAGCTTCACCCCATAATGTTTTTGGCAACTTAGACATCCTTAACATGCATATGACTTTCTTAATAATGGTGCAATTTAACCTCTCAGCTACACCATTATGTTGCGGTGTACCAGGCTCTGTCTTTTCATGAAAAATACCATACTCTTTGCAATATCTCTCAAACTCATTAGAGATATACTCTCTACCATTATCTGTACGGAGACACTTAAAGTGCACATCAGTCTCCCTTTCAACCATCGCATGAAAAATTTTGAAGTAGTCAAACACCTGACTATTCTTCTTTAACAAGTACACCTAAGTCTTTCATGAAGCATCATCAATAAAAGTCACAAAGTACCTATTACCACCCAATGACTCCACCTCGATGCGACCACAAACATTAGAATGTATCAGCTTAAGCTTAGTTTTCTTTCGTGTAAAGGGAACACGAAAAGAAATTCTATTATGCTTTCCTAATAAACAGTAATCACAAGGATCAAGTGAAGTACTTTTAGGAATAGGAATAAAAGACTGCTTTGCCAAAGTCTCTAACCTTTTCTCGCTGATGTGAGCTAGCCGCTTATGCCACAAATTTATAGAAGCATCATTCTCAACCATATTGAGCCAATTGGCACCACAAACATGAACACGTGTCCTATACAATGTGCAACAGAGATCACATTTTGCCATTAGTAAGGAACCACGCTTCAACTTTCACATCTTATCTATGAAACTCTGATCATAACCTTCACGGTCAAACACATTCACTGAAATAAGATTATGCCGCATATCCGGAATGTGACGTACATCCCTCAACGTTAAAGTGACACCCAAACTAGTCTGCATAATAATATCACCGATCCCCAATATTCTAGACTGGGTAGTGTTACCCATCTTCACCATCCCGAGATCAACCTCATTATAAGTGGTGAATAATTCCTGTCTTAGAGAAACGTGGTAGGATGCTGGTGAATCAACTATCCACTGGACATTTGGATCTAAAATATGATCATAGTCCCATTGTGCACAAACTAGCGTAACCGACTTATCACCATTTGACTCAGTGACTGCAACCATAATTGTGTCATCAAAAGCTTTCTCCTCATTCTTTTCATCCTTCTTCCTCTTCCAGCAGTGCTTCTTTATATGACCAAATTTTCCGCAATAATGACAACCTTTGCCATCTCTTGACTTTGAGCGATAACGAGATTTACCACGACTACCCTTAGGTGCCTTACTTTTGCTTCTTCCTCTACTCTTGATGACAAGAGCTTGTGAATACTCATAACCTAACTCCTTCCTCTTTGTCTCTTCATTAAATAAATTATCTTTGACGAAACTCAGGGTGAGTGTAATAACCCAACCCAATTTAATCTAGTTTTTTATTTTGGGTATTTAGGTTAAGGCCTAAGAGAAGGAAAATAAAATAATAATAATAATAATAATAATAATAATAATAAGAAGAAAAGAAAAAAAAAAGAGCAAGGGAATTAAAAAAAAAAAGACACAGAAAAAAGGAAGGCTGAAAAGAGGAAGTCGGCAGAAAAGTATAAAAATGGGGAGAGATATGAAAAAAAATTAGGGTTGGGTATTTCTCTGACAATCTTATATATCTGTTGGCTTTTGCTTTGTGTTGAAGAAGTGGAACAAGAGATCATCAATCGAGGATTAAGTGAAAGCAACCTTTGAATTTTTTCAGCAAAGGAAAATTTTTTTGTGAGTGATTGTTAGTTATTTATTTTAATACATAGGCTAGCTTTTCGTTGAAATTGAAGAGAGATTTAAGTTAAGGTTATGGTTGATTATAATTTATTTCGATAATTGGAAGAGTCAATTGATTATTGGGATTGTTTCGGATGGATTAGAAATAAATTTGGGGAGATTTTGGCTGGGTATGGTGGAAATTGGAGAGTAGCAGAAGAATCAAAACGGAGAAGACGACGAATTGAATTTTTGTAAACAAATTGGGATAATAATAGTTTAGGTCCTTTAGGTTTTGAGGCAAGTTCATCGGCATCCCATAGTTTAAAGGATTACATTTTGGTCACTGCAAAGCTTGTCTCTGTGAAAGTAATCGGGTTACTTACAATACTAGTTCCTAAGACTTCTAACAATACTTCAGTGAATTCTTAGGTTCCATAAGCATTCATTTATGTCACTGTCAGCAAGTGATTTTGGGTTATTTCTTGAGTTGATTATATTTAACATAAACTTTTACATTATTATTTTAGGTGGCCAAAGAATTATTTTAGGAGTTGGAAAATTGGATTTTGAGGTAAGTGGCCATCCACCATTCTAAACTAAATTATTATTTTGCTATACGGATTATTGATTTTAAAGCATTGAATTATATTAAACTATAGTTCTCTGAAACTTTGGTTTTAAAGTATGAATGTTTATTCTTTAGACTTCTTCTATGGTTTTCATCTTTATTATTTGAAAGTTTATTCTAAAGTTTTGTTGTTTAAATATATTGGTAATAATTACATGTGTATTATGTATGTTTCTAAGTATGTAATTTGTATTTTAATGATTATGGGATCAAGCGTGTTTTACTTTTGTGATTATGACAATATAATTTTCTGATTTTTATAGACCTTTGGATTCTGAAAGTTAATGGATACGAATATATATGTTTTCACTTTGTTTTAGTGGGTGTTGGTTCTGTGCCCAACGACTGGGAAAGTGTAGTTCATGGCCCTTCTTATAGGGTATTATGTAAGTATGATTCACAGTGCACTGTTCAGGATTAGTCCTTTTGGGCACTTCACCGATAGCGATTCTTAGTCGGTCTATGGCGTACTACAGCAGTTAAGTCTAGTTATTATGACATGACGCACTATAGCAGTTAAGTGTAGTTATTATGACATGACGCACACAACAGTTAAGTGTAGTTATTATGATATGATGCACTATAATGGTTAAGTGTAGTTATTATGACATGACGTACTATAACGGTTAAGTGTAATTATTTTGATATGACGTACTACGGTGGTTAAAGTGTAGTCACAGTTATCGCTCCACTAACTATGTTAAGAAATATTATGTTTTGTTATCTATTTAAAACTGCTGTGTTTTGATTAACGATTTCAGATATGAATTTCATGTTTATTTTGTCATGATTTATAATAAAGTTAACTGTATTTGTTTTTGGCACTTATGTGACTATTAATTTTTATGAGTACAATTCTCCAACAAATGAATATTTTGAGATATTTATATGTTTATTATATTTTCTAATTAATCTTGGATTTATAATATTTTTAGTAAAATTGTTTTCTGCTTGATCTCTACGTTATATAATTTATATAAATTGTTTTCATGTTTTATGGATGGTGGACATCCCGCTGCTTACTAGCCATTCATGCTTACCCTCTCTTTTCCCACTCACGTAGATAGCAAGTAACACAAGGTTGACTAGTTTGGGAGTGACTACAAGAGCTAAAAGTTTGGGATAACATTAAAGTGGGATGTAATAGACACTCTTAGGTTAAAGATATTTCGTATGAGATTTTAAATTGTAGTTGCTCTACCACTTGATTTCAAAGACAAGAATAAGTTGGAGTTCTAAGTTATGGTCATTTGGATTTATTTGGAATATTTGTAGCATTGTATATTCGAGGAAATATTATTTTCTCGAGTGTGCAGCGTGTCTTCGTCCCGAAACTCCTAGGGTGGGTTTCAGGACGTGACAGTGAGTTTGTCATCCGGGGTCGAATTACTGAGAGTAATTACCAAGGTTTCCCAACTCTTGGGTAAGGAACTCAAAAGAAATAATGCTTGTAATTCATCGTCAAGCACCATCTTCATGGTAGTCAACTGATTGATCAAATTTTGAAAATCATTCAAGTGGTATCAGAGCCAAATTTAGCTGAGTGATATCTTTTTCCAACATGCTGGTAGGCAATCAATTTTTGTGGGGGAGATTATTGACTTTTCCTTGTCTTTTTCCCCCCGTGAGGGGTTGTTCTATTTTTCTTCCTGCTTCTTTCCTTTCTTTTGTTTCTTTCTTTTCTTTCTCTTTCTTTTTCTTATCCTTAGTTTATTATTGTGGCTAGTAGAGGAAAACTAGCAGCTTAATTGAAAACAGGCTAGGGCGGTGCCAAATCGTTGAAATTCAGCTATGAGGAACGCGTTATTTTGGCTATAAATAGCCATTCGTTCTCCTTCTTTAGATGCACCCTGGTGAAGCTTGCTCAATTGTGAGAGTAAAAGAAAATTGTGTGAGAGAGAGATTTATTTTTGGGGAGTGACAAAATAGTGAGATAATTTTTTTGGGGTATTTGGGAAGTACCTGAGTGTCACTATTTTGGGTTTATCTCATACCTCTAGAATTTTTGTTTAGAGAAGATTCTCTCTCTATAAGCCTACCATTTTTATAGTGGAAGAAAATATTGGAGTTTGTCCCATGGACGTAACCCTAAAATTAAGTGTGAACCACGTAAATTTTTTGGTGTCATTTTTACTAATCATATTGTCCTTGGAGTTATCACCCGCTAAGTGACCCTAACAACTGATATCAGAGCAAGACCCAGTGTTTATATCTACTTATTGTATGCTCTATGGTTGCCGTTGAAAAGTGGATCCCCACATCAAAAAATAAGTTAGATTATTATTCACAATTTTTGCTTGATTTTGGGTATCTATTAGCATCATGGAGGCTAAGACCAGCAAGATGATTAGTCTGAATAACTCGAATTACCACATATGGATAAGCAAGATGAATGATCTCTTATATGTGATAAAGATGCACTTGCCCGTGTTTGGTACAACCAAACGAGAGGACAGATCAGAAGAGGATGGGCATTCGAGCATGAGCAAGTATGTGGTTTCATCTGAAAATTTATCAAAGATAATGTTTATAACCACATATATATGGAAAATCATGCAAGGACACTATGAAGCAAGCTTGAAGAGCTGTACGCTTCAGAAACCAGCAACAACAAATTATTTTATTTGACAAGATTGCTTTAGATAAAATACTGGGAAGGTTCATCCATGGCAAATCACCTGAATGATTTGTAAGGAATCATGGAACAGTTATCCACGATGGACATAAAGTTTGACAATGAGGTATTTGCTTTTATAATGCTTACCTCCCTACCAGATTCTTAGGAGATTTTGAAATTTTCACTTACAAATTTTGCACCAAATGGTGTAATAAATGTGGAATTTGTCAAAAGAGGAATACTGAATGAGGAGATGAGACGAAGATCACAAGGATCCTTTTTATCATAGTCAAACCTCCTTGTGGCAAATTCTAGGGGGAAAAGTGAGACCAGGGGGCCAAAGCCAAGAGATAAGAGCAGAGGAGAGTCAAACAAGAATGCAAAAATTGAATGAAATTACTTCAGAAAAAAATGCACATCAATAGATTTTGCTGAAAACTCAAGCAAGACCAAAAGAAAGGCAAATGACCGAAAAAGGATGACAGGAGTGATGATGGGCAAGCAAATGTTGCTGATGAGTTCAACATTGTCCATGATGATGATATTGTCAATCTTGCAAATCATGAGATGAGTTCAGTGATTAACAATGGTGCTACCCAAGGTTGTTAAAAACATGATTTGGATCGTAGGATCGTGTGATCCTTTGATCTGGATCCACAAAACCTATCCAAATCGTAGTAGGATTGATGTCATAGTAGGATTGCAATAAGATCATGTTTAGAATCGTAAGATCGTAGGAAATTAGGATCCTACCAATCTTAGCTGGTAACCGCAACTGGCCGAGGTTGCTTGTCTGAGATGAAAAGATGAGACAGGGAAAGAGTTGAGAGAGGGGAAGGAAGAAAGGTTACTTCTAACCTTAATGGACAGTGTTGGACAGAGACGAGTTTCACGAGAACGATGCCAGAGACGAAGGGATAAAGGAAGAGATGAGAGAAAAAAAGGCCATGAAGAGACAGATTCAGCTTGGTGAGTTGGATTGCACATAGGAGGTGGCCGATAAAAAGGCTAGCGTTGGGGTAGAAATGGAGGACAAGCTTTGGAGCTTTAGTGCGCACAAGTGGGTTTAATTTTTTTGAGACTGGTGGGTGCCGAGGGGAGGTAAACTAAAGCTCTAGTTTTTGGGCAGCTCACTCAGATTTTTCCCAACTTGATATCCCATCTATTCTATGTAGGAGAGAGAAAGACAGAGGAAAAGACAAATCACAGTTTCCAAGTTTACGTCTTTAATTTTTTTTTATTTCATTTAGTGTGAATTATACTACTTTGGCTTTGTTTCTAAAAAGGAAAGACTAAAGACAAATAGCCATAGTAATTCTTTTTCAAAAAGCAGACCTTTTGCTTTTGCCCATCCCACGTCATAATTCCTTGTTGATCGGACAAAAAAGTTGACCTACTATTACCTAAACAATGCTAGCCAAATTGCTTATTTATTTTTATCAAGTTCCAAGATATCTAGATATAGGAAGAACATAGGGTCGGTAAAGAGTAAAAAAAAAGAATAAAAATTAATTAGTGAGAATAATTTTTTTAATATTTTAACTAGATAAAAATAAAAAAATATATTAAATAAAGAGAAGTAAAATGGGGTAATAATTTTTAAATGAGGATTTTTACATTGTTATGGCACTCAAGGTTCACATGGATGCCCAATATAATTGATCTTTTACATGAACTATATTATTTAGATAAAAAAATTTAGGTTTTTGTAGGATTTTATCATCCACGATCCGATCTTGCGATCTCGATCTTGCATGAGAAAAAATGATCCAAGGTAGGATCTCGATCTTGACAACCTTGATGCTACCATTCATGTCATTTTTCAAAAAGAATTTTTCTCATCTTACACACTTGGAAATTCTGGTGTTGTTAGAATGGGAAATAAGGGTCTCTCACAAGTTGCAGGAAAAAGAGATCTTTCTCTGGAGACTCAGAATAGTACATGTTTAGTCATAAAAGATGTCAGACATGTTCCAGATTTGTACTTGAATCTAATTTCAGCAGGCAGACTTGATGATGAAGGTTACTGCAACACCTTCTTTAGTGGCCAATGAAAGCTAACTAAAGGAACTTTAGTGGTGGCCAGAGGAACAAAGAAGTCAAAAAACTGTACATGATGCAGACGATGCAGACAAAGCTCTCCCAGGATGCTATGAATGCAGTGTAGAATGACAGTACAATGGAGTTATGGCATCAATGACTGAGTCATATTAGTAAGAAAAGCATGACTCGTCTTACAAAAAAGAAGACGTTATCTGGACTAGATCAGGTTAATTTGAATAAAATGTGCTGATTGTCTAGCAAGAAAGTAAAACAGAGTGTCTTTCAAAAGTTCCTCTCATTCCAGAATGAAGAATGAGTTAGGGTACACTCAGAACTATGTGAGCCAATGTCGAAGTCACTTGGTGGTGCTCGATACTTTGTGACTTTCATTGACGATCATTCTCGTAAGACATAGGTATACGCTCTGAAGTCAAAAGATCAAATGTTAAGAGTTTTCAAACAATTTCTAACCCTGGTTGATAGGCAAATCGGCAAGAAGCTTAAGTGTATACAAACAGACAATGGTGGAGAGTACATTGGACCATTTGATGCTTACTACAAAGAGCATGGTATCTGACATTAGACAACACCTCTTAAGACACCGCAGTTAAATGGTTTAGCTAAGAGGATGAACAAAACTTTGATGGAGAAAGTTAGATGTTTACTCTCACATGCAAAGTTACCTCAGATGTTCTGGGGTGAAGCATTGTCGGCAGCTGCTCACATGTTGAATTTTTCACTGTGTGTCCCTCTACAATATGATGTCCCTAAGAATGTATGGTCAGGAAATGATGTCTCATATGACTATCTACGAGTGTTTGGTTGTAAAACCTACGTGCATATCTCGAAGGATGAGAGGTCTAAACTTGATGTCAAGACACGGCAATGTGTGTTTATTGGCTATGGCCAAGATCAATTTGGCTATAGATTTTATGATCCAGCAACGAAGAGGCGTGTCAAAAGTCGTGATGCTATATTTGTTGAAGATTAGACCATTGAGGATATTAAGAAAGCTGAGAAGAATGCTTTAGCATCCGATGATAGTTTGACAGATTTACAGCTGATTCCTCCAATGGTAGTGCAAAGATAGGTTGGAGAAGATGTACAAAACTATCAACCGGAGGAAGGTGATCATGATGCTCCCATTGAGAATGAACCAGGCAATGCTGATGATGATGGTGTTCATCAACAACCACCAGCAGTAGTGAGTTCTCCAATTTTAAGGAGATCTAATAGAGTCAGACAATGCTTTACTAGGTATCCTAAAAATAAGTATGTGTTATTGACTGATGGGGGAGAACCTAAAAGTTTTGAAGAAGTTATGGATGACGAACGCAACAAAAAATGGATTGATGTCATGCAAGAAGAAATGAGATCCTTGCATGAGAACATAGCATTTGAGCTGGTGAAGTTGCCAAGAGGCAAAAAGGCTTTGAAGAATAAATGGGTATTCAGAATCAAGTCTGAAGAATCAAATTCACAACCACAGTTCAAAGCCAGATTAGTTGTCGAGGTTTCAATCAAAGGAAAGGTATTGACTTTGATGATTTTTTTTCACCGGTTGTGAAAATGACATCCATCCGTACGATTCTGGGAATTGCAGCAAGTCTCGACTTGGAGATTGAGCATATGGATGTGAGGACTGCCTTCCTACATGATGACTTAGAAGAAGAAATATACGTGGAGTAGCCAGAGGGTTTCGAAGTAAAAGGAAAAGAGGACTATGTTTGCAAGCTAAAGAAAAGCTTGTATGGTTTGAAGCAGGCACCCAGGCAATGGTATAAAAAGTTTGAGTCGGTTATGGGGAAGCAAGGCTACAGGAAGACTACTTCAGATCACTGTGTGTTTGTGCAAAAATTCTTTGATGATGATTTCATTGTTCTATTGCTCTATGTGGGTGACTTTTTTATTGTTGGCCAGAATATTTCTAGAATCAACAGCTTGAAGAAACAGTTGAGTAAGTCTTTTGCTATGAAAGATTTAGGGCCAACAAAGCAAATTCTTGTCATGAAGATAAGAAGAGATAAAAGCGCCAAGAAATTGTGGCTATCACAGGAATAGTACATTGACAAGGTACTTCATATATTCAATATGGACAAGGCTAAAGTGGTTAGTTGTCCACTTGGTAATCACTTTGGATTAAGTTCCAAGCAATGCCCTTTTACCAACAAAGAGAAGGAAGAAATGGAAAAGGTTCTATATGCCTCAGCAGTTAGAAGTTTGATGTATGCCATGGTATGTACACGGCCAGATATTGCTTACTCAGTTGGTGTAGTGAGTAGGTTCCTTTCAAATCCTGGTAAGGAATATTGGGATGCAGTTAAATGGATTTTCAGGTATCTTCGTGACACTTCTAAAATGTGCTTATGTTTTGGAAATGCAAAGCCTGTGTTAGTTGCCTACATAAATGCAGATATGGTTGGTGATGTTGACTCAAGAAAGTCTACATTAGGATACCTGATTACATTTGTAAGGGAAGCTGTGTCATGGTAGTCAAAATTGCAAAAATTTTTTGCTCTTTCAACAATCGAAGCTAAGTTTATAGCAGCAACAGAAGCATGTACGGAGTTGTTGTGGATAAAGGAGTTCTTAAAAGAAATTGGTTTTCACTAGGAGAAATACTAGCTGTTCTATGACAGTTAGAGTGCAATTCACCTTGGTAAGAACTCCTCCTTTCATTCAAGATCCAAGCATATTGACGCAAGATATCATTGGATAAGGAATGCATTGGAGATGAAGCTGCTAAAACTTGAGAAGATCCATCCTGATGAGAACGGATCTAATATGTTGACCAAGAATCTACTGAAAGAAAAGTTTAAATATTGTCGATTGGCAGCAAGAATGATGGAACTCCCACATGAGGTGGGAGTTCTAAGATTGATACCAGGTGTTTGATTGCTTTAGGATTTTCCATGCCATGGTTGAGAGGGAGACTAACGTGCACTTGAAGTTTCTCTGTACAAATAATGGCAAGAAGTATACCTCTAATGAGTTTGAGAGATATTGCAAATATCATGGTATTCATCACGAAAAGACAAAGCCCGGTACATCGCAACATAATGTGTAGCTGAGAAGTTAAATCGCACCATTATTGAGAAAGTCAGATGCATGTTAAGGATGTCTAAGTTGCCAAACTGTGAATATAGGGTTTTCTAAGATTGATACCACTGTTGGGCAGAAAGAACATTTTTATTGTACTCTAGTTGAAATTACAACAAAACCGAGAAAATTTTCAATCCTCAAAAGAAAACCCACAAACTCTCTATTTTTCTCCTTTTTAAAGTTCTTTCTGAACTTTCTTAATTTCTTGGATTTTAATCAACAAGCAAATACATCTATTTATAAGGATGTGTAGAGAAATTTTAATTAAAAAAAATGAAGTTTCCACGTGCCGGTTCCTATTTCAAACCTTGCTACATCAGCTTTAGACTTTCCATCACCAATCCTTCTAGATGGCAGTGGAGATGAAAGTTAAGTTTACTTTTCAACATCCCCTCTTAAACTTAATTCTCCAAGCCTTGTGATTCCAAGCATTGTCTTCAATCTTATAAACATATCATGCATGAGTGGCTTTGTAAAAATGTCAGCAATATGATCATATGTCCTACAAGAGACAAATTCTACTTCTTTGTTCTTCACATGTTCCCTGATGAAATGATACCTTGTATCAATATGCTTACTTCTATCATGAAACACTAGGTTTTTTACTAATGCAATTGTTGATCGATTATCAGTGTAGATTTCACTGGGAAAGTCTTGTGAGAATCCCAAGTATTTTAAGACATTTTCTCACCCATATTTCATGACAAACAGCTGAGGTGGCAGCAACACACTCAGCTTCACATGATGATAGCGTTACAATGGTTTGTTTCTTTGATGGCCATGTAAACACTGTTTCTCCCATAGAGAAAGTAAGTCCAATTGTGCTTTTTCTTTCATCAAGATCTCTTCCCCAATCACTGTCAAAATATCCAATGAGTTTGTACTCATTATTGGATGTGTACAACAAACCATCATTGATGGTTTCTTTGATATACTGGAGTATTCTTTTGGCTGCATTTAGATAAGACTAATTAAGGGTCTCCATATACCTACTGACTAGTCTAACTCCATAGAGTATATCTGGCCCGGTACAAGTCAAATATCTTAAACTTCCAACCAAAATTTTGAAATATGTGTTGTCCACATCTCCTTGATCATTCTTTTGTAACTCTAACCTTGTTTCAACAGGAGTTGATACAGGGTTGCACTTTTCCATGAAAAATCTTTTTAAGAATTCTTTTGCATAATTGGTCTGAGAGATGAAGATTCCTTCACTTCCTTGTATAACTTCGATGCCAAGGAAGTGAGCCATTTCACCAATATCAGTCATCTTAAATTCTTTTACCATGCTTTCTTTGAATGAATTAAACATACAAGGATTGTTGCCAGTGAAGATCAGATCATCAACATATAAATAGACATATAGGATGCTTCCATCTGTTTCTTTCTTCACATATAATGCATGTTAATAAGGACATTTTTCAAATTCATTTACCTGGAAGTAATTATCAATCCTCATGTTCCATGCACGTGGAGCTTGCTTTAATCCATATAGTGCCTTCTTCAGCTTGTAAACTTTGTCTTCCTTTCTTTGCTTCACATATTCAGGTGGTTGATCGATATAAACTCTTTTTCAAGATAACTATTCAAAAATGTTGATTTCATGTCCATTTGATAAAGCTTCCATTTATTCTGTGCAGAAAGTGAAATCAACAATCTAATGGTTTCAAGTCTTGCTACTACAGCAAAGACTTCTCCATAATCAGTTCCTTCTTTTTGTTTGTACCCTTTAACAATGAGCCTTACTTTATACTTATGGATTTCTCCTTTAGCATTTTTCTTTGTCTTGGAGACCCATTTTACAACAATGGCTCAATGATCTTCTAGCAGAGTAGTTAGCTCCAAAGTCTTATTTTTCTCAATGGATTGAATTTCTTTGTCCATTTCTCTTTTCTATTTCTCCTCCTCATTAACTTCCTTGAAGCTAATAGGATCACTGGTCATCATCAGGCAGTACAAATTTACATGCTCATCTATCGGCTCTATATTTTCGTACAGATCATTTAGAGCATGAGTTCATCTAGGACCTATGTCTGAATCATCATGCATAGTTGATGATGATGGTTCATTTATAGTAAGAATACCTAGATGATTACATGGAGATGCTTGCTGACCTCTAGACACTTTTGGCTCAATTGTTGCTTCTCTTATCTCCACTGGCTCTTATCCTTCAATGATCAACTCTACTTCTTTGGAGGCTTTAAGTTAATCATAATTCTAGGATTCATTTTCTTCAAACATGACATCTCGGCTGAAAATGATTTTCTTCGTAATTGGATTATATAATCTACAACCCATAATACTGTCACCGTATCCAACAAGGATGCACTTATCGCCTTTGTCTTCCAACTTTATTCTTCTTTCTTCTGGTATTTTGGTATAAGCAATAGATCCAAATACTTTTAGATGACTTATACTAGGCTTGTGAGTACTTCAGACTTCATATGGTGTTTTTGAAGTGAGACTTTTTCTAGGACACATGTTGAGCAAATATACTGTGCATAACACTGCTTCTGCCAAAAAATGTTTAGGCATATTGTTATCCCTTAACATGCTTTTTACCATGTTAAGGATTGTACGTTTCTTTCTTTCAGCTACGCCATTCAACTGGGGAGTGTATGTTGGCGTAAATTGATGTTGAATTCCTTGTTTTCTAAGGAATTCTTTAAAGGCTTCTGATGTATACTCTCCTCCTTAGTTTAATCGCAATGACTGAATGCGATAGCAACTTTGCTTTTCCACAAGAGTTTTAAATTCTTTGAATTTGTCAAATACTTCAAATTTGTTCTTCAAAAAATATACCTACTTCTTTTTGCTATAATCATCCATGAAAGTAAGGAAGTAATGATTTTGACCATTTGAAACTAGATCCAAAGGACCACACACATCTGTATGTACTAGCTGGAGTGGCTTGGAAGATCTCCAATGAATTTGTTTTTTTTCATGCCCAACTTAGCCCTTAGCCTATTTTAGGCCCAATTACTTAATCATACAGCGGAATTTCATAGAAGGGACATTTATTCATTTCTAAAACATATGAGCATGTTCCCAGGACATTACTAGTACTAGCTCATTAGGTATTTACTTAAAGGTTTATATTATGCTCTCGGAAACAAGCTAGTACTTATGTGGAACTTGTATGTTCATTTCAAGCTCATTATCCAACATAGCCAAGTACATGCATGGCAACCAAAACACCAGATTCAAGTTTTGAAAAAAAAAAACTTGTTTATAATGCATACTTCTTGCATACTCATATGTGTCTTGGTAACCCATTATTACACATAAACACATACATGTCTTTAATTTTATTGGTTACCATTTTAGCTCGTTATAGGGATGCATTTCCTTTCTAGTTCATGTTTACTTAATGTTCATCTTTAAACATACATATAAGGCCAAGACATACATGATTCCATATTTCAACATGTGCTTAGAACACATAATCATGCATATCTATCAACTTTTTACTTAGGCCCAAAGATGACTATCAACCAGAATGTCCAAGAGTTCATATATTTGCCATAGACATATTACATGGCCGAATATACTTAGATTTGAATTTAGCATGCCATTTTACTTAAGTACCGTAAAAGTTCCATAAACAATTAAAATCACAAATTTGGTTTTTAAGACAAACCAAAATACATAGCACATGATTATACATGACAAATCACACATAGAACACATTTCCACCTTAGAGACTTTGTTCCCACAATCTAGACTCCAAGTCCTGCATATAAAGTCCACACTTATTAGCTTGTTGCACAAGCAACCAATAACACGTAGAATAGTTAAAATATTAAGCAAATACCACACATATGCATAATACCTTTACCATAGAAAGAGTATAAAATACTCTTGACCTTAGTGCCTTTCAAGTACTCATTTTCCTACATGAAGTAGAGAAGGGTGGGTGAGTAAAACTCATTAAGGATTCTATATGGCTCTTAGAGCCTAACATATGGCTTCCAAAGCCTAACATAGCCAAGAATAACATGGCAATAAATATTCCATGCTCCTGCAAAGAAAAAACACTAAGACAAAGAAGATACAGGTACATGCATATAATAATAATAATAATAATCAAGGGTTAGCATGCACAACCAAACATAAAAGCATACAACACACACATCACTTAACACCTTATCCCCCTAAAGGGTAGAGCAAGCATGATCCATATTTCTCATTTCTTAGGTTAACCATTTTATTAATCCATTTTAAAATTTGAGCTCTTTATGCTTGGGAATTGAGTTGGCTGACTCAATTCCTAGCCGTAATGCTTGCACGGAGCTAGCTAGCACGGAGTTGCCTAAGAAACAAAGCATAGCCCTCTATAGCATTCTTAGGATCATATGGTATCCAATATCCATCACCCAAGGGCCCGAATACTCAAAGAGTATAAAAATCCTTACCAAAACCATTAGCAACTTTTGTTGCTTGAAAGCTTTAGAAGCTTAGCTCTTTGTTTTTCTTTGCTTGTTGTAATTAGAACTTGTGTTCTAGCTTAAGATCCTACAAGGGCAGAAAGTTAGCAAGCCATATTCTTGTTTGACATAACTTAGAAACATAGGAAATACCAAGAACACTTGGTAGAACACATAATACCTTAACCAAAGGAGGTATGGCCAAATTCTTCGGCTTGATTTCCTTAGAGCTCCCGCTTATCTTTTTCTTGAATCTACCACTTTGTTCCTTGCCTTGGAAGGCCTTAGAAGCTTATGTGTATCAAGAACACAAGCTTCAAACACAAGAATGCCAAGAACAAGACTTGGCCGAAACTCCTCTTGGTTGATGGTTTCCAAAAACATCTCCTTATTTTAATCTGCTTTTTGATTCTTGCTCAGGGTGTTCTTAAGAGTTTGTAGACACCAATAACACTTGGTTTAATGTTCAAGAATACCAAGGAATGATCTTGGCCAAATGAAGAAGTAAGGAGAATTTGGAAGAATGTTTGAGAGCAAATGTAGAGAGAGAGTGAAATGTGTTGAATGAAGTTTAGAAGAGTGAATGGGAGTGTATTTTGGGTAGTATGGACGAATTTTGAGAGGAGAGAATGAGGGAGATCATGTGATTCACATGGGGTGAGTGGGAGGCAAAGTGGGAGACAAATTGGAAGACTTTGGTGAAAGTTGGGTGAATTTGTCAAAAGTGGGGGACAAGTAGGTGGAGGAATGAGTCCTAAGTGATAAGTTGGAAGGGAGGTGGATTAAAATATTGTGAAATGGAGGGAGGTGGTAGCCATGGCATCCAATGCCTTTAGAGTTGGCTAATCCCCCCTTAGTCCCTAAATTCTTCGTATTTGGACAATTGAGCCCAACCACCAAAAGTCCCCTTTGTCCAATTGAGTCCCTCACCTTATATTTTCATCATTTTTCTTGGCCTAAGCCAAGATTAAAGTTTGAGAGTGTCCAACACTCATCATACTCCCCAATCCCACTTAATTTAGTTTTTCCCGAGCTTAATGAGCTTAATTCCCAAATTGGGAAAAAATTCTCACCATAGCCCGAGGCTTAAATCACTTAGGATTTTGCGGGTATTACATTTTCTGAAACTATTCCTGTGCTGTATGCTGATAGCACAGCTTTTACAAATTTGATTCTGATGCTGAATTTTTGGAAGACCTTTCATCATCTTTTTTTTCTTTTTAACAACTTCAAACTGTCAAAATTTAGATGTTTGTACCTTAGATGCCATAGCCAGTCTTTATTGTTGATCATTGCACTCAGACACATTGATGTATCATATTTAATGGATAAAGGGAACATTCGATTCCTTGCCATCGTAACGCGAATGATCAAGTTCCCTTGAGCATTTGTAATAATCATTTGCTTGTCTTTAAAACTTATCTGGTAGCCTTTCTTCACAAGTTGACCAAGACTCAAAACATTGGTCTTCATGTCTGGCACATAATAGACATAAGATATGAATGCTTGACCTCCATCATTTTGCTTGATGACCACATCTCCTCTTCCTTGTATTGACACCTTAGAGAGATTTCCAAATGATATCCCCCATTGGACCTTTTCAAATTTGATAAATAAACTCTTTTCACCATTCATATGATTACTGGCTCCAGAGTCTAAATACCAAATACTATAACCCTCATGGGTAGACTTCTGTGCTATCAGCATCAAAGATTCTCCAATCACCTATTCAACTTTAGCAAGATTAGTTTCTTCACTAACCTTTTCTATTGGTTGTTTGAACCAACATTCATTGTTGTAGTGGCCAGATTTATGGCAGTTGAAGCACTTAACATTTTTCTTCTCATAATTCTGACGATTGTTGTAACCGCCTCTTCTTCCTCATCCTCTGCCTCGTGGAGCATTGTTTTGTTGTCCACGTCCTTTCATGGGTCTTTTCCCACATTTTTCATGAGCTCCTCGACCTCGTCCTCGTCCTCGGTATGATGTCCCCCCTTGCTCTTGCCTCTCAATAGCAAGATGTAGCTTTGCTTAGAGTGAATGCTCAAGTGACTCATTATTTCGTCTGTTCACCTTCTACTCGTGGACTTGTAGAGATCCCACAAGTTCTTCTAAAGAAATTGTCTTTAGAATTTTGGTTTCCTCAAGAGTCACAGCTATATGATCAAATTTTGGATCTAAAAATTGTAAATATTTTTCATATATTCGTACATCTTCAAGTTTTTCTCCATTTCTTTGAAGCTGGTTTGTAATGACCACTACACTAGTATAATACTCAGCAATGGATTCAATAAATTTCATTTTTAGAGATTTGAACTCACCTCGAAATGTTTGAAGATGAATCTTCCTTACTTTATCTGCTCCTTTGTATGTCTTTTGAAGCATCTCCCATATTACTTTTGATGTAGGAATTGATGCGATAATTTCAAATATGGCTTCATTATGCCCTTGATAGATAATAGATTTTGTCTTGCAATCTTTCTTTCGATTGGCTCGGAGGATCACCTTTTGAGCTTCTGTCAAATTATTCTCAACATCTTTAGATTCTAGCTTAATATATCCATCTTCAGCGATGTCCATGACATCTTAAGCACCAAGGATGACTTTCAGTTGGATACACCAATTGTCATAGTTGTCTTTTGACAACTTTGGAATAAATGTCTGTGTTGATCCGTTTGCCATATTGAGCTTAAAAGCCTCAAAATATATCTTCTAGAGTTAGAATTTTGAAGTACGGAGACCACCGTTGTGTCCAAAATGGCCAGAAACCTTTAGACGTGTATCCTTTGAATTTTATTGATACTCCAAGGACTAAAATAATTTTAGAAAATCCTTGTGGACTAAATTGAAAATTATTAAACTCGGAAGGCAATAATTGCAACACTGGAGCACTATAGGGACTAACCAGCAATTTCAGAGATTTCAACTTACATGGCAAATGACGGGGTCTATTGTTGACGTGGTGCCACAGTGTCGCCGATGTGGACAATGACATGGTGCCAAGGTGTCGCCTATGTGTGCAATGATGTGGTAGATGATTTGGCTTGATGATGAGGCAATTTTAATTAACGTGGCGATGATTGGATGATGATGTGGCTGATGACTGGGTCATCTTCAACCTCCAAAACATACTTGGAGGAAAAAACATGGGAAATTTTTTGGGCGGCTTGGCCGATGGATCTAAATGGTGATTTTTCACCGGAAAGCTTCTACGATGATCTTAACAAGGCTTTGATACCACTGTTGGAGAGAAAAAAATAGTTTTATTGCACTCTAGTTAAGATTACAACAAAATAGAGGAAATTTTCAATCCTCAAAATAAAACCCATAGACTCTCTATTTCTCTCCTTTTAATCAACAAGCAAATACATCTACTTATAGGGATATGTAGAGAAAATTTTAATTAAAAAAAATGAAGTTTCAACGAATCGGTGCTGACGTCGGTGCCTGTTTCAAACCTTGCTGCATCGGCTTTAGACTTTCCATCACTAATCATTCTAGATGGGGGTGCAGATGAGAATTAAGTTTACTTTTCAACATCCGCCCTAAACTTAACTTTCCAAGCCTTATCATTCCAAGCATTGTCTTCAATATTAGAAACATATCATGCTTGAGTGGCTTTGTAAAAGTGTTAGCAATCTGATCATATGTCCTGCAAGAGACCAATTCTACTTCACATGTTCCCTGATGAAATGATACCGTGTATCGATATGCTTACTTCTCTC
Source organism: Aquilaria yunnanensis (assembly GCA_039654915.1). Classification (NCBI taxonomy): domain Eukaryota; kingdom Viridiplantae; phylum Streptophyta; class Magnoliopsida; order Malvales; family Thymelaeaceae; genus Aquilaria; species Aquilaria yunnanensis. The sequence goes on from CM077593.1 coordinate 80,850,611, forward strand.
ATGAAACACTGGGTTTTTTGCTAATACAATTGCTGATCGATTGTTAATGTAGATTTCATTGGGAAAGTCTTGTGAGAATCCTAAGTATTTTTAGACATTTCTCACCCATATTGCATGGCAAACAGCTGAGGTGTCAGCAATATACTCAACTTCACATGATGATAGCATTACAATGGTTTGTTTCTTTGATGAACATGTAAACGTTGTTTCTCCCATAAAGAAAGTAAATCCAGTTGTGCTCTTTCTTTCATCAAGATTTCTTCCCCAATCACTGTCAGAATATCCAATGAGTTTGTACTCATTATTGGATGTGTACAACAAACCATCATTGATGGTTTCCTTGATATACCAGAGTATTCTTTTGGCTACATTTAGATGAGACTGATCAGGGGTCTCCATATACCTACTGACTAGTCCAACTCCATAGAGTACATCTGACCTGGTACAGGTCAAATATCTTCAACTTTCAAGCAAAATTTTGAAATATGAGATGTCCACATCTCTTTGATCATTCTTCCGTAACTCCAATCCTGTTTCAACAAGAGTTGATACAGGGTTGCGGTTTTCCATGAAAAATCCTTTAAGATTTCCTTTGCATAATTGGTCTGAGAGATAAAGATTCCTTCACTTTTTTGTATAACTTCAATGCCAAGAAATCAAATTCTTTTACCATGCTTTCTTTGAATGAATTAAACATACCAGGATTGTTGCTTGTGAAGATTAGATCATTAACATATAGACAGACATATAAGATGCTTTCATCTGTTTCTTTCTTCACATATAGTGCATGTTCATAGAGCATTTTTCAAATCCATTTACCTGGAAGTAATTATCAATCCTCATGTTCCATGCACGTGGAGCTTGCTTCAATCTATAGAGTGTTTTCTTCAATTTGTAAACTTTGTCTTTCTTTCCTTGGTTCACATATCTAGGTGGTTTATCGATATAGATCTCTTCTTCAAGATAACTGTTCAAAAATGTTGATTTCACGTCCATTTGATAAAGCTTCCATTTATTCTGTGCAGAAAGTGAAATCAACAATCTGATGGTTTCAAGTCTTACTATTGGAGCAAAAACTTCTCTGTAATCAGTTCCTTTTTTTTTCTTTATACCCTTTAGCAACAAGCCTTGCTTTATACTTCTAAACTTCTCATTTAGCATTTTTTTTGTCTTGTAGACCCATTTTACACCAATGGCTCTATGATCTTCTGGCAGAGTAATCAGCCCCCAAGTCTCATTTTTCTCAATGGATTGAATCTTTTCATCCATTGCTCTTCTCTATTTCTCTTCTTCATTAGCTTCCTTGAAGCTAATTGGATCACTGGTCATCATTAGGCAGTACAAATTTACATGCTCATCTGTCGGCTCTGTATTTTCATGCATATCACTTAGAGCACAAGTTCCTTTAGGACCTATGTTTGAATCATCATGCATAGTTGATGATGATGCTTCATTTATAGTTAGAGTACCTGGATGATTACGTGGAGGTACTTGCTGTCCTCTAGACACTTTTGGCTCAATTGCTACTTCTCTTATGTCCGTTGTTTCTTCTCCTTCAAGGATCAATTTTGCATCTTTGCAGGCTTCAAGTTGATCCCAATTCTAGGATTCATTTGCTTCAAAGATGACTTCTTGGCTGAAAATGATTTTCTTTGTAATTAGATTATATAATCTATAACCCATAATACTGTCACCATATCCAACAAGGATGCACTTCTCGCCTTTGTCTTCCAACTTTGTTCTTCTTGCCTCTGGTATTTTGGTATAAGCAATAGATACAAATACTCTTAGATGGCTCACACTAGGCTTTTGAGTACTCTAGACTTCATATGGTGTTTTTGAAGTGAGACTTTTTGTAGGACACCTGTTGAGCAAACATACTGTGCATAACACTGCTTTTGCCCAAAACATTTAGGCATATTCTTACCCCTTAATATGCTTCTTACCATGTTAAGGATTGTGCGATTCTTTTTTTCAGCTACGCCATTCAACTAGGGAGTGTATGATGGCATAAATTGATGTTGAATTCCTTGTTGTCTAAGTAATTCTTTGAAGGCTGTTGATGTATACTCACCTCCTCGGTTTGATCACAATGACTAATTGCGATAGCAACTTTGCTTTTCCAAAAGAGTTTTAAACTCTTTGAATTTGTCAAATACTTCATATTTGTTCTTCAAAAAATACACCCACATCTTTTTGCTATAATCATTTATGAAAGTATGGAAGTAACAATTCTGACCATTTAAACCTGGATCTGATGGACCACACACATCCGTATGTACTAGCTGGAGTGGCTTGGAAGATTTTCAATCAACTTGTTTTCTGAAACTAATCCTGTGCTTTTTGCTCACAACACAGCTTTCACATATTTGATTTTGATGATGAATTTTTGGAAGACCTTTCACCACCTTTTTTTCTTTCTAACAACTTCAAACTATCAAAATTTAGATGTCTATACCTTAGATGCCATAGCTAGTCTTTATTGTTGATCATTGTAGTCAAACACATTGGTATGTCATATTTAATGGATAGAAGGAACATTATATTCTTTGCCATTGTAACGCGAATGATTAGCTTCCCTCGAGCATTTGTAATGATCATTTGCTTGTTTTTAAGACTTATCTGGTAGCCTTTCTCCACAAGTTGACCAAGACTCAAAACATTGGTCTTCATGTCTGACACATAATGGACATCATAGATGAATGCTTGACCTCCATCATTTTGCTTGATCATCACATCTCCTCCTCATTGTATTGACACCTTAGAGAGATTTCCAAATGATATCCCCTCTTGGACTTTTTCAAATTTGGTAAATAAAATCTTTTCACCAGTCATATGATTGCTGGCTCTAGAGTCTAAATACCAAATATTATAACCCTCATGGGTAGACTTTTGTGCTATTAGCATCAAAGATTCTCCAATCACCTGTTCAATTTTAGCATGATTAGTTTCTCACTAACCTGTTCTATTGATTGTTTAAACCAAAATTCATTACTGTAGTGGCCAAATTTATAGCCGTTGAAGGACTCAACGTTTTTCTCTAAACCCTAAACCTTAAACGGTTGTTGTAATCGCCTCTTCTTCCCTGTCCTCTTCCTTGTGGAACATTGTTCTGTTGTCCACGTCCTCTCATGTGTTTTTGCCCACCTTTTCCATGAGGTCCTTGAGCTCTTCCTCATCCTCTGTATGATGTCCCCCCTTGCTCTTGCCTCTCAGTAGCAAGATGTAGCTTTGTCTGGAGTGAATGCTCAAGTGATTCATTATTTCGTCTGTTCACCTTCTACTCATGGGCTTGTAGAGATCCCAAAAGTTCTTCTACAGAAATTGTCTCTAGACTTTTGGTTTCCTCAAGAGTCACAGTTATATGATTAAATTTTGGATCTAAAAATCATAAATTTTTTTCACATATTCATACATCTTCAAGTTTTTCTCCATTTCTTCGAAGCTGGTTTGTAATGACCATTACACAAGTACAATACTCGGCAATGGATTCAATAGATTTCATTTTTAAGGATTTGAACTCACCTCAAAGTGTTTGAAGACAAATCCTCCTTAGTTTATCTACTCCTTTGTATGACTTTTAAAGCATCTCCCATATTGGTTTTGATGTGGGAGCTGATTCGATAATTTCAAATGTGGTTTCATCAAGACCTTGATGGATAATAGATTTTGCCTTGCGATCTTTTTTTCTATCGGGTCAGGGGATTGCCTTTTGAGCTTCTGTTAAATTATTCTCAACGTCTTTAGATTCTGGCTCAATATATCCATCTTCAACGATGCCCATGATATCTAGAGCACCAAGGACAGCCTTCAGTTGGATACACCAATTATCATAGTTGTCTTTTGACAACTTTGGAATAAATTTCTGTGTTGATCCATTCGCCATATTGAGCTTGAAAGCCTCAAATCAATCTTCTGGGGTTAGAATTTTGAAATACGAACACCACTGTTGTGTCTTGAACGGTCAAAAACCTTTTGAAGTGTATCCTTTGAATTTTATTGATACTCCAGGGACTAAAATAATTCCAAAAATCCTTGTGGACTATTAAACTTGGAGGGCAAGAATTGCAACTCTGGTACACTATAAGGACTAACCATCAATTTCAGAGATTTCAGCTTACATGGCAAATGGTAGGGTCTATTGTTGATGTGGCGCCACGATGTCGCCAATGTGGACAATGACATAGTGCCAAGGTGTCACCTATGTGTGCAATGATGTGGTAGATGTTTTGGCTTGATGATGTGGCAATTTTAATTGATGTGGCAATGACTAGATGATGATGTGGCTAATGACTGGGTTGTCTTCAACCTCTAGAACATACTTGGAGGAAAAAGAGGGGAAATTTTTCAGGTAGTTCGTCCGATGGATTTGAATGGTGATTTTTTTTCAGAAAGCTTCTACGATGATCCTAACAAGGCTTTGATACCACTGTTGGAGAGAAAGAACAGATTTATTACACTTTAGTTGAGATTACAACAAAATAGAGGAAATTTTCAATCCTCAAAATTAAACCCACAGACTCTCTATTTCTCTCCTTTCTGAAGTTCTTTCTGAACTTTCTTAATTTCTTGGCTTTTAATCAACAAGCAAATAAATCTATTTATAGGGATATGTAGAGAAAATCTTAATTAAAAAAAATGAAGTTTCAACGCATCAATGCCAACGTTGGTGCTTGTGTCAAACCTTGCTATGCCGGCTTTAGACTTTCCATCACCAATCCTTCTAGATAGCGGTAAAGATGAGAGTTAAGTTTAAGGGGGGATGTTGAAAAGTAAACTTAACACTCATCTCTACCGCTGTCTAGAAGGATTGGTGATGGAAAGTCTAAAGCTGATGCAGCAAGGTTTGAAACAGGCACCAACGTTGGCATCGATGCGTTGAAACTTCATTTTTCGTAATTAAAATTTTCCCTATGTATCCTTATGAATAGATGTATTTGCTTATTGATTAAAAGCCAAGAAATTAAGAAAATTTAGAACGAACTTCAGAAATGAGAGAAATAGAAAGTTTGTGGGTTTTATTTTGAGGATTGAAAATTTCCTTTATTTTGTTGTAATCTCAACTAGAGTATAATAAATCTGTTCTTTCTCTCCAACAGTGGTATCAGACCCATGATAGGATCATCATAGAAGTTTTCCAGTGAAAAATCAACACTCAAATTCACCGGCCGAGCCGTCCAAAAAATTTCCCCTATTTTTCCTCCAAGTATGTTCTGGAGGTTGAAGACAACCTAGTCATCTGCCACATCATCATCCAATCATCACCACATCAATTAAAATTGCCACATCATCAAGCCAAATCATCTGCCACATCATTGCACACATAGGAGACACCTTGGCACCATGTCATTGTCCACATAGGTGACAGCATGGTGCCACAACAACAACAGACCTCGTCATTTCCCATGTAAGCTGAAATCTCTAAAATTGCTGGTTAGTCCCTACAGTGTACCAGAGTTGCAATTCTTTTTCTTCCAAGTTTAATAATTTTCAATTTAGTCCACAAGGATTTTTGAAAATTATTTTAGTCCCTGGAGTATCAATAAAATTCAAAGGATACACTTCTAAAGGTTTTTGACCGTTCCAGACATAATGGTGGTGTTTTATTTTAAAATTCTAACTCCAGAAGATTGATTTAAGGCTTTTAAGCTCAATATGGTGAACAGATCAACACAGACATTTATTCCAAAGTTTTCAAAAGACAACTATGACAATTGGTGTATCCAACTGAAGGGCGTCCTTAGTGCTTAACATGTTATGGACATCGTTGAAGATGGAGATATTGAGCCAGAATCTACAGATGTTGAGAATAATTTGACAGAAGCTCAAAAGGCGATCCTCCAAGCCAATTGAAAGAAAGATTGCAAGGAAAAATCTATTATTTATCAAGGGCTTGATGAAGCCACATTCGAAATTATTGCATCAGCTCCTACATCAAAAGTAATATGGGAGACACTTTAAAAGACATACAAAGGAGCAAATAAAGTAATGAAGATTCATCTTAAAACACTTCGAGGGGAGTTCAAATCTCTAAAAATGAAATCTATTGAATCCATTGTCGAGTATTATACTCATGTAATGGTCATTACAAACTAGCTTTGAAGAAATAGAGAAAAAATTGGAGATGTACGAATTTGTGAAAAAATTTTGTGATCTTTAGATCCAAAACTTGATCATGTAGTTGTGACTCTTGAGGAAACCAAAAGTCTAGAGACAATTTATATAGAAGAACTTGTGGGATCTCTACAAGCCCACGAGTAGAAGGTGAACAGACGAAATAATGAGTCACTTAAGCATTCATTCCAGGCAAAGCTACATCTTGTAACTGAGAGGCAAAAGCAAGTGGGGACATCATACTAAGGACAAAGACAAGGTCTAGGAGCTCCTGGAAAAAGTGGCCAAATACCCATGAGAGGACGTGGACAACAGAACAATGTTCCACAAGAAAGAGGATAAAGAAGAAGAGGTGGTTACAACAACCATCAGAATTATGACAAGAGAAACGTTGAGTGCTTCAACTGCCATAAATCTGGCCACTACAGCAATGAATGTTGGTTTAAACAACCAACAGAAAAGGTTAGTGAAGAAGCTAATCTTGCTAAAGTTGAATAGGTGATTGGAGAATCTTTGATGTTGATAGCACAGAAGTTTACCCAAGAGGGTTATAATATTTAGTATTTAGACTTTGGAGCCAGTAATCATATGACTGGTGAAAAGAGTTTATTTACAAAATTTGAAAAAGTCCAAGGTGTTAATACAAGGAGGAGGAGATGTGATGATCAAGCAAATTGATGGAGGTCAAGCATTCATCTCTGATGTCCATTATGTGCCAGACATGAAGTCCAATGTTTTGAGTCTTGGTCAACTTGTGGAGAAAGGCTACTATATAAGTCTTAAAGACAAGCAAATGATCATTACAGATGCTCGAGGGAAGCTGATCATTCACGTTACGATGGCAAAGAATCGAATGTTCCCTCTATCCATTAAATATGACACACCAATGTGTCTAAGTGCAATGATCAATAATAACGACTGGCTATGGCATCTAAGCTACGGACATCTAAATTTTGACAGTTTGAAGTTGTTAGAAAGAAAAAAGATGGTGAAATGTCTTCCAAAAATTCAGCAAAGTTTCAAATGGTCAGAATTGTTACTGCCTTACTTTCATCGATGATTATAGTAGAAAGATGTGGGTGTATTTTTTGAAGAGCAATTCTGAAGTATTTAGAAAATTCAAAGAGTTTAAAACTCTTGTGGAAAAGCAAAGTCACTATCGTATTCAGTCATTGCGATTAGACCAAAGAGGAGAGTATACATCAGAAGCCTTTAAAGAATTCCTTAGACAACAAGGAAATCAACATTAGTTTATGCCAGCATACACTCCCTAGTTGAATGGCGTAGCTAAAAGAAAGAATCGCATAATCCTTAACATGGTAAGAAGTATGTTAAAAGATAAGAATATGCCTAAACATTTTTTGGTAGAAGCAGTGTTATGCATAGTATATTTGCTCAGCAGGTGTCCTACAAAAAGTCTCACTTCAAAAACACCATATAAAGTCTGGAGTACTCACAAGCCTAGTGTGAGTCATCTAAGAGTATTTGGATCTATTGCTTATACCAAAACACCAGAAGCAAGAAGAACAAAGCTGAAAGACAAAGGCGAGAAGTGCATCTTTGTTATGGGTTATAGATTATATAATCCAATTACGAAGAAAATCATTTTCAGCCGATATGTCATCTTTGAAGAAAATGAATCTTGGAATTAGGATCAATTTGAAGCGTCCAAAGATGCAGAGTTGATCCTTGAAGGATAAGAACCAAAGGAGATAAGAGAAGTAGCAATTGAGCCAAAAGTGTCTAGAGGTCAACAAACACCTCCACGTAATCATTCAGGTACTCTTACTATAAATGAAGCATCATCGTCAACTATGCATGATGATTCAGACATAGGTCCTAAAGAAACTTGTGCTCTAAATGAGCTGTATGAAAATACAGAGTCGATAGATGAGCATGTAAATTTGTACCGCCTGATGATGACCAGTGATCCAATTAGCTTCGAGGGAGCTAATGAGGAAGAGAAATCTAGAAGAGCAATGGACGAAGACATTCAGTCCATTGAGAAAATTAAGACTTTGGAGCTAAGTACTCTGTCAGAAGATTGTAGAGCCATTGGTGTAAAATAGGTCTACAAGACAAAGAAAAATGCTAAAGGAAAATTTAGTATAAAGCAAGGCTCGTTGTTAAAGGGTACAAACAGAAAGAAGGAACTGATTACAGAGAAGTCTTTGCTTCAGTTGGAAGACTTGAAACTATCATATTGTTGATTTCACTTTCTGCATAGAATAAATGGAAGCTTTATCAAATGGACGTGAAATCAGCATTTTTTAACGGTTATCTTGAAGAAAAGATCTATATCGACCAACCACCTGGATATGTGAAGCAAGGAAAGAAAGACAAAGTTTACAAGCTGAAGAAGGCACTCTATGGATTGAAGCAAACTCCACGTGCATGGAACATGAGGATTGATAATTACTTCCAGGTAAATGAATTTGAAAAATGTCCTTGTGAACATGCACTATTTATGAAGAAAGAAACAGATGGAATCATTTTATATGTCTGTCTATATGTTGATGATCTGATCTGCACTGGCAATAATCCTGGTATGTTTAATTCATTCAAAGTAATTTTTATTATAGCAAACTGAACCATAGAAAACCATAACAAACGAAAGCGGTGTCACCATGCTCACACCGCCAGCACACAAATATTCACTTCTATCGGTACAATAACAATTCCACTAATTAAAAACTTGACCAAAATTTATTTTTAAAAAACTTGACCAATAAACCAATCCACAACCTAAAGACATATTACAGTACCTTATCATTTAAAACTCTTTAAAATGACCCAATATCCAGTTGAACTATTGATTTTTGATATGGCAATTATTGCTTATGTAACTATAACATATATAGTGCAAATGAAGCAAAAATCAACTTCATGGTCTGAAAATATTAAGTAATCATAAATCAACAACATTCTTTCATAACGAGACAATAAGAACAAAAGTTTACTGAGCATTCTGACATAAGTTTAAACATGGTAGTCTTTTTTCTTTTTAATGAAACATGGTAATCTAACTTTAAATATGATAAACTTCTACTATGGATCCCACAATAATCAACATTCAAAGATCATTTAGTAAAAATTTCACAACAATTAGCTTTTAACCAATTTTTTTTTCAAAGTAACTAACTGTTTAAAGCAGTGAAATTCACATTGATGCATAACAAAAAAAAAATCTAAAAAGACAGAGAGGTAACAAAGAGATTAAACAATGACGAAGATGGCCTTATGAGCAAGAACATATATAGGCTATCTGGGTGATTTTGATCTGTAATTGGAAGCAACTAGAAGTCATAGAAAAGATGTCAAAGAACAAGGATTTGAGATCGACAATGATGGTGACCGAGATCATCAACTAAGATAGGAGGGTTCCACATAGAAGAGAATGAGATTTAGGAAGATCTAGCGAATTCGTTTTAACTCAAGTCAACTAACTTATTTTTAATTTTACATCTTTTTTGCTTGAAGCCAATTTCATTTGAAAGCTAATATTATGTAAATGCAATAATCCATTTGAAAGTAAATTTTCATGATGTTGTTAAATTTTTTTGAATTTTTCTTTTTTAGTGCTTTAAATTGGAAAATTCACAAAAAATTAGTAAGGTTACAAAATTTATATTTTCAATTGATTATTGCATGTACATAATATTAGTTTTTAATTAAAATAGTTCTGGGTGAACAAGATGTAAGAATAAAAATAAATCATTTTGAAGTCAATTGGCTTAAGTTGAAACGAATTGGGTGTAGGATTTAAAGTAGTCTCAGGCTCTTTGGATTGAGATTTGGGTTACTCAGGTGAGGGTTAGAGAAATTAGTAGATAGTACGTTAGGCCAACCAGGCAGTTTAGTATAGGGCCTGATGGTGATAGAATTGAGTTAGGCCTTAAATGATTTCAAGCTAATTTTTTTGCTCGAGCTTAGGCTTGATCTTGTCTAGTTCTAAAAGTCTCAACTCGAGTCACTTGAAAAAAGCTCAACCCTTTTTGCCCTTATTGGCCCATTAAAGAGGAGAAATAGGGGATCAAAACAATACCAAATCAAATTTTTTGAGAAAAAATTTGAGCATGAAACTTTGCAGCTTGATCTACAACAAATTCTTGAGTTATTAAAGAAATGCCTTGAGGGAAAGGTAAATAGGAGGGAAAAAGCAAATGAATGACATAAGCCGTTTAAAACTCTACAATTTTTTATCCTTTTGTGGTAACTCATCCTTGTGATGACAACACTACAGAACCCAAAAACCAGCATTGGAGAAAAAGAAAAGAGATAGCAAAAGATAGGAGAGAGGAAATAAAAGTGTTGATAAAATGCATATGGGCTTTGACTTAAATTTAGTATTTACACCTAAAGCCAAAATTACACATTCAAGTTCTAAGCTATGTCTAGGTTGTCATATAAGGTCACGATGTTTATAAATTGACATTTAGAATAGTGACACATGTTATTGAAATAAAAATGTACACATTCCATCACAAGATTTTTAAAATATTGTGTTCAACTTGGAAACTAAGAAAGATGAAAATGTTCTATGTGTTATTTTCTCTTTTGTTCTTCACTTTTTGCACGTAAAACCAGAATAATTGAATAAGCTAACATTGAAATAATTTTTTAAATAAAATATGTTAAATTAATTTATTAAATATAAAATATTACAAAGATTTAGGGTGATCCAAAATAGTAAATATTTTAAAATAATGAGATGAATAGAGTAATAAGGAAAATTTTCAAGGGTGTCAGACACTTATAAGTAAAGTTTTTAGGGTGTAAAAATAGTAAATATTATTCTCCTTTTTATTTTTGTTTTATTAAAATTTCAACCCTTAATAAGTTTATGCTAAATTATCATTAAATTCTTAAAGTTTAAACGACTTTTTGTAATTTAATGCCTCAAACTTTGATTTCTTACAAATAGAGGACTACATATTTAAAAACTTAAAAGTGTTGAGGAAATAGTGCTCTTTAGGCAATTTATTCCTATCTACACATGGTTCCATTATTTTAATAAACTTACATTTACATTGTTTTATTCAATATGATTTAGGCAAACTAGATTTTTATCAATTCAACCAAATAATTATGTTTATGTTAACACAATTCAGGTTGTTTTCTCATTTCAAGAGAATTTTGAATAGGTTGATCCGATTTTTATCTAAATTTAGGTTCACCTATTAGGTTTATTATGAAAAAAAAATTTTAGTGAATTTGATAGTATCATATTGTAGATTTGTTTTGGATATACATAAGCTTGTTTTTTTTTTTTTGCCTAAATTATTGTATATCTATTAGATATAAAAAAAAGTCTCATTGAAATTTTTTTTCAATAGACATATATGAATCCTAATAATTTATACTATTTAGGTGGGTTGACAGGATAAAGACCTTGTCATAGCAACTATCTTAGTACTTTTTTTAAGTTTCATTACACTTTAAAAATGTTAACTCAAAATATTACTACATTCTTATGGCTTATGTTATTTTTTTATCAGTTTTTAAGAATAAAGTAATTAATGTTAATTTTTTCATATTTTCAAAGTTTTAGATCCCATGACAAAGTTGAGTATTTAAACTAGTTTGAGGATTTTAGATATAAATACTTAAACTTAACTTACATGCCCATCAAACCCAAAGGCCTTCTAGGAGAGTCATCAATAGTACCCACATTTTCCCATAAAAAAATATTATGAAATTGATGTTTTTATGCCACTTATGGATGGAAATATGCAAACTCTACATTACTCTTTATAAACACATGCTTGAACAAGAATTCAAAGCAAGGCGCTACATGCATTATGATGTAATTATACTTATGAAAGTGTGACTATGGAACCATGATAATGCTATGGATTCTTTATTGATCCATAATGTGAGTTTATTATGTGGAAAATTTATTAAGCATATTAGCTTACTCTTTGTGGAGAGATGTTTTAGCTAAAGTGGCAAGGTGTTGTAGCTAGGGGTGATTATTCGCTTTTTTAGGTTTAAACCGAACCGAATTAGTCGGTTTATTTGATTTTTTGGTTTTGAATGATAAGAAACCAAATTAACCGAATTAGTCTATAAAACCAAATTCAAACCAAAACAAAATATTTCAGTTCAGTTCAATTCAAACTGAATTAATCAAGAAAATAGAAGTGAAATTCTATAAGAGATTAAATGAGAGAGAGACATTATTTTTATTTTCAAATTCCATTCAATATAGAAGATTCGTTGTCCATGGAAAGAAAGAAAATAAGAATCCAAGCTAATTTGGATTACTTGGTAGCTTTATTGTTCATGAAAAAATTTTAAAAAAAATCTAGTATAAAAAATTTCGGTTAATTTGGTTACCGAATTAACCAAATTCCAAAATAGAAACCAAACTGAAATCAAAATTTTTGTTATTCAGTTTTAACCAAAATCGAACCGAATTACCAAATTAACTGAACCGAATTTCCAAGTTATTTCAGTTATTTCAGTTTTTTCGGTTTGAACCGAATACTGATCACCCCTAGTTGTAGCTTACTTATGAAGCTCCTTAATCAAAGAGGCTAGGAAGAATTTCATATGTGGGGAGCACAAATGCTCAGGCCATAAAGCCATTTCATTTTAATACCAACACCATACAAGGCTCCTACAAGAAAGAGACCACCGCCCGATGTGGAGTAAGACCTCTTTTTTCCATAAGATATCAACTCAAGCCGTGCAAAGGCTAAAGCCTTCCATATTGAGGCTAGAGCCTCCGGTATTGAGACTAAGGTCATCAACCTGAAAGAGGCCCTCTGGGTGGAGTGACCTCATTTCGGACCTAGTCTCTTTGACAATGTCTCCCAAGTGGAATTAGACACCTAGCAAACTAGCCTTTTGGATGATAGCCCTGGGTTAGAGTGACTTCCCCTGGAGTGGCCTCCTCAACAATGATCCTTAAGAAAAATTAGACCTTCGGGAGACTGGTCTTTCAGGCAATAACACCTAGGTGGAGTAACCTCATCCGGAGACTAGCCTCTTTTACGATGGCCCCCAGGTGGAATTAGACCCCCGGAAGACGATCCTTTTGGGTGATGGCCTCTACGTAGGGATGGCAAGTGGGGGTTGGGTCAAGTTTTAGGCCAGATCTTTTAGGTTTAGGTTTAATTAGGTTATTGTAAAGTCAAGTTTAGAATGGGTTGTTTGGGTTCAGGTTGATTTTGTGTTGAGTGAATTTGGGGTTCAAGTTAAGTTGGGTCAAGTTTATTTAAGTTCGGGTTAAATATAGGTTGGGTCAATTTGAGTCTCAAGGAACTTTAAATTAGATTATGTAGGTTTCAAGTTAGATATTGGTTGACCATCCGGATTATTTGCGTTAAAAATCAAGATTTTCTGTTATTCTGACAATGTGTTATTTCAAGCATAATCCATTCAAGTTCAGATTCTTCAAGTTTAAACCAATTCGGATCAGGGCCATTTCAGATTCAAATAATTTAGTTTGGGTCATTTATGTTCAATTTTTTTGAGTTTCACTTAAATTTGGTTCAAGTTAGCTATAGTCAAGTTTAAATTGTTTATTTGTCTAATTAAATCAGGTTAGGTCAAGCTTGGGTTCAAGTGGGTCGTCCAGGTCATCGAGTTAGCTCCAATTTTGCACTCCCTTCCCCCAAATGGAGTGACTTCCCAAGAGATTGACCTTTTGAATGATGACCCAGGTGGAAATAGACCTTGGGAAATTGGCCTTCTAGATGATGAATTATGGTTAGAGTGACCTTCATTGAAGACTGTCCTCTTGGACTATAGTGCTTGGGTGAAATTTGACCCCTAGGAGACTGGCCTTTTGGATGACTGCTTTTGCTGGAGTGAACTCTTAGGGAAACTGGCCTGTTGGATGATAGCCACAAAAGGAATGAGATCCCTAGGAGACTAGGCTTTTGGATGATAGCCACCAAGTGGAATGTGATCCTTGGGAGACTAGGCTTTTAGATAATAGCCCTTAGGTGGAATTAGATCCCCAGGCCTTTTAGACAACGACCCGTCAAGTAAAGTGGCCTCCACAGGAAGCTAGCCTTCTAGACAATGGCCATTGGTGGAGTGACCTCCCTAGGAGGCTAGCCTTTTGGATGACGACCCCTAGGTAGAAAGAAGTCCCCTAAAGATTGGCCTTCTAGATGATGGTCCTTGGTGGAATTAGTCCCTTAAGAAATCCCCTAGAGATTGGCCTTTTGGATAATGGCCCCAGGGTAGAGTGACCTCATTGAAAGATAGGTGTTTTGGGCAATGGCCCCTGAATGGAGCCACTTTTGTGAGACTGGCCTATTGAACGACAACCCACGGGTAGAATTAGACACATAGGAGATTGGCATTTTGGACGATGGCCCCCAAGTAAAGTGACCTCCCCAGGAGATTGGCCTCTTGGATGACAGGCCCCCAGTGTAATGAGATCCCCTAAAGATAACTTTTTGGACAATAACCCACAAGTGGAATTAGACACTAGGGAGAGCAGCCTTTTGGATAATGACCCAAGGTTGAGTGACCTTCCTAAGGGATAGGCTTCAAAGATGATGGCCCTTATGTGCAATGACATCATCACGAAATTGGTCTTTTGAGTGATGGCCCCTCAATGGAATTAGACCCCTAGGAGACAAGCCTTTTGGATTATTGCCCCTAAATAGAATAAGACTCCGAGGAATTTGGCCTCTAGGAAGGCTTTTGGGAAGAGAAACTCACCATTGTTCTTTGAAATTGAGGACTTAGGACATCCTCAAGAGAAGAAAGAAGGCTAGCTTCATGGGAAGAAGGCTAGATCTCAAGGAGGAAAACTACACTTGAAACCTAAAGGCTACTATTGGCTTGCTGTTAGAGACCAAAGCCTCAAAGAGTTGTCGGTCATCAAAACCGCAAAAAATAATTCCGGTCTCATTTACGACTCAAAATAAATAAATTTGTATTATAGTAGTGAAAACTAAGTCGAATCCCCAGAAAATTTTTTTTAACTGAAAGCTTTCTATCAAAAAATTAAAATAAAAGATTAGAGGATTTTCTTGAATCGAATGCTGAAATAAATTAACTGTAGAAGTAAAATAAAATTAAACAATACTAAAAATGCTCAGTTCAGGGTTCATTATCCATTCTAAGTACGCAGTTGATCATTGAAAGAAAATATTTCTTCAACTCAAGCAAACAAACAAGAATCTCTTTAAAGTTAAAAATAACTCAAAGAATTTAACAGTGAAAATTAACCACAAAAAATTTAAATTAATTTATTAATTTTGACTCACTAGTTATTGAAAAACAATCTCTAATCAACTCAAAATCAGCACGAAGAACAATGAACAAAAAAGTTTATTTTAGGCAACCATCCAAAGACTTAAACAATTTAACCTGTCTTACTTCTCCTATAGGAACTAACCAGAAATAAAAATAATCTCCAGTTAAATTCACTTGTTTCTAGTGGAATTCTTTTCATCCAAGCGGTTTGAAAATCTTAAAACTAATCTAACAAGCGAGAACAGGAAAAATTAATTGCAATAAATCTCAAATATGAAGAAGTAAATATTGAATTGAAAGAAAGTTTTAGCAAGAAAAATCAATCCTCACAACCGGTGTTGGTGATGGAAATCGTCCTCTTGAACCAAATTAGAAAACTACTCAGACATATTTCGAATGAAAGACAAGAAAAAAAAAATAAGATGAACCCAAGTGCCAAAAGGGAGAGAGAAAGCCTATGGCGGCAACTCATCTCTTTAAACACCTTAAAAAATTAACATAGTATGCTAAAATCAAATCTCCCTAAGTTTTCTATATTGTTAAAAAATAACCCCTCATAAATAAAAAAGATTCAAAATAACTAAAAGGTTTTAAAGTTCTGAGCCCAGAAATGCTTCAGAACATCAGTGGCAACTTTAAGCTGAAATTCGACCTTGATACAGTCATTATCTCTCAAAACTCAAAGCATAAAAATTGTATAGATCTTTCTTAGCTTCGAAATGACACATGAATCACATAAAATGGACATCTATAGCCAAAGATATGTCCAAAATACCACAACTGCTTCTAAACCAGTGATGATGCGCAAATCACGACTTTGAAAATGAATTTAACCCCCTTAACCTGCAAACTAGGATTTATGGTTTGCATATGATTTATAGCTCTAGATGTTAGATTTTCAATGAATCAAGAGTCACTTCATTTCGATCTCTGTAGTTCGAGATATGATTTTTCTATTGGAATACTGCCAATCTGTCAAAGTTCTAAAAGAACACAACAAAATTAAAACTTGTAAAATTGTAAATTAAATCCACTTTTAATCAATTGAATCTAGATATGCTTTAAGCTACAAAACATACTTAAAAGAGATCTTTAAGGTTCAAAACACATTAAACATACTAAATATGAGAGAAATAATTATAACAAATGTAAGCTTATCAAAGAGATTCTAGACATCATATAAACCTTTTGAAGAAGGGCAGGACAAGGGTTTCTCCAACTCACTAGCTTAAAGTATTTCGGCTACAGATCCCAAATGGTCCACTTCATGCAATTTCTCAAAGGACACTTAATAAAGTATTTCCTACAAGTGATATCATCTGCTATAGGCATGTATCTAGAAGCCTCCAAGGTCATAAAGCCTACTAGAATAATATGATTGTTGCATAAAAGGCTGGGATGGAAACTGATCTCTAGGCTATAAGGACGCCCCCTAAGCCATTAAATTAAATACCGTGCGGTATATCACTTACTGCGGGTAAGTGATATGCGGTATAAATATTTTCACACTTAGTCATTTTATCATGCGATATACCGTAATATTTTACGGTATTTCACATACTACTCACTTTTTGTGTATATTTTGTTAAAAAACCGTGGTATACAGCAAATATCGTGAGGCACATACCGTAGTATTTTATTTTTCTCAGATATGTGTAAGATGTTTGTTTTATCATTTTACATTAAAAATTATAAATATATAAAACATTAAAATATAATTAATACACATATTATAAAATAAATATTTACTTTGATTTTTTTGGTTACTTTTCTTAGTTAACATAAAAATAATTATTTTTGTATAACATTTTGTATTAAAAAAATATCTTCTAACATATATTTTTTATTTATATTTGACAAATTATGATGAGAAAAATTAGAATACGTATAAAATGTGCAAAAAAAAGTATTGAATTTTATGTCATCTTAAAATAATATTTTAACATTTATTTTTTTTATAAAAATGGTAATGGTATACGATGCGATATACCATGCGGTATGTAAAGAATTGAGAAGAACTTAATTTATTCATAAAAGGGTGCTGCCTTTATAGGCACAGCACATGAAAACCTAAATAGTCTAGGATACATGAAAACCTAGATAGTCTAGGATATAAACACCTAGACAGTCTAGGATATAGCTAGCTACAGTAATAAACAAACATAAATAATTAAAAACAAAGTTAAAGTATTAATTTATCCTTTGTCACTATTGCGTCCCCACAAGATGGTGGAGCTGGTGACGTCACCAATCTTGAGTTTAAGTGCATCAAAGTGTAGCCATGGAAAAAGCTTAGTGAGGGCATCTGCGATCTGAATCTCAGTTGGAATGTGATGAACAAGCAATTTTCCTTCCGTCATTTTGTCTCATGCAAAGTGATAGTCCAAGGCAATGTGCTTCATTTTAGAATGATAGGCAAGATTGGCATAAGCATAGGTTGCGCTAAGATTATCACAGTAGAGTGTAGGTGGAACCAGAAGAGAGACTCCAAGGTCATGTAAAAGAGACTAAAGCTAGTCAAGCTCACAAGATGCAGTGTATATAGAACAATACTCATCTTCAGTGAAAGACTTAGCAATGGTGCGTTGCTTTCAAAAACTCCAAGAAATTAGCAAATTGCCATAATAAATAATATATGCAGAGGTGGAATGAAGGCTATCAAGGTCTCCAGTCCAGTTAGAGTCTGCAAACACAACCAAACTAGGCACCTTATAAGGATGAATAACAATGCCATGATCAGAAGTACGCTTGAAGAACGTGTTTCAAAGCAACAAGATGCAGGATGGTGGGCTTGTGCATAAACTGAGACAATTTATTGACAGCAAAGGCAATCTCAGGCATTTGTGAAGGAAAGATACTACAATGCACCAACTAGTCGACAAAACTCCGTAGCATCTATGGCAACAGACCCATCAACAAAATGAAGGGTGGCTGACTTAGAAAGTGGTGTAGCAACACTTTTGGCATTTTCCATATATGCCCGGTGGAGGATGTCAAGAATATATTGCCGTTGAAAAAGAAAAAGACCCAAGGATATGCACATAACCTCCACACCAACAAAGAAATTCAGCTTACCTAAATCTTTCACAGAAAAGGCTAATGAAAGCATAGAGAGAAATTGCTGTAAGAAGGCTTGGTTGTTCCCAGTAATAATGATATCATCAACATAGACAAGAACATAAGAAAAAATCTCACCAAGGTTGTAGATAAAGAGGCAGGAGTTGGCCTTGGAATTTTGATAACCTATACACAGAAGAAAGTTGGACAAAGACTTGTACCAGGCTCGTGGGGCTTGCTTCAAGCCATAAATGGCTTTTTGAAGACAACAAACATGTGTTGGCCAAGTAGGATCAACAAAGGCCGGTGGTTGCCGCATATAAACCTTTTTAGAGAGTTATCTTTACAAAAGGCATTGTTAACATCAACTTGATGGAGTGGCCAATTATGAGAAACAACAATTGTAAGAACTAAGCGCACTGTTGAGGGCTTGACTACGGGATTGAAAGTCTCAGTGTAGTCCAAGCTAAGCCATTGATGAAAGCCCTTAGCCACAATACGTGCTTTGTACTTTAAGATGCTACCATCGAGGTTGAACTTGGTACGAAAGACCCACCTGCAACCTACAACATTCTGAGAAGAATTTGAAGGCACCAGCACCCAAGAATTGTTTTTCTGAAGATCATCAAGTTCCTGAATCATTGCATGTTTCCAATTTGGATCTTTCAAAGCTGTAGAAGCAAAAAATGGGTTCTAATGGAAGAAAAAAAGGTTGTCTTGGAAGCATGGCTTTGTTTGGCAACTTGGGAGCGAGTGACCATAGGGTGGCTATGTTTAGGAGGTTCAGACGTTTGGGGAAGTGGTGGAGGTCATAAATTAGGTGTTGGTTGGAGGGGAGCTGTGTCTGGTGGAGGACGATGGCATCTCTGGTAGGTAACCAGGGGAACAACAAAACAAATGAGAGGGGCTGTTGATGTAGGGATTGGAGGAACCTCTTGAAAGAGACTACTAATTACAAAAGGAGGTAAAAAAGATAAGGTATCACTTGATTTGTTAAGCGGCAAAACATCATTGTCAAAGTTGAACTGAGAAGGGATGGAGTCTATATTTCTAATGACCACCGCTCCACAATCCCAAGAAAAGTGAGAATCGGCTGAAATGGATTTTGAAGATGGAAAGAGAGAAGGAAAAGGAAGAATATGTTCATAAAAAACTAAATGACGAGGGGTGAAAATTTTGGTTATGTGTGCATCAAAACAAAGATAGCCATTTTGGTTAAAAGAATATCTTAGAAAAATGCAAGGTCTAGACTTAGTTTGAAACTTGTGCTTATTATAAGGTTTAAGCCAAGGATAACAAAGACAACCAAAAACTTTTAACTTAGCATAGTTTGGATCTTGTTCAAAAAGAACAGTAAAAGGTGACCTTTTTTTAAGAATAAGTGTAGGAAGACAATTAATGAGGTAGACAATAGTTGCAAAAGCAAAAGTCCAATATGAAGAAGGCATATTAGCATGATGAAGAATAGATAAACCAGTTTCAACAATATGGCGATGTCTACGCTTAGCTGTCCCATTGTTTTGAAGTGTGTGAGGTGGTGTAAGAAGATGAGAAATCCCCTATGAAGAGAGAAAATGCTGTAGTTTTTTAAATTCTCCACCACCATCAATATAACGTTGGACAATTCTAGTATTAAAAAAAATTTCAACAAGAAGCTTAAATTTTTTAAAAATATCATAGACATTAGATTTGTGTTTTTGTGGATAAAACCAAATACATTTACTAAAATGATCCACTAAACAGAGATAGTAATGAAAACCATCAATGGAAGAAATTAGGGCAGGCCCCCAAACATCAACATAAATCAAATCAAATGGACATTGACTAGAAAGAGTAGAAACACTGAAGGGAAGTTTATGACTTTATTGCAATTGTAAGAATTACAAAAATTGGAATCTAGGGAGGAACTAGCTAACGAATATTTAGATAAAATTAAATTTAGTATTTGGGTAGCAAGATGACCAAGAAGATGTTGCCACAAACTTAAAGACAACTTGACTGTGGCTGAAACTCTGGGTGGAGATTGTGGAGTTGCAGCTGAGAGAAAATATAGACCATCCTTACTCTGGCCACGATGAATTGGTGCCTTCGTTACTAGGTCATTCACACAAAATAAAGAGGGAAAGAATTCAATAGAAGCATTATTAGACTTGCAAAATTGAGAGACAGAAACTAGATTATTAGCGATTTGAGGAACATGAAGGGAAAAAACTGGGGCAGGCCCCTAAACATCAACATAAATCAAATGAAGTGGACATTGACTAGAAAGAGTAGAAACATTGAAGGGAAGTTTGTGACTTTTATTGCAATTGTAAGAATTACAAAAATTGGAATCTAGGGAGGAATTAGCTAACGAATATTTAGATAAAATTAAATTCAGTATTTGTGTAGCAGGATGACCAAGACGATGATGCTACAAACTTGGAGATGACTTGATTGTGGTTGAAACTCTGGGTAGAGATTGTGGAGTTACAGCTAAGAGGAAATACATACCATCCTTACTCTGCCCATGATGAATTGGCACCCCCGTTACCAGGTCCTTCATGCAAAATGAAGAGGGAAAGAATTCAATAGAAGCATTGTTAGACTTGTAAAATAGAGAGACAGAAACTAGATTATTAGTGATTTGAGGACATGAAGGGAATCAGAAAGAGTAAAACAATGATTAGAGGTGTTTAAGGTAATAGAACCAGAATGACGTATAGGCAGAAAGTCCCCACCACTAATGACAAGTTAATCAAGACCAGTATACTCAAAATATTAAATGAAGGACCCAAGGTTAGAAGTAAGATGATGTGATGTGCCAGAGTCGAGAAGCCATGGTTTTCTAATTGATGTGGTAGCATTAACGGATAGGCAAGAAGATGAGGTAGGGCGATGAGTAGGCCAGTCCCAAGTTGTATGGCCAAACTTAAAACAGAGCTGACACCATGGATTGTAGGGTCGATGGCCATGTCCTCGATTGAAAGTGCCATGGCCTTGGGGAAAATTCTAGGATCGGTTGGTCATGGACAGGTTCTTGGGAGTGGGTAAAAAAGGTGACTGTTGTTGCTGCTTGGTGGTGGTGGCATTGGTTGTAGTTATGGTGTAGGCTGCATCCTGCTTCTACAAGAAAACTTCAGAATCCATAACCATGTTATGGAGCTCTTCAAAAGAAACAGGAGTCGGACGAGACTTTATTGCAGTTGCAATCTCCTGATATTCACTGCCAATCCCATTGAGAATATGAATAGTGAGATCATCATCCGAAATTGGAGCATCTGCTGCTACAAGGTCATCAGCCACACTTCTGATGGACTGAAGATATTCATATATGGTGCGACTGCCTCTAGGTATTGTGAGACGCTCCTTCAGGGACATAATTCTGCTACGAGACTTATTGGCGAAGATGTTTTCAAGTGTCTTCCATGCTTCATAGGATGATTCCACAGCAGCAATAAGAGGAAGGATAGATTCAGAGACAGAAGTGGAAATGCCATTAAGGATGAAAATATCTTGGCGCACCTAGTAAGAGTATTCCGGATTTGGAGTTGGTTCTTTTCCCTCTGTAGCAGCAATTTCTTGTGAAGGTTTAGCAAGTTTTTCGTTAACAAATCCAATAAGATCCAAGCCAAGAATAAGGCTGTGGAATTGCACCTTCCATAGAAGGTAGTTAAACTGCGTAAGCTTGATGCGAACCTGAGCTACTGAATTGATAATCACCAGAACTTTTTCTGCCATTGATAATAGAGAAAGAAAAAAAGTACGCAGTACAGGGGAAAAAGAATAAGCTGCGGCAAGAAGATGAGAAAATTTAGGATTTCTTGTAAAAGGATAGCAAGAGAGAAATGGATCAAACCCGCTCTGATACCATGTAGAAAATTGAAAAGAACTTGATTTATTCACAAAAGGGTGTTGCCTTTATAGGCACAGTACATGAAAACCTAGATAGTTTAGGATACAGCTACCTACAGTAATAAACAAACATAAATAATTAAAAATAAAATTAAAGTATTAATTTATTCTTTGTCGCTATTATGGTATAACTGAAAAATTTAGGGTGCAGTATACTTAGCAGTAACGGTATTTAACACCTTTCCCTAAATTGGATAAAAAGCTACCCACAAAAGGCATCTTCCTTATATCAAAGGAGAGCTTAAAGGTCTGATTAAGGACATAAGGAATTTTTTGTCCCATATGGCAAGAACATCTCACATCATCATCATTGCTCGAAACCAAACCCCATCTGTTCGATAAGGCCAATTGTCTATTTCAAAAGAAGGCTTCACAAATGTCATAAGTCTAAGCTATTACTAAGTGACTTTTATTATTTCTAACATTGAATTCTCACCTTCGACTGCTAAAATGGGCATGTCTGTGTATGCACATTCGAATGTAAAAACTCATTAGACCCTACATTAATTAGGGGGAGGGGCTTGTTGATACCCCTAACCCAAAATAAACTTGATAAAATAGGCATGTCTGTGTATACACATTTGACTGTAGAGACTCCTTAGACCTTGCTTTCATTAGGGGGTGGGGCTCGTTGATACCCATAACTCAAAATAAACTTAATAGTCATCAGGTTGTCAGCCTAAGACCAAATTAACTATGAAGGCCAAGTAAAGCCTATGTAGCCCCATAAACTAGGGCATCTGCCCATTAAACCACAATTCAACTATTTATACACGGAGTCTTTCTCATTTTATCTTAAGTTGTATACTATAACCTTGATTGACTTGGGTGTCAGAAGAGCATCCTTGAAGTCACACCTCCAGGGTCCCTTTAACCACATTCTCTATCTTTCTACACTTATGATAGGAGGTGGCCATTGATTCACATGTGTTCACCATTTCCCAGAATCCTAAGATAGTTTGGTATCAACGGAGAAGCCAACCTATTCCCATCAACTTAGATTGACTTGAATCCATGCCCAACCTGAATCGCGACTTGTCACTTAGTTATTGAGCCATGTGTTTTATGCGTTTATGTCTATCTATAGATACCTTTATTCTTCTTTCTACAAAATACTTTACACAAACTAGTTCTTTAAGCATAGCTCAAATTCTGACTTGAGAGCACCACCTTGACCAACTCAACTCTAACATCAATGTTGCATCACCATCACCTGGTCTCCTACTTGGCCAACCAAATTCCTAAGTGAGCATAATCAAAACTAGATTCAGAAGTTGCATATCTTAACAACATAAATGCACCTTGAATTTAATTCAACTGGTAAATGACTAAATGCGCACCTATCCTAATGTTAGGGATTCAAAACATTACAAAGTAAAAAGAAGTATTTTGTGGTCCTACCAAAATACACATATTTCCATGTTGCATAGCGCCTCAAATGTGTGACCATTTTGCAACAAAGCACATGCATGCTGCATGATCACATATTTTAATTGCTTTTAGTTGTTTTCTTGTGTAGTGCTTTTTTGTTTCATTTTGATCATTTCTAAATAGAGCATATTGAGCGAGTTAGGTTTGACTTTACTCATTTTTTGTTTTTTTTTGTTTTTGGAATGATAAGAAGTCTGTGCCAATGTGATTGTCATCTCATGGACATAATATCACATGATCCATAAGGATTAAATTTGGCCGTAATTGAGGATTTCTTCCCTCTAAATAGAGTGTGGCTGGCTTAAATCTAAGTAAATTAACTAGGTAGCTAAATTGACTCTTATAGTTTTACTCTATTCTATGATTCTAAACATGAAGGAAAAAGATTAGAAAAAAAACGCAAGGGCATGTTGAGGCAGAAGCATCAATTGCCACGACAAAGGGGTGAAAAGAGTACCACAGAAATAGGAAGTAGCCTTGCAAATTCATTATCGCCATTATTTGGGATTCTTTTAGAGTGTTATTAATTTGGAATAAAATTGGAAGGTCTATAAATTTAACTTTATGGTCCATTTAAAAAAATTCAATTGTTTAATTGTTTTATGGGTTCTGAACGGGCATCCGGATGAGGCAAGTTTTGTTATTAGAATAGAAGTCTACTTGGGTTGGATATTTATTTTTATATAAGATTTTTACATTTAAAGTTAACTTTGTCATTTATCCCCTATAATTATGGATGTTGTATTTTTTTTTTCTTCCAATTCATCTCTTCATGTCACTCGTTGGGAGTCCTGTTATTAAAAAAATCATATTCCATTTAAGAAGTTAATTAATTTGGTAATTATCTTTGAATTTGAATTTAAATTCATTTTAAGAGATAATATTAAGGAAACAAATAAAGATAATATCAAATTTATTTTTCTTATCTAATTATGCGAAAAGTGCAAAAAAAAAAATTTGATCTTTTTTTTTCACATTACCTTTTTTTTAGAACATTAAATATGGTAATTATCAGATAAAGTAATTTACTGTATATTTTCTCCGCGCAATCAGAATTTGATTTTTTACATTATTATATCAATTTCATAAATAGAACAAAAGTTTGATACAATAAGAACGCTGTTTCATACATTTGTGACCTAGTGTCATACAAATGAGCCCAATTTTATATATCAGCACATAAATGTTGTATAATAAGATGAACTTCACAATTTTTCAATACAATCTTAGTTTCATACAATAGATAGCCAGTTTCATACAATAAAATCTAAATTTTGCATACAACATAACAATTTTGTATATTAAGAACTCAATTGCATATGTGAATTGTCTTCAGACTCTATTTCCCTACCAATTAAATTGCTAAGTGTATCCTCATGTTTCATTGTTGTATCTGCATATAAGGGTATTCATTTGGTTGGATCGGTTGAGAACCAATCCGAACAAAATAATTTGATTAATTTTTTATTTTTGTAAATTTAATCCAAACCATCCAAATTATAGTTCAGTTTTTTCAATTTTTATCTAAACCATCCAAATTGTAATTCAATTTATCCAATTTTTATAATTTAATTCTTTTTTATTAGAATTAAACACATGATAATTGAAAAAGTAAAATAAAACTTGAAATGATATGATAAATTTTGATTATATTTCATTTATGCCTAAACTTAAGATTTGATTCATAACATATAGTCCAAAATTAACAAAAATGACCTTACATATATGGAGTTGACTAGTATAATTATAAAATATATATTATTTTTTGGTTTATTCGGTTTGTTCGGTTTCAAGCTTAGGAACCAATAACCGATCTAATAACCACATAAGAAATTCAATTTTGATCCAATCCGAACCACATAACCAAATAATCAAACCATTTTTTTCCAATCCAAATAGTGAACACCCATAGCATACTATACTCAAGAAAATTTACTCAATTCTACATAAATTGTTCATAACTTCATACAAATAAATCTCAGTTTCATACAATTCATTTTAGTTTCATACACTATCAAAGATCAAAATCCATACAATGTGAATAGAGTTTTATATATATATGAACTCAGTTTTGTACAGTAGTAACACAGTTTTAGGCAATAGCAACCCAGTTTCATATATGATACATTAGACTTTATGCTTCAATACTCCATCAATATACACTACCATCCCAATACCATACAAATTTTTTCCAGATTAATATAATAGGAATTATATATATATATATATATATATATATATATAATTAGTGTTCAATTTTATACACTATCGAAACTCAAAACTGATACAATAAAAACACATTTTCATACATATATGAATTTGTTTCAAATCAAAACAACCCAAATTCATACAATAGCAAACAAGTTTTCTAAAGAATTGAATTTCATAAAATAATGACCAGTATCATATAATGTCTTCCTAGTTTCATACAATACAGATACAAGTATACCAGTTGTATATGTTATCAGAACTCATACAATAAGAACACGATGTAATACATATAAAATGCAGAAGCATGCATGCATGCATGCATAAATACATACATACATATGTGTGTATGTGTGTATTTTACAAACCTAAAAGCATATAAATGAAACTCAAAAGCATACATATATATCTATGTTTTTATAAAAAAATCTAAAAGTATGTATATAGAACCTAGAAGCATATATATATATTTGTATTTTTTACAAACTCAGAAACATACATATCTTTGTTCTTTGCGAATCCATAACATACATAAAAAACTCAGGAGCATGCATATATATTTGTTTTCTTTATGAACATGGAACATATAAATAAAACCCAAAATCATACATACATAAAAAAAGCCTAATCAAATATATAAAGATTCAATCTGGACATAAATATCAAATTTTGAACAAGTTTTTCACAAACTCATGTTATTCTAAAATAAAAGAAACAAATTTGTAAGTTTTTTTTCATGAATCTAACCTGCAAATCATTATAATTTCTTTTTCCTCTAAATCGAGTTCTCCTTGGCTCAAATCAATTTCCTGTGAATCTCACCTTCAAAAACAATGTATTCTTCCTTGGATTTGACTTCTTCCTCACCAAATCTTAGTCGTGCATATTCACAAAATTTGATTCAATTTGTCTTCTCAATCAACTGAACTGAGGCTTCTCATCCCTTACACAGCGGTGAATTTTTCCCAAATAGGGGGAAATGAGAATGGGTAGGCTTTTTTTTTTTTTGCTTCAGCATCAAGATGGGTTCATGTTTTTGAGTTGTGGGTTTAGTGATGGAGATATGGGAGAGATTTGGTTAGATTTTGTATTGAAATATCCAAATATCATGCCTCCTTTTTACGCTTCCCTCTCTTATCCAGCCTCCATTTAATACTGACATCGTTTGGTGGCGAATTCTGAAATGCACATATGTGCGTATGCACATACTTAATGGCGTTAGAGGGAGGGACATTTCCGTTTGATTTGGATCATTTATGGTAGTTATTTTTGCTAAAGTGGAAGATTTGATTGGATTCTAATTAAGATATTAACTATATTTAAAAATTTTAATTATGAAAATTTAGTTTAAATGTTTCCTTATTTATTTAATTCCAAATCTTTATTTCTTCTTCTTCCCCATAAGTTTCAATAGATTTTGTTCTCTTTCTTTTTTTTTCCCTCAATTGTCCAAACATTAACGATTTTATTATGGAAACTTTATGAATTTGAATTCGTTTGGAAAAATAATCTTAAGTAAACAATAAAGATAATCTGAAAAATATGGTAATTATTTAAAATAATTTTATAAATATTCAATTTTGTATAATAGAAATTTATTTTGTGTAATATGTCATTTTCTCATAAGATGGTTTTGCCATACAAATTAATATATTTTACTTCCAATTTAATATGTTTCATGTACAGCCTAATAAATAGCTCACACAGTTTAATACAATTTACTGTCAATTTAATACATATCTCACACAGTTTAATATATTTTACTTTCAGTTTAACACATATCCCACACTGATTAATAGAATTCACTTCCACTTTAACACATATTCCACATAGTTTAATACATTTAACTTTCAGTTTAATCATTTAGCATCCAATTTAATGCATATCTCATACAAATTAATACAATTCACTTCCAACTTAACACATATCTAACTCATTTTCATACATTTCCCACATTGCCTCCAGATTCATCCTTGCTCTGATCCTTTTGCATTATAGATTTGCTGCTTCTTTTTTTCTCGTACTCATATCACCACAATAGATGAACTTGTGAGAGGTATCCTACATAGATATCCTCACGTTTCATTGTCATATCTACACATTCTGTTCCAAAAAATTTACTTAATTCCACACAAATAGTTCATAATACCATATAAATAAATCTTAATTTCATACAACTCATTTCTACTTTAATACAATACCGAAACTTAAGACTTAAAACTCATACAAAACCAGAAGCATACAAATAAAATCTAGAAGCATACAAATAAAGCCTAAAAGCATACAAATAAGCCCCAGAATCATACAAATATTTTATTTGTATACATATGTAAATATACATATGTATCTTTATTCTTTACAAAATTAGAAGCATACATATAAAATTCAAAAGTGTACATATATATTTTTGTTTTTATGGACATGAGAGCATACATAAAAACCCTAGAAACATACATATATATGTGTGTTCTTTACAAAAGAAGAAACACACATATAAAGTCCAGAAGCATACAAATATATTTGTGTTTTTACAAACACAAAAGCATACATATAAACATTAGAAGCATACACATATACACACAAACCCATATACAAATCACGCACACCTAGGTACAAATATCCAAACCTCAATCATAATAAACAATACATTCACCAAACCATACAAATCACACACATCGAGTTTTCTGACCACCACACAGATCACACATATCCACATACTACTCGCACACAACCACACACAATTTATCCAAAACAATAAAATTTCCATGTTATAAGATTTGCAAACCTGGGATCGCACCTTCTCTTCTTCTCCAAAACCTACCGCAAGCATTGTCGTTGGTAGCGGATCAGAGATCCTCCTTCCTACAACCCACTGCATGCACCATCCTCGTTCTTCCTTTTCCTCTTATCGCCGTGGTGCTCTTTCTTGTGGATCGACGTACTGTACTAGTGTGCCGGTCTCCAAGTGTCTTCTTCCCAGGGTTTCTGATGTCCTCCTCCATTGCCATTTATGGAATTTGGAGCGATTGTGAAAGATGCAATGTTTTTGGGGAGGAGGCAAGAGTGGCTACTTTTCTGCTTGCTTTTGGAATGCGACAAAGAGGAATGAGAGAATGGGAAGAGAAGTGGAGGCTAACAAAAAATAAAATATTTATCTATATATATATATATAGACACACACACGTACAAAGAGAGAGAGAGAGAGAGAAACGGAATCCGTTATAGAGTTATTATGTGTATATACACACATGTGTATAATCTCATATCTCTCATCTAGTTCTGAAAAAGGTAAACTTTTCTATAGGTCCCTTAGTTTATTTTTATGTAATAAATTGGTATCCTAATAACTTAATATTGTCTTGTCAAAGTCCCTTACCTTTAGGGATGTTAACGGGCCAGATTTGGGGTAGGCATAACTAATCTCAAACCTCCCCTCAAATAATCGGATTTGGGCAGTACCGGCTCCACGGTTATGTGGATACTAGCCACCAACCCATTTTTAAGACATAAGTTTGAATTTTTTATACTTCATTGTTATATATTTAAATGTATTTTTAAAAGAATGTGTATATTTAAAATTAATTAATACTTAAAAAATCATGAACTAAAGTAGTATAACATAATTTATGTTAAATTGTAATTTTATTTTTGAAATAAATTATATTTTACATATAAATATATTAATTTAAGAGGGATCCAGGTAGGGTCAGGTAAGATAAGTTAAACCCATATCTTTCTCATGGCTTTGAAGGTAAGACCCGGTTCGGGTTTAGGTAGCCAGGTTTGGGGAGGGTAGGGTATTTTTTTACATCCCTATGTACCTCATATTGCGTGCCCCAATTAGGTCTTTCCCTTTAATTTGAGCATTAAATTGGATGAAAATTATTGATGTAACATTAATTAAGACTAAAAAAAATTTAAATATCATATTTAGTCCTCAAACTTTTCTAATAAAAATTTTAAACTAATTGGAACACACAATATGAGATAAAAGACTTCAATAAAATAAGTTAGGACACCAATTTAGGTCACAAAAATAAATTGAGAGACTCAAAGAAATTTATCCTTCTAAAAAATGTTCAAGCTCAATTAGATTAGATTAAGGGGCCAAGGGTCGGGTTGAACTCGAGCGCACCAAAGTAACATATGCGAAGAATCTACCTTCAACCACACACATCAAACTATTAATAGAAAATTACTAACTTATTTTATTAAAATTGCAAATAAAGACAAAATCAACAAACTTTCCTCTAATATGGGGGTAAAAACGACTAAAATAAAAATTGAGCTAGCAAAAACAGCAACTTAAGACAATTAGAAGCCAAATTTCATCAATAAGCCATATATAAATTGGTTGGTCACATAATGGAGCAAGCGTGCGGATTGTCGTCGCTGAACAGGGAAGCGACGGCCTCGTCGGAGGCGACGGCGACGGAGTAGACGGCAGGGGTGTGGAAGAAAGTGTGGAGGGCGGCGTTGGAAGAGAGGTGGGTGGTGTCGTAGTAATGGCTGACAATGTGCGAAGGGTACTTGTAAAAGGAGGATACATGGGCGTGTCCCGCAGGAAACGGCCACGGCTCGGCCGCCTTGCCCGCCCTCCGGATGGCCTTCATGACCTTCTTCTCCTCCAACCGGTACCCTCTCACCGTGATCTTCTGGATCTCCATTTCCACCTCCACCTCTTCAACCCCTGAACATGTACACAAGAACCTTCACACATTTGAATGAATGTTTTGAAGCTAAATGTTATGTTAGAAAACTTTTTCGAAACTCTGAACAAATCCAAGTTAGTGAACTTGATGTACCTTTGAGCTTTAGGAGAGCTTTCTTGAGTTTGGAAGCACAGCCTTGGCAGTCCAGATTTGGAACCCTGATCTCTAACATCTGCCATTAACAGTTAAAAAACCCAGATATGCAATTAAACTTAGGCAGTGAAAATAATAATTTAGACCCAGGAATTACCATTAATTGGGACACTCACAGACATGCTGGTCAGCTTCAGAGGAAGTGCTAGCTCTATACTGAGATTAAGAACTGGCTGGGCTTTCTGTTGGATTAATTTATAGAAGCTGACCAGAGAAATGGGGGCCAGGCAAGAAGAAGCAGCAGCAGCAGCAGCATTGGGTTTTGAAATTTGAAGCAATGAGACGAGTAAAGCATGCGCGGGACTGGGGAAGCGTGACTTCTCTCTCATCTCCCTGTCTCAATGTAGTATCCTATGTAGGCCACTTGCTCATCATTTTGTTCATAGGTTGTTGTGTTAGTTAAATGCTACACCAAATGTTACTAAAATGAGTGGCTAGCAGTAATTACATTTCAACCTCTTACACAAAAAGAAACCTCTTAGATTTCGAGAGAGTCGACCAATGTGAATAACTCGGATATATTTATGATAGTTAAATACTCTACCGAATGTATCCTATGTAAATATGTAATAGGATTTTAACACATGAGGAAAATGAAAGTGATCGTAAACACATTCCAAACTGGTACACAAATGGTACCCCTCAAATTTCAGTTAAATATTATCACAGTGAATGATCCAGATGTGTCTGAAATTTCAAAAAATAATCACCGATCAATGGATACTATAAGCTTAAGTGGTGGAGCCCTCGAGAATATACGAGCAACTGCCAACATGGGGAAACATCGAACATGGTGGAATCGTTTTTGTTTGACTCGTCTCACCTTTCCCTGCCCTACTGGTCCTGCAGGGCTCGGACAAAAGTTAAAAGAGCAGAACAGAACAGAAACTTGAAAAACTTTGGACACTTTATCGAACCTGCTGCATTTAGAATTCTTCCAACTAACATATGATCATTGAAACCCTCTGAATAAAACAAAACCTCATTGACCGTCGAATCATGACTTAGATTAGATCTCCAGCTATCAAAAATTAACCTGGGTGGTCATCTGGGGACCAGTTCAGTAGCTGTTTAAGAATCTAACTTCAGCCCAGGAGCTAAAATATCAGAATCGTAACGGACGATGGTTCAGAGGCTAGGAGATTTAAGCCTTGAATCATCTGCAGAAAAGTTGCTGCAAATATTCCCTTTTGTGTTGTCTTTTCATTATGATTAAAGCAACATATCCTTAACGCTTTGTTTTGTGTTGCAAACACAATGATCTTACATAAGATGATTGTGTTTTCCTATTTGACATGCACCCAAAAAAATAAAAACTAAAAATGAAAAACAGATTAAAAAAAAAAAAAAAAA
Organism: Aquilaria yunnanensis; assembly: GCA_039654915.1. Taxonomy (NCBI): domain Eukaryota; kingdom Viridiplantae; phylum Streptophyta; class Magnoliopsida; order Malvales; family Thymelaeaceae; genus Aquilaria; species Aquilaria yunnanensis. Next base: position 80,882,758 of record CM077593.1, read on the forward strand.
AGCTTGCCATATTCCTGACATACACCAGGCTTGCTGGATTGTTTTCTTTTGTTTTTTTTTTCTTTTGTTTTTTTGTCCTTTTCAGAAAATGCAAAGATATGGCCTGATCAATGTTCTGTAAAACAAATGCAGATTTAACAGTACATTATTTTCAAAATTTATGGATATGTAACTTCAACAATAGTTATGCACTTCCAAGTTCAGACCACAAACTAATAAGAAAAAAGAATGAGTATGAAACAGAGAATTCAGAATGAAGCTGAAACTGCCCTCTTAACCAGCTATGGTGCTTCCTTCTCCACATATCCCTTCTTCTCCAAGGAATTGTTGGTACTGTGGCTCGATTCCATCTCGCTATCATCACTCACATTCCCTGCAGCAACAGCTCCCCCAACATCACTAATGTTCCCAAAGATTAGAAGCACAATCCCTGCAGAAGCTGTTAGAAAGGTGACACCGAAACAAGTTCGGATTCCCCCAGGGACACTTGATGCCAGTGCGTAGCCTGCGCAAGTGCCCGCCATCTTCATCCACGAAAGCCATACCGAAAATGCACCCTCCTGCCCTCTTGGAGAGCAATCCAGCACCAAGACCCGGCCAAAGGCATGCAGAATCCCAGCTGACGTGCCTTGCAAGGCACCGAAAACCAGTACATGAAGCACCTTCCACCTAGCACCGCGGAAGTAAAATCCAAACCCTGAAGTGACTAGTGACAGGATCAGTCCCAAGATTTGCATTTTAACAGCATTCGTTCTCAGAACGAGCTGTACCAAGTGGGCCAGTGGAAGCGAAAGAAGGGGCAAGATGAAATATATTAACAAGAGATAGAGCATGTTTTTGGACTCGAGGCACAAGTCACCAACCAGAAACAGCAACCCTGCTCCGAATATGCACATGGTCGTAAATGAGGAAAGGCTAACGGCGATTAGGCTCCCAACCGCATGAGGGTACTTGAAAATGGAGATGCTGTGGGACATCTTGTTAGGAGCATTTGCGTTTGGTTCACCAGGGAGCAGACTGATGAGATGCAAACTCCCAGCTACCCATTTCAGGCCACTGAAAATGGAGACAATCCATAGGCCGGTGTACTTGTCCGTTATACGAAGCATGTAATATGTGAATGTTGATATGAGAGCAGAGCCCAAGCAGCCAGCAGCTGTAGCGAAAAGCGAGAGCCAGCCGGATACACCCCTTCTGATGCGGAATTGGTGTTTTTCAAGGTGAGCACCGGTGAAGCCTCGGACCATTAGGCCATAGTGACGGCTATGGGAGGCAGTAGCTATGGTGATAGCCATGACAATAGGGGAAATATAGAAGGGAAAGACGTAGTAGTTTCTGAAGAAACCAACAGGCAGACATAAGAATGCCCCAAGTGCTGTTGCTGCTCCAGCCAAGAACTGTTGGTTCCAGCCGTAATCAAGGTTGGTGGAGACAAAACCGAAGGCTGGAGTGACCAGAACTAGGCCCATTGCCCAAGAGAGAGCAGTCCACTCCAAAGGGGAGAATTTGGCATCGCTCAGTGATATATTTTGGTCTGTTAGACCGGTGTACCTGTAACAGAACAGAAAACATCAATTGAATCAAAAGCTTCTAGGAAATCCACAAATGAAAGAAATGGAACCGGGGTCATGGGACTTACAGATCAACATGGTTAGACCAACAGAAGAAGCCCCTAGGGGTGAGGACCAAATGTCTAGGTTGACGGGGCGACTTTGCGATGTGGGTAATGATCAGAGGGAACACTATAGGGATAAGTACCGTGTGCACGAAGTAAGAGCAGAGCTCATACACATACCAAACCCAGACCTCTTCCCTGGCCGGCCTGGTGATGACACGAGACGGTTCAGCCTCTCTGTTCCGGACTTCAACCCTCTTTTCCTCTTCAACAACCTGCTTCTCAAGCTGCCACTCCACCACTTCAACGGGAGGAGAACCGTTGTGCTCCGAAGCTTCTGCAGGTGCTTCCGGCTCCGGCAGATTGCTCTGGATCCCTGCCGCCATCTCTTTATTTGTAGGAAGATGGAAATGTGTTTTTGTGATCAAATTGGAGGCTCAAACGATCAGTGAGTATATAGAAGGGGGCAAGAAGGTAACAGCTGTGTGAGTGAAGTTTACGAGATTCTTATAACTTTGGAGGGACCGTAGGTGCACAAAAAATTACGAAGGTGCCTATTATTGTTTGGCTTTGAATGGTCCGCAACACCGTAAGAATTAGCTTTACAATAACAAATTACCCACTTTGTTCGATGCCAATGCCTGCCTTGTTTTATTAAAAATATTTTTCTTTCGAAATAGCTATAGGCATATTGGGTTGAGATCACTTTAGAGAGTTGGGTTGGACACCATTTAGGAGAAACTCTTCCGAAACATATTTATCCATTCACGAGGCTTGAACCCTAGACCTTCCATAAGGCAGGAGGAAATCATTACATCTTCACCTCACAAGTGTTTTGTAAAGATATAGTGTTCGTCATAAACCGCCAAGAGCACTTCAAGACCCTTTAAGGGTCACAATGTTCCTATTACAAGGAAAAGAGCAATTGAGCTAAAGATGGCACTTTAAGGGCTAATTGAGCAACATTTTGAGGATCACGAGCCAAGAAACATTAATGGAGACCCAATGGAGCATAATTGAAGTAATTATGAACATTGGATCAATTTTTTGGAAGTGTAAGGTCTATGTGAAACCAAGACTAACGAAAAAAAGACCCAAAGTGCACCTTTGCAATGTACATCCTAGTGTCCATATGCAACTTAGTGCACCATACACCCTAAGACCTCAAAGGTCCATGGTGCACCGCAAGAGCAAGAGCCCCAGCATGCACCCAAGAGCACCCTAGGGGGCTCGTCTTGGTCCATGGCATACAAATCAAGAGAACCTGGTTCATTTGTGAAGAAAGCAACATTTTTTCACATGATTTAATAGGGAACATGCAATGGATACGTTTTAGGTGCTGTCTGGCGTGTTTTTATGCTAGTTCATCTTTGACTAGTTTGGTGGAAAACAAAATTAAGTTTCAGAAATATTGAAGATCCTAATAGGTGGTCAGCTTTTTCAATTCAATCATGATTCTCGTAAAGTTTCCATTCAAAACCTGAATGTTACAAATATATGTGCCACTAGCAATCTTGTTAATAAATCTTAGAATCTTATAGTTTTATAATTTGAAATGGGGAAAACAATCCAATTACATTCTATAGTTATGATTATGATTCCGATCCAATTCTACAACTACGATTCATAGAAAATGAAAATGATTCCATTTGAAATTTTAAGGTGGTGTTTAGGTGTAAAAAATTTTCTCATCTTTCTTTTTCAAATTTTTTTTATGAAAGTTTGAGTGTATGGCATGTTTTAAAGATGTGGAAAATTTTGTTTTGTAAACTTTGGAAAACTTATGTGTTAAAATGGAAAACATCCAAAATAAGGTTTTCTATTCTATCCAAAATGTAAAAAACAAGGTTTTTTATATTCTTAAAACTAGCTATGCATTCAAATTTCTATAAAAGAAAATTTAAAAAAGAAAAATAAAAAAAAAAATTACATCCAAACACCACCTAATTTTTACAATCTTGTCAATATAATCTTTTTGGGAAGATTCTACAATACCCACCCCTGAAAATGAGGTAACCATGCCCCCCAATCGTAACCGTTGATCTCGGCTTGGTATAGAAATAGGAAACCGTGTTACTGGGAAAACAGGTGAGGGAGAGGAAAGAAAAAAAGTGATAAAAAATTTTAAAATACAATAAATATTTCTAAAAGTAAAAAAAAAGTTTAAAAAGTGAAATTTCTTTAAAAAAATGATTACCTGTAAAAAAAAAGTGATAAAATTTTAAAAAGTTAGAAATGTTAAAAAATTGGTAAATTTTTTTAAAAAGCTATTAAAAATAAAAAAAGTGATAAATAATTATAAAATGTAATAAATAATTTTTTATTTGCCTTTTAAAAATATTTGTCAATTTTTTTAATATTTATCACATTTTCTTAATTTTATCGCTTTTCTATACATTTAATCGCTTTTTTTTTTAATTTTATCATTTTTTTTTTACATTTAATCGCTTTTTCTTACCGTTTATCGCTTAAGTTACCTTCGTTGTTACCGGGTCACGTTCAAGGTAACTTAGACGTGACCCGGTCACTTTGAAGGTAACCTAAAAATGTAACCAGGTTACATCGAAGGTACCTTCGTTATGATCAGGTCAGTTTGAAGATAACTTAAAAAAGTGACCGGGTCACCTCGAAGGTACCTTCGTTGTGACCGGGTCACGTTGAAGGTACCTTCGATGTGACCGGGTCACTTTGAAGGTAACCTAAAAATGTGACCGGGTCACGTTGAAGGTACCTTCATTGTGACCGGGTTACTTTGAAGGTAACCTACAAATATGACCGGGTCACCTCTAAGGTACCTTCGGTGTGACCGGGTCACTTTGAAGGTAACTTAAAAATGTGACTGGGTCACGTTGAAGGTACCTTCGTTGTGACCGGGTCACTTTTAAAGTAACCTAAATATGTGACCAGGTCACTTTTAATGTAACCTTCGATGTGACCCAGTTACATTTTTAGGTTACCTTCAATGTGACCCGGTCACATATTTAGGTTACCTTCAAAGTGACCTGGTCACAACAAAGGTACCTTCAACGTGACCCGGTCACATTTTTAGGTTACCTTCAAAGTGACCCGGTCACAATGAAGGTACCTTCGAGGTGACCCGGTCACATTTTTAGGTTACCTTCAAAGTGACCCGGTCACAATGAAAGTACCTTCGAGGTGACCCGGTCACATTTTTAGGTTACCTTCAAAGTGACCCGGTCACATGTTTAGGTTACCTTCAACGTGACCCGGTCACTTTTAAGGTAACCTTCGATGTGACCCAGTTACATTTTTAGGTTACCTTCAATGTGACCCGGTCACATATTTAGGTTACCTTCAAACTGAGCCGGTCACAACAAAGGTACCTTCAACGTGACCCGGTCACATTTTTAGGTTACCTTCAACGTGACCCGGTCACATTTTTAGGTTACCTTCAAAGTGACCCGGTCACAATGAAGGTACCTTCGAGGTGACCCGGTCACATTTTTAGGTTACATTCAAAGTGACCCGGTCACAACGAAGGTACCTTCCACGTGACCCGGTCACATTTTTAGGTTACCTTCAAAGTGAACCGGTCACAATGAAGGTACCTTGGAAGTGACCCGGTCACATATTTAGGTTACCTTCAAAGTGACCCGGTCACATTTTTAGGTTACCTTCAACGTGACCCGGTCACAACGAAGGTACCTTCAACGTGACCCGGTCACATTTTTAGGTTACCTTTAAAGTGACCGGGTTACAACGAATGTACCTTCTAGGTGACCCGGTCACATTTTTAGGTTACCTTCAAAGTGACCCGGTCACAATGAAGGTACCTTGGAGGTGATCCGGTCATATTTTTAGGTTACCTTCAAAGTGACCCGGTCTCACCGAAGGTATCTTCGAGGTGACCCGGTCAAATTTTTAGGCTACCTTCAAGGTGACCCGGTCAGACCTAAGGTACCTTCAACGTGACCCAGTCACATTTTTAAGTTACCTTTAATGTGACCCGGTCACACCCAAGTTACCTTCAACGTGACCCGGTCACTTTTTACCTTCTAACAAAAAGCGATTAAATGTAAAAAAAGGCGATAACAATTTAAAAAAAGGTGATTAAATGTAGAAAAAAAGTAATAAAATAAATAAAATGTGATAAATGTTAAAAAATTGGTAAATATTATTAAAAGGCAAATAAAAACTGAAAAAGTGATAAATAATTAAAAAATGCAATAAATAATTTAAAAAATTGATTAAATAAGAAAGGTGATAAAAAACTAAAAAAAGGAAACATTTTTTTAGAAAATCAATGAAATAAATAAAAATTGATTAAAACTACAAAAAGTTATTAAATATGAAAAAAGTATAAAATATAAACCAACTTGATAAATATTAAAAGATGGGAAATATTTAATCATTGTTTTTTGTATTTTCTAATTTTTTCAAGAATTATTTCCCCTTTTATCAATTTTAATTACTTTTTTTATTTTTAATCACTTTTTTATTATATTTTTTAATTTTTTTATGTTATTTCGCTCCTTCTTTTTTCAGTCCCGTTTTTTATATTTAGGGAATTGTATAGGTTTGGTATGAATGTTTAAGCATTCATAAAATTTTTTATTTATATTTTATCAATTTTTATATATGTAATCACTTTTTTTATATTTTTTCACTTTCCCCATTACTAAGCGCTTTGTTTCTAATTTCATTCACTTTTTTTAATTTAAGCATTTTTTAATTTTGAATCACTTTTTTTGTTTTCCAAATGCTTTTTTTACTTTTTTCTCACTTTTTTTCATTTTTAATCCCTTTTTTTCATTCCAAATCGTTTTTTTTTTCCAAACACTTTTTTTTTCTCCAAACTCTGTTTTTCCCCAAACGCTTTTTTTTTACTTTTGTTTTTTGATTTTTTAATTTTTATATATTTAATAACATTTTTAATCCATTTTTAAAATATTTAATCACTTTTTAAAATTTTTAATCATTTTTTTACAATTTTTAATCGCTTTTCTGAATTTTTAATCGCTTTTTTAAATCTTTAATCGCTTTTCTGAATTTTTAATCCCTTTTTTGAATTTTTAATCGCTTTTCTGAATTTTTAATCACTTTTTTTAATTTTTCATCATTTTTTGAATTTTTAATCACATTTTTAAATTTTTAATCGCTTTTTTTAATTTTTAAACGTTTTTTTTTTATTTTTAATATTTTTTTCGTAACTCTTTTTTTTTCTCCAAATGCTTTTTTTTTTTCCAAACGCTTTTTCCACTTTTTAATACCTTTTTTTTCTTATATTTAATCCCATTTTTAATCTTTTTTAAATTTTTAATCATTTTTTTTCCAAACGCTTGTTTTTTTCTCCAAATGCTTTTATTTTTTTCCAAACGATAATTTTTTTTTCAAATCGATATAAAACTAAAAAAAAGTAAATTTTTTTCAAAAAAGTCAAAAAAAGTGATTAAAACTAAAAAAAAATGATAATTTATTCAAAAAAGCTATTAAAAACAAAAAAAATGATAAATAATTCTAAAATACAATAAATAATTTAAAAAATTGATTAAAAAAAAAGTGTTGACCCTTTTTAAATAATTTTGATGATACGGTGCGTTTTGTTTGTTTTCTATTTTAATTTCTACGTTACCTTCAAAGTTACCCGGAAGGTAACTTCGCGAATGTAAGAAAAAGCGATTAAATGTAAAAAAAACCGATACAATTTTTAAAAAAGGCTATTAAATATATAAAAAAGTGATAAAATAAAGAAAATGTAATAAATGTTAAAAAATTGGTAAATATTTTTAAAAGGTAAAAAATAACTGAAAAAGTGATAAATAAATTTAAAATACAATAAATAATTTAAAAAATTGATTAAATAAAAAAAGAGATAACAAAACTAAAAAAACAAACATTTTTTTTAGAAAATCAATTAAATAAATAAAAAGCGATTAGAACTACAAAAGGTGATTAAATATGAAAAAATGATAAAATATGAACAAACGTGGTAAATGTTAAAAAATGGGAAATATTTTTAAAAAGTGATTAAAAAAAAATGATAAGAATTCTAAAATGCAATAAATATCTTTTTTACTAAGTTGATCAATATACATAGATTTTATATTTTGAGAATCATTGACATATGTACAAAAAGGTATTTTATTAAGTATATTATTCAGTTACACAGATAATTTTTTAAAAATTTATCATTTTTATTACTTTTTTTATATTTATTTTCTTTTTTTAGTTTAATCACTTTTTTTGAAAAATATTTCAATTTTTTAATTTTTTGTATCTTTTTTTTATTTAATCATTTTTTAAAATTATTTATTACATTTTATAATTATTTATCACTTTTTTTATATTTAATAGATTTTTAAAAAATATTACCAATTTTTTTAACATTTATCACTTTTTTAAATTTCATCACTTTTTTTTTATATTAAAAAAATATTTATTATATTTTTAAATTTTTTATCACTTTTTTCTTTTCCTCCCTCACCTGTCACCCCAGTCAGGCGGTTTGCGTTTTCTTCGCTAACTAAAGATCAACGGTTAAGATCGAGGGGGCATGGTTACCCCATTTTCAAGGGTGGGTATTGTAGAAAGCTCCATCTTTTTGCTTCACTGCTTGCTAGAATTTGAAACCAAATTGTTACCAGATTTCGTTTGCCAATTGTAAGGCGCTGCGAATGACGGTATACGAGATATTTGGTCAAACATGGGCTTTGAGTTGGATTAGTAGTCCACGCAGAACCAAAATGGATTATATTTCTCACAGCTCTCATGAACTTTAGGTAACTCTATTTAAAAACTTGAAGATGACCGGCCACAGATGTGACCAACACACATGGACCGTCAATCGCTATGGGAGACACAGCAATGGACGATCCATGTATGTCAGTTATGTCTGTGGCCTGTCATCTTATTATAACCCTACTCTATTGGACATCCATGGCATGATTGCTAACTTTCTGCTGTAATTGTAGAGTACTTGTTTCCAAGCTACCCAGCCAGCTCATGACTTGTCTTCTAGCATGCAACGAAAGGGGGAAAAAAAACACCCTTTACCCTTTCCTAATTTCGTATTCAGCTTCTTTTTAATTTCACATTTTCTTAACTCTGATCTCTTATACTCGGTATTTTCATGCACGCGCAAAGATTAAAAAAAAGGGGTAGAATTGCCCAATTCATGAAAAAAATTGGATACCCTAAAAGGTAGAAGCCTTGTCCTCCACATCTTGGTAGAATGGCTAAAGGCATGACATTGTAGAACTCCAACCTCTCTTACTCCCTATATTATATCATAAATAGTTGGTTCGGTTGATCTTTAGATCTCGAAAAAATTGACATACCGTCCTCCATCCGTCTCCTTTTAATTTACCCTTTTATGTTTTTTTTTTTGTCATTAACGCTTGACATGAATATATTTATATTAATATGTATTATAAAAAATTCTTAAAAATTATATTTAGAAACTATAATCTTTAAATTTTCATTTTTATATAAAATTTTAATATTTTTATGATAAATTTTTAAAGAAATAAAATTAAAAATTAATTACTGTGAATAGTAGAAGATACAACTTTTGTGAGACATGAGGAATATGTATAATTGTATATTTTTCCCTTGTATACTCATAATGATGCTTCTGAGTATAAAAAAAATATAAGCCTCAATGCCTATTTAGTCTAAAGATTGGCTTTGGTTAGGTTTAATATCATTCAAATTATGAGCTAAGCAGTTCTAAATTTTCAAACCAAAAGTATGTATCAAGCAAAAGGGTAAAATTCATTTGTAGTCTCTACCCTTTTGCCTTATCCTAAATGGGCCCTTAACCTTCATTTTCTCATCTTAAAGACCCTAATCTTTTAGAGTTTCTTTCTTAAATAGATGAACAGAACTTATATCAATCTTGTCCCTAAAGTCCAACATCTTGAAACTATTCATGATTATCATATGATTAGCTTATGCAACACAACCTACAAAATTACGTTAAAGCGACGGCTCATTGTCTAGAGCTTCTCATGAATAGGTTGGTTTTAGATTTTTAGAATGCATTTATTTTGAGGCAGGCTATTCAAGACAATATCATTATTGCCCAATAGATGTTTCAAGCCATTAAATCTACTAGCAAGTATAAGGGCCGCAAGGGTTGTAAACCAGCCTTGAAGTTAGACATGAAAAAGGTGTACAATAAGCTACATTGGAGTTTTATCATAATGGTCCTCCAAGAAATGAATTTCATTGAGCACAAGATTAACATCATCATGCAGTGAGTTAGTAAGGTCCTTTATTCAGTCCTAATCAATGGAAGTCCCATAGACTGTTTAAGCCAAAACGAGGTATCAGATAGGATGATCCTCTCTTTCCATGTCTATTCATTCTTTGCAATAAAGTTTTTTCATGCTTTCGGTCACATCAGCAATCTAGATGTCTTATTCTAGTCTTTAAACCTTACATTGGAGGTTTTAGCATCAATCATTTGCTATTTACCAATGATTGCCTTATTTTTTATCGCTCGGGCTTTCTATCTACACATGCTTTGAAGAACTCCCTAGACCAATACCAGAAAGTAACTGACTAAGAAATCAATTTTCAGAAATTAGAATGGTGGTTTAGTAAAAATATTCCCATGAGATTCATTCACCTTTTTTGGAAGATTTATATTTATATTAATGTATACTATTAAAAATTCTTAAAAATTATACTTAGAAACCATAATCTTTAAATTTTTATTTTTATATAAAATTGTAATATTTTTATGATAAATTTTTAAAGAAATAAAATTACAAATTAATTACTGTGAATAGTAGAAAATACAACTTTTGTTAGACATGACGAATATGCATAATTGTATATTTTTCCCTTGTATACTTATAATGATGCTTCTGAGTATACAAAAAATATAAGCCTCAATGCTTATTTAGTCTAAAGATCAACTTTTGTTAGGTTTAATATCATTCAAATTATGAGCTAAGCAGTTTTAAATTTTCAAACCAAAAGTATATATCAAGCAAAAGGGTAAAATTCATTTGTAGTCTCTAACCTTTTTGCCTTATCCTAAATGGGCCCTTAACCTTCATTTTCTCATCTTAAAGTCCCTAATCTTTTAGAGTTTCTTTCTTAAAGAGATGAACAAAACTTATATCAATCTTGTTCCTAAAGTCCAACATCTTGAAACTATTCATGATTATCATATGATTAGCTTATGCAACACGACCTACAAAATTACATTAAAGTGATTGGCTCATCGTCTAAAGCCTCTCATGAATAGGTTGGTTTTAGATTTTCAAAATGCATTCATTTTGAGGCAGGCTATTCAAGACAATATCATTATTGCCCAGTAGATGTTTGAGGCCATTAAATCTACCAACAAGTATAGGGTTCGCAGGGGTTATAAACCAACCTTGAAGTTAGACATTAAAAAGGCATACAATAAACTACATTGGAGTTTTATTAGAATGGTCCTCCAAGAAATGAATTTCATTGAACACAAGGTTAACATCATCGTGCAGTGAGTTAGTAAGGTCCTTTATTCAGTCCTAATCAATGGAAGTCCCATAGACTGGTTAAGCCAAAATGAGGTATCGAACAGGATGATCCTTTCTTTCCATCTTAACCAATCAGGATGATCCCCTCTTTCAATACCTTTTTTTTTTTTTAACAGCAGCAAGAAAGAGAATAGATTACTAAGACAAGAAAAACAAGGTTACAGACCTAGCAAGGAGCTAGCCCTAGAAACCTCACAAAGACACCCCACAGACCCTACAAACACCTGCTACAGAATCTTTAGACAGTACACAACCCACCCCCCTTACAACCAATTCTGAACCGCCATTTTTGGATTAAAAAACCATTCAAACCAACTACAGCTAAGTTTTGGGCACCTGTTCCTAATCCATAGGTAGGACAAACTTTGAACTTGAAAGATCACCTGCCCGACTGATTTGCTACTATCTGCAAAGACTAAACTATTTCTTTTATTCCAAATAGACCAAACCACAATGAAAGTTATAGCCTCCCAAACCTTCTGATGAGCCGTATTAAGGTAACCCAACTGATGACCAGCCAAAGCTTGCCTCACGTTCCCTGCTGTCATTGCTTGAACATGCCACCACGAATAAACTGCTTTTTCCATACCTATTCATTCTATGCAGTGAAGCTTTTTCATGCTTTTTATCACATCAGCAATCTAATGGTCTTATTCCAGTCTTTAAACCTTATATTGGAGGTCCTAACATCAATCATTCGCTATTTATTGACGATTGCCTTATTTTTTATCGCTCGGGCTTTCTATCTACACATGCTTTGAAGAACTCCCTAGACCAGTACCAGAAAGCAACTGACCAAGAAATCAATTTTTAGAAATTAGAATGGTGGTTTAGTAAAAATATTCCCATGAGATTCATTCACCTTTTTAGGAAGATTCATTCATTCAGGGTTAGTATCTCAGTTTTGAAGAAATGGGTACAATAAACTACATTGGAGTTTTATCATAATGGTCCTCCAAGAAATGAATTTCACTGAACACTGGATCAACCTCATCATGCAGTGAGTTAGTACAGTTTCTTACTGGCTCCTAATTAATGGAAGCCTCACATAACGGTCTAAGCCAAAACGAGGCATCAAATAAGATGATCCTCTTTCTCCATACTTATTCATTCCTTGTAGTGAAGCTTTTTCCTACTTTCTATCATATCAACAATCTAATGGTCTTATTCTAGGCTTTAAACACAATATTAGAGGTCCCAACATCAATCATTTGCTATTTACTGAAAATTGCCTTGTTTTTTATTGCCCGGGCATTCTATCTATACATGCTTTAAAGAACTCCCTAAATAGTACCTGAAAGTATAAATCAATTTTCAGAAATTAGAATGGTGATTTAGTAAGAATATTCCCATGATATTCATTCTCCTTTTTAGGAAGATTCATCCATTCATAATTAGGATCTCAATTTCAAAGTACCTTGGAATCCCATTTGATTGTGACTTTTTGAAATCGGCCTCATTTGAGTTCTTAAGTGACAGAGTGGAATCTAAACTAGTTGCTTGGTGAGGGAAGCTTTTGAACCTTACATGATGCCTAACTTTGATTCAAGCTTCGCTCTCTTCCCTCTCGATTTAGGTTATGTCCCTTTTCCACATCCCCGTTACAATAAGTGATAAAATTACCAAGTCAATGGTTCAGGTTTTGGTGGAAAAGGTCAAAATAGAGGAATGAAATCCATTTTTAGAGTAGATTTCATTTGATGTTAATAAAGGGTACAAGCGGCCTAAGAATTAGGGATCTTCGGTAGTTTAATCAAGCATTGTTGGCTAGAACTTTTTAGAGGATTATGCACAAGAATCCTAAATACTTAGTGAAAAGGGTTTTTTAATCTAAATATTGTCGAAGCAGATCCCTGTGGAAGGCTCATCTTGGAAGTAACCCAACTCTAATTTGTAGAAGTTTGGTTCTTGGGAAACAACTGCTTGAGCCTCATTTGCGCTGGACCATTAAGGATGGAAAATTTGTAGACATTTAGCATGATTATTGGCTACTAGGGTTCTTTCCTGCTAGACTTCATGAATGCATGTGTGACATCCCTAGAAATCTGCAGTTAAAGAAGGCTGTTAACCTACTTCATCCAGTTTCTAAGGATTGTAATTTTTTAGTGCTTACTCTCTGTTCCTAGCGGATATTACTCAAACCATCATGTTTACTACTTGAAGAAGTATTTCAGGCAAGGACTGGCTAGTCTGGAAAGGGGCGAAAAATGAAATTTACACACAAAAAAAAAAGTTATGTTTCCTGTCAGCTTAGTAGGATCTCCCAAAATGGTACTGACCTTCCTGATCATTTGCCTATTGATTTTTTAAAGGACATGCAGGCTGTGCACATCCCCTTAAGTTCAAAACTTTCATTTGGAAGTGTTGCATGGGTGTCGTTCTTACTAAGCTAGAATCATTTCAAAGGAATATCACTTTTACATCGATTTGCTAGAGATGGAAAAGTAAGAGGAAGACTTAGTCCACCTTTTCTTCAAGTGTAAGGATTTTCAATCAGTATGGGCACAGACTTTCTGATATCATGATGCCTAACTAATAGGATTCTTTTAGTTTCTTATTTTAGATTATCTAGCACCAGTATTCAAAAGAGTCCATATAGAGAATTAACCTGATCTTAGTAACCATTTGGAGTATCTGGTTGTGCCAAAATTCTCTAGTTTTCTCAGGCGAGGCTAAGCCACTAGGTCAAATCATTATTGCAAAAGAAAACCTCCAGAATGACTATCAAGCAGCAAAAGCTTATAAATCCTTCTTGTTAAAGCTTCATCAACCGAACTCTCCGCAGAATATTATGATATTGGATAATTGAAACCTTTGAGATACTACATCCATTTTTTTGGTTGATGGTGCTTGGTGCAACATGTTGGTGAATGGTGTTTCGGGATGGACCTATAAGCTTCCAGACGAAAGATATCTAAAACAATAGTGCATTTTAGGCCGATGCCCTTTGGCCTTGTTTCCGGAGCTTTGGGCTATCTTGGCAGCCATGAGATTTGTTGTTGCAAACAATATATTGAATTGTACGATCTTAACGAACTATTTGTATGAGTTTTTTCAGATTGCTAACTACTTGATAATTCAAATTAAGATTAGGGAAATGGTTATAAGGATTAGGGAACTGACTTCCTCTTTCCAACGGTTATCCTTAATCAAAATCTAATGGTAATCTATTAGGGTAGCCCATAGTTTGGCAACTAGCTATTTACTTTCTTCCCCTCCTTTGTAGTTGTTCTGTTTTTTCCCTTCCATTCTAGGAAACAAAAAAAAAACATATAGTCCAAGGATGAATTATATAATTTACCATTTCAATTAGTCATGTGGTCATCACATTTTATGAAATATTCCCTAAGATAATTAAATATTTCGGCCATTAGTTTCACCAATGGCTAATTTGTCATTTTCACAATCACTGGTGACAAATACTCTTTTTTAAATGAAATGTGAATAATGGATTTAACTGCAAAAAATAACAATTGGTGATCTGTGTTGTAGTGGATACATTAGTGAGTTATTTAACCCTTTTGCCTTCATATTAAAAAGTTGTGATATTTTAAGGCATTACAAAATTAAAAAAAAAATGTGCTGATGAATTTAGGATGGATGGAGAATCAATAATATTATAAACAACTTATTATATGCTACCACTACAACACAGATGCAAAACTGCGACTGAAAGTTTAGTCGCGATATCGCCCAAAAGCGACTACTTCGTGACTGTGGATAACAGTCACATTTTTTCAAGCCGCAATTTTTTCGTGATTGAATCTTGACTACTGAAAGCAACTAAAACTTTCTATCAAGAATCAATTGAAAATATTATAAGCTACTTTGAACCTTGTGACTGACTACTTCAATTGCAAGGTTAGCGACAACCACAGTCAGTCGCTATATTAGCACTTTTATCTTTTAAATAAAATATGTTAATATTTAATATTATTAATATTTAATTAATATTATTTAATTTAACTAGGTATTTATTTCACCTTTTATTTAATTGAAAGTTACATTAAATCAGTATGAATGTTAACTTATTTTAATTATTAGTAACAAAATAATCAAATAATGAAATTTAAATTTAAATAAAATATATTTATATTAATATAAAAGTCAACATATATAACTAAACATAAAATTTAAAAAGTCACAAAATTCATAATTCATAATTCAAAAAATTTAAAACTCAGATCTAGAGGCGAATGAGGTGAAGGAGGCCGAAGGCGAGGCAGAGAAAACAAAGGCAATGGTGGCGAGGTTGAGACGGATGTGACAGCAATGAGGTCAAGACTGAGGCGATGACATCAAGGCCAAGGCCAAGGCGGAGGAGACAAGGCAACCGTTGCGAGGCCGAGGCTAAGGCGAAGGCAGTGAGGCCGAGGAGACTCGGTGACAACAGCGATGACAAATGGCGAACCGGCAAGGTGAATGGACGGTTGAGGAAGATGAAAGATGAGAGTGAGAGACGAGAGTGATATGGGAGCTAGAAGGTTGAAAGAGATGAAAGACGGAGATGAGAGTGAGTGATGAGAGTGTTATGTTTGAAATGGGTGAGACAACCAGGTAAAGAAGAAGAGAAGTAGAAAAGAAGTAGCTGGAGCGATTGAACTCTGACTGTAACCTAACTGAGCCTCTTTTTATTTCAACTGTTTAGCGACTAAACTCTGACTACAATTCGATTGAACCTCGACTGACAAATTTAGTTGCAAAAGCCAGATCAATACAATTGCCCCATACATGAGTGTAATAGAAATTCAGTTGCTATGTTCAAATTTTTTCTAGTTTTTTTACTTTATATTTTCATAGATACAAATATATATGTGTGTGTGTGTGTGTGTGTGTGTGTGTACATACACGAATATAATTACATATGTGGTACAATCATAAATATATATATGTTCATGAAATTTTCTCCATATAGATAATTTCAAAAATTAAAATTAATAAAGAAATTATATCATATACAGGGAAGTATAAACCATAAGAACAATTCTTATATATTAATAATTAATTAGACTCTAAACATGCAAACCCTAAATTAACCTTTAAACCCTAAATTAAACCTTAAGACCTAAAACCCTAAGCCCCCTAAGACCCTAAAACCCTAAACCCTAACTTTATATCCCTAAATTATAAACCTTAAACCTAATTATATACCATTAACCCTAATGTTTAAACCCTAGATACAAACCCTAAAACCCTAAATCCTAAATTAAACCCTAATACCTAACACCCTAAACATTAATTCTATATCCCTTAACTCTAAGACCCAAACATTAAACTATATTTATATATATCCCTAAATCTTAAACCGTGAACCTAATATACCATTAACCCTAAGCCTTAAAACCTTAAAAAAAATACTAAACCTTAAAAAAAACCCCAATATATATATCCCTAAACTCTAAAAAAACTCTAAACCCTAAATTGTAAAACCCTAAACCCTCTAAGGATTGTTTAATTAGGGTTTAGTATTTGTATTTAGAGTTTAGGGTTTAATTATGGTTTGTATTGAGGGTTTAGGTTTTAGGGTTAATAGCGGTTAGGTTTAGGGTCTAATTAATAAGGTTTGTATTTAAGATTTAATTAGAGTTAGGTTTTAATTAGGGTTTATATATAGGGTTTAAGGTTTAATTAGGGTTTAGAAAACCCCAAAACCCTAACAACATACATACACAAAAACCTCAAACCCTAAATCGTAAACCATAATTAAACCCTAAACTCTAATTCTTTACCCCTAAACCCCAAACACTTAAAAAAAACCCTAATTAAAACCTAAACCCTAATTAAACCCTAAATCCTAAATTCTAAATACAAGCCTTATTGATTAAACCCTAAACCCTAACCCTAACTACCATTAATCCTAAACTCTAAACCTTAAATATAAACCCTAATTAAACCCTAAACCTTAAATACAAATCCTAATTAAAACCTAAACACTGATTCCTAAACCCTAAACCCTAAATACAAATCCTATTAATTAAACCCTAAACACTAACCTTAACTACTATTAATCTTAAACTCTAAACCTAAATACAAACCCTAAACCCTAAATCCTAATTATACCATAAACCCTAAATACAATCCTTAATTAGAACCTAAATCCTAATTAAACCCTAAACCCTAAATAGAAACCCTATTAATTAAACCCTAAACCTAACTACCGTTAACCTTAAAACCTAAACCCTAAATACAAAGCCTAATTAAACCCTAAACCTTTCACGAACCCTAAACCCTAATTAAACCCAAAACCCTAAATACAAACCTTAATTAAACCCTAAATGCTAAACCTAATTTATACCATTAACCCTAAATCTTAAACCCTAAACTTAATCTATATATACCATTAACCCTAAATCCTAAACCCTAAATGCAAATCCCATACCCTAAATTTAAATACCCTAATACTTAATTAAATACCCTTAAACCATCTTAATTCTATACATATCCCTAAACCCTAAAAGAATTCTCAAACCCTATTTAATCATAAAAAAGCTCTAAATTAATCCTATAATAAATCCCAAAACCCTAATATTAAATTGATTCAATTAATACCTCTAACTGTATACTAATTTCAAACCCTAAACCTTAAAGAAAAATATCAAACCCTAAATTTATGTCCAATACCCTTAATCTCTTAAAAAATCCTGAATCTTAATACTAAATCCCAAAATCTTTAAAAAAAAATCCAAACCCTAAAACAAAAAAAAAATTCCTAATACACATATCCTAAACTCCAAAAAAATCTAAACCCTAAAAAGGCAAAACTTCTAAATTAACTTAGCCATTAAGAAGGAAACTAAGGTAAATTGGACATCTAAAAAAGCAACTTAAAGGCGACTGCAGCCAAATCTCTTAAACATTTTCGACTGAAAGGTGACTAATATTTCTACGATTGAAACTTTTAGTCGCCTATCAGTTGCAATAAAAAGTGAACCTTTTAAGTTCTGATTGATTAGCAATTGAAACACCTAGCAACTGACTTTCAGTTGCGATTTTGCATTCGTTTTGTAGTGTACTATGATTCTGTTTTTCTTTGAATATTTTCATTCTAGTTTCCACAATACAATGAATAAGCAATAATCCAAAAAATTTTAATCAATTATCATCCCGAATTCCCAACCACAAGTGATGATGCACAACCATACTTTTTAAACTCATTAGTTGAAAAATAAAATAATAAAGGGTAAACTTCACCTATCATCCCTAAACTATATCCCATATTACTTAATCATCCTCAAATTATTAAGTGTTGTATCAATGGTCCTTAAACGATTTAATTGTTACCGTCTAATCATGTTGTCGATCACGGTCATTAAGTATGAACGAAAAAATAATGTGGTTGCTAATGTGGCTTTGAAAACTTGTGTGGCTACTGATGTAACGTCACTTTTCCGTTCATCCTTAATGGTCTGATGGACAGCAGCACAATACAAAAACAATTAAATAATTTAAAGACGATTGGTGCAACATTTAATGATTTCAGGATGATTAACGAATATAAAATATAGTTTAAGAACAACAGATGAAATTTATCTAATAATAAAATAGCATGAGTCACAATTTCTAACTCCAAACTTGATAAGAAGTCAAGGATCTTGTGCAAGTTGAAGAGATCCAAACCAAATGACCAGGCCTTATTATTATTATTATTTTATAATCAAAAAAAAAATTTAAAAGCTAAAGTTTAAATGGGTCCTAAGAATTTAAGTAGTTAGCATATGAGCACAGTTGACCACATTCCCCTTTACTGTCAGGGGAGTAAAGCAGCAAAAAGGGCTTGTCAAGCTGATGAGGTGTGTTGAACATCATCTGCCAACTCCAAAGACAAAGGAGAAAAGCATGAACGGTTGAGTAAGTGGAGAAGAAAGAGGATGGAAGAATAATAAATAGTTGCTGTAAAAATTGATCAAATTGTTTCCAATTGGTCCAAGTTATGACAGAAAAGGCACGCGATGGCCGAAACGATGACTAGTGTTTGTAACGGATCTTCTCATCGCAAACATCGCGTGACGAGAATGAGTTTAGTATTTCTGAGAAAGGCGAAAGCTCCTTTTAGGCATAAACCAATCTTAAGTGCTTAAGTTATCCTTTATTTGTTAATTCAGTTATCCTTTATTTGTTAATTCGGTTACCAAGTCCTTTTCTGTTTGAATAGTTCACCACTAACATGTAAAACGACTCCCCTCTCTTGAGCATTGGAATCGAGCAAGAAACCACCATCCCTTTGTCTAAGAAGGTTTGTTGCTGCAATGACCAATTACAGCTAATCAATTCCGTTCCCATTTTTAATATTCATTTCTTTTTTTTTGTTTGGAACTGTTAATAATTTGTCTAATACTCACTCAAAAATTTTCTTTTAGAAATTATATATATTTCTGAATAGGGTAAAATTCATTTGTAGTCTCTAATATTATTATATTGTCCTAAACAGGCCCCTAATTTTCATTTTGTTATCTTAAAATCTGTAATTTATCAGATTTTGTATTAATTGTGGTCCTTCGTGATTAACTTTGACAGAATTTCTAACAAATGGCAACTCTAGTCCATGCATTTTCTTCATCTCACTAAAAACACCCCTAATCTTGTCGATCACGCAGATGCACCACCACATTTGCAAAAACCCAGAATAATGTTTCATCTCTGCAAAGCTCTTTGCTTGCTTTCTCTCAATTACTCTTCACACCTCCAGAAATCCCCTATCTCGTGTTCCAGCCTCACATGTTGGAAGGGCAACTCCTAGTCTCCGAAGGCAACATCGGCCGGCTCAGAGAGGAGTTTGACAGCACCACCAAACTAGGCAACGGGAACCACAACGAAGCCTCTGATGACCAAGAGGCTCAGCGTCCCAAGAAGAAACAGTACCACGGCCACCCGGCACCAAATCCAGGAGATAGAAACGTATATCCACTCTTCAATTATTTTTACTTATTAAAATTAAATCACCTCCCACAGAACAATTGCCTCGGGCCGCCCTAACCCCTTAGTCTCTACTGTGATCTGAAGTTTCTCGTCTCATCTCTCCGGGGGCGCTGTGATGGCTGTCAATGACTGGATAGGGAGGATCAGGAGGAGGCAGCGATATCAGAGAAGGAAGGGGAGGTGATCGGGGTGCGGGGTAGCCAGCTACGGAGGTGGTCAGATCTGAGAAGGAAAGTAACGGTGGCGTGGCAGATGAAGATTAGCTAGTGGTGAGCAAGTACGGGCATGAGATGCCATCGTGGCCGTCAGGCTTGGCACAGACCATGCACATGCACGTACACCTTAGTCCTTTGTGACAGGTTTGTTAATCATTTGTTTTGGCCACTTTGAAATGAAAATAAGGTGAGGATCGGGCAAATTAAAGATTTGTTCTCTTTCGTGATAGGTTTCTTCTCTTGAAAACCAATGCGGTTCACAAATTTTGTTGGCTGCTGATTTGATTTCTCCATTTTTCTTATCCATTATATCTAATTAAATGGTGTGCATGCCTTTGACCAAAGTTGATCAAGAAAAAACGGGGGAGTGGCAAAGTTGGGATCTGAAGCGAGAGTCAAGATGTCCATCGGCGGTGCTGATGCCGATTTTGATGCCCCTTTTTTTGGGGCTTCCTGGACAAGTGAAGTTGGAGAAGAAGTAAGAGAAAGAGGAGAGTGGCCATGGAAGAGAGGGAGAGGTCAGCGGTGTGAAAAGGTATTGGCTGACTAGGTGAGTAAGTTTGTGTGTGTGTGTGTGTGTGTGTGTGTAGGCGTTGTTGATGCCGCCAAATAGCTCGTCGGGAGTGGGTCAGGTCAGAGACGGTGAGAGAGAGAGAGAGGGGGGGATGGTGGTTGAAGTGTTAAATTTACTAACTTGAGAGTGCTTTGAGTGAGAAGAAGAAAAGTAGGACTAAAGTGTGTATTTTCCGTCAACATAATTTAGGGAAAATTACAAAAACTCCCCTGTAGTTTGGTCTAATCAACATTTTGCCCCCTCTATTTTGAGAAACATACACTTTGCCCCCTATTTTTTTTACACTGCCTGATAACAACTTCTAAAACTGTATTTAAATTATACGATAATCATATTCCAATAATTTCAATCTCTGTAGTATTTTTTTTATAATTAATAGATATTTTAAACTATCAATTTTTTCTTTCTGTAAATGTACTTTCCCCCCTATAATTACATATCAGTATTTTTTAAAGTTCGGTTGGTTGTAAAAAAAATATAAAAATCTTGAAATTACTAAAAAATTATTACCATATAATTTAAATTAGGGTTTCAGAAGTTGTTGTCAAACACTGTAAAACAAATAGGGGTAAAGTGTAGGTTTTTGAAAATAGAGAGGGCAAAGTGTAGGTTAGACAAACCATAAAGAGGTTTTTGTAATTTTTTCATTCTGTTAACTTTAACTGTGAAATTAATGGAAGGAAGGACACAATTAAGACAAAATCTAACAGGTTAGGGTATTAAGAGGACAAAATAGATATTAGAGACCGTTTAAGACAACGTAAAAAAGTTAGAAACCACAAACGAATCCTACCCTTTGTGAATCTTTTCCCTTACCCAACTTAGAAAAAAAAATTAGTAAAAATAACTACGCTTCACAAAAAATGTTTTAAAAATACTTATCATTCTTCTTAAATGGTAAAGTTTTATTAAATATTCAATTTGAGCAAATAATCATCATATATAAAAATAAGTTAAGAAAAATACATTAATGGATAATGCAAAACTAATATAGTATCTAATCTAAATATATATATATATATGTAAAATAACCTTTTCCTTAATTGTCACCTCACTGATTTCCATGTGACCATTTTTATAGTTTTTTATTTTTGAATGAATTGTCAGATGAAAAATGAAAATCCAAAATTGTCCATAAGTAAAATTAACGGAACTTTAACATCATTAATTTGATTTAATGATACGGATCATTTTACATTTACTCTCATCAACAATTCAAGTTTCCTCAATTAAGAGCCCATTTAATGCATTCAATTAAAATTATTTAGTAACAATTTTCGGTTCCCAGGCAATTGAATTAGAAAAATATACTTACCGGTGCCTTAACCTTTGAATTTAGACGGAAGACAATAAATTCTTACATAAAGCAAATTATATATGAAAATCATCAATCATGCCAGTACCAATTATTTTCAATTATGTTAGTCAAGTCTCAGTCCCGTAAAATCCAAACTTATTTCCAATTGTGTTAATGAAAAAGTCTCTCAATGACACAAAAGTACAAATTTTTGCTATCAAATCGCCGTTTTGTTCCCTTAAATTCAACTAGTTTAAATACTTAGCGGTGCCACGGAACCACAAAAAAAAAAAAAAAAAAAAAAAAAAGTGAAGTCAAATACCAGCAAATTTGAACAGTACATGCAATAAAAATACTTTTACCAACCTATAATGTGCACTAATTGTCCACCTCAAATCGATAATCAGGTAGCAGTTTTGTTCACATCCTTAGCATCATTTCCTGTTGATATACCGTTCACACAACTGCGACAAAATGTAATACGTATATATTTATGACTATTTACATAAATTTGGGAAAAAACCTTTATTTTTTTTTTTTACCTGGTTGGATATGCCGATATAGATTAAGGACACTGATTCGTCAAATTATATATGGGGTGATGACGGATCTGTGAGCTGTGAGATAAGAATTTAAATTTTATTATTGCAAAAGAAAAAGATGAGGTTAGATATATATATATAATGTTAGCTAACTACATACAGTATTTCAGCAGCTTGGATCTCCTGATCAGCAAGAATAGTGGAAGACGTAGAGCATCTTAATGAATTGTGATACATATTACACATTTCATCAGTTGTACTTGACCGACTACAAAAAATTACAATCAACTTTTACCACATCATTACCACATCATTACATCATAACATCCTCCTTAAAAATCATCAAAGTGAAAGATTATTGTTTTTTTACCAAATATAATGTGCTCGTTTGTTTGACACATTGGTAGCATCGGCATTCGCAGATAACCTCCTTTTAGTATTGAAAGAGTGTTGTCTTTGAGATAACTGATAGGAAAAATAATAATTAGGGAGATAAAATAAAAAAAAATGTAGTAGAAACATATATGGCAATGTATATGTATGTGCGTGTGTGTGTGTGTGTGTGTGTAGATTGTGAACAATTTTGCATACCACTGAAATTAATCATAGAAGCAATTGAGACTCATGTGCATAGTCAACAGGTTGGACCTTTTTTACTGTGAATCTAGAATAAAAGTTTTTTTGATTATATTTGGTAACTTCAATCTCCCAAATGAATTCCATACCCTGAAGATGTCGGAATTTCCTTGACAACTTTTTTTGTCCATTTTCCTGATGGATATTTAAAGAGCTATAAGGTAAAAACTTTTTTCATAATTAGGAAGTTTAGGAATAAAATGTAAACCGTTCGATATATCCGAAGTAATTCAGCAACTGAACAATGAAGCAATTGCTGAGCAACAACATCAAACAAAATAAAATGTCCTTCTGTATAACAATCTTGAACCTTGATGTCCACCCTATACCTATAAAATAAATATTCATTGTCATTATAAATTATTAGATTAGTTTATATGTCTGATATATAGATGTAAAAGTTTAATCAAACTAAACTAAATTCATTAAATTGTAATAAAAATAACAAATTAAGTACCAAGTTATAGGTGATCTGGTTGAAATCTGACAATTGATGCAATAGAATGATGGTCCCTAGTTAGTGACCTTCCTCAGGCAAGTGCGACATCCAGTATAATACCAAAGGAATTATTCATCAACAGAAATTATTGATGCAGAGCAGGTAAACACAGAATCCTAAAACAAATACAAAGAATTCGTAGGGTAGTGAAATATGTATGAGACATAGGCAAGTAGGTAACAATAGGATAGAACATCTATGTTTATAATCAAAAGTAGAAATTACTCTACCTTTACTGCAACACAACTACGAAGATACTCCAGTTCACAAATCATAAGACGATGAACTGACTTAGGACTTGCTGCCTCCAAAACTTGTGTTGTACTTGTATAAATATTAGAAATAGGAACTTCACCAATAGCAGGCCTTTCCAATGCATAAGAAAGAAAAATATTTGAAAATAAGTAGTAAGAATTTTTTTTTCTTATTAAACATACGCATTTATATAATAGTTGAAGAGTTGGGAATATACGACTGTAGAATATAAGTAACTTCCGGGAGGTCCAAGTTGACATATATCTTCATTCCACATGTTGATGTAAGGAAATATTTTCCTATATACAAAATGTGTAATTTGTAAGTCAATCTATTATATTAACTATAATAGTTTGATCATGATTGAAATATTACCTTATTTCAAAAGTCAAGAAAGTGTCATACCTCTAAATCGTTTAACGTAAGTACATGTAATAACCAATATTACATGATCTTTGAACCCATAAAATTCATCAAAAGGAACTAAATCTACTTTATCTCCCCATAAAACAACCTACATTTCAGCTTCTCTAGAAATTGAAATAGAAAAGTATTAGAAGAAATTATTTATAGATGAACAAAAATATTAGACATAAAATGTAATAATAAAGTTAAATTTTGAGAAATGTGTGCATTATTCTTCAACTAAATTGAACGCATTCAGCCAACCAAACCATCATTTTTATGTTGGTCACGAGTAGGCTCGCATACAAATAGCTTCCCAACAACATCTTTCTAATAATAACGATGTAAACATAAAAATAAATAGTTAGTTAAAAAAAATTAAATATTAAAAATTGAAATAACATAGGACAAAGTATTCAATTTTTGCAAAACAAACCTATGCGAAGCTTGTTATCAGGATACCTCAAGGGTATGTGAGAATAATCAGGAGTCTCAAATTTATGTTGACCAATATCAACACACTCAGCCAATTCCATAATAACAGTTGTGTAGCGAGAGAAATATATCTTATATAAGCACAACACAAGATTAAACGTTTTAGGAGCATCTACAACTGTTAAGTTCTTAATCGTATAAACATTTCTTTCGATAAGTAGCCTTCGGAAGCTTTCCACTAATGATGGTGGAACCCGTGCATATATATGATCATTCTCAAAATTTTATACAGTTTCATTAAGAAGTTATTTTAATTGAGAAGCAAACTTATAAACAACAAAATATTAAACTTGATGGCGAAAGATACTTACATTTGCATCTAAAAGAATCATATCAATGCCAAGAAAGTTGCCATCAAATGAATTAAATGCATCCTAGATCTGTGTTACTCGAACCTTGACTGACCAATTAAAACCAACTGTTGCAAGTTGCTGTATAAGGTGATTCTACTGTCTCATCTGCAGTAATAAAACATATAAAATGAAATTATACAGTCAATTAAGAAAATGAATTAAAATATGTTAGGAAAATATTTGATATGACTTACATGACAAGTAAAATGTTACTTCATCTAATGTCTATATAATTTGTCAAACACTTCAGTATATACAATATTTTTTGTTAAATAAGTGTTGTTTGACATCTTGTTTACTAACAACACATTCAATCCATCAGGAGAAGTGACACGGGAAGCAGCAACATATAGTTGCCCATGACCAAGCACTGGTTCAGGAAGATACAGTCCGACATGTTCAAATGTTTGCCCCTAAGTTTTGTTAATTGTCATTGCGAAACATGGTTTGATAGGAAATTGCCGATGTGATAGATTAAATGGTAATTGGGTATCATATGGCACAATTTCAATACGTGGAATGAAGCAATGCATGCCTGCATTTGTACCAGTTAATACTTCAGCCTCAATAACTCGCTCAGCTAATCTTGTAACTATCAATCTTGTCCCATTACATAGGCCACTTGCTTGATTAATGTTTCTCATCAAGATAACAGGCACACCAACCTTTAACTCTAATATCTGATTTGGAAGCCTAGAGAACTTTAAAGTGTTCAAATACTCAACAGTGTATAGTAAACTGTGTGCCTCAGCATTCTCAGATGTAGGAGATATATGATCTGCACTCATATATACCACACTATCTCCCCGCAATTCATTCATTAGACGATTATTAACAACATCAACGGTGTCATTCTTTGGCACAAGTATTGGCCTCTCTCTCAAGTATTGCCTATTAAATATGTTAATCTGTAAGTCCGGATACGTTGATGATATAACATCATGTATATGATCGTCCGTTCTAGGGATCAAAAATTTGTCTGGAATTTTTATCCATGTTGCTTCCTCCCCATCTTCATAAAGTTTTTGCAACGATAATCTTCCTTCCCCAAGTCCAAGAATCCAATCAGAAAATAACGCAACAGTACTAGATGCTGAGTTATGTAATCTCATATTTTGTGTAAGAGTATGGACTTGAGATTGTGACCATAATGAAGAAGAACAGACAATTGAAGCTATAATGTCATCCCTACTTCCACGAGTAATCACAGGCAAAATTTGTCTAAAGTCACCTCCAAAGACAACAGTTTTTCCACCAAAGACTTTATGCTCAACAGTGGGATCATGTACATGCATAAAATCTCGTAATGTTTGATCTAAAGCCTCAAATGCAAGCTTATGCGTCGTCGGAACCTCATCCCAAAATATCAAAGTTGCCTTGCAAAGGAGTTCAGCTAATGGAGTTGATTGTTTCACATTACACACTGAATCTTTATCCAACTTTATTGGGATTTTGAAACGGGAATGTGCAGTTCGCCCTCCAGGTAACAAAAGCGCTTCAATACCAGATAACATAACTGCTAATGCTATCTTCCCTTCAAAACGGACACGAGCAAGAATCATGCGCCATAAATAAGTCTTCCCAGTTCCTCCACTACCATAAACAAAAACGAAACCACCTGATCCAGTGTCAATTGAATTTATGATTGAATGATAAACAAATCTTTGACCATTATTAAGACCACTAACCGATGATGTATGCTCAGTTGCCAATGTAGCTCGATCATAATTAAGTTCTTCCAAAATCAATGAATTCTCTTCAATTATTAAAGCGCTAAGATTAGGGTAAGGCATAGCAGAAAATTCTTTCAAAGTTCTTCCAAGTCGATTCATCATATTCTCAATCTCATATAATGCATAGTTATACCTTTCTTGATTAGACAACACCAACTCAGGATTATTCCTAACCCTACGCTGCACAATGGTCATATCATTAGACAGTGCATCACAGTGTTGGTTCCAAAGCTCCAAAGGATTAACAAGTTGGCAAAATAAAAGTAACGTGACAAAAAGATCCCGAAGTTGGCTTCCCATTGCCCATTCTATAACTTCACGTAATGTCTCATGCCACTCACTATCTTCATCAAGCAAACTTAATGCTAGGCAAGTGTCCTTAAATGTAGGATGTAAAACACCTCGGACTGTGCGCAACTCCTCATATGATTTTGAGCCTCATTGTACATTTAGTAGCATACGAAGGTAGTATTTCTCACCAACAGTAGGATGCACATAATAGAGACTACCAACACTTCTCCCACGTACACATTTAGTCCATTCCTTAAATTGTCTATTCCAGACATATTGCATTGGAAACTCCACATATGTAAGTGTTCGGGCTTCAAAGTCAACGATATTGCAATGCATCCATGCCTGAAATTTAGCCATCTCATGAATGTCAGCATTTTCAAGGAATACAATATTTTGCTCATTTGGTAAGTGGAATGACAATCGCTCTACTGATGGATCATACTTATGAATATCAAAACCAAAAATTCTCGAGCAAGCTTCCAATGCGGAAATATACCTACAATCTAAAAATTGTTTGATTTCATCAACTTGACCAACAGAGCCTTCAATTACCATAGTTGAACGATCAGTCCCCTTGTGCATATATTTACATAAGTACTTAATACACTTGTCTCTATTTGCCTTCTCAATGTTTATGTGACAATCATGTTTAACAACCAAATCAACATTGTGTGGTACCATTGAACAGTTGTCTAGCTGTATTTCATTCTTTGTGACAGTAGTTGAGCAACGACTTCTTCTATATATTGGAAAACCATCCTCACCAATAGATGTTTCTGTTTGAAAAGGGAGTGGGTATTTCTTTTTACATCTTCCATTTACCATGCATGGAGTCCTACAATTTGCTAGTCCACATAGACCATGCATCATGTGTTTAGCCATAGCCTTAAAACCAATAGGATCTCTATCCTTATCATGTAACTCAGCTGATATGTATCTATCAAAGGAATCGGAATCATTTATTTTGTCTTCAGGGTGCAGGAAAATAGCTATATGAGCATGTGGAAGTCCACGCTTTTGGTGCTCTATTGTGACAACAACTGCATATATCACATAGTGAAACATGCCGTTATTAAATTATGCAATAATTCATGTTTAATACATAATTTTGACCAAATGACATTGATGGTTACATTACCTCCTATTGATCTTTCAAAATGTTGACCTTTTGTTATGTTTTGAAGTAAAGAGTATAGCTTCATTTCAAAAACACGGTCAACGATATCAGGCCTGTCATCAACAATCTGTCCGGGTATAAATTCCAAACACTTAGTAATCTCATTCCACTTAGGATTATAAGTCATTGTTATAAATAAATCTAGATGTTCAATCCACCGACATATTGCCATAGCATCTTGGTAGTTCTGCATCATATATCGTGGACCACCTGTAAATGACAAAGGCAAAATACAAGGTTTTCTACTACGATAGCCGATAGTGTCCCCCCTGTTGATGGAGTCTTGTAAGCCACATAATATTTCCGCACGCAATATATTTTGACGACTTCTAATGTAGTTGAATCGCTGCTTGAGGATGCAACAATATGCATAAACTACATACTGCTGGAAAAGTCTCCCACCTCGTAGGACCATGGAATGAACAAATGTACGATGTTGAAGTTGAAAGGCATAATACTCACGTATAGTCACTTTGTTTCGCATCATGCCATCCATTGTACCATCACGATGTAGGATTCCTTCACGCCAACCATCTGATCCATTAGGGAACAGAACAAGGAAGTGTAAAGACATTAACTTTGGGTGTAAAACATTAATTCTACGAGCACCATGAGCATGAGTATAAACAACAATATCTCGCTTGTCACTTTGCTCCTCATCCAGCCCAACAGTCAAGGCAGCAATTTCCTTGGATTCTGGTAGGTTATATCGACAACCATCTCCCACCCTTGACATTAAT
The DNA here is from genome assembly GCA_039654915.1 of Aquilaria yunnanensis. Classification (NCBI taxonomy): domain Eukaryota; kingdom Viridiplantae; phylum Streptophyta; class Magnoliopsida; order Malvales; family Thymelaeaceae; genus Aquilaria; species Aquilaria yunnanensis. Next base: position 80,912,001 of record CM077593.1, read on the forward strand.
AACCTCAATTGCACAGAATGGTTACCGGAATCCTGAAACATGTCACGTACATGCCTGAACTTTATCACAAGTTGGTTATAATCATCAAACATATGCTGAAGTCCTTCAATAATAACCCTGTCCATATTACTAGGATTTGAATTTCCAAAGCTCCTGATTCGATTATCGGTTTCATGCTTGGTGTCATGTATATACAACTGAGCAAATCTTGGTAGGTTACCTTCAGCAGGGACTAAAGAACTAATTCGATGATGATTTTCACCTTTGATTTGGATCACTGGTGGACCACCACCATTATTTATAGTCAAATTAATATCAACTCCAATGGAGGTAAAAGAGAAACGACAGTTGAACTACCGGATATTTTTTCGGAAATACTTTGAGAGTGTTCCACCCCTGTAGTCCATCAACGTGTGAAGAAATTCTGGTGTTAGTGCCTCATGTGGCAATTGCACCTTTCCCCTTTGTCAACATATAGAGAATGTAGGATGCCGTTGACGTTGAGATCGTACACTTCTCTCAGCATACCACACAATTGCTTGACAGTGTTGATAAGGGCAAATACGATCTGGTGACCCAAAATCTTCTCATTCCAGGAAACGTTCTATTTAAAAATATTTTAAATTACATGGATGACATAATGACTTAAAGATTACAGTAGTCAGAATCTTTGCGATGAAACTTACTATGATGTCGTACAATAGTTCGCTCAACCAATTCTTCATCTTCTTGATAAAAAAGTCCAGACAATAAATTATCTAAATGACGAATGGGTATTTAATTAAGGAAATGAAATTGTAAGAAATAAGATTCCAAAGGCAGAAAGGGTAATTTTACCTTCATTGTTTTCATCATCATCTTGAAGGTCTATGAATGGTAATCTGTCCATCTCTGTAACAACCGGCCTTCGTCTTTTATGAGGTAGTTGTAGGGAATTTGAACATTCACCAACTTCTAAATTCCTACTATTAAATGGTTGGGCTGAATTTTGATTTGTGATACATGAAACAGTGCCAACAATTCTGGAGTCATCAATAGAATGATTTAGCGAAAAATGATTCTGTAGGGTGTTAGTAATATCACGCAGAGGGGTACGTGAGCTTGCTTGGTGGACCATATTGTTCATAAAATGGCCTGAGGGGATAAGGTTCTCAAAGTTGTGAATGACATCACCAAGAGACGGATGTTGGACTGATTGATAATAAAGGCCAGATGTTTGTACATCAGATGACTTTTCATTATCCCTTAAAGAACAGTTAGATGATCGGTTCTCTTGTGACTGGGAAGCAATTGCACTTGACTGAAAGGTATTTATTCTCGGTCTATAATTGCTCGAAGTATTAGTAGGGGTCACAACTGTAGATTGTGACTGTGAACGTGCATGGGCACGTGAAGACGTATGAGATCGTAAAAGATGACTACATTGAGCTTTTCTCTGTTTAGCATCCATTCTACAATACAATATATGCTACTTATTAAATAGAAAATTAACACATCCTTGATGTAAAAAATAGGTACATTAGGTACAATGGTGAAAAATTCTAAAATGTGTTCAATTGTTATTTTTAAAACTTTTTAATCTGTTTGATGAGTGGGATGTGAAAAATTTCAAATATCAAGAATTATTTGATTTGGTATACAATTGATTAGTAATATAGGTTTGGTAGTCAGGTGTCAATTTTTCTTTTGTTTTCAGACCAAATGTCTTTAAAGTGGAATTAAATGTTTTCATTTGCAATTATTATATAATAAGATAATTACTTTTTTTATGTAAAAAAGTATAATTATTTTTAATAAATCATTCAAATATTATTTTATTCAATAAGGAAATAAATTATTTCATATGTAAAACAAACTTTTTAGTGGTTGAATTGAGTTATAAGCCTTTTTTTAAGCCCACAAAATGGGGTTGTATAATTAGATTTCATGACAGTTTGTTTCTTGATAACATCACAAATCATAATAGGTCTATATTATAAATAATTACTAATTTTGGGGGCATTTTGGACTGTTAGTTAATTGGGTCATAGAACCCATCCGGTAACTGTGGCTATACCAGGTCAAATTTTAAGGCTGAAAAAATCGGACAAATGCCACTCTCTCATCTTCGGTCCTCCCATCTCCTCCCATTCTCAACGAAAGACTAAACGCAGACGCACCTAGCATTAGCCAATTTCCATGAGGTTTAAATTCTTTAGTTTTCTTTTGAATCTTTGATTTTCCCTGTAGATCTATGGTCTATCCATGCCGAGTTGTGTAAAATGTTCGACGTCCCAATTCTCCATCATTACTCCCTGGCGATCCCCCTTCGAGGCCCAACTCGAACCCCAACTCCATGCAACAGAAGCAGCAGCAGAACCCCTCACGTACTTCGTCCTCTTCATAGCCCAACAGTAGATCCATCTGATCCGAGTCAAACTCGTGTCCAAGGCAATAGTGTGGGTGGTGATCGTGGCTCTGGAGATGTTGTTATTAGTGGGGTCATATTGATAGTGGCAGTAAGGTCGGCAGTGGTTCTTGCGGTTGTGGGGGCGGTCATAGACCCAATGGGGTTGGGTTTGATTTGGAATTGTATATGGGAAAGGAGAGGTTTGTTGCGCTACGTAAGCACATACCCAAATGCTGAGTTTAGAGGGGCTGTTGATGGCCAGAATGTCAAAGTTACCAAGGTAACGTTTTCCTTATATTGGCGTTTTTGTTGTTTATAATTTATTTTTTTATAATATTACTTCAAGATGATTTTAAATGTTAGTTGGAATCAGAATTGATCTTTGTATATTCATCATCTTTCCTAATTCTAGAGGTTTCATGCAATTTGTGAAAGGACACAAGGCTAAACATGACTGGTTGCTTAAGGTGTTGTTTTGAAAATGTCTTTAGTTGATCTAATATGTTCTTGTGATTTCACGGCATTATATCCATCTAAAACAGGACTTGTATTTGTTGATTCTAGAGGATTTGTATTCGCTTGTAATTTTTAATAGTTATTGTTTATGAGAATTCTGTTAGTTTATTTTTAGTTAACTAATTATAAATAAAATTTTGCAATAATCTTAATTATTTTTCTTATAATTCTATTTATACAAAAAAACATAGTATAAAGCCTTTGGGTCAAATAAGCTCAAATTGTTTCTTAATTATGACTAATTTTTTTCTTACTAACTTTGATAATATTTTACTTACTTAGATTATTCCTTTCATCCATCATGATTCACGTTGAATTATATATTTGTTCATAATAGAATTCACCATGATCAAAGTACTACGTTGTTCATAATATCCTTTTTTTTATCATAACAGATGATGAAATAATTAAGTCTTACGAATCCAAATCAAGACATGGGTGAGTAAAAATTTTTATTTTCAAAATTTTAACTTTTTAAGGATTGATCATTCTAATATTTTTTTGTTATATCTTAATATCTTTTTTTTTTAATCATAACAGATGATGAACTTTTTTTACTTGTAAGGATTGAAATACTCAAACATATATTTTGTCGGGCGCTCTCCACCCGTAGATCCCTCAAGCAAATCTTGATCAAAAACTGTCTTTTTATTATTAGGTCTTGATGCACTCAAGATCATTGTCTCCATCACTTCCCGCTTGTCCACTTCGTCTATCTCCTCCATTCCTGAACTTCTCTTAGATTTCACTTCTAGATCAATAATCTGTTGGAAAAAATAATAGTTTTAGAAAGGGTAAAATCTGGCTCACAACTTAAATTTTAAAACTTCAAATACCTTTCGAATAAGGAAAGCGTTCCTTTGTTTCTGGAAGTTGCACTCGATCTCCATGGACTTCAATTGCCCTTGCAATGTTGTATTTTGCTTTGTCACCTCTTGAAGCTCATGTTTGGCATGCACCCGTGCACTAAAATTGAAGTTAACAATTTGAAATTTATAAAAACCTTCCAACCCTTTGATTGCTTGGTAGCTAGCATGTTAGCGACTTTTGTATCTCGATGCTGATGGCTCTCCATGAAATACATGCTTGGTTCGATTCTTGTTCTCATCCTCAACTTGAATCTCGATGAATGTTAAGAATATTGCTAAGCACATAGTTTCTGTTCTGAAAACAGCTTCAGGAAGTTTGAAATACTTCAGGATCTTTTTTAGCAATCACACATAGCATACTGCAATAAGATTCATTACAACAGTAAAAGAAACTTACTCACCCTACACTGCAGGAAAATGATGTTGGTGAGAATTTATATAGGCAATTGTATGGATATAAATATAGCAAGTAAATTTCCAATTGAAGTTTTGTATTATATCTCTTAATCCAATCTGTTGCTTAATTTCTGCTGCACTTAATTTTGATTCTCATCCTGACGCAACTTTCCACAATTGGGTCCATAATTTGGGTTAAAATTATATTTTATTTACATAGTTGTGCTCATAATTCTACTCACAATTCCTTTATTATTTTTCAGAATAAAAATCGAACCAAATCTTTTGTAATAAGATAGTGCCGATTCTTTTGTAATAAAAATCGCACCCACATATACGAGAATTTTGTGTATAAAATAGTGCCGAACATGAAATTCTGCCATTAATCTCTAGTTTCCTTTATTTTTTGTCAGAATTAAAATCGCACCAAATTTAGAGTGCATTAATTGGAAATTAAGACATCGCATGGTAACTATTCGATAATGGAAATTCGGAAATGGCATTTGGTACGATAATGGAAATTCTTCGATAATTAAAATGCCATTAAGTCTGCCGTTATTTTGTAATCGAGGGTATTTGTGGAATATCACTTTTGTGTAACCACTGACGTGTTCAAATAAAAAATAAAAAATGACACATGTCACCATTACAGAAACATGCAGTTAAAGGGAAAAGACAAAATTCTCCCTAAAAATTGTCCTGTTATATATATATATAATAAGAATTGAAAGCTAACTGAATTTAATGGAATTATTTAGGCCGGGTTAATAATTGTTGCCAGATTTGAAAACCTGCCATTTAGTTTAATCCGTGTAAAAAATTGCTAACCATTTTGAAATATTGTCATTAAAGTGATGTCGTTGAAAATAAACCATAATTAAATTTAGAAATAAACCAAAAATAAACCAAAATTAAGGAAAATATTGTGCTGCGAACAACGAAATTACCCTTGATGTACAATGTTCAATTGCTATATAAACCGTACATCAATTCTGTTCTTTGCATCAATTTGGTTCTTTCACCCTTCATATTCATTCTTCACATTCTAAGTTTCCTTGCAACTACATAATACATGTCATTTATTCTTGCCACATTTGCTTGCTGAAAAGAATTCTTAGTCACTTCAATTTATCAGAAGCAATTTTTAACACTAATCATGTCAAGCTTTGTACATTCATCACGTTTATAGAAATCAAGGTTGATGATTATAACAAGAAGCAGAAGAAACATAGTTACCATAGTGAGCCCTCTACATGTAGGTTAAAGAGTAAACAAAATGTTGTGATGAAAGCAATCAAAGGTTTGGAGTCATTTTACTCATTTACAATAATAGATTTTAACCTCAGTTCACGTGTACATGCCAAAAACGAGTTGGTGGTGGAAAGCAAGGCCAATATAATGTTACCTGAGCAATTGAAACTCAATGAGACAAAGATCATGATTCTGAAAGATAAAAATTTTCTGCTAACATTCAGGGTATTAGAATATGAAAAAAGTAATTTTTTCCCTACTTTAATATATGTGAAAGTTACAATTCTAATGCTTTATGTGGTTGCAGGTTGTACAACTTGAAATGAAGGCTAAACAGTCTACCCAAACCGATGCATTTGATAAGGTTTATTACTTATTAGTATTTCATTATTTAATTATTTATGAATATTTATTAGCATTCAGCATATTTGTGGCTATATATGTACAACCACAACTTACTAAACAAGCACTATGATTGTTTCAGACTGTAAAAATTGGAAGCATATAAAAAAAAAGTGCAAAGATGGATAACATTGATAAAGTCAATGCATTTGAGATAGATAAGTCTAATTTATTCAACACATAACAACCACTGACAAAGAAAAGCTCGGTTTCTGACATTAGAGATATCACAATTGGTTCAACAGGTGTAAATGAGAAATGACTTTTAAGTTAGGACTTTTTAGTTATATGTCTCAATTTTAGAGTTGAAAATGAGAGCTAAGCAGTTGACTGTTCATGTTCAATTTAAAATAGCTATCGAGCTTAATATTTTGTTCATGTTTAGATTGAAAACATTATGAACTAGCCATGAACAAATTTTTAACCAATCAAGCTCGAGTCAAACTTGAGTTACTCATTTAAATTAAGAGAAAAAACTAGATTTGAGTGGAGCCTGGCCAAATAATAAGTATATAGAGTTTTGTTTGCAGAGTGTATCTAATTTGAAATTTATTTAGAGTTGACTTGGTAACAATCTAAATGAGCAACGAACGAGTTTTAACCCAAGCCAAACTAAAGCCGAGTTTAAGTTGTTCGTTCATTTTTTCTCCCCTACTCATTTCTTTTTAATTATTGTTGCTGACCTAAGTGATTTTTTAATATAGATTCCTATTTTTATTAATATAAGTGTGTTAATAAATGGCTTATAGCACATGACATGAATAACATTACTTTGGTTTTACCAAACTCTCAACTAGTTCAATTAACCAAACTCTTGTCCGATTCCGCTTTATACTTTGAAATTCGAATACAAATTCTATTACAATTAAAGTAAAAATATTAAGTAACATACTTAAAAAAACTACTATTATAGCCCTGTTTTTTAATTACCACTAAAAAATGGGGCAGATTTTCAGTTAGTGCAAAATAGTTCCTCAATACAAAAAAAAAAGGAATAGTTCCCCAAAATCCTTGGTTAACATATTGTCACAATGCTTAATTCTAGCAATCTGATCAAGTAATTTCATATAAAATTCCATACATCATATATCTTAGTGGTGAAAATTAATGGCATAATAATAATAAAATATTCAAACTCAGAATGACAATTCTAAAGAGTTGTCTAATTGAAATTAGCGATATTAAAGTACATTACTAGTTAAATTACTATCATAATTATTGATCAATCACAATAAATTGGAAAGAATACGGGATGATTTTAGAAACGGTAAATATTTTCAATTATTTTTTATACATTAAATCAATTTTCAAAAAGTAGGAGTAAAAGGACCGGTCAATGGCATTCAATTTGGACTTATTTGCATAGGAAATTTGAAGATAATTAAAAATATTCAAACTACGGTTTAGCTTACTTCTGAAAAATATAATAAGTTGACTAAATATGGAAAATAATGTTCTCTTTCCATCATTCATTATTTATCATTGAAAAGAAAAATAAAAAAAAAATGTCAATGTTAACTGAAGATAAAATCGGTTTAAAATCTTTCCATTTTTGTTTATACCATAAATCAGATTTTCCTTGACCTATTCTCTAACCCCTTGTACTATATAAGTTCATTAAAAAGGCAAATAGTCGACACAATTGAAAAAAAAACTGTGTGAAAAAAGAAGTGAGGTGATTAAAGAGAAAGCTGAGAATGTTAATGAAGCAGACAATGGAATGATAGTCAGCGGGAATCAGATTGTTGAAGCAAACTTGACACTCTACCATAAGTTCAAGAAGCAAACAGAGGCAAAGAAATTGAAGTGATCTATACGCTAAATTGCACAAAGCGTCTAAAAAACGGGGAGCTGGAAAACATCACTTTTCAAAATTTAAGTAAGTAAAAATGCATAAAAGCGAGAGCAAGATGACATTTGGAAGCGGAAGTGGGAGCAAAGACACAAAATAAAAGGATTATGCAACTTAGATCATAAGTCTCTCACCATGCCTCTTTTATTAAATAACTCTTAACTTTTATACTTGCAACTTGTAAATGGAAGTCAGATGAAGATGCCTATATAATCTGTAGATAGGTTCAGGGGTGAGGAGAAGGCAAAATAGGCTTTTTAAAAAATGTTGGCCATAGTTCAGAAATAGGGTGATTGAAATTTTTACATTCTTGGAGCAGGCAGGAATGATGCATCCAGAATATAAATTGATGCTATAAGAACTTGACAAGCTTGACATAGAAGCACATAATTTATCGTTCATTCCTTAAGAATTAGTCGAAATTGTCAAAATGAGTCATTATCCAATAACAATGAAATGCATAGTATAGTGTGGCCCCTTCAGCATTTTCTAGCACCAACATCATATTATTAGAACAGGAGATTCAAACTACAGAAATACTATATTCAAATATAAAATAAAATCTACTTATAAATATAAATATAGTATTTGAACATGAATTTATAAGTTGGAGTTCCGACATTACCCCATTTATCACTTAACAAATTCTTCCCAACAGCTACATATGATCTTCTCTCTTTAGATAGGTAAAATAGAATATATTTTTTTCATTTTGATAGATGAGGTAGATTTTAATACATAACTTCTATTTGCTATTACAGCTTTATGATTCCAATGACTCTAAATAATTAGTTAAATTCAATAATGATTGAATACTCATCTGTTCAGTTCGACAAGTAGCTGATCTTATGGATTGACAAGATTTAAAAATATAATATTACTTTCCTTTTGTATGGATTATCATCAGTTTGCCCATTATGAACAGACTTCTATAAATAATAAATTTGCAGTTGTTGACTTTTTATTCAAATTTTCCTAATGTTAATGGATTTTTTATTTCTTGGCCCTGGTTACTTTTGAATCTCGTGGCAACGCTGGTATTTAAACTAGTTATATACTAATACAGGATCATTTTCATGCCTAGAAACATCTTTTCCTTAACTCTTGCTTACATGTTTTTACTTTCATGCTGTCATCTCTCATCTTTTGCACTGACGTTTCAATTTTGTCATTCCATTAGCTATAAATTTTTTTTTTCTTTTTAGGAAAGTATAAAAAAGACATTAACACTTACCAAAAATAATTTTATTATTCTCAATGGTAAAAAGTATTAGTTTTTTTATTGAATTATAAGGACTTGAATTCAATAAAAAATTATTGTACGATTTTCAAATTTATGTTTTTTTTTGTTGAACCAACACATCAAAATAATGCCGGTATTTTTTTATTTTAAATTGATTTTTTCAACTATGCATTATACAAAAAAAAAACTACATTATGATGTGTGTTAATATTATTACCTTTATTGCATCTTAGACTTTTGTCATTCCTATTATAAATTTTCCCATATATACAAGTACATATTGAAAACAAAACCTAAACTAATAGACTATAGTGGACATATTCTTTACTCCATTTTTTCTTTTCATTCAATAATTTGATGTTTTTTTTTGTGGTGTGATTGACTACTATTAAATTTTTTTGCTTCTCATTTATTTTGTTAATTGTTATTGTATTTTTCATTTTAAATTTATAAATATATTTTACATTAGATGTTGTTATTATTATTTTCATTACTAAATCATGTTTATTTATTGAAAATATATGACACTTGATTGGAGCTTTTCTATGTTAGTTTCAAATTATAACTTTTTTCCATTACCTTCATTATTCTTCTTTAAAAGTTTTTTTTAAATTAATAATTAAAGAAATAAGCTAGCATTATATTAAGGGTTAATTAATATAGGCTAATACTATATTAAGAAGATGAGTGAACATGAAATATAATCAAAAAATTAAGTTCAGATTAAATTTTTTAGGTTAAGTCATTTTCTTTGGTGAATAGGTCAAATTTTTTATTTCTATTTGGGTAAAGTTCATGGGTGGTACCCTAGCTCATTTTCTTGTCCCAAATGAGTACCTGGTCTTTAAGTTTGTCCTTTCGAACTACCTAAACGCATATTGCATGTTTCAACTAGGTACTTTTTGTCAATTTTAGTGTTAAACTTGACGAAAAATGCTGATATGATATAAAAATATTAAAATAAATCTCAAAATAACACTTTTAGTCCTTTAACTTTTCTTCTTAAAAATTTTAAACCTTAAACTTTTTCCATGGCCTCCCTCCATCACTTTCATCGTCCCCGAATCTGTTTAAATTTTAAGAACCCTAAATCTAATGACCCTACCCTTGTCTTCTTCTCCAGTGGCTGCTTGAAGCGCCGCCTCCCTATCCACCGCCTTGCTCCACCCTCTTGCACCCCTCAAGCAGCTTCTCCAGCGAATTAAGCTTCTTAGTGCATCTAATTGTGGTGTTGTGACAACATTCCCAGTCAACGATTGGTTGACCCAATAAGTGTATTTTATTTAAGTGTTTTCACATAAGTATCTCAAGTTAGCATTTTATTAAGCAAGAAATATAAGCTAAGTTTAAAAAAGGGTAAGTTCAAAAGTGTGATTTGGCGCCTAAGAGTCAAAAGGGCAAATTAGTAATTTTGACCCAAGTGAGTGGCATAACTGTAATTTTTATAAAATTAAGGTCATGTAAGGAATTTTGATTGATTAAGTCAAAACCATAAGTTATCCTAGCTATTAGAACCATAATTTGAAAGAAAAGTGCAAAAGTTGCACTAAGTGCTCAAATGAGCCATTTATGTTTTAAGTGGCTTAAGTGTCCAAGAGGCTAAGTGTAAGAGGCTTTTGAAATTTTTTTAGGACCAAGGAGGGATGGTTTTGGGTGTGTGTTTAGTGGCCAAAGTGAAACAAAGGAGAACTTGAGGCCCAAGAGGCAAGAAATCAAGAAATATGTCTTAGTAGGGTGGTTAAGATATTTTGGGTAAGTTTGACTTCCTCTACCAATTTGTGTCTTTCCCAATTTCGTAGCTCCTTCTCCCCACCAGATTTCCTCCTTCAAAACTCCCAAATTGCTCAAATTTTCAACAAAATTGAAGGTCCCAAGGCAAATCCAAGAAGCCTCAAACTTGTTTTTGCTGTATTAGTTTCAATATAGCTCTTTGATGCTTGCTTTGAGCTTGAAACCTAAGGTAAGCTTCTTCGTTTTATTTGAGCTAGTTCTAAGTTGTTTGAGTCGCTAAAATGGTCTTGATTTGAGGTTCTTGGTGCCATATCTCATTGGTTTTAGGTCGGGAACTCAAGAGAGCTAAGTTGAGCTCAAGTGTGCTTGTGCTTTGTTCTTACTTTGTGGTTGAATTGAGGTAAGGTTTCAAGCTAATTTAGCTCAAATAATGCATAAAAATATAGTATTACATGTGAAAATGAAGTAAAAATAAGACCCGTGTGAATTGGCTTTAAGGATAATAAGGTTGGGCAAGTTTTGTGCAAGATCGCACGTAGTCGCACAATGCTAGAAGAGCATTGGTGACGTGCCGCCATTGGTGACAGTGACGTGAGTTGGCGATTGTTGCACTCTAGCAGTTGTAACCCAAGTGTAGGTTGTCGCAAGTAATAAAATCTCAAGAGTCCAAGTGTCGAACCACAAAGAAGTGAATTAAAAATACAAATTACGGGATTTTAAGAGAGAAAGTATTTGGTGGAAGGTATGAACAAGTGTGAATTAAAATTGAAATTCAAATAAAATAGCTAAGGTTATGGGATCTACTTTTAGTATATCGGAGAATTTAGTTAGTATTGACTTTCATTGACCTTAAAACGTCAACACTTGCTAATGGGTTCAAGTATCCATCATGCCAACCTTTGTCAACAATAACTCAAGATTCCAATATAGCCAGCAGACCCATGTTCAACAGAGGGAATCAAGCAGCTTTTGTGCCAATGATTTGACTATGATGAATCAAGACTCCTACTTAACAAGCAAGGAAGTTAAATAGATTAAGGAAGAAAATACCGTTAACGTTGTGATCCATTCAAATCAATCATAACCTCTATACCAAAAGCTTCACCCTTTCACCTTAGCAAAAAGAAGATTAGTTAGACATAATTAAAAAACATGTAGAAAAATGAAATAAACATGGATTGAAAGATCAAAAGAAGAACAAGAAGAAGAACGGGAAAACACTTGGACAGAGCTTCGATATTGAAAATAAGAACAAGAACAAAGGAGAAACTCTAAAAATGATACAAGAAAATAAAGGAGGCCTAAGAAATTGGCATCCTTCACCCTCCCCCCAAGGTGCCTATTTATAGATTTTTGGGGTGGGTGAAATGGTAAAAATAAAATGGTAAAATATAGGTAAATACAAATCAACAATGGCAGGCCGCAACTTATTTTAATTTTTTGGCCATCGTAGACATTAGATCAGCTCTTCCTCAAAGCACAGAAGTTGTAGATCTCCTCTTTAGCTTCGAATCGATAGCTTGCTCATTCAAATCGGACATCCGTAGCTCAAGTTATGATTTTTCTACCGAAACTGCTCTTCAGCAAATGAAATAACGAAGGGTCTCATCTATAATCAGATTTCGACAATGAAAACGATCAAACTAGCTTGCGGAATGAAGTAGAGTTGAAGACCTATGTGTTGGCTTTCAAATGAATTTAGAATCACTTAGTTCCGATGCCTACAGTTCCAGATATGATTTTTTCTTATGAAGGGCCGTCAAGTGATGATTTTTACCTAAAATAATTATTTAATATATATATATATTAATATTAATGAACAGTAAACCGCGTATGTACAGTGAATATGCGTATGAACAGTGAAATACATGTATGAATAGTAAGTTGGTGAATAGTGATATGTGAATAGTAAAAATGTGTGAATAGTAACCCCGTGGAAAAATGCTCAGAATATAGAAATTAATCATACTTAAAGTGTATAATGATGATTTAAACCCTTAATAACAATACACTTATGAGTATTCATCAAACGCCCCAACCAGGTTCTTGCTAGTCCCTAGTAAGTGTAACCTAAGAAAATAAATAAAATACATAATCAAACAATTCATGACAGATCATGCAATGAATATATGACACTTGTAAACTTAACTTGCAAGTAATTAATGAAAGGAGAAAAAGTTAAGTCCTTATTACTAGAGGTAGAGGATCACTCTCTATGTATTTGCACTTATTTTAAGGTGAGTTTGTAAACAGCTTACTTTGTGTTTCTCAATCCAGAGCTTGCAAGGGGATCCAACTTCACCCTCACTAGATTCCCAACAGGGACTACATGTAAATTTAAGTCCAATGGTCTTTATACAAGGTTGTAATGAGGCTGGGTTTGGTGAAAGCGGGAATTAGATGGAGGTTTTTTAATGTTGGAGTTTAAGAGAACTAGTAATACAATAAACAATAATTATGGGTACCTAAAACACTAAATACCCAAATCAACCTTAAGTCTCCAAGTCCTCTCCAAAACATAATTCCTTAACAACACATGAGTTTAGAAAACAAATATAGTTGAGTTTCAAACTTATTGAATTTAACAATTTTTTTTTTTTTACCTCTCTCCGTTTCAAAATGGCTGGCCTCATTTGATTTGCACAAATATTAAGGCTGAAGCTATTTTTTTTTTTAACTGTTTCCCATGATTATGCGTTTATCTATCAGAAAAAAATAAAAGAAGATATCTTTCATATTTACTTTAGTAAGGATTCCACATCGGTATGAGCATATATAATTTTATTTGAAAAAGAAATAGAAACATTTTTTTTAGACTGCCATAAAAGAAAAAGAGACTAAATATTATGAAACGAAGAGTTTTTTTTTTAAATTTATCTATATATTTTTTTTACTTTATTTTGTGATGGTTTTTTTCTTATGATCTCGCTTTTGCCTTTTTCTACTATAAATCAAAATTTGTTTAAAACTCAACCATCCAATGATATACACTCAATTTTTATGATTTAAACTCAACTCACCCCAATTTTTTCACTATGACAAATTAAGCACAAGGTAACCTAACATATTCTGAAGTACACCCCACACTTATTCTTTATTTTACAAAAAACAACACATTCATTTTAATTCCCTAAGCCCATAATCATATAAGCATCACTAGTTCCAATGACAATAAAGGATCAAAATGAAGTTGAAGTGTTTAACTATATAGGGTTCAAACAAAGAATAAGGCTATAAGGCTCAAAGGGGCAGACTGAGGGATAATGTACAAGGTTAGCCTTTTGGTAAATGGTTGGCTCTAAAATGCCATCTTCTTCCTTAAATTTACATACAAGAAGTGAGGTTGCATGGGTCCTTAAGGTCACCCATCCAAGTAAGGCCTAGCTCAAAACACAAAGTAAGCACTCTCAACAAAGAAATTCACACATCCTAATAAACAGTAAATGCTAAAAAGTGCTCACCGGTTATTTATTTTTGTTAGGTAACAAGCAACATACTTTAACATCTTTTAAAAATTAACAACCATTTCAAATTTACAAGGTATACATCCAATGATGATATTTTCATGAGTTGGGTTCCTAAATGCAAACAAACAACCTAAATTCACATTAAATGTTCCTACAGGCAACTATTTATGCTTGCAAGAAAAAAATATTATGCATGTCATATAAAATAGGATGCGTCTCAAGAGTGAAAAATTACTCTTTACTCAGCCATCATAAACTAAGTACTTTATCTAATGGTTTTAATATCAACACGAGAGAAACTAAACTAACAAAAATCAAATATCAACTATCCCTCCCCCCAACCAGATTAAGACATTGTCCCCAATGTTAAAACATAGAAAAGAAGAGTGAAGAAGAAATTACCTGAAATGGTAGTTATTGAAAATGAAAAACTTGAAATAACTTAAACCAAAATAAAGAAAATGCTGATAATAAAACTAAAAGACAAGATAAACAGATCCACAAGCCCGATTGCTCTCTTCCACAGCGCTTCTCATTTATTAACAAAAATAAAAACGACAAGTAGGGTAAAGGATACTTATGGGATGGAACTGATTGGGAAAGACTGTCGTGTCCAATCTATCTGAATCACTGCTAGATCTGGTTTAGGAACGAAAGCTTGCATTTTGTCTAGCAATTCTTCAGCAGTTGATGCAGATATTAGGATCCGTTGTGCTGTCTCTGAGATAAATTTCTCCTGCATAGCATGATTCATAAAAGATAAGAAACCTGTAAAGAAATTGTTAACATTCAACAGCCCAATGAGTTTCTGATGCAAATTAAGTTGGGCCATGAAAGCAATTTGAAAATTTTCCCCCAATGTGCCAAACCCTCCTGGTAGAGCAATAAAGGCATCAGAATTATAGAGCATTTGCAATAAACATTCTTGCAAGTTTTTAACCATGAATTATTTTCCAATTGTGCCTCCAGAAATCAATTTCAAAGGTGCAAGGATGATACCCAAAACTTGGCTACCCCCTACAGATGCTGCGGTTGCTACACCTCCCATCAATCCGACACTACCTCCACCATATACCAAATGTATTTTTCGCTTAGCTAGGACTCTACCTAAATGGTTAGCTACCCTTAAGAACTCTTCATCTTTTCCAGGAAAAGATTCACAAAATACACAAATATTTTGAAATTTGTGAGTTGAGATTCCTTCCATTTCTATCCTTAACCCAGTGAAAAATGAAAAGACGAACATGCATTTATAGAGATGAAAAGATAATGCAATGATTACATCTATAGGAGTAGGTAGATTATTGTCAGAAGAAAAAGAAAATTTTCAAAAATGACAGCTTGTATGTACAGTAGTTGTGACTGTGGCTCATATCTTCCACTGGTTTTACGTCTAGTAATGGCTTCAACGCCTTCTAAGAGTCGGGGATTTCCTTCCCATCCAGTTTTTTTTACAAATTGGCAAACAGGGTATTTTAAAGTCAAATTCCCAAGACTATAACGCTTTCGTTCTTTATGAAAAATACTCCATAAACCAAGAAGTTCATGTTGCACTAATCCACAAGAATGCGTCTCAAGAGTCAATCGGATATTATCTAAAGAATCCTTACTCAGACCATTCTTGATGAATTGTATTTTATCTTCTCGATTATTAGACACCATTCCTAAATAACGACATCTAGTATCACAAGTCCATCGACCACATTTATAATAGACTCGTAACTTTTTCGCTCTTCACTTCTTGGCATAAAAGCTTTTGCCTAAACCAAGCATGTGAGACACAAATGCATCTGGGGTTTCACCAGCCAAACGGACCTTAGCTTTAATTAACCAACACACATCTTCGGGAATGCCCTTGTGCATCAAAACTCTTAATCGTTCACATCTAGCTTGGTAAATCCTTTTAAGAACATTCATTGGGAGAGAAAGAAAGTATTTTCACAAAGCAGAAAGAGTAGATTCCATTTTTTTTTAAAAAGAAATTGAAAGAAGGGAAAGAGAAAGAAATCAGTTATTATGGGAAACTGAAACAACCGACTTGAGAGCCACGGAGTACCGTATCCGCCACTTAACCAGGAAAAGACAAAAAGCAAAGTAAGAAAGAAAAAAATGAAAATTAAAAGAAAACTATCTAAGAAGGGAAAATATATTTACTTTTACTTACCATGATCATTGTGAGGGGCACTGAAATGAACTACTTCTTCCTAAAAATCATGATTCTCCAAAAATGTTTTAACTCTTTGTACATTTACTTTAAACACATTACCATTTTTAGGATTTTCAATGTCAATGGCCCCATAAGGATAAACATGTTTCACAATAAAAGGTCCACTCCATCTAGATCTCAGTTTTCCAGGAAATATATGAAGTCAAGAATTATAAAGCAAAACCTTTTGGAGATTGTTCTGTCATGAAAAGCTTTGGTTCTAGCCTTATAAATTTTTGAATTCTCATATGCATCATTTCTCAACTCTTCAAGCTCATTTAATTGCAACCTGCGCAAAACACCAACATCATTGAGATTTGAATTGAAAGCTTTAATAGCCCAATAAGCTTTATGTTCAAGTTCCACAGGCAAATGACAAGGTTTTCCATAAACTAACCTATAAGGAGACATGCCAAGTGATGTTTTAAAAGTAGTGCGATAAGCCCAAAGTTCATCGGTTAGTTTCAAAGACCAATCTTTTTGATTTGGGTTGACTGTTTTTTCAAGGATTTGTTTTATCTCCCTATTTGCTAATTCTACTTGTCCATTTGTTTGTGGGTGATAAGGGGTGGCAACCTTATGTGTGATACCATACTTCTTCAACAAGGATTCAAATGATCTGTTACAAAAATGTGTTCCCCTATCACTTATTATGGCCCGAGGAATCCCAAACTGACTCAAAATATTTTCCTTCAAAAATTTAATTACAGTTTTGTCATCATTATTTTGACACGGAATTGCCTCTACCCATTTTGAAACATAATCTATTGCAACTAAAATGTACATGAAGCTAAATGATGGTGGAAATGGCCCCATGAAATCTATTCCCCAACAGTAAAAAATTTCAATCACAAGAATAGGAGTCAAAGGCATCATGTTTCTTTTTGAAATTGATCATAATTTCTGACAATTTTCACAGGCTTTGCAGAATACATGTGCATCTTTGAACAAAGAGGGCCAATAAAATTCAGACTGCAAAATCTTTGCAGCAGTTTTCTTTGATGAAAAATGTCCTCCGCATGCTTCTGAATGACAAAATTCAATAACACTTTTTACCTCATTTTCATATATGCATCTCCTGAATATCTGATCAGGACAATATTTGAAAAGATAAGGATCATCCCAGTACAAGTTTTTCACCTCATGTAAAAAAAAATTCTTATCTTGAGTACTCCATTGAGTTGGCATCTGTCTTGTCACAAAAAAATTGACGATATTAGCAAACCAATGTACTGTAGTGACAGAGAATAAAAATTCATCAGGAAAACAATCATTTATGGGTGTAGTCTCAATTGTTGAATCTGTTGTCAGCCTTGAAAAACGGTCAGCAACAACATTTTCGGTGCCCTTCTTATCTTTGATCACAATGTTGAATTCTTGAAGTAACAAGATCCAGCGTATCAGCTTTGGTTTAGTGTCTTGCTTTGACATTAGGTACCTGACAGCAGAATGGTCAGTGTAAACAATGGTTTTTAAACTAATTAGATAAGAACGAAATTTATCCAATGTAAATATTACTGCAAGTAGTTCTTTCTCAGTTGTAGTATAGTTCACTTGTGCACTATTCAAAGCTCTACTTGCATAATAAATTACATATGGCTTACCTTCCTTTCTTTGTCCTAAAACAGCACAAACAGCATAATCACTAGCATCACACATTACCTCAAAAGGCAAGGACCAGTCCGGGGGTTGCATGATTGTAGAGGATGTTAGAAGACCAATTAACTTATCAAAAGAATTTTGGCATTCTTGAGTCCATTCAAATGGAACATTTTTCACAAGGAGGTTGCAAAGAGGTCTAAATATTTCACTAAACCCTTTAATGAACATTCAATAAAAGCCTGTATGTCCTAAAAATGAGCGAATTTCTTTAACAGTTTTAGGTGAAGGTAACTGAGCAATGAGTTCCACCTTTGCTTTATCAACTTCGATTCCTTTAGAAAATACAACATGACCCAAAACAATTCCAGAGGTGACCATGTAATGACATTTTTCCCAATTTAGTACCAAACCTTTTTCTTCACATCTTTTTAAAACCTTTTCCAAGTTTTAAAGACAATTATCAAATGAATTTCCATAAACGGTTAAATCATCCATGAAAACTTCAAGATATTTTTCAATCATATCACTAAAAATACTCAGCATACATTTTTGAAATGTTGCTGGGGCATTACAAAGTCCAAAAGGCATGCGTCTAAATGCAAAGGTTCCAAAGGGACATGTGAATGTGGTTTTTTCTTGGTCCTCGAGAGCTACTAGAATTTGATAATAACCTGAGTAGCCATCAAGAAAGCAATAAAAAGGATGTCCTGCTACTCTTTCTAAAATTTGGTCCAAGAAAGGTAATGGAAAATGATCTTTTCTAGTGGCAAGATTTAATTTCCTATAATCAATGCACATTCTCCAACTAGATGGTATTCGAGTTGGTAAAGATTCACCTTTTTCATTTATCACCACTGTGATGCCGGACTTCTTTGGAACAACTTGAGTTGGACTAACCCATTTACTGTCAGAGATAGGGTAAATAATTCCCACATCAAGTAATTTGATAACTTCAGTTCTTACTACCTCTTTCATGTGTGGATTCAGTCTTCTTTGAGGTTGTTGACAAGATTTAGCATTATCCTCTAAATTTATTCTATGTGAACAAATTAAAGGATTAATGCCTTTTATGTCCTTTAATGTCCATCCAATTGCACTTTTATGCCTTTTAAGTAACTCAATTAACTTACCTTCCTGCTTGAATGTGAGAGTAGAAAAAATTACCACCGGATAAGAGGAATTTTCCCCAAGAAATGCATACTTCAGTTCTTTGGGCAATGGCTTCAGCTCTGGTGTGGGTATTTCGTCTTGCTTTTCAACTTCAGGTTTTTCCAACTCCTCAATTTTTGGTTTCCAATGTGTGTTTCCTCCCACCTGTGAAGAATCAAGTAATGCGCATATGTTAGAAGTATCCTGATCCATTTGCATACTTGATTCAAACGAATTAACTAAGCATTTTTCAAGAGGATCAGAAATACTCTATTCTTGGATATAATTTTCTATAATTTCACCTATGATACAGTTATCTTCACTTTCATCTTCTTTTCCAGGAGGTTGCTTAAGCAAATTGAAAACATTTAGCTCCAATGTCATATTTCCAAATGACAACTTCATCAGTTCATTCCTGCAATTAATCAAAGCGTTAAAAGTTGCTAAAAATGGACGTCCCAAAATAACAGGTATTGAATTCTTAATTTCTATTGGTGGTGTGTTCAAAATAATAAAATCCACAGGATAAATAAATTTATCAACTTGGACTAACAAATCCTCAATAACTTCTCTTAGTACCTTCACTGATCTGTCAGCAAGCAAAAGAGTTACGTCAGTTGGTTTTAACTCACCCAAATTTAGTTTTTGGTAAACTAAATATGGAAGTAAGTTTACACCAGCCCCAAGATCAAGTAATGCTTGCTCAATTTTATGTTCTCTAATAAAACATGAAATTATTGGACAACCAGGATCCTTGTATTTCAAAACAGTGTTATTTTAAATAACAGAACTTACCTGCTCAGCCAAGAAGGCTTTCTTTTTCACATTCAGCTTTTTTTTAACAGCGCACAAATCCTTTAAAAATTTGGCATAAGAAGGAACATGTTTGATCGCATCTAACAAAGGAATATTGATCTTTACATGCTTGAAAATTTCAGGATTTTGGTTCACCTTCTTAGGAACAGTTAATGCCTGTGGAAATGGAGGTGCTGGTGAAGATTCAATTTGTTCTTCGCTTGGTAAAGGTTTAACCCCTTCTTTACTCTTAAAAGTTGACTCATCGTCTTCTTCACAAGGATCAGGAATGGATTTTTCAACAACCTTACCTTTGCGGAGTGTAATGATTAACTTCACTTGATCCATGGTTTGACCTTTGGGATTTTCTTGTGGTTGAGAAGGAAATTTTCCTTTCTCTTGAATGTTGAGTGCAGATGCATTTTGCAAGAGTATTTTTCAAATCATTCAGGTTTTGACTTGTTTGAGCAGTGATGGACTCTTGCTTCTCAATGAATGAATGCAATGTATCTTCAAAATTTTTCCTAAAAGGAGGAACATATGGTGCATACCCTTGAGATTGTTGAAAATTTTGTTGGATGTACAAAGGTGGTTGTGACGGTTGAGTATGATTGTCACTTTTCCAACTGCAGTTTGTGTGATTCCTCCAACCAGGATTGTAAGTTTGTGAGTATGGATTTTAGGTTGGCTTTTTGAAGTTATTCAATGCATTGACTTAGTCATGGAGACATTCTTTGAAAGAGGACAAAGTTGGGCAATTGCTAGTGAGATGGTGATTGGTTTCACAAATGTGACAAACAACTTCTTCAACAGATTTTAAATGACCAGTTTTCTTCATTTCTAGAGCCTCAATCTTTATAGCTAGAGATGCAAAGTTTGCTTGAAGGTCATTATCTTCTTTAAGATGATATATGCCTCCACTAGATGCAAGGGTTTGAGTCTTACCTGGGGTCTCATAGGTACCAGCGGTGTCCCAATTCTGTGCATTCTCTGCTAATATGTCTAGAAAATTCATTGCCTCGTCAGGATCTTTATCCTCAAATGTTCCATTGCACATCATTTCTAGCATTTGTCTTTCCCTAGGTGACAAACCTTCATAAAAATGTGAGACTAATCTCCAAGTTTCAAAACCATGGTGTAGGCATGTGTTAAGTAAATCCTTGTATCTATCTCAACATTGGTAAAAAGTTTCTCCTGGTTTTTGTGTGAAAGTGATGATTTGCCTTTTAAAAGAATTTGTTCTATGGGAAGGAAAAAAAAATTTCAAAAATTGTTGTTGCAGTTCATCCCCTGAATTGATGGAGCCTGACTTAAGATTCTGTAGCCAAGTTTTAGCTTTATTTTTTAAAGAAAAAGGAAAAAGCTTAAGTCTGATGGTGTTCATGCTATAGTTTAGGTTGTTATATGTGTGACAGACTTCTTTAAATTGTCTCAAATGCAAGTTTGGATTTTTAGAATCAAAGCCATGAAAAGTTGGTAAAAGTTGAATAATACCTGGCTTGAAATTGAAGTTACATGCATCAGCAGGAAAAATTAGACATGATGGAGTGTTATTCCTTATGAGGTTCATGTATTCTCTAAGTGTCCTAGGTTGATCTTGGTCATTATGTAGAGAATGATTATCTTCTTGTTCATTAATGTGTTCAGCCATGTTTGAAGAAGATGAAGATTCTATTACCAATCTACCACTTGATACACGTGACCAAGCTTTCATACAATAACAAAATAACAATAAGAAAAACAAATATCAATAACAAGTTAAGTAGGAGGCACAGCCTTCCATACAATTGTAATAAGAAAAATAAATAAAAAGGAAGCAATATGAACAAAAAAATAAAAGGTAGGAGGCTCAGTCTTCCATTCAACAATAAAGAAAAATAAAGAAAAATAAGATTAACACAAATTAAGAGGTAAGAGGCTCAGCCTGCCATATAAAGAACAAAAAATAAAATAAAATAAAATAAAATAAAAAGAACAAAAAGAAAAAAAATTAAACTTGTACTCTAATTTTACTTCCCCAGGGATGGCGCCAAAAACTTGCTTCACTCTAGCAGTTGTAACCCAAGTGTAGGTTATCGCAAGTAATAAAATCTCGGTAGTCCAAGTGTTGAATCATAGGGAAGTGAATTAAAAATACAAATTACAGGATTTTAAGAAAGAAAATATTTGGTGGAAGGTATGAACAAGCGTGAATTAAAATTGAAATTCAAATAAAATAGTTAAGGTTAGGGGATCCATTTTTAGTATATCGGTTATGATTAATTTTAGCTTATCTTGCCACTCATTGGAATCCACACATAAAGGAGGTCCCAATCGGAGAATTTAGTTAGTATTAACCTCCATTGATCTTAAAACGCCGACACTTGTTAATGGGTTCAAGTATCCATCATGCCAACCTTTGTCGACAATAACTCAAGATTCCAATATAGCCGACGGAGCCATGTTCTATAGAGGGAATCAAGTAGCTTTTGTGCCAATGATTTGATTATGATGAATCAAGACTCCTACTTAACAAGGAAGGAAGTTAAATAGATTAAGAAAGAAAATACTGTTAGCAGTGTGATCCATTCAAATCAATCATAACCTCTATACCAAAAGCTTCACCCTTTCACCTTAGCAAAAATAAGATTAGTTAGACATAATAAAAATAAACAATATGTAGAAAGATGAAATAAACATTGATTGAAAGATCAAAAGAAGAACAAGAAGAAGAACAGGAAAACACTTGGACAGAGCTTCGATATTGAAAATAAGAACAAGAACAAAGGAGAAACTCTAAAAATGATACAAGAAAATAAAGGAGGCCTAAGAAATTGGCATCCTTCACCCTCCCCCCAAGGTGCCTATTTATAGAGTTTTGGGGTGGGTGAAATGGTAAAATGTAGGTAAATACAAATCAACAATGGCAGGCCGCAACTTCTTTTAATTTTTTGTCCACTGTAGACATTAGATTAGCTCTTCCTTAAAGCACATAAGTTGTAGATCTCCTCTTTAGCTTCGAATCGATAGCTTGCTCATTCAAATCGGACATCCGTAGCTCAAGTTATGATTTTTCTACCGAAACTGCTCTTTAGCAAATGAAATAACGAAGGGTCTCATCTATAATTAGATTTCGGCAATGAAAACAATCAAACTAACCTGCAGAATGAAGCAGAGTTGAAGATCTATGTGTTGGCTTTCAGATGAATTTGGAATCACTCAGTTCCGATGCCAACAGCTCCAGATATGATTTTTTCTCGTTAAGGGCCGCCAAGTGATGATTTTTAACTAAAATAATTATTTAATATATATATTTTAATATTAACAAACAGTAAACCGCGTATGTACAGTAAATATGCGTATGAATAGTGAAATATGTGTATGAATAGTAAGTCGGTGAATAATGACATATGAATAGTAAAAATGCGTAAGAATAGTAAAAATACCTGAATAGTAACCCGGTGGAAAAATGCTCAGAATCTAGAAATTAATCATACTTAAAGTATATAATAATGATTTAAATCCTTACTAACAATACACTTATGAGTCTTCATCAACGATGCGTAGCCAGAAATTTTCCAAGATACCAGAGGACTGATGCCATTAAAGACGCGTCGCCAAGGCACAAGTCCTTCAAGCTCGGGGCATTATAAGAATGTCCCAATCTCTCGATTATCATCCCTAGGCTATTCTAAGATGTTCTGTAGCCTTGGTTAGGTCTAAGACTCATTCCTAAGATAAGAATTATGCATTATTTAAGTGGTATCTAAGTGGTGTGGTTAAGGTAAAGCTAAGTAGAGTGGCAAGGGGGTATAAGTGCTCAAGTTGTTAAGGGGCACTAGAAGGATTAAGTTGGGTTTCAGAGTCTTCATTGTCTCGACGGTTAGGTCTTAGGCCATTGGGAAAATAGGGAAAGAACCTAAGGAAATCTTAACCAAATCACGTGATTTGGTAAGTAAGCTACTAAGGAGCTTTAAGCTAAGCTCTAAGAGCTTGGTAAGTCGGATCACATAAGATGACTACCTTGCACAATAAGTTAAGGGTAAGACAAGTAAGTTTTTAGAGAAGGTGACGACTTACTCTAAAACCTGTAAGTACAACTTAAGGGAGATAAATGATTCGGGATATGAGGGCAATGTCTGAAGCACCTCCGCTGTTTGAGCTTACGACAAGAATAAGACACTTAAGGTGTAAGAAGTCCCAAGGATTGTGGGTGCTGCATATCATACATTCATGTGCTACATATTCTTATGTTTTATCTTGTGTTAGTTATTGGTTGTTTGTTTGGTTGTATGCCATATTTGCATCCTTGCTTGCTATCTTCTTTGCAGGTACCCCAAAGGACCCTTACTGAGTTCATTCATATACTCACTCCCTTAATTTTGTTGTACAAGTTCTAACACCAGGCCTAACAACTAGTGGATAGTTGTGGGCTAAGTTTCCTCTTTTGCAGGTACCTATTCTTCAGAATCTTTGAGATTCTAAGTTACTTGTGAGCTAAGCTTTGTACCAACTAAGTTTTATGCCTTTACAGTTTAAAGCCTAAGTGATACGATCAAAGAAGGCACTACCAAGGATGGAAAGGATCCATTGAAGGTTTCTAGTGGGCCAATGACAAGGAAAAAGGCTAAGGAGCTCACTAGTGCACTTCAAGCTCGGATGTTGACAGATTGGTGATGTTCTGGTAGAAAAATCATATGTTGAGCTAAACATATCGGAATTGATTAATTCTTGATTCATAGGAAAGATAACATCTGAAGCTACAAGTCATATGAAGACCATCAAACCCAGTTTGCACGTTAAGGAGGTCCAATTTAGCTTCAAAGTCGCGATTTACGAGTTATCGCTGGTTCAGAAGCAGTTGCAGTATTCTGGGAATATCTTTCGATTTAGAAGTCCATTTTGTGTGATTCAAGTGTGGTTTCGAAGCTAAGAAAGAGATCTACAACTTTCATGCTTTGCATTTTGAGAAATCATTGCTTCATCAAGTTCGAATTTCAGCTTGAAGTTGAAGACACAAGCAGGAACCACCCGAGAAGACTATTTTGGAGTTTTCATGGCCAATCTTGTATTTATAGTTTATTTTCGTTCAAATCCTATTTAGATACATTATTTAGGAAGTTATTTAGGCTATGGAATAGTTTTAAATCATTTTGGGCAAGTGGAATACGCTGCATTTATTAAACTTGTTCAAACTAGGAATTAGAGTCCTAATTTGACTAGGATTTCCTATGTCTTTGTATCTAGGATTCCTAAGGGATTTAGGCTGCGAATTTTGCCTAGCTTTTAACCCTAGTTTAGGCCTATATAAAGGCACATATTCTGGATGTAAACATACAGATTATTGCCGAAATAATATTCCTCTTTGGAGAGGTTTTCTCTTTGGTTCTTGGCGGACTGCCTTGGTGCACAAGTGTGCTTGTGTTCTTGGAGTTCTATACTTCTCGTTTCTAATCACAGGTTGATTAGGGGTGGGGGTTTTAAACCCAGTCTTTTTGATGTCTTGTGGAGCTTGAATCTCATCTTGGGCGCGTTTCATGGTCTTTATACCATCGGGGTTCGCATCACTAAGTGGTGCACAAGGATAAAAAGTGAGCTTTTACTTGGAGCTTGATAGCTCAAAGGTAGGGCTTAGAAAAAGGATCTTAGTTAAGGATTTTTGTCTTGTATATGTAAACTATTTTGTGTACTAAGATGTTGCTTCTATTAGGATACATTGTGGTGTAAAACTATTGAGTTACTTTTGGGTACATGTTAGTGATGTTAAGTGTGCACAAACTATTACTTGAAGTTTAAGTAACTAGTATTTCATTGTTTTGGTACTATTTAAGTACTTTTTAAATGCAATGCTTGAGCAATGTTTTTGAAATGGTTTACTAAATTATTTGCATCACCAGGACAAACGCGTGCATATCTTCTTGCAAAGTAGGCTAGGAAACTAGTTGCACATAAATTGTTTTAGTTCACCCATAAGTAATGGTTAGTCAATAATAACTAAGTGGGATTACAGTCCCTAAGAGCCTATAAGGTAAGTAATTCGAGGCACTAGACCTCTAGTCTGTGACAAGTTTTGGTATCAGAGCAGGTCAATTATCCTAGTAAAGGCAATAAGTGAACTAAGATCTAAGTGTTCCTTGTGCTAAGTATAGTTGGTACTACTTATAAGTTTCTTTAAGTGTGGTCTTCTGGCTTTGGTTGCAGGTATCTGGTTAATACTCGGTTAGGTGCTGTTGCTGAGGCTCAGGCCCTTGGTGTGGGAACTACTGATCCCAATGGGGCAAACATAAGAGAATTGGTTTCCCTATTATGAAGGCTCAATAAGTCTATGGACCGAATGCT
Organism: Aquilaria yunnanensis; assembly: GCA_039654915.1. NCBI lineage: Eukaryota > Viridiplantae > Streptophyta > Magnoliopsida > Malvales > Thymelaeaceae > Aquilaria > Aquilaria yunnanensis. The sequence continues at coordinate 80,938,187 of CM077593.1, forward strand.
ACATGACATGGCTATCCTATTTAAGGAGCGTGCTCAGCCTCCAAACGAAAGGGAGACCTTGGAGGATCATATCGGGGTAAAGGCCAAAGTGCACCAAGGTCAATGGAGAAATCCTCCATCTCAAGGGCAAGTCAAGGTCAAAAGCAAGTATACAAGCATGCTCCTGTGGACATTGAAGAAGATAGTGAAAAAGCGGATAAGGAGAATATTCATCCAAGTAGAAAAAGGAGGAAACCCGTTATTCTGAACCATATGAGGCTTGTTTCAATATGTCATGAGATCAACACTCCAAAGTTCAATGGTGTGGGTGATCTCAATGCTGCCGAAGGATGGTTGTACTAAATCAATGAAATATTTGAGAACATGAAGCTGAATGTTAATGCTAAGATGGATTTAGTACCTTTCTTCTTGAAAGGTAAGGCTTCTTTGTGGTGGACGGATGTCATGGAGAGACTTAAGTTTTACAATGAAGGTAGACTCAGGCAAATGCCTAAAGAAATTAATTAGACCAAATTTGAGAAGTAATTCCAGATTGAGTTCAATAGTGAGGCAACTCAAGATTAAAAGAGGCTAGAATTTGATAAGCTAGTTCAAGGAAGCTTGATGGTTCATGAGTATAAGAGAAAGTTTAGTTCTCTGTTTTGGTATGCTCCTCACTTGGCCAGAAAGGATGAACTTAAGGCAAAGAAGTTCATTTGTGGACTTAAGGTGGAGTTGAGGAGTTTCCTGCTATTATTAGAGTTCGGACCTATCATGAGGCTGTTCAAAAGGCCTTAGCATTGGAAAGGAAGTTGGTGGAGGCGAAACCCAAGGATAAGGCCATTGAGCCAAAGGTCCTGGTGCACTCAAGGTTGTCAGGCAAGAGGCCTAACCCGGGAAAAGACCAGGGTCCCTCCAAGAAAGGCAAGAAAATCAGGAAAGGTCGTTGCTCTAAGTGTCAAAAGTTCCATGGTAACAAACTATGCACCTTTGGGATTGATCTCTGCAATTACTACTGCCAGCCTGGACATTGGGCAGGGAGTGCCCAAGGCTTAGGCAAAAGCAAGGCCAAGGAAAACCGGGAGCCTCAGGAGTTGGAAATGCATCTACCGGAGCCCTTGTGCAGCCATATGTCTTTACTTTGACCTGCTAGATACCCAGGGAGCCGACAGCTATGCAAGGTAACTTTAATGATCAAGATAGTAGTACTAGGATTCTGTTTGATACTGGTGCTACTATTTCTATCATTTCCTTGAGTATGGCTGTCAAGTTTAGACTGCAAAGGACTTTAACGGATGAGATGAGGTTTATTAAGACTGTTGGGCAGAATATCATTTTCACCAATGAAATGTTTAAAGGGTATCCTTGGAGTTAGGAGGTCATAAGTTTTTATGTGACCTTTAGGTTTTAACCTCGATCCCATATGATTTTGTCCTTGGAATGGATTGATTAAGTAGGTATAAGGCCCAGATCGACTGTGCAAGTTGTAAGGTTACCCATGAGGGCACATTGGGGGTAAGTGTGACTTGCACAGGAGGTTTGGCAAGTAGTGCAAAAAGTTTGCACCTCAAGTTGATGGAGTCCATTCCCATTGTAAGTGAGGAGGTGTCTTACTCACTGAATGGGGTGGCAGTTGATGAGAAACTTAAGGAAATCTCAATAGCCAATCTATTTCCAAAAGTTTTTCCCATAGACCTTCTAGGATTACCTCCAATTAGGGAGATTGAATTCTCTATATACTTACAGCCTGGGGCAAAACTGATTTCCATACCTCCATATCAAATCTCAGCACCTGAAATGGATAAGTTAAAAAAACAGTTAGAAGAGTTTCTTGAGAAGGGCTTTATAAGGCCAAGTGTTTCCCCATGGGGTGCCCCAATGTTGTTTGTGAATCAAAAGGATGAAACCTTATGTTTGTGTATAGATTATAGGAAATTGAATGCAGTAACCATAAAGAATAAATACCCATTGCCCTGGATCGATGATTTATTTGATAGGCTAAAAAGGGCAAAGGTTTTTTCCAAAATAGACCTAAGGTCTGGATATTTCCAGGTAAGAATAAGGGATGAGGATATTCCGAAGACTGTATTCAGGACTAGGTATAAGCATTATGAGTACACAGTTATGCCTTTCTGGGTGACTAATGCTCCTTTAGTTTTCATGGATGCCATAAATCAGTTTGTTAAGGTGTTCATTGATGATATATTGGTGTACTCTAAGACTCCTCACAAACATGAGGAACATTTAAAGATAGCTTTGCAAGTGCTTAAGGATAACCAATATTATGCAAAACTAAGTGCCAATTCTGGGCAAGCAAAATTCTTTTCTTCGGGTATATTATAAATGCCCAGGGACTAAGTGTTGACCCAGAAAAGGTAAAGGTAGTGGCGGAGTGGAAACGCCCAACAACGGTAACTAAAATTCAAAGTTTCTTGGGTTTGATGGGCTATTACCGAAGGTTCATTGATAAATTTTCTACTATAGCTTCATCATTGACTACCTTGACAAAGAAGGCACAGAAGTTCATTTGGACTTCTAAGTGTGAGAAAAGTTTCTAAGAGCTTAAAAAGAGGATAATTTCTGCTCCCATCTTGATCTTACCAAATCTGCATAAGACTTTTGTGGTGTACACTGATGCATCTGAGACAAGATTGGGATGTGTGTTAATGCAGGATAAGAAAGTGATTGCATATAGGTCTAGACAGTTAAGGCCTAACGAGTTGAACTAACTGGTGCATGATCTTGAGTTGGTAGCTATTGTATTTACCTTAAAGCTTTGGAGACACTACCTTATGGGTTGGTCTTTCAAAATCTTTACAGACCACAAAAGTCTGAAGTATTTGTTTACCTAAAAGGACCTGAACATGAGACAAAGAAGGTGGATTGAGTATATCAAAGATTACGATTGCTCGATAAACTATTGTTCCAGTAAAGGCAATGTTGTTGCCCTTGCCTTAAGCCATAAGTACTTTGAGGTGATTCTTTCTAAGGATCAAGTGGTTACTACCTTAAAAAGTCTTAATGCAGAACAGTTCTCGATTTTATTTAGAACATGGTGAGACTGGGAAATGGCTCAAGTTTCAATCCTTGAGATTTAGTCAGCGTGGCTGGCTAAGGTTAAGGAAGCTTAGGACAATGACTCAAACTTCAATAGAGTTTCTAGGGAAGAAAGGCATGGTACCATACTGAAGAAATTTTAGTACAAGGATGGGTTGCTCTACTATGGTGACCGACTCTATATGCCAAGTGACATAAGGTAACAAGTGTTGCAATAGGTACATATGAGTAACCTTAATGTTCACCCTAGTGTGAATAAGATGTACCATGACCTTAGGACTTATTTTTGGAGACCAAAGTTTAAGAGGGACATTTATGAATATGTGTCTAGGTGCCTTACTTGTTAAATGGTGGAGGCAGAACACCAAAAGCCATCAGGAATGTTGCAAAGTTTACCCCTCCCAGAAAAAAAAAGTGGGGATCCATCACCATGGACTTTTGTGTTGGGTTACCCAACACAAGAAGTCATCATGACTCGATTTGGGTGGTGGTGGATAGGTTAACAAAGTTGGTGCACTTTATCCCTATTAAGATTACTTATACCATGGAAAAATTGGCCTAGTTGTATATCTGGGAAGTGGTGAGACTCCATGGAATCCCTGATTAGATTGTATCAAATAGAGATCCCTATTTTATCTCAAAGTTCTGGAATGCCTTTCAAAAGTCTATGCGTTCCACTATGAGCCTAAGTACTATTTATCACCCTCAGACTGATGGGTAAACTAAGCGGGTCATCCAAACCTTGGAAAACATGTTGCAAAGTTGTATGATGGATTTTAGAGGGGATTGGGACCAACACCCACTATGGATTGAGTTTTTAAAATGGCGCCCTACGAAGGTTTGTATGGGTGTAAGTGTGTGACACCTCATTTTTAGGCAGATAAGGCAAATGAAATGGTTGTTGGCCCAGAAATCATTGTCGAGACCATAGCGAAAATTAAATTGATCTAACCAAGGATTAAGGCTGCCTTGAACCGACAAGCCAAGTATGCCATGTGGTAAGGAAAGATTTGGAGTTCGATGTGGGAGACAAGGTACTCCTTAAAGTTTCCCTGATGAAGGGTATGGCTAAGTTTGGCCAAAGGGGTAAATTGGCTCCAAGATTGATTGGTCCTTTTGAAATCCTTGAGAATGTGGGGAAAGTGACTTATCGGTTGGCTTTGCCACCAAGTTTGGCCCATGTTCACAATGTTTTTCATGTGAGTTCCTTAAAGAAATGCATTGTGAGCCCCGAGCAAATGTTAATCCCATCTGCCATACTAAAAAAAGAGGACTTAAGTTATGAAGAATACCCCCATCAAGTTTCTTGACCGCCAAGTTTGAAAATTAAGAACAAAGTGGACCCCAATGGTTAAGGTACTACGGTCTAACCATAGGAAGAAAGAGGCCACTTAGGAGACCGAGTAGGATATGCAAAAGTAGTGTCCAAGTGATTTTGCCCGTTTAATTCAGATTTTGGAGGACCATGTTTCTGAAGGATGGGAGAATGTGACAACCCTCTGATAAATACTCATAAGTGTATTGCTATTAAGGATTTAAATCATCATTACACACTTCAAGTATGATTAATTTATCTATTCTGAACATTTTTCCATCAGGTTACAATTCATGCATTTTTACATTCACTGAGTTACTATTCACCAAGTCAATATTCACCATTTACTATTTATACACATATTTCACTGTTCATACATATTTTCACTATTCATTAATATTAAATAATTATTTTTTTTACGTAGATAAAATTATCACTTAGCGACCCTTTACAAGAAAAATCATATCAAGAGCTGTAGATATCAGAACTGAGTGATTCTAAATTCATCTGAAAGCCAACACATAGATCTTCAACTATGCTTCATTCCATGAGTTAGTTTGATTGTTTTCATTGCCAAAATCTGATTATCGATGAGACTATTCATTCTTTCGTGTGCTAAAAAGTAGTTTCGGTAGAAAAATTATAACTTGAGCTACAAATGTCCGATTGGAATTAGCAAGTAATCAATTTTAAGCTAAAGAAGAGATTTACAAGTCTTGTCCTTTGAGGAAGAGCTGATTCGATGTGTACCAAGGTCAAAAAAACTAAAATAAATTGCAACCCACCATTGTTGATTTGTATTTACCTATATTTCACTATTTCATTTTACCATTTCACCCACCCCCAAAACTCTATAAATAGGCACCTTGGGGGGAGGGTGAAGGGATGCCATTTTCTTATGCCATTTCTTAGGCCTCCTTTATGTTCTTATATCATCTTTAGCTTTTCTTCTTTAGTTTTGTTCTAGTTTTCAATACCGAAACTCTGTCTAAGTGTTTTCTCGTTCTTCTTCTTGTTCTTCTTCTAATCTTTTAATCCATGTACATTTTATCTTTCTACATGTTACTTTCTTAAATTATGATTAACTAATCTTCCTTTTGCTAAGGTGAAAGGGTGAAGCTTTTGGTATAGAGGTTATTATTGATTTGAATGGATCACAATGTTAACGGTATTTTTTCCCTTAATCTATTTAACTTCCCTCCTTGTTAAGTGGGAGTTTTGGTTAATCATAGTCAATCACTGACACAAAAGCTGCTTGATTTCCTCTGTAAAACATGGCTCTGCCGGCTATATTGGAATCTTGAGTTATTATAGACAAAGGTTGGCATGATGGATACTTGAACCCATTAACAAGCATTGGTGTTTTAAGATCAATGAAAGTTAATACTAACTAAATTCCCCAATTAGGACCTCCTTTATGCGTGAATCCCAATTGAATGGTAAAATAAGCTAAAATTAATCATAACTGACATACTAAAAGTGGATCCTCTAACCTTAGCTATTTTATTTGAATTTGAATTTTTAATCAATACTTGTTCACACTTTGCACCAAAATCTTTCCTTATTAACAAACCTGTAATTTGTATTTCTAATTCACTTCCCTGTGGTTTGACACTTGGACTCCCGAGATTTATTACTTGCGACAATCTACACTTGGGTTACAACTGCTAGAGTGCAGCAAGTTTTTGGCACCATTGCCAGGGAAGTAGAATTAGAGTACAACTTCAAATTTTTTTTTTGTTCATCATATGGACGGCTGAGCCTCCTATCTTTTCATTAATCATATGGAAGGCTAAGACTCCTGCCTCTTATTTTCTGTTCATATTGCTTTTTTTTATATTTATTTTTCTTATTATTATTAAATGGAAGGCTAAGCCTTCTATCTAACTTGTTATTGATATTTGTTTGTCTTGCTATTATTTTGTTAATGCATGAAAGCTTGGTCACGTACATATAATGGTAGACTGGTAATAGAATCTTCATCTTCTTCAAATATGGCTAAACACATTAATGAACAAGAAGATAACAATTCTCTACATAATGACCCAGATCAACCTAGGACACTTAGAGAACACATGAATCCCATAAGAAATAACACGCCATCATATCTAATTTTTTCTGCTGATGCATGTAACTTCAATTTCAAGCAGGGTATTATTCAACTTTTACCAACTTTTCATGGCTTTGATTCCAAAAATCCTTATTTGCATCTGAGAGAATTTGAGGAAATCTGTCACACATATAACAACCTAAACTGTAGCATGAACACCATTAGGCTAAAGCTTTTTCCTTTTTCTTTAAAAGATAAAGCTAAAACTTGGCTACAGAATCTTAGGTCAGGCTCTGTTAATTCAAGGGATGAACTACAACAACATTTTTTGAAAAAAAAATTTCCTGCCCACAAAATAAATTCTTTCAAAAGGCAAATCACCATTTTTACATAAAAACCAGGAGAAACTTTTTACCAGTGTTGGGATAGATATAAAGATTTAATTAATATATGCCCACTTCATGGTTTTAAAATATGGAGATTAGTCTCACATTTTTATGTAGGTTTGACACCCAAGGAAAGACAACTGGTGGAATTGTGTGCAATGGAACATTTAAAGATAAAGATCCTAATGAGGCAATGAATTATCTAAACATGCTAGCAAAAAATACACAGAATTGAGACACTGCTGGTACCTATAAGGATCTAGGTAAGACTCAATCATCTGCATCTGGTGGAGGCATATATCATCTTAAAGAAGATAATGACCTTCAAACAAAATTCGCTTCTCTAGCTAGAAAGGTTGAGGCTTTAAAAATGAAGAAAATTGGCCAATTAAAATCTGTTGAAGAAATTGCTTCTCACATTTGTGAGACCAATGACCATTCCACTAGCAATTACCCAACCTTGCTTTCTTTCAAAGAATACCTCCACGAACAAGTCAATGCATTGAACAACTTCAAGAGACCAACCCAAAATCCATACTCACAAACCTACAATCTGTTAGTGTTGTGCCCAAAATCCAATCATGAGATAGTTATATTCTTGTACATTGAGTCATGATATTTTATTAAGGTATTAATCCAACAATTATATTTGTTGTTTTGTTTCTACGTAACGTAATAAACATAATTGCAACCCTAGAATAATGATATTCTCAAATGTCCCTAGTCTAGTATTATTGTGGAGCAAGTTACAATAATACATAATTACTAGCATATATGAAGACTAGTATGAGATATGTAGTCTACATATGAGTACAAGTTGGAGAACTTGTGTACTGAACCGAACCACCATGAGAACGCTACATGGATCGTTATATGAGTGTCATAAGTGATTCTCATAGTGATCATGGTATATGGAGTCCTTTGACCTAAGATCTACAAGGTCCCCTACATGTGAGTCACATACTTTGATGCTTCCCTTTATTGCTCGTAACTCAGTGAACTTGAAGGAGGTCATTGAGTATGTCACATATCATGCGGAGGGATTTGTATGCTCAAGAAGGGATTTGTCTCTCCTATGTAACGGGAGTGATATCTTTGGGCCCCTTGATAGAGTGAGACTTAAAAAATACATGGCCATGCTCAGATGAGTTGATATACGATATCAATGTCATCAATTTAAGTTAGTCTACTCGGTAATCAAGAAACCAAAGATTGGGCTATACAAGAGTGACACATTTTATATCTCGTGCCTATTCTTGATATCTTGGACAAAGGGATAATGACATATATGGGTAATGATCATAAAGGTTTAGTCGAATCATCGACAATCTTGTCACTTGGGTAGTAATGATGTGTTGCTAGACACCGCTCATTGCTTATGATCATAAATGTGATTTATGATCATTACCAACATGGTAAGAGCCTATTGGGTCGCACACATATAGCTATTTGGATTATTAGAGTGCATGGGCTAAATATTTGGGTTATGGTTTCATAATAATTTCGTGTTAATAATGGGCCCAAAAGTTGAGCCATTATTAAACCCGAAATTAAAGCCTAATTGGATTAGGGCTTTAAAACCCATTAGGCCTAAAAGTTGAGCCTCACTATAATATAACTTTTAGTGAGAAATTCGCAACTTTACCCTAGCTCCTAAGAGAGGATAGCCGCACTCTTCTCTTGCAATTTCTTGGAGGAAGTAAGCTAGCACTGCGAGCGCAAGAGAAACGCATCTGTCGAGACGTGGTGGAAGCGTGGTGATCCCAAGAAGTTAGCACTGAGAGCTTGAATACATCAACTGTTCAGGTTTTTGTGATTCGACTCTACAATTGGGCGAAATATCTCAACCAAAATAGGTATGAAAAATTTCGAACACCCAGTTTACCCCGTTTCACTTGGATCCTGGAAGGTTTCAGTTAAATTCTGCTGTGCTTGTTTGGCTCCTGAAACCCTACAAAATCTTGGTTGGATGAATCATTCGAACTTCAGTTGGAGAAGTAATAATCACGCTCAACCATCATAACTACCTTTGCACACCCAGCAAAATTTTTAACAATCTCAAGGGTATGCACCATACGTTTCTCTTTTTAGGAAAATTTTGAAGATACATTGCATTCATTCATTGAGAAGCAAGAGTGCATCAATGCTCAAACAAGTCAAAACCTGAATGATTTGAAAGATACTCTTGCAAATTTGCATATGCACTCAACATTCGGGAGAAAGGATAATTTCCTTCTCAACCACAAACAAATCCCAAAGGTCAAACTATGGATCAAGTGAAGTCAATCATTAAACTTCGCAGCGGTAAGGTTACCGAAAAATCTATTCCTGATCCTTGTGAAGAAAACGATCAGTCAACTTCTAAGAGTAAAGAAGGGGTTGAACCTTTACCAAGCGAAGAACAAATTGAATCTTCACCAGCACCTCCATTTCCTTAGGTGTTAACCGTTCCTAAGAAGGTGAATAAGAATCCTGAAATTCTTGATATCTTCAAGTAAGTAAAGATCAATATCCCATTGTTGGATGTGATTAAATAGGTACCTTCTTATGCCAAAATTTTTAAAGATTTATGCACTGTTAAAAGCAAACTGAATGTGAAAAAAAAAACCTTATTGGTCGAGCAGATAAGTTATGTTATTCAAAATAATACTGCTTTGAAATACAAAGATCCTGGTTGTCCAATAATTTTATGTTTCATTGGAGAACATAAAATTGAGCAAGCAATACTTGATCTTAGGGCTAGTGTAAACTTACTTATTTATTCAGTTTACCAAAAACTAAATTTGGGTGAGTTAAAACCAACCGAAATAACTCTTGTGCTTGCTGACAGATCAGTGAAAGTGCTGCTCAGATGAGTTATTGAAGATGTGTTAGTCCAAGTTGATAAACTCATACATCCTGTGGATTTTATTATTTTGGACACACCGCCAGTGGAAATTAAAAATTGAATACATATTATTCTAGGACGTCTATTTTTAGAAACATCTAATGCTTTGATTAATTGCAAAAATGGATTGATGAAGCTGACATTTGAGAATATGACATTGGAGTTAAATGTTTTTAACTTACTTAAGTAACCTCCAGAAAAGGAAGATGAAAGTGAGGAAATTTGTATCATTGACACTTTTGTGAAAAACCACATCGAAGATGCAAAAGAAAACACATGTTGGAAACCAAAAGTTGAGAAGCAAAATAAAATCCCTATAATAAAGTTGAAGCTCTTACAAAAAAAATTGAAGTACTTAATGTCAAAGAAAGATGTTAAATCAAGTCTGATACACTAGATCAAATTACTCCAAGAATTCAACATTGTGATCAAGGATAAGAATGACTCAAAAAATGTTGTCGCTGACTATTTGTTAAGACTGACAACAGATTCATCAATTAAGGCTATACCTATAAATGATTACCCTCATAGTCAACAACTAGCTTTGACCCGGTAAGTGTATTTTATTTAATTATTTTCACTTAAGTACCTCAAATTAGCATTTTATTAAGCAAGAAAAACAAGCTAAGTTTAAATAAGGGTGAGTTCTTAAGTGTGATTTGGCATCTAAGAGTCAAAAGGGCAAAATAGTAATTTTTACCCAAGTGAGTGGCATGACTGTAATTTTTATGAAATTAGGGTCATGTAAGAAATTTTGATTAATTAATTCAAGACCATAAGTTATCCTAGCTATTAGAACCATCATTTAAAAGAAAAGTGCAAAAGTTGCACTAAGTGCTCAAATGAGTCATTTATGTTTTAAGTGGCTTAAGTGTCCAAGAGGCTAAGTGTAAGAAGCTTTTAAAATTTCTTTAGGACCAAGGAGGGATGGTTTTGGGTGTGTGTTTAGTGCCAAAGTGAAACAAAGGAGAACTTGAGGCCCAAGACACAAGAATCAAGAAATATGTCTTAGCAGGGTGGTTAGGATATTTTGGGCAAGTTTAGCTTCCTCTACCCATTTGTTTCTTTCCCAATTTCGTAGCTCCCTCTTCCCACCAGATTTCCTACTTAAAACCTCATAAATAGCTCAAGGTTCCATCAAATTTGAAGGTCCTAAGGTGAACCCAAGAAGCCTCTAACTTGTTTTTGGTGTATTAGTTTCAATCTAGCTCTTTGATGCTTGTTTTGAGCTTAAAATCTAAGGTAAGCTTCTTGGTTTTATTTGAGCTGGTTCTAAGTTGTTTGAGTAGCTAGAGATGGTCTTGATTTGAGGTTATTAGTGCCATATCACGTTGGTTTTAAGTCTGGAACTCAAGAGAGCTAAGTTGAGCTCAAGTGTGCTTGTACTTTGTTCTTGCTTTATGACTAAATTGAGGTAAGGTTCAAGTTAATTTAGTTCAAATAATTCATAGAAATGTAGTATTACATGTAGGAATAAAGTAGAAACAAGAACCATGTGAATTGGCTCTAGGGATAGAAAGGTTGGGCAAGTTTTGTGCAAGATCACAGAAAAATTGCGCAATGCTGTAAGAGCATTGGCGACGTGTCGTCATTGGCGATGCAAGTTGGCGACAGTGATGTGAGCTAGCGATGTGTCACCGAAAATTGCCCAGGATACCTAAGGACTGATGTCATTGGCAACGTGTCATCGAGGGCGTCACCAAGGCACAAGTCCCTCAAGCTTGGGGCATCCTAAAAATGTTCCAATCTCTTAGTTATCATCCTTAGTCTATTCTAAGATGTTCCATAGACTATTTTGGGTCTAAGGCTCATTCCTAATATGAGAATTATACATTATTTAAGTGGTAGCTAAGTTGTGTGATTAAGGTAGAGTTAAGAAGAGTAGTAATGGGGTATAAGTGCTTAAGTTGTCAAGGGAGCACTAGAGGGATTAAGTAGGGTTTCAAAGTCTTCATTGGGCCAAGGGTTAGGTATTAGGCCATTGGGAGAATGAGGAAGAAACTTAAGGAAATCTCAACCAAACCACGTGGTTTGGTAAGTAAGCCACTAAAGAGCTCTAAGCTAAGCTCTAAGAGCTTTGTAAGTCGGACCACATAAGATAGCTACCTTGCACAATAAGTTAAGGGTAAAACGGTAAGTTTTGAGAGGATGTGATGGCCTACTCTAGGACCCATAAGTGGGACTTAAGGGAGGTAAAGGATTTGGGATACAAGGGCCAGTGTCTCAAGTACCTCCACCGTTTGAGCTCACGGCAAGAATAAGACACCTAAGGTATAAGAAGTCCCAGGGATTGTGTGTGCTACATATCATAAATTCATGCATTGCATATTCTTATATTTTGTTTTGTGTTAGTTGTTGGTTGTTTGTTTGATTCTATGCCATATTTGCATGTTTGCTTGCTATCTTCTTTAGAGGTACCTCAAGGGACCCGTACTGAGTTCATTCATATACTCACTCCCTTAATTTTGTTGGATAGGTTTTAACACTAGGCCTAACAACTAGTGGATAATTGTGGGCTAAGTTTCCTCTTTTTGCAGGTGTCTATTCTTCAGAATCTTTAAGATTCTAAGTTTCTTGTGAGCTAAGCTTTGTACTAACTAAGTTTTATGCCTTTATAGTTTAAAGGCTAAGTGGTACACGAGGATAAAAAAGGGGGTGGGTTGCAGTTGGAACTTGATAGCTCAAAGGTGGGGCTCAAGAAAATGATCTTAGTTAAAGATTTTTGTCTTATATATGTAAAGTACCTTGTGTACTAAGATGTTGCTTCTATTAGGATACATTGTGGTGATAAACCATTGAGTTGCTTTTGGGTGCATGCTAGTGATGTTAAGTGTGCACAAACTATTACTTGAAGTTAAAGTAACTAGTATTTCTTTGTATTGGCACGGTTTAAGTACTTTTTATATGCAATACTCGAGTGATGTTTTTGAAATGGTTTACTTAATTGTTTGCATCGCCAGGATAAATGCATGCATATCTTCTTGCAGGGTAGGCTAAGAAACTAATTGTAGATAAATTGTTTTAGTTTACCTACAAGTAATGGTTAGCCAATAATAACTAAATGAAATCACAGTTCCTAAGAGCTTACAAGGTAAGTAATTCGGGGCATTGGGACCCTGCTTCGTGACAAGTGCTTCGGTGGATTGAGCGGGACATTCAATCGCCCAACTTAATTGAACAATCGCTTATTATGTCTCCTACAAAGAACGGTGATGGCAAGGGCATTGAGCAACTAATTGCCACCAAAAAGTAATGAATCACCGCTAGAGAGCGACAAATTGATGCCAGATAATAGCAAATCGGTGAGATGAGTGCGAATTGGAGCAACCACACACTTTTAATCAGCCTTGAATCAAGCAAGTATTGGACAATGGGGTATGAGGGCGGCACAGATCGAACGATGGGGTTGCCGTTCAACTTTTCGAGCGCTGCTACTTCCCTGGTGTCGATCTGTTTGTTTGAACCTACCTAGCAGTGGTGGCTCCCTACATACCTTCGAGGCAATGGTGAAGGCGTGCGAGCTTCCTAGACCTTGTTCATCTGATTCGTATCTTCTTGTTCGTTTATTCATGTTCTTTTTTTTTTATGCGTACTAGTCGTTGTTCATCTGATTCGGTTCTTGTTCATCTGATTCATTATTGTTCATCCGATTTTTCATTTTCTGGTTCATTTGATTTAGTGATTTTTCTGATTTTTCTTGGTAGTTGAGTTGTTTGTTGTTGGACAGTAAGGAATTGAGGAATTTAAGGTTTAGAACTTAGGAAATTAGGGGTGTAAATAGTAAATTTAAAATTTTGAAGACTAAAATTGTTATTAAAATTTTAATTTAATATTACTTAATGCCACATCATCATTTTTCGTCTGATTTAACAGTGAAATCAATATCTAATTAGGACATGCAATATAAGTTTAGGTAGTTCGATAGGACAAATCTAAAGGTCAAGTATCAATTTGGGATAATAATAAAAGCTAAAGTACCCCTAGAGGACTTTACCCATTTCTATTTGTTAATTTATAATGATCTTTATTAGATTAATTTTACTATAAATATTATTAGTTTACAACTTTATTATTAATACTTAATGCCTAGTTAGGTATTTATATCTTAACCATATAGTTGGAAATCAACTCCCCATTTATTTTTTCATGTGCCTATTAATTGTTATCATTATCAATTTTATGAAATAGAAATTGTCTAATAGTTAGGATTCATTTAATATATGGTTGTTATCATGCTGTGATTTTGTTGAAAAGTTTTAGTCAAGCTCGAGCTAAGGGTGCTCGAGCTTGACTTAGCTTGACTAGAACCTTAGCCTATGTAATGGATGATTAGTTTTTTAAACAATCATCTTGAAAAGTAAAGAACATTTTTTTCTTTGAAAAAAAAAACAACATTTTCATTGGTACAAATCTTTTGATATAAAGCATGTATTTGTTTTGGTAGAAATTTATTTTAAGTATTCATTAAGGGGGTGAGTTAGGCTAATCATGGGCTATGGGTCTTCCTTGATAGATAGAGATGTGAAGAGGGAAGCTCGACAAGGAGGTTCAGCGAAAATATTACTAAATCCAAACCCTCTCAATATGTAAGTGAGTTCGTAACCAGATCCCACGGTAGGCGGGTAACACACGCTTACCCAATTTTTGTGTGTGTGTTTATATATATAAACTTCATTTTTCTATATGTTTTAAAAAAATTGTGTCTATGAATAATTAATAAATACAAATTTATAAAATATGGTAACATAGAAAAAATTACACTAGATTATAACTTTATTTGAGATAAAAGAAAAATTTTAAGAAATAAATATACAAATTTATAAAGGGTAGGATGCAGTAGAATTAGCTAAAGTCGTAACCTCCCAAAAGTTTTGTAGTAGAATTAGCTAAACCCGTAACCTCCCAAAAGTTTTGTAGGTAGGGTCAAGTTTGAGTGGCCAGGTTTGAGAAGGGTAGGGGCAATAAAGTAATTCTATCATTCCTATTGGTAGAGGTCAAGCTTGGCAAATTATACTTAATATTATATCTGATTTATCTTATGTCAAAACCTACCATTTGAATGTTTTGATGTAGCTATGTTTCTTTCTTAATAAGTTGTTGCAAAATATGACAGATAACTTATCGGTTTCTTAAAACTTGGCGCGTGTACGAGACAAAATTGCCAACTCGAAAGAATGGCAGCCGAGTCCATGTCCGTTGAAAATAGCCACGTTAGAAGGTCGAGACTATGTTTATGGAATTAATTCTTAAAATACTCATACTGATTTTTTTATTTTTCTTATTTTTCCCATACAAGTTTTAATAGCTTGATACTCTACAACAAATATGTTTTCTTGCATTTTGAGTAAAATTAGTTAAACTCATAACAAGCTTTGCGGATAAGATTTAGTTCAAGTGGCTGGGTTAAAGTAGGTTAGAGGTAGTAGAGTTTTTTTTTGTCATCTTCATGGGTAAGGGTAAGCAAGGCTAATTGTTCTTAATCTTATATCTAGTTTAACCTATACCGACTGATTTAGCCTATACCAATACTTACCATTTGAACACCTCAATGTTTCTTCTTTAATAAGTTGTTGTAAATTATGTGGGCTAACTTACATATTTCTTAAAACTTATAGGAATATAAGATAGAATTGACAGTTTGGCGAGTGCAGTTGGGGTTGGTGTCCCCTGATGACATTAGGGAGCTAGGACTATGTTCGTAAAACTAATACTTAAAATACTCACACTTATTTTTTTTTCTTATTTTTTCGATACGTGTTTTAATAGCTTAACACACCATAGTAAATCTTTTTTTTTTTTCTTCCGTATATATTCTTCTCACTCTCCAAAATTTTGTAAATAGCGCATAAAGATAAAAATTTTGTATCACTTCATGCTAATGTCTATTATACACTCAATAATTTGTTAATTGTTAATGTTTTTGTAACATATTACATAATTATTTTAATATAGACATTCTATAATTCTCTATCTAATTTATGTTCTACTACTACTATGAACTATATAAAAATTAAAATAATATGCAGTATTAGTGTATTCATTATGAATATGATTTCTTACTAATTTACCTGATGACACATGATTATTAATTGTATAATTATGTGTTTTTATTTAAATTATTACATATACTATGAAGACACATATTACTACCACTTTATTTTATTTGTAAAGCGCTCGTGTTGGTGAATAATACTTTTATCTATTGTTTTATTTAAAATTCTCATTTCATTATTTATTGTTTTGAACATTTTCTGTCCTCATGACCATACCCGGTATTAATTTTTTTGGTTAATTACAATTTGCCTCCTAAGGTTTAGGTGAAATTACACTTTATCCCATTCTGTATAAAAAATATACACTTTGCCCCCTGCATTTTTAATACAATCCAACAGCAACTCCTAAAATCTTAATTTAGACTGCACGGTTGTCATATTCATATAATTTTAATTTGTATAATACTTTTTTTACAATTAATTGATATTTAAAAAATGCTGTTTTAAAAAATGAAAGAAATACAGAAAAAAAAATGATAATTTAAAATGTCTATTAACTATAAAAAAAATATCATAGAGATTGATATCATTGGAAGATAGCTATCGTAACGTCCAAATTAATATTTCAGAAGTTGCAATCGGATTGTATTAAAAAGGCAAGGGCAAAGTGAAGATTTTTGAAACAATAGGGGGTAAAGTGTAATTTCACATAAACCTCATGGTCAAATTGTAATTATCCTTTTTTTTTTGTATTCATATAATTTATATTTTAAATTCAACCATATTTTTTTTCATAAGTTGATCCCGACGTAACATCATATATTAAAGCTAGTTTACCTCTAATACCTTAATGGGTCTAAGTTAAGTGTAGTA
This sequence comes from Aquilaria yunnanensis, assembly GCA_039654915.1. Lineage (NCBI taxonomy): Eukaryota > Viridiplantae > Streptophyta > Magnoliopsida > Malvales > Thymelaeaceae > Aquilaria > Aquilaria yunnanensis. The sequence goes on from CM077593.1 coordinate 80,954,727, forward strand.
AAAGCCAACAGGCTGTATCATCATAGCACACTAATGGTTTTAATAAAGATTCAACCTATAACAATGGGGATCAGTTGATTGTCAAGTTTGACCTCCATATTCAATATTATTGTCATTTAAGTCCTAAGAGATCAAAAAGATTATCTTCATGGCAAAATTCAAACATGTGATCGCATATGATAACTTTCCATCGGTGGAGGGAGTTATGTACCATAGTTTACAAAGTTTAAGAGCTGAGTTGTTCCGAGTCATAGTTGAAGGGGTTAAGTGTCTGAGTAAACAAAGTTAGGGGACAAATTGTGAATTTAGGCCAATAGATAATGATAATTACCGTATTTACTGATTTGGAAAAGGAAAATTAGTTATAATTATCATAAAATATAATTGACTTATCCTAATTAACCCAAGTTTCCTTCTAAACCCAAAACTAAGGGAATCTAAAAATTTAAAACCTCAAATTTTCGGTAGGTTGATAGGCTTTTCGGAGCTCCATTTTTCTTGTGCCCCTAATTTGCCAATTGGACATATAATTAAAAGTTTGAGAAGTTCTCTTATTATTATTATTATCATTACCATCATCATCATTGTTGTTATTATTATCATATACGTTTAAATTATTGTCCTCATCTGGATTTTGACAAAGACGCTCAAGAAAGATGAGGGAGAAAAGAGTCGTCCTTTCACATGCAAAGGAACTTAATTTCCCTTTTTTGGCGGCAATTAATTTAGACAAAAGCAAACATGACCCACACTTAATAAGGGAATTAGGGGCCTCCTTAACCTTAATCAATCACTCTCACTAATTTAATACTACAACACGGTGTGATAGATCACATAATCCCATCATTAATCCACCACCATCCTCCATTTTCAATTCACTTTTCAGTAAAAAGAGGAATAAATTTGATTCTTTCCCCTTCCATTGCCAGCTAGCTGGCAAGTCTCAAACTCAAACAAGCCCCCCTTCCCTGTTCTCTAGTTACCCAACAATTCCTCTTCTTCCCTGGTGCTGGAGCTTGATAGGTTGCGTTAATGGCGACTCTGGGTGATATTGGGGTGTCTGCTCTGATCAACATTCTTAGTGCATTCGCCTTCTTGCTGGCTTTCGCGCTGCTCAGAATCCAACCCATCAACGATAGGGTCTACTTCCCCAAGTGGTACATCAGTGGAGGGCGAGCCAGTCCCAGAAGGTCTGCAAATTTCGTGGTGGCTAAATTTGTGAACCTCAATTACAAGACATATCTCTCCTTCTTGAACTGGATGCCCCAAGCTCTGAAGATGAGCGAGACCGAAATTATACGTCATGCTGGTCTCGACTCCGCAGTTTTTCTCAGGATTTATACTCTCGGGTACTTTCTGCTTTTCTTCAACACTCTACTCTGGCTTCTGCTTATTTGCTTGCTTGCATGCTGCTGTTATGCTTCCGGGTATTGCTCTTTGGTCCAAAAGGAAATTGGGTTTTGTGATTCAATTGGGATTTGCTTGGACTTGGGGCTACTAAATTTTGGAATTTCTGTCTTCCTCAGAATTTTGCTTCCAATTTGTACACTAGTTTACTGTACTATTTGGTTTGTTCTGACGATTTCGAGTACAATTTCTCTTGCAATTGAAGTATCATTTGTGCAGATGCTTATATTGAGACCGGAATTTTTTTTTTAAAAAAAAAAAAAAGCTGAAGAACTAGCTCATGTCATTTTCCTACCTTTTCTTTCTTTCTTTCTTTTTTTCTTCAATCGTATTTTTTGAAAAAAAAAAAAAACGATTGCTATTTGTTCAGTCATACCTATAAGTTACTCGAGATCCAGTCCTTTTCTGTTTTTTTTTTTTTTTAATATTTTTTGTGCTTTTTCCTTTTGATTAGACGTTGTGTTCTTACAAGGTGGAAGCTTTGATTTTCTCGGTTCCTCTTAGTTGTCCTTTTCTTTTTCACTATTCTGCAAATTTTATTGTGTTTAGTTCATTGCACTGAATCATATAGAATTGCTGAATTGCGTCACAGCTGCGGTACCTGTTGATATTATAGGAGCATAAGATACGGCTATTTACAGCGAATTCCATTCTTTGAAACAGATTGAAGATTTTCATGCCTGTTACGCTTGTGGCTCTCCTTATCCTTATTCCAGTCAATGTTTCTAGTGGAACGTTATTTTTCCTGAGGAAAGAATTGGTTGTAAGTGATATTGACAGGCTGTCAATATCCAACGTACCTCCTGAATCTATAAGGTCAGTGCAGAGTTTCTGTTGTTGGTAATGTGAAACCAAGTGCTGTCTCATTAGCTAGAAGTTAATTAGTAATGTCTTGGGGAGTTTTCAGTTCACTATGTTGTGTGATTTAAGGAGCATAAGATTCCCAGTTCACCTGTGGTTGGTGTATGAAGAAATTAAGATGGTAAACCGCATGTCAAATTGTCCTGAATTTACTTAAAAAATGTGAAAGTTTTCATTAAATGTATGGACAGATGAGGGGTATAACGAGTCTTTAAGGTGCCAAAGGTTAAATCTTCAATTCAGAAGAAAATGGTGAGAGGTAATAGGAAGAATAATGTCTCATGGCTACTACAAATAATGTGTGAAAGGAAAGTACGAGATGTAAAATTCTGTTGAAGGCAAGATTCTACTTCCAGTATATCATAGGGAGTTATATGGAACCTATTGGCTCACATCAAATAATCTTTTATTCATTATGAGTTTGGCACTAGGTTGAGTGGATCTCCTTGCATGGAATAGTATTTTGGTAATGCTTAATCCTACTTTATTTGATTCTATGCTGCGTTGATCCTTACAAACTCAAGTGCCTTGACTCTTCAAAGTACTGAGTTCCAACAGAAACCTAATTATGCAGTTGCTAGCTATCATATCTTCCCAACTTCGATTGTATGATATGTGTAAGAGTTTAGGCTCTCCAGATGCCATCTTCGTTTGAACTGATTACTTTATGGTTCTTGTCTTGAAAACCTTCTTATAATTGCTGATTATAGTTGATCATGTGAAAATTTCAGGTTCTTTGTTCACATTGCGTTAGCATACTTGTTTACCTTTTGGATTTGTTTCTTGCTTTACAAAGAATATGATAATATAGCATCCATGAGGTTACAGTTCTTGGCTTCACAGCGCAGGTGTCCAGAGCAGTTTACTGTAAGTCGAACGCTCAACTTAAATAGTTCTGTAACAGTAAGAAAATTATCATGATTGCAGGACCATAATGCTTCAATATCATCAGAAATAAAATATTGCTGCATATTGGTATTCCTGATTTGTTATTTTTGCTAGTATCTGTTGTGGCCTTCTGCAGGTTGTTGTCACAAATGTGCCACATATTCCTGGTCACTCTGTATCAGATACTGTGGAGCAGTTCTTTAGAAAAAATCATCCTAGTCATTATCTAAGTCATCAGGTTAAAAGTTTGTTTTGATTTCTTATGCTAGCATCCCATTCTTGTTCTCATTGGACTTTGTAAGTCCTTAATGGGCATACCTGCATTGCTTGTGCGTTGTCATTATTGACTCTAACTTTATAATGCATTTATCTGATGTTTATTCAGGCAGTTTACAATGCAAACAAGTTTGCTAGATTGGTCAGGAAACGAGAGAGGCTCCAGAATTGGCTGGATTACAACCAACTGAAATTTGAAAGGCACCCAGAAAAAAGGCCCACGAAAAAGGTTGCTTGTACTAATAAGCCATTAAACTTACTTTCACATGTGATTGAGTAATCCTGACTAATCATTTTGTCTGACTAATTGTTTTAATGATCTTCTTACTTTTCATTTTCAGACAGGATTCCTTGGGCTTTGGGGTACAAAGGTTGATTCAATTGAGTACTACAAGCAACACGTGAAAGAGCTTGATAAAAGCGTAAGTCAACTGGGGACTGCTTTTCTTCAACTATATCTGCAGTCCTAAATCTTGATCGTACTCAATGTTGTCATTTCTATCATGCAAAGAAATTTTTCAGAAATTCCATGCAATAATATTTATAGCTTTTCGATTCTCTTATTTTCTGATGTACATGTACAGATGCTTTTATAAATATTCTTTGCATAATCTTATTTTCTCAGATTGCACAAGAACGCCAGAAAATTCTCAAAGATCCAAAATCTATCTTGCCAGTTGCTTTTGTCTCATTTAATTCACGTTGGGGAGCAGCTGTATGTGCGCAGACACAACAAAGCAAGAATCCCACTTTTTGGCTAACAGATTGGGCCCCAGAACCTCGTGACATTTATTGGAGGAATTTAGCTATACCATTTGTCTCATTGAGCATTCGGAAACTCATAATATCTGTGGCATTATTTGCCTTAGTGTTCTTCTACATGATACCCATTGCTTTTGTACAATCACTTGCAAACTTAGAGGGTCTTGAAAGGGTTGCTCCTTTCCTTAGGCCAGTTATAGAACTGTAAGTGACCATTCTCATTGTTTCCATGCATAAAACATTGCATCCACTCAAAAGAAATTCTTTCAATATAACTAAAACGGACAAATCACTTTATTTGTGACATTCAGGATGCCTTTTTTTCAATTTACAATTCATGGGTCACTGATTTGCTCGTCACTGATTTGCTCTAGAATATAAATTTGGATCAAATGAAAGTCCCATGTTTCTCTTTGTTAGCTTAAATGTTTCTCTTTGTTGCAATGCTCGTATTTTATTTACAATTCTATGCCACAGAGCTAATCTATAGCTAGGATGTGTTTATTATTGTTATTATTATTATTGTTGTTGTTGTTGTTTGAAGTCTTTGATGGCAACAATTAGTTAGCCCCCCCCCCCCCCCCTTCCCCCCCAGAAAAAAGGGAAAAAAATATTTCATTGCATGATTATCTATTTCTAACAGCTCTGCGAATGATTAGGTAGTTGATTGGAACAAACTTATTCAGTGATTGCCTAAATATGATGACAGAATCTTGACTTCTATGGACATGGACAGTTTTAATGAAATAGTGATTTTGTGTTATATCTTCAAATTTGTAATTTTTATGAAATAATATTGGAATTTTTGCAGGAAATTCATCAAGTCTTTCTTACAAGGTTTCCTGCCTGGTCTGGCTCTTAAAATATTTTTGTATATACTGCCAGCAATTCTGATGATAATGTCCAAGATTGAGGGTCACATAGCATTATCAGCTTTAGAGAGGCGAGCATCGGCTAAATACTATTATTTTATGTTGGTGAACGTATTCCTAGGGAGCATTGTGACTGGAACAGCTTTCGAACAGCTGGATTCTTTTCTACACCAATCACCTACACAGTAATACACTCTCTTCCTATTTTCTTGTTGTCTGTACCTTGCTTCTTTTTCTTAATGGTCTATTTTTTTTCTGACAAGAAATGTCGTATATGGTTAACTTTGTAGAACAATTTCTATCATTTATGGATGACCAAACAGCTCTTTAAATATGTTTACATTTTCCAATTGTCTAGATGTATAGCTATACCTGTTTCTGTTTCTGTTTCTTTTTCCGGGAAAGAGTATTAAGACTGATACAGAAAACTCAACCATAATAATTCCTGTAACTGTTGAAGACAGGTTTTTCGTATAAATTGGAGAAGTATAGTCAATTAGCAGAATTATGTGAGAAGTACTATAATCTGAAAACTGATCAAGAGCGTTAGATAACACAAATGGAGAACTTGGAAATGACTGGGAATTCTCAAACATGGATGGGCAACTCTGGATAATGAAAGTTCGCCAAAGGGATCTTAAACTGTGTCTCTATTAGTGGTTTCTAAGCCTCAGGAGTTCTGTCAAGTTATTTGCTAAAGGTGTATTAGCTAAAAATTCTGTACTTAATGGTAAGAAGCATAAAGACATTTTCATTTTAGTATGGAAAGTGATGCAGTATTCTCCAAGGAACAGTGTATCTAGTCTGTACATTTATGGAAACAAGAATGCATTGGTGTGAGAATGCTTACTATAGTTTGGCTGAAAATTTTATTTTTCAATTACTAACTGGAATATAAATGTCAGAAAGTTACACACAGATACTAATGAGGATGACTGGAAAGTGAAAAGTGTCTAATTACGTAATAAGAAAAAATCAAGTTCTTAATGTGTCATGTTAGTACTTGGTAAAACAGGTCAATTCCTTGAAGTTTGCTTTTTGGTTACAAAGAAACTATCTAAGGAGGAACACAAGATACTTATCTACTCCTTGCAAGTCCATCTTGCCCTTTCAAGACATTATGGTTTTAAACTATAGTACATTCAAATCTCTTTGGAAAAAGAAAAGTGCAGTGAAGCTTGAACTTCACAAGAGTCGAAATAATTTTAAAGTGACAAGTAATGTTGGAATGTCATAGTGGTTTCCGAATAGAAAAGAGAGCAATCGATCATGACTAAAAATATTTCTTTTTCCTTGGTAGATACAATACAAGCATTCTTATATTTTTCTCTTAATTCTCTAAATTTTTGTTTACAAATTTTGTATGCTTTGTTGTTTATGAATATTTTACATCAAAATTTAGCGAACTTGCAGACTTGAATGTTGAAGTAGCTTATGTTTGTAAAATTTTCAGTTATTACTGTTGTATTAAGTGTGTGATTTTATACCACCATCCTCCACCATGTTTGGGTTGGTAGAGTGAAGTTCATACTCTTACAGGCCATATTGACATCATCGCTGCTTTTCTTTGCCCTGCTGAAATGCTTTCTTTACCATCCATATGTTTCAATGTCCTTTCCATGTTCTCACAATTCTCTTCTATTGCAGAATTCCTCGGACCATAGGTGTATCGATACCAATGAAAGCAACCTTTTTCATCACTTACATCATGGTTGATGGATGGGCTGGCATAGCTTGTGAGATTCTCCGGTTGAAGCCACTGGTTATCTTTCATCTTAAGAACATGTTTCTTGTGAAGACAGAGAGAGATAGAGAGAAGGCAATGGATCCTGGCAGTGTGGATTTTCCAGAAACTCTCCCTAGTCTCCAGCTTTACTTCCTTCTGGGCACTGTATATGCTGTGGTTACACCAATTCTTCTCCCATTTATACTAGTTTTCTTTGCCTTCGCATACTTGGTATATCGTCATCAGGTCAGTCCCTTTCTCTTACCAATGAAATAAGACACTTACAGAAACCTCCATCTTGATATTTTTGTCATTTCTATACAATTTTCTAGATAGTGTATGGCCTAGAATTTGGCGAAGTGTGTCAGGATCCAAACTATTTTGTTTCTTACAAAAGTGGTCTATGCTAGCATGGTCTTTGTTTCCATGAAAACCGGATAAAGTCAAATGATTAGCTCCCCTTTCTTTTTCCCCTTCTATTACACAGGCTTTTTCTTCTTTTCCCCAAAATTTCCCTTAAATAAAAAATACAGTAATAAAAAGCTTAAAAGAGCCTATGAAACTTATGTGCATTGTAGAAGCCATTTTTGTGGAGGACTCCATGGAAGAGGTTTCCGGTTTTAATCTCTATGTGAAGTATCAAGGACTAGAACATTCTAAAAGTTCAAACATGTGCACAAACAAATCAGCAAATGTATGTACAAAATTTGTTTCCTGTAGTTTTTTTTGTGGAATTTTAATTTATTGTGGCTTTGATGTGAAAAGTTATAGTAATTAAATTCTTAGAAATGCGTTGCTTTCATGTGTTCAGACCATGTGGGCTCCTCTAAGTATGATCTTCTAGCATAGATCATGACATGCAGCTGAACTCACATAATACCGGACACATTCAATAACAAGATATATCAGCAAGTATGCTTTTCGATGATTGAATGCAGTTGCTGCTGGATACCTTTGTTGGCCACTTGGATAAGATTGGTCTCTGCTTTACATATCCCATTGTTGTTGTGCTCCTAAAAAGAACTTTCTACTATTATCAACTACCAACTTTATCTTATCCCATTCACCCCGACTATTTTGGTTTCTTGTGTTTTATTGTGTAGTCCCCTTCTGTATTGGTTATCTCAATTCATTATCTGCTACTGGGTTTGCAGATAATCAATGTCTACAACCAACAATATGAAAGTGCTGCTGCATTCTGGCCACATGTTCACAGTCGCATTGTTGCAAGCTTACTGATATCACAACTTCTACTTATGGGTCTGCTCAGCACAAAAAAGGCTGCCAATTCAACTCCACTCCTTGTTATTTTGCCTTTATTGACATTATGGTTCCATCAGTACTGCAAGAGCCGTTTTGAGCTTGCATTTAGAAATTACCCACTCGAGGTAATTGAAAAGCTCGAGTCTTGCTTACATAATATACAAAGGGCAGGGGCCTAGTTTTGGTATTGCCTCAAGAACATTCTCTCTCTCTCTCTCTAAAATCCAATGTCTATTAGATATGAATTTCGAAGTTTGATAAAGCCTTTACTTGGTTTCAAGGAAAGGCACCCGAAGCACACTCAAATAACTGCATCTTCATTTGTAACTGCATCTTCATCTTCAAACTGGGTTTTAGTTGTTCATTTTCTTGGCTGACTCAAGTTGGTTCAAGTTAGGTTTAGGTATAGTCATGTTTTCTGAGTGGAATCAAGTTTTACCTTCTCTCATTCAAAGCATTAATTCTTCTAAATGCTCGTAGTCTTTCCTCAAATATGATTCAAGTTTACTACGCTTCATCAGAGCAATGACAATTTTTCCTTTAACTTGGTTCAACTTTGCAGGAAGCCATGGCAAAAGACATAAAGGAACAAGCAGAAGAACCAGAGCTAAATGTAAGGGCTTACTTGGCCGATGCTTACTTGCATCCAATCTTCCACACATTCCAGGAAGAGTAGGAGGTTAAAGTCGATAAACCTCAAGCTCCTGTTACGAGTGGTGGTACGAGCGATCTCAGCTCTCCCTCCCTACCTGAACATCCCGCCTCCCCTTCTCAGGGCACCTCTCAAGCCCAAGACGTCTATAACCCCAGCACCCCGTACAACTACACTTACCAACTCTCCTCCCAGCAGCATTTTGCCTATCACTATGAAGTTGAGCATTCAACATATTAACGGGGCCAGCATACTAGTGAGTTCTAACTTTCTCTGTTTTCTTGTTCCCCTTCAGGTAGTCTCTGATTTAGTGTAAATCACATAGTGCATTAGTGGATGATCATGGCTTTATGTAAAATTGTACATTATGATTTGGGGAAGCCGCTGCCATCTTAGATGGGTAGTGTGCTTCAGCCATTGAGGTTGCAAGAAAGAAGCCAACTGAAACCAAACACATGCAACAATTTTAACATGTCTATCTCTTTTCAAGCCGGCCACAGGTGACATACTCGACTGCTTCGAGCAAGTTCGGCAAGACTGTGCCTGTCCTAGATGTGTGACATTTTCGTGTCCTTAGGCTATAGTAGACCAATCCTCTTCACCTTCTAATCCAAACGTTGCCAGCTTTCCGAGCATACCAACTAGCCTGTAAAAGGCTCCGTTGTGGAAAACTGTTGACTGTTATTGGTTTTGAAACCTCCCACTTCCTTCTCGACGTTTATATCACGCATGGTCGACTGCCACATGCACTCTTGATACCCAAAGTGAATTATCAGCGGTCAAAGCCCAGAAGTAAGCAGTCTGAGAAACCAAAGCCTAAACCTGCAGACTGCAGCACATTGGAATAAAGAAATTGGTAGTGGTAAGATACCCTCGGTGAAGAGGGTGTAGAAGAAAAAGTAATTGCCTATAGACATCATGAGCAGCTGTCTGTAGAACATGGGATTTTCGCTCCACCCGACCTGCTATCAAACTTCAGAGCATAGGATCAATGGCGTTATAAGCAGCACTATGTATTATGTATGCAAGAGAGCTAACTCTCTGGAAGAAAAAATGTGGGAGTTTTCTTTTCTTTTCCTTTTTTTTTGGTTCTTCTATATACACAAGAGAGCTAACTCTTTCTCACCCTTGTCAAGTTAGGATTGAAGCCCAAAATTTTTAAAACTTCTAAAACATTTCCATCACATAACTTTACCTCTTCATTGTTCCTTAGCTCTTCAGTGTTTAATTTTAAATATTAAAGGAAAAAAATTGAATTTATAAAGGGAAAAAGTACCAAAAAACCCATTGTAGTTATGGGTCTAAATCAATTTGGTCATTATAGTTTTTGGTAATTTCAATTACATCACTAAAGTCATAGTTTGGGCTTACTAATGTTATTAGCCATTAAAAATCAAATGGTAAATGCGGGAAATTGTTGGTTTTCAAATTTTGGGATACTAATACAATTTTTAACAAACTTCGGGAACTTTGTGCAATTTTCCTTTTTTTTTTTTTTGTTTTACGCGTCAGCTACTGCATCGGTCATCACCAAATCCACCATTAGTGACAGAGGTGATATCAAAAAAGTTAGTATTAAACATCACTATTTGTAAACAAAAAAACTATCATATCAAGAAGTAAATAACCAGAAACATATCGATATTGGATAAGTGAGTTTTATTTTATCGGAGTCTAGGTTATTTGTAGTATTGAAATGTGGTGTCTAATTTGAATATCATTTCTAGAGGGATGAGTGGCGATTCCGGTGAAGGATAGGGTTGTCGCATAAAAAATGAAAATGATAAATGATATACAATTTCAAAAGTTTGTTAAAAGTTACACAAGTACTTTAAAATTTTAAAACTAACCACTTCTTACGTTTACAGTTAAGTTTTTTATGACGAGTGACATATTCGGTACAATATTTATGGTCAATTAATGCCCAAACTATGACTTCAATAACGCAATTGGAACTACAAAAAATTATAGGGAAAATTACAAAAATCCCCCTGTGGTTTGGTCTAACCTACAGTTTGCCCCCTCTATTTTCAGAAATCTACACGTTGCCCCCTATGTTTTTTACATTGCTTGATAATAACTTCTGAAATTGTATTTAAACTATATGATAATAATGTTATAGTAATTTCAAGATTTTTGATATTTTTTTCATAGCCAACCGACTTTTAAAAAATACTGATATATAATTATAGGTGGGAAAGTATATTTACAGAAAGGAAAAACTAACAATTTAAAATGTCTATTAACTATAAAAAAAATACTAGAGAGATTAAAATTATTGGAAGATGATTATCGTATAGTTTAAATACAATTTCAGAAGTTGTTATTAGGCAGTGTAAAAAATGTAGGGGGCAAAGTGTAGGTTTCTCAAAATAGAGAGGGCAAACTATAGTTTAGACTAAACCACAGAGGGGTTTTTGTAACTTTCCCAAAATTATAGTGATCAAAATCGATTCAGATCCATAACTATGGTGTGTTTTTTGTTTTTTATATATATTTTTCCTATTTATAAAATGGCAACTCAAACCCCAAGCCTCAATACAAAGTACAAGAAACGAAAGCCTAGGGGAGATTATTCGGTTTGTTCGATTTAAACCGAACCGAATTAGTTGGTTTATTCGATTTTCGGTTTTGGATGTTAAGAAACCGAAATAACCGAATTAGTTAATAAAACAGAATTTAAACCGAACCGAAATATTTCAGTTTGGTTCGGTTTAAACCGAATTAACCGAAAAAATAGTAATTAAATTCTATAAGAGATGAAATAAGATAAAGATATCATTTTTCTTTTCAAAATCCATTCAATATAGAAGATTCATTGTCCATGGAAAGAAAGAAAATAAGAATCCAAGCTAATTTGGGTTACTTGGTAGCATTATTGTTCATGAAACAAATAAAAAAAAAATTGGTATAAAAAATTTCGGTTACCGAATTAACCGAATTCTAAAACCGATTTTTTTGTTATTCAGTTTCAACCGAATTAACCGAACCGAATTTCAAATTTATTTCGGTTTTTCAGTTTTTTTTGTTTAAATCGAATACTGATCACCCCTACGAAAGCCTACCATTGAAGCCAACAATCCTAAAATTTTTAACATCAATACCCTTGACTAATTGGGAAAAGCCACTTTAGTCATAAAATATGCCAACTTTTCTATCTCAACCCTAAAATTAGTCTTTCTATATCAATTTTAAAATTTTTCTAAGCTGTTAGCCGTAAGTCCTATATTTATTGAAAGACAAATGCTAAGAAATAGTATGCTTTACCAAGAGGAAAACCTGATCATTTGAATAGTACATTAACTGTAAAAAAAAAATTTATCATTTGAATAGTACATTAACTATAAAAAAAGTTTTACGGTTTTAATAAGAAAATATGCTTAATTTTATGATCAAAGATATCATTTCCGCTTTACCAATCAATCCAAGTTTTATAGTAGTAACATGACTCCATGGACTGACCGGATAGCGTAACAAACAACAAACGTTTGTGACACTTTAATTTGCCCTTAATGGAAATCAAACACACATTAGTGGAAGGCTTTTGGCAGTCTAATTATACTCCTGCTATAGTCATTAGGGTTTTGCACTACTTGTTCTCAGCAGTTAATGAGAATGCTTTCTCTTTTACCAGGTGAAAAAGGTAACTTTTTTAAATGTTTTCCATTATTCTTCTTCTAATTCTTTTTGCCTCGTATTTATAGTTCTAATTTATTATATTTAGGCTTTTATACGTTTCAAGATGCTTCTTGCCTTTCATGCTTGATTGTGTACTTTTTTTTTTCTTCTAGTTATCGATGATGATGATGATGGTGATGATGATAATAATAATAATACTCTTTCAGTTCCAAAAAAATGTGATGTTTTTCTTTTTGGGTTGTAAAAAAAAAAATGAATTCTTTAGTAATCCTTTTATACTCAATTTCCTATTTTACCCAAATATCTTTCTCACAAATCTTTGCTTTGCCTTTCTCCTCAGTTGGCTCTTTTGTCTCTCGCACTCCTCCTACCATTGTTCTAATTTGACGACTCGCCGCTGTAGTCCCCATCCCTTGTACAATCACCACCACCATTACCCATAGAATCACCTCCACCTTTGTCGCCAAAGGCCGTTGCAATATATCCACCACCGATGACACCATCCACATAATTATTGCTCAACTCCTTTTCATTGATTAGATTAGGTGGTGATTTAGGGAGAGAAAGCCCAAATCGGGCAAAATTAATGAAATCTATTGAAGAAATCTTGCATCGATGAACAACCGAATCGAAAAGAGTGTTGGCCTGAGAGAGAATTGAGAACTAAGCAAGCCGTGGTATGATAGAGATAAAGGATGGGGGGCCAGATCTATTGGTGAGTGAAGAACTGTGGAGCACGAGGAGGGATGGGGAGCAAAGAGCTAAGCGTTCCCATCGCATGTGGTGGTCTAAAAGAGAATGAGGATTGAAGGTTAAAATTATTGGTGAGTGAAGAGCGACGGCGAACGATGAGTGATGGGGACCAGAGAGCCGAGCGTGTGCTGGTCTAAGAAAAAGGTTGGATGGAAGGTTGAATCTTCTCCGATGATAGGTCTGGAAGATGGCATCTTGGCGAGTATAAAAGAAAATGGAAAAGATGGGTAAAATAGTCTGAAAGTGTAAAAGTTGGACTTGCCTAAACATGCGTGCCAAAAGAAACTTTTCAACGTTTCTAAGATGGAGGGAGTAATAATAACACTTTGTTACAATTACCCCCTGAACATAAGGGGTTATTACACCGGTCCTCTTATGGTTTTAAAATCTACACTTACCCTCTTAAAATTTAAACATCATCAATTTGACTATTGGCAGAGGTACTGTTCGAACAGTGACCACCATAAAAGTACCTGTATTTCCTTCATTTTAACTAGGCAGTTATAGATGTAAGTAAATAAAATCAATCAATTTGTCTAACTTTAACAACAGAGTTAAGTCTTAGCAAACTCCTCATTGTTTAACCTATAGAAAGAAAAGCAAAACAAGGACAAAGGCATAACAAAGACACCTACTACAACGAGAAAGATAAAATAAAGAAATAGGGAAGAAAACATAGTAAGAGGGAAAAGCAGATCCTATAGTTTCAGGTAGTAGTAAGGTGTAAGAAGAAAATGTCATGTAAAGGTATGTTGAAAGATAATATACAGTTCAATTAATGAGTAGTACATATATAACAAAGGTTTATTTATTGCATGTATAGAAAAACATGTATTTTTCAAGTGTGAATGAGAGATGGATAGAAGAACTTGGGTATGAAAATATTTACCATCATTATAGAAAAAAGGGCAAGAGTTCGAATTTCAAAATTAGATATCAACATAAACAGGCTGTACTACAACAGTGACGATGATAAGTGTGGATTTTTCAAGTAGTATTTACCTATGAATGTCAATAGTAGAATGAGCTATAGTACTAAAATTCAACAAGGCAGCATAGATGCAATTGTAAATGGTGAGTTTGGTGGAAGATTGTAAAGGATTGAAGAAACTATTTTTCAATTAAATCGTGGGTAGTTGGGGGTCTTGATGTTTAATGTTTAATGTATTGGTGGTTATGTTTATGATGAGTGTTGTGATAGATAGGTAGTTTGGCGGGAGTAGTGGGAGGAGGTGGGTCCAATGTATTTTGGCTTCTTATGCTTTTGTATTAACAATTAGGAAGCTGGTGGACCAATTTTCACTCAGTTTATGTAGAGTAAGCATTTAAAAGTTGCCAAGTTCATATGCAAACAAGGAAAACAACAATCATTGTACTGTATCACATAATAATATTCAAATACAAGCAAAATAGAACCAACCTAAATGCATTTCCATTTAATCAGAATTTAATGTACATTTCACCAAATTTAAGAGGCACTTTTCCCTACAGCCCTAATAAGCTAAAAAAAAAAAGCATAAAATGCTTAAATAACAATACACATCATAAGGTAACAAATGTGGTCCTTTGAACTTTTGTTGCAACAAAAGATGTGTATTCTAATCGAGCACCCACTTTACCACAAAACAAAAAAAAAAACAATGAGCATTCAATTCACTACAAAAAAAAAAAAAATACATCTCATGTACAGAAAACCCTTTTTACCCCTTTAACTACAAAAAACAGTAGTACTTAATCCATCTGTTCCATATTCAGTTGCATCTTTATATGCAGCCAAACATAAGTTCTACTTCTGAGTTATAAATCTGAAAGGAAGATAGGCAAGCAATTGAAGGAAGTTTCACCATAAAAAGAAACAGTTGACCATGTCAAGGTAATCAGAAACTGCATTAGTTTACCTTTTTTTTCTTCCTTTGCTGATCTTAATGACCTGGCTTCTACCTTTGTTGCACTTGCAAGTTCTTGGATTGTTTACCCTCTTTCTCTTTTGTCTTCCGTGCCTAAAATATTATGATTCAATTTCAATATAAGTAAAATTAATCAAATAAAGCTACTGCAACTATAGCAAACTTACCTATATAAGATATGCCTTGTAAGTTATTTGGTTCTGCCCATTTTGTAGGCAATGTGTACACTTCAATGTTATTGACCTCTTGCTACAAGATACTGCTTCTCCAATTTCTCTTTTCCACAGTTTTCTTAGTCTTCCCATAGACCTTTTAACTATTAGAGGTTAGACAACATCTTGTTTGCTAGGTTGAGAGTAGTCAGTCTGTGAATTTTGATGGATGACCTTCTTATAGACTTTCCTATATACAAAAGCTACATAATATGCATCACTTTCTGGATTCAATCTCTTGTGGGAGATAGGCTGAATTGCATGTTTAGAAGGTATTCCAATCATCATCCATTCTTTACAAGTGCAAATTCTTTGTACCATGTTAACCACTTCTTGAGAAGTACCACATATTATCTGAAATTCACTTTTTCCTGCAACAATTATGGTACATTTCTTCGAGGCTTGAACATTTCTATCAAGCATTTCCATTTCTTTGAGAGTAAGAACACCACCCCATGTGCATGCAATTACAAAACTTTTCTGGAATCTTGCCATAACTTTTAACTTGATGCTCTAAAAAACTTGTAATATTGGCTTACTACGTATCTTGCCAACCCAAGCATTGCAGGATTTTGTCATGTTGTTGGTCACCTGTTCACTCTTAAACCAGTAATCAAACTTAACCCTACACCATTGGTTAGCAGGTTTGGATTTTAACCATTTTTTAGCCTTCTCAATATGCATCTCTTTGACTGCTGCCTTGAAATCACTTCCAGTATATGATTTTGCAGTTTTCCAAAACTAAAATCTCAAGTACAGCCATGGAAACTTTGCCCTGAAGTTGACATATAAATACCTAGCACATCCCCAGTGTTTGCTGTTCGGAAATATATTGGCAATAGCTTGTAATAATCCCTGTATATTTGAAATAGAAAATAATTAAGAAGATGATTAAAATACACTAAATTCTAAGAAGTTTATTAATTAACTATAACATACATGTTCAAATAATTGCTACCTTCTGCTTATCAGTCATGAAAACTCATGAACCATCCCCAACATGGCAATGTAATTCTCTTAGAAAAAAACTCCAACTTTCTCTACATTCGGCCTCCACAACCTCAACTACCACAGGTAGTATACCATTGTTCCATCTAATATTATAGTTGATAATAGAATCCCACCAAATGGACCTTTTAACAAAAACACCATCCAACCCAATAAATGGCCCACAACCACCTAGAAATCCTTTTTTTCATTGCATAAAATGATAAAAATATTCTTTTGAAAGTGTGGGGTTCAACTTCAGGTTCCTGCTTCTCACAAAGTTCAATAGCCACTTAAGAGACAGGATTAGTTTCTTGAACAACATGACAATACTTTCACAAAAATGAGTAAAAGATAACATGATGTGCCACATTGTCATCCCCACCAAGCCTTCTGGCACTATACAATTGTATCCAGTGTGTTTCAATTCCAAAACTATCCATTGATCCTTGATTCATGGCATTGTAACTAATGTTTGGATCTGACTTAATTATAAAATCAAGTTGCTATTAGATCCACCTAGCATTTGCATCTTTGATTTTTGTTGGCCAAATGCAAGTATGCTTGTTTTTTGGTGTCTTCACCATGAAGTGGCCTCATCTGGGAGAAGAGAATCATATATCCACTCACAATCTTGGCATTTATAGTAGGCCCTAACTCGAGATTTTTCATTTACTCTTTCCAAGTCATAGCCTTCCTCTACACAATAATCCTTCAAAACAGTTCTAAACTGTTTCACATGTTTGAACACATTATAGTACTCAAATACAATGTTATCATCCCAAGTCCATATGAATTCTTTGCCCTTCATTTTATATGTTCGGTAAGACTTCTTGCATTTTTTTTTTGTTTACTGTCCTATTATCCTTATCAATTGTGTACCCAATCCTTGAAGAGTCACTGTAGTCATTCCACTCATCCTTATCAGAATCTTCTTTCTCAACAAGATCTCCATCTTTACCCTCTAAAGTTGGATCCTCTTTTGGTATACATTTATCATCATTGTTATCATCAAACTCAAAGACCCTTTTAGATGCATCAACCTCTTCTTTATCTTTCTCAAATTCACTTGTAATTCTAGCCTCTATCCTTTTGCTTACTTAGGCTTTTTTTTTTTTGGTTTGCTGTTTTTGACAACCTTTTCCCCTTTACACCAATTGACTTGTACCTCTTTCTCTCTTTCAAACCAATACTGGAACTTGCCACATTAGCACTAGTTGGCTCACACACATCCACATTACCACTAGCACTCACATCATCAGTAAGTTTACTTACATACAAAGGAATTTCATTAATGTCCTCATACGTAAATATCTCATTAAGCACATAATTATCATTATTGATTACCATACCAATACAATTTCCAGCTCTAATGGTTACTTCCGTTGTCTATAGGGGAAGTATAGTGAAGATGATCTGCAGAATTTCCAAATGAGAAATGCAATCTTTGTCAAATTTTCCATCAACATAAAACTTTTGACTTTCATAGTTCAGTCTGAATTAATGAAACACCATCCTACATACAGAACATGTTTGTTACTACTATGGATGCCAACCAACAATAACAATGGTTGTAAATGCCATCCAAGCAAATCAACTTCAAGAACAAAAAAATGTTGTTTAAAACCTTAACAAAGAAAGGAAATCCTTCTAACAACAAGAATGAATGCAGGAACAAATATAGTTGGATTTTCAAACCCCCCAACAATGTAGCAGTTTCCTTGCGATGAACCTAGAGAAGAACTCGCACCCAAGTTCTCCCTCACATCGTCGCCTTTGACCTTCGTTTGCCTTACCAATTTCATCCAAAATCCCATACTTTCACCAAATTCAAACCAAGCTCCCCCAATTTCGCTAAAACCCTAACCTTCTAAGTCCCAAAATCCCAATCTGAAAGAGGTCATATGAATGACTCTACTAGTAAACCTCTTAGAAGCTGTAAGTTTTAAAGGGCACAAATGACAATTTACATGCTTAATGGATCTGACCGACGACATTTAAAATTTAGGGGTAGGTGTAGGTTTGACACCACAAGGGTCAGTGTAATAACCCCTTCTGTACAGGGGGGTAATTGTTAAAAAAAACCCTAATAATAATAATAATAATAATAATAATAACAATAATAATAATAATAATAATCATAATCATAATAAATTGCACATTTCGCAACGAAACAAAAGAAAGGATGAAATTGAACAGATTTTTCTGCTACAAGGACGAATAATGTATTTTGGAGCTTAAAACGAAGGATTCTGCTCCGGCACCCTTTAGGATGATAAGCAGCGCCGACGTCCAGATGTCGAAAACCTAGCAAGATCAACCAGCAATGCAAAGACTCTGCACGAAGCTCCGAGGCCTGGCTCTCCAATCAAGGATTCCCCAGCCCTCGTCGCTTCGCCTCCTCCACCGGTATTCGCCTTTAGCCAATTTGAGTTCGCCCAAACGGAGTTTTTTTGGGCCTCTTCTCAATGACAAGGCTTCGCCTTCCCTCGCTGTTAGCTCCTTCCGTTCCTCGCCATGCCCTCTATCTGTAAGTTCTAGATTTCGATTTTGAAGTTCTTTGATTTCGTTTGCTTGGTTCTCGATTTCACGTATTGGAGAATTTTCTGTTCGATGTCATTGATGCTTGTTGTAATCTGGGTTTTGTTCTTTTGTTGCTCAGAATTGGGAATCTACATAATTTGGGGCGTTCTTTTGTGGATTTTAGTGTTCATTTCAGTTGGGAAAGGAGGGTTAAATTTTCAGACCTGAGAAAAAGTTCTGCATAAATTGGGTTCTCATTTTATTTATTAATCTATTTTAGTTTAGTGAGTATCTCATGAGAAATTTATATGCCTTGTGTTGCAAGACGAAAATTAGCAAGAGGTCAGGACATTTGTAGTTTTTACTTCATCCCTTTGTCATCCATTAACTCTAAAACATGGATTCCTAAAGGATTGTTTAGTTATGGTTTTCTTTAGCTCTGTTTCCCCCATCTGGTTGCTGCTGCCAGTTCTGATGAATGATTGGTGTGTAGATGATGCAAGTACGTCATGTATCATCACGAGAACGAGCTAAGAGGAGAAAGCCGATGACTCCACGTACATCCAAGATCAAGAAGATCAAAATGAAGTCTTATTCGTATGTTAATCCAGTTTGGATGATGCCGCTGCTTCTTTTTCTGCTGCTGGTGGTGGTTTTACAGCTACTGCTTTAAGAATTTTGGAACAATTTTTATTCTGCTGGTAACTTTTCTAATTTTCTTTTTTTAATTGAGCAGGTCTTTTAAATCTAGATTTCGGGTCATGAATGATGGGAACATTCGGCGCTGGAAGGAGGGCAAGAGACACAATGCTCACTTGAAGGTTTAGTTTCCTGCTTTCTAATTTCTCAATTTCCGCATCAAATTTCCTCACACCTGTTAAAAAGGAGATCCAGCATGCTTGAAGTCCCAAGCTTCATTAGGCATCAATAAGTAGACAGTGTTATCTCGTTCATTTCAGATAGCAGCAACAGTTTTATACAATTCTGCACCTGTAAAGTAAATTTCCATTGTTTAGAAAAAAAGCATCAGTAGTAGGAGGAGCCCTTAGGAAACATCTCTTTATGACGACCCTTTGCCAAGTTATCTTGCCATACAATATTCTGTTCACCTGTGGTTTATCCAAAATAACTCTTTTTTTGATACCTTCTCCGCCATTGACTTGCACTTGAACCGCTTGCATATGCCTTGTGAATGTTGCTATGATCAATTGTCACGAATTGTGCTGGTTTGCCTGTTTGGGAAGAAAGTTCTATGGCGCTCTTTGTTGGCTACCAGCACAATGTATTGCAGCAAATGTTCTCCATGAAATGCTTGTTTAATGAAAGTATGAACACTGTTCTGGTATGTCATTGCTCAGAACTGTAGCAGTTCGATGGTAATACATATATTTTGTTTGTTGCAGTCAAAGAAATCAAAGAGGAGATTAAGGCAACCTGCTGTTGTACCAGCTGCTTATGCCAAGGTGATGAAGAAGCTCAACTTTTGTACCTGAATCTTCGGAAGCTTTCCATCAAAGCTGACTGCGGCAAACAGAGAACAAGGTTTGTGTTTGCACGCTGGATTTTGTCATCCTCGCCGCTTCAATCAATTTACGAGGATTGTTTCACTTGAGAGTGGAGCTTATGTCGTCATGTAGGAGTTGCCTGAAGGAAGAGAACTTAGGGTGAACATTTCTTGTGTTCTTCTTTGTATTCCCCCTTGAACAAATGGAATTGGGCTGATTAACATGTGAACCTGAAACACATTTGGGCCTGCTCTAGTACGGACCCCCATGCTTCCTTTTCTGTTACAGGATAAGGGTTGCAGTCTTCCTTTGAAATGAAAATGGAAAGAAATAAAATAAATCGTCACTCTTATCTTCACAAAAGCTATAGACAGAGATGATAAGATTTAATCCAACTTTAAAACTTGGACCGACTTATCTGAACTAAAACCCAACCTGTTCCATTTTAAGTTTTTGACTAGAAAAGTTAATGATCAGAACTCGGTTATATTCAACTCGATATGAACATGAATAAGATTAACGTGAAACTTGAAAATTTTAAAACTCAAGTGACCCAAACCCGAACTTAAATTAAACTGAATCCAAAATGACTCAAACTCGAAATTAACTTGACCTAAACCCGAACCCAAATTGGACTGAACCCGAAATGACCTAAATCCAAGGTTGACCTAACCTAAACCTGAAAAGACTCAAGTCTAAACTAGATAAGACCCGATTTTAACCCAAATTAACATAAAATATATTATCAGCATATATTTAAAAATTCATGATTTTTTATATATTGATTATTTATCTAAATTGTACATTAATTATGACTATGCAATTTAAGAAATTCAAAAAGTACTTCAAAAATATTTTTGGTTTAGGTATCTTATGGAGTTTAAAGAGTAAATTAATAAAATAATTTTTCTTGATTTGTTTAGGGGTCTTCTAGAATTTATTTGTTGAGAGGACTTAATAATTTTCAGTATTTTCAAATTTGGTAGTTTCATCAATAATGATTAGCTTAATTTAACAATTTTAATCTGAAAAGACTTATTTCAGCATAATCCTATAAAGCTACTAAATCAAACTTTAATTCTTTATAATATGAAGGACTCTTTCAACATCTATTATCGTTAGTTGTCTTTAACATTTAATAACAAGGTTAAACTATATAAAATTTTAATTCAAACTACTAGTAAAGCACGCGTGGATTTGAGATGATTTAATTTCACAAAGTTTGCATAGGCTTGAGATTGAATTACTTAAAGCATTCTTTCCCATTCAAAACCACAAAAGCCTAAAATCACGAACAATAATCTAAATTCTCAAGGAACATAACAACTCATTCAACTATCAAGTTTTACAACTAAATAAAAACATCAAAATGAAAAAGAGTATGACAATAATATGTCATGTCAAAAGTCTCAAGCAATAAAGTTACATCAAGGAAACTTATGGCTACAATTTCGCCTATTTTCTGGCTGGAGCTTGTGGTTGTGAATTCTGTCCAATTTTTCTTTTGGTTTCTCCCAAAAGGTGACTCTTATTTATACTAGGAGAGACATAAACATGATTAACAATATTTTAAGAGATTAAACCTCATCCAAATTCAATTTGAGAAGGCTTATATCTGTTAAGATATAATTTGACAAGAATTTCAATTTAAGTCCAACAAAACTCTTAGCCTAGTGTTCTAGCCCCCTATTTTATGCGATTTTTCAATTTAGTCTAGTATTTCTAGGATTTGTTGAATTAGCATATGACTTTAGGAGATTATCAGATTTTTTCTCATAAAATTTTCAAATTTACCTCAAACTCTCAAGAGTTGACAGATTTACCTCAAAATTTTCAATTTTGCCTAGAACTTTTTAAAAACCTTCAATGCACACCCAAACTCTTCCATTTCACCTACATTGACCTCAAACGACCTCTAGGGCTCCAAATTAGCACCTAAAATAAATTAATTCCTATTTTGACCCTAAATAATGATTCTAAATTCCTAAAAAATTATAACTCAAAGTGATAACATAATTTAAATGCATCTGATCTTGCCAACTTCTTAAGTTCTAAATGACCGAGTTTATAGTTTCGTGAATTGAATTTGCAAATTTTTGAATTATGTATTTTTATTAAAATAATTTTATATTAATATATTTATATCTAGTTAAATTAAAATTTTTAGATTATTTTCTATGCCTAGTAATTTTTTAATTATGAGGTACCTAAATTTTGAAATTTACATTTTAGTCACTCATAAAAATTGCAATAGGGGTCTCTAAACTTTTTAAATATTTCCACCAAAAATCAAATTTTTTAATTTAAATTTTAACAAAATATAAATAAAAAATTGAATTAATTCAGTTTATTTCAACTTATGCACTAATAACCCGATTAGACCCGAATATCAACCTAAAGCCCAAATAAACCCAACCTGATGTTACCCGAGATTGATGACTCAGCTTGAATTAAACCTGAAGCCAAATGAGCCCGACCCGAGCCTAAAATCAACCCAAACCCTAATTAATGTTAACCTGACTAAATCTGAATCTAAATGACCTGACCCAAACCCGACCCGACCCACTCAATTGTCATCCCTAGCTATAGATGTTTTACATCATTGTTTTTTTTTTTTTTTTTTGAAATGGGCTATATCACAATAAGCAATGTTACACAAAAAAAATGATAGAACATCACGTATATAAGTTCATGAAACGATTCTTAAATATTTTTTGAGAACTGTAAAGTATTAAAAACTAAAAATGATGATAAAATATATAACATTAAATTCCTAAAATATCATAACAAGATTGAGACTTACAAGAATAATGATGACCTAAATATTTTCTGTAGCAAAATCCATCGGATTTTCAGGCCCAAGGCTAGATTAGCAATGGAGGCCCGGTAAAGCCTGTATGCGCTTGAGATCCAAGGCATATATTCATTTAGCCCACTATTTGACTATGTATAAAAGGGAACATCTCTTTCGCCTCTTGCTTTGTTGTTTATTACAATGTTACTAACTTGTTTGTCAAAGGGGCCTCCCTTTCTCTATCTTTCCCATGCAAGTGAGTGAAGTGGCTCAGATGTTTTGGTACTGCTTCCGTATCAAATGGTGGCAGGTACCTAGCGATGTGTCTTTGGTTGGCAGGTACCTAGGGAATCCGCGGTGCCAAGAGGCAAGAGGTCTCCATGATGACTTGAACAAGGAGGCTTACGGCCGCTGAGAGCAAAAGTGCAATAAGGCCGTAAGTCACAACAAGGAACCAACGACGTGCGCTTGTCACACGAGCCATAGCCTGCCATAGCTTCTAGGCGCTCGATGTACGCTTGGAAGTGTCAACTCAAAATAACAATTTTTTTGTTCACAATCTCACGGCCAAGACTTTGAACAACGGTCATCGTTGACAGATTTTTTTTGCTTCTTTCTGCCGTGCTTGAGGTTGTTGCTTCTGCCATCGTTGACAGACTTTGAACTCTCCGAAATCCTAAACTTCAATGAGCATCATGGGATGATTGAAACCAACCAAAACAGATGGTAAATTTAGCCAAAATCCTAAACCTCAATGGGCATTTCACCAGCAGTAGAAATTTAGGGGCTTTTTCGGCGTAGACCTCAAACATGAGTGGGTAGTGGGTTATATATGCCAGCTCTGGAACTAAAATGGTTCCAACTTCGAGTTCGACTGCCATGGTTGGCTTGAAACGTCCGTAGGAGGTGGCTTCGATTATTCTCCTAAAATACTCCAATCAGTTGAGTCTGAGCATTGAGAGCTAGGATGCTGCTTTCCAGAACTTCAGTCAAGGTCCTCGGCCAACTTCTGCGGCCTCAGTTGTCCCTCTTCTACCTTAAAGCTTCCGGCGGAAAGATGAGGGGCTTTGCCTCTGAAGTCGGCGCCGATAATCGCGTTCCGGCGACTGTAATCACTGGTTTTCTAGGTTCTGGAAAGGTTCTCCATCTCTAGACTCTCCACCTCTTGTGTTCTTCCTTGTCTTCTGCGATGAGGATTTTTTTGGGAATAGCTTTGCTGAACAGTTCACTCGTCCCCTTTCTCTTTTCCTTTGTTTGAAATCTTTCATTTTTCTTTTATGGGGAAAGAACTCTATATATTTTCGTTTAATTAACCTTTCATTCTTTCTGGAATTTTTACGTCTCAAGTATTTTCTGTCGATGAAGAGTCCTGGATGAGTTACTTGTCTCTCCTTTTTCTTTTAGCCTCTAATGGTGCCTAATGTTTCAAAATGCAGACTACGCTTCTCAATCACATTTTAACAGCTTCACACAGAAAGCGGATTGCCGTCATAGAGAATGAGGTACTATTGTCTAGGACCTTGGTAGTCTGGCTCATCTTTTTTTAGTAAGAACAAACTTTGAGTAACTCTGTCATTTTATAAGGAAAAGGTACAAATTATCGTTTAAACTACTAATTTCCATAGCTTTCCTAATTTTTAACAAATGTCATGCATCATTAATCAGATTTGGTGTTGTTATATGGTTTTATTGATATGGAAAGCTAACTGTTTTGCATGTGCATTGATGAGTTCATTGCAGTTTGGCGAAGTAGATATTGATGGATCGTTGGTTGCCAGTCATTCTTCTTCATCGGACGACATTGTCATGGTTAATAATGGCTGTTTGTGTTGTACTGTGAGAGGAGATCTAGTTAAAATGCTCTTGGAGCTTGTGAAGAGAAAACGGGACAAATTTGATCATATTGTTATAGAAACAACAGGTATTTACTTATAGTATCTTTTATTGTGTGTGTGTGTGGGGGGGGGATTAAACATGATAGTTCCACAAACTACTGACTCCGTTGGTTAAAAAGATATTAAACAATGGAAACATCTCGATGGAAAATAGGACAGAGTTATAATGTTGGTAAGGCTGCCTAAGTGCTTGGGCATCAGGGGCAAACTCCTAAGATAAAGGATAGGTGAGGCATATTGACAGGTCTATGATCGAAAAGCCTGTTATATGTTGCAGGTCTAGATTCTGGCTGGCAGGGATAACAGCTACCTTTTTTTGTTTTTTCTTTTCTTTTCCTTGCCTTTTCTATCTGTTGGTAGTGATTGAGAACTTTTAAGTAACAACAAGATTGTTAGTAACAGTAGAAAGTAGCTGCTGGATGTTGTGAACTGTTTATGCCTAGCAGCAAGCAGAGGTTCTCTACAAGCTTTTTCAAAGATCTATAAATCTGTGAAAAACAAGTCTAGTAGATTAAAGTGGATTGTACATGTTTCTCAATTGGCACACAATGTTTTGCCCCTAAAAAATTATAAAAATTTACAAGCTTAAATTTATGAATTTTTTTCTCATCTGTATCCTAACTAGCAAAACTTTTTATTTTATTTCTTCGTAATTATTTCTAGGAATCTTAAATTTGGTAGACTAAAAAATAGTGCATCTTCTCTTTCCAATTGTGTCCTGCCCCTCCCTCTCAAATGACCTCCAGTCTAAATCTATCAAGTTTGGTGGACTCTCGCGCTCTTACTTATGGAAACTTGTCTGCTCAGCCCATCGACCATTTCTGTTTTAACTTGCTCACCTACATCTTTATTCCCTTCCAAACATCACTTCAGAAAATCATAAATTGAACAATAAGGTTTTTGGCATTTTGTGCTAATTGTTCCCCAGATGTAGTTCGGGCTAAAGTGTAGTATAATGATGATGATGATTATTAATGCTAATTATTTCTTTTTTTTTTTTTTTTGGCAGCATGTGCTAAAGTATTACTGGTATCAATTTTGCACCTTGCTTGCCATAGGCTCATGCTTGTACCTCATGCATTATATGTTAAGGCCGTTGGACCTTTTGTGTATCTATCCTTCTAAAATCTGCAGTTCAACAATGACCAAATGACTGTGACTGCCACTCTAACACAGCATTGTCTGTTAGCCTTTTCCATCTGATATGATGATTTCTTGGCGATGAAATGTTTTTGCAGTAACTGCTTTTCTTCCTTTATGAAAACCACTTGTTTCTGGATGAGCATTAACTAGGAGTACAAGGCTTAGTTATAATTAAGTTTTTTAGAACTGCTTGTTTCTGTGCATCTTTTTATTTATGGATACCCTTCTGGCAGGCCTTGCTAAGCCAGCTCCTGTTATAGAAACTTTCTGTTCTGATGAACTAGTTTCACAATATGTGAAGTTGGATGGAGTTGTCACTTTAGTTGACTCTAAGCATGCCATGCAGCGTTTGAATGAAGTGAAACCAAGGTTTGTGGTGAATGAGGCTGTTGAACAAGTTGCTTATGCTGATCGTATAATTTTGAACAAGGTAATTCTTGTGCTCCCTGTTGCTCTTTGTGTAAATAACACTAATGTGTATTTGTTGCTTTCATGTGGTTGTATTAAGTCTGGTAGCTGAAATACTTGTGAAAATTAAAGGAGAGATTTTGCTGGTTGTTACGAGGCTTTTCCAATGTATTCTTACTGTTTTCGATATTGCTTGCTGTGGCAGATAGACTTGGTGACTGAGGCTGAGCTAGAACAATTGACTGAAAGAATCAAGGTAACCCTCTTGCATATCCAACATGGTAAAGTTGATTAGGCATCTATCAATAATATGAGCCCATGCGAACCAATGTTGCAAGCATTTCATGCTAAATGCGCTTTATGTGACCCTTGGGAACATCAGTCAATGCTATTATTGGCCTTTGTTTCTTGCCCACTATTTATATGTTCATCCACTAGTCTCTTGCTGTTTGCTATTGCTCTCTTCAATCCTGAGGCAACCGTGTAAACATCTTCTGCTCTAACCCTTAGGCTTAGGTTTTACTGTTTTAGATCCAGGTTGCGCATTTTAATCTGATCATATTGGCATTATAACTTTGGTGCTGTCTTTATCAATTGATGTCACTGAAAATTTATCAGCTCGTGTGCTTTTTTTATGTGTTGATGTGTTTCTCCTCAGCATATTAATGCAATGGCACAACTCAGAAGAGCAAAATTTGGAGCCATTGATGTGGATTTTGTTTTGGGAGTTGGTGGGTATGATCTGGAAAAGTGAGTTATTTATTTCTTGAACTTAAATATTCATGTTGATGTCAAAATTTCTACATCTTTCCAAGTCTTATTTTTTACTGTTTTTCATGTGTAGTTTTTCTATAGTTTGGCATTTGCACAACAATTTTTATCTCATCGCATAGCACATGTTAGTGTTTCATATGTGACTTTTGGCCATTTGACAGAAATGTACCTGTTTCAGGCCACTGATTGGTGTCTTCATGCTTTAAATGGACAGCACTCTTGCATAATGTGGGAGTGAATCTTGCCAAATAGCCTATAAAATTAGCCATTTAGGCACTACAGCCAACTGCTTTGGCTTCCGAATCGTTTGACCTGCTGCTGATGACAAGATACACTAGTCTATTCCACTTCTCTTTTGCACAATCACCCTTTCCCTCGCCATCTTTTCTCTTTGCTGTTTAATCAGAACAAACTGGATTGTCTTACATTTCTTTCAACAGAAATGTGCTACTCAATTCCCACCAGATTGGATATCATCAGCTGCAGACCTAAATCTATTTTCACTGTTTCATCATTGTTAACATCTTATTTTTTGGTACAGAACATTAAATTTTTTGTTATGCAAGTAAACATCAAATAAAAATTATTGGAGGTTCTGAAAATATTTGACTGATCACTCATTCAATTAGAATCTGTCATGGGAAACAAAAATATTGGGCCCGAATTGGTCCAAGGACAATGAGCAATATACAGGAGTTTTGAAGTAGATGTACTTGGAATGCATAACTCCAAAAGAAAAGTGAAAGAAACTGACTAAAAAATTTGCAACGTGTGATAAAGGAAAAGAAATCATAAGTGTAGGGGGTGTTACAAGTCCCACAACAGACTTATGATCTTCTCTTTAGCAAATCATATTTGGAAATCCTTGCATTTTTAGCTAAATTTTATATTGCCTTAATTTCTCAGAGTTGACTCTGAAGTCCTTGCTGATCATGCAGAATGCGGAGGCCAAGGTGATGTTTTTCCTCGCTAATATACTTCTTTTTTCTTGTCTCAGTGGGTAATATTACATAGTTGAGTTAAATTTTGATGCTTTTAGCATTTTATTATTCTTTTTTCTTGACTGAGAAAGGATGATGGAGGAAGAAGGATGTATGTTACAGTCCTGAGATATGGATTGAGTTATGGGATCGTTTTGTAGTACCTTGTTTGTTAGTTCGTTTCCTGTGAAGTGGGCTTCAATATCTATGTTGGATTCTGACATAGAAAATATGATAATAGAGTTCTGCATCCCTTGATATCTTGTGAGAATTTTATTTTCCCTAAAAAATTCTTATTCATTCTGGGATCAGGATTGAATTCTAATGAATAGAATCTGAAAATTTGTACTGATTTCTTCTCTTATGCATGATCACATGATAGAAGGATTAAATAACAAACAGAAAGTATAATACTAGTGGAAGTTGATTATAAACTCACTTGGGTGGAATAGTCAGAAGGATCTTACTCTGATTAGCGCGCATGGAATAACTTTTGTTAAATCAAATGAAATGCACTCATAGAATTCATTTACTCAACCCCAACTAATTGGAGTTAGTTGATTGACTGATACTGTGATGCATCTCTTTACACATTAGTAGTTGGTTCTGTGTTGAATTCTGACTGACATCTCTCTCTCTCTCTCTCTCTCTCTCTCTCTCTCTTTTAACAGCACTAAACTTTTGCTTCTCATTTTGGGTGAACTTGTGTGTGTGTGTGTGAATCTGGAGAAAATATTACTGCTTGAACATTAAGTGTTCTTTTTTATGCAAAACATTGGTTAAGTTAGTGAACCCATTTTAATTTTACTGCTGTTTTGTCTGGAAACTGTAGGGAACCACAAAGAGCATCATCATGACCATGTACACGATTTTGCTGTGTCCAGCGCTAGCATTGTCTTTGAAGGGACTGTTGATCTAGAGGAGGTAATTAACTTTCGGAATCTTATGCATTGTTAAGATTTGAATGAAGATAACATGATTTTTTTTTTCTATTAGCATACTGTGTCCTGATAAGTGATTTCTTGGTACAGTCATCACTCTTTACTGCCTTTCCATATTTCTTTCATCATCCTCATGTTGCACCTTAAACTCAGTTATGTTGGAATGCTGCTAGTAAGGGTTTTGGAAGCTGCCACTATGTTAAAAGACCTTTCCTGAGGAAAGAGCAAGATGAAATCCAAAAACTGTCGCCATAAGAGTTTTTCTATCACATGGAAAAGATGATCAAATTGATGATAATGAATGAAGATAGACTCATAGTCATCTTCAAATTACAGCATTAATATTGTGAAGCTAGTACCTGCAATATGGAACAGAATTAACCTTTCTATATTAATTTGATGGATTTCAAATTTGGGAAAGTTTTGGCCCAATTTACAATGAGGCTTATAATTGCAATGATGAGATGAATGGTATTAACCAAGATATCCAGTAGAACTTCATCGCTACAGTTGTAGAACTCATGTGGTGTGATAAATCGATTCTCTGAAGGGTGCAAAAAAGCAAGTTGACAAGTAAATCACAATGATGGTTCAGGTTGATGATTGGCTTGAAAGATTGATTGAGGAGAAAGGGGAGGACTTGTATAGAGTGAAGGGTGTGCTGTCCATAAAGGATTCAGATCACCGTCATATTATCCAGGTTTCTGCTATATTCCTTCATTTACTATGGAAACAAATAGTGCACATTACAATCCCAGGGACAGGGTCTAAATGATGTGCTGGTTTGTAGGGTGTGCAGTCCATGTTGGATAGCAGCCAGGGGAAGGCATGGAAAGCTGAGGAGAAAAGGATAAACAAGCTTGTATTTATAGGACGGAATTTGGACGCAAATAAACTTAGAAAAGGTTTCAGGGGTTGCCTTGTTTGATGTCGAGTGCCTGGAAACGCCTGTGCTTTTGTTCTGCCTGTAAACCAAACCACTATGACCTTTTTGCAGGTTGCAGTGTGAGATACTGTCCTGCTAACCAACACTTCATTTTGTGCCTCCTAACCTCTACTGGGTTGGTTTTGGATGTATAAAACGTCATGGGAGTATTTGCCACCGATACGATATTATGAGCATTGATTGTTACCTATTTGGGTAGTGTACTGAGTTTATTTGGTTCACTGTTGTTTGACATTTTCATATGAGGTGATCACTCTTTTCATACTTCTTTGTCTCTTACCAAAAAAAGGGCAGCTAGAATTTTAATAAATGAAAATTTTCTTGCCAAGTTAAATATAGAGGCAAAATAGGCAAATTAGTAACTATAGAATTTGTTATAGGTGAATTGTCCACCATAGTTTTATCTACAGTTAAATTAACCACTAAAGTTTTTGACTAAATTTTCCAGTTATGTAATGATGTGGAATAGTTTAATAATGTGGTTACAGATGTAACGTATGTATATGGCAAGGTTGTGTAAGAAAATAAAAATAAAAACACCTAACTTGTATACATGGCAAGCTTGCGTACTTGGCAATTTACCAACTTTCTACCTTTTGTCAAGCCCGTGAACGACAATGAGTTTCGAGTAAGTTAGAGCTTGCATTGGTCTTGATGTCATCCTCTGTTTTATGTAGCCGCAATTTTTTTTTTTTTAACACCGAACATAAATGAAAGCATAAGGACACAAATGTGGACTTTAACTTAACAAAATTTATCTCAATATAAGATAGATAAAATCTGTCCCAATCAATAAGGTGGAATCATTTGAGCAGAGAAGATCTTGGGGTTTGGTTGCTTACTTCTAGCAGGAAAGGCAGCACTGAAGAGACCAAGAGATGTAGTAGCTATAATTGCTTTGACGGGAAAACCTACCTATCATTGCGTGACTACAATTCTTCATTCTATAAATTGAATGGGAAAAGTCTCCTACATTCCTTACTAGTACGGATGAGGGATGATGGGTTATCTTAGCATGTTGGTGATTCATGGGTAAAGATAATCCCATGTTTAAGCAAAAATCTTATGCCAATTCAACTGGAATGGAGCTTCTAACCTAAAATTGGAACATTTGCAGGTTAGAGAGTTAGGGAAGAAGATGATTATTACGCTTTGTTTTTAATTTATGGATTGGTGTGCATAAGAACATATAGTTCAAGGATGAATTGTATAGGGTAAGTCTAATGTGTATCCTACCCTTTATGTTTATATATATTTATATTCCAATACTACTATTCATAGTATAAAACAAGTATTAACAAATCAAATCCCATGTCCCCCTAAAATTAGAGATATGTATACCGGATATGTTCAAAACTCAATGTACAAAAAAAAAGTGATAGATATGTACAAATAGTGTTTAACATATATACAAACAAGATTACAAATATATTTTCAATAGCATGTACGGGTTCAATCTCCCGTATAAAAACATGTGTGAATACGTCGAATTCTGCTTCCTGCTAGAATTAAAGATATGTACAAATCGAATACAGATAAGATATATATGAAACTCGATATATAAAGTAAGTGATGAATATATACAAAACATGTGAAACATATATACAAATAAGATTAATAAATTGTGATAGATATATTACTTTTTGTAAATAATTTTATAACTTAGTACACATTACTTTTTATATGTGTACTTACGATTTGAAATTTTGGCTTAAAAAAAGTTGGGGTAAAATTAGGTAATAGAAGAAACTTTGAGGGCTAAAAGCAACTAAGTCCAAAAATTGCTAAACACATTTGCGCTTTCATGGTCGTGGGCTGCCGCGTGCCGCCTTGTTTCTTTGATCCGATAGCGAGACGGCGAAACAAGGGCAATGGTGGCTTGGGCTCCAATGGCGACGGCCCAGGTAGCTTCCAGGCACCCCGACAAAAAACTGTGATCTCGGATGATGGCGGATCAAAAACGGAAACGCAACATGGTGGAGGGATTCTCGATCGGCTGCTCCTCCTCGATTTGGCCTCAACAAGCAGACAACGGCGTAGGCTAGGGCGACCCGAGGACTACGCCGTCAAAGGAAAGAATAAGATGCATCATCGTTGGGGAAAGAGACATACGGATGAAGCTAAGGAGGAAGATAAGAACACGTTCCTAAATCATAATTAGTGCGTTTGAATAAGGGTAAAAATGTACTTATACCTGTAGGGCATACATGCCATAGGATGCACCTCGAACGTTTCCAATTGTTTACTTTACAATTTCAATAGTTACATTATCAACACATTTTATAGAATATTCTACAAAATAATACTTCATTCGTCTGAAGTTTTCTGCTTCATTTGTTATTTTGGGTCGTCCCAATTTTTTTGCATCATTTCTATTTTTAGTAAGTTTTACAAAAAAATTTTACAATTATGCCCCTTTCTTTCCACGCTACTTTGTTTTATTTTGTTTTGTTTTGTTTTGCTTTTTCGATTTTTCTTGCTAGCCATGGCCAGCATGGTTGCAACCGGCAACTAGACGAACGAGGCTGACAAGGAGAAAAAAGTGATTGATTGAGGCCAACAAGGAGAAAAGAGTGATGAATTGAGGCTGATAAGAAAAAAGGAGCAGCAAATCGAGGTCAACTAGGAGAAATGACCGACAAAGCGAGGCTGGTAAGGAGAAAGGGGTGACAAATCAATGTCGTCAAGGATAAAGGAGAAACGAGCGATGAATCGGGACGACATAGTTGACGAAGGTGTGGCGATGTTCCATCATTGGGTTGATGATGGTGTTGAGGGCAGAGATGGTGATGCGAAGGAAGGTAGATGGCGGATTTAGGGCTCAACGTGTACCAGATGGGGGAGGAAAGAGATAAGAGACTAAGGGTAAAATTGAAAAATGATACATATTCTCATAATTTGTTAATCTCCATGTCAAATACAAATAAAGCAAAAAACCTGAGACGGCAGGAATAATATATTCTTGTCGTTGCTTTCACGATTGTCTACTTTGCACTATATTGAAATTTTTAGTGACAAATATCACTCAATAAAAAATTTGATGATCCATTTAACTACAAAAAAATTATAATGAGCATTCTGCATTATAAGACAAATATGAGCAGCTTGCTCCTTTTCCCTACTTGCTTTTAGTAAAATGACGATGGTTTGTGGGTGTGTTCGGTAATTTCAACATCTTAGAGAAATAATTATGGAAAAGTAAGATTCGCGAGATTAGAGAATCCATAAAATATCAGAAGTTTGGTTGATGTAAATTTGTGCGAGAGTTTGGGTAAAATGAAGTATGGAACCCCTACCTTGTTCTTTTATCCTCTTGAAGTCCCCGTACTTCGATTCCTCCTATTCAGTTCACATGACAAATACTCCAAAGTTTGGAATATTGTAATACTAAGTTTATTTATACCTGACTCACCTAGTAGCTTGTTAAAGAGAATAAATTTGAGAATCATGATATAAACCATGGCGTTGCTATGATATAATAGTTCTCATATTAATAAAGTGACAAGTTGATCAACTTTGGATCACGCACTCATTACGAGGGTTCTTAAAATTTAAGAAGAGATGAAAGTTTTATTACAAATCACGAGACAATAACTCACTTACTTGTGATATTATATGGTTAAGGCAGAAATTGTTCATACTTTGTTCATACTTTCATTGAACAAGCATTTCATGGAGAACATGTGCTGCAATACATTGTAGAGGTAGCCAACAAAGAGCGCCATAGAACTTTCTTCCCAAACAGGCAAACCAGAACAATTCGTGACAATTGATCATAGCAACATTCACAAGGCATATGCAAGCGGTTCAAGTGCAAGTCAATGGTGGAGAAGGTATCAAAAAAAGAGTAATTTTGGATAAATCACAGGTGAACAGAATATTGTATGGCAAGATAACTTGGCAAAGAGTCATCATAAAGAGATGTTTCCTAAGGGATCCTCCTACTACCGATGCTTTTTTCTAAACAATGGAAATTTACTTTACAGGTGCAGAGTTGTATAAAACTGTTGCTGCTATCTGAAATGAACGAGATAACACTGTCTACTTATTGATGCCTAATGAAGCCTGGGACTTCAAGCATGCTGGATCTCCTTTTTAACAGGTGTGGGGAAATTTGATGCGGAAATTGAGAAATTAGAAAGCAGGAAACTAAACCTTCAAGTGAGCATTGTGTCTCTTGCCCTCCTTCCAGCGCCGAATGTTCCCATCATTCATGACCCGAAATCTAGATTTAAAAGACCTGCTCAATTAAAAAAAGAAAATTAGAAAAGTTACATGACGTACTTGCATTATCTACACACCAATCATTCATCAGAACTGGCAGCAGCAAACAGAAGGGGGAAACAGAGCTAAAGAAAACCATAACTAAACAATCCTTTACGAATCCATGTTTTAGAGTTATTGGATGACAAAGGGATGAAGTAAAAACTACAAATGTCATGACCTCTTGCTACTTCTCGTCTTACAACACAAGGCATATAAATTTCTCATGAGATACTCACTAATCTAAAATAGATTAATAAATAAAATGAGAACCCAATTCATGCGGAATTTTTCTCAGGTCTGAAAATTCAACCCTCCTTTCCCAACTGAAATGAACACTAAAATCCACAAAAGAAGGCCCCAAATTATGTAGATTCCCAATTCTAAGCAAAAAAAAAAAAAAAGAACAAAACCCAGATTACAATAAGCATCAATGACATCGAACAGAAAATTCTCCAATACGTGAAATAGAGAACCAAGCAAACGAAATCAAAGAACTTCAAAATCGAAATCTAGAACTGACAGATAGAGGGCATGGCGAGGAACGGATGGAGCTAACGGCGAGGGAAGGCGAAGCCTTGTCATTGAGAAGAGGCCCAAAAAAACTCCGTTTGGGCAATCCTTGATTGGAGAGCCAGGCCTCGGAGCTTCGTGCAGAGTCTTTGCATTGCTGGTTGATCTTGCTAGGTTTTCGACATCTGGACGTCGGCGCTCTAAAGTGAGCCGGAGCAGAATCCTTCGTTTTATGCTCCAAAATACATGATTCGTCCTTGTGGCAGAAAAATCTGTTCAATTTCATCCCTTCTTTTGTTTCGTTGCGAAATGTGCAATTTATTATTATTATTATTATTAGGGTTTTTTTTACAATTACCCACCTTACATAAGGGGTTATTACACTGACCCTTGTCGTGTCAAAACCTACACCTACCCCCTAAAATTTAAATGTCATCGGCCAGATCCATTCAGCATGTAAATTATCGTTTGTGCCCTTTAAAACTTACAGTTTTTGAGAGGTTTACCAGCAGAGTCATTCATAGGACCTCTTTCGGATTGGGATTTTGAGACTTAGAAGGTCAGGGTTTTAGCGAAATTAGGAGAGCCTGGTTTGAATTTGGTGAAAGTGTGGGATTTTGGGTGAAATTGGTAAGGCAAATGAAGGTCAAAGGCAACGATGTGAGGGAGAACTTGGGTGCGAGTTCTTCTCTAGGTTTATTGCAAGGATACTGCTACATTGTTGGGGGGTTTGAAAATCCAGCTGCATTTGTTCCTGCATTCATCCTTGTTGTTAGAAGTATTTCCTTTCTTTGTTAAGGTTTTGAACAACATTTTTTTGTTCTTGAAGTTGATTTGCTTGGATGGCATTTACAACCGTTGTTATTGTTGGTTGGCATCCATAGTATTAACAAACATGTTCTATATGTAGGATTGTGTTTCATTAATTCAGACTGAACTATGAAAGTCAAGAGTTTTATGTTGATGTCCAACCATTTCACAAATAATACATGTGATATTATATCTGTTTGCTCCGATCCCATTGTACACCACTCACTATTTTTTCACAAACCAAGACAACCTGGGAGTTTCAAAAGCCAGTCATGGCAAGGAAGAGTACATATATCAATAGCAGTATTAGTGTTCTAAGCTGCATTCCTTTGCACTTAAACAGTAATCAGAAACCGCCATTTTTCG
Organism: Aquilaria yunnanensis; assembly: GCA_039654915.1. Lineage (NCBI taxonomy): Eukaryota > Viridiplantae > Streptophyta > Magnoliopsida > Malvales > Thymelaeaceae > Aquilaria > Aquilaria yunnanensis. Next base: position 80,990,793 of record CM077593.1, read on the forward strand.
CAGTCTTAAAACTTTATTACATGCTCCTGCCACCTTGTTGTCATCTCCATGCCTACATCAATATGGAACAATTATGGAGTCGATAAGCTCCTGCAGCGGAGCTAGCTCTTTCTTGTCAATCAACCCGAATTCCTGCACGTCCAAGCAGTTAAAAACAATCAGGCAATCGATTTCCTGGCAAACCCGCATAACATGCAGGGTGGCCTTTTGGAGTTGCAACTCAATATCTCAACTGTGTCTACTCTTGAAACACGCAAAAAAACTTTTTTCCCCACAACAAAACATAGAAGTAACAACAAAAAGAAAAGGCTTCCATCAGATCTTGGTTCAACAGTAGAAGCATTCAGGTTGGTAAATAAAATCATGATCCCAGTTCTTTCAATGAGAAAATAGAAATAACAAGCCTTCATTTCTATCCTTTTCCTTTTGTTGATTGGCAAACAAAACAAGCCTGGTCTAGTTGTTAATGCTACTGTAAAATAGTACCACATGTTATAAACGACTAGATGCAGAAGTAGGTCGATATATGAAGTGAATAAACTGAACTTCTAACAAACAGCATCAGTAATTACATACAAGAATTAATACAGATACAAGGCTAATTGCCAATTAACCTTATAAATCTGTTACAAATGTCATATTAGAAGTGTGCACTATGAAATAAGTTCTTTCAGTGCTGCAGAGAGAAAAGTAGGCCTGTACGACTCTTAGGTAATAGCTTTAGTTGCTAATGTTGTTTAAAAAAAGATAAATAAAATTATTAGAATTGTATTCCCTGCAAAAATGTTATCAATGAGTTGATTAATTCCCCCCCTCTTCCTCTGCACTGGACCTGTCCTTCCCTGTCTAGGTCGAGACAACAAGATCAACCCATATAACCCTTATCTGTTTCCTACACCTTTTCTACCGTAATAGAAGTTTCACAATAATACAAACTCATTTTAAGTTGACATGTTTTATTTTCACCCCTATATAAGTTAACCAATTGTGCTGGAATCGGTTTATGTAGAACTCTATGCCTTAACTAAGCCCAGGCATTGCCTGGCGCTCTTGTGCATTGTGCCTTAGCACCTTTGGAGCTTTGTACCATGCACTTTTCAAATCATGGACCAAAAGTGTGAATATGATAGGGTGTTTACCGGCAGTTGGAAAAGACACTTACGCAAGTAAAGAGGATGAAATGCTTGAAGCATGTATTCAAATGCGCTTCCTCCTTAAGACTCACAATCTTCTGAAAATGAGTGTGATAAATGTGGGCATATACACGAAATAGCCTTTTGAATATGGTCTTCACAACCTCCTTGAAGTTAGGAGGAAATGGGGCACCTAGGAAAATACAAGTTAACAGCATAAAATAAGCACAAAGTTGGAACACATTTGGAAAAATTGTTTCTCTTTTACTTTCAATTATGATTGATTTCAATACTGTAGATTTACAATTGCCAAATTTCATCTACTAAACTAGAGAACACTGAGTGCATTTCTACGTTCTAGCTTCTCCTTATGAGCTTCACAAGTGTATCATTCCATTATCTAGAACTACACATTGGTCAAAATCAAATGAATCATTTTTGGGAATCAGTAAAACCAATAACCCAGCTGCTGTTACTGAATTAACATGCAAATTTTTATATCATATCTGTAGAGATATCGTTACAATTTTCTATGAATAAATACTAAGCAAATTTATTATGAGACAGACGCAAATAAGAATTTATGGATTAAACAAATCACTAGTAGCAATGAATTATTTGTACTAAGTTAAAGATTTTAGCTCATTTATTTCCTAAATGGCATTTTATAAGCCTGAAGCGCTATACTCCTCATATAGACGATTGATTTTATGCAGAATTCATTAAAACGCAGTTTGGCAAAAATATGTTAGAATCTTATTGGTTTTCCTGTTAATCTTAGTCAGTTACAAATCAAACATAAACTAGATTACCAAGCCTTTGAGGAAAAATGGACTCGTCGTCAAGCTGTGCTTCGATCCAGTCCATCAGGTATTCAACATATTTTGGAGCTGAAACCTCAATTGGCTTCTTAATTTGAACACCATCTGCCCATCTATACTCATACCTTTTAAAAGTTTAACAGCACCGGGTCAGGAACTACAGAAGCAGAAAGGCATATCATTAAGAACTTGCTAAACACGTTCCCAAGTTTTAAGAAACATCTACTTTAACATCTAGTAATGTACAAGGACAAAAATAATAATGTCTCACGTCCGAATTTCAGACAAGAAATAACCAGATGAGATATAACAATCTTCTAACTTCAGAAATTTGAATGCAGTTGCCATAAAAAGTTCTGAAGCACAAGATAACAAAACAAATACTGGCTCTGTGTTTGCCATATCTCTGAAGTCCCATGAATTTGGCTGAAATAATAGAAATGGCATTTTTCATTTTCCCGTTTGGATCAGATGGAACCAATAAAGAAGTTCATTGTCACAAGACATCAATTTTTTTTTACAAATTTGTTCACTAAACGAAGTATACATTATGAAAGAAAAGGAACAATATCAGATAATCAATTCTATCCAGCAATATGAACCTGACTTTTCAACATTAGCTGTTATCAACACCAAGGCAAGTAGGCAACCCATACAGTCGATAACAGCTCCATTAGAATATCATGTAATGCTCAACACACTCTAAAACTCAAACCGATCATCCTAACTTTGTTCACATAATTCTTATAACCACATTCACAGAGTTAATCGTTCATAAAGGAAAAGCAGGTATTTGAGTTCATACTTGGGACCTGCACTCATAGTAGGACAGTTCTCAGGCGTACAGAATTCTGTGAGGGTCCCATAGAGGAGATTCACTTGGTTAAAGAAATCCACCGCTGAAACAGAAGAGAAAAACAGCAATCCGTCAGCAGTAAGATTCATGCAAAACTGAATGAAATCACAGATTGGAGGCACGGAGAGAACTGAGGGGTTGGGGGAGGACAAGTGGGACAGAAGCAAAATTACTGTTGACAGCAAGCCATTCATTCAGGTCCTCCCCAGGAGGCAGCCTCACAGCTTCCCTAAGATTTCCACTGCCTAGGGTAGCATCAATATGCTTTCTAAGCTGTGCACCCTACAGACAATTAGAACAGAAAACCAGAACAGATAAATAAACAAATAAATAAAACAAAAACAGATAAATACTAGACCACTACAAAGTCCAGTTGACATTCAGAAACAATTTAATAACATCACACTCTCACTCAAAAAAACAAATGCAGTGTTTGAAAGGAGAGACATCAACAAATGATGGTCATTTATAACAAAGCACGATTATGAAAAGCAAAACCTTTTTTTCTTTTTTGGTTTGTGTGAAAATGCAAAACAATTGAAAACAACATTTTTAAAGCTTAAGGAAAACTCATCACGGATATGTCACATAAGTTTACTGTCCTTCCAACAATATCTCAGGAACCCTAGACATATTATGGTCTAGGGTTCATGGTCTAGGGTTTGTAGGCTAGGGAATGGAAGAAACAATATGTAACTTATAAAGGATACTCCAGGTTCCTGCAGTAAAACTTTAAATGCGAATGGTTGTTATGGAAGTCAACTTTGCCATATCATTAAATCTTCATAACTTCACTGGTATGTCCACAGCATTTACAGAATTTCTGAATGAGAACTTAAGTTGCAGGCCTTCCACAAAACTATTAGTAACTAAACAGATGGAAACCCCAAGATTTGCGTGGCAAAATCATAGATTTGTTTTTGTTAAAACAAATAGGAAACTATATAAAACCAAAAAACATCAGTTCGCTAATATTAGGACAGAAGTGAAAAAAGACCAACCTTACTTCCTGATGGTGCACTCTTCTTCGGTCGAAATGTTCTCTGGTTTCTGTTTCCAATGACAACATGTCAGTGAAAAACACGTTGAAAGAAATAAGGTGCACATGTTTCTACCATATCACTCTTGAAGTCATAAAACAAACAATTAAGAGTTATTTAAACATGAACGCCGCTTGTCACTCTTAGCAGATGCTAACAAAATGCCAGAAAAATGTGTTTGCCTAACCCAAAACATGGTATGAAATTGATGACGCCAAATTGCTAGTAAAACCCATACTGACATAATAATCCATGAAAGAGAATAAATATACCAGACACCTTTGTAGCACAACCCTCAGGTGCAGAAGCATTTAAATTCCAAAATGCTTATCATAACTTTCTCCTCTACTTGCAATAAAAAGTTTCATGAGACATGAGGAATGAAAAATGTTACCAAGTTGTGTTCCATGAAAGAATTGATATAATGAAATTGGTGGGTGCAACTTATAAATACCGAATAATGTAAATAATAGCATAATCAGATTATATTCCATGATGTTACGCATACAGGGTGAGGGACAGAAATTGTTATAGATAAGTTTTTCAGCACAAATATCAGTGCCCATAATCTCATAACTTCAAAACTAGAAGTTATAAATTGATTTCCTTGACAATATTATTCTATCGAGACTACACAAAGATCACCAAGATAAGGAGAAAGAGATGCTAAAACTCCCAGTTCACTGAAACAATATATATTACCACTTGGACTGACGGCATTTCTGTGCTTTTCCAACGTTTTAGCATGCAAAAATTCGAGAATCATGAAGTAATAGAAAAGGGTCAACTTTCATATGAGATACCCAAACTCATAACCAGATTTAAAACATCATAGTGACTGACTGTCTAGTCAAAAGAACAAAGCAGCTCAATTCAAGAGCTGAAATTTCTCCAATTTCATCAACATGACACAGGGAGCTTGAATAAGAATCGTTGACCCTGATAGCTACTCGACCAGACAAATCCGCCTGGATAATCACCCGACCATGTACAGAATCAGGAACTAGCAAAGCATCAGTAAACATAACATTAACAGTCTAAACGGCGTCGAGAAGATCAAGAACAGAACTTGCTTATCTGATATGGATTACTAGAGACAGAATCAAGTGAGTGACCTGCCCAGACCGAACAGACTCATGGCTGACTTGGGAGCTGCTTATGATCAAGTCGCGGTCTTTAGCTTTTTCGGTCCCTTCTCTTGGCTGGACAATAACCGCGAGCGACGCTCCCACTGTGATGGACAAGTTCGTTGCCGTTGGTAGATGCGAGCGATCCGATCGATTGTAAACTTGTAATGGAGGGGAAGAAAATATGGAAAAGATGGGGAAAAAAAAAAACCAACTGGCAACATTCTTGTTTCTTAGGCATATTTATGCCTTTGGACGTCGGGTATTTTCTTCTAAAAAATATTAGAAATAAAATGCAATAAATGTATAATTATGGAAATATTAGGATTGATTTGGCAATAGCATCTAAATTATCGTTAGTGGTTAGAACGGACTATAACAGTTGTGGCAGCTTTTTCAAACATCTTAAATTAGTGTAGAGTTTTGGAAAAAAATACCTAAATTAGTAGTTTTTAGCTTTTAACTTAAACAGTTTGATCTTCAAAATTAATAAATTATTTAAAACTTTAACATTAATTATAAAAAGTTCTCTCAAAAGTGGTAAAAGTTATTGTTGGATAATTTTTTTTAATCTCTAATAACTAAAACACTTCTCAAATGAAACAATGAAGAGAAAAATAGATTGTTTAATCATGCTCTTTTGTGGCCTAAATATAGATTTGGCCCCTATACTTCTATAAGTCTTACGAATTCGTCTCCAGCTCAATGCTCAATAAATGTTAGTCTCTAAACTTTGCAAAACCTTACGCTTAGTCCATTTGATATTGTAGAAGATTGGCGTTGTTGGGAGATTGGCTTATATGGCAAATTAGATAGAAGCCTTTGATCAACATAGTCCATATGTGAACTTTGTTGACTGGCATGAGAATTAGAAACAAGGGAGGACGATCCCAAATCAAAGATCTCCTCTCTAGTCTAGTAATTCAAGTTTTATACATCTTAAATCATCTAAAATATCAAGAGGCCATGCTGGACCAATTACAAGAGCGGTTGGGAGTTATTTTGGACCACAAACTCTTGAAAGGAAAGCACAATTACTTAAAAATCCACAGAAAAGTCTAGTGCATGCTATCACTGCACATGCCGTGATGGCACATCAGTAACAGGGCTGTGGTGTAAATGTAATCCAAAGGCAAACCACTCTAAGACCACGCTCGCTGCATGTCTAAGGTGGTGGGCAGGGGTTTGCTACACCAAGCACTACATGCACGATTGGATACTAGCACCAAATCTTTTCTTTTCTTGCTTTTCCCAACTTGACATCTCGTATACAATGTGCAGTTCCATCACAATATGGCGATTTGAATATCATATTCTTTGCTTGTTACACTTCATCTCCCTGCTCTCCTTAGTTATTGAATACCTACACCCCAATGGCCACATTTTAGCTCCTTTGACTTCCTTTATATTCAAACTCCATAATCGTGAAAAAATACCCCAAAACGGACTAAGTACTAGCAATTATAAGCACAATAAGCATAAGTTGAGGTCCAAATATATAGCCATCTAGAGCACTCATCATTTAACATCTTGAGTATGTGTATCATCAGAAAATGAATCAAAATAAAATTTTAAAAATTGTATTCAAGCATATTACATTTTTTTAATTAGTTTTAATTTCTAGTTTTTAAAATCGATATAATTTTAGTACTCGTTGAGAAAATTATAAATTAAGGACTATTATAGGCACAATTCACAAGGATGATTGCAAAATCTCAAGAAGATTTTAAGCTCCCAAACCACCCAAAAACCTTTGATAGTTTAGAAATATTGATTGCCCTTAGCTTGAGATTTCGTAGAATAGGATTGTCTTGGGTTCAATAGCCATATATGGTTATCCTAAAGGCAACTAGAGGTTGAAGGCCATCATATTTCTTAGGGCTCACATCACATGTATAAGATATACTATAGGTTTAACAGTGATCTAAGGTCAATTATTGTTCGATCTTTCAAGGGTTTTAGTTACTGTCTTTAGTCTTATGACTCACTAGGGTCCCAGGGTTGACAAAGGATAAAGTACTATGACTCTTGTCCTAGGTTAAAGCCTTACTAGGCTAGCAATTATCCTAAGTCTTGAAGCTGTTTTAGAGTTTAAGGTCAACTGAAGGTTTTAGGCCAAAGAGTGGTGGCCAGTGGGACGACCTGGCCTAGGCCCAGGCTTGGCCAAGCTTGGGTCGGGATTTCTAGACCTGAGCACGGCCTGCCTAAAGGTGGGTTGGGCCTAGGCCGAGAAGCGTTCGAGCTGGGCCAAGTTTTCTCAATTTATGCAAAAAGTGTTTAAAGTGTTTCAAAAAATTATTTGAGTGTAATTTGATCAACATGTTTTTATTTGGGAAAAACACCACCGCCGGTGTAAATTTTATTAATGAAAAAGCTAGATGGCATTTACATCATTTGGAACATGTCTTACACTTGAAAATAGCCAAATGTTAAAAAAAAAAAAAAGTAAAACCTAAGATCTATGCTTCATAGCGTAATCAGATCGATTACAATCTAAAAGTTACAATGAAAATCTACAATCTACTTTTGTGCCTTGTCATCGGAGGGGACCTCGTCATCCGAGCTCTTCATGTCTTATTTCCTTAGAGTAGCAAGGGCTTAATTCTAGTTGCAAATGCAAACTTCAACAGCTTTAGGTGTGAGGCTTGCCAGTTTCTCTGAGATGACTCTTTTTCTCGTAGTAAAAGCAGTTTCAAATGTGACAGTAAAGACTGAAACTACCAAAATCTCTTGTGCCAATATGGACAAGATCGGAAATCTTCATCTCTTGTTCTTCCACCACTCGAAGATGTTTTCCTCATTGTTTTCAAATGAAATGCAAAGGTAATCATCCCATTCCGCCAATCCCAGGTTTGTGGGTGTCAGTCGTTTGAGGATATGTGGTACTGGATTGAACCTTGATAATGAGAATGAGGTAGACTGTCAGGCGGGTGTTGGATCGAATGACCTAACCTTATCAGAATACTTAATGGAGTAGAGTTTGTATAACTCTCTCAAATTGTGATCAACTTCAGCAGAAATAGCAAGTGCAAAAACTTGTGTCTGTCCTAAATATGAATGATAGTATGCTTCTAACAATTGTAGACAACCTGTGATTTTGACACTTGAATCTAATGCACATGTAACAAGATAAATTGGTGGGATCTCTTAAAAATAATCAAGTCATTCTTTTTGCATTACTTCAATAATTAGTTGCAAAAACTCATCATTCTTGTATTGGTTGAAAACATAGATGATGTTTAAAAAATATAATATTGCTCGGTGAACGATTGGATAACAAACCCTAAAGAAAAAGTTTGTTATCTCATAAAAATATCTAAACAATTCAACCAACTTAAACAATTTTCCCAAACCTCATCAATTAGTCATTCGGCTTGTACTATTGAGTTCACAAACCGAGTCAAAAGATTTGCCCATGGATGAGTGTTATTTAACATTTCAAACATTAAGTTCCATCAAGTTGGACAATCTATTTTAAACATTTTCTAGGAAAAATTTACCTCATTTTTAATACAAAACATTTTAAAATTACGAGCCAATTTGTTCCTTGTTTTAACAAAAGGTAAAACATTTTGAATTGGCCTAATTTCATTTTGCAATTGTTGTAAACCATTTTGAACACATAAATTTAAAATATGACACAATTAACGAACATGGAAAAATTTTCCATCAAGTAATGGTTTTATTTTTTTTATCAATTGTCTTACCGCCGAATCATTATTTGAAGCATTATCAAAAGAAATGGATAAAACTTTATTGGCAATAAAAAATTCTCACAGACTTTTAATAATACAGTTGAAAATGTTCCAACTCGTATAATCATATTCCATACATTTAAAAGTAATGATTTGTTTTTTAATAATCTAATCATCATTTATCCAATGAGCTGTAACACAATAGTAATTTTGTCCTATTGAAGAAGTTTACATATCATATGTAAATGATAGACAATAATTAAGAGTAGAAAAATATACTTGTAAATCATTTCTCTTAGCTTCATACAATTTAAAACTTTCTCTTCAAGCCATTTGCCTAGACATTTTTTTATAAGCAGGATTTAGTTTTTGTACAATAAATCTTTCAAAGTGTTCATCCTCAATTTGTTTAAACGGTTTTTCCATTATCATCATTCAATTAATTAGTTTTTGTCTAACAGGTTTTGAGTTATATTAGAAAATACCTGGATCACTGAAGCACCCAACGCCCATCAATTGTTTTTGTCCTCTAGAAGTTCTAATCAGATCTTTATGGACTTTTCTTAAGTGCTGAGTGAGAATGCCTGTCACAAGCCTTTACTCTTAATCCCATCTAAATCGTATAGGACCCCGGGAACCTTACACTAATTTAATGTTAGGCCTATGTAAATTTATTCCTTAGTGGGCTTGTTAATTAATTAAATCATTAATGCAATATTGTTTTATACTACACCTTATTATGGTTGTAGGTCAAAGACCATAAAAATAAAATAAATATGATGCATCTGGCCAACATTTCAAAGATATATATATATATATATTTGTATAAAACTTACTGTTATGTGCTGTGGATCTATACAAGCTACTAGGAAACATACCCAATAGTTCCATAGCATTTACCAGAGGCACAGGTTTCATATAAATTATACATCATACAAAAAAGTGTTGTACATATGCTAAACACTGAGAATCTTTGGATCTAATCCCACCTGAGTTACACTGCAAAAAAGGATCACTACTGTGTCCAAGTATCCCCGACTCCTTGCCACTATACAACAAAAGTCAATAAGTTAGTATTCCGATTAATTAGGAACCTGCAAGAAAGAAACATAACAACAATGTATCATAGTAATTTACTTATGCACACCTGATACCAAAATACTAACAACATTTCCTTTTATTGGCCGTTAGCCCCAGATATAGTAGTATTTGCACATAAAACATGTAAAAGATGCAAAAACCAAAGATTCCTAGTAAGGGTCATAAGCCTACAAGAAAAACATTTATATAGGACCATGTATATTATCTATACAAATATTAAGATATGACTTAGGCACTTGAGCTCAAATTATAGTGCTAAGAACTTGTATTATTGGTCAATAATCATGGGATTAGCTAATTACCACAATTCCTTTACCCATTAATCCTACAATTGACAAATCCAACTTGTCCATGCAAATACTACTTTTAAAGCATCTTAATATTTGCCAATATCCCTTATTTTATGTACAGAAGTTGACCATTTGCTTATTTAGTGCATGTGTTTGTGCTAGTATTATAAGGTTTCATGGGTGGTTAAAGACACCTCCCTCTCTTAGGTCCACCCAAGCCTTAGCTCATTATGGCGACCTTAAGTGTCTTAGGTTCCTAAACCATCACATTCACCATAATTAGACCCTTTCAAGGTCTTTGTTGCTTGCACACACAAATTCATCCATATGAACGTTTACATTTCATATGAGGTTTATAGTTTGATGTTCTACCAAACTCAACCATATAAGTTTTTTAAATAGCCGTCAATACTCAAATCATATGTTTGTTAAATTTATCAATAATTCAGTCACTTGATATACAAGTATCATAGCCAAATTTATTTAAGCATACAAAATAAATAACTTTTAACTCATATAACTTAGTTTGCAAGCTCAATGTATTTAGCCTTTCATCTTGGTTTCAAGCCAAACTTAAGACCTCTCTTAGTAGCTTATGCGTAAGACCTTGCAAAGTAAAAGATGATTTAAGCTCCTTAATGCACATGATGAAATTCCACCCCAAATCCTTATTAATTTTGTGGTCAATTTGGTGGATTAGCGTGGTTGGGAGCTCTAGCAAAGCTCAGGCATAGTGTTTCTAAAAATGGGAAGGGAGGTTTCGCAAGCTGGATGGAAGGGAGAGACACGAGACAACTTAAATCAGCCACAATTGCCTTATTTGCTTTAGCCATACAGTTGGTGCCTTAAGTGGCTGTTTTGGAAACCTAAGGAAAACTATTACAGTTGGTGCCTTAAGTGGCTGCTTTGGAAACCTGGGGAAAACTATGAACATGCTGACAACATTAAGACCAAAGTCTGCATTTAGCTACGTCTTTTACAAATTTAATTACATGTCCAGTCCCCAGCTTCCAATAACATGCAATTTAGTCCTTATATCTTTGAGTGTAACATTTATATCACCTATGGACAATTTAGTAAGTCCATAATTTTACGATGATAAAGCAGGAATCATGAAAAATCGTAATACCTCAAATTTAATATTTTCTCATACTCTATCCAACTGTACAATAAAAATAAGTCACTATATGAAATGACCAGAATGCCCTTATTAGCTTGAATTCATCTAATGACCAATTTTACCACTTTTAAGCTATTGGACCTTTGAATGTCGAGACTTGGCTTGCAAATAAATTATCTAATGTGTTAATTTATTAAATCAACTGATAATTTGGGCTTTCTATAATTACCTAGCCAATTAGACTTATTGCTCCGAGGTTGTCACAATTTATCCTTCTTAAGCCATTTGATCCTCTAAATCTTGCTTAAGCTTGATGAAATCGTTAGGATACTGGGTCGTTATATCGTGCTCTATTTCCCAAGTGGCATCCTCTTCTGTATTGTTAAACCACATGATCTTAACCATGGGGATCCACTTGATCCTCAACTTTCTGACCTGATTATCCAAGATTTGTATAGGTTTTTCCACATAAGTCAAGTCATCTTGAGTAGGCACATCAGGAGTAAGTCATTTGAGTAGGCACATCAAGAGTAGTTAGTACTTGTCTCGGGTCTATAATATATGTTCGGAGTTGACTTAAGTGGAATACATTATGAATGTCAAACAAGTTAGGTGGTAATGCCAATTTGTAAGTCATCTTGCCTACTTTCTTTAAGACCTCAAAATGTCCAACAAACCTAAGGGCTAGTTTATTTCATTGCCTAAATCTGATGTCATCTTTATTTGGAGACACTCTTAAAAGCACCTTATCTCCTATGTCAAATTCCAATTCTCTCATTCTAATATTGGCATACTTCTTTTGCCTATTAAAAGTTGTTGTGATCCTTGCTTGGGTATGTTTTATCTTAGTTGTGGTCACCGTTATGATTTATGGGCCTATCTTGGCTCTATTTGTAGAGCCTACCCAACAATGTGGAGTCATAAACCTTTTCTCATAAAGAGCTTTATAAGGTGTCATGCCTATAGTAGCCTGATAATTGTTATTATAAGTGAACTCCATCAATGGTAAATGCTTATCTCACTCACCTTAAAGTCCATGGCACACCCTTTCAACATGTCTTCTAAGGTTTAGATCACTTTTTTTTATTGTCCATTTGTCTGTGGGTGATAGGCAGTACTAAGGCTTACTGTACTACCCAATGCTTTTTGAAAGGCAGTCCAAAACTTAGAGACAAATCTAGGGTCTCTATCACATATAATTTGATTAGGTGTGCCAAGTAATCTGACTACCTCTTTAAGGTATACCTATGCCAGCTTATCCATAGTATAGGTGATTTTTATAGGTATAAAGTGAGCTAACTTTGTTCGCCTATCAACAACCACCCATACTGCATCATTATAGGCTCCCATCTTTGGTAATCCTACCAGGAAGTCCATAATAATGAAACCTCATTTTCTTTCAGGTATAAGTAAGCTCTGAAGGGTTCTAAATGGTTTTTGGTGTTCTACCTTAACCATCTAACAAGTGAGGTATTTTGCCACATGTTGTCTAATATTTTTCTTTAGGCCAGGCCACGTTTTTAAATCATGGTAAATCTTTTTAGCATCGAGATGTACACTCAACATATTATTATGTGCTACTCGTAAGATTTATTCCCTTAAATCATCCAAGCCTGGCACATATAGTCTGCCACCATAATGCAACATCCCGTCCTTATACCAAAATTCTTTATTAAGAGTAACATGTTTTTCTTTCCCATTAATATTCCTAAGGGCAAGGTCATTTTGCTGTGCTTTCTTTACTTCAGTTGTAGTTGGTACATTTGAGCCATTTCCTAAGCTTGCCAATAGTCATGTAAAGCTAAAAAATGTTCTACAGATGTATCAAACACTTGGTCCTTTGAAAGAACTACATGTGTATGCCTTTTGCTTAGGGCATAAGCCATTACATTACCTTTCCCTTGCATAGTACTCAATGCCACAGTCAAAGTCTTTTATATACTCAACCCACCTTCTTTGCCTCATGTTCAAGTCTTTTTGTGTCAACAGATATTTTAAGCTTTTGTGGTCAGTATATATCATAAAAGATCTACCCAACAAGTAATGCCTCCATGACTTAAGGGCAAAAACTCCTGCAGCCAGTTCCAAGTCATGCACTGGATAGTTCAGTTTATTAGGTCTTAGCTGCCTAGACCTATATGCAATGACTTGGTGATCCTACATCAATACACATCCAAGTTCTGTCCCAGATGCATCAGTGTAAACAGTAAATGTCTTATCTCGGTTAGGTAAAATAAGGATAGGTGCCTGGATCAATTTCTGCTTCAGCGCATTGAAGTTGTTTTCACAATTTGTTATCCATTCAAATTTTTGGGACTTTCGGGTCAACAAAGCCATTGGTAATGCCATTTTAGAGAAGTTCTTAATAAATCTCCTATAGTAACCTACTAGTCCTAGTAAACTCCTAATGTTAGTAACCGTAGCTGGTCTGGGCCATTCTTCCACTGCCTTGATCTTTTCTAGGTCTACTTTCAATCCTTGGCTAATAATAATATACCCAAGGAAAGAAATTTTATTAGCCTAGAACTAACACTTGGACAACTTTCCATAATACTGATTTTCTCTTAGTATTTGCATCACTTTAATTAAATGCTCTACATGCTCCTATTCAGTTTTGGAGTATACTAATATGTCACCTATAAATACCACTATAAACTGATCTAAATAAGGCCTAAAATTTTGTTCATGGCATTCATGAATATTGAAGAAGCATTAGTGACACCAAAAGGCATCACTGTGTACTCATAATGCTCATATCAGGTCCTAAAGGCTATTTTAGGTATGCCCTCCTCCTTTTCCCTTGTCTGGAAATATCTAGACCAAAAGTCTATCTTAGAGAACACATTTGCCCTTTTAAGTTTGTTAAACAAGTCATCTATCCTTGGTAGGGCATATTTGTTCTTGACAGTCACAACATTGGATTTCCTGTAATCAATGCAAAACCTCAAACTACCATCCTTCTTCTTCACAAAGAAGACTAGTGGTCCCCATGGACATACACTTGGGCATATGAAGCTCTTTTCCAATAACTCTTCCAGCTGCTTTTTCAGTTCATTCATCTCAGGAGCTGACATTCTATAAGGGAGGATGGATATAGGTGAAACTTCTTACTGCAAGTGAATGAAGACTTCTATACCACATTGGGGAGGTAATCTTGTAAGGTTTATAGGAAATACTTCTAGGAGCTGGTTTGCTAGTAGTATGTCCTTCAATGTTTCTTCTATTGATACCTCGTTTAAGGCATAGAGCATCATTTCATCCTCATCTACTATGGGGATAGACTCTAGTGTCTTGAGGTGCAAACTTTCTACCCTATCCCCAAGCCCACCAGTACAAGTCACAAGTTCCTTTCTAGAGTCTATGAAAGTTACTTTTCGACTTGCATAGTCTATATGGGCCCAGTGCTTCCTTAATTATTCTATTCTTAACATAATATCAAACAGCTGCATATCCATTACGCCTAAATCTGAGTTAATTTTATAACTACCAATTTCTAGTGGATAGTCCTTCACCATAGTGCTCATAATGACTATCTGTCTTACTTGACTCCTAATCAGTTTCATAGTGTTCATTTCTATGCACACCATACCTATCCTATTTGCCATTTTAGAGGAAATAACAGATATAGATGCTCTATTATCAAACAAAACTTTAACACTGTGTCTTGAAACTGTAAAAGTACCTGGTATTGTAGGCTCCCGAGCTACCTAGCTAGCGAGGGTAAACACTTTAAACAATGCTTGTTGATAGGGCTATAGTGCTAGTACATGGGGTATTGCTCTAGGGGGTACAAATCTTTAGCCCCTCTAGGGACACTTCTTGGCCTAATGCCCCAACTGGTTGCATATTAAAAATGCATTACTAGCAAACTTGCAGGGCTTCTTACCATGGAACTTCTTACAAATGTTGCATGGTCCCTTACCAAACATTCTTGAACTTTTTAGTGCCACCAGTGCCCTATCTAGCGGTGTCAGTATGCGGCCTTTTCTAAGTGCCTAATTGCTTGAATCATTGATCTCCATAAACCCTACTGCTCATGGCCCTATCAACCATTATGTCTTCCTCTAATGCTAGGGCTCTCTGAACCACATCATGGTAAGCCTTGACTCTTATAGCTATGATAGGTTACCTGAACTCCTACCTAAGTCCCTACAGGAGCCTCTTCACTCTAGTCTCATTGTGGTCTTCCATGTAGGGAACATATCGTATTGGTGTACTGAACTTGAATTCATATTCAGCAATACTCATCTAGACTTATGTTAGCTGCTTGAACTATATCTTCTTTCGAACCTACACAGCTTCACTGATAAACTTATCCCTAAATAGCCTCATAAACTCAGTCCACGTTATAACCCTCTGTCTGTATTTTAATCTTTCTTCATTCTTTTTTTAGGTCACTTTGAACTCTCCTCCACCATAACTATACTCTCCCAACCAGCTAAAAGTATTCCAGTAACACTCTATCATAAGAATCCATTTCCAATGTCTTGAACAATGTGTTCAACCTGTTTAGAAAATAATCTGCAGCACTGGCATATCTAGATCCATCAAACATAAGAGGAGTAAAGGACCAAAAATCTTGAACAACCATCTGCTTGGGTATGTTTCTCCTTTTATGCATCCACTCTCCTCTTGTTATCCATGCCTAGGCTGGTTATACACTTCAAGGTGTCCTCCATGGGCTAGGTGATTATCAACATGCACCTCAACATGGGTGCCTGGGTCAACCTGGCTACCACCAGGATCTATCTGTGGCTATAGTGGTAGAGGTGGTGGTCGTGCTTAGCCTGCAGGCTAAGTCTACCCTATTATTTCTTGTCCCTGTAGCAAGGTATTCATACCCTCAGTCATCGGTCTCAGGGTCTAGTTGATGCCTTGGAGCAACTGCAACATCTGGGCCTCCCTCTAGGTTAACTCTGAACCTTGCCCCAAATCCTGGTCTCTGCCCTTCCTAGTGTTCACCATCTTATACTTGCCAAGTCCAAAAGACATCCATAGATTCAATTCTCAGATAATATGATAGTGAATTACTAACTATGATCATACAGGGGTTTTATAGATTCTCAATATTTATGTCTCTAGTAACCTACTCTGATACCACTGTCACAGGCCTTTACCCTTAATCCAATCTAATCGTATGGGAACCCGAGGGCCTTACACTAATTCTGTGTTAGGTCTATGTAAATTTGTCCTTTAGTGGGCTTGTTAATTAATTAAATTATTAATGTAATATTATTTTATACTACATCTTATTATGGCTTTAGGTCAAAGACTATAAAAATAATATACATACTGTACAGTTGGTCAGCATTTCAAATATATGCATTTGTATAAAACTTACTGTTATGCACTGTAAATCTATACAAGCTACTATGGAACATACCCAATAGTTCCATAGCATTTACCAGAGGCATAAGTTTCATATACATATAAACATCATACATAAAAGTGTTATACATATACTAAACATTGAGAATCCTAAAATCCAATCCCACCTGAATTACACTGCCAAAAAGGATCACTGTAGTACCAAGATATCCTTTAATTTTTGCCTCTGTACAACAAAGGCCAGTAAGTTAGTATCCTGAGTAATTAAGAACTTGCAAGAAAAAAACATTACAACAATATACCATAGGAATTAACTTATGCACACCTGGTACCAAAATACCGACAACCTTTTTTTTATATTGGTTGTTAGCCCCAAATATACTAGTATCTGCACACAAATCATGTAAGGGATGTGAGAATCAAAGGTTTCCAGTAAAGGTCATAAGCCTGTAAGAAAAACATTCATATAAGAGCATACATATTATCTATAAAGATATTAATATATGCTTCAGACACTTAAGCTCAAATTATAGTGCTAGGAGCTCGTATTGCTGACCAATAATTATGGGAGTAGTTAATTCCCACAATTCCTTTACCAATTTCTCCTACAATTGACAAGTCCAACTTAACCATGCAAACACTGCTTTTAAAGCATCTTAGTATTTGCCAATATCCCTTATTTTATGCACAAGAGCTGATTGTTTACTTATTTAGTGCATGTGTTAGTACTAGTATTGTAAGGTTTCATGGGTGCTTAAAGACACCTCCCCCTCTTAGCTTAGGTCCACACAAGCCTTAGCCCATTATGGTGACCTTAGGTGTCTTAGGTTCCTAAACCATCATGCTCACCATAACTAGACCCTTTCAAGGTCCATGTTGCTTGCACACACAAGCTCAACCATATGCACATTTACACTTCATATGAGGTTCATAGTTTGGTGTTCTACCAAACTCAACCATATAAGATTCTTAAATAACCATCAATACTCAAATCATATGCTTGTTAAATTTATCAATAATTCAGCCACCTGATATACAAGTATCATAGCCAAATTTATTTAACACATAAGCATACAAATTAAATAACTCTTACCTCAGATAACTTTGTTTACAAGCTCAATGTATTTAGCCTTTCATCTTGGTTTCAAGCCAAACCTAGGACCCCTTTTAGTAGCTTATGCTTAAGACCTTGCAAAGCAAGAGATGATTCAAGCTCCTTAATGCACATGATGAAATTTCCACCCCAAATCCTTGTTAATTTGGTGGATTAGCATGATTGGGAGCTCTAGTAGGCTAAGGCATGGTGTTTCTAAGATGGGAAGAGAGGTTTAGCATGTTGGATGGGAGGGAGAGACACAAGACAACTTGAATCAGCCACCACAGCCTCATTTGCTTTAGCCATGTAGTTGATGCCTTAAGTTGCTGTTTTGGAAATCTGGTAGAACACTTTGACACGCTGAAAACATTAGGACCAGAGGCAATATTTAGCCGCGACTGAATCCTTAACAGATTTAATTACATGTCCAGTCCCCATCTTCCAATAACGTGCAATTTAGTCATCTTATCTTTAAGGGTGACATTTATACCACATATGGACAATCTAGTCAATTCATAATTTTACGATGATGGAGCGGGATTCGCAAAAAACCGTGAAACCTAAAATTCAATATTTTCTCATGCCCTATCCAACCGTGCAATAAAAATGGGTCACTATGTAAAATGACCAAAATGTCCTTATTGGCTCAAATTCATCTAATGACCAAATTTACCACTTTTAAGCTATTGAACATTCAAATACCAAGACTTGGATTGCAAATAAATTATATAAGGTGTTAGTTTATTAAATCAACCGGTAATCTAGGCTTTTTATGATTACCTAGCCAATTAGACCTAGTGCTCCAAGGGCTGTCATAGTGCCCGTCTCGGAATTTAACTTGTGGGCCAACTTGCTCTTGCAATGGTTGCACTTGGCATACCTTGTGTCACCTTCGCACACTTGCTTAAAATGAGCCTAAATGGATGCCTTCAAGTTGTTGATTTTTCCTTGGGTTGCCTCAGGTTGTGTGCTTTATGGCTCAGTTGGGAACCTTCGGCATTGGCTTGGGTTAGTGGACCTCTTCGACGCCGTCATTAAAAAGTTGATCATCTAAACCCAACCCGTAGTTCGTTATGTCGATGTTGGTGTCATTTTTTTTTCCGCAACCTTTTGGGTTTGTGGGCATCAACTTTTGTAGAAGAGACGACCATGGAAAAATAAACCTGCCCCGTTGTCGGATAAGGAGTTAGCGACACCTTTTCCCTTACTGGAGTTCTTTCTTTGTGAAATCATGAGTGATCGAAAAAAATTGTTAATGGAGAAAAGATTAGAAGGAGATTAAGAAAATATTAATGGAGGATTAAGAAAATTGAAAAGAACTAATAGAAAGAATGAGATAATATTGTATGAGGAGATTGGAGAAGAGAGCTTTAGTGTGGGGAAGTTGTAGGAAGGGGGCTACATATTTATAGGAGAAAGAAAATTGTTGTTTGCCCAAAAAGTCTTAAAAATCTAGCTGTTAATGGCTGTTGGGTGGGGGTAAAAACATCTGGGGAAAAAAAAAACTTCTGGAGTCATTAAGGGGTAGGCTAGCATTTTCCTTTTTTTTTTTTTTGAATTTTTTGACCATTGGAAAAAAAAAGCTAACTCGGCCCAGGCCCACACATGGCCCTACTCAGCTAGGACGAGTCCTGAGCTCGTCCAAGTTAGCCTACTGGTGTGACACGATTTTTGGTGTCCCTCCTCATTTCGGCTTATATTCACCCCATGCCTATCTGAGCCTGGATTTGATCCGTGCTAGGTCAAGGTCAACCTGGCCCAATGGCCACCTTTAATCTTGGGTTCTAAGCCTACTATGATGCTAAACTTTGCAATATCTTTCAATGATATCAACAAAGTTTAAAGCCATCCCAAAGTATGAGATTTATGACAATGAAGATCTAAAAAGGGGAGCACAAAATTTTATGAGATGTTATAACTTTTGATTTTTGAATTATTTATACAAGTTTGAAATGACATTAAGCTGCAGAAATGTTCAGCGGGCCAACTTGGTCTTGGGGTATGTTTCTTTTTGTTTTAAAAAATAAAATTTATTTAATTAGTTTTGCATTACCATTTTTTTTAAAGAGAGAAACACCACAACTAAACTAGATTTTATTAATTAAAAAAACCAAATGGCACTTACAAAAACTAAATGACACTTAAAAAAACAAGAATGTATAATACATGAGCAAATGACAAAAACGTTCCAACAATTATTAGATAGTAATACTAATAGTCCTTATTGAATAAGGTCTTATCGTCGGAACTAAGAGTAGCATTAGGCTAATCATGGCTGCACCAACATACCTCTTCAGATGGCAGCCACGTCCGTTTATCCGGTTTTTCTATTTTGCTAGAACTAAAACCAGTTTTGGTCACAATGGTTGATTGTATACGCACAGGAGCTATCATTTTGCTGCAAAGCTTGCACTTTTTGGACCTTGCATCCTTCTCAAAGTGAAATGTAAATTTCGGTCACGCCCAAGGTGGCCTTCCCTTAGATTTTCCAACTTGGATGTGGATGCTTTTATTGGTCGGACTATCTTTCTTATGTAAAAAAGACTCATTTCTGGTTATGCGGGATGAAGAGTCTACCACATCCTTATCTTTTTCTTTTCCTTTTAACACCATTAGTGAGAGAGTAATAGTAGAAATAAAGAAGAAATTTGGGAAGAGAGGTTGTAGATATTGAAGTGAGGAAGTGTAGGAAATGAACCTATTTATTTATAAGAGATGATATTTTTTTGGACAAAAATGGCCTAAAAAACTAGTTGTTACTAGTTATTGGAGTGGAAAAAAAGGGTAATTTAAGGTAAAAAAGTAAGCTGGAGCCATTGGAGGGCCTTAAGGTGTAATTTGCCTTTTTTTTTAAAAGAATTTGAAATTTGTTGGTTAGATTAACCTGCCAAGCCCCTTGTGGCCTGGCTCACTTAAGACCCCCTCCTCCCCTAAGCCTATAACCACCCCACCTCTCTCGTGCCTCTCCTTAGGCTGGGCTGAGCTGGGGTTTGACCTGACTGGGCCGGGTTTGACCTCGAGCTGGGCCAGGTTAGCACGACCCACTGAACACATCTAATTATGCATATTTTTTTTAATGAAAATTTTTTCCATTAATTGTAGGTCATATGGCATCTACCAATAAGATACAAACGCTGAACTCCACAGAAACAATACGCTCAATCATACCATTCATAGCGCATCTACGATATCGTATTACACAGAAAAATTGTAAATAATATACAAGTATACTCAGTATTCAAACTTACAAAATGACAAAAAAAAAAAAATCAAATCTAAAAGACACAAACCTAGCATAATGCTTGAACTAACAAATGTTAACTCCCAATCCATTATGAGAGAGCAAATCGGGCGACCCCATCGAGTGGAACTAGTTAAGCAAATTTTGGTTTGGGCCGATTTGCCTAACATGATTAAGCAAATATCTTGAAGTTGAGGGACCAAGCACAATACTAGTTACGGTTTAGGGGAAGCTAGTGAATTCCAGTATTAAGGGGCTTATTTGGTTACAGAGTATAACTTAAAGGACTCGTCTCATCTGCGGCTGTTTCCCTTCTCTTCCCTGCGGAGGAGCTCGTGCCATATCGACTGTGGCCTCTAGGTCGTCTCGATTGTGATTCCTTCGAGGATGGCGCAGGATCCAGAGAAGAGGTTCGAGTTGATCATGGACAAGCTCTTCCACTCCCCTAAATCGCCCCTAGTTTTTTCCAGGTTGGTTCTCCTCTTTTTTCCCATGTCCGTAGCCGTTTCCTGTTCAGCTCTCTTCTTCGATTTTGGGGGGCTGATCAGTTTTGTTGAAGCTGTATTTCTCTTCTGTCGGCGAGTGGTAACTCTTTTTGGTTTACGAGTGTTTCCATTTCTCTTTCTGTCTGTTTCCTCTTCTTATTGGACATGTTGATGACATTGGTGTTTCCAACTGGTAGTTCACCTGAAGCACAGGCGTCGAGAGGCAAGAAGCGGCCGAACCCATCTTCTGCTCTAGCTCTAGTGGAGCTGAAAAGGAGAGAAGATGGTCTTGATGGGTCACATTCTTCACCCCCAGCTGAAACTTCACAAGCTCCTCTGTGTAGACCATGGGACCGGGGAGACCTCATGAGGAGGTTAAGAACGTTCAAGGCCATGACATGGTTTGCCAGGCCCAAGGTTTGATACACTGCCAATTACCATTGTTTTGATTGCTTTTACTTCTTCCCACTGTTACCTTTGTTATTGCATGCCAGATAGATTGTAGCCACTTGTTCTACAAAAATGTTGAAGAGGCTCCACTAGTTATGCTATCTCACCTATCCCTTTCTTTCCTGGATGCTATCTGAGCTTCATCTATTTTGTTCTGTAGCTTCTTTAGTCCATTTATGGTGTCAAATTTTAACAAGTTCTGCCTCTCTTGTTATTCATGGGAGTTATGGGCTTAATCTGGAGTGGCTGTTATCATTAGAAAGCAAAAGAAATTCTGTTAATTAGCAATTTCAAGGGTTTTTGTTTGGCTCAAACTTATTCTCTTGGAAGACTCGTATTTGGCACATGAAATTTAGTAAATCAATTCGTTTTTGTTATATATTGCTATTTTTGTGTATATATGAACAGACGTTCCATTTTGTTGCTTAATTACTTGTGAATTTGTCTCTCAAGTCAATTTTGAACTCTTCAGGATTATTTCATCTATTTTCACTTTCCGATTAGGTTATAAGTCCCATAAATTGTGCTAGAAGGGGTTGGATCAATGTGGACATGGATATCATAGCTTGTGAATCATGTGAAGCTCGTCTCCTTTTTACAACACCGCCTTCATGGAGACAGCAGCAAGGCACATCTCTTTTCCCCTTTAGTTGTACTCAATCCCTAGTTGATTATTTTCGGTTTTCAACTCTTGTGTTTAAAGATTAAAAGGGGAATATTTGCATTTTTTTTTTCTCTATGTACGCAGTTGAAAAGGCCGCATCTGTGTTCAGCTTAAAGCTGGACAATGGACACAGATTACTCTGTCCGTGGATAGATAATGTGTGTGATGAAGCACTCGCAGAATTCCCTTTTACAACACCTGCAGATTTAATTCATAAATTTAAAGAAAGGTCTTCTGTGCTGCTAGAACTTGATGCACTTCCGGTTATTTCTTCTTCAGCCATTGGATACTTGAGAAGCCCTGACCTAGAAGTGTTCTTCAGAGAACCCTTATTCCTGCAGAAGTACAATGGGGTTGCTGAATTTACAAGGCCAGAAGCTATTGGAAATAGATCCGAAGCAGAGTCCACTATGTTGTATTATCAGGTAATCAGGTTTGGTTCTGATTTAGCTCTTTTTATGCGTGCACATGTAGGTCTAGAGGATGTATCTGCTCTTGTTTCTGGAGAAACTTGATTTTGGTGCACAATACTTTCTGTTTGGTAATCCAATATTTTCCTTATGTATGCTGATTATGATACATGATTTGCAATATGTTTAACAACGAAGTAAGCAAAAATGTTACATGATGCAATGCAAGCTTGATTCATTATTTGGCAAAGAGTTGACTTTTGATATCTCCAGAACCGGGAAAATGTATTTCTCTCGGGGTTTACCAAGTTCATACAGGCCAAGCACCCTGTTTGCATAAAGTCCATCCTACTGGCTCAGCTCTATATTTATTTAGAATTTATGTTTAATCAAGGAAGTATGAAAACCACCTTGTTCTTTCATTCCATTCCAATGAGCCACCTGGGGTAGTTTGCATAACAAATGACCACATAATTTTTTACACTCAATTTGTGCGGGCAAATCAGCAAAGCTTTATATCTCCAGCCAAGGTTAAATTGCTGTATGGCCTCTTGCATATGAATCTTAACATCAAAGAGGCCTACTTTTGTATATTCTTTAAATGAATAATTTTTTATTAAGAAATAATAAAATATAATGTATAATCAATTTCTATGAAGCAGAAAATGCATAAATCTTGAGAACAATTTTGCAGTTAAATGTCCTAAAATTCATTAATTATGTAATAGTTCTTTAAGAATTAAGATATATAACGACCTCTAGGTGGGTGAGCATGCCTGTGAAGTTAATATAGAAGATGAGAAGTGGCCGGCATACTTAGCATGTGAGTCAAGAGTACTTACCATGGACAATTTCCAACAGAGGGGAAAGGTGTTGGTTAATGGGTGCTTCCTGGATCAAGAAACCAGCAGCACTGGTCTAGCATCTGCTGCTACTCTGCAACTGGAGTAATAACTTGGTGGGCATGAAGATTATAATGGTCGGTAATTGGTTCTAGCTGGAACAGCTCAAATGAAGTCTGGGCTTGCCATGAATTAGACCTGGAAAAGGAAATGAAAACCTTTTCTTTTTGGCTAATTCAGAAGGAGAGAAAAAGAGGGGCTTTTGATGGCAAAAAAGATCGTTAGCTTTTGAGGGAGCGATGGTAGATACTTGTAGAGATACAGAAGTTATGAGCTATTGTTTTGTATATAATCTTCCATCGCCTTGTTCCTGTTGTTATATGCTTCTATTATCAGGGAAAAAAGAAAAACAAATACACAAAAGTATTTTTGTTAGTTTTATTGTCATATAGTTATAGTTATTGTCATTGCAACTTTAAAAATGAAACTAACTTTCTTTATATCTTAAGTCATTCATAGTTTTACTATACAGATATAGGGCCGCAATTATGGTTCAAGGATCATGATTGAACTAATTAGTGGTAACAAATTTTTTTCTCATCAAAATCTCCTCTGTTGTTGCTGATCTAACATCAGCTATTGGAGTTTGATATTAATACCATCATCTCCCACAAGTTTCTTTGTGTCGATGAGACTAAAACTACTACATGGATATCTGTTGTCATAAGGGAGAACAACAACTAAAGAGGACTTGCTGCTATTTAGATATAATAAGATTGCCAAATGGAAATAACCACAATTGTTGACGGAACTCATTATTTGCTTGGAAAGAAAACTCCCATTCTCTGTTGCTAGTCAAGTTATCTTTGGTGACTTTTTGTGTCTGTACATATGATACAAAAAACCATATGGTAGTCTCTCTCTCTCTCTCTCTCTCTCTCTTCTTTCCCTGGTAGTTCCATTTTTCATTCTACACCAGTAGTCCTATATCTGTCCCAAAGATGTTTATCAGTTGTCATTTGTCGGTAAATTTCAATTGGAAAAAATGTTTAAATAGCCAGCTTGCAGCTTTGTTTTTTTATTTGTCATTTGAAACATCGGTCTTAGCTCATTATTTTACATTGTTGTTCTCTTAAATTAGCCATTAAGTCTATCCTAACCTATTATGTAGGTTTCTCAACTATGTTTGTGTTGCTCTTGTTAGAAGGTACTGATGCAGACATATTGCAGGCTCTGAAACTTATTAGTCTCTGTGGTTGGGAAACACGTGCACTACCATATATGATTGATTGGAAGGAAGGATCGGGTCAGTTTGTCAAAGATTCTGATATCATTAGTACTTCTCAAGAAGCTTCTAGTAGACAGAATTTAAGTGTCAGCATAAACTCAGATGCTACCAATGAACTTCAAAAGGCTTTTGAAGATACAGATTCTTCCAGCATATTACCATCCGATCCCAGTTCTGTTGTTCTAGATTGCAAGCTTTGTGGAGCCAGCGTTGGATTGTGGACTTTCTCAGTGGTTCCGCAACCTGTAGAGTTGCTCAAATTTGTTGGTTGTTCTGAAATCAATGCTGGAAATGTTATTGGTGAGACAAGTAATGTGGGAAATTCTTCTTCCCACAGCACACCGTCATCAGAAGAGAATTTCTCAGGTCTAAAACTTACAATTGCAGGGGGTCCACCACCCACAAGGCAGAACTTCAAGGCAACAATATCTCTGCCTGTTATTGGTCGGAGTTTGTGGGCCAAGTTCTTTCATGATTCTGAGTACAGAGCTAATGTGGTTGATAAACTGGCAGATATCCATTGTAGTCCTGCTAATGATAAGCCTTCTACGTGTACAGAGGATGCTGTCCTCAAAAGAGATGATTCCTTTACAAAGGAGAGTCACAATTCACTAGATGGAACAAGTGTCAATGCAGAAGGAACATCTGATACCATTGTGCATGATTCTGTTGTTGAAGGCCCAGTAGAGAGCGCCCAAAATGATTTCCATGGATCTGATCAAGATAAAAGACATGCTGAAAATGTTGAAAACATTGAATCAGAACATGTGGCAGCAAATGGATCCTGTATTATGCAAGTGGAAGAATCCCCTGACAAACTTGCTGTATGCAATACAGGTAATCTGTGAGTCCTAATTTCCCCTAACACACACACACACACACACATCTTCAGAGAGGCATGTCCTTGTTTGTCAATGCTGTAATCCGTATAAATGGGTAAAAGCAGTTGCTAACTATAACTGTTTAAAATAACAAAGAAGATGTGGTGACACCAAAATATAACTTATGCTCTTCAAAACTGTATTTTCTTGTTTGTCTCTTAGGGGGATATACCCCTTCCTTTTTTTTCTTGAGAGATGCATGTCTTTGGTCAGGCATCCACAGTGGTTTCTTTACTTTCAGGGAAGAATTTGGAGCTCTTATTCTTGGATGGAAAAATGCAGTTTGATCCGATCAGACAGCATAGACAATTTTGTCCCTGGATTGCATCATCAAGCAACAGGGCTCCAGGATGGAAACAAACATTGTCTGCATTGCTTCGTGGGAAACAAATTCCTGCTTCACCTCAGTCTGCTCCATCAACCTCTGTAATTAAGGTGACTCAAATTCTACTACAGTTAACTAGCTTTCTTTGTCAAACATATTCTTAGTCCAAAAGTAAAATATTGGTCATATCTTGGCCCTAGGGGTATGTGTGCTTTTTATTTCTCTCATTTCTGCTGCCCATTGATTATTTTTAATAGCATTCTAATTAATGGGGAAACTTATGGTTTGGTGGTTGATATGTTGACACAGCATCAAAATTCAGCAACATGATTTGTTCGTTGTTTGTGGTTCCTGGTGACTAAAGACTTGAAGATCTATTTCGTTGGTTAACATCATTTCTGTTCCTATGTAAAAAGTATGTAAAGAATGGTCACATTAGTACTTAATGCTCGTCACTTGTTACATATTGCATCTAGTATCATTGGTTTCTAAATGCTCCATGCGGGGTTGGAAAAGATGGTCTGCATTTATGTATGTTATTCATATACGGCTATTCAATAGCGAAATTCTATGGTGAAATGCAGTCATTTCGTGACTTCCAGCAAACAGTAACATGAAAAGAATAGCTGGAAGTGAGCATGTTGTTTCCTTCCATCCAATTTTATATGATGGCATGCTTCCTATTTATTTATGGACTTGTCTTGAGATTTATTGTTTGCCTTGATATCATACCACAGGTTGATGATCCAGTTGCTTCTGTCCGAAGGCTTTTCATGTCTTCATCAGCAAAAAGGACGAGATCCCGTCATTGAGCAAGCAGTCTGGAACTGTTTGCTTCGCATTTCAGTGCTCCGAAATGGCATAGATGCCCGCAAAGGGAGATCGTCCTGCTGCATATGTCCTTTGTATACAGATTAATACATAGCATGGAATTGGGGAATATTTTATCAAGGAAGCAAAGAGAAGCAAAGGTTGTATTGGAGGAACCTACTCTTTTGCCCCTGTATCCGCAACTGTTCTAAGATCACCAAGTTTGGTTGTCCCAATTACTCCTTTCATTTCACAATATTTGGCCTCTATTTTTTTTTTTTACAGTTTTAAAATAGTTGTGTCATTCTTATCTTTTCAAATAAGATAATTTTTTTATTATTTTATATATATATTAATTCTTAAAATGAGAGAAGTTGAGAAAATTGAGGAGTAAAAGTATGCAGAGCTCAGTAAAAAGTATAAATACTTGTAACTTTTTTTAAATAAGTATATGTATTTTATATAAAAATAAATTAATTAATAGTTTTATATTAAAAGAAGAAAGTAAAAAGTAGAGAAGTCTTAATTTATATACAATATCAAAAAAGAAAAGTGTTGTGAGACAAATAAAGTATTTTTCATTTTGAAGACAGCTATCTTTTCTTTTCTTTTTTTTTATTTAATTTTTTTTGGGTGTCTCTGTCTAACCCACCCTTGATTAGGATAGACTTTTGCTATTGGTTTCCTTTTTAAGGCAATGGCAGGAGAGGAGTAGAAAGACCCAGGGAGCTAATTGCACCTCTATGGCTCACGAGACTGGCCAGCATTTGTGGTAGCAAATTTTTGCGGCTGGCTTTTGTTTTCAAATAGCTGCTCGTGTAAATTATAGAATTGTTCGAAAGCGCTAGACGAATTTCTTTTGGTTTTTAGTTTCACGTTTGTTTGTTTCATGATGAGGCTACAGGCTATTAGCCTTTGCTTTTCATGTCCTTGCAGTTATAGATGCCTTACAGCTTCTCTGAGGCTAGAATGTGGCTAGCTTTATCCAAGCCAATTTTCAACTTGATGTAACGCCGTGGGGCAGAAAATATGATAATAGCTGTGATTGTGGGGCGGGTATACTTTGTTTTGTTTGAATGATCCCACCATGGAAAGCCTTCTTGGAGACGACTGGGTCAAATTAAAGAATTTCTCGTGTACTAAAGAAGAATGATATATTAAAAAGTTTGGGAAGGAACAATTTTGCCGTTAGTGTTAGGTCTAAAGGATAATTTTATCTTCAATGTTTTTTTATAATAAAAAACTGCCATTAGCATTATGAGTTACGTGTAATTTTGCCTTTGAAGTTGTGAAAATGAAATAATATAGTCACTAAGTGTCTAATGATTATCTAACGGTAAGAATATTTTATTTAAAATGAGAATATTTTATGTTATGTGTAACATGTTAATGTCATATTAGCATCTAGCAAATTGAGGAAATTTTTAGATTAGCCCCAAAATTTTGGTCTTTAGCCCCTAGGTACCTAGCTTTGCAAACCTGCTATTTTGGCCATCTTCTTCAATGGGGAATAAAAAAAAAAAAGAATGTTTCCTCTAATAATTTCTTCCTTCTTTCCCCTTTCTTCCCTTCCCACCATCACCTATCTTCATGCTTCTTCATTTATTCTTGGCCACAATTTTGATTGATTTTTGTGATTAAGTAAATATTTTGAATTAATATAATGGTGGCCAAAGAGTTGAAAATTCAAAATGAGTAGAAAGATTGATGCTGGATCCTTCAGGGAATCATTTCTTGGTGAGTTTTTCTATTTTATTGGTAGAAATTTCAAAATCAGATGGCTTTAAATAATCATGGTATTGTTCTTCCTATTTTTTTTTTTTTCCCTAAATTTTCTTTTCCTGCAACAGGGGTCAATATCCAAACAGGACAAGAAGTTGCTCCTTCCTACCAAGCAGGTACACATGGTTCTTTTTGTTCAAACAAATGATCATGGTGTTTTTGTTTTTTCCCTATTGTGATTCCTTCAATGGTTAATTCTTAAATGATAATCAAAGTCAGCTAACCACTCTCATTGTAATGAACAATGATTCTCAAAGATTGTTGTTGAACCATTAACCCTTTGTTTATGTGGATTTGAGTTATTGTTCCAAGGAATGAAATGGTGAAGATGATGAAAATAATAGATTAAGAAACCCAAGGATTAGAGTGTTAGGTAGAGAAAATTTGAAATTAAAACTTGTGTTTTCCCCATTTTTTCATGTTTGCCATGCAAGCAAATTTGATGGTAGTGGCAAAATTGCACACAAAGCCGGTGATAGTTTTGCATTAAAAAAACGTTGATGACAAAATTACTTTTTTGACCTAACATTAGTGGTAAAATTACCTTTTTTCCAAAAAAAATTTGCATCTCAAAATAGACTAGGAATGGCAAGTTGGTGGACAAAATTTGTTAACCGCGTCTATTCATTTGTGATGGACCGGTAAACATGCAAAAATACCTATGACAATACGAACATGGTAACAATGTATACTCGTCTAGCTGTTACGGGCAGATGATGGGTTTAGGGTATTCATGATGGATAAATTTGCCTTGTCTACTCGTCGGGTAAATTGCATGTGTTACCCTCAACCTTTAATTATTGTTTCACTTCTAACCCTAACCTTCACTTTGCACGTTGCGTGTCCCTAACCCCATTAAAACGTTTCACTTCAACCCCTGAGTAGACGGAACTCGTTAAAATTGACGGCAAATGCCATAGACCGCTTAGCTGGCACCAGATTATCCACGTAGGCCCAAAAAATTGAATTGTTAAAATAAAAAAAACATCTCCCTGCCATCTCAGCTCTCTCAGAGTTCCAGCCCATCCCTTTCACCTCCGGTATCTCTCCACCTCCCACGCCCCGCCACTGTGTCTCCCCCTTTCTCTCACCCTTCCTCTTGGCTCCCTCTCGGCCCTCTCACCTTCTCTCCCTGCCACCCTTTCGCCTCCCCTCCTTGCGTCATTCCCTTCCCTCCCTCTCTACCACTCTCACCACAATCGCGATCGGCCACGCTTCCGGCTGTCGCTCACCCAAACCCACCATCGATTTGCCACAGAGATCGTGACGGGCTCACCCGATTGGTGGAAAGATGGCAACAGCCACTCCCAATTCCCGTATCCCCTCCCTCATCATCGTGATCTCTGTTGCATCCTGTCTTGCCCGATTTGATCAGAGAATATATCTTGCCCGATTTGATCACCAGAATCTGATAAACAATGAGTTACTACAATCAACAGCCTCCGGTAGGCGTTCCGCCTCCTCAAGGTCAACGCCGATTCCAAATTTCTGTTTTCTCTCTCCTTTGTTTCTTAATCTGATTTCTGGGTTTTTCTTGATTGGATCTGATGTTATCGATTTCAACTTCCGATAGGTTATCCGTCGGAAGGTTATGCGAAGGACGCCTATCCTCCGCCTGGGTATCCTTCTCAGGGATACCCTGCGCCGCCGCCGCAAGGTTACCCTCCCCAGTACGCTCCTCAGTACGCGCAGCAGCCTCAGCAACGGAGCAGCTCCAGCGTCGGTCACAATTTTTTCCGCAGCCAATCTGGGAGGCACTCCAACTCACAAGATCGAACGATCTTCGTCGAACGAGAGGGAGGTCAAGAGAAAAGGCAGCAGGGAGGGGAAGCAAGACGGCCAAGAGGAAGGGCGAGAGAGAGGGGGAGAGACGGCGGCGGGGCATGGGAGAGAAGGTGAGAGGGCCGAGAAGGAGCTGAGAGGAAGGGTGAGTGAGAGGGGGAGACACGGTGGTGGGGCGTGGGAGGTGGAGAGACGCCGGAGGCAAAAGGGATGGGCTGGGATTGGGAGAAAGCTGAGATGGCAGGGAGGTTTTTTTTTTATTTTAACAATTCAATTTTTTGGGCCTACGTAGACAATCTGGTGCCAGCTAAGCGGTCCGTGGCATTTTCCGTCAATTTTAACGAGTTCCGTCCGCTCAGGGGTTGAAGTGAAACGTTTTAATGGGGTTAGGGACACGCAACGTGCAAAGTGAAGGTTAGGGTTAGAAGTGAAACAACAATTAAAGATTGGGGGTAGCGCATGCAATTTATCCTCTACTCGTCATACCTGAAAAGTGTATAGCTTAAATAATTTTCATACAAGCTCTATTAAACATACTCTTCTCGACCTTCAATGAGTTTATGCTCATTGGGGTTATTTCTTTGATCACATAACAATAGTAAAATTACTCATGTAGCAGTGGTTTTTTTTATGTAATAAACTCCGAATCTATAAAGTGTGTAATTTTGGTGGAGGAATTAGGTGGGTATGGATTACCCGAGTGATGGGCACAAATGAGAAATGTTGGGTTTGTTGACTCAAATTCAAGATGGTTAAGTATTTTGATTTTGTTTAGAATTTGGTTTTAGTTTTTCTACTTGTTTGGGATTCAGTTGTCCTATTTTGATATGGTTTAGGTTTGTGTGTGGCCTATACTTATTGTGTTAGAGTTTTTGTTATGAGAGAAAAGTCAACGTGGTGAATAGGTAAGATGTGAGGGTTTTAAGAATGATGAGAGGTCTGGACGCCGGAGAGAGCTATGACGAGAAACATTTCACAATTTCTCATATTTTATAATTGTATAATAGCAAAATATTGGGGTTATCAGTGGTGTGTAGGGGATCCATAGGCCAACGTGAGCACTAAGGGCATACCTTTTCTGCAATTTCTATATTTTGTTTAGATGGATTTCTCTTATCCATGGACGTAGGTTAATTAAGAGCTGAACCATGTTGAATTCGTTTGTACATCTTTGATAATATTTGTTATTCTGCTGTGCGTGATGGGTGATTGAGGATTTTTATCCAACAAGTGGTATCAGAGCTTATGGTTTGATCTTAGTATGGTGGATTGTCTAGTGCATTCAGGCATGGTGGAGTGTATAATTCGATGCTTGGCAAAGTGGAGTGTTTAGATTGTTTGATGAAGCCTCAGGGAACCGCCTATGGATATTTGATAGTTGTTGTGGCTTGGTACCGACGACTCAGTATAAGTTTAAAGGTTGAAGATTTTGTTTGTGTGTGTTAATACTCGTGATGTTGATATTCGTGATGTTCGGTTCGTGGTCATTTTGTTCGTTGTTGTTTATGTCTTAGTGGTGTTTGTTGTTCGTAGTCATGTTCATGTTAGTTGTAGTCGTTTGTGTTCGTGTTTTGGCGATATTCGTGGTATTCATGTATGTGATCATGATCATGATGTTCATGTTCATAGTGAAGAATTTGAGTCAAAGCGGAGATTGTTGGGTTTGTTGGCTCAAATTTAAGATGGTTACGGATTTTGATTTTGTTTAGGATTTGGTTTTAGTTTTTCTATTTGTTTGGGATTCAGTTTTCCTATTTTGATGTGGTTTGGGTTTGTATGTGGCCTATAAAAAAATTTGTTGTGTTAGAGTTTTTGGTATGAGAGAAAAGTCAATGTAATAAAGAGGTAAGATGTAAGAGTTTTAAGAGAGAGGAGAGGTCTAGACGCCAGAGAAAATTAGGGCGAGAAGCCTTTTGTGATTTCTCAAATCTTATAATTGTGTGAGGACAAGATATTGATGTTATCAGTGGTATGTAAAGAATCCATAAGCCAGCGTGAGCACTAAGGGCATACCTCAACGGTAATCTCTATATTTTGTTCAGGTGCATTTCTCTCATCCGTTGATTTGGGTAAGTTTAAGAGTCAAACCACATTAAATTCGTTTGTGCATATTAAAGATTGTGTTTGTTATTTTGTTGCACACGATGAGTGATTAAAGATTTTTACCCAACAAAAAATTTCAACCCCTAGTAAAGACTCACTTCACAAGGAAGCAAAAACCCGCAGGTACAAATGGTGGATAGGGGATACTCATGCTTAATCCACCTTGTTGTCATTCTTAAAATAGATGGTATATAAATATTTATGGAAAACTTACAATAACCCTTTGTGGTTTGGCCTAACCTACACTTTCTCCCTTGCTTTTGAAAATCTATATTTTGCTCTATGTTTTTTTTTTACATCTGTCGGATAACAACTTTTGGAACCTTGATTTAAACTGTACGACATCTATCTACCAATAATTTCAATCTCTCCTATATTTGTTTTACAATTAATTGACATTTTTGAATTATCCATTTCTCTTCTATGTGAATGCATTTTCCTACCTGTAAATATAAATCAATATATTTTAAATGTCATTTAACTATAAAAAATACCAAAAATTTTTAAATTATTGAAACATAATTACCATATAGTTTAAATTAAAGTTTCAAAATTCTTTTCTAAAAGAAGTACGGTGTAAAGTGTAGGCTTTTAAAAATATAGGAGCAATGTATAGGTTAGGTCTATAAGGGGTTTCTGTTTTCCCCAATATTTATTTGTCCTCTCGAACTTTTGATTTTGACTTGCATAAATGCGAAGGTCAAAAATGTGTCTTACCTTATGGACATCACACCTTTTCCCTCTGTCGGTTGACCTCGTTTCCCCTTCTTTCATTGTTGACTCCCTCCCATTGGACTTCCTTCTATTTGAGTTGTTGTTAATCTTGGTTGGGTCGGCTAAGCAATTACAGTGTTGTTATTTGACCCTCAATTATGGATAGCAGAGATGGAGGAGAAGGGCAGCCACAGTTGTAGGAGTACACTCAGCTACGGACGAGCTTCAACATGAGCCACCAGAGCGACAGGGGATGACAACAGGGTGCAGGCAGTAGTGGGCTGTGTGTAACTTGGGTTTTGCCTAACAAAAAGAAAAAAAAAACAAAGATTTGGTCAAACCTCTATTCTATTTTTTATTTGTTTTTTTGTTTATTTTTCAAATGAGTCGCTAAGTTCTTTCAAGTACACATATATGCACATTGAAATAAATATATAATTGAAATATTATATTTATATCAAAATAATGTAAAAGCAATTTTGATATTAAAGTATAACATGTATAATACTTAAAGACAATTGCATAAACATATAATTACATACGTACGTAAGAACTTTTGCTTATATATCAAAATTTTTTACTCGATTGAAACTTTTACAAATGCTTTGAATACATCTATAACATACATCCAATCTCTTTATACATTTATGTTACATATTTTGTACATATTCATTACCTGTTTTTTACATTGATTTTCATACATATTTACCATCTAATTTGACATATTTTAAATTTTGGCAGGAAACGAGATTTAATCTATTAACACCTGTTTTTTATAGGAAGTTGAATTTTACATAATATTGAATATATCAGTAATATATCCGTAATCTCATTTGTACATATGACATAAGTTACACGTACAGATCTCTCATTTTTTATACATCAAGTTTATACATATCTGATATATGGTTTGTATATATTTCTAGTTTATGGGATACGAGATTTGATGCGTTCATACTCATTTGATGCATTCACACTTATTTATCAAGTTGGTAATTGAAAGTGATTCCAAGTGTGCTGTTTCGAGGTTCTATAACAAGGGGAAAAGACTGTGGAGGCTGGCCTATAGCCTTCCAGACACGGACAATTAGATG
The DNA here is from genome assembly GCA_039654915.1 of Aquilaria yunnanensis. Taxonomy (NCBI): domain Eukaryota; kingdom Viridiplantae; phylum Streptophyta; class Magnoliopsida; order Malvales; family Thymelaeaceae; genus Aquilaria; species Aquilaria yunnanensis. Next base: position 81,025,271 of record CM077593.1, read on the forward strand.
GTAAGGTCAGGGCTGAGCGTCCAAGCTTTGCATATTCCTAAGGAGAAGCAGACTAACTGGCTAAACAAGGTGTGAATGAAAGTTGTCCATCCGTTGGTGTTTTGGTCTTACGACCCTTTGTTTCAGCTTTCCTGTGTTGGTGTTGGTGTTAACGGTTCTGTATAGTTTTTTTGGTATTGTTCGATGGTTTCCTTTGTCGGTCTTTTGGTCATGTCTCTTGTTTTGGTCGGTAGTCAGACTGCTTTGTTATTCTCCGTTGAATAAAGTTTTATCTTTCAAAAAAAGTAAAATTGGAATATGAATATATATTGATATAAAGAGTATGAAGTAAATTTAGCTTACCCTATATAAACTCCCAAAAGTATCACATACATATAAGGCTAGGTGACGAAGCATCCGAAAAGCGAGGATAAGAAAGCGTCACGATGATCTCAACTCCAAAACTTTAAGCCCTCCACAGTTGGTGAGGGAGGGACTATGCTAGCTTGATGGCTGCAATTAGGGCTGATTTATTTATTTATAAATGGAAGAATATTAAACTAGATAAATGCAAATTTCTCCATAATTGCTTTCTTGTTTTCTAAAGATTTTCTTTTCCCGAGTGTTTCCCCTCGTATCCTTTCTTGCTTTTCTCCATTGTCGTACGTCTTAGCTATGAAGCTTATTATTATTACTACTATTACAGAGAATTGTGTTTCGAGATCTAAAAGCCGGTCAATTATAAATGATAACCGTGAGAATGATGACCAGAGTCATAATCATGATAATTATTATGACGATTATGTTAAAGATTGTGGAGATATGATCGTCTATTATGAGCATAAACCTGTAATGGCTAACTAGAATTAGAGAAACAAAACAAAACAAAACAAAAAAACAAAGACTTAAAATTAGATCACTATAATTTGCACATGGGATGGATATCAGTGTGTAATTTACAATTAAGAGGAAGATATCCGCGGCTAAGCAACGGGGGTATACGTTAGTAAACTTACTTACTACTGAATAATCAACTTGGTATTTGAGAATTTACTTCCTGTACAAGTAATGAACATAAAGCTGGCTCCTTCGCTATGGCATGAGAGTTGGCTGTTTAGTTTCGATGTCCTTACAGGGCTTTCTGGTCTTGTCTCTCGTTCCAGTTCAGGCAGCGAATCAAGCTGTGGAACCAGTCACCGGTTTGATCACATTTGTTGACAGTAGGAATGGGATGCTGACTCATTGATATCGTTACTGCATCTCCCCTGGACAGCTGCTGCCTTCGCTTCCCGTCAAAAGAAACCCATGCATTACTTCGAGCATCAATTGGGATCTGTCAGATCAGATCCACGGCATGATTTAATTTCCAGGTAACTCATCCAGCACATGATTTATCGACTACTCTCTTTGCAAAACCAGTTTACTGTCAGAACGAAAAGATATAGAACTAGTCCTAGATAGGCTACTAACTAAAGTTCATAGGTAAAGAGACACTAACAAGTAAAACCAAATTCATCTGACTATAATCTGCTGCCATAGAGCCTATAACAATGATCTGAACCAGTAAACCTTGAAAATAATTTGAACCGCAGAGCTGTAGATGGTACTGAGAATGTAACTCAGTGATTTAGGACAAGCTATTTCTTACTTGCGCATAGGAAATATCAACCTAGAACTAGTCCACCTATTTCACTAGGTCACTTTTGACTGTTTTCATCAACATATGGCGTTTTCTTTTCCATGAGTACGCTTCACATGCAAAAAGTTTGGGAAAAGGACATTCTGGAAAGTGAAGAACTCCAATGCCAATATGAAATACAAAATAATAGGTGCTCTGTTAACTGGTAACTATAGAGGGAAAAAATGGTTATTGCCCAAATAGAACAAATAGTGACAGGGAACCAACCATTATGGTTAGAGGAGAAAATCCTTTTTTAAAAAGTGCCTCAGTGGCACGACTTAATAAACAGAATGGGCTATTCAACTTTTTACCTGAATAAAAATGGAATTGGATGTTCAACGAATGCACGAAAAAGAGTGCAGTTTACCTTTAACTCCAGCCTTGCAGAATCTGGAAGTATGACTGGCCTAAATGAGAGAGAATGCGGGCAGATTGGAGTGAATAGCATGCAAGGAACATTTGGATGAACCTGCAGTTCATTTGACCCACATCACATACATGTTAAAAAAACCAATACTTTACAAAAATTTTGTCACAGTTGAATATTGGAGTTACATATTTGCAACTTATAATATCAAACAATCGCAAATTCTTATTTCCACTGTTCTTGTCCCATCAACTATATAGCACCAACAAAATTTATGCAGGTGTAATGAACAAGGTATCCCTAATTCCGTAATTCACAATCCCATCTGCACTGATGCTTACCAGTGTTTTCAAAAGCCCTGTCCAACACTAAGGGAACCTCCTTAAGGGAGTACTCAAAAAAGTTTGCTTCTAACCATGGACTACGTCTGAAAATCCAAATTTAACTGCCTGCTTACTACCTTATGAAATTACATTAAACCTATTTCAAGAGTTAGTATGCCTAAATTCCTCCTGTATTGCGTCGCTTTCTGTGCAAGACATTACTGAACAATACTTGCTTTCAGGAATAAATCGCTACCCATAGAATGATACCAATGTACTCCATCCTGTACTATAGAAAAATAGATAATTCCAGAAATAATTCACTAACCATAGAAATGATACCGAAGTACTCAATTCTGTATCATGGAGAAACAGATAGTTGCAAACTCTCTATTCTTATCACTACATATACTGGCTGTCTAAATGGCAGCCATTAACCTACATCTGTCAGAAATATAGAAAGGCATACTTACCATAGAACCTCCAGCAGCTGTAGAATAAGCAGTACTTCCTGTAGGAGTAGCTATTATGACTCCATCACCTTGAACCTATAGGCATGGGAACGATAAGAATGGCATATAGATGCAACCATATACCTGTCTTAGACATTCTAACATGCAAATCACAGAAAACAAGTACATGAAGGTAAGTGCTTCTTCCTGATAGAAATGCTCCTCTATTCTCACCTTTGTTATTAGCCGATCGTGTTCATAACATTCTATCTTTGAGAGATATGGGTTAGAACCACGATCAACCACAATCTCATTCAGTACATCAAACACTTTTCCAGGCACTGCTTTATCATTTCGAAAGATTTCACATCGTAGTCTCATTCGCAAAGTAATGTAAACACCATCTGCCGTATTATTTCCATGGATGACCTGTCGCAAGTCGTGCCTGTAGTCATCAAACTACATCACGAGAAAAGGTAAAAATAAATCAGAAAAAGAAGGCCATGTAACGGGATTAAAGGACAAGATAATTTAAGAGACAGACGTACATTATGAGATGTTAGAAATCCAAGCGATCCAAGATTAAATGACACAACAGGAGGTACAGGGCCTCTAAATAGATTTGAACCGTGCAATATAACACCATCACCACCCAAGCATGCTACAAAATCAACTCTTTCATGTAGTTCACTGACACAGAGGCATCAGGTAAGTTCCCAAAAACTGTTTATGGCAAACCAGTAACAAATATAACTGTTCAGTACCTTGTGTCCTGAGTATAGAATGTCTGAACAAATCCAAAACCCGGGATTCTAGCAAATATATCATGTACATCAGGTTCAACAAGGACATTCATCTTCTCTTGGTAGTACAAGAAAGAAGCAACCTGTACCCGACAAAATCAGTATCTATAATGACTGGTAAAATATAAGTTTTTATCAAAGAATTGAAGCTTATAAACTTTGACTAGTATACATATTATATAGCTGATCTTTGGAACTCTGACTCTGCATTTAGTTAAAACAATTTTTAAGATACCTCTTTAGCTTCTTCCATGAGTTCTTGTCCCAGTTTCTTCAATAACAATACAGTCTTTGGTGTAGACTTCCACATGAGCATCTGTTGCTGGGTGCTAGGATGAGTAAAGGCCAAGGAGGCCTCAGTTACTCTTTCCCTTGTACAAGAAAATCCGTCCGTTCGTACCAGAAACATTTCTGCTTTTTTTCTTGACTGCACCCTTACAACCCCAGTAGCAGAAGCACACATATTTCCCTCCATAGAGCCCAATTCATCCCCACTGGAAACTGAAGCAGGTTTGCCATCGTACTTTTGAGTCCCAGGAGATTTTTGCAAAGTATTCTTGTCAAAATTCTTACTGGAAGTGGACAGATCAGTTTCAGTCACCACATACCTTTTCCTTTCACCCAACCCAGTGACATCTGAACTAACAGAAATAATACCTGCACCATTTACATACTTTCCATTGCCACCAGCAGGGACTGGATGGTCTTTAAATTTTGTCTTATCAATAAATGAACCATTTAATTTTCCAGTCCCTATGTGCCCCTGAAAAGGATCAGTACCTATGATAAAGTTTCTCTTAGGTGTTCCAAAAGAAATCTCCTTTGATATTGGCAGTTCTTCCAACCTTTTATATTGATAATCAAAATATGTGTTAGGAGAAACCTTTGTACTCCTCAGAAATATAGACATTTCTTTTCTTGAGAAAACATTGCAGGGAGGAACCTGAGCCTTCAGAGGATCAGTTTCCTGATAACTAGTCCGCACAGATTCTTTCTCATTATCAATTGCATCCACTGCAGTCACAGCATCACCAGAGGCAAAATCTTTTTTGGCCTCAGAAATTGTCAGATCATTACTACAATTATCTGAGGTGACTCCTTTATGTTGGAATGCATCCCGACTAGGAACACTATCTAAAGTTTGTTGCATAAACTTGTTTTCTTCATCTATCCCTTCTTTTGAAGTGGGTGATCTCTTTATTTTTCCTGTTCCATTAGTTTGATCTGACAATAGATCATTGCCATTGAAATACTGATTGAGGACTAAATGTGGAGAAAAACGAGTCATGTACTGCCTCCATCTAGAGATCATAGCAGAAGTTCTACGTGCACCTTCTTTGCTATGAAGATAGATGGGTTTTTTGCTGCAATCTGAGACCAAAGACGCAAACTGCTCAACCTGGTCCATAGACGGTGCAGTCCCAACTTCAACTGGAATTTTTATCAACTCAAGTTTCCCAGACATAACTGCATCGTGAACTGCTGCTTCGTAAAAATTATCCTTAATGGTCTCTGCTCTGAGATCAACAATAATCCCATATCCCTGGTCAATCAACCATTTGAGGCCTTCCTCTGTTACCTGACCGCCCTTGCAAAATGCTACCTCAGACTCTTTAGAGCTCGCCTGTTCTTTAGAAGTTGACAAATAGATAGGTTCCCAGTTTGCAAATAGACTATGACATGGATGATTTTCCTCTCGGGGAAAACCAGAATCATAACAAATATTTTTCAACCTTTGCAACTTCCTCCATACATTCAAGCTACGATTATCATCTGGTGTCAAATAGTTTTCAAGAGCAATGTGCAAGCTCTCGCAGCATCTTTTCATCTCATTCCTAAACACAGCAAGTGGTGGGAGCTTATCCTCCATCAAGCTCACATCTACTTCTTGAAATGTGTTTGTAGTTGATAATCTTCCAGAAAGAACACTTTCTCTTCCTTTGTTTAATAAAGACAGCATACAACCAAGCACTGAAACTATTTTATCTTCCACCAGTGGTCTTTCCTCTGCAGTAAAATCATATGAAACCATACACTCTCCAGTCGATGGATTGCATAGTGTATCCATCACGGCAGCATGCAACCTTTCCACTGCTCTAAATATTCTACAATATGCCTCAACTTCAGCAATATCCCCAGGAACTGGACCAATCCAAGGAGAGCGTGATGCATCATGAAACTGGAAACTCTGTAGTCCAAACAAGCAACAAGTGGTTAGTGCACAAACCACAGCATCCAGGGGCAATAAGAAACAGCTAAGATTGCAATTTAGCAACATTAAAGCGACAGACAAGTGATGCAAAGCACACAAAAGGTTGATTTTGGACAGCAGCTACCAAGTAGTTGCCTCATCTGTCAGAGTATCCAGCCAGGTCCTAAAGCAAAATCATCAGACAGCATAGAATGACTTTAAGGTAGATACGCTACTATGGAAATATGGAGGAAATTGAATCTATCTCAAGTAAATATTTTCACTGATTTAGGATTCAAATCAAGAGAAGAAAGGGATATTAAACCGTAAAAGTTGTACGAATGAGCAAGAAAGAACCAGAAAAGTAATACTAAAGCTGAAAAACCCAATCAAGCAATCAGAAAGAGAAAAAATCAAACCATTACTACTAATTACCTTCGAAATTCACAACCCCAAATAGAACCCAGTAACAGCTCTAACTTCGAGATACAAAGAGAGATCAAATCACCAAATAACGAACAGGTTTCTTAAAATTCAGCCGAAAACTATGCAACAGCGGAAGAAAGGAAAAGATTAATCAACTGGACAGAGTCGAAGGTTAATTGTCTACCAAGAAGTGAAGATTGGGAGAGTAAAAGGGAGCGAAAGCAATACCTGGGAGTCCAAACTGAAGCCGGCGGCGAAATTGTGGGAGAGCTCGGCAGTGACTACCAGCTTGAGCCTCCTCCGTATGGAGGCCTTCCGACGGAAAAGGAGTCCGACGCCGTTGCTGTCCCTGGGAAGCTTGTGGACTGAGATTCCGACGAGCGGCGATAGGCGCTTCATGCCCACGACGGACACCTGGCAGAGGAGGAGACATTCCACCATACGTGAACGTGAGAACTGCTGGAAAATGTGTTTTTCCAAGTGGGTAACGGAAAATATTCTTGTGGATGGTATCGAACCGGAAGACACAAAAAATTTCTCTTCATTTTCTTTTTTCCCAGGCATTTTATTTAGGCAGAAATATCAAATTTGTCACTAATATTTTGGGTAGAGAGCAGATATATCATTATAATTTTTTTTTTATCCAATCTCCCACTAATATTTTAAAATAGGCCGAATATATCACTGTCGTGTTCATCTAATCCGCTCAACCTGCAAAACCGCATAGACCGAACCGAATTGATCCATTAGCTATGTGGATTTATACGGGCTATGATACGGTTTAGGTTTTAAAAATTCAAAACCGATGTATATGTGGTGCAGTTCGGGTTTTAATTTTGAAACCTTATAAACCCGAACCGAACCGCATCTTTAACAACCTCATAGAAACTTCTGTTTAAGGTTGAGAAAAGAATTGGTGAGCTTGAATAAATTAAATCAAGTAAAATAGTTTCTTTTGTATTTGTTGTTAGCATATTGTAAAATATACACATAATGATACATCTAATTTATAATTTATTATTCTAAAACTTTACTGAATTTTTCTGGCTAACTCAGACATTACTTGTTGTTGGTGTTGATTGATGCCCACTCATTCAATGCATATTTTTTCTATATAAATATGTTCTCATATTTAGGAACTTATTGTTCATAATTTTAATTCATTTTGAATGTCTTATAACTTACACTTAATGGTTCCATATGGGTGAAGTCAAGATCATTACATATAAGAAGCTAACATATTTTGAAGTAATTTTGCATTCTAATCAAGCATGAGCTTTGGCAACCTTGTGTGGCGTGAGCTTTGGACTCCATATACTATCTTTGTATTTTGTAACAAAAAGTCTACTTTGTGCTTGTAATGTTCTAAAGTATGGAATTGTTGATATTTCGTAAAACTATTTAGTTTTCAGAACAATATATTAATATTAAGACAAGTGTTTTGAAGTAGCTTAAATTGTTTTACAGGATAGACAAGATAAAATCGGTCAAACCAAACCGCACCGAACTGCATTCTATGTGGTTTGGGTTTTAATCGGAGTTTGTGATCAGCAGTGCGGTTTGGTTTTATATTATGTAACCCAGTCATCTATACAGTGTAGTTTGAGTTTAGGGTGAACCTGCACCGTGAACACCCTTACTTCTGTTTAGAAAAATAATCGAAAATGGTAAAAATAGCAGGTTTTGAAATCTTGAAGTTATTATGCATTTTTTAAAAAAATATTAGGACCTTTGAGATTTTTACCAAAAAAGTGTCTGATCTTTACCATCAGCACTTTAACCCTGTTGCTGTCTCTGTCATCAGCACTTTAATCCTATCATTGATTTCCTTCTGTCTAATCTCTCTCTGGCATTCTTGAGAGAGAGAGAGTTTAATTACAAAAAAGTCTTTAAAATTTCTTAAAACTTACATTATCACTCTAAAATTTCAAAACTTGTTATTTTTAACATTCTTTTGTTGGCTTTTTAACATTTTTTGTTAGATTTTTAATAACTAATGGCATATTTACTCTTAATTTGAAACTTCAATAGTATATCCGGCCCATTTTAAAACATTAGTGGGAGATTAGGCCACAAAAAAACTATAATGACATACCTACTCCTAACCCCAAACTTTAGTGACAAATTTGATATTTTTACCTTTTATTTATTATTTATGTTATTATTATTTTTATTAATCGAAATTATCTGCCTACTACTAAAATTTGAGCGCTTGAGGAGTTAATATCTTCTAGTGTTCTTGTTTTTCTGCGATTTGTGCTTGAGCCTTGATTAAATTTTTTTTTTTTTTGTAGTTTTTTTTTACATTTTAAATACCTATTGCATCGAAAATGCAGGAGAAACATCAAGAAATGAAAAGGGAGAGGATGTAGATCCTAAAACATAAATCTAGACTCTATACATAGTTTTTCACACATCTTCCTAAGAGACACTTCACAAATAACTAAAAGACAACCCTTTGAATTCTTTTAAATACACTATTATTTTGAATATGGACAAATTAGCCACTTACAAAACTAAGATAAAGAATGTTCCATTTTTTGAAATATTCCGTAAAGTTCGTTGAATAATAAAAATAAAACATAATTACCATCATCATGGGTAAATAACAACATTTATACTCAAACTATATTCATTGATGCATATAGGTCCTTGAATTAAAAATAATAACACTAAAGATAATTTAGATACTACTAAAAAAATGGTTTTAGTGACAACTAGCCTTTATTATATTCAGTTTAGTGATGACTAGCAATCGCTATAAGGCGGCATCTAAATTACTCACCGCTAATTAGTTAATGAAGGTAAGCCTTTGCAATGTTGACGATCACTAAATTTTCGGTACTGACATGTTGCTGAAGAGTTAGTGATGGTTTACCATCATTAATTTAGCCGGTTATCGATAAGTTTAGCGAATATTCACAGTCACTAAAGATTAGCAAAGTTCGGCTGTCACTACTTTTACTGAAGGCTATTTTTCACTAACTTAGTGACTACGTGTTGCTAGATTCTTTAGTTTAGCAACGATTTATCGTCACCAACTCCAACTATTTTAGCGAAGGCTAGTTGTGCTAAGTTAGCGAAGGCTCTACGTCACTAATTTAGTGATGATTGACTATTACTAATTTAGCAACAGTTGACCATTACTAATTTAATGATAGCTGATTGCCACAAATTTAACAACAGTTTACCTTTATTAATTTAGTGAGGGCTAACAGTTACTAGTTTGTGATGATAGGCCTTCACTACTTTCCACCAACATTTCTGTACTAACTCACTCACTTCATTTTTTTTTCCTACATACATTAAAATATTGTCATTCATTCCATACAATTCCAATAGTCATGAAACAAAAGCACTTTTCGTATATCTACAAATATGAAGCACATCAACTATATCATTTGACAGTTATAACACATATGGTTCAAAAACATATTTTGCCCAAAACCTAGTGCTGCCCATAATAGTCCAAAACTTAATCGAATGCTAATTTTGCTTTTTTTTATGCTAACTTGTTAATCCATCATATCTGACCTTATCTTATATATCTAAGGTTTGATCAAATCCTGAAATAGAACTTAAGATGTTTGTTAAATTGAACAAATATGTGACCCTCATAACTTGCCTAAACTTAGCATACAACAATTGCACATAAGTTGAAACTATCATGCTTGTTTAGATGTAAAATTGTAAAAATAAATTGTATTAATTAAAGGTTCAGATGATGAGAATAAATAATATAGAAGGAAAATAGAAAAGCATCGAATACATAATTAAAAATCACCACGTGATGCTGGCACAAGGAGCTGTAGGTGAAACTGAATGGATTTGATATTCCTAGACCCTAAACCCAGCTGACGTCTATTTTCTGTAAAAAAATCCAATGCAAGCAAAGATGAACCAACAAAATACAATACTCATAAATGATAACATGAATCAACTTTTACCCTATCTATTTTGATCAAACCTAGAAGGAACACACATACTAATCAAAGTCGAAAGCAAAGATGGACAGGTCAAGTGAGGGGACCGAGCATGACACCTAGGTGGCCCATGAAGAGTCTCTGGGTGCAGAGTGAAGTGGTGGAATTCGGTAATTTTATATTTTTTTAATTATTTATTATTTATTAAAAAAATCTTACTAATCATTTGATTGTTCCAGGTTAGACAATGTTAGATTTAAAATTTTGGGTAGAAGTTTTAGTCTGACATCATGAGGGGATAATTTCATGGAGTTCTGGCTTGGTGGGCTTGGAGGAAAGCCCATTGGATTTTTTCCACCCGACCCGGTAGACTAGAAACCCAAAAAAATAGCCTTTGCCCAAAGATGATCATACACTTCTCTCTACTATTGATTTAAATATAAGTGGCGCAATCCTATACACCTGACTTTCCTATAAATAATATTTACTTTCCTTATGAAGGGGAGACCATTTTTTACAGTCACCCTACCTTTTAGAGCTTTTCTACTATTTTGTTTCTTTTCCACTTTTTTATTTGCCTCTACCAGGCTTTTTCATTTGATATAAGTTAATATTTTTTTTGCCTAACATTTCATTTTTGCTCGGGTTATTGTTTTGTATTTTGCCTGAGATCTTTTCTTTTGTCAGTTCCCTTGAGTTTGTTGGATTATTTTCTTCTCGTTCCTATTGGCCCCCAATCATCTCATTTCCCCTTTATGTGTAACACTTTTTCTTTTTCAATAAATAACCCTCACTCACCCAGAGCAAAATGGCAAAAGGGGGAGGCTTACCAATCTTCCAAGGAGAAGAATAGCATCCGACGAGGCTAATTTTGCACTCAACCAACAAAGGAAGACCGCCACAGATGAAAAGATAGCTCCAAGTAAGGTACAAAGACCTTAAAAATGCCAAATCTAGCTTGAAATTAACATGTAACAAAGTCATAATCCACTTTTCAAACCAATCGAAACCCTAAATACCAACAAAGGTTCCAAACCAAAATCCAAGTTATCGAGACTCGGGACTTTAGCCTACATAGGAAAGATTTGCAACATGATTCCGAAAAGAATAATGAACGGTGGAGGCCTTCATGTGTGTCGAGTGTGCGGCAGAGGATGAGGCAGAAACAGTTGAGTGATACACGAACTTGAAGGCTGTCGGTTGTCTAAGATGGAAGAGAAAAGGGAGACTAAATTTTAATTAAATATAGTGAGAGTTTAACCGTCACTAAGGTACCTTGACTAAATAGGGACTGTTGACCCTCGCTAACTAGGGACAATGGGCTTTCTCTAACTAGCGACAACTAGTTTTTGCTAAAGTTATGACAGCATGCCTTTACTATACCTAGGAAAGCTAAACTTGATATTTTATTTATTGAGATGATATACCGGTACATCTTAAATTATTGATATATTATTTACAAATATATTATATTATTTATTCATTTTTAATTTTAATATTTTCCTTATTTTCTTAAATTAATGTAATAATTTTATAAACTTCAGTATGTTCAATATAAAAATTACTTAATATTTTTTAAAGAAATTAAAAATTTTATTGGGGCACATGGACCCTATAATTTTTTGTGTACATTCGCCCATGATGAAACACTTAAGGGCACATAAAGAGAATGTAATTGACAGAAAAATACATGAAAAGCTTGACTTTCTTTAATTTGTACACCTATCTACTACTTCATATATGCAAGAAAATGTTCTCCATGTTGAAGGGAGACAATTTTTGCCATGGCAAATTAGCTAGGGTAGGGAGTCGTAAGATCTTAGGCATCTAGTGAGGGTAAGCCATCTCTAAAATTGGACACACTTTAGTGACAGTCAATTGTAGCTAGTCCTTGGGTCTTTAGTGAGGTGAGTTGTCACTATTAGCCGTCAGTAAATTATTGAAGGTAGGATGTCACTAATTCTTACTGAAACTTGGTGACATTAGCTGTCGCTAAATTAATGAAGAATGACTGTCATTAATTGTTAGTAATGGTCTGCTATCATTAAATTTCTGCCAAACTTATGGTGAAGGTTTGTTGTTGCTACTTTGTGACAGTTTTTTACCGTCACTAATTAGACCGTCGTCAAATGACATTTTTTTAGTAGTGTGAAAACTAGAATGTTGGCAGACGATCGGTGTTTCTTCGTCTTGTTCTTCTTTGTTCCTCTACTGCAACCCAGAACCTTAATTTCGAATCATTTCCTTGGAAAGTTTCACAATCAATCACTGCTTCTTGGTTATTAACCCTCCACGTCTTTTTTATTTTGGTTTGTTGTTTCCTGGTTAACGGATTGGATACTTTCTTGGCTATCTATTCCCTCAGTCAGTGTTAATGATCGTTTTTTGAGTTTCTTTTACTGGCATAGAGTTTTACAGTTGGAGGTCTATTGAGGTATGGTCCTAAGGTTTTCTAGTCTCCTATCAACTCTATTTGTTCTTGATTACCCGGGCTCGTTAACTCTATATTCAGTTGCCTCGCTCCTTTTCTTTCAACTTCTTATTCTACGCATTACTCTGTTCTTGGGCCTCTGATTGTTTCCAAACCTTTCTACTGCTCTTCTTTGTATTTTTTCCCTGGGCATTAATTGTGTTTGTTGCTAATGTTTTTTTGTCCAAATTTGGCTTCTTAATCTTTCTCTGATCACACCATTTTAGAAAAAGTTTACAATTATACAGACCTACAACTATAACAATAGTTTTCATGGACAAATAAGTTATTAATTGTTAGGGAAATAATGAATCTATTCAATTGCACTCAGTTGATTAGAAAGTTCAGCTAGTGTATATGTACATGTAATGACCATAATTAAGCGTTGGAAGTGCTCCCTGCTAGCTATATATAGGAAAGTACATTTTTTGAAGTGCAATGTTAGATTGTTGTTTGAGTTATATGTTTGGATGGGTATTCTCGCGTACTTGAGTTTCCACTGACTCTTTTTTTATTAGCACCAATATAATTGTTTTTTTTTCTCTTTTATCTAGCTTAATCATCAATTTTCTACATTCTCATGTCTGTATATTGTGTTTCCTAGAGTTCATATGGTTTTAAGCTTGACTCTTTTTTATATGATTTGAAGTTTTATAATTGTTAAGATCATTCTAACTTAATTTATCTCAACATATATTCTTGGTAATTTAGATGTCTGCAAAATGCATTATGCAGTTGATTTTTATTTATAGAGTATTCTTTAGCTGAACTGACTGCCTGATTAGCGAGTTGTGTAAAGGCTTACATGTATTCTGATGTGCTAAAAATCTTTATTTTGAACAGAGCCATTGCATGTTTAAATGCCAGCTGCAAAACTCAAGGCTGCAGATTCCACAGATGTGTTAAAATCAAAGGAGCTAGTTGATTATTTTCAATTTAGAGAAAAAGGAAAAAGAGGAAGAGAAAGGTGAAGGAGAGAAGAAACAGAGTTTTAGAGGGATCTGCAGTTTTGGACAAAAGTATAAGAGTTAAGTTAGGGTAACATGTGCCACGTTATCTTCCACGTATGCTAGCCACGTCGACTACACTTGCCACATCCATGTCCAACCTGACAATCATAATAGATATGACCTAATTCCGTTGACAACATAACGTTGATAATATATTTAACTGCGAAAAAATAATGGTGATTGATATATTCATTTTGTAAACCTGAGTAGCTTATTGCCACATCCGTGTCCAACTTGACAATCGTAACAAAGATGGCCTAATTCCACTAATAACATAATATTAATAATAAATTTAACTGCAAAAAAGTAATGGTGATTGATATACCCATTTTACAAACCTGAGTAGCTTATTTGCCACCTTCCCCATAGGATTAATGAACCAACTTCGGATTCATTATAATAGATGAGAAACGCATTAGTTATTGGTGGCAGAGTGAAAGATAAAACCTTTCGAATTCTTAAAAACAGGTCCATCGATGACATCTCATCTGTAATAATTTATAACAATGTTAATAATTGCGCACAAATGTCAGGTGGTGTTGGTGATAATGTAAAGTCTAGACTCGACAGTAGAGGACAGCAATAAGTGATGATGCATATGCATCATTAGGAGAAGAATACTAGCAGCAAGTTGGTGCAGTGTTAAAAGAAGTACCACGTCGTAGACTTAGGGCACGTGAGCCAAGAAAGCCAAAATATCAAAATGATTTTCAGTTATAGTGTTGTTTTGTGTCTTGGTTTCTTGAGTTCTATCTAATCAGGAAGTATAGTTCTATTAGGATTCTAAGTTGTCTGCTTATAAAAGCCACTGCATTAGCAACAGTGAGGGACGAAGAAGTATTAGCTACTGTTTTCCTTCATTCACTTCTAAGCGTAATAAACTTCCAACACTTCGGTGTAAAACTCTCCAACATTGTTGCAAGAGTGCAAAAACATCTAGAAGCGAATAAAGGAAACAATAGATAATCTTCTCTATACCTCGCTGTTGCTAATGTAGCAGCTTTTATAAGCAAGAAACAACAGCCATTTCCTCAGAGTTTCCAAAACCAAAATTGTCGTCACTGACCATATACAAAGGATATGCCTCTTTCTTAGGAAAAATATCCAGGCTCTCATTGGAATGTAAAGGCTTCTCCATCACCACTAATCCAGTGTTAGGCCACTTCAAGATTAAACCCGAGAAAGCAGTATTAGAGGGAAGCAGAGCTTTTGTCGCCCTTGAACAGAGTGAAGTTTCCGTTTAGAGCCGATAAGAGGAAGCACGTATTAGCGTCCACTGAAAAGAGTGAGAAAAATCATGGCCAAAACGAAGATGTTACATGTTCAGAGAAGGGGAAATGGTATTAAGAACATTAAGTGTTACCCGAAGAGTAACAGGACGCTACAGGGGACAAGCTGGTGGTCGAAATGGTGGAGAAGATGTGCTGGTGATATATGGCGCTTCAGGGCCTTCAGACCCTTATTTGAAGGGCTTCTCTTGGGTTGTCTCTTCTTTAATTGGACTGGGAAGGTGGACGGTCTTTCAGAAGTTAGCATTTGCTTCTTCTAACTGGAGGATTGCTGCTGCTTTAATTAATTAATTTGTTGATTTATTGTTCTAATTAACAATAACCAGTTGCCTAGCAAGTCATTGGGAATCCAAACGGTCATAATTCTTTTTTCTCTCTTAAATTTTAGTGTGTCTTTTAAAATTCGGTATAATATAGAGGAGATAATCAAATTGGGTCCAATTAATCCAAATTGATCCATGTGAGATCTCGTTTAAAGGAAAGCTCTCCCAAAACCTTTTTTTTTTTTCCCATTTATAAGATTGAACCCGAAACCTTACTTAAGGGAGGAAAACTTTTTTCTACTTCACGGCTTCTTGCATCAACGTTGTTTCGCCATTTTTAGCCACATGCATTTATAAAGTTGGTAAAAATCTAGGCACTCTAAATTATATGAAAAAATTATTTTGACTACTCAAACAACTAAATACAGTATTTTTAAAAATAAGAAACAAATAGAGCCTTAATTATCTCAAGGAATAATTAAGATGATAATTATTTTCAAATATTTCAAACAAGATACTAGAAGCTTCTTCCCCATGTTTGTTTTTCTCGTTTTTTTTTCTTCTTTTAAAGGTGAAATTCAATTTTTTTTAGTGCGAACTATTTGTATATTGCAACCCAAAAGTTGGGCCAAACAGAGAATGGATTTGCATTCGAGGTCCCTAATAATTGTCGACTTTTTTTTTAATACCCTATGTGGACATTTAAGTTGTTTTTTTTTTTTTTTCTAAAATATGCTTCTTGGACTTGGGTTTCGAACCTCTTGAATTTCTGGATTTTGTATTTTATTTTTACAATAAGTTAGACTTTAATTTAGGTTTAATTTTGATATCTAATAATCCAGTGCATCAGCTTTCTTATGGATGTCCAAGTGTTCACATCCAACAAAATATTCGAATGCTTTATTTACTTAGTTTCTTGTGAAGGAAACAAAAAAAAATAAAGAGGGGTATTTCTTTTTTGTATATATAATTTTTACAAAAAGAAATTGAAATAATTTTATTTCTCTGGAATCCTTGATTAAAAAAAAAAATTGTCACAAAGCAAAGAAACTGTCACCAAGCAGAAAAACAATATCGGGCCCTGCGAAGAGAGGCTCATCAGCTCGACAGCTACAGCCAGTTATCGTCATTTCCAGTCATTGCGGTGCGTGAAATTCGAGTTCAGTCATTTACTACGGGCAGCATGTTTTCGACTTAAGCCGCAGCAGTAAAAAATTTTTTTTTTGGCAACTGAACAAACTTTTTGTGGCATTTTTGAAAAAAAAAAAAATTGCTTTAGTTATCGGGTCAAAGGCGGGAGGACAACAGCAACTACTTTTGAAACTTGATAACAACAAAGAATCAAGCAAAAAGATTTTTGAAGCAAACCGAGAGTTTCGGCAAGTTTACAAGTGATATTTTGGCAGTAAAACCGAGAGTTTTAGAAATAACTTGACTTTTTCTCTTAAACTAGTTAAGACCTCAGAGGTTTAGTTGGTTGTTTGGTTTGGCATTTTGTTGATTTGATCATAGATTGCATATATAGTTAGCCTTTTATGCGATTTCTAGTTTTGTTAATCACGTAATAATTAACCCCTAGCAGCTTCAAGTAAATCTTGTTTACTTGGTCTTTATTTCCTTGTGTCTTGTTAATTTTCTAAAAACGAGTAATGTGTTTGGTGGCGCTCTTAGATGGACAGAAGTAACTGGCCCGGTAATTATAAGAAGATATATAACGATTTATTGCTTATGGAAGGCGTTCTTTTGTTGGATAAGAATCTTTATTACGAAAATGTCATGAATGAATATCCATGAATTTATCTATGGGTATCTACAAGTTAGATGGAATACATCGTGGATCAATTTATAAAAAAATTAGGCAAATCATGAATCAATTCATAAAAAAGTTAAGCAAAAATGAATCACTCAATAAGATTGATCGAAATGCTTTGTGCTCATCTTTAGTCATGACCTTATACCAAAACTGTTATAGCCTATTCACAAAAGGACACTTTGTGGGTGTACTGGGTCAATAGCTTTCACATGAAAATGGAAACTATCCAGAGTGTGCAAAAAACTTCAACTAATGCATGAGTTTGGCAATCAATTTTGATTTTTTTTAAAAGAAAAATAATTAAATTTTTTTAATGATTTTTCTCCACTTGGCTTAATAAAAGAATAGTAAATAAAAAAATATAATTATTTTTTAAAAAAAATTAGAAATAATTTTTAGGTTTCTTAAAATGTAGAGTTTAAAAAAACATTAGTCTTAATGAACTTTTGGATCGATAAAAGACGAGATGCATCATATAACTATCTCATGACTTGTTTCACAAGTTAGTTTGCTCTTTACTGAAGAGAAATGATGTAGTTGGGAAGTTGGGGAGAAAATAAAAAGATGAATTTTTTATCCTTTCCAATAAATTCAATCAAGATAGATTATCAAAAAAGTAAAACATGAACTATTAGATAATCCAAAACTTTCTTCAAAATATAATTGTATATAATGTTTTTGAATTATCATCTACTTATGGTAAATAATTTAATAGTTAATTATGTAGTTAGCAGATTAGTAAATTTTATTAATCCACAAGTTAGGTTCAAGTGGAAGTTGCACGATCCTTTTGCTAAAAGATTGAAATTAGATATATGGTTATAGTATTCCTCCGCACCATTTTTACAAAATTTGATGACTAAATCATACCAATTCTAAGTTAAGGGACCAAATCGTGTGAGTGCTAAAGTTCGAGAACTGCTGGCGGTTTAGGAAGAGTAGTGAAAGTGGGCTTAAATTCCTAATAGAGTAGACTAAATCAAGGTTGTTAAAGTCGGGTTTCTATCTAGAGTCGTTTTAGTTTTTCTACAGTTATAAAGTCATAAAAAATCGTAGAGTCGTAAGATTCTATAAAAAAACTTTTAGAAAAAGATAAAAAAATATAGTCATATAAATTATTTCAAAAAGTTCATATTATATAATTTTTTCACTTACTAATATTTTAATACAATAAAAATGCCGTGGCATAAACATATAATACAAAAAAAAAAGTTTTCAAATTCACAATTCATAATGAAAAGTTGAAAACATCTCAATTATCTAATGGAACACAAGAAATATTATGACCAATAATAGTATCAATATTATTATCTTCTAAATTCATATCTTCTTCTTCTTCTTCTTTTTTAGTTTTATTATTTAATAAGTTAAACTCATTTATGCTAATATTTGTATCATTATTGGCATTTTCTTTGCCTACAACCACATTTACATAAACTTGATAATCAGGATTATTAAAATCATAATGAAGAAGAGTAATCAAGTGACACTAGGAGCTTGAGGGAAAAAATAATAGATGATTTATGTTTTTTTTTGTTATCTTTATTTATTTTTTTATTTTAATCTAAATTAGTCTAGTTTGATTGTATAAATATTGAATTAGGTAATAAATTAATATACTTTTTGCTCGTTTTCATTTTTTTGACTAATTTCAGAAAATTTGATATAATAACATAAAAATGTAAAGTCGTAAAATTTCTAAGTTTCTAAGACTAAAATCACGATTTTACCCGTTTCTACCTACATATAAGTTTCTCTTAAGACTTGAAACGTTTTTTATTTCTAAAGTCATAGAAATGTAAGTTTCTAAGACTTAAGTCGGGATTTTAATAACCATGGACTGAATAGTTGCGAGCCTTCGTCTTTGTCTTCCGCCCTTAAATTCACTTTTTACCCTTAAACTTATACAGAGTAGACAATTGACCCCTTACACTTCAGTCTGCTGCTCCTTTGACAATCACGTGCAGTCACGTGATAGACAATATCTTAACGCCGTCCTGAACTGTTACTTCCCCTGAAACCCTAATAGCAATCGGTGCCGATCACTTCTGGGGCCCCGATCAAAACCCCGCCGCTGGTGAAACTCGGATTGTCGGAGCCTAAAACCCTACTTCCATACTTTTTGGATAAACAAAACGCTAACTTTCATTTCAGTTCACAAGTCTTCCCCGTGCAGAGGTCGAATAGCCAACTTCATTTCCTCTAATTCCTCTATCTTCACGGAGGATTCGGGAAGCTGGGATAATGGCGGAACAGCAGGAAGAAGCCAAGACGTTCAAGGACCTCGGCTTGTTCGAGGAATTGGTAGAAGCATGCGATGCCCTAGGGTGGAAGACCCCAACCAAAATTCAAGTCGAAGCTATCCCCCACGCGCTTGAAGGTTCAATTCGACTCCTAACACCAATCTGTTCTCTTATTTGCTTATCATATTGTGACTGCTGGTGAAATTACTGTTTTTTATTTTGCAGGGAAAGACTTGATTGGGCTTGCCCAGACCGGTTCTGGTAAAACAGGAGCTTTTGCTCTTCCTATTCTGCAGGCCCTCTTGGAATACCACAACAATCCAGAGCGTAAATCGTCTCCTGCATTCTTCGCTTGTGTGCTCTCCCCCACGAGGTGGGGTATTCGAAATTTCCGTTCAGTCGTAGAACAATTTATTTTTTCTTGCTATCAATAATTTGAGAATTTACTTATTTGTTTGTCTTTTTCTTCTGCTGGTGTTATTTGCTATTACAGGGAGCTGGCAATCCAGATTGCTGAACAGTTTGAAGCTTTAGGATCTGGGATTAGCTTGAAATGTGCTGTGGTGAGTTCCTGGTCAAAATTGATTCCGATTAGCGACATTCTTCAAATTAATTCTTTTCCTAGTATTTTATGGCTACGCCAGTTTCTCTTGACTTCTTTTACTGATGGTGTCTCTGTAACTAATGACGTTCTCTGGAAGCTTGTTGGAGGGGTAGATATGATGCAACAACAGATTGCTCTAGGAAAGCGGCCGCATGTTATAGTAAGTTGAAAGATTTGTCAATTGACTTCATACGCTTTGTGCATTCTCTTAGAACCTGTTTCTCACTTCGAACCTAGTGTTAAAGTTCTGTGTTCTTTCCTTGAGAGAACTGATTCCCCTGCGAATTTTTTAGTTGTGTAAATTTTTGTTGTTTTGGGTTAGCCATTACCAATTTTTTAGTAGAAGAAAGTATAACCTTACTCTATGTGCATTCTCTTAGAACCTGTTAGAAAGGTCTGGGTTCCTTGAAAGTATAACCTTACTCTATGTGCATTCTCTTAGAAAGGTCTGGGTTCTTTCCTTGAGAGAATTTAATTCCCTCCAACTTTTTCATTGCATGAATTTTTGTAACTTAGTGTTAGGCATTGCCAGTTTTTTAGTAGTAGAAAGTATAAAATCTATTGGGGAACTCACATTTTTGTCTTATCTCTTATTCTAGTTGTTTTGTTCTTGACTTTCTTATTATTTACTACTTTTATTCTTCTAATAATAATTAGTTGAGTTCATCTTTCTTTTCTGTGGTTGGGGGATTCTTATTTCCTTCATCGCTTATTCCTATTCGTGTTTTGTATATATTATACTTTACCTATTTGTGTGTTACAATAATGTTTTGTGTTTTATTTTATTTTTCTATATTTTCTACATCGAATTTATTATCTATGTACTATAGTATTTATTATTATTATTATAACAGAAGTGTGTGTGTGTGTCCCTTAGTTTAGTCAAAATCAATGGAGTCTTAAAACTAATTTGAAATGGTGATGATAATGTTTTATTTTGAAAGGGATCCTCTCCAATATGTCCCCATAATTATGGTACTTCTAGGGAATATAAATGGACACCATATTTCCCACTTCACTTTCTCCTGATTGTGTTGATAAGATTACTGAATAATGCTGGTAGTAGCTCTGGCAATAGGCTATTAATGTACAGGCATGTTATATGACACATGCCTTCACATACATCATGTTAAACAATGAAGAGGATATATGGCATCACGAATTTATGAACACTGTTGGTGCAAGCACTCTGGCACTGTTGAAGTTATCTTATGAGCTGATCATGTCAGATTCTTAATTGTTGGTACCTGGTTCTTTTGTTTATCTTTCTTTTTTCTTTCTTTGGTATAGGTTGGGACACCTGGACGCCTTTTGGATCACCTATCTAATACAAAAGGTTTTTCTCTGCGCACTTTGAAATATTTGGTATGATTTCATCTCTAGTTTCTGTCTTCAACCATCCCTTGTCTATCCGAAACCATCTCTATCTTTTCCTTTCTCAACACATCAGTTGGTTCTTATGATGTTCCTGTATTTCATTCACCATGGTAGGGCTGCATATTTCTCAATATTGAGTTGATGGTGTTGAAGTTATTGGCCTGCAACAAATAGAAATCCTGATCATGGTCCGTTTTGAAACAACTTTTATATTAATATCAATAATGGTGTCTTTTGTGTTACTTTTATTTCCTACTTTCACTCAGTGGTTTTTGTCTAAAAGAATACTAGTATTACTTTCTTTGTATTGTTCTTCATCATCATCACTGTCATTGTTAAATATTAACTAATTTTCCATGTTCTTTTATATTCTTTACATCAATGATCTTTGGTACCTTTTTTTGTTGTTATGACTTGTTCAACCTTGCAATATTTGCAGGTGTTAGATGAAGCTGATAGGCTTCTAAATGAAGAGTTTGAAAAATCGCTGAATGAAATATTGGATATTATCCCACGTGAGCGTCACACATATTTGTTTTCTGCAACTATGACAAAAAAGGTGTATATCTTTCTTAGTTATAGAATAAAGTAATGATTTTTTTAATTCAAAATCTATAGCAGGTTCAGTTAGAAATCATATGACTACGGTGTTGCACATTATTTGCTGTTTTCTTTTTTGGAAAATGTTTTTTACTCGTGTTAGTTGGATTCCTGCTTGCTGTCTCTTCTGTGATGTTTCCTTTTGTCCACTTTACGGACAAAATTTGTGGGTCGCTTGAGACTTTGATTATGTCATTTTGTTAGACCTTTTATCTGTTTTAAGAATTTTTCATATATGAAAAGGAATTGGAACATGCTTCTAGCATGCACTTTGACAGCTTTTATTAAGTTATTGATCGCAGAGATTTCACTTCTTTTAACTTTAACGATGCACAATATCTTTTGTCTTCTCCAGTCAGGAGTTTTTTTTTTTTTTCTGGAAAAATTCTCAGATTGGGAATTTGGTAGTATGAGAAGGTTCAAAGTTTTCCACTAGTTTTCTTTGTGTTTCCTATATCAAACAGAATAATAATAGTGGAATTTACTGAGGGCATATTAGATTCATTTGAATTGAAGTGTTACCTCTAATGGTGCAGGTCAGGAAGCTCCAGAGGGCATGTCTGAGGAATCCTGTGAAGGTTGGATCGAGGACTTCATAATTGCTGATATTCATGTTAATTTAGTTCTTTCTTTCTTGACATGTGTCTTCCGTTTTTATAGATTGAAGCAGCTTCCAAATATTCTACTGTGGAGACATTGAAGCAGATGTACCGATTCTTACCAGCTAAGCATAAGGTGTTTTATCTATTTTTGCAGCTGAATTAATCATGATTGGTACCTATCCAAGCATGATATACGTGAACTGATCTGTTATTCCCAATCATGTAATAGAGATTATATGTGTGATTCTTTTTTCTTTACATACTCATGTTGATTCTAATAACAAAAATGTATGAGCTGATGATGCAAAAGAAGAAGAATGTGTGCCTCTTTTCGTCACTGCCTGTGAGGGGAGCTGGGGAAAAGAAGTTGAGGAGATCCAATCCTGGCCAAACTGCCATGGGCCACTGGCTATGCAGCTTAATGGCCGTGCCTTTGAGTTTATGCCTAAGCAGGAGTACGCAGGATGAGAGTGGGTGACTTTTTGGGGGGGGGTGATCAGTGTGAAGGAGAAATGTAGTCAGCTTTCAAAGACTTATAAGAAGGGCTAGGAACATGGGAGGGAGTTCAGGAGTTTTTTAGAATGGAAATCATCCATAAAATCAACGGGTTTGGGACCTTAAGAAAAATCCAACTACCAACATGGAATTTCAACCTAATCCAGCAGGATTAAGAATAATGAAATCAACTATTACTTTTTCAAATGTAAGCTTGATGTTTTTCTAAAAGCCATGGTGGTTTTGCACCACCATGGTGGTTTTGCACCACTTGCTCAATTGTTTGGATTTTGGAGATATTTACTATCATGAGATGAATAGTTTGTGGACAGAAATTATGTTCCTATAATCGACTATCTGCTTTAAGAAGGTGCTTTCCATGCTTTTCTATTGAATGATTATTGTGAGTGTTCAATAAAAAGTGCTTTCTGGTCGTTGTCAGTTTTATGAAAAATATATCTTTGAAAGTCACAGTGATCTTTAGGCAATAAATAAATGACCTATCTTTATCCATCCATGTACAATGCTCTCATGATGTTTCTCTTAGCATAAATCCACAAAAGCTTACAATTAGGAAATACAAGTTATGTTTCTCAGATAGTGCCCGCATTTTAACATGTTTGCATATGGGAAACTGAACTTTTTTGCTCTGTCTATTGAAGTTTCTAATCATTATGTTGAATTTGCAGGATTGCTATCTTGTCTACATTTTGACTGAAATGGCAGGACATACATCCATGGTTTTCACTCGAACATGTGATGCAACTCGCCTTTTGGCTTTAATTCTTCGGAATCTTGGTATACGAGCAATTCCAATTAGTGGCCAGATGAGCCAGGTAATGTCTATCTGGATGTAGTGCTTTATACTTCTCCTTTCTGGATGTAGTATTTTATACTTCTCCTACTTCATTTTTCCCCGTGCCTCCTTCAATACCATTTGTACCAAATTACTTCAGTTTTTGATGAGATTTGTTTTTACAGTCAAAAAGACTTGGAGCCTTGAATAAGTTTAAGTCTGGAGAGTGTAGCACTCTTGTCTGCACTGATGTGGCTAGCAGAGGACTTGATATTCCATCTGTGGATATGGTTATTAATTATGATATCCCCACAAACTCTAAGGTAAGATTTGCTCATCCTGTGTTAAGGAACTTGCATACTACTTGTATTTAGCTGCCTTATAGGCTTGGTATTAATTTATGTCTGACGTGTATAATTACCATAAATGTGCTTTCCCATAATTCTTGTGGTTGTCTGGTACATTTTAACTCTACATCCCTGGATGAGCATGCTTTGTTTATCCGCTCATTGCTTCCTTCTCAGTCTACCTTCTCCCATGCAATAATTGCTTTTAGATGGTCATATTTTTTTCCGTTTGTGTGTTTTTATATATATTTTGATGAGCTGCAGCTGTAGCATTGGTTGTTATGAATGTTTAAGGCGTCTATTCTTTCTGGTTGGCAACAGGACTATATTCATCGAGTTGGGAGAACTGCTCGTGCAGGTCGATCAGGAGTAGCGATATCCCTGGTTAACCAGTATGAGCTGGAGTGGTACTTACAGATAGAGAAGCTCATAGGTTTGTCAAAATGGGACCTTTATCGTCTTTATGAGTCCCAGGCTGATTCTGTATTATGTAACATTTATTTTCCATTTCCCAGGGAAGAAGTTACTGGAGTATTCTGCTGAAGAAGAGGAAGTCTTACAACTACAAGAAAGTGTAAATGATGCCAGAAGATTATCACAAACGGTATTGGTTTGCTGAATTTGTCCCCTTTTTTTCTTGGTTTTACTAGCCCACCTGTCTGTTTCCATCGTAACAAATCTTTTGGCTTGCAAGGGTACTGTGCACAGTGTGCTGCTGTGCTACTATCATGTTAGAAAATGTTGTAGTCTTTTCTCTCTCTAAGCCTAACACAGAAACAAATGCAACTGATGCAGAAAATAAAAGAAAGTGGTGGCCACAAGAGAAGGAGGGGAGGAGGAGAAGAGGACGAAGAAGACATTGACAGATATATAGGCCTAAAAAACCAGAACAAGAAGTTAAAAAAGTGAGATGTAAGTGTTTTTATCAAAAGTTGCATATAATTATGATTTTTGTGGCAGTTCCTGCGGTCCGGCGAATATGTACAAGATGGAGCACAAGGCTTGGTGTTTGGTGGCTCTTGTTGCGGCAGTTCTGCCTATTAGGAAAGTTTTGTTTAGTGTACCAGACTTTGGGTCAACTCCGATGACCTAGACAAGGAATTCGAACATTTGTAGTACAGTGATCATTTTCCAAAATGCAGGCTTGAATTTTTTATTTTTATTTTTTTGGATTTGTAATAAACTCCTACGCTTTGTTTTACTCCCTCCTCTGCCCTAAAATGGTTGCAATATTCAGTTTTGATGTGGAGATTATGTCTATATTTTGTTTTAATTTTATGCATGTAAATCAAGAAATATGGAAAAAGGTAAATATTGAGTTAAGAGTGGGAAGGGTCTGAAAAAGTTATTACGGCCATTGATAATTAATTCCAATAGGCAACGCTAATTTTAAAAGTCATTCTCAAATGAAACCATTGATTGCGAGGTAGAGAAGAGTTCTTCAAATCCAATAGGTGGGCAAAGAGGGTGTAAAAGGTTCAAGAGATTTTAGACTGGTGAGGCCGAAGTGAAAGAATGTGATCTAGAAGTTGAGTTTTGTGGGATTTACTGCAGCAATAATAGAGGAATGCTGTGTACTTCTTGGTGGAATTTCTGTGTGTTTCTTGTTATCCATGTGTAATTTTTTTAGAATTGCAGATTTGTACTTGAGAAGACGGCAATGCAGGGCAACAAGTGTAGGATTTCAGGGAGGAAGCAATGGCAGAATTGCAGGCATTTGACGCACAAAGGGACAATGCGTTGAGCAGCTGTAGGTAAAGCGAACGCCAATGAGTTCAATCTGGGTGGTTATACATGACCATCTTGGTTGAAATTTTCCAGATCCAAACCCAATCGCTAGAGGCGATCTGATCTCTAGGTGTTGTTGGTGGCATTAACGGAGACAGTGCAAATCTTTTAAATTCTCAAGTACCTGCGATGGTTAAAAGAGAGTTTTTTGCATTTTGGGCAATGGAGGTCTCATGACTGCTTGTTGGTTTCCACTGCCTTAGAGTAAACCATGAAACTGCAATGAGATTGTTTCCAAACATCAAACTAAGTGGCTGATTTGCATCTACACAATATCTAAGGATAACAGTAAACCACAAAACAAAATTTAAGAACCAAAAACAGAAATTGACTTAGCAAGGTATGATGTCGTTTAGTCTCTCTCTCTCTCTCTCTCTCTCTCTCTCTCTAGATAGGGACTAATTTGTATCATTTTGCAAAGTTTTAGGACCAAGTTATAGTGAGTTAAAGTTAAGGGACCAACTTGTGTGATTTGAAAAAGTTGGAGGATTGATGATGCATTTAGGTCTCTAGCTAGAACAATGATTGTAAATAGTTATTCAATGATTGTTTCTTACAATATTTCGTAGAAATTGTTTGTACTGCAAAAGCTTTTGTAAATAGTTATTCAATTTAGTTTAACTTCCATAACATTAGGGCTATCCCACAAAATATATATACATTGTTTCAATACACTTGAGTATTTACTTTAGTCATATTTTCCTAAGGCTTGAACCTAATTTCAAGGCATTTATATGTACTCCAATTTAGTTAGACTCCTCACTTTTTTCTTAGAAGTTTTATATCTACACAACACCTTATAGATATCTGATTGAGTCTTTAACTAAATTGGCATGAATACCACCATATCGCTAGCCTGTTCAAGTCATGACTTATGAAATGGATTTTTTTTCTTGCAGGTACTAGGTTAGGTGTGTAAGGTTAGGATAGGTTAATTTATAATATCTCTTGTAACTCTTATCTTGTGATAAAGAAAATTATATCCTTATAGTCCAATGATCCCAGACAGAACTAGGCTCTTCAACCATATGGGCTCCCATCATT
Organism: Aquilaria yunnanensis; assembly: GCA_039654915.1. NCBI lineage: Eukaryota > Viridiplantae > Streptophyta > Magnoliopsida > Malvales > Thymelaeaceae > Aquilaria > Aquilaria yunnanensis. The sequence continues at coordinate 81,052,157 of CM077593.1, forward strand.
AAAGGGTGAGGTAAATCAAGGATCAAATCCTTGATTTAGTAGTTGCAAAATTTTACTACTTCAAGTTCTATTCAATCGGCAATTCAATCATCCATCAAGGATGATATGTCTCCTCAATACAAGATTCCAGCCTTGTGGTAGCACTCGATCGAATCAAGCAATAGTGTTTCTTCCAAGGGCCTGTGTCTCCAACCCAACTTCTGCAACTTTTCTGAGCTAAGCATTTCTCCATCCTCATCATCAATGAATCTGACGGTGTAGCAACAGGTTTAATACTATGAATAATACATCAAACCCAAGTAATAGCAGCAATGTCCCTACCGTTTTGGATAACTGTAATTCGGGTACAAACTCCTGAGCTTATTATCTGCAAGATCGCGTTCTTTGATCATTTGTCCTGTGCATATGTAGCGCACTTCAGCCTCAAGCCTCTCGTACACCAGAAGCAGTGCTTCAGCTACATCACGCACATCCACAATCATCCTGTACTCCTTTTCCAATGTTTCATGCCCTTTTGAAAAGATAGCATAAACAAATAAGTCATGTCATATACCTCTAAATCACTATTCAATCATTATCTTGTGATTAGACAATAGAAACTATCAGCTAACATAGTTTGGGTAAACCTAAAACTCAACCCAAATTATTTTTACTATTGATGTGGGTTGGGGTAGGAAAAAATGGATTATGAGTCGCGGGTCAGTAGTTTAGCTGCAAAATACCATTGGCTTTCAAATCAATTCCAAAAACCAATCCGAGTTGGAACCATAACCGAAGATATATATATGAATAATTTATAAGATTTATGATATTATGTACTTATATATTGAAAATTATATTGTGAGGGTGTTTAATATCTTTTGGATATACAAAAACCTAATACCAACTTTCCTAAGTATGGTCAGGCAATCCTAGCTCAGCTTCACCCCTAGTGGAAGCACATGTACCAATCATACAATATACTGAGAAAAAAGCACAACATTCTTTTTGTTTTGTTTTTTTTTTTTTTTGAAAAATTAAATTAACAATGAAATAGGATAGAGCCCTGGTGATCAATCCTCAATCCTGAAAATGCAAGGCCCCAAGAGGCTGATGCTGCAAGGGCATACTAATGAACATGGAATGGTAGGAAAGTACAGGAGGAGTAGGACGCACCATTTATAAGCTTCATGAGGTACAAGCTACTAGCGTTCACAGTGGATTGAAGAAAGGGCCCAAAAACCACGGTTGAGGAAACAGTCACTACATCAAGGCCAGTGGTTTTAGCGAACTCTATTGCCTGCATCTCCGCTTCTGTCTTTGCCAGGCGGCACCAATTCTGCGAAAAGCAGAACTTTCACATTTCATACACAGTGGATGACCCTACATCTAAACACACAAGCTCCAACCTTCAAAACATTAGCCTGGCAGCAACATTAGCAATCAACATGAGAGTTTAGAAAGAAAGGTCATCCAAACGGTAGCTTTTAACTTTAGCAGCTTGAAAGAGGTTAAATCTCTAGCTTCTAGCCTTCTACCAATAATGAATCTAAAAGGCAGCAGCACTAATCATAAAAGTTCTTTCAGAATATGATGCCTAACTACTCACACTGGGTGCTCGACAGTAGTACTTGTCGGACCAACAGCTCTCATCCTTAGTCCGACCTTTGGGCCAGCCAGGGTTCATGGAGACAGCAGTTCTAGAGGAAACTACAACCACCCTCTTCACTCCATCCTCAAGACAGGCTCTGAGCACATTCCCTGTCCCATCAACAGCCGGTTGGATCAACTCCACCTAAATTACACCGAATTAATCTACGTACCCAGATGAAACTGAGTCAAAAAAGTCAAGAGAAAGCTAGGTGCATGCCTGCGGATCCGAAACTCTGGCGGACGGAACGGGAGAGGCAACATGGAATACGCCGCCGCAGCTGGTGACTGCCCGAGAAATGGAGTCGGGGTCGAGCAAACCGGCCTCAAAGATCTTCAAGTTGCGGTCGGCATTTTCCAGTTTGGTCAGATGGGCATACTTGCCATCTCCTGTGTACAGCCGAATGATGGTTGCCAGCCATTAACCAGTCAAGGCAAGAAATTGGAAACAGGACATCATTCAGAACACCATGTTTACGTCACTTTCGAGAAGCACCAATAAGTTTAGTTTATATGCACAAAAACCAGTGAACTTTCAGTTTTCTTGGAATCGTCGCCATGTTAATTGTCAAATTCTTCTGTGGTAAGAGACTATTATTACTGAGTTGTCAGACGGTGCCATGGACTAGATAGTGGCTGGAGAGGAGGAGCTTCACAAGCCAGGAGGCGATGTATCCTCCGGGGCCCGTGACGCACACGGTTTCCTTCACAGTTGCCATCTCCAAGCTTTTGTTGCGCTAATTGGCCAGTTTGGTTTTCATTTTGATTTTTTAGGGTCAATAATAGTTTGCCCCGGAGGTGAGTAAATTTTCATTTTAGCCCTTGTTGGAAAATCTACATTTTATTTTACCTCTTTGAATCTTTATGTGACATTTTTTAGAGCTTTTTTGCTGTTATTCCATAAACTTTGGGTGTATCATACTTGGTTGCTGATGTTTGGAAGAATACATTATTCTCATACTCTTTTGACATAATTTATCAGTTGTTACTCAGAATTATTGATATTATGATTTTTTTTAGATGATCACTGTTATTATGGTTGAAAATCTACATTTTCACCTTTGTCCTTTTTTTCCATGATCTAATAATAACTTTTAAAATTTTAATTTAAAGTTGTATATGATAATTATCTTCAAGTAAATAGACATACATTCAACTGAACACTATCACCCTACATGCTAACCTTGTAATGGCCCAGAAAATATATATGGGTTCTCTTCCATAGCTTTCTCCTTTGCCATTGTGGCAAGTTGCTGTAGCACATGATTCAGAAAATGCCAAAAAAAGAAAAAAGAGTGAAGAGGGAGGAGACAACTGATTACTTGGAGGATAGGTTTTCATTTTTACTCTTCCCTTTTTTATTTCTCCCTCATTGAGCGCCCAATTGCAACCTACAAATTAGTTCATGTGCCAAAAAATCTAGCTTTGGCTTGAATACGGTGTTGTGGTTGGGTTTTGTTTCTATTTTTTTTAAAGGAGAAAATCACGTCGGGATCGAACTCCAATATGATGAAATTTAGGACGTTAACGCTCTCCTCAAATTGCCATATGGGCATAGTGAAACTCGGAGCTTGCCAAGCATTTGTTGCAGAAAAATGATACCATGAGTGAGAAGCATTTAGGAGAGAACAAAAGTGTTTGTAGGAGAACAAAAGCGTTGCCACCATCCATTTGCGGAGAAATAATATTTGTCGAAGAAAAAACGATTTCAAAGGTGAGAAAAGCGTTAAAGGGGGAACAAAAAGCTTTTGGGGAAGTACAAAAGTGTTTGAGTAAAGAAAAAAATGTTGCCACCATCAATTTGTAGGAAAATAATACTTTCAGTCCTAAACTTTTAATATTTTGTTAAATCAGTCCTAGAACTTATATAGTTTTTAATTGAGTCCTAATTCTCTTAAAACGAACTGATTCACAATCAAGCCCCCTAAATGTGAACCAATGACCTTCGAAATGTAAACCAGTCAGGACTGGTTCACACTCAAGTGGTCACTGATTTATATTTAGGCCCATGATTATGAGCCGGTGATCCCCTAAATGTGAACTAGTTTAAACCCTGAATGTGAACTAGTTAAAAAAATTCTAAATTGGTTCACATTTAAAAGGTCACTGATTCACATTCAGTCCCCTGATTATAAACTAGTGACTCCCTAAATGTGAATTAGTCAGGACTGGTTCATAGTTAGGGGTCACCGGTTCATATTTAGGGGCTTACTGGTTCACATTCAGGGGATCATTAGTTTATAGGCTCGTGATTATTAACCAGTGACCCCCTAAATGTGAATCAGTGACTTCCTGAATGTGAATAGTTTGGAATGTTCCAGATTGATTCACATTTAGGGGGATCACTAGTTCAGATTCAAGCCCCTAATTATGAACCAATAAACCCTTAAATGTGAATGAGTCAGAACCTGTTCACATTTTGGCCCCTGATTGTGAACCAATGGGCCCTCCTAAATGTGAACCAATTTGGAAGGTTCTATATTGGTTCCTATTTAGGGGGTCACTGGTTTACATTTAAGAGATCACTAGTTCACATTTAAGGGGTCAGTGATTCACATTCAATCCCCTGGTTATGAACTAGTAACCCTAAATGTGAACTAGTCTTGACTGGTTCACATTTAGGTGGTCACTAATTCATAATCAAGAGCCTGAATGTAAATCACTAACCCCCTAAGTATGAATCAGTCTTGACTAGTTTACATTTTGGGAGTTATTGATTCACATTCTGAGGGGGGGGGGGGTCACTAGTTCACATTCAAAGGCCTGATTGTGACTGAGTTCATTTTAAGAGAATTAGGACTCAATTAGAAACTATATAAATTTTAGGACTAATTTGACAAAACATTAAAAGTTTATGACTGAAAGTGTCATTTCCCCCAGAAGTGGATGGTGGCACTGTGTTTTTCTTCCTCAAACGCTTTTGTATGCCCCGAAAAACTTTTGTTCCCCTAAATGCTTTTCTCACCTATAAGATTGCTTTTCTACAAGAAGTTTTATTTTTAACAAATTGATGGTGGCAACACTTTTCTTCTCAACTAAACACTTTTTTCCACCAGGTTTACTGCTTTTTATTTTATGAAATTCTAACTTTTTTCACCATCGGCAATAATTCCTACGGAATGGACCTGAGAACAATCCCAAAAATGATCGTGTTCATGGGCACCTCCGATTCTGCAGACACGGAACAAATAAGGTAAGAAGGGGAAGGTGAGTAGAAAGAGCTAGATAATTCAGTGGGGCATTTCTACAAATATAAATAGTGCGTGGAAAATTTTATCACTTTCAATTAAAACCTGAATGATGTGCCGTTGTCGATGGATGGGTTCACAAGTCTACTTCTAAACGAGTCCCTAAGCTTTGCTATTGCATGACATAGCCTTCTTGAAAGCTTCGTGGCCGAGAGTGTTGCCCTGAACCGCCATAGAAGAAAGCTCAAAGAAAGCTTCGTAAACTTTCCATCTTATAGCAAGTTTCATAGCTTGGTTGATTATTCTATTTCAAAATCAAATTCTAGAATAATAAAATTTTCATGCTAGAAAAGGCGTCACCCATTTAAACATGCATCAGATATGAGAAAAGGAAAATGTACGCCTGAAACTTGAAACGCTTTTCCTACTTAAGTATCGCTTTTCAAAAATTTAAACACTTTTCCTAATTCTAAAATGCATTTTTACCAAATCTAAACATATTTTTTAGTAGAACAATAATCTTCTTTCTAATATTTCAATTGCAAGTTTGTCCACTGTATTATTTTTTTCTCATGTTTTTTGCATCTTGTTTTTCGTATTTCTCATTTTTAAAACCATAAAAACCCATATCAAGAAAAAAATGACTTAATCAAATATAAAGACGATTTATTTTCTACAAAAAGAAATTTCCCCTTGTAAAAAGTGATTACTTGCCAAGAAAGGCGTTTCCATATATCTAACTCCATTTAATCCTATCTTGCTCTAACTTCTCAAAATTAAGAAAATACCAAATTTTACAAGACCACTATTGAATTGAATATGTCTCAAAGGCCTTTGCCCTTGATTCTTTGGGACTCACTTCATCTCTTGTATTTCTCTTCTACATCAATAGGATGAGAGTTGTATATTCTCCTTTATATGTCAATCAATATTATAGGAATAAATTAATGAACATTGTAGGAAAATTATAGCACTTCTAAATGCTCCTAACATTTTTACATTACACCATCTCTTTTTCATTTGCATTTATTTACTTTTACATAAAGGTGAACATTATTCGGATAAAACAAAAAAACCAAAAAAAATCAATTGAATTTAGACAAAATGGATTGAGTTTTCGGTTATTCGGTTCGGTTTGACCTGAAACCGAAATATGTTTTCGATTATCGGTTCGGTTATTGGACAATAGAGCAAGAACCGAAATACCTGATGGCTGAAATACCTAAACTATCATTTGTAAATCATAAGGGGTAAGGTGTAACTTGAATGAAACTATAGGGAAGTAATTTACTCAATTTTTTGACCTAGCTATATAAACTTTATTTTACCTCACTTCTCGGCAGCCCTCACTTTTTCACCTCAAATTTGTCTCACCACCTTCAATTGATTTCTTCGTCTACTTCAAACCATTACCATGGACATCATCTTCTTTAAATCTTATTGCTAACTTTGGCGGCCAACCTCCCAAATCTCCCCAAGAACTAAAAGTTCTCTTATTCTCACGTCTTTGACAATCTATACCCGATGTGGACTGCCTTCAATCTCATCCATTTGATTCGGTCGCCATCAAGGGGACCATTGATGAAAATAGAACAAACTCGTGGTTATTGGTAACAAATCAAAAAGGAAATTCTTGATTTTTCTTCTATCGCTTCTTGTGTTTTTTGTTATTGTGATTTGAAAAGATTTGTGGTTATTAGCAACAAATAAAATAGGAAATTCTTGATTCTTTTTCTTTGATCACTTATTGTGTATTTGGTTATTCTGATTTAAGAAGAGAAGTATATATTGGTTCATGAAGAATCAAGGGATAGAGGTTGCAGAAGGAGAGTAGATTATACGTATTTTTGACATATGTTAATTTTGTGGTTAAACATGTTGATTTTTTGTCAACTTTGACCACAATTTTTTACCTCACCACCCAACATTTTCTGTTGAAACTTGATTTGTTCTTTCATTTTGTTGGTTGGAGAAGCGAATTGTAGCATTGGAATAGCATCGGGATGAGTGGAATGAAAAATGGGCATGCAAAAGTTAAAGTAGAATTACAACTGTGAGGCTTAGGCCCCAAGAGTGGTGCCTAGGCCTCAGGAGTGTAAATTGGTGCTACCAGAAAATTCACATGTTGGCACCTTGGACTTAGGGCGAATCTGGAAGCCTAGGCACCAGAAATGACACGGCTGCCCTTGGCCCTGCCTAAGAAGCTTGTGAGAATAGATCTCATGGTGGTTGCAATTGGCTAGCTATATATGTGCGCGAATCAAAACTTCATAAAACTAGTTGATGAACCTAGAAAATGCAAGATGCATGCTCATTTGGCTTTGACTTAAGTATATGGAAACCATAAAACATTCACATAGCCAAGGCACTTTTTCAGAAAAATCAAGTTCAAAAAGTCAAAGCATAATTAATCAACATCTGTATTAACATTACTACACATAATAACCATGTGAGAGCATTCAATGAAAGTAGATTAATACCCCTTATCCAAGAGCAACCCTAAAGTCTAAAACTCCAAACATAGACATGAGAGACAATTAGACATATAACATATACAAGCATCTACTGAGATCCTTCTAACTAACTTCCACCTTGGAGATGAGTTCCAGTGACGAGTCACAAAAGTTTATCAAACGTACTGCTAGCCTCTGCGGCCAAGAAAAATACTATAGTTAGTACTGTTACTTCATCGACAAGTAACTAAGAAAACTAGAATTATAAAGATTCTCATAGCAAAATACCTGCAATAAAAGACTACCACGACAACGATCAACGGTTATCGGGCTCAACATGGTCAGAATTTGCACAATATAAGATAAGGAAATAAGAATTTGTAATTCTCAATAAGGGATCTTCACCTACAAGGAAAATGCTAAGAACAACACATAATTATCATATGTAATCTACTGTGACTCATACAGCGTGAGGTTAAACCTATCCGTATAAGTTTCAGTCCCTTGGGACTTGTCCTCTACTTAGTCCTTAAACTACAAGTCAAAGCCTTGTTTACTAGCAAGCATTGCTTACTAGCCTAACTAGTGAAGTTCGTCACTAGTTAAACCTTTCTTATGTTATACAAGGGCACTATGGTCGAACTGATATTTCCTCGATCCCAAAGCACCCACTAGGTGTAGGTTTCATCATCGAGGCCTTGAACTTAAAGGTAGAACTAAGGTCTCGATGATGCTAAACCTTCCACCTCATCTAATGGTGTATTTGTTATGTCTATTAACTAGTTTTCTCATGATGTGCACTTACCATTCACAAACTATGAGAAAACTCCTAAATCATTAGAGAGTTTTTGGATGTTTTAAAGTGTCATTGTACCATTACAACCCTTAGGCACCCCTAGGACCATCCCTGCCCTCCCCCAGATCATTTTTTAAAAAAATTGAAATTTGCTGAAAAAGGCTTTTGGGGCCTAGGCGCCAAGAGAGGTGCCTCTGAGGCCTAGGGGCTAAAAGTACCTGAGGCCTAGGCACCAGGAGCACCCTGCTCTGTAGACAGAAAAATGCACCCTAGGCGATGCAGCACGGAATGACGCCTAGGCGCTAGGACCCTATGTCTTGAACCTCAAAAACACCCTCCTAAACTTCTTTGGAGGCTTCCTATGAGTTCAAGGCAAACAAGGGACGCCTAAACTCGCCATAAACCTGTAAAGCAACTTGTATAGGCCACAAATACACTATCACAAACCTCATATGATGCATCAAAACATCACACAAACCACAATTCTAGGCCTAGTCCACCATGACCACACTTGCCTATAACTAATGCTATTGTCAAAATCACTTGTTTCCAATAAGCAACAACACTCCAATAGCATCAAACAAATTTGAAACTATAAATCCCTTACCTTAATTTCGTCTACCAAGCAAGGATTAGCCAACTATTCAACAAGAACAAAGCTCCACAAAGTTTAACCTAAGTTCCAAGCAAACCAAGCCAAATGGCACACAATCAACAACAACCAAGCAAAACCCAAGCTTCAATTCATCAAATAAACAAGAAACAAGCAAGAAATCAATGTTACCTCTCACTAAAAATAAGAACCCAAATAGAAAACATGGCAAACACTTCCAATAAACATGAAACAAGCATGAAACAAGTTGCCCAAAGCTTATATACCTCTTAGGCCTTCAAATTCTACCAAAAATACTTGATTTTGGGTAAAAATCCAATGATAAATAGAGAACGGAATGAGGAACTTGGGCTTGGCTGGGAAAATGAGAATAGTAGCAGCTAGAAACACTTTACCAAGTTTATAAACTCCATTTCCAGCAAGTCCCCAAAGTTTCTTAAGTTTGTCAAAATAAACCCTTTCCCAAAATAGTATTTCTAGTCAATCTTTAGTCAAATCTTTAACACATAAGCAAATATTTGGGTTTTAAGCAATGTTTATGCTCCAATTCATATTTTTGACTCTCAGGTCTTGGCCCGACACCTTCTAATGCAAAATTATCATTTTGCCTTTAACCTTTTTTGGTGCCATAAACTACTTGGAACTTAATAAACTTTGTCCAACTTACTAATCTTTGCCTAATTAACTCAAAATAAGGTATTAAACTAAGAATTTAATTAATTTACCTCCCTCAGTTGAGTTTTTCACTAGGAATGCCGTAATATTCTCCCTTCATTCTAGAATTTAGTCCTCAAAATTTCGCTGCAACTGAGAAAATTTACTAGGGTACATTTTCAGCATATCCTTCTCTATTTCCTACGTAGCTTCTTCTTCACTATGGTTTGACCAAAGGATCTTAACCATTGGAATCCACTTGGTCCGGAGTTTCCTAACTTGCTTATCGAGGATCTTGATGGGCCTCTCGTTGTAGGTCAAGTTCTCCTGGATGGAAACCACCGATAGGTTAACAACTTTTCCCCGGTCAACTATGCATTTTCTTAAAAGACTAACGTGAAACACGTTGTACACTTGGGACAAGTTGGGTGGTAACGCCAACCAATATGCAACTTTCACTACTTTATCCAAGATCTCGTAGGGTCCAATATACCTAGCGGCCAACTTACCCCTCTGCCCAAACCGGGTTACTCCCTTCATAGGAGGTACTTTGAGAAATACTTTATCACCAATTTTAAAACTCAAAATCTCGTCTCCTCAAATTTGCATACTTAATCTATCGATCGTTTGCTACTCTAATCCGTTTGTGGATATATCTAATCTTAATCGTGGTGTCAGCTACGATCTCAAGATCAATGACTACCCTTTTTGAAGAGTCAACCCAACAATGGGGCATCATGCACCGCCTACCATATAAAGCCTCATATGGTGTCATACTGATGATGCACATTCCTCAATAAACGATCTGAAGGTCCAAAAGCTTGGTTCGTTGCACGAGTACACTTTGGCAAGGGAAGCGTGGAGACCTGCAAAAAATACTTCGATGTTCAAGTCAATAATGATTCTAGTGTGGTGCAAATACCAAGGAAAGTGATCTCATACCTGAAATGTGATCATGAATGCCCTGATATAGGCTTTTGGGATAGTGTGTCTTGAGATTTATAACCATTAGATGGAGCGGTTATCTTTTGAACTGTTAGATTTAGGACATTTGTCCTTTGTAATCAGACTGGGCTTTAAACTCTTAATGAGCCCAATTTCTTTAAAATGATATTTAGGCCCAATGGGGGCCCAATCTTCTGATATGGGTATCACCACATACCTATAACAGTTTGATAACTGTTATTGTAAGCAAACTTAATAAATGGCAAGTGTTGATCCTAATCACCTCTGAAGTCTATGGCACACATGCGTAACATGTCTTCTAAGGTTTGTATCACCCTCTCAGACTACCCATCGGTCTGAGGATGGAAGGCAGTACTAAGATTAATCTTACTTCCTAACGTCTCTTGGAAAGCATTCCAAAACCTTGATACAAATCGGGGATCTCTATCAGACATGATCTGATCCGATATGCCATATAACCTTACGATCTCCTTAATATACAGTTGAGCAAACCTCTCTAATGTATAGGTAATCTTTATGGGTATAAAATGCTCCGATTTGGTTAGCCTATCAACCACCACCCATACCAAATCGTGTTGGCTTCGAGTATTTCGTAATCCCATTAGAAAGTCCATTGTGATGGATCACCACTTCTTCTCTGGGAAAGGTAAACTTTGAAGTGTGCTTGCCGGTTTCTGATGTTCCACCTTAACCATTTGGCATGTCAAACATTTAGCTACGTGTCCACCGACATCCCTCTTAAGTCCCGGCCACCAAAAGTGTGTCTTCGTGTCATGGTTGCCTAACTACAAGGGATAACTAGTAACCAACTCATTCGTCACAATAAAACTCTTCCTTGTAGTTCTAATGAGTTTCAACTCATCGAAGATATCACGCTGCAATTTCAATCTTATCTGCCAAGGCACCTGATATCATAGAAAGAGTAGCACCAGTATCAAATAGTACTTTAACACTACCATTCTAAAATGTAAAGTTACCTCGAATGGCGACTGGCTCTTTAGTCACTTGACTAGCCAAGGCGAAAACCCTTGGCTCAATTGTTGCTGTGGTCACACCAGGTCAATTTCCTATGGAAAGGGGTGCAGGGGGTGTATTCCTAGGTAAACCTGGCAAATGTTGAGCCCGTGGACATTCCCTTGCTCAATGACCATTCTGTCCACAGTTGTTACAAATGTTAGTTCCCAAAGTACATGGCTTAGAGCCATGAAATCTCCTACACTTAGGGCACAAGCCCTCTTTCTTCCTCTTGGCCAACCATTGAGTCTCGGCTGCATTTCCTTTTATTGGACACTTCCCAGCACTCTTTTCCTGGGTTGGATGGCCCAACCTCTACTTTCTTACTTTGAATCCTTGAGTCTTTAAACTTCTTCTCAAGAGCTAATGCTTTTTGAACCATTTGGTGATAGCTCCGAATGTCCATCGTTGCCATGTATCTTCAAAGCACTAGCTTAAGGCCTTGGAGGAATTTCTTGGCCTTTAGCTCATCATTTCCAGCCATGTATGGAGCATACCGAATGAGCGAATTATAGCACTGCTCATAATCTCTTATAAACATCTCTCCTTGGGTGATATTTTCAAATTGAATCCGCCTTTTTTCTTGAGCCAAATCACTAATATACTTTTGTCGGAACTTTTTCTTGAAGTCTAACCACTTGAGCACCTTTTTCTTATGCTCTAGTCAATTTTCATTGCTTTCCCTTAGCATTTCTAGGACATCATCACACAATAAGCTAGCCCTCCCTCTAAAAAAGAAAAGTACTAAAGCCATCCTTTGCTCTGACTCGTAACCTCCACAAGTAAAAAGTTGATTCATCCTATTCAACCAATCCTCTTCCTTATCGAGGTCACCTAACCCTTCAAAGCTTGGTGGGTCAGCCGTCTTGAAATTCTCAAGTAATCTTATTCGATGTGGAGTTTTTCCCTTCCTTGGAACGTTCATAACTTCCTGGTCCTCATCATGCTCATAAGCACGATCATGCCTTTCATGAGCCTTAGGCACTTACCGGTGGTCGGTATGCCTTTCTTAACCTTAGGGTGGGTCATTCACATGGTTATCATCTTCATGTATGACTCCTCTACTTTCTTGGTCTTGGAATAACTCATTCAAAATTGTGGTCATGCCTTGTGCCACTTGCACCAAGGTCTGTGTCATCCCCTAAAGCACATTGGATATCTCATCCAAACTTGACACAACCGGATCACTAGAGCCTTCACCAGGTTCCCTTGCTCCCCACGAAGCCTCTGACCTAGTGTTGACCATAGCAACCTGTAACTAAAACCAGATGACATTCCACAAATATTGGTTAGTACTAACTATCCTAGCACATAGACTTTAAATAAGATCTCAATTCCTAGCCTCTAATGTCTATGAACTGTGCTCTGATACCAAATTGAAACGGCGGCCCTCGGCCCTGCCTAAGAAGCCTGTGAGAACAGATCTCTTGGTGGTTGCAATTGGCTAGATATATATTTATGCGAATTAAAACTTCATGAAACTAGTTGATTAACCTAGAAAATGCAAGATGCATGCTCATTTAGCTTTGACTTGAGTACATGAAAACCATAATACATTCACATGGCCAAGACACTTTTTCATAAAAATTGAGTTCAAAAAGTCAAAGCATACATAATCAACATTTGTATTATCATTACTACACATAATAACCATGTGAGGGCATTCAATAAAAGTAGACAAATATCCCTCACCCAAGAGCAACCCTAGAGTCCAAAGCTCCAAACATAGACATAGGAGGCAACTAAGCATACAACATATACAAGCCTCTACTGAGATCCTCCCAACTAACTCCCACCTTGGAGATGAGTCCCAGTGGCGAGTCACAAAAGTCTATCCACGTACTGCTAGCCTCTGCGGCCAAGAAAAATACTATAGTTAGTACTGTTACTTCACCGACAAGTAACTAAGAAAACTATAACCATAAAGATTCTCATATCAAAATACCTGCAACAAAAGACTACTGTGACAACCCTTAGCGATTATTGGGCTCAACACGATCAAAATCTGAACAACATAAGATAAGGGAGTAAGAATTTGTCATTCCCAGTAATGGATCTTCACTTGCAAGGAAAATGCTAAAGACAACACATATATTATCATATGTAATTTACTGTGAGCTCATATAGCATGAGGCTAAACCTATACGCATAAGTTTCAGTCCCTTGGGACTTGTGCTCTACCTAGTTCTTAAACTGCAAGGCAAAGCTTTGTCTACCAGCAAGCATTGCTTATTAGCCTAAGTGCTGAAGTTCATCACTAGTTGAACCTCCCTTATGTTGTATAGGGGCAGTATGGTTAGACTAGTATTCCCTAGGTCCCGAAGAACCCACTAGGTGTACTAAGGTTTTCTCATCGAGGCTTTAAACCTGAAAGTACAACTATGGTCTTGATAGTGCTAAACCTTCCACCTCATTTAATGGTGTCTTTGTTATGACCCATTAACTAGTTTTCTCATGAGGTGCACTTACCATTTGCAAACTATGAGAAAACTCCTAGATCATTAGAGAGTTTTTGGATGTTCTGGAGAGCCATTATACCATTACAACCCTTAGGCACCCATTGGACCATCCTTACTCTCCCTCTGATCCTTTTTTAAAAAGTTGAAATTTGCTAAAAAAGACCTATGGGGCTTAGGCTCCAAAAGAGGTGCTTCTGAGGCCTAGGCGCCAGAAGCACCTTGCTCTGCAGATAGAAAAATGCACCCTGGGCGTTGTAGCGCCAGATGGTGCCTAGGCGCTAGGATCCGGTGTCCTGAACATCAAAAACACCCTCCTAAGCCTATTTGGAGACTTTCTATGAGTTCAAGGCAAACAATGGATGCCTAAACTCACCATAAACCTATAAAGCAACTTGCATAGGTCACAAATACATCATCACAAACATCCTATGATGCATCAAAACATCACACAAACCACAATTCCAAGCCTAGTCCATGATGAACACACTTGCTGATAATTAATGCTATTGTCAAAATCACTTGTTTCCAACAAGCAACAACACTCGAATAGCATCAAATAAGCTTGAAACTATAAATCCCTTACCTCAATTTCATCTAGCAAGCAAGGACTAGCCAATTATTCAACAAGAACAAAGCTCCACAAAGTTTAACCTAAGTTCCAAGCAAACCAAGCCAAATGGCACATAATCAACAACAACCAAGCAAAACCCAAGCTTCAATTCATCGAATAAACAAGAAACAAGCAAGAAATCAATATTATTTCTCGCCAAAAACAAGAACCCAGCTAGAAAATGAGGCAAACACTTCCAATAAACATGAAACAAGCTTGAAACAAGTTGCCCAAAGCTTATATACCCCTTGGGCCTTTAAATTCCACCAAAAGCACTTGATTTTGGGCAAGAATTCAAGGAGAAATAGAGAGGGGAATGAGGAACTTGGGCTTGGCTGGGAAAATGGGAATAGTAGCAGCTAGAAGCACTTTACCAAGTTTATAAACTCCATTTCCAGCAAGTCCCTAAAGTTTCTTAAGTTTGTCAAAATAAACCCTTTCCCAAAATAGTAGTTTTAGTCAACCTTTAGTTAAATCTTTAACACTTAAGCAAATCTTTGGGTTTTGACCAAGGTTTATGCTTTAAAATATATTTTTAACTCTCGAGTCTCGGCCTAACACCTTGGGATGCAAAATTACCATTTTACCCCTGACCTCTTTTGGTGCCATAAACTACTTGGAACTTAGTAAACTTTGTCCAACTTACTAATCCTTGCCTAGTTAACTTGAAATAAGATATTAAACTAGGAATTTAATTAATTTACATCCATCAGTTGAGTTTTCGGAAGGCTGTAATAAGAAAAGCCCTTTGCTAAGGCCAAAGAGCCTCTGTACTCGAGAAAAAATAGTCCCCTACCTCCATTTTGAATCCAAGCATGCTATTGGCTAAGGGATTTGATCCAAATAGGTAGGTGAGTGACAAAGACATCTCCGAGGCTTAGAAAAATCTGGAACCAAGCTTGGGAAGATGGACTTCAACTTCATTTTCATTTCTTAAACCTAGGTTTTTCTTAGTCACCATTGTAAGTTTTTGAGTTTTTCTTGGTCACCATTGGAGCTTACTTGGAGGTTGCTTGGAATGCTCAAGGGGACTTGCTTGAAGACCTCGGAGTCAAGCTCTTCTAGTCATTTTGGGTTTATTCTTTCATTTTCCTTGTAGTTTCTTATGGATGTTATGATGTGTATTTTCATGGTTATGTTTTATTTGAGTATGGAGTAGTAGTTTTGACATTTTTATGGTTGTAGCTACTTGATTTAGTTAAGTTATTTAAATCTATGGCTATGTAATGTTGGTTTTCTTTATATTGCTTATTTCTTCCTTCTTTTATGCCTGTTGTGTGTTAGAGAATTGATGGCCACAATTAAACTCTTCAAAAAGATCAAATGTAACTGGACCTATGAGAAGGAGTTAGTGACAATGGGCTTGTTGGGAAACTAGTATAAGTCATTAGGTGAAGGTAAAATTAGCATTAATGTCTCTATCTAATCTTGTAAGTGGATGAGAATCCTTACTAAGCTTTGAACAGAGAGAGTTAATCCTTTCACCTGAAAAAGTAAGGATTCAATTAATTGACTTCACTAATAAGTAATGAAAACCAAATCACTAGCTTAAATTCATTAACTAACCAAATCCAAGTAGTGAACCCATAGGAAGTATGTTTTCATAATTTGATAAAAACCACAAATTTACATTACATCATTGCATTCTAGGTTATAGCATTCCACTTAGCTAGGTTAAATTACTTGATTGATTTGCTTACATTTTATTTAACTTTGATTGTTTAGCTAAAGTTAACTTATAGTAGTGGTACTCGACAAATAATTTAATCAATTTTCATGGGAACAATACCCTTTCCCATCAAACTTTAACGTCTATCGTGCGCTTGCGGTTAGGGTTTAAAATTTACAATAATTTTAAAACCGAATTATAGAACCGAACCAACTAAAGTATATTTTAGTTAATTTGGTTTTGGTTCTTATTTTAAGTTCAGTTGGGTTGGTTGACAGAATTCAAAATTGAAAACCGAATTGGTTAAAACCAATTCGGTCAGTCCTTAATCGAACCGACCGAATGATCAGCCCTACTTTTACAAATAAATGCACTTCCTGCTAATGCATTAACTCCCTTTTCATCTTTACATTAACACTTATATTTGTTTTCTTTCAAACAATTTTTATGTTAATTGAGTTTCCGTTTTCTCCCCTTTGTCTTCAATATCATTAATTTCATTTATTTCATAATAACATTTAAAAAAATTGATAATAAATTGTTTAATAACATATCAAAATAATTACAACTTATTGTCTACTATTTACAATTTTATTTATCATCATTTTTTTTCATTTCATCTAATTTCCCACAACCCTACAACCCCACAATGACCCATGCCAATCTTCCGGTTGTCATCCTCTCTCCCTGCACTTATTTTGTATCTATTGTTTTTTTCTGTGGTATAGCTTCCATCTTTTGTTCTCTCTCCCCATGTCTGATGATTCTGCAGTTTGCTTGATAAGACACAAGAGTAATGCGTCCCATCACCTCTGGTTTCACCAAATCATTCTCCTCTCACTAGCTTTTCTATTTGAGTCTTAATGTTTTACAATTTTCTAATTGAGTTCTAAATCTATCAAAACTAGCACTTAACTATTTGCTTGAGGAAGATTTTCTGAGTCAGATGCTTCATTAAAAATTTCACCGTCATTCCCCATCCCTGAAAATCATTGTAGTTACGTCCATTTTCTTATATATACTCCTTTTTTCTTTCAATTTTTTATCAAACAAAATTTTATCAAACAAAATGCTGATATAAAAAATAAAAAATTTGGACGTAGAAGAAAAGCCAAATAAAGATTAATTACTTGATTCTTAGGTAGCTCTTCGGTATTTGAAGCAAGACCGGTTCTTTTATCCTGAATCGGCCTCTATGATGATTAGAGGAATAAAAAGAATAAGAAAGTATAACTACTGCTACATATCTACAAGACGCTTTGATACTAGTGGTGTTCATTGGGCCGGGTCAGGACCAGCCCAACTCGGGACCGGCTCGCGTCAAGCACGGCCCAGGCTCGGTCAAGCCCGGCACAGCACAGGCCCATTTTAAAACCGGCATCATGTGGGCTGTTTACAGGCTTGGAAGAGGGGGGGAGACAAGTGGGCTCGGCATGGCCCAGGAGGCAGCTGGGCCCGGCACAGCATGGGACCGGCGGTGGGACCGGCACGGCACAGTGGCGGGCAACGATCAAGTTGTCCCCAACATTCCGAAATTTAAAAAAAAAAAGGCAAAATGACACTTTTAGTCCCTATAACGGCTCCCAGCCATTTTTTTACCCCTGTAATTACGTTTTTGCCCCCTCTAACAACTATTTTGTAAGGGTTTTTTTAGAAAAAAAAAAAAGAAGGCATTCCCCTATAAATAGGGAGGCCATTTCCACCATTTCTTCACACCACTCTTAGCAATCTCTCCTTCTCTACTAATATATTCTCTCATTTCTTTCAAGCAGTCAATATTATTTTCTTTATTCTCAATTAATTCTCAATTACTTTCGAAGCTCGTGATCTGCTCAATTTTGCCTCACATAAATGGCATCAAGAGGAAAAGGAAATGCCTCAAGCTCTTCATCCCGCACCAGTTTGAGGTCATTTTTCCGTGGTCTTTCCCGACCGGCAACCCGTGGGACTTATATCCAACAAATTGACAATGACGAGCAATTCAATATGAGTCAATACGACTTTGGGCTCGACGATCAACTTTCTGATGATGACGTTGAGGAGGTGGAGCCAACGGCAGCAGGGAATCTTGGTGGATGAGATGGTTTTGAACAAACCCCAACAAGCCATCAAGCCGAACTTCTGCCACAAGGTAAGACGTCGAGGCTCACCGTATGGGTTTGAGAGCATTTTGACCAAGTTTTTGAGAAGGATAGTCATGGAAACGATGCGAGGTTCGCACATTGCAAACATTGCAAGCAAAAGCTCTCGCACAAGAAGAACGCTGGCACAGGAACACTGAGACGTCACATGGAATCAAAGCATTTGACTTTATGTCCAGATGTAGCTACGAGTACCGGTGGTCAGACACAGCTTGCAAGCAGTGCCAGCGGATCAGGTATTTTTAAATTTAATCGAAAAGATTGTAGATAAGGCATGGTAGAATGGATAATGTTAACTGAAAAACCATTTACACAATCGGAAGATAGACACATGAAAAAATGGATTACATCATACTTAAACCCTGCTTTTAAAAGAACATCTAGGACTACTACTAGGAGGGAGGCATTTAAAATTTATGAAGCTGGTAAATCAAACTTACAAGCATACTTCTCTGCTTTTGATCATTCTATCTCATTTACTAGTGACATGTGGATTTCACCATTAGGACAAGATTATTATTATATAACTGTATATTAGATTGATGATAGTTGGGTCATTCAAAAATGTATCATTGCATTTAAGTGAATGGAGGTCGATCATACTGGTTAAAAGAATTTTTTTGTCATGACAAGGTTTTTAGCATAACATTTGATAATGCATCAAACAACGATGTCGCGACTGAGACATTGAAGAAATCATTAGAACCTGTCCGTGATGCCACATTTTTTCATATTAGGTGTATGTGTCATATTTTAAACTTAGCTGTCCAAAAAGGTCTTCAAGTTTTGAGTAATGAAATTACTCCAATTAGGTGGGCAATCCATTATTTTAAGTCAAGGACCAAAATTTCTAAAGAGTTTAAGCAATATTGTCTGGAAAACGACCTCGATTTTAGTTGGAAACGTTTTAAACTTGATTGCCCTACCAAATAGAACTCTACTTACGAGATGTTGATGGATGTAATGCCATTTGCGGCACACATGACATGTTTTATAAATGTTAGAGAAAAGAAAATGATTTTGAAACAAGAGATGTGGGATAAACTGTCAAAATTGGCTGCTGTGCTGTGATATTTTTATGATGCCACTGTTTTTTGCTCCGGTATATACTATCCCACATCGCACAAAGTTTTAATGCATATGGTCAACATTGCATGGGTTTTTAATCAATACAAAGATGACGAGTTCTTAAAAGACACAATTAAGGCCATGAAAGATAAATAGATTTTATATTTCAGTACTATACCCCCAATCTACTTACTTGCATCTGCACTAGACCCGACCGTAAGAATCACGGGTACGCAACAGCTACTTGAGGGTTATTATAGTTTCTTAGAAATGGCACATATTTCTGTTCATGCTATAACTGCCTCTATTGATGAGCACTTGCGATAGTTATTTAAGATTTATGCCGGTCGACAAAAGGATAAGGTTGCAAACACTACTTCATCTACCATCGGGTCTTCATCATTGTCGGGCTCATTGTCATTCGATCCGGCTGAACAACTCCTCAAATGGCCCCGTGCTGCCGCATCCGGTCTTACTGAAGTGGACTCATAGCTTAACCTTGTTTGGGAGAATAGTGAGACCGACATTCTAGACTGGTGGAAAGCAAGAAGCAACAAATTTCCAATACTCTCCATCATTGCCAAAGAAGTTCTAGCTGTTCCCGTCTCAACCATTGCATCGGAGTCCGCTTTTAGCGTTGGGAAGTATGTCATTTCAGAGAAACGCGCAAGATTATCACCAGATGCATTTGAAGTTTGTATATGCAACCGTGATTGGGGTCTTGCAGCTTTAAGATTACAAAACAACAAGAGTTCTGACGAGGAAAACCCCGATGAGATAGATGCTTAAATCCACTGCTTGCTCATTATTTACTTACTTTGTATTTGATCTGATTTTGCTGTTTAGCACAGATCGTACATTTTATTTTGCATTTAATTTTATGGAACGTTTCGCTATTGAGTAATGTAAAGCCCGTTCCATGGTATGTAAGTGCCGTTTGGCTTTAAAATTAATAAAAGTTCACACCGGTGGTAGTGTTTTACTTTTAAAACAAGTAATTATAAAAATATAAAGATAAGCTTAGAATAACTATTAATCTAGTTCTTTTATTTACTCTGTTGGTCCCCAAAATTTTTTTTTGTTGGTTTATGTACTATTTTCTAAGGTAAGACATTGATGAGCATAATTTGTTATCTTTATCTCTAATTTTTTTTGTCATTATTTTATTTATTGTCTTGTAAAGTAAAATCTTGGTAATCATGGCTTGTTTCTTTAGAATGAAGAAATAACTTTAGTCATTAAGGTTTTAATAATTGACTTAATAAAGGTTAAAAAAAATGGTTTAACTCAAAATCAAATATATCATAGTTTCCAAACTTTTTGGTCAATTTCTTACCTTTTATTTTTATTAAGTTATTGATTTAACCTTTGATTAATTAATATAAATTCAACATAATATTGTATTTCGTCATATTTTTTCATTATTGATGATTGAGATTTTTATAATGAGTTATTTACTTTAAAAGATCTATGGTTCAATAAAGTACTTTGGTTCATAATTATTAAAATTTAAAAATCCATATTATAACTATTACTCTAGATCTTCTATTTCCTCTTTTGATCCTCAAGCTTTTCTTTTTTAGTTATTGTTTTATGTACTATTTTAAAAGGTAAAACATTAGTTACCAAAATTTTGTTCTCTTTAACATACCGATAATAATATTTTTATATTATTTTATTTTAATATCAATTTGTAAAAATATAAAATGAAATTAAACTTAAAATTAAAGACTAAAAATTTAAAATTAAAACTAAAACTTAAAATAAAAATAAAAAATAAAAATTAAAAATTTAAAAATTAACAGGCCAGCTCGAATTCGGCTCAGCTCGGCACGGGACCGGGTCAGGCCCGGCACAGACCCGGCACGTGTCAACCCGGGTTGTGCCCGGGCCCAAATTTCTTTAGGACCAGGATCGGCCGGTCCGGTCCGGTCCCAAGCCGGTCCGGCCCTCTGAACAACATTATTTGATACACTACACATCCTACACAATTAGTGTTAGTGGCTCCGCTTTGATATTCATACACGTGAGCACAGCTCATAAAAATAATCTAATGATCGAAAGCGTATCGGTCACTGCAACCGCCAAAGACACCGGCGCCATCTTGCATGAGAAGAAGAAGTTGTACGGCTCAGATAGAGAAGCTTACTGACTTTTATGACTAACTGTGCATTTTTTTTTCTGTCTTTTCCGTCACTTCTTAATATCCCTAGCAACAGTAAGATGCAATTGCAACAAAATGTCATAGTTACAAGATAAATAGTTTAATAATTTATAGTACATTGCGGGATAATTTAGAAATATGGACAATAGTTTAAGAATGATGAGTGTCATTTATCTTTTTTTAAGATCATGTCCTCTTTACGGTTTTTTACCAGTTCTATCTTTCTTTTATTTGATTTATCTTTTATTAATTTTTTATTATTTTTAGGTGCTCTTTTTCCAGTTTTTTATTTTATATTTTTTTCTATATTTTAGATTAATTTTTTAAAAAAAAATCTGTTCTAATTTTTTTTTAACTTTTTCACATATATAAATTAACATAAAATATATCACATAAAAATTATTCCTTTTTATAGGTTCTTATTTATTCTTTTAGATAAACTTGTTATTTATTTTTTTTATCTATAGTTATTTGTTCTTTTACTATTAGTTATTTATTATTTTATAAAAAAAAAAATAGTTATTCTTTACTAATAGCTATTTGTTCGACTCAATTTATTGTTCTTTTATAAGTTCTTGCTTTTTTTTTAGATAAAATATTTTTTTTGTCCTTTTACTATTACCTGTTTATTCTTTTATGAGTATTTATTAGTTCTTTCGGAGAAGTTAATTATTCTTACAGCATTATCTATTTTTTTTTTAGGAATTATTCCTTCACGAGTTACTATTTGTTCTTTTGATTAATTAGTTATTTATTCTTTTATTAGTTGAAAAAAATTTGAAACAAAAAAAATGAATAAGTGTGGCAACGTCGGGTTTTCTGGAGTCGCCACCAATCCGTTTACCTAGGTCGATTGGTCACCTTAAAATTGGTCTGCGAGAGTTCGGGGATC
Organism: Aquilaria yunnanensis; assembly: GCA_039654915.1. NCBI lineage: Eukaryota > Viridiplantae > Streptophyta > Magnoliopsida > Malvales > Thymelaeaceae > Aquilaria > Aquilaria yunnanensis. Next base: position 81,074,473 of record CM077593.1, read on the forward strand.
GGGAGTACGGTTACGCTAAAACAATATTGTTATAGCGCCCAAAATTGGCACCTTAGTTGATTTTAATTTTGTTTTACTTTGCTTTTAAATAATTTTCAGTTAATTTTCAAAATTAGAAATTTTAACTGAATTAGTCGAAATGTGGATTTTTAAGTTAATTTGTATAGAATTTTATACTTCCGAACCATGGACTCTGCCGAGTCATTTGGACACGGAAGATTTTGATTCCGAACCATGGACTCTGCCGAGTCATTTGGACACGGAATTTGGTGAAATTTTAATCCATATCGTAAAAATATGGATTTTTATCTTTTTATTTAATTTATTTATTTTAAAAGTTAATATTTTCCAAACCGTAGATCCTGCCGGATCATCCGGATATGAAAATTAATTTAAATTTAATTATTTAATTAATTAATAAACGGTACACGCAAACTGAATTTTCCTAAATGTGATTTTTTTTATTATATTAAAACTAATTTTAGATTAACTATTAAAAAGTCTATCCAAATCTAATTATGTTTAATATTAATTCCTAAACTAATTCATAATTATCCAAACAAAACTATAAAAGGAAAACATAAGTAAAACAATGACCAATTTGTAAATCAGAACAACATTAGAGGCTCAATTAGACAAATCAAATAAATTCAGGGGTAAATTATTTATTAAAAATATTTATCTAAACTAATCACACAATTATGTTTAATATTAATTTCTTTAAGTTTATTCATACTCTTAATCAAATGAACAAACAAAAACATAAAAGAAAATAAACATTAGTGACCAAATTGTAAATCGAAACAACCTAAAAGTCTCAGATGAACAAATCAAATAAATCCAGGGAGTAAATTATTTATTAAAATCACCAATCTAACATAATCATATAATTAAACTTAATGTAAATTCCTAAGTTAATTTATGCCTTTAATTAACTGAACAAACAAACAAAAAAAAAACACAAAAAGAAAATAAGTAAATCAGCGACTAAATTATGAATCAAAACAACATTGGAGTCTCGATTAGATAAATCAAATAAATTCAGGGGTAAAACTAGAATTATGCCGAACTTATGACTTTCAGATCAAATCCGGGTCGACAACGGGTTGGTTTGCGATCTGGTTTTCATTATTTAATTTTAATTAATTTTTTTTTTGTTTTGTTTGTTTTAAATAATTTCAATTAATATCCAAACCATGGATTCTAACCGAACCACCTGGATATGGACGAAGGATTGATTTCAGATTTTATTAATTACTAAGGGCGGATCTCTGAAATTTGCCATGTGTTATAAAATTGATCTCTTATTAAATCTCTTCCTAATTTCTAGATGATGAGAAAAGTAAGCATACATGAGCAATTAATTTACTAATTATTCTTATATCCTATTAATATTTTTTATTTTCAAGATGCATTATGAGATCTAAATTACAATTATAAGAACCAGAAAATATAAAAATGAATTAAACATTCCAAATGATATGCCTATATAGATTTAATGACTTAATTTGATAGATGACAAACCAAACAAAACAAAGAAAGAAAATAAATAAAGAAGTAAATAAATAATAAATAAAATGAATAGTAAGTAAATAATTCGACGAGTAAATAAAGAGAACAAATAAAAAGAAAACAAACAAAACAAAAATACAACAGACAACATGAAGTAAAATATTTAAGACATATTTTATATAAATTTAATAGTTAAGGTTAATGCAAAGTTCAAACAGACAGAACAAATAAAATAAAAAGAAATCAATGAAAATCCAGTTGTCAGTGACTGATCTGCAAGATAAAATGAAGTTAGTGGCTTAAATGGATGAAATAAAAAGAACTAGGGGCTAAAATGAGAATTTTACCCAAAAAAAATGAATTTTGACTTGGTCAAAACGAAAACGCGTGTTTCTGTTTTCATTTCTTCTTCGTCTGGCGTCGGCACGGCGGCGTCGTTACAGGCAGCTGCGGAGGATGGCGACGGAACGGCGGGGAGCGATGGGCAGCTACCGGCGCGAGTGCAGGGGCGGTGCTGTCGCGGCGGAACACGAACGGGAGGGAAGGCGGTGGCGGCGTCGGCTGGAGCGGAGGCACGCGGAAGCGTCGGGCAGCAGGGAGGCGGCGAAGGGAAGAGTTAAGGGCGCGGCGGAGTGAAGAACAGGGCGGCAGAGCACGAGAGCAGCAGGGGACGGCGAGCGAGCAGCTGAGGGAGAGGTTTCGCGCGACGTGGACTGGGCGAGGCGAAGCGGAGGGTGGGCGAGCAGCGAAAAAAAAAAAAAAAAAAAAAAAAAAAAAAAAAAACAGCAGGGGAGGCGACAGGCGGTGACTGAGCAGAGAGGGAGAGAAAGAGAGTGAAGAAGAACTCTCTAAGATAAGGAGAGTGAGAGCCAAAGAGAGCTCGGGCTAGGAGAGAGAGAGAGAGGGAGCAGCTGGGAGAGCTTAGAGAGTGAGAGGGAGAGCGTTGTTGCGAGAGGGAGAGAGAGAAAGATAGAAACCGAGAGGGAGAAGAAACAAAGAGGGAGAAGGAGAAAGATAGAAACAGAGAGGGAGAGAGAGAGAAAGATAACTCAGAAAGGGAGAGAGAGAGAGAGGGAGAGCGTGAATGAGAGGGAGAGGTCTGTCTGTTCCCCAGGGAGAGAGAGATGAGAGAATGATTAAGTAAAAAGAGAAGAAGAATCGAGAATGGATCAGGTGAGGCCGTTGAGCTCGTTTGTCTGGTGTGGAAAAAAAATGCAAAAGGGGGAGGAGACTTTAATGCTAATCAGGGGAGGGTTCAGCCGGGGGAGGAATTTTCTGTTTTTAATTTTAATTTTTAATTCTTTTAATTAATTAATAATTAATTAAGAAATAATTAATAATTAATTAATATTTCTAATACATACATACAGATATATATGTATACCTATATATATATTTTAACTAACACCATATGACAAAAATGTCCCCCATTACACTAATAATATATTAGTTTTGTTAAATTATTTTCTTTTTTTAATTAATAATTTTTAATTAATTAATTTTTTTTTTCACAGTCGGACGAAATTGGGTGTCAACAATAAGAAGTAAAAAAAATCTTAAAAAAAACAAGAATAATATAAAAAGTAAAAAATGAAATAAAACTAAGAAGAAAAAAAAAAGATAAATTAAAAAACAAAAAGAAAAACAAAGGAAAAACTAGAAACAAAATTTGTCTAGGGGTTTTGAGAGCAATTATGGAGACTATAGGCTTTCGAAAAAGAAGCCTGCCAATGGAATATAGCTAGGGGTTCCAATTTCTTCCATCTCTCTTCAGGTCAAAGACTTCAAGTCTCTATTGGCAAAAATTAGGAAGAATGTCCAGGACTGGGTGAAAAAAACATTTGTCATATGAAGTCAAAATCCAATTAATTCAATCAGTGTTGCAGTATATACAAATATATTGCAACTCAGTTTTCTTGATTTTGGAGAAAGTGATTAACACAATTAAAAGGATATGCAATACTTCTTATGAGCTGGGGTAGCAAAGGATAGTATGAAAATGTTGTTCGCTTGGGCAACAATTTCTCGTCTGAAGGAGAAAGAAAGGGGTGTCAACTTGGTGATTCGCAAGTACGCAATTACTGTTTAATCCCCAAGCTTTTTTTGGATGTCCATTTGAAAATGGATCACTTTTTAGTGGCTTGGATACACTCGTACTACATTAAAAAAAGGTAATTTATGGACCTCAGAACATGGTTCCCCTATTTTAGGTGCAGTGTGATATTTTGGAAGTAAGGGATTGGTGGAAGCAGAGATGTCACAGAAGGGAAGAGGCACAACCCATTCTTCAAAATCGAATTGATACTCTCTTATCTGCTAGAAGGGTAGGAAGGTCAGTTATTATAAGGCAATGTAAAGTAGATTTTCATTGCCAAAGGATAATACTAGCCTGGATATTGCAATTAGGAGGATTATCTATCCAATACATACTGTATCAATGAGGTATCTAGGAAGTGTACTAGTGCTTCTTGTGTGGAAAAGAAATTGAGACTTTCAACCACCAATTCTTCAAATTTGACTTTTCTAATCAAGTATGAGGCAAAGTATTTTTACAGTCAAGTGTCCACTGGAAAACTCCCTAAATGATATGACAATGTGCTTTGGTTCAAAAACAGAATGAAGGGAAAATATATGATTTGCCAGATTAGTCGTGCAACGCTAGTAACATTTGTCTATCACCTTTGATGTGAACAAAATAATAAAGTGTTTGAAGATGGTGAGAAGATGGTAGATCAATTAGTTTCACAAGTTAAATATAATATTCCTATTCGAGTTTGTCATTTTCAGTGTGATAAATTGCTGTGGTGAAGGCCTATTATGTGGACTTAATTTTGCATCCTACTCTTCCATATATAGCTTTTAATCAATGAAATTCTTATTACCAATAAATAATAATAATAATAATAATAATAACAACAACAACATAATGTTAGTATAAAAAACAAAGAAACAAACAATGGAGAAAATTGGAAATAACATAAAAGATGAAAAAGAAAAGGAAAAACTGATAAACGATGAGAAAACAAAAAATAAAAAATAAAAAGTAAAACTAGGAAAAGTAAATAAAAAAATGAAACTAGAAAAAGAAAATAAAAAAAAATTACAAGGAAAACTAAAGACAAAAGAAACAAACTGTCTCTCACCACTAGTTCATTTGGTGAAAGTGTAGAGACGTGGACTTCTATAACCCCTTCTCCCGGATTCAAGCCTCCCCTTCTCCATTTTCCCTCCTTAAAACCTTTAAAACTTATAGTGTAGAGATTGTAGGTAAAACAAAAAATGGGAAAGAAACCAAAAGGGGACATCAGAGGGTTCAGAGTACTTCAGAACCTCACCTCTAGGTTTTCACATAAGTGCACTATACCACTCTGCCAAATACTAAAGATTTATCCGAATCTTGCTGAATGTTGACACCAAATTTCGTCCGGCTTAAAAATAAAAAAAATTAATTAAATTAAAAATTAAAAATAATTTATTGAATTAGTTAATTAATTGATTACTTAATTAAAAAAATAATAATAGTAATAATGGCAATATTATTTTAGGGGCATTCTTTTTTAGTTTGTATGTTAAAGAAAAAAAAAAAGGGGAAAGAAGAAGAAAAAAAATAATAATAATAAATTAAATCTAAATTAATTAAAAATAAAAATTATTAATTAATTAATTAATTAAAAAGAAAAAGAAAAAAAAAACAAAAATAATAATAAAAAATGGGGAGGGTGGCCGACAGAGGCTCCCCCTCCCCTTATCCCTTATCTTCTCTCGCACTCTCAATCTTCATCTATTCTCTCCCTCTCACTCAACGCAGATAAGGCACACTCACAAAAAGAAAAAAAAAAAAAAAATCTTCTCTCTCTCTTTCCTCTCCCTCTGGCAGAGCACGCTTCGCTCTTCTTCTTCTTCATCTCGCTCGGGAATCTCTGGCTCTCCTTCAATTAACTCACTCCCTCTCTCCCCAGACAGAAGCCTTCTCTCTCTTTCTCTCTGTCCGGTCCCTCTCTCGTCTCCCTCCACCAGCCTCTTCTCTCTGATCTCTCTCTCGCCTAGACTTCTTTCTCTCTTCCTTTCCTTCTCTCTTGCACCTCTGCCGCCGCCAGCCTCCGTCACACACCCTTTCCCGTGTCGGCCTTCCTCTCTCTCCTCCTCTCCCGCGTCGGTCTCCTTCTCTCCCCTCCTCTCTCGGGTCGGCTTCCTTCTTTCTCTTCCCCTCCTCCTTCCTCGGTCTCCTCCCCGTCTAGCTTCCCGTGGTTCGCTCCCGCCGCTCGCACCCCCTGTCGCGCCCTCAGCTCTTCCCTTTCCTCCGCCCCACCTGCTCCCAGTCGCCCTCCGTGCTCGCGCTACCCAGCTCGCTTCCTGCTGCTGTCGCTCAGCTCTCCACCAGCCTCGTCGCTCTCCCGCGTCGCACCAGACCCACGCCTTTCCTCACCCTGCTCTCAGTCGCCCGCCGCTGCCGTGCTCGCGCCATCCCACCTGGCACCTGCGACGTATCGTCACCAAGAAAGAAGAAGAAAGAAAAGCAAAAACGCGTCTGGCGTTTTAATTTTGACGGAGTCAAAGATTTAAAATTTTTTTTTGGTAAAATCCTTGTTTAGTTCTTAGCTTTCTTTGTTTTGTTCATTTAAGTCACTAACATATTCTATTTTTTTGCAGATTAACCACTCAGCAAGTGTTATTGTTTTCTTTGCTTTAAGTTCCTTTGCTTATTTTGTCTATTTTGACCATTCATTTAAATTTAGCCATAAAATTCATGTAGGATTATAATCTAGATTTTTTTTTTTGTACTTATTTTTTTTCTTTTTATCTATTTAATCTTGGGATAGTTCATTTATTAATTTAATATTCACGATGCATCTAAAAAAAAATTTTCATTTTTCACGTGGATCTAATAAAATTCAAGGATGAATTTAGGATATTAATAAATTACAAAAATCCATATCCAGATGATTCGGTTAGAATCTATGGTTTGGATTTTATTTAAAATTGTTTAAAGTAAACAAAAATTAAAATTAAATAATGAAACCCAGCTCGTAAATCGATCTGTTGTTGATCCGAATCTGACCCGAAAGTCTATAATTTTGGCTTAATCCTAGTTAAATCCCTAGATTTATTTGATTTATCTGAGACTTTAAGTTTGTTTTGACTTACAATTTAGTAACTGTTATTTATTTTCCTTTTTTATGTTTTTGTTTATTCAGTTAATTAAAGGTGTAAAATTCACTTAGCAATTAACATTAAGTTTAACTATATGATTAGCTTATATAAATAATTTAAATAAATAATTTGTCTTCGGATTTATCTGATTTGTTCATTTGAAACTTTAAGTTTGTTTTGATTTACAACTTGATCTCTGATTTACTTATGTTCTTTATTTTGTGTTTTGTTTGTTCAAATGATTAAACGCATAAACTAACTTAGAAATTGTCATTAAGCTTAATTATATGATTAAGTTAAATAGGTAATTTTAATAAATAATTTGTCCTTGGATTTATTTGATTTATTCATATGAACTTTGAGTTTGTTTTGATTTACAATTCGCGCATTGATTTCCTTTTATTGTCTTTTCGTTTGCTCAAGTAATTAAATGTGTAAATTAACTGAGGAATTAATGTTAAGCATAATTATATGATTAGATTAGATAAAATTTTTTTAATTAATTTAAAATTAGTTTGACATAATAAAAATCACACCTAGGAAATATTCAGTCTACCTGTGCCATTTAATAATTAATTAAATAGCTAATAATAAATTAAATTTAAATTAAATTCCATGACCAGATAATTCGGTTAGAATCTATGGCTTGGATATTAATTGAAATTATTTTAAAAAAAATATTCTGTTCGTGAATCCTCAACTCGATTAAAAGTCGATTCAGAATCTCGGTACAATTCTTCTCTTATTCTCCATTTATTTTATTTATACAAGTCACTAACCTTTTTTTATTTCTACAGAACTAACAATAATCTTTATATGTTTATTATTATTATTATTATTTATTATTATTATTATTATTATTGTTATTATTATTATTATTCTATTCAGATTACTAACTATTTAATTTTTGCATAAACTAATTACTAACTCAACTAACATCATGAACCATTTAATTTTTGCTATACTAACAATTAACTGTGCTAACCACTAACTTTCATTATTATTGTTATCACTAACCATTTAATTTTTGCTATACTAACAATTAACTGTACTGACCGCTCACTTTTATTATTATTGTTGTCACTAACCATTTAATATTTGTTATACTAACAACTAACTTTACTAACTTTATTAATAACTAACTTTAATTATTATTATTATTATTATTATTATTATTATTATTATTATTATTATTATTATTGTTATAATGGAAGGTTATGCCTCCTATTATTATTTTTACAAAAAGTGGACGGCCGAAAAACCCCACTTTATTTATTTATATATCATCTTTTGATATTCTTTTGTTTACTTTATGTGTTTTCCCTTTATCTATTTGCATGTGTTATTTAATTTATGCATCTCTTTTTTTTAATGGATGTTCAAAACAAAATAACAAAAAAAAAATAAAAAAAAAAAAGAAAACCTCCACTTTATTTATTGTTATTTAATTTTTCTTTATTTTATGGTTAAACTCATTTCATTTAAAGAAATTAGCCATAAAAAATATATATGTAAAATAAATCTGAACCATGTTGTTAAGTCAAAAAAAAAAGAGAGAATTTTTTAGTTCATGGTATATTGGCTGGAAACTGTCTCGTGCCCGCTTTTGAGCTGCTTCACCTGGTGAAGGGGGTCTGGCTGAGTAACAACGCCCCGTACCATGATCAAAGATTTTTTTATTTTTAAACTCTTTAATTCCTTTAAATTAACTTCTTGTTAAATAAAAATTAATTATTTTTTTAATTCTTTTATAAATTGAGTAATTCTTTAAATAATAAACATCCTTCATTAAACAAGAAAAATCAGATAAGAAAAAGAAAAGAGAGATAAGAGAAAGATAAAAATAAAAAAGATAAAGAAAAGAAAGAAAAGAATAATAAGATATAAAAAAGAAAGATTTTTTTTAAAATCATTAACAAATTTAATAAAAAAAGACTTATAAGTTAAACTAATAATTAATTCCATAAAATAATAATTAAATAATTAACTTTAAATTAATTTCCATATCCGGATGATCCGGTAGGATCTATAGTTTGGAAAATATCAAAAATTTTAAATAAATTAAATAAAAAGGTAAAAATCCATATTTACGATATGGATTAAATTCTTTAAAATTTCGTCGAATTCCGTGTCCAAATGACTCGGCAGAGTCCATGGTTCGGAATCAAAATCTTTCGTGTCCAAATGACTCGGCAGAGTCCATGGTTCGGAAGTATAAAATTTCATACAAATTAATTAATTAAAAAATCCACATTTCGACTAATCCAGTTAAAATTTCTAATTTTGAAAATTAACTGAAAATTATTTAAAAGCAAAGCAAAATAAAATATAAATCAACTAAGGTGCCAATTTTTGGGCGTTTTAATAAAGTTGTTTTAACGTAACCGTACTCCCGATCCCCGAACTCTCGCAGACCAATTATAAGGTGACCAATCGACCTAAGAAAACAGATTGGTGGCGACTCCCGAAAACCCGATGTTGCCACAGCTTGGCGACTCCACTGGGGACCCCGGTTAGTGAGTCGAGCCTAAAACTTGATTTGTTTTGTTTTGCTTTGCTGCTTATTATGTGGATTTATATGTTATATTTACTTATTCTAAACATGCATAATGCATTCACAATATGAAGCTCTATACCCGAGCTTTCTCAAATCGAATACAATTCTTTCTAAGCGGAATTGGTGTTGTTGTCCTTGTGAGGCCATGGTCTCTAAGCCTTCACCGGTTTCAAAGTAGCAAAGTAGTGTATTGCCTTCTGAGACGGTTAGTCTCTGCATGGGCCCACGAAAAGCTACGACTCGAATTAATCCATTCCTTACATAAACCCTAGAGGGTAAGGAATCGGGCCGTCACTATAATTTAGTGATGGGATTCGGGAACTATCCCTTGCCTTTTTGATAAACCACCTTATGCATATAGAACTCCCCACTTAACCATAGAACTGACCATAGAATTTCTACCATTTTACCAACGCCATAAGCATATCCTTGTTATGCTGTGTTGTTATTCTACACTTTTCTTCGTATGGTTTTAACTTGTTTATCCATAATACTTCATGAGTTGTTAATTACTATTTAACTTGTTAATAACCTTATTTTTCTTTTGTTATACTTCCATTCTGTGCAATTATTCTTCATGCATCAAAACCACGCATCAAATTATGCTAACTTTTTGGTCTTTATAATGACAACTAAAAGTTTTGAAGTTCTACGATAATGGATAAGCAAACTCACTCATCGCATGCAAGCATTACATTAATCACGTGCATATAAAGTCTGATAAAAAAATAATCTCATTGCATACAACCATTACATCAATCACGTACATACAAAGTCTGATAAAAACATAATCTCACATTGCATGCATGCATTCATTGCATCAATCACATACATGTAAAATCTAATAAAATAAATCTTACTTTAAAAAGGTAAAATTGGACCTCAACACCGATATCCAACTCGGCTCCAAACAAGACTAATGGCAGAACAAACCGAAGGACGTCTCATAGATATAGAGTCCAAGATAGAAAATATGGCCGGAGCAATTCCCTCCTCATTACACCAAAAAATGAAATTCATCATTGACAGAAAGTTAATCACAGTTTTGGCTGAAGAAAGCATTCTGCTATCACCTATATCAACGGTAGCAAAGACCAAGTAGCCTCATCTTCCAAGTTGGAATGACCCAAATGCCAAATATGATTATCAAAAAGGTTCAATTGGACATGTAACTGAAAATTCTGTCATATTGAAACTCAAGGTCCAACAGTTGGTCGAGTCCAAGTTGCTAGGCCCGATGTGATTGGTAATTGAAAGTGAAGATTTTGAGCTGGAATTACATTAATCTTGGAAGGGCTCCAAGTCAGATCTGACCTAACAGTTCGCACACACTTTTGAATGACAGGGAATCCTTTGAATAGACTTGTATCTTTGAAAGCTTGCAAAAGTAATTTAATAGTAAAAATCTCCTAGATTTAGTCCAGAATCTAGGGTGTAGTCTTTGTTAAATGGACACCTGCTATTCTTTTTCTGGTACAACAAAAAAATGTAATGCGTGCATTCTACTACTTTCCATTTTTACACTATTTGCCATTATACTATCCATTATTGCCATCACACTTTACTTTTCGACAACCGGTAATTCTTTTTGTTCTCTAACAAAAAGATGTTGCGTGTGCATTCTACCACTTTTCAATCCCATTATTACTTCTACACATTCTACCAATTTTTACAAAAAAATTCAATTATTACACCTACACATTCTACCACTTCTTACCAAAAATTCCGTTTTTACATCCATCTCTCACTCCTTTCCATTATACTATCCATTATTGCTATCATACTTTGCTTTGAAAACGATACTACTCGTGGGTGAAAATAAAAAAGTTAGGGGAGATTTAATAGTGGCGATCTTGAAAGTGCTGTCAAATCTAGTAAGAAGGATTTCATATGTTGCACCCCAACTCTAAAAAAAAAAAGAATTCATAGTGGTTATCAACATCCTTACAAGAAGTCTAGGGTTAGCTTCCAAACAAGGTAGCTCTCATATTAAATGACTTCAATGGCCTCCCAATTCTCACAAACGCTCAATACAAAAAAAAAAAAAAAGATTCTCAGTTTTCCGCAACACAAATTCCAACAAAGGAAAGAAGTTTATCCCTTCCATCAAAAGCCATTAAAGGGAAAATCCAAAACAAAAAAAAAGAGACTGAGAGCAAACACAAGCAACTAAGGCCACTTGAATCATTTCACTTCAAGAGGGCTATGATCTCAGTTCTTTGCAACACAAACTCCGAAAAGAGAAATTCATCCCTTCCATCAAAAGACAACAAGGGAAAATTTAAAACCAAAAAGGACTGAGAACAAGCACGAGTAAGCAAGGCCACTTGAGTCATCTCACTTCAAGAGAGTTATCAAGTATGTCATCACCATAGCTCACAAAAAAAAAACAAAAAAAAGGAAACAAAAAAAAAACAAAAAAAAAAAAAGAAAAGAAAAGAGGCTCAAGTTAGAGCAAAAGAAAGAAAACAAAAAAAGTGAGCTATGGATTCTAGACTGAAAACCTGCAAAGGTGGTTTAGAACACAAAAGCAACCCTCAAACCAAGCATGCATAAAGATCACAATAGTTGGGGGGCAACAGATGAGGTCTAACTTTCTGGAAAGAGTGGCAAGTTGAGGTCATCACTATTGAGTTTTTCACCACAATCAAATTTGCTCACGAGTAGTATTAAAAGACCCTTCTTTCACACCACTTAAATTTAACTTTCCTCAGACCTAACATCCTCATTCAGTTAAAAGACTATCATTGTGAATCATGTTTCTACCTTATTTAATACTGCTCACGAGTAGTATTAAAATACCCTTCTTTCACACCACTCAAACTTAACTTTACTTAGACCTAATATTTACCTCTTAATATTATTCTCATTCAGCTAAAAGACTGCAGCAAAAACATTTAAACTTAATTTCCCTCACACCTAACATTTACCTCTCGATATCATCCTCATTCAGCTAAAAGGCTATCCTTGTGAATCATGTTTATACCTTATTGCCTTGCACAGTTTATGTCTTCGAGTTGGAAAGGGAAGAGTGGCAGGATATTTTAATTAAAAATAAAGACCGTAAATTACTTTGTCAAGCTTTGCAAATCGATGAAAGTTTTTCTTTAAGGCCAAACCATTATTCATTAATGTGTGTAGACTTAAAAGTGAGGAGATAGCTTGAGTCTTTCTTTAATAAGATGTGGTTCTTGTAAGAGAAATTTACGATCAAGTGCCATCACAAAGGTCTAGAAATGCTCGACCTTCTGTTAAATCAAAGGCGAGATGATACCTTTTATCGACATAAATACCATATTCAGGGGGGCAAAGTAGTCTCTGCGAAGCGTAAGAATAGTACTGCCAAGAAAGAAGTTCAATAGACAAGGGGGCAAGTCTTATGGATCAAAACATGAGTTCAAGGAAGAGCAATCATTCAGATTATAACATGGGAATAAGTAAGTGTCAGCACGGTCACAAGAAAATGGGCAAAGCAGACATTGAAAGTAAAGCCTTTGATGGTATCAAATCCATGACAATGGATGAGTACCAAAGAGATATAAATTATGAGGCGGGCCAACTTTAAAGAAATTGAGGCCAAAATTCAAGAACAAGTCAAAGAAAGGGGATTTTGAAAAGAGTTGGGCTTTTGAGACAGTGAACAAAAGTTGGAAAGCATAAAGAGATTCAATGATAGTCCAAGAAGGCCATCACAAAGAGGATCCAGTAAAACAAAGACATAAAGAACTAGATCCATACAAAAAAAAAACCATCAATTACACATGCTTTGCATTCATGCATTTCACATCATGCATGCATGACTTTTACATGATAGGAATCAAATGGGAAACACATCCACCGCACCGTTACAGCAGTATAAGCTGAGATCTCAATAACATCAGCTCTTACCAATCTATCACTGGATACACAGCTAATATGCGGGACCAACCCGCATCAGGAATTCAAGGATAAGGTAGACAATATTGTCAAAAGCTTGGCTACCGATTCAATAATCAAGACTACACCTGGAAGGACAGGATTGACGTCAGCTAGTAGTATCCAAGATAAGAGATGACTGTGGTCAAAGATAAGGTAGACATCAAGAAATATTGTCGTTGAAACTTTGTCAAAAGCGGACAATGGATTCAATAATCGAGGACTGCATCAACGTCAGCTCGATGGAATATCCAAGATAAAAAATATCTATCACATCAAAATGAAGTAGGATCTACTTTTCCGGTTAAACGGCGGATACGGTACTCCGTGACTCTCAAGTCGGTTCTCTCAGTTGCCCATAATAACTGATTCCTTCACCCCTTCTTTCTTTTACTTCCTCCTAGAAAATGGATCCTACTTTTTCCGCCTTGCGAAAGTATTTCCCTTCTCTCCCAATGAACATCCTCAAAAAGATCTACCAAGTTCGCTGTGAACGATTAAGAGTTCTGATGCACAAAGGAATCCCTGAAGATGTGCGGTGGTTAATCGAAGCCAAGGTTCGTCTGGCAGGTGAAATCCCAGAGGCATTTGTGTTTCACATGCCTGGTATAGGCAAAAGCTCTTATGCCAAAAAGCGAAGAGCGAAAAGGTTACAAGTCTGCCATAAATGTGGACGGTGGACTTATAATACTAAATGTGGTTCTTTAGGGATGATCTCTGATAATCGAGAAGATAAAATACGATTCATTAAGAATGGCCTGAGTAAGGACTCGTTGGATGATATCCAATTGACTTTTGAGACGCATTCTTGTGGATCTGTGCAACGTGAACTTCTTGGTTTATGGAGCATTTTTCATGAAGAACGAAACCGTTACAGTCCCGGGAATCTGACTGTAAATGACCATGTTTGCCAGCTTGTAAGAAAACTGGATGGGAAACAAATCCTCGACTCATAGAAGCCGTTAATGCCGTTACTGGACGTAAAACCAGTGGAAGATGTGAGCCACAGTCACAATTACTGTACATACAGTTTGTTATATTTGGAAAAGTTTGCATTTTCTTTTGACAGATGTACACGCTCCCCTAAGTGTAATCGACACGTTATCCCTTTTCATCACTATAAATGCGTGTTCTTCCTTCTGATTAAGCAGCGGATAAGATACCCCGTGACTTCTAAATTCGGTTATTCCAGTCTCCTACAATAACTGATTCATTTCCCTCTTCTCTCAATTCTTCTCTCATCAATGGATTCTAATCTTTCTGCACTGCGAAAATACTTTCCTTCCCTTCCAATAAAAGTCCTTAAAAAGATCTACCTTGCTAGATGTGAAAGAATCAGAGTTTTTACACGCAAAGGCATTCCCGATAATGTGCAGTGGATAATTGAAGCTAAGGTCCGTTTGGCGGGTGAAGTTCCAGATGCATTTATGCCCCGCATGCCCGGTTTAGGTAAAAGCCATTATGCCAAAAGGCGAAGAGCAAAGAGACTAGGCGTGTGTTATAAATGTGGGCGATGGATTTCTAATACTAAATGTCACTCTTTAGGATACATCTCCACAAATCGTGAAGATAAAAGAAAATTCATTAAAAATGGCCTGCGTAAGGAATCTCTGGAAGATATCCGAGAGACTCTTGAAACGCATTCTTGTGGAAAAGTGCAAGGTCAAATTGTCAAATTATGGAGGACTTACCATAAAGAACGAGACCGTTACAGTCTTGGGAATGTGACTGTAAACGACCCTGTTTGCCAACTTGTAAGAAAACTGGATGGGAAGCAAATCCTCGACTCATAGAAGCCGTTAATGCCGTTACTGGACATAAATCAGTGGAAGATGAGAGCCACAGTCATGATTGCTGTACATATAAGCTGTCATTTGTCTTTTCTTTTGACAATAATGAACTTGCTTCTGCAAGTGTAATTAACACATTATCCCTTTCATCACTATAAATATGTGTTAGTTATTTCCATTTCCTACAATCACTAATTTCTTTCTTCTCTTAAATACCTCCTTCATCAATGGACTCTTCTCTTTCCGCCCTACGAAAGTATTTTCCTTCCTTCCCAATAAATGTTCTTAAAAAGATTTATCAAGCTAGATGTGAACGATTCAGAGTATTTATGCACAAAGGCATTCCTGACAATGTGCGGTGGCTAATCGAAGCTAAGGTTCGTTCAGCTGGTGAAGTTCCAGAAGCCTTCTTTCCCCGTATGCCCGGCTTTGGTAAAAGCGCTTATGCCAAAAAAAGAAGAGCAAAGAGGCTAGGCGTTTGTCATAATTGTGGATGGTGGATTTGCGGCAATAAATGTCGTTCTCCAGGAGTGATCACCAGAAATCATAATGATAGAATAAGATTCATCAAGAATGGCCTGCGTAAGGAATCTTTGGATGATATCCTATTAACTTTTGAAACACATTCTTGTGAAATAGTGCAATGGGAAATTATGGATTTATGGTGGACTTTCCGTAAAGAACAAGATCGTTACAGTCTTGGAAATCTGACTTTTAATGACCCAGTTTGCGAGTTTGTGAGAAAACTGGATGGGATGCAAATCGCCGATTCATAGAAGGCATTGAAGCCGTTACTGGATGCAAAATCAGTGGAAACGTAAACCAAAGTCACGATTACTGTACGTGCTAGCTGTCGCTTTTGAAATTTTCCTCCCCTTTGGCGATAATGTATCCACTCCTCACATGAGATACAGTTATGATTACTGTATATAGCTGCCACTTTTTAAAATTTTCCTTCTCTTCCAACAATCACGTACCTACTCCTGACGTAAGCTACAGTAGTGACTACTGTACATGCTAGCAGCTATTTTGAAAATTTTCCTCCTCTTTTAACGATAGTGTACCCATACCTGACCAGAGTCATACTCGTGACTACTGTGAATAGCTAGCAATAATGTATCCATTCTTGAAAATAAAATTATTGCCTTATCTCTTCATCTCTATAAATATATCCTATTTTCTCACAAGGGTAAGGATAGGAATGGAGAAAACCCCAACTCGTAAATCCCGAAGTACTTGTGTATTTTCTGGGGCTTTTCCTGGAAAAGATGAAGAGTATTTAAAAGCAGCCAACCATTTGGGTAGAGTATTAGCTGAGCGAAAAATACATTTAGTTTATGGAGGAGGTAGTGTCGGATTAATGGGAGGTGTAGCATCAGCAGCATCTCTAGGAGGAAGTCAAGTTCTGGGCATTATCCCTGGACCTCTGAAATTTATTTCTGGGGGCACGATTGGAGAAGAATTAGTGGTTAAAAATTTGCAAGAGCGTGTGTTACAAATGCTTTTAAATGCTGATGCTTTTATCGCTCTACCAGGTGGTTTTGGCACATTGGGAGAAGTCTTTCAAATTGCTTCCATGGCCCAACTTAATTTGCATAAGAAACCTATTGGGCTATTGAATGTTAACAATTTCTTTACAGGTCTGATAGCTTTTATGGATTATGCTATGCAGAAGAATTTCATATCAAAAGTGGCACGGCGAATTATAATATCCGCAACAACTGCTGAAGAATTGCTAGATAAAATACAAGCTTTTGTTCCTGAATCAGATCCAGCAATGATTCAGATAGACTGGACACGACAGTCTTTCCCGACCAGTTCACTCCCATAATGGTCCTCTACTCACCCTGTTGAAGTATTGTGGAAGAAAGAAGCGATCTGATCCGTTTTTCTTGTCCTTTAGTTTTATTATCAGTATTTTCTTTCGCGTTTCAGTTTTTCTTTTCAGGGAATTTCTTTTTTTATATATAAGATAGTTTCGTCCATGCTGATATTAAAACCATAGGGCAATGCCTTTAGGTTGGAATGGCTGAGTAAAGAGTAATTTTTATTACTCTTGAGACGCATCCTACTAGGTCTACTAGGCATAACATTTTGGGGTAGTTAAGCTTTAACCTTATTTGGATGACATATCTCACAAGGGAATCTATATTTACTGAAGAAAATATTATATGAACCTTGGATATTGATTCCAAACATCCGTTCCCTCTACATAATTTGTTAGTATTATTGTCATCATCAAGATTCACTCATCTTATCGAAGTATAAATTTCTGCACTCACCTATTATGAAAATTCACACTTCCGAATAGAACATTTCAACTTCGATTGTCTGAGGTACTTAAAAAGGAGGAAAGAGTTTTTCTCCACAATCATAATCAATTTTCATCATCGAGGTTTTAAGGATGGAACCTTTGCCTCGAAAACAATCAATTTTCATCATCGGGGTTTTAAGGATGGAACCTTTACCTCGAAAACAATCAATTTTCATCGGGGTTTTAAGGATGGAACCTTTGCCTCGAAAATAATCAATTTTCACCATCGGGGTTTTAAGGATGGAACCTTTGCCTCGAAAATAATCAATTTTCATCATCGGGGTTTTAAGGATGGAACCTTTGCCTCGAAAACAATCAATTTTCATCGGGGTTTTAAGGATGGAACCTTTGCCTCGAAAACAATCAATTTTCATCATCGGGGTTTTAAGGATGGAACCTTTGCCTCGAAGAACAATCAATTTTCATCATCGGGGTTTTAAGGATGAAACCTTTGCCTCGAAAATAATCAATTTTCATCGTCGGGATTTTAAGGATGGAACCTTTGTCTCGAAAATAATCAATTTTCATCATCGGGGTTTTAAGGATGGAACCTTTGCCTCGAAAATAATCAATTTTCATCAATCCGAGGTTTTAAGGATGGAACCTTTACCTCGACATCAATCAATCAATCCGAGGTTTTAAGGATGGAACCTTTGCCTCGAAATCAATCAATCAATCCGAGGTTTTAAGGATGGAACCTTTGCCTCGAGATCAATCAATCAATTCGAGGTTTTAAGGATGGAGCCTTTACCTCGACATCAATCAATCAATCCGAGGTTTTAAGGATGGAACCTTTGCCTCGACATCAATCAATCAATTCGAGGCTTTAAGTATGGAACCTTTACCTCGACATCAATCAATCAATCCGAGGTTTTAAGGATGGAACCTTTGCCTCGAAATCAACCAATCAATCTGAGGTTTTAAGGATGAAACCTTTGCCTCGACATCAATCAATCAATCCGAGGTTTTAAGAATAGAACCTTTGCCTCGAGATCAATCAATCAATCCGGGGTTTTAAGGATGGAACCTTTGCCTCGAGATCAATTATCAATCCGAGGTTTTAAGGATGGAACCTTTGCCTCGACATCAATCAATCAATCCGAGGTTTTAAGGATGAAACCTTTGCCTCAACATCAATCAATCAATCTGAGGTTTTAAGGATGAAACCTTTGCCTCAAAATCAATTTTCATCATCGGGGTTTTAAGGATGGAACCTTTGCCTCGAAATCAATCAATCAATCCGAGGTTTTAAGGATGGAACCTTTGCCTCGAGATCAATCAATCAATTCGAGGTTTTAAGGATGGAACCTTTACCTCGACATCCATCAATTTTCCTTCAAACGATAGGAGAGTTCCTATCGTTGAGGTTCTAAGGTAGGACCCTTAACCTCAAAACAATCAATTTTCCTTCAAACGATAAGAGAGTTCCTATCGTCGAGGTTCTAAGGTAGGACCCTTAACCTCAAAATCATCAATTTTCCTTCAAAACGATAGGAGAGTTCCTATCGTCGAGGTTCTAAGGTAGGACCCTTAACCTCAAAATAAACAATTTTCCTTCAAACGATAGGAGAGTTCCTATCGTCGAGGTTCTAAGGTAGGACCCTTAACCTCAAAATCATCAATTTTCCTCCAAACGATAGGAGAGTTCTTATCATCGAGGTTCTAAGGTAGGACCCTTAACCTCAAAATCATCAATTTTCCTTCAAACGATAGGAGAGTTCCTATCATCGAGGTTCTAAGGTAGGACCCTTAACCTCAATCATCAATTTTTCTTCAAACGATAAGAGAGTTCTTATCGTAGAGGTTCTAAGGTAGGGCCCTTAACCTCAAACTTGCAACGATAGGAGAGTTCCTATCGTTGAGGTTCTAAGGAAAGTTCCTTAAACCTCAAACAATCAATCATCAATTTTTCTTCAAACGATAAGAGAGTTCTTATCGCAGAGGTTCTAAGGTAGGGCCCTTAACCTCAAACTTGCAACGATAGGAGAGTTCCTATCGTCAAGGTTCTAAGGAGAGTTCCTTAAACCTCAAACAATCAATCATCAATTTTTCTTAAACGATAAGAGAGTTCTTATCGCAGAGGTTCTAAGGTAGGGCCCTTAACCTCAAACTTTCAACGATAGGAGAGTTCCTATCGTCGAGGTTCTAAGGAGAGTTTCTTAACCTCAAACAATCAATCATTCAGTCCATCTTACAACGATAGAACCTTTCCTATCGTTAGAGGTTCTAAGGACCTTTCCTTAAACCTCAAACAAACAATCAATCATTCAGTCCATCTTACAACGATAGAACCTTTCCTATCGTTAGAGGTTCTAAGGACCTTTCCTTAACCTCAAACAAACAATCAATCATTCAGTCCATCTTACAACGATAGAACCTTTCCTATCGTTAGAGGTTCTAAGGACCTTTCCTTAAACCTCAAACAAACAATCAATCATTCAGTCCATCTTACAACGATAGAACCTTTCCTATCGTTAGAGGTTCTAAGGACCTTTCCTTAAACCTCAAACAAACAATCAATCATTCAGTCCATCTTACAACGATAGAACCTTTCCTATCGTTAGAGGTTCTAAGGACCTTTCTTTAACCTCAAACAAACAATCAATCATTCAGTCCATCTTACAACGATAGAACCTTTCCTATCGTTAGATGTTCTAAGGACCTTTCCTTAAACCTCAAACAAACAATCAATCATTCAGTCCATCTTACAACGATAGAACCTTTCCTATCATTAGAGGTTCTAAGGACATTTCCTTAACCTCAAACAAACAATCAATCATTCAGTCCATCTTACAACGATAGAACCTTTCCTATTGTTAGAGGTTCTAAGGACCTTTCCTTAAACCTCAAACAAACAATCAATCATTCAGTCCATCTTACAACGATAGAACCTTTCCTATCGTTAGAGGTTCTAAGGACCTTTCCTTAAACCTCAAACAAACAATCAATCATCCAGTCCATCTTACAACGATAGAACCTTTCCTATCGTTAGAGGTTCTAAGGACCTTTCCTTAAACCTCAAACAAACAATCAATCATTCAGTCCATCTTACAACGATAGAACCTTTCCTATCGTTAGAGGTTCTAAGGACCTTTCCTTAAACCTCAAACAAACAATCAATCATTCAGTCCATCTTACAACGATAGAACCTTTCCTATCGTTAGAGGTTCTAAGGACCTTTCCTGAACCTCAAACAAACAATCAATCATTCAGTCCATCTTACAACGATAGAACCTTTCCTATCGTTAGAGGTTCTAAGGACCTTTCCTTAAACCTCAAACAAACAATCAATCATTCAGTCCATCTTACAACGATAGAACCTTTCCTATCGTTAGAGGTTCTAAGGACCTTTCCTTAACCTCAAACAAACAATCAATCATTCAGTCCATCTTACAACGATAGAACCTTTCCTATCGTTAGAGGTTCTAAGGACCTTTCCTTAAACCTCAAACAAACAATCAATCATTCAGTCCATCTTACAACGATAGAACCTTTCCTATCGTTAGAGGTTCTAAGGACCTTTCCTTAAACCTCAAACAAACAATCAATCATTCAGTCCATCTTACAACGATAGAACCTTTCCTATCGTTAGAGGTTCTAAGGACCTTTCCTTAAACCTCAAACAAACAATCAATCATTCAGTCCATCTTACAACGATAGAACCTTTCCTATCGTTAGAGGTTCTAAGGACCTTTCCTTAACCTCAAACAAACAATCAATCATTCAGTCCATCTTACAACGATAGAACCTTTCCTATCGTTAGAGGTTCTAAGGACCTTTCCTGAACCTCAAACAAACAATCAATCTTTCAGTCCATCTTACAACGATAGAACCTTTTCTATCGTTAGAGGTTCTAAGGATCTTTCCTTAAACCTCAGAGTTTAGGCGGCGAGAAGGTTTTCAATGCCTAGCTAAGCTGGACGAAATTTGGTAACTAACTTTGCATACATCATGTCCCATGAAGCATGCAAAGGGGGGCAGCTGTTGATACCAAATTTCGTCCGGCTTAAAAATAAAAAAAATTAATTAAATTAAAAATTAAAAATAATTTATTGAATTAGTTAATTAATTGATTACTTAATTAAAAAAATAATAATAGTAATAATGGCAATATTATTTTAGGGGCATTCTTTTTTAGTTTGTATGTTAAAGAAAAAAAAAAAGGGGGAAGAAGAAGAAAAAAAATAATAATAATAAATTAAATCTAAATTAATTAAAAATAAAAATTATTAATTAATTAATTAATTAAAAAGAAAAAGAAGAAAAAAAACAAAAATAATAATAAAAAATGGGGAGGGTGGCCGACAGAGGCTCCCCCTCCCCTTATCCCTTATCTTCTCTCGCACTCTCAATCTTCATCTATTCTCTCCCTCTCACTCAACGCAGATAAGGCACACTCACAAAAAGAAAAAAAAAAAAAAATCTTCTCTCTCTCTTTCCTCTCCCTCTGGCAGAGCACGCTTCGCTCTTCTTCTTCTTCATCTCGCTCGGGAATCTCTGGCTCTCCTTCAATTAACTCACTCCCTCTCTCCCCAGACAGAAGCCTTCTCTCTCTTTCTCTCTGTCCGGTCCCTCTCTCGTCTCCCTCCACCAGCCTCTTCTCTCTGATCTCTCTCTCGCCTAGACTTCTTTCTCTCTTCCTTTCCTTCTCTCTTGCACCTCTGCCGCCGCCAGCCTCCGTCACACACCCTTTCCCGTGTCGGCCTTCCTCTCTCTCCTCCTCTCCCGCGTCGGTCTCCTTCTCTCCCCTCCTCTCTCGGGTCGGCTTCCTTCTTTCTCTTCCCCTCCTCCTTCCTCGGTCTCCTCCCCGTCTAGCTTCCCGTGGTTCGCTCCCGCCGCTCGCACCCCCTGTCGCGCCCTCAGCTCTTCCCTTTCCTCCGCCCCACCTGCTCCCAGTCGCCCTCCGTGCTCGCGCTACCCAGCTCGCTTCCTGCTGCTGTCGCTCAGCTCTCCACCAGCCTCATCGCTCTCCCGCGTCGCACCAGACCCACGCCTTTCCTCACCCTGCTCTCAGTCGCCCGCCGCTGCCGTGCTCGCGCCATCCCACCTGGCACCTGCGACGTATCGTCACCAAGAAAGAAGAAGAAAGAAAAGCAAAAACGCGTCTGGCGTTTTAATTTTGACGGAGTCAAAGATTTAAAATTTTTTTTTTGGTAAAATCCTTGTTTAGTTCTTAGCTTTCTTTGTTTTGTTCATTTAAGTCACTAACATATTCTATTTTTTTGCAGATTAACCACTCAGCAAGTTTTATTGTTTTCTTTGCTTTAAGTTCCTTTGCTTATTTTGTCTATTTTGACCATTCATTTAAATTTAGCCATAAAATTCATGTAGGATTATAATCTAGATTTTTTTTTTGTACTTATTTTTTTTCTTTTTATCTATTTAATCTTGGGATAGTTCATTTATTAATTTAATATTCACGATGCATCTAAAAAAAAATTTTCATTTTTCACGTGGATTTAATAAAATTCAAGGATGAATTTAGGATATTAATAAATTACAAAAATCCATATCCAGATGATTCGGTTAGAATCTATGGTTTCGATTTTATTTAAAATTGTTTAAAGTAAACAAAAATTAAAATTAAATAATGAAACCCAGCTCGTAAATCGATCTGTTGTTGATCCGAATCTGACCCGAAAGTCTATAATTTTGGCTTAATCCTAGTTAAATCCCTAGATTTATTTCATTTATCTGAGACTTTAAGTTTGTTTTGACTTACAATTTAGTAACTGTTATTTATTTTCCTTTTTTATGTTTTTGTTTATTCAGTTAATTAAAGGTGTAAAATTCACTTAGCAATTAACATTAAGTTTAACTATATGATTAGCTTATATAAATAATTTAAATAAATAATTTGTCTTCAGATTTATCTGATTTGTTCATTTGAAACTTTAAGTTTGTTTTGATTTACAACTTGATCTCTGATTTACTTATGTTCTTTATTTTGTGTTTTGTTTGTTCAAATGATTAAACGCATAAACTAACTTAGAAATTGTCATTAAGCTTAATTATATGATTAAGTTAAATAGGTAATTTTAATAAATAATTTGTCCTTGGATTTATTTGAGTTATTCATATGAACTTTGAGTTTGTTTTGATTTACAATTCGCGCATTGATTTCCTTTTATTGTCTTTTCGTTTGCTCAAGTAATTAAATGTGTAAATTAACTGAGGAATTAATGTTAAGCATAATTATATGATTAGATTAGATAAACTTTTTTTAATTAATTTAAAATTAGTTTGACATAATAAAAATCACACCTAGGAAATATTCAGTCTACCTGTGCCATTTAATAATTAATTAAATAGCTAATAATAAATTAAATTTAAATTAAATTCCATGACCAGATAATTCGGTTAGAATCTATGGCTTGGATATTAATTGAAATTATTTTAAAAAAAATATTCTGTTCGTGAATCCTCAACTCGATTAAAAGTCGATTCAGAATCTCGGTACAATTCTTCTCTTATTCTCCATTTATTTTATTTATACAAGTCACTAACCTTTTTTTATTTCTACAGAACTAACAATAATCTTTATATGTTTATTATTATTATTATTATTTATTATTATTATTATTATTATTGTTATTATTATTATTATTCTATTCAGATTACTAACTATTTAATTTTTGCATAAACTAATTACTAACTCAACTAACATCACGAACCATTTAATTTTTGCTATACTAACAATTAACTGTGCTAACCACTAACTTTCATTATTATTGTTATCACTAACCATTTAATTTTTGCTATACTAACAATTAACTGTACTGACCGCTCACTTTTATTATTATTGTTGTCACTAACCATTTAATATTTGTTATACTAACAACTAACTTTACTAACTTTATTAATAACTAACTTTAATTATTATTATTATTATTATTATTATTATTATTATTATTATTGTTATAATGGAAGGTTATGCCTCCTATTATTATTTTTACAAAAAGTGGACGGCCGAAAAGCCCCACTTTATTTATTTATATATCATCTTTTGATATTCTTTTGTTTACTTTATGTGTTTTCCCTTTATCTATTTGCATGTGTTATTTAATTTATGCATCTCTTTTTTTTAATGGATGTTCAAAACAAAATAACAAAAAAAAAATAAAAAAAATAAAAAAGAAAACCTCCACTTTATTTATTGTTATTTAATTTTTCTTTATTTTATGGTTAAACTCATTTCATTTAAAGAAATTAGCCATAAAAAATATATATGTAAAATAAATCTGAACCATGTTGTTAAGTCAAAAAAAAAAGAGAGAATTTTTTAGTTCATGGTATATTGGCTGGAAACTGTCTCGTGCCCGCTTTTAAGCTGCTTCACCTGGTGAAGAGGGTCTGGCTGAGTAACAACGCCCCGTACCATGATCAAAGATTTTTTTATTTTTAAACTCTTTAATTCCTTTAAATTAACTTCTTGTTAAATAAAAATTAATTATTTTTTTAATTCTTTTATAAATTGAGTAATTCTTTAAACAATAAACATCCTTCATTAAACAAGAAAAATCAGATAAGAAAAAGAAAAGAGAGATAAGAGAAAGATAAAAATAAAAAAGATAAAGAAAAGAAAGAAAAGAATAATAAGATATAAAAAAGAAAGATTTTTTTAAAATCATTAACAAATTTAATAAAAAAAAGACTTATAAGTTAAACTAATAATTAATTCCATAAAATAATAATTAAATAATTAACTTTAAATTAATTTCCATATCCGGATGATCCGGTAGGATCTATAGTTTGGAAAATATCAAAAATTTTAAAGAAATTAAATAAAAAGGTAAAAATCCATATTTACGATATGGATTAAATTCTTTAAAATTTCGTCGAATTCCGTGTCCAAATGACTCGGCAGAGTCCATGGTTCGGAATCAAAATCTTTCGTGTCCAAATGACTCGGCAGAGTCCATGGTTCGGAAGTATAAAATTTCATACAAATTAATTAATTAAAAAATCCACATTTCGACTAATCCAGTTAAAATTTCTAATTTTGAAAATTAACTGAAAATTATTTAAAAGCAAAGCAAAATAAAATATAAATCAACTAAGGTGCCAATTTTTGGGCGTTTTAATAATGTTGTTTTAACGTAACCATACTCCCGATCCCCGAACTCTCGCAGACCAATTATAAGGTGACCAATCGACCTAAGAAAACAGATTGGTGGCGACTCCCGAAAACCCGATGTTGCCACACTGAAGTAACATACAAATTGATACGTGTCCTGACTTACATTAAGCACAGCACAAAAGTTTTCTCCTTTTCTAAAGTCCTCCCTAAACCCTCCAAGAATCTCCTCCAAACCCAGAATCACTTCTCCCTTCATCGTCCTTCCAACGACAACAAGAATTTTCAATTAGCACCCATTCCGCAATTCTTCAACTCCACCAAGACTTACCAGATCATCACGGTAACTGATAAACTCTATTGACTTTGTTATTAGAGACCTATAATTTTCTGACCGGAAAAAAAAAATAAGTATCTCAAACATGTTTAAACTTTGTATCAGACATTCTGTCAGAAGATGTAATTTGGAAAAAAAAAATGAAAAAGTAGGCAAAGGCTTTCCTTCAAACCAATATTCCAACCTTCCGGTAGCACTCAACTGAATCAACCAGTGTTTCTTCCAAGGGCCTGTATCTCCAACCCAACTTCTGCAACTTTTCTGAGCTAAGCATTTCTCCATCCCCATCATCAATGAATCTGACCATGTCACAAGTGAATTGATATTAGTAGATCATTGGAAACAAAGAACATACTCAATGTTCGTTCTTACAATGACATATGATGGACGAAACCAACAATCTGCAACACAACCCCTACGGTTTTGGATAATTGTAGTTGGGGTACAAACTTCTTAGCTTATCAGCAAGATCGCATGCTTTAATCATTTGTCCTGTACATATGTAGCCCCCTTCGGCCTCACGCTTCTCATACACCAGAAGCAGTGCTTCAGCTACATCACGCACATCTACTATCATCCTGTCCTTGTTTGCCAATGTTTCATACCCTTCTGAAAAGATACCAGTGCCACAATCAAACAAGTTGCTTGCCTAGGTTACTGTTCCATCATGTCTTGTCATGCTAGTTGAAGCACATGTACCAATCATACAATAAATGCAGAAAAAGAAAAGCAAAACATTTTTTTTTTTGAAACAATGAATAGAGCCCTGGTGATCAATCCGGTGCCTGATCCCAAAAATGCAAGGTCCTAAGAGAATGACGTTGCAATGCCATACCAAGCAACATGGATTGTTAGGAAGGTATAGAAGGACGCACCATTTAGAAGCTTGATGAGGTACAAGCTAATAGCGTTCACAGTGTGTTGAAGGAGGGGCCCGAAAACAACGGTAGGGCAAACAGTCACTACATCAAGGCCAGTGGTTTTAGCAAACTCTATTACCTGCATCTCCGCTTCTGTTTTTTCCAGGCAGTACCAATTCTGCGGAAAGCAGAACATTCACATTTCATACACAGTGGATGACCCTACGTCTAAACACACAAGCTCCAACCTTCAAAACACCAGCGTGGCAGCAACATTAGCAATCAACACCAAAGTTTAGGAAGAAAGGTCATCCAAATGGTAGCTTTTAACTTTAGCAGCTTGAAACAGGTTACATCTCTAGCTTCTACCAATAATGAATCTAAAAAGCAACAGCACTAATCATAAAAGTTGTTTCAGGATACGAAGTCTAGCTACTCACATCGGTTGCTCGACAGTAGTCCTTGTCGGACCAACAAGTCTCATCCTTCGTCCGACCTTTGGGCCAGCCAGGGTTCATGGAGACAGCAGTTCCGGAGGAAACTACAACAACCCTCTTCACTCCAGCCTCAAGACAGGCTCTGAGCACATTCCCTGTCCCATCAACAGCCGTTTGGATCAACTTCACCTAAATTACTCTGAATTAATCAACGCATATACCCAGATGAAACCGAGTCGAGAAAGTCAAGAGAAAGGTAGGTACATGCCTGCGGATCCGAAACTCTGGCGAAGGGAATGGGAGAGGCGACATGGAAGACGCCGCCGCAGCTGGTGGCTGCCCGAGAAATGGAGTCGGAGTCGAGCAAATCGGCCTCGAAGAGCTTCAAGTTGAGGTCGGCATTTTCCAGTTTGGTCAGATGGGCATACTTGTCAGCTCCTGTGAAAGATTGTTGCACAGCCATTAAACCAGTTGAAGCAATAAATTGGAAAACATACATAACTCATCACTAAAGTTTTCTCGTAATAGTCAAGCATGGTCCCTTCCTGATGTATGCTCTTCCTTTCCAGAGTTTTGGTGATAGGTGCTAACCAACCCCCAATGTTATACTGCTTTAATCGGGAGAGTGAGGAGAATCAAAGCGATGGAGAAGAGTATCTGGTTGTTTTTTTTTCTTTTTGAACTCAACTAAAGTCAATTGATTTCTTGCGTACATTGGGGGAAAGAAGAAAGATGGTGTTGGGTTCGAAATTAGAGTATTACCAAGTCGCCGGACGGTGCCGTGGACGGTATGGTGGCTGGAGAGGAGGAGCTTCACAAGTCAGGAGGCGATGAATCCTCCGGCGCCGGTAACGCACGCGCTTTCCTTCGCCGTTGTCATCTCCAAGCTCCAACTATGTTATTATTATTATTATTAGGTTAAATGCCATCAGTTGTTCCTAAACTATATCTCATATTACTTAATTATCTCAAAACTATTAAACATTGGACTAATCGTCTTAAACTATTTAATTATTGCTATTTCATCCAACCGTCAACTAAACTGTTAAAGATTGATGAAAAAGTGGTGCCACATCAGCATCCACATCATTTTTCTATTCATATTTAACGGTTTAGTTAACGATAGGATGAAATATCAATAATTAAATAGTTTAAGGAAGATTGATGCAACATTTGATAGTTTTCGGATAATAAAGCAATATTGATATAATTTAAGAACAACTGATGTTATTTACCCTTATTATTATTTTGGCCTGTGAATTGTGACTCTTGGTTGTGTTGTGGGCTTTGGCCACTGGCCAGTTCGGTTTTTTCTTTTGAAATTTGATGAAGATATATTTTTATCAAAGGATTAATTACACCTTTTCACTTCTGATTCAGAAACATCCACTTTATCTTCTTTTATTTTTTTTTCAATTTTTAAAATCTTAATTTAAATTATTAGTCATCTCTAAAAACTTAAGTTTGTATTGTATTGTAAATAACCCTTTATTAAACTGAGAGTATTATTTACTCTACAGTCGAAAAATAATCTTCTTGACGTATTGTTGTGCCACAAAGCAAAAAAAAAAAAATCCAAAGGCGCCCCCCCTTTTTTTGTTTTTAATTTTTTCACTTTGACTCTTCCATGATATGAGAGCTTATACTACTAAACAAACTAATTTTTCCAACGGTCAAATTACCAACAGTCTGACCATTAGTAATTATCAATGCGTTAGGCCGTTGGTAAAAAAAATTCAAATTTACCAACGGTCAAATACATTGACAATTTACCAACAATCAGACATGTTGATAAATTAGCTATTTTCCAACGGTCAGATTACTAACTCGTTAATACGTTGGTAATTTACCAACTTAACATGTTGGTAAATTACTAACATGCGTGTAAGTTGGTAAATTACCAACGCATTAACGCATTGGTAATCATCGCATCGGTAATCACGTTGGTAATTACCAACGTGCATGTACGTTGATAACTACCAACACGTGTGCATGTTGCGTACACGTTGGTAATTACCAACGCGTTAATGCATTGGTAATCATCGCGTTGGTAACTGTTAAAAATATAATAATAATAATAATAATATTGTGTATATAATTTTTATACTATATATATATATATATATATATATATATATATATCATATATATCATACCTATCATATTTATTTTACAATTTTAAAAAGTAACGTAGTAATATGCATATGAACATATTTTTGCGCATAAATATAATTATTACTATGATACAATATGATACATTAATATAATATGATACATACATACATTAAAAGCCCAAACCTAGCGATAACTTATCTTATATAAAACCTTAACATGTTTCTCTCATACAAACATATTTTTATAGTCAAATTAAAATTAATAGTTTTAATGTATATAATAAACCAATTATCGTATGCAATTCATATAAAAAATTTATATATAAAAAAAACTATAATTTTAGTATATAATTTTAATAAATATAATTTTTCATACATTAATTTAGTAAAATTTAATAGAAATTACAATATTAATCAATTTAATTTTATATATTTTTTTAAACTAAATTGTAGTTTTCAATGGCTCCGCGTTGGAAACTGCTTTATTTTTTAAATGGGTAAAATTCACCATGGGTCACCTAGCTTATTTTTTTGTCCTATCCGGGTACCTTACATTTATTTTGTCCTAACAAGGTACCTTTCCTCCTATTGCGCATCCTGTTCAACTACTTTCCGTCAAATTGGTCGTTAAATTGGATGGAAAATGATGAAGTGGCATTAAATAATACTAAAATAAACTTAAAATAACAACTTCGGTCCTCAAACTATTTCAATTACTAATTCTAACCCTTAAAATTTCACTTAAGCCAATTCTATCCCTCTCATCCCGTCGGCTGGGGCGGCGCTACCTCCCAAGGGACCGGCGGCCCAGCCGGCATCGTCCCACGGCCCGGCAGCCGTCGTTTCAGCCCGGTGGCTTACTCGGAAAGCTCCGACAGTCGCGACTTTTCCGGCGACGCTATTGCTGTCAAACGGCAACAAAAATATATGCGTTTTGTTATGATCACAATGGAACAATTCCTTTTGATCAATTTCGCACACATAACACTTAATTTCAAAAATAAGTGTTAGGGTTCTTGAACTTTTTCATGAACCCACATTCGAAACGAATCAAAATTCAAACCAGTTGAAGCGAAATCAAGCCTCCAAACCATGGGGCTATTAACCTTCGGCCTTGATGCTACGAAACCGAGCCATCCACCGGTGACTTTCACGGACGGTGGTGGCCGGGGAGTCACGGGATCAAATCGAGCAATTTTGGTTAGTTTCAAAAACTCAACCAGATCTTTTTTTTCTCAAAAACAGAGTTATTTTGGTGTATCCATGTTCTCAACAGAAATCCAATAACATCGAAACAACAAGAACATTCAAAACAGGTAAGGATTCAGATCCGTGTGGGTTTTGTGTGTACGTGTTCATCATATGAACAGTACATGAAAATCAAGAAAATAAATTTTAAGGGTTAGAATTAGTAATTGAAATAGTTTGAGGACTGAAGTTGTTATTTTAAGTTTATTTTAGTATTATTTAATGTCACTTCATCATTTTCCATCCAATTTAACGACCAATTTGACGGAAAATATCTGAACAGGATGCGCAATAGGAGGAAAGGTATCTCGCTAGGACAAAATAAAGGTAAGGTACCCGGATAGGACAAAAAAATAAGCTAGGTGACCCATGGTGAATTTTAACATTTTTTAAATATTTGAAAAAGTTACCAACACGCCGACGTATTGGTAACTGTTAAATATATAATAATAATAATATTGTGTATATAATTTTTATACTACATACTCCTTCCGTCCCATAAATTTTGATATATTTGACTTTTTGTTGTATTTTGACTAAATTTTATTCATATTATTGTTTGTTAAAAAAAATCAAAAAAAATATATTTAGAAACTACATATCTTGAATTATCATTCATATACAAAGATTTTGTATTTATATATTAAAATGTTGAAAATAAAAAATCATAGATTAATTGCCAAAAACAAATGGAGCAAAACTTTTGGGACGGAGGGAGTATATGTGTATATATATATATATATCATATATTTTTGAAAGTAAAGTAGTAATATGCTTATGAACATATTTTTGCGTATAAATATATATCATAACATATATTATAACATATGATTTGTATCATAATACATATAAATATAATATAATCATAAATATGTGTATGTGGAAGCCCAAAAATCCCAAAAAAACCCATAATCTAAACCTCTAACCCTAACCTAACCCATATAAACAGCCTAACTATTTAACTTCTCCCCACACTCTGCCGCCTCAATTCTACTCATTCTACTCTCGTCTGTTTCTCTTCCCTCCCTGCCTCCTCACTTCTCCACACTCTCTGCGTCGTCTGTTTTTTGCCCCCTCGTCTCTTCCCCTTCTTCGTCGTCCATTATCTCTCTTCCATCATCCCTCCTCCCTCTGCTGTCTTCCCTCTGTCGTGTTTCCTCCATCCTCCATTTCCCTTTGTCGCGTCTCCTCCGTTAATCATCTCCCGCTCTCTTCCGTCTTTCCTCCGTCCTGTCGCCTCTTCTCCACCATTCTCCCTCCGTGTGTCGTTACCCCAGCCTCCGCGACTTGCCGCCTACGCCAGATGCCAGACGCCTGTTGGGTACGCTGCCGACGTCTCGACTCCTCACCTCCTCACCGCCCCGACTCCCTGATTTTCGTTTCCATTGTATTGGTTTTGTTGTTTGATTTTCCAAATCTATTGTTTGATTATGGATTTGATTTTCATTTTATGAATTGTTAGTTAATATTGTGGTTGCTTTTGGTTGTTTAATTTTCCATTTGTTTGATTTTCATTTTATGAATTTCTGTAATTTGTTAAATTTTGTGAATTTTTAGTTCATTTTTTTGATATTTTTTATTTTTCACGTTTTGAAATTATGTTGAATTTTTTTGTTAATTTTAAACTTTTTTATTAAATTTCAGTTAGCTTTTATGAGTTTCTGTAAATTTTTTCAATTTTGTGAATTTTTAGTTATTTTTTAAAATTATATATTTTTGAATTTTTATTGCATTATTAAATTTTTTGTGTACTAATAAAATCTTAATTATATAATTTTAATATTATTTTTAGTCAATATAAAATTTAGTAAATATAATTATTTTTACTAAATATAATTTTTATTGATTATTTTTCAGTTTTCTTAATATTAATTTATGTAATAATATGATCTTAGTTATATAATTTTAAAAAATATAATTTTTAGTGAATATAACGTATAATTTAAATATTACGTATTTTATTATTATTTTTTTTAAAAAGCAGTTTCCTACGGGTCCTCGTTGGTAACTACTTTACTTTTTTTTTTTTTAATTTTAACTTGATTACCAATGCACATCACATTGGTAAATTTACCAACGTGTGTGCATGTTGGTAATTATCAATGCATGTGCACATTAGTAATTTGTTCGTATGTTGGAAAACATAGCTTGTGTATGACTGTTAGTAATTATTAACTTGCGTGTTACCAACATGCACACGTTGGAAATTACCAATGTGTTAGTGTTGTGCCCAAAAAGCCAATCATGAGATGATTGTATTTTTGCACATTGAGTCATGATATTTTATTGAGGCATTAATCCAGCAATTATGTTTGTTATTTTGTTTCTGCGTAACGTAATAAATATAATTGTAACTCTAGAATAATGATATTCTTAAACGTCTCTAGTATAGTATTATTGTGGAGCGGGTTGCAATAATACATAATGACTAGCATATGTGGAGACTAATATGAGATATGTAGTCTACATATAGGTACAAGTTGGAGAACTTGTGTACTGGACCGACCCACCATGGGAATACTTTA
Organism: Aquilaria yunnanensis; assembly: GCA_039654915.1. NCBI lineage: Eukaryota > Viridiplantae > Streptophyta > Magnoliopsida > Malvales > Thymelaeaceae > Aquilaria > Aquilaria yunnanensis. Next base: position 81,107,310 of record CM077593.1, read on the forward strand.
TAGATCGTTATATAAGTGTCATAAGTGATTCTCATAGTGATCATGGTATATGTAATCCTTCGACCTAAGATCATCAAGATTGCTTACATGTGAGTCACATACTTTGATACTTTCCTTTGTTGCTCGTAACTGAGTGAACTTGAAGGATGTCATTGGGTATGTCACATATCATGCGGAGGGATTTGTATGATCAAGATGAGATTTGTCCTTCCTATGTAACGGGAGTGATATCTTTGGGCCCCTTGATAGAGTGAGACTTAGAAAATGCATGGTCATGCTCGGATGAGTTGATATACGATATCAATGTCATCAGTTTAAGTTAGTCAACTCGATAATCAAGAAACCAAAGATTGGGCTATACGAGAGTGACACATTCCATGTCTCGTGCTTAGTCTTGATATCTTGGACAAAGGGACAATGGCATATATCGATGATGATCATAAAGGTTTAGTCGAATCACCGACAATCTTGTCACTTGGGTAGCAATGATGTGTTGCTAGATACCGCTCATTGCTTATGATCATAAATGTGATTTATGATCATTGCCAACGTGGTAAGAGCCTATTGGGTTGCACACATAGAGCTATTTGGATCATTAGAGTGCATGGGCTAATAATTTGGGTTTTGGTTTCACAATAATTTCGTATTAATAATAGGCCCAATAGTTGAGCCATTATTAAGCCCGAAATTAAAACATAATTGGATTAGGGCTTTGAAACCCATTAAGCCTGGAAGTTGAGTCTCACTATAAATACAACTTCTAGTGAGAAATTCGCAGGTCTCCTTGCCCTAGCATCCCAAAAGGATAGCTGCATTCTTCTCTTGCAATTTCTTGAAGGACGCAAGCTAGCACTGTGAGCGCAAGAGAAACGCATCTGCCGGGACGTGGTGGAAGCGTGGTGATCCCGAGAGGCTCGTGTGGATACTATAGAGAGCCTGAACACGTTAACTGTTCAGGTTTTGTGATTTGACTCTACAGTTGAGTGAGAGATCTTAACCGAAAATTAGGTATGAAAATTTTCGAACAACCGGTTTACCCCGTTTCACTTGGATCCTGGAGGGTTTCGGTTAAATTCTGCTACGCTGTTTGGCTCCCGAAACCCAACAGTTTGAAGAGTCTATTGTTGGTCCGTTTAATGATATTCTCAAAGGTCCCTGGTCTAGTATTATTGTGGAACGGGTTGCAATAATACATAACGACTAACATATGTAGAGACTAATATGCGATAAGTAGTCTACATATGGGTACAAGTTATATGAGTGTCATAAGTGATTCTCATAGTGATCGTGATATATGTAGTCCTTTGACCTAAGATCATCAAGGTTTCCTACATGTGAGTCATATACTTTGATACTTTCCATTGTTGCTCGTAACTGAGTGAACTTGAAGGATGTCATTGGGTATGTCACATATCATGCGGAAGGATTTGTATGATCAAGATGGGATTTGTCCCTCCTATGTAATGAGAGTAATATCTTCGGGCCCTCTGATAGAGTGAGACTTTGAAAAATGCATGGTCATGCTCGGATGAGTTGATATACGATATCAATGTCATCAGTTTAAGTTAGTCAACTCGGTAATCAAGAAACCAAAGATTGGGCTATACGAGAGTGACACATTCCATGTCTCGTGCTTAGTCTTGATATCTTGGACAAAGGGACAATGGCATATATCGATGATGATCATAAAGGTTTAGTCGAATCACCGACAATCTTGTCACTTGGGTAGCAATGATGTGTTGCTAGACACCGCTCATTGCTTATGATCATAAATGTGATTTATGATCATTGCCAACGTGGTAAGAGCCTATTGGGTTGCACACATAGAGCTATTTGGATCATTAGAGTGCATGGGCTAATAATTTGGGTTTTGGTTTCACAATAATTTCGTATTAATAATGGGCCCAATAGTTGCGCCATTATTAAGCCCGAAATTAAAACCTAATTGGATTAGGGCTTTGAAACCCATTAGGCCTGGAAGTTAAGTCTCACTATAAATACAACTTCTAGTAAGAAATTCGTAGGTCTCCTTGCCCTAGCCTCCCAAAAGGATTGCTGCACTCTTCTCTTGCAATTTCTTGAAGGACGCAAGCTAGCACTGTGAGCGCAAGAGAAACGCATCTGCCGGGACGTGGTGGAAGCGTGGTGATCCCGAGAGGCTCGTGTGGATACTATAGAAAGCCTGAACACGTTAATTGTTCAGGTTTTGTGATTTGACTCTATAGTTGAGTGAGAGATCTCAACCGAAAATTAGGTATGAAAATTTTTGAACACCCGGTTTACCTCGTTTCACTTGGATCCTGGAAGGTTTCGGTTAAATTCCGCTGCGCACGTACATATTTTTTTACCGTTGGTAGCAGATTTACAACGTATGGTTTATCAACGCGCATTTACTAAAGGCTATGTGTTAAAAATTCAAATTTATCAACATGCAACCGTTGGTAAATGCGCGTTGGTAAACGACATAATTTTAGTAGTAGGACAAATGTTAACCAGCTAATTAGATGCGAAAGCAAACAAAAATGAACTATACATTGAAATGTTAACTTGTGAGCACAGATTTATACAAGTTAACCAACTACTACAATATTAGATCTAGACATATCTAGAAGGAATTTAAAAAATATACTTACATATTTATATTCCCACTAATTTTTTCCTCTTTATCATCATCATTATTAACATTCTCATAATTCCAATTATAGTAGTAAAAGAAAAACAATTATTTTCATGCCTTAGAAAACTTGCTATTCACCTCAACACCTAGGGGTGAGCATTCGGTTATTTCGGTTTAAACCAAACCGAAATAATCGATTTTGTTTGGTTTCGGTTTTAAGATAGTAACAAACCGAAATAACCGAATTAATGGGGGAACTGATTTGGAACCGAACCGAAATATTTCGGTTCGGTTCGGTTCCAACCAAATTAACCGAAAAGCCTGCAGGTGTTGCAATCTAAAGAGGGCAAAATAATTATTGGAACACAGCCATACTAGTGAACAATATAGCAACAGAACACGAGGACAAAAAATTCAAGTTACAAAAGAAACACTTATAAATTTTAAACACAATGGAACTATGAAAAGATTAACAAACAATGAACCTTGTCTTAAAAACAAGCAAGTATTTATAAAATATATGCTTTTTTGAAGGTATCGACTCTATGCCTTTCGAGATTGACTGATTGCTGGAGACGATCAGATGAGCGCAGCGGCGGTGATTGACTGATTGTTGGAGACTAGAGTGGGAAAGTGGAGACGAGCGAGGCGAGTTGCGACCGACGGAGAGTCCGAGACGGCGCCGCGAGACAATCAGATGAGCGCCGCTGCTGCGGCTCAACTTGCAAAGGGCCAGCCAGCCAGGTGCAGAACTGCAGAAGGGTGGGTGGGTGCGGTGGTGGTGCCTGGCAACCTCAGTGCCTCTGCCCCCTCAATGCGACAAAGGTAACCTGTGGGTGTGGCCCTGTGCCGTGATTCGTGAATCCCGTGTAGTGTACACATTCGAAGGGGTAAAGGGCCAAAGGCCCAAAGAGGATGAGTAACCGGGTAGGGCCGTAGGGGTAGCTTAGCTGGGTAAGGTTTTATGGCCCAACATCAAATAGAAAACGAAAAATGGGCTAAAGCCCAAAATATGTAATTCGGTTATTTCGGTTACTAAAATAACCGACTTATAAAACCGAAACCGAAATTGCCTTTATTCGGCTTTCACCGAAACCGAACCGAAATACCGAAATAACCGAACCGAATTTTCAAAATTTTTCGGTTTTTCGGTTTGACCCGAATAGTGATCACCCCTATCAACACCCCCCACTTGTTCAACTATTGTTGAGCTATTTTTTCGATATCAAACTGATTTCTCAATAAACAAATTTTAATCTAGCCAATTTCTCATCTATCTTTCAAATTTGCGGTTAAATCCTTCAATTGTTCGCAATCAAATGCTAGGAAACTTATTTATAATAGATAATACTATAAAAGAAATGATGCAAAAATTCTAATTATCTCCCTATTTGAGTCATTGTCTAAAGGACACAATGGCCGAGGAAAAATTTTCAGACAAGCCTAACTTATTTTCATCATGCCCCTAACCTAGATTGTGATGTCTTCTTCTATTACTGACGGTGACAATGTTTCTAGATGGTGAACCATAATTGAACCATAATTTTCTCCCGCCACCGCCTCCTCCAAATGATGTTCCCGGTAATGAAGCTGGCAACTGCAAACGATGTTTCTGGCAATAATGATACCATCACATTAGGGAAGAGATCATGATTCTTCATCTTCTCCGGCCATCTTCGTCTCCAAACGACATTTCTAGTGACGACAACACCATTGCACTAGAGTCAACCCTAATCGAAGCCGGTGGTCATCATTGCAACAAATCAGACCAATGCTTTGGTTATAATGATGTGTGTAAAGAATTATTGAAATGTGTTTAATGAATTATTTAAATAAGTTTAAACAATAATAGAGGTAGCTTTTTTACTGTAAACTGAACTCAAATTTGTCTCTAAAGAAGCATATAGATGTATTATGTCACTATCAATACGCGCCTAGCTTTTGCTGATGCCTATAAAGTGGATTCACACACCGACAGATTAGTTCAAATGTTTTTGGCATATAATCCAGACACTTTAATATTTTGTTTTAGACACACATCTTTACTTCTATAATTTGTGATACGATAGTCTATATTTCCAATAATATTATAGTGTTTATAAAATGTATAGAAATATCCAAATGTTATTTTAAACACATCCGCTTATTATTTTAGACATTTTTTTTATTGTTTCGGACACATCTATGTTTTTTAATTACTTTTGATTTTCATACCCATTACAATGTCATATTTTTAAAGTATATAGATACATAGACTTTTAGCATAAGCTTCAAACACTTCAAGATATCATTTTGGACATATCTTCCTTTATTGATAACTTCAAAGACTAAAAAGGGGAGTTATGGCCAACAAGATCTAAAAATGTGGATGGCACTAAGGATGTAAACCAAACAAACCTTTATTAGATACCTTGAGTTCAAACTGGATTTAAGACTTATCAAGTGAAGCCTTATTGAGCTCGAAGCTAGAAAACAAGCCCATATCTTAAATGGCCAAACTCGAGCTTGGAATTACCTAATTCCTTTTGTTAAGGGGCATAGTAATACTATAATAATAATATATATAATACTTCAATTATCTAGATAATCAAAGAGTTCTTAGTTTAAATCATTAAATAATAAACATAATAAATTCTATAAAGGCTATTCATTCTAGTCTAATGGGGTTTTGGGAGCAAGCTCAAGCCATTTTTAAGCCGAGCTCGAACCTAAAAATTTAGGCTTAAACAATTTAAGCCCAAACCCAGGTGGTACCAATAGTTTAAGGAGCTGATCTCGAGTTCAATGGGCTTAGACTCCTAGCCCCTTTACACCCCTTGATGGCGAGATCTAAACACTACCAATGACCAGCACGATTTGGAGACAATAAAGATCACGAGCGGCGGCTGGTGAAGTGTAAAATTAGACGTCTGATACAATAACCACCTCTTTTATTGGTACTCCAAAAATGTCCAAAATCAAGTGAATAGCTATAAGACAAACGTACATGAACAGCCATTTTCATCCCCAAGAATTTAGCTATGCTAATTTTTGTGATGTCATAACAGTATTTTGTAGTTTTCAATATATAGCGCATGCACTAATGTCGCGTATTGTATTATATGATTACAGGCATGGCTACCTATAAATCAGCTAACAATTATGAGTTGATAGTACAAACAAGGGCAACACCCCCAGCCAGCCCCTCCTCCATCACTGACATGCTATACAATCAAATCATGAAAAGGAGAAACCCTCCAGCAGAAAGAAAACATGCTGGACAAGTGCAACCCTCATAACTTGACCAATTCCTTTCAAGACAAAAACAGTTCTTGTGACTCCATGGGCGAGGCCCAGTACTGCAACAGTGATTCTACCGTCAACCTTCTTGTTGCACTCAGCATCGAAATGAAAAATCGGCACCCATCAATTTTGTATTCTTCAAGCGGATTCCTGTGCCCAAAGCTTCTCACATTCACCTGTCAAAACTGCAGCATGAGAATTTATGCTGACAAGTTAGAATGGTAGCAACTTGACAGATGCAATACCGCAGAACTCAGCCTGTTCATGTTCACGAGGTGATCTCTCCAGAAGCAGTCCAGTGATTTTACAAGCACTGCTCTCTGCATTCCCACGGGAAAAAAAAAAAAAAAAATTCAGCTGAACCGCATCTTAAATATTAAAAAAGTACATGAAATTTACACCAGACCTAAATGACATGATCACCTATTGAGACATGGATTTCTGTTGCCTTATTGTGCTGCTAATTTACCATAGGAAACATGACTAAGACCACAGGAACTAAGCACATAAGACAAGCACCTCACCTCAATTTCTTTTACATATGTGTCAACATAACCGGACTCTTGTACAGCAGCCAAGTAGGAAGTAATCAAAAGGTCTCCAAGGTACTTGCGGAGAACATTTGTGGTTGACCGGTACTTCCCACTCCTACTTAAAAGAAACAATCATAAGCACCAACCTTTCACAATTTTGAAGAGAAACATGTGTAAGGTACTCAGTATACTAACTTTGTTGAGTCATCAGAGCAGATATCAAGCCAGCGTCTGAAGGAAGAAATCTTCCCACGGATTCCCCTGAAGACATCTGGAGGCTTTGGAAGGCCTGGAAGTTGAATGTTATTGACTTCTATAACAACTGCTTCATGTAGATGCTCCAGAGATTTCAGCAATGCTTCCTCATTGATCACCAGAAGTGAGTCTACAAAAGTTTGTTATATATGAGAAACCATTTCAACCATATTATTTTCACCTGTTGGATAACCACAATTCATAAATGTGGCCTAACCATAATATAAAGCCAAAAGAAAACCTTTGACCTCACCCTTTAAACAACAAACATAAAACTCACCATCCAATAGCTTCCCTGCAATTGTAAAGAACTCTTTCAACACCTTAGACAAGCTCCAGTGCCTTGGGTGCTGTGGCAATAAATGTAGTTAGTTGAAAAAATAAAGGACAGGCTCTTGACACCATTTACGAGGACAACTTTGGTACCTTCTGAGGATCAACATTTGCAAAAACAATTTCATCAACCACTGCTTGCATGTACCTAGAAATCAGTTTAATAAAAAATAGACATAAGAAACTCTGGACAATGGCCAAGAGAGACATCTAATGCAAGTAAAAACAGTGCACAGAAACTTGGTCCATACATCAGTTTAAAAACATAAAATGTTATGCTGAGAACTTGTGAAGGAGGACACCTCAAAGTAGTTGAGTTTGAGGAACATGATTCATATAACCAACATCAACTGTTAGAAATTGAGTTGGGTAGATAAACTAACCAAGTAAGCAAGGACTATTTGTAACTCTATCTAGCAAGAGTGGAGGCAAATGTTTAAATGTACTAAGAAACATACGCTAAACAATATCACTGTAATTTATAGTAACCCTCATGTAACGAACACCTACTACCTAGAAATTCATTAGAATAACAGAGTAGATAAATAAGAAATCAGTACTTATCCAGGAAGCAGGACTATTTGTAACTCTGTCTATAAAAAAAAAAAGCATGAACTCATAGATTTAATCAACTTTAAAGATTGGGGTGTGAACTTCGTGCTACTAACACCAATGTACATGGACTAAGGAGCAATATGATGATGATGACAATGATTTCTATCAAAAGCAGAAACAAATGCTTAGATGTACTAAGAGACATGCTCTAATTAATATCCCTGCAGTTTATGATGATCATCTTAGCTGTGGCAAAGAAAGAGTGGGCCAAGTTGCTAACTCCTAAAATAACAATTATTTGTAGCTCTATCTAGCAAAAGTGGAAGCAAATGTTTAAATGTACTAAGAAATATGCTCTAAATTGCTCTAAACAATATCTCTGGAAGTTATAGTAACCCTCATGAATCCAACACCTACTACCTAGAATTTATTAGATTAACCAAGTAGATAAATCAGAAATCAATGTACTTATCCAGGAAGCAGGAATATTTGCAACTCTATCTATCAAAAACAAAGGCATGCACTCATAAGTTTAATTAACTTTAAAGAGTTAATTGATGGTTTTAACTTCATGCTACTAATCCCAACGCAAATGGAAAACAAAGCAGGATGATGATGATGATGTCAAAAGCAGAAACAAATGCTCAGATGTACTAAGAGACATGCTCTAATTAATGTCTCTGGAGTTTGCAAGTTCAAGCATCTAACTCTCACAAGTTGGCCATTTCGAACCAATTTCCATGTGCTAACTTGAGGGAGACTCTCGGACAGTGTTGTCTTCCACAATGAAGATATTACAGAGCAAATCAGCTATCAAGATTCAGGCAACCAATTTATAGTTTGATCAGCAGCTTAAAAAGGCCAAACTCCACCAAAGCTGTTGGACAAAGATATGGTTGCACATAATCAATGCAGCTAGGCCCGACTAGTTTGAAATGAAAGCTTTATTGCTTGATTGATTTTTTTATGCCTTTATTCTTAAAATGTTATAAAAGCTTTATGTAGTTCAGGTATCACATAAGGTGATTACAACAGCAAGATTCTATATAATTCAAGGACAGGAAAATAGAAAGGAGAAAAAAAAAAGGTCCCGTCATCTACCCAAAGCATGAATTGAATAGTTTTTTTCTTTTTTATATATCAGAATCCAGGGGAACTGACAATATTGACTTCCTACACCCACAGTCATCATAATTCAAAGGCAAGCATACAAGAACTAGAGGAACTCACTGGAATATGTGAGAGGAACAACTATCACCATCACCTGTCAACAATGACTGCCTAATCCCATAGACATGCTTCCTCTGAACCTGGAAGAGAAAAGCTTGATAATCAGAAAAAGTCTGACAACCCATAGCCAATTTTTCATTTTGGATAGTCATTCCTCAACTTTAAAATAAACTGGCTTTCCCTCATAACTTCACAAAAACAAAATGGTTAAAACTGGCTTCTCTATGAGAAACTCGATTTAGTCTCAACCATTAATCAATTTCTTCCACAATAAGGAAGCATAGCGTTGCTAGAAAAGAAAAGCAATTCAGCTAGTACTAGTCAGAGAATCCAGTAACTACAGATCTTACATTATAATAAAAATTACTGATACAGGTATTACTGGGATCTTGAGAAGATTCAGACATAGAACTAAGGTATACCTAAAACATCCTACTGGCTGCATGTGATGCAAAACTGAAGAATAGGAATTGTGGTACGGCCGTAACAACAGGGAGAGGGTGAATATGGTTGTAGCAGTGATTTACCCAATACCTTAACCTAACAGTTAAAGCTTATGCTTAGTAACAGAATAAAGTTACCCCAGGACCCAAACTCGAATCTGCACTCTCCATTGGCCTAGCCCATATGTATGAAAAGAAAGTGGATGTAGTGTTTTCAAGAAATTTCAATGCAGAAGTAGGATTCAGACAAAGGAAACAGGAAGTTAAACGTCAGACACTCCAGCCAAGGATTTCTAAGCATCAAGCAAAGGTATAGATTGCATATCACAGTAAGAAAGTATGATGTTCCCAATAATTTTACTACTAAAAGAATTACATTATTGTCATTATATAGAAAACAGTCAATTTAAAAAAGCTAGAAAAGAATGAAATATCACAATTTTTTACACATGTCAAAGTTGTGGAAAAGAAAGATTGCGATTCATTCTTAATTTCTTATCTAGAATGTAACAAATAAAACGCCATATAAGAAATCTGATCTACTATGCTAATGGATACTCCATATTCGGAAATTAGGAAACATTAGCAAAGAGGAGGATGGTGCGGATGAGTGGAAATGCCACAAGAGATAGAAATAGAAAGGACATTTGATTAGGTAAAAATAGGCCTGGTTGAGGCTGAAGTTAGTGAATTTTGCCCTAAATGGTTTGAAATATCCAACACAAATCAGTAGTCCTGCCAATTCATAGAAGTGGCAGGCAAGAGGAGGCACGATACGGGGAAGAGAAAATTGTAGACCTTGACTTATTTAGGTTGCAGTAATAAAAAAAAAAAATTTCTGTTACATGGGTTATATAGGAACTTGCCTCTGACAAGCAGAATAGAGAAGCCTGATCAAAATAGCCAACCTAACTAATTTCAGATTGAAGCTTAGCTGATTGGTGGATTGACTTACACAACTAGCACGGCAAGCATATTAATCACCCCAAAACCATAGGCAAAACCTAGCACGAGAAGTAAGACTCTTTGGACAAGAATTTCCCAACAGATCGATTGATTGACTAAAAGACCACAAATCAAGCACATAAATAACTCTTCGACCATAAGTGGGACCTAAGACACTTGAAATGAATTTTCAAGGATATGGAAAATCATCTAAATATCCTAATTCTTGAAAATTACCCAAATATTATCATCTTAAAGAACAAACGAACAAACTCAAAATAAGACCAGACTCGAAAAAAGGGCAATAATCAACACTGATCTAGAAAGCAAGATTGACCAAGAATCACAAACCAAATTCTTTCTTTAACCTGATATGATAAGGGTCATTATGCATTTTCATCTTACATCAACATGACTTCTTTCTATGACTTCAAAATACCACAGAATCAATTATCATTCTAAATGACGTACCTCTAAAACTTCGTCAAACTCGACCAGACTTTTCCTTGTATTGAAGAAGTATTTCTCCGCATTTATTTGCAGAGCCAAAAGCTGGAAAAAAATTGTCACTCTAGTTAGTAGCAACAAGATTATGATTACAAGTAAAAGCATTGATGGATAAAAAATGATGTGGGAATAGGTCACAATGCATGTGAGCTAAAACATCACCTGCTTAACAATTGCATCACCTTCAATAGGCATATCCTCATCATTTGTAATTCTTGAGATAAGTTTCACAGCCCATTCAACATCAAAATTGAACTTTTGAAACATCTCATCTTGCAAGCTACATGAAGAGGGAGATAATATAACAAGACATGAATGTGTGTATGTGTGTGTATAAAACACAAGCATTGCCATGTGAAAAAGAGAAAAAGGATGAAAAAGCAATGGGGTCAGAAAGAAAGAACATAATAACAACTAGCAGAGGTGATTACGGTAGTTAATACAGCACCTAAAGTACACTGATTAATCCCACACCCCAATTTTTTTTTTAAGTTAAAATAATAAAGATACTTCAGATTTGAGGCATCAGGAGTGTTAACATGCCACATGATGAACCACCTCTTAACAAGAAAATAGAACGAGTTGATCAAAGAATCAACAATCAATTTATGGAGCCTCAATCAGACACAAATAGGAGTCAATATCTTGGAGAAGTGTTAGACTATACCATTCGAAACACTTGTCCTATATATGATTTAAGTAGATGGTTTTAGTGTTGTTTCAATGCACCTTCTTTTTATCGTAAAATGTTTTTGGATAAAAAATCACAATAAGTTACATGATTTAACATGACATGTCTTAGCTCAGTAGCGGAGCCAGTATTCCCACACCAGGGGGAGCAGAAATGCATCATAGCCCCTTACGAATTCATGTCATAAAAGAGAAAACAAGTGTAATAAAAGACACATGACATATAATACAAACTAGCACTTCATAAAAATAAAAAAAATACAAACTAGCACAATTTTCATTAACTTCTATAATTACAAAAAGGCAAAATGAGCACATTTGCCACTAATGTTTATGAGAGAGAGTAATTTTACCACTAAACTTTTTTTTGTTGGCAACTTTGCCATTAATCTTTTGAAAGGTGCAAATTTGCCATCAATGCTTTGTGTTCGAAGCAAGTCTACCACAGCAATTAAAATTGCTTACATAACAAATGTGAAAAAATGAGAAAAATGCAAGTTTCAATTGCAAATTTTTTTTACCTAACACCTTGGCCCATAATTTTATGAATCTATCCTATCATCTTCGCTCCAGCAACCCCATGTACCCTTCACCATCCTCCACCCTTTCCACCACCAATGCTACCTCCACTATTTCACACATCCCAACAACGCTCCCTAGAACAAACCCTAATCAAATAAAGTTCAACTGATAATTCTAGAATAAATGATTGATGGCAGCAATAGTGGAGGGTTGTTCGACGATAATGAGGAAGGTGAAAATAAGAAAGCTCGTCAATGGGGGTGTGTGGTCAAAAACAGGGTTTTGACTCATTTTAATGTTGTGAAAGGTTTGGATAGCTAAGGATTAAGGAAAAAACTTTTAGGGACTAGTTTAAGAATTGTGTCATGGAATATTCTCTTAACAAATAGAATATTCCCATCATTTAACAGCCGGTGGCAAAATTGCCACGACAAAAACGTTAATGGCAAATTTGCCCGCAAAACAAAGTTCAATGGCAAAATTACCCTCCCCCATAAACTTTAGTAGCAAATTTGCCCCTTTTGCCATTACAAAAATCAATCTTATTTTGATGGCACAATATTCACTACTAATTCTTCTGTTATAATTGCAAAGAATTACATGTCAATTGCTTTTCTTTCAAATGATCTACAAACTATATTTAAAATAAAACAGATTATGTAAAAAAATTATGTGTTTAACGAAGCATATACAATACCAAAATTTTGATGATTTCATCTAAACTTGAGTTCTTTATTTCTGTACCAAAAGGAAGTTACAGAAGATTAGCAATGATCAATATTTAATTTGGTACACTGTAAAGAGCTTTGGCAATTAATCGGAGAATTTGGAGCATTGAAAAGATGGACTCCAATGGACTTGAACTCAAGACCGAAGAATTGGGAAAAATGCCCTTTTCCACTCCACTGAAGGCTTGGAGACACCTAATGAGTTCTAAATAAAAATTAGTTTGACAAAATACAAGTCAGAGACAAACCTATTTGAGTAAATTGATCACTTTCAAAAGCATATGACAATTTAAAAACCAACTAAACTCAAGAAATTTATGTGAAAGTTTTGCATTGAGATATATCCTTAATCCAAAAATTTTGTTGAGTGCCCCTCCGCCTCAAATTACTACAGAGCTCTGCTTAGCTCTCTTTGTTTTCTTTTGGTTAACGAAGCTATTCATTATGAGTCTATTACCTGTTTAATAAGCTTGCATGTGAGAATCTGCTACACGATGATTCTGAATTTTTTTTTTTCACTCGACATAGAAGTTAGTAGTTTCTTGTGACTGTGTTCAAGATAGGCCTATCCACTTCATCGCCGCATACTTTGCTTAAAATCTTTAACATGGCATTAGAAGTAATCATTCCATGTAAACTCATCCGTTTCTGTGATTTTGTCCCAATATCATGTTCAGGTTCTAAGTTTATGATTAGTCTTTTCAGTTTCACATGCTAAGCCCAATTGTCTATGGAGCACTTGAGGGGAAGGTTAGATAAAGCTTGTTATCGCTCTTTCCTATGAGCTGAAACTTTTAGGACTAGCAATTTTGGCTACATCAAACCATGAAGGTATAATCAATTGGCACAATACATAAAATAAAATTCTTACAAAATAATATGTAAAACAGAATAAATTAATATAAAAACTGGCACAATACCTCACCATAAATCGTGTCGATCCAGGATCTCCTTGCCTGCCAGCTCTGCCACGAAGCTGCAAATTATTTGGCACAGAGAAAATATTATAATATTATCTGATAGTGCCTAAACAGAACCTCAAGGAAGCAAGGATCACACTCTATCCCTAAATGAGCATTTAGCTATTATGCAATAGAATATGTACACCCCCCACAAAGGAATAAAATTAAATTTAACCAAATAAGGTAGTATTCAATTATTTATTACCATAACTAAATGGGAGAATCGGCTGCTCTTATACAGTTTAACACTAATGACATGTTGCATGCCGGGACCTTATAAAGCACTCACCAAACATGCTTCATGCAACCAGAGTTCTGAATGGCATCACCAAATGTTTTTGCATTGTTCTTTCTCTTGGAATGTGTGGTCTGAATAGTTCTTTGTCACGCAAGAAAGTTAGGGTTGTCCCACCATTAACGTTCTGGGATCATCTTTCTTTAGCTTTGTGAGACAAGAAGCAAAATATGGATGTGCCATATTATCTACCTTATGTTACATTTGGTTGGAGAGGAATGCCAAGACCTCTAGGTATGTGTCATTCATACAAGTTACATTGGCATAAAATAGACCCAGCTTCCTTATGGGTCTGAAACTTTTGGGTGTATTGAAGGTGCCTCAATCTTGACATGACCAGGAATCAGGAAGTCGCTTCACTGTCAGGTTTATTCTGACACATACAAGGAAGCGACCCCCAAAACATCACAATGGCTTACAACTTTTGTTCATGATTCTTAGTTAATTTCCTTATAGCTAGGCATTTATATTAGGTTCATGGGAGTTTAGTGACTCAAGCCTAGTTTGGCCTTATTTTTATTAATTTTAAAACAAAGCTGTACTGTCAATTGTCCATATCTTTGGGAATTTCACAATCTAACCAAGGTCCCTTATTTTGAGTTTCTAGATTTCCTTTAGAATACCCCAATTGCTCTAAATAATACTTGAATTAATAAGCTGGTTTTAGTTGTCAAACTAAGGCTAAAAGTAGTGGATGATGAAAACATGGGGCTGTGATTGTGTGTTAGGGTGGGCCATTAAGAAAACTCAGACAGCAACCTCACTTGGCGGGAATGATTTCCTAGAAAATATGGGTAAGGTATTTCCCTAGGTAGATCTATGGGAACAAAAGTTCTATGGGAACGAAAAATAACATTTTATACCAATCATAGGAAAGTAAACTTTCCCACTCTTTCATTCCCAGGAATCCCCCTTAGGCTTTAAGAGTTATTTATATAGATGCCGGTTAGTTTCAAAGTCTTACTAATAGGCTTTCATATTGTAGAAGGCATAGAAAGAAATTATACACAGAGCCTATAATTCCATCAATAATGATTTGAGTATCATATCATCCAAAAACCATGGAGTGTTAAGGTTTCTTAGACAACTTAACATATTATAAGCCAAACTACGAGTATGTTTTTGTAAACAGTATGTTTATGTCTGCACGCATGCATGAATCAGTTTCCTGGCAGGGGAAGCAGTACCCCATCAGTCCTGACCCAAATAAGACTCTTTGCCCACTTAGTTATACCCAGAAACATGCTTTCTCTGTTTGCATCAGATCCTCAAGACTCAACCTGCCTCGGGCTAGAATGTACCATTTTTTTTTTAAGAAAATAGATTGGGAAATACAGATATCCAGCAGTATCAGCTCAAAATCCAATCCCATTTTGAATAGTCACACTAGCACCCACTGCCAATGAACTAATTCACGCACCTGGTTATCTATTCTCCGAGATTCATGCAGAGATGTCCCAATGACATGAAGCCCTCCCAACTGCTTCACTTCAGATCCTTCATTTGAACAATGAACTTTGCAGTCGTTCAGAACTGAAAGATAAGCAACAGCAATGGTAGGCCCCAGAGGGTACATTTCAGACTGTTCATGAACAAGCTCCTGTAGCTCTTCTTGGTCCATTGAATCACTCATTTCAATAGACTCCAAGACTACAGATTTTGCCTTCTGAAGTTTCCAGCTCTTTCCCTCACTTTTGCCAACATACTTTGCTGTGATATCAACCACGCGTGCAGAGTCAGATTACAAACTTCACTTCATATCATACATTTGAAACAAGGAATGGAAGCCCTTAAAGTTGATTACAAACCAATTAAAGCAGCCTTAGCTAGCAATGCTAGTGAAGAAGAATGGAGCTTTATTTTTGACAACACCTGCAGTCACAGATTGATTAGTACATGCAAGTATATTCCCAAAATAATTGACCAGGAGAAGCGATCATGTTTAATTTAAGCAGGTGCCAACTGGGAAAAGATGTCTGTGGGATTACTTTGTCACTGACAGGAACATCAGGAGCTTCACTGGTCAGGAAAGGAAGCAAGCTGTCCTCCATGATTTCTTTTGCCAGCATCTTTATAATTCAACCAAAACACAAAAAAAGGAAAGGCAAAATGTTACTAGGAAAAATATCACACTTTTAATTTTACAGAGAAGAAAAAGCGTAATGGAACTTAAAGCTACTTGGGATTAGATCCTTGTTGATATTGATAAATATGAGCTATTAGAGCACAAGAATGAACCTGCCTCCAACCAAACTGGAATGGAGGCACGTATTCATATAGCTAACACCAAAAATTGTTGGTATAAAGGCTTGGTTGATTAGTTGATTGATTAATTACTGAAGAATTAAAAAGTCTTCCACAATAATGTAAGAAACAAATGTTGAAGAACCACTGGTCACAGAGACAACTGCAGAATTGCTATAAGTTCCCAAAAAATTGGAAACCTTTATAAAGCAGAAGCATCGAGCATAGAATTTAAATAATCATAGACGTGCATACTTTTGGATTTCCTCCTAGGATGATGTCAGTGCCTCTGCCAGCCATATTTGTAGAAATAGTGATAGCATGCTTTCGTCCTGCTTGAGCAATAATTTCAGCCTCCCTAGCAGCATACTAACAAAAACAAGATGTAAACTGGTAAAGAGAGCTTGTACAGAAGACAAGAAACAAGAGCTCTCAATATAAGCCACTAACTCCCTCCGAATTTCAGAATTTACCATTAACGCGGATATGATCATACCTTAGGCCTTGCATTTAAGACATTGTGGGGCACATTCCTCTCCTTTAAAAGATCAGAGAGGTATTCAGAGTTTTCAACACTGCAGCAAGAAATAAGATCATGGTTCAATAATGCACCAAGGCAGGAAAAAACATGAACTAAGTAGAGTTACTGCTGTCAATTATCCGCTCTTCCACAATTTTCAGAAAGCTACAGTTTTTAATACAGTATAAAAATCATGTGATGGAACATGACCACAGTTACAATCTTCATCCATCGCCATCTCACTGAACTTCTCAACTCAAAAGGAGAAAACTTAAGATGATGATGGTTTCAAATGCCATCATTCCCTCATGAAAGGATTGCGTCAAGAAGAGTATCTGGTGTAAAATCTTGGCGGTCAGTTTTTGGCATGGATTCATAACGTTGGTATTAATTGGAATTATAAACTCCGTGCTACAAACCCCAACTATTTGAGGTGTAGTGTGACAAAGAAGATACGAAGTTGTTCACTTCCCAGCTTTAGTAATGCAGGAACCACAGAACTCTTTGAAAGCACAGCAAATGGAAAACTAAGGCAGAAGATTTTCTATTTGTCAATAGAAAGCCATATTTATTTTTATAGAAAGTAATAACTGTAAATAATTCATTAATCTTGGCTGTTAGGAAAGGAGATTTAGCTTTCCATGTATAGGTTCCCAGGATCACTCCATGTGATTAATTGGGATAGCTTCAGTTTCCTTGTATGGTTGACACTCTTGCCTATATAATAGAAAGTTCCTCTCAGCAGAGGACACATTCGAATCATTCTGTTATGGTATCAGAGCCATTGCCTAAAAATATTTCTTAGTTCTCTCAGTCATAGTCTTAGTAAGCATGGAAAAATCAGACCATGTTTGCGTCAAATTCACTGGCAAGAATTATGCTGCCTGGGAGTTTCAGTTGGAGACTTTTCTCAAGGGTAAAGAGTTGTGGGGCCATATAGATGGCAGCACCAAAGAAGGAGCAACCGCAGCAGAAAAGGCAGCTTGGGCTGCCAAAGACAATCAAATCATGACCTGGATCCTTGTTTCTATGGAGCCACATCTGATTCTTTCTCTACGCCCTCATAGGTCTCCAAAGGCCATGTGGGATTATCTCAAGCAAGTCTACAATCAGGATAACAACGCTAGGCGCTTCCAACTTGAGTTAGCCATTGCTAACTATACTCAAGGAGATCTATCAATTCAAGAATACTACTCTGGATTCCTAACTTTGTGGAATGATTACTCAGACCTTTTTACAACCAAGGTCTCTGCAGAAGGCTTGGCTGCAGTCCAAGAAGTACACAGAACCAGCCAAAGAGACCAATTTCTAATGAAATTGCGGCCTGATTTCGAATCTATTCGTGCTTCTCTAATAAATAGAGATCCTGTTCCAACCTTGGAAGTCTGTTTTGGAGAACTCTTACGAGAGGAACAACGTATTAATACTCAGAATATTATGGAGCAGGCTCGTGTTGCCTCTAATACGGTCTCAGTTGCCTATGCTGCACATGGCAAGGCAAAGGGGAAGGGTCGGGACATGAGCACCACAGAGTGCTATAGCTGTAGGAAATATGGGCATATTGCCCCTCACTGCCCTGAGAAATTTTGTAACTACTGCAAGAAGTCAGGGCACATTATTAAGGAGTGTCCTACCCGTCCCCCACGTTCCAACAAGGCCTACCAGGCCACTGTTACTTCTGGTGGCCTACAGGCGGATACCTCTGCTGCTTTACAACCTTCAGCACCTTTAACTCGAGAAACAGTGCAGGAAATGATTGTGAGTGCATTTTCAGCACTTGGATTTCAAGGTACTGGTTCTTTATCTACTTCTTGGATCGCAGACTCAGGTGCCTCAAATCATATGACAAAATCTTCTCAAGGATTAAGTAATATCAGAAAATACTATGGTTCTTCCCATATTCAGACAGCTAATGGGAGTGACCTACCCATTACAGCAGTTGGTGACGTATCTTCTTCCTTTAAGGACGTTTATATATCACCTAATCTATCTGTAAATTTGGTATCTGTTGGTCAACTTGTGGATCAAAATTGTGATGTCCATTTTACTCATGATGGTTGTGTCGTGCAGGATCAGATGACAGGACAGTTGATAGCGAAGGGGCCTAAGCATGGACGTCTGTTTTTTCTGCAACTACCTATTCCTCACAGTCTGTCTCCTTCTATACCAGCTTTACTTTGTCATGAGTCTAAAGTGTCAAATGAGGTCTGACATAGGCGCCTTGGTCACCCCAATTCTAGGATCCTATCTTATATGTTGAAATCTGGCCTATTAAATAATAAAGTGCATTCTACTTCCACTGTGCTTCCTAATTGTGCAACCTGTAAGCTTGGAAAAAGTAAGGTTTTACCCTTTCCTTCTGAAGGAAGTAGAGCAACACATAGCTTTGAGATAATTCATAGTGATGTATGGGGAATTAGTCCTATAATTTCTCATGCTCAATACAAATATTTTGTGACATTTATTGATGACTACAGCAGATATACATGGGTTTATTTCATGCGGCACAAATCAGAAGTCTTTCCTATGTTTAAATTGTTCTTAGCTCTGGTTCAAACTCAATTCTCAGCTGCTGTCAAAATTCTTCGGTCTGACTCAGGTGGGGAATACATGTCTCATGAGTTCCAATTTTTTCTACAATCTAAAGGGATTATCTCTCAACGATCCTGTCCTTATACTCCACAACAAAATGGAGTAGCTGAACGGAAAAATCGTCATCTTTTAGATGTTGTCAGAACTCTGTTAATTGAGTCATTAGTTCCTCCTAAATTTTGGGTAGAAGCACTCACTACAGCAACTTTTCTTATCAATAGACTCCCTTCCCAGGTTTTGAATTTTGAGTCTCCATATTTCAGGCTTTATCATCAAAGACCTACTTATACAAACCTTCACACCTTTGGATGTGTCTGTTTTATGCATCTTCCTCCAGTAGACAGAAATAAACTTTCTGCCCAATCAGTTCGTTGTGCCTTCTTAGGGTATAGTGCCACACAAAAAGGTTACTTATGCTATGATTCAATTTCCAATCGGGTTCGTGTTTCAAGGAATGTGTTGTTTTTTGAAAATCAATGGTTCTTTCCTATGTCTCCATCACTAAAGTCTTCCTTTACCTTCTTGCCTTTTTTTCCTGACACCTCTAGTACACCTAGCACTCAAATTACAAGGTTCAAGCCAGGATTGGTATACCAGCGGAGACCTCCAGCGCAGACCCCTTCCGCTTCTGTCAGGCCATCTGCTCCCTTACGCCGCTCCACCAGAGTCACTGGTCCTCTTGACCGATATGGATTTCCGTCACTACAGACAGGTACCTCTACTTCAGCCCTATCTGCAACTATATCTTCCATTTCTATTCCTACTGGTTACTCACAAGCAGTCAAGGAGAAATGCTGGCAGCAAGCCATGCAGGAAGAACTAGATGCTCTTGAAGCTAATAATACATGGGAAATGGTTGATTGTCCTACTGGTGTGACTCCACTTGGATGTAAATGGGTCTATTCAATTAAAGTGAAGTCTAACGGGAGTTTGGACAGGTATAAGGCTCGCTTAGTAGCTCTTGGAAATAATCAGGAATATGGAGTTAATTACGAGGAGACATTTGCTCCAGTAGCCAAAATGACTACTATCCGCACAATTTTGGCTATTGCTGCATCTCAAAACTGGAGTTTGCACCAAATGGATGTGAAGAACGCCTTTCTCCACGGAGATCTCAAGGAAGATGTTTATATGCGTCCTCCACCAGGTTTATTTTCCAAACCTACTGCTGCAGTGTGCAAATTGCGTCGCTCCTTGTATGGTCTTAAGCAGGCCCCTCGTGCATGGTATGAGAAATTTACCTCTACCTTACGTAAGTTTGCTTTTCTTAAAAGCAAGTACGATGCATCTTTGTTTCTTCGCAAGACTGAAATTGGTATTGTCGTCCTCTTGGTGTATGTTGATGATATCATCATCACGGGTACTGATTCAGTCCTAATCTCTCAACTTAAGCAGAATTTACAGGAATCATTTCATATGACAGATTTGGGCTCTCTCACATATTTTCTTGGTTTAGAAATTACAGCTGCTTCACATGGTATTTTTCTGTCCCAGCATAAGTATGCTCAGGACTTGGTGATTGCTGCTGGTCTCCAAGACTCCATTCCTCTTGATACCCCAATGGAACTTAATCTCAAATTGCGCAAAGAAGAGGGTGACTTGTTATCAGACCCTGCAACCTATCGTATGCTTGTTGGCAGCTTGGTCTACCTTACAATCACTAGACCTGATATTTCCTATGCTGTCCAGCAGGTTAGTCAGTTCATGGCCTCTCCTAGGCATCTACACATGGTTGCAGTAAGAAGAATAATCCGATATGTCCATGGCACAGCCTCGCGTGGCCTTTTCTACCCTGCTTCTACCTCACTTGATCTAGTAGCTTATAGTGATGCTGATTTTGCTGGGTGTAGTGACACCAGGTGCTCTACTACGGGATGGTGTATGTTTCTAGGACCAGCTCTTATTTCCTGGAAAAGCAAGAAACAAGACCGTGTTTCTAAGTCTTCAGCTGAGTCCGAATATAGAGCTATGTCTCAGGCTTGTGCTGAGATACTTTGGATACGTGGGCTATTGGCAGAACTTGGTTTACCTCAATGCTGTCCTACTACTCTTCATGCGGATAATACTAGTGCAATTCACATTTCTGCTAATCCAACCTTTCATGAACGCACTAAGCATATTGAGGTTGATTGCCACTTCATCCGTGAGGCTTTTGAAGCTCAGACTATTTCTCTTCCCCACGTACCTAGTAATCTTCAAGTGGCAGATATTTTAACTAAGGCTCTCACACGAAGTCGACATCATTTCCTTACCAACAAATTGATGCTTGTAGATAACCCGCATCAATTTGAGGGGGAATGTCAATAGAAAGCCATATTTATTTTTATAGGAAGTAATAACTGTAAATAATTCATTAATCTTGGCTGTTAGGAAAGGAGATTTAGCTTTCCATGTATACGTTCCCAGGATCACTCCATGTGATTAATTGGGATAGCTTCAGTTTCCTTGTATGGTTGACACTCTTGCCTATATAATAGAAAGTTCCTCTCAGCAGAGGACACATTCGAATCATTCTGTTACTATTTTCCTTCTCCTTATTCAATAAAGATAGGGTACCATATTATGACTTGTGAATGTGGAAAACCTTTTCTTATTTTCTGGCTCACTTCCCAGCTTTAGTAGTGCAGGAGCCACAGAACTCTTTGAAAGCACAGCAAATAGAAAATTAAGGCAGAAGATTTTCTATTTTCTTTCTCCTAATCTTCTTCAATAAAAACATGGTACCATATTATGATTTGTGAATGTGCAAAACCTTTTCTTATTTTCTGGAGCTTGAGAACCCATTTCATAAAATAGAAAACTACATTTGCTGATTCTCCTAATTTTCTAACATACAAGAAAACAAAGAACCCTATAACATGTTATCCCCTCTTCTTACAAGGTATTTATTGAAGAAATTTAGAAAATAAATACGAGAATTTTCTAAAACTAAATGGAACCTAAGGCACTGAAGTAGTTTTCCATCAATTTCTGGTAACTTTGATCCACTAGCCATTAAGAATGCAGGATTTGCGCCACGAAATTAATGAAACAGGAAACTACTGAACCCTGCTCATTAAATTATTCCCTTCATTCTAAACACTAAAAAGATAACAAAGCTTTACCATGAGAAAGTCTTCACATGCATTAGTTCATAGTTTTATCATACTCACTTGCATAACAACATAAGTTCACCCAGGCTGCACATCCTTCATGGTTATATCAAACTGTGCCAGTTTATCATACAAGATATTACCCTATCACCAAATTAGCATTATAGAATACTATAAGCACATTTCTTTTAAGCCTATAAACTACCCAGAACTAAGTGCATTTGGACATCCAATGCCAACCAATAATAGATTCTCGGAAGGTCTCATAAAGCACCAGATCAGAAAAACAAAATTGGCCACAGTGAAAGTATATAGGTTACAAGGAAGAAGAGTTGTAAGCCATGTCTCATATACAGGCTTTAAAGAACACAGGAGCATCTCACACACTGCAGGTTTTTTATCATGATTAATTTCAAGTGCACCTATTTCAACTAAACGTAGTGCATCTCAGGTGGAGGAGCACTAGCGATTTCTAGCAAACATTTGGGAACTAACAACCTTAGAAAATTCACCTAGTTGTGCCGACTAGAACTGGGCGGCCCTGCCTAAACATGTATTCAACTTCTCGACGAGCATGCTCCCACTTCCCCCTAGCAGTCTAAGACCAAAAAACAAATTAATCAAGAAAAAGTATGAAGCTAACAATTTATAATTCAAAAGTATGGATATTGCTAAAAAAAGCGACTCATACAGCAAAAGCTTGTATTGGTAAATCTTTACGAATATTAGACCGATTTGTGGGGACTTCAATGACAGGAAGATTGAACATCTTCAGGAACTCTTTTTCCTGCAGCACATAAGATTAAAAACTTTACATATAACCTTTCAACTCAATGGACATGCAGAAATTGCTCAAAAGAATAACAAATAAGAGAATTAAGAAAACAGAATGTTTGAAATCAGTGAGTCAACTTAAAACATCATCCATACTTCAGTTTTTGCTGTTCCAGTCATCCCTGAGAGCTTTGGATAAAGCTTAAACAGAGATTGATATGTAATTTGGGCTACCACAACTGAATCAGCCTGAAGACATGTAAGGTTAAACCTCAAATTAGACAATTACAAACCACAGACATTTGTGTGATTAATCACAAAAAGTTGCTAACTGCAGCAAGACCCACCTGAATTTTTAAACCTTCCTTGGCTTCGACAGCCTGATGAATGCCATCTGACCATCTTCTTTTCTCCTCTACTCTGCCTGTCAACTGCAAACATTGAGCCAGGGTCCATTCGGAATCAAATTGAATTATCTCAAAACCATATTCGAGTGTGAAACTAGAAAAAATTGACTGGTGAGATCTAAGGCAATCAAATCCAGATGTTCAGAAAAAATAGCATATCTAGACCACGGCCTACATTTAAGTAATCATTTTCTGAGGTCTAAACTAAATCAAAAAAATAGGGGCAGAAGGGGTCTATAAGAATTTATTGAATTTTCTTTCAAATTCTGCAATGTACATTTAACATATGACTATTAAAGTTTTACATTCCAACCAACCTAGATTCACAATTTCCTAACAACTAATAAATCAAGTTTTGGATCCTAAAAGCAATTCTAATCCTGCCATTAATATTACGGTTCAGAAAAAAATAAAAAATTGACCACCTTGCGAAAGAGAATGGACAGTAAAGATATAGTATATAACACAAAACAAAAACTAGATACCGAATAGTCTTTCTATTGCTTTTCTTTTATACCAATCTTCAATAGTAATTTAAATGCCACAAAACAAACCTCGTTGATAATAAGAGCTTTTCCATTTCTGACTATGTATTGGACATCTCGCCGATAAAATTCTTTTGCTTTCAAAGCATTCAACACAAATCTGCAACACACAAATGTCATTCATCAAGTTGAAAACTGAAACATAGCATCTGATGGAATACGAAGGAAGAAGGCAATTATCTTCTAACACCATATCCAGGTGTCGTGCAGTCCAATCAATGAACTGAGGCAGAGCAAATCATAAGCTAATACAAGATGTTGATCATCAAATTAATGCAAGAAAGATGAAATGGAGAACTTTGGATTCTATTAAATAACAATTTGCAACTTAAAATGGACATCATAGAACTGCCATTTAAGTCAATATGCTCTATCATACTGAGTAATTGGCAATTAAAAAGAACGAGAAAAAATAAGTGTAAAAAAGATGACAATGGACCCAAAAATGAGGACATAAGAGATAATATAAAAGTAGCCTCGATGGAGAATGATCATGGAGAAGCTCACCTTAAATGGTTTGGGGTTCTCTTTTTTCCTTTACAATGAAATATTTTTATTAATACATCAAGAAAATACCAGAGCTAATTAAATGGTTTGGGCATGTTTAACAAAAGCCAATACATGCATTCAGCACATGAGAGTGAGAGACTAAATATTATTACAGGGGAAGAGGCAAGGAGACGTGAACTTACGTAGATAAAAGTAGTGAACAATGATCTTGCTGTTTTAGGACTCAATAAGGAACTTGCCTCCAAATGAGCGAAACTGAATAAGCCTAATTTATCTAGCTATGCCGAGCAAGGTGTTACTGTGTCATTGATTGATTGATCAATTCTTAGTTAGAATTCATTCAAGACTTCAATGGTAACAGTTTTCAAGAACTGGAGCACCAACTCAAGCGGCATTCTTTACATTAGAGGCAGATTTGGAAAAAGTCCTTACCATTGACAATCTCAAAACCAGAGAATGTGTTGGTTAACAGACACTTTGTCAGTGAGGAAGCAGTTGAATCAGTTAATTGCATTTTGCTTTGTGCAAAGGGATTAATGAGTCTGTGATACAGCCAGTAAATTGATTGGCTCAAACAGGTTCAATTCAAAATTAGGCCTGGACTAACAACAGTGGGAATAAAAAAAAAATTGCTGTCTCTTTTGCTGCTCTCATTATTCTTTGGCAAGCATAGAGAAAAGAAACAAGGTGCTTTCAATGCGAAGAAGAGTTCTTTAGACTGCATTAACGAAGATGGTTTATTAACCTCAGATTTTTTAGTGACAGGAAAACTGCTTCTTTAATATTCAAAAAATTTTAGATTGTGGAGCAATTCTTTTGTAAATAGCAAGAATAGGTGCTTTTCATCATAGGTAAGATCATTATCATCAACCATATCATATGACATAACATTAAGCTAACAGCATTAACTGCTCAAGTCATGCAAATTATCATTATTACCATTCATGTACTAACTGATGCAATAGAACAAAGTGGCAGAGCTTTAGACTGGAAGTCCTAGCCAAACAAGTGTCTCACTAGGATATAATGAGACAATATTTCAAAAACCTCAACATCAAATTTTTTCTCTATTCACAATTTCACATGCAAATATTGATACAGGAACGAATTAAGATTACTACAACAGTCATGCCCAATTGCAAGATTGAATTACAAAATCATTATGTGCAACAACACAACGCAGGAAACTCCTGATACCAGAAGCTTCCATTTTGCTAGAACTCATCCAAAAAAGGAATCATATCCCACTTATAAAATTGTTAAACCAAGAAATAAGAACATTAACCTGGCCCAGGGATCATTTTCATCCCACAAATCATTTGTTTCAAGAGCCATCTCAGCAAGTACTATTCCTTCTTCAGTCAACTCAACTGAATTATCTTTGAGCTCCACATTGTAATGCTGTCAAGAAAATAAGCTCCTTGAGCAACTCTCAGAAAATAAGTCTCCAAACTGTATCAAACCGCACTCAAGCTACAGAGCAACAAAATTAAATGGTAGAACAGAAGATAAGAAGGAACTCACAAGACCCTTAACAAGCAGCTCTGCTAATTTAGCGGCAACTGGATATCGTGCAGCATCTTTGCTAGCCTGGCATATATTAGGAGAAGACAGCAATATAAGAAAACAAAAAAAGATGCTTAAATGAGTTCCTGAATATGCATGACAATGCCGGGTTAAGACAAGATGATAGCAATTAGGTCAATGCATAATTCGCCAATTTTCATGTTATAATGTCATACTGGAACTTGTGAATGGAATACATGCCAATGGAAACAGAAGTTGGGGCCAATATAGGCAGACAGAAAAAAGAGCATTTTCTTATTCACCTCACCACTTATTAATAAGGGGTTTCTTCCTTCATCAATGAGAACTGAGTCCACTTCATCAACTATAGCAAAATGAAATGGCTTTGGCCTGTATTCCAATAATCCATTGTTCTCAATTCAAGAGCTAAATTAATTGGAAATCTAAACAGTGAGATGATATGTACCATCTCATCACAAGTTCATCATGATTTCCAGCAAGATTATCTCGTAGATAATCGAAACCAAGTTCCTGAGAAAATTCAAAGGAAAAATGAATCAGAGGCAAGAATTTGGAAGAGTAATTTTTTTAGGTAAATGAGACTCAGCTACCTGAGATTCTGTTGAAGTTAAAATTTTCCGCCAGCTTAGTCAACAGCTAGTCAAGACTCAAGATAACCTTAAGTAGAAAGAGATTAACTAAAAAAACTCTTAGTTCACTGTACAGTAACTATCTGCCAGTAACATAAATTTATATTAACCAGCAACTTATTGAAAGTTGCCACACTTGTCAAATTAATACTCCTATTATTTTTTCTCTATCTGACGGAAAATTAGTCTTTTCCTACAATTGACTAATGGTGTTAGAAAATCCAAGTGAAAAGGTGTAGGACTTGAAGGTGGGAAATGTAATTCTGACCAAACCTCAGCATTGCAAGTTTAATTTATCCATTATCTCTGAGAAAGATTGCTTCAAAACAGTAACATATATGCAACCACAAAATCAAGATGAGGTGGTTACCAATTTCAAGAACACAAAATAGCATATACAAAACTGTAAACACAGGCACAGTCATAGAAGCTTACAAAGCATTTGAAATAGCGTGATTGTACAAATAATGACTATTTGAAGACAGGAAAATAAAGAAATGTCAAATACTGTTGTTACTGTTACATGTGTAGGAATTTGAGAAGAACATGATATATTTACAATGGCTGCTGCCTTTAAACAGGCACAGATAGTCACATGGAAAACCTAGATATTCTAGGATACAACTACTTGGCCAGCCAAGCTACAGTAATAAGCAAACATAAAAAATAAAAAAAATTAAAGTATTAATTTATCCTTTGTCTCTATTAACATGACTCAACATTAAAATAAGGGCACTTACTGAGTTATTAGTATAAGTTACATCACACTGGTAACTGGATCTCCTTTCTGTAGATGTCATCCCCGTCTAAGCATGCAAGAAAATATAAACTATCATGTAAGTTAGAGATTGTGAGCAATGGCAATTAAATTAGTATCTGTTGCAATCATTAGAACCAACATAGAGGTATCAAAGTCAGTTTGATTCTAAATGAGCTTAATCAATTTCACATCTGAATGTAATGGTTTAGGCTTGGAATACTCAACTAACCAGGAATTCAAATGATTGGGAGGCTGAGTAAGTGGTTAAATTTTTACAATTTATCCACAACCAAACGGTTGATGTTCATGGTAGAGATAAAGTTCTCTGAACTCTTAGTAGTTCTGGTATTCTCTGTAAATGGCGAGGAAGGGTGATGGAATTTTCCATGGAAAACAAGTTGGAAAACTAAAGCTCCTTCAAAAGTCAAATTTTTTGCTTGGGAGGCTGCAAGGGATTGGATTCTAACTATTGATAATCTACAGGGGGAGAAAATCCTTGTTCATAGGTGTTTCTCATACAAGAAGGAGACTGAGTCTGTTAGACATCTTCTTCTACACTGTTCTAGGGTCAGAGGATTGTGAGAAACTGCACTTTCTTTGGTTTCTCTTTTTTTAAAGTGGCTGGTTCAGTTGGAAATTTGGGCATGGTCAAACCTGTTACTTGATAAAATTTCAAGGAAAGCTCTCTATGATCCCTCTCAATTTTCTGGACAGTGTAGATAGAAGGAAATGGAAGAGCTTTTGAGGGGAAGGAATGTTCATTGCCTATACTAAGTGGCTCCATACTCATCCCTTTTGGCTCACCGGAAACTTGTTAGTTAGTGAGATTGAATTGGCAGAAACTTAGATTATAATTCCTTGTAAGCTTTTTGGCATCTCTTTGGTGCCTTCAGTAAAATTGTTCCCTTGTTGGAAAAAGGAAAAGCAGAAAGGAGTTCCTCTAATTTGTTTTTGCGTGATATAAGTTTATTAATTATATGGTTGCACTTGAAGTTAGAATAATTTGACTCAATTTTCTAATCAAATTTATTGAACTTTATGCTAACACACTAATAAATCAAACATAACGTATATTCCAAAACAACTGACACTTCCTAGACAAAATAACTGATACTACCAGGCTCTATGACAAACCATTCCCTCACTCGACCCTCAAGGTCATAGTCATAGACTCACCTAGCATGAAAAAACTCCAACCCTTTGACTACCCTATCTCTCTCTTGGATGCTGACCTAGTTGTGTGATCATCTGTTAAATTCACTGATAGGAATGATTGTGTTGGATCAATAGTGTGACCAAGGGCAGTTGCAAGTAGGATGTTAAACAATCTGCAAACACCTTAAGGACTTCTATGTGTCGTGTCAATGCTATTTTGAGGTTGATTTGGTGGTGAGCATGCTCCAAGTCTCCATGGGTGATTTTATGGACTTCTGGTCAGGTGCTAGTGACTCAGCCAAAATCCCACACGACAACTCCCATGAGTGGATTTTGCTAATTTTAGCAGCAAAGTTAAGATGAAAGAGCTGGACGTGAGTGATCAATTCATTTGGCAAATTGACTGAGAGCCCTAAAAGTTGGCACTACTTAAAAGTTTCAATCCTAAAATTTTATAAACTTCAATATCAATAAGTAAGAAGATTTTCCATTTGAGTCCTGAAAAGAATGGTATAAGAAAATTTTTGCAACTTAAGTAGCCAAAATCTTAACAATTGTCCATTGTTGTATTTATAGCCTATTCTTGATCATTTGAATTTTTTGTTTGGGATTACTCCAAATCAATTCGAAACTTAACTACTAACTATCATCATTCAAATTGTGCAATCATAGTTAGAACTGACTTGAGAAAAATTAGAAGAGAAGATAGTATAAACTGGTTGATAGATAGCTCAAATAATAATTGTATTTACATGCTCGATTTCATAGTGGAGCTAAGGCGGCAGGTTGCGGAGCATTTTCGTTTTTCTTCAGAGTTACAATAGCAGATTAAGAAATCATTTTATAAAAGTGAAATCATGGAAACACCACCTGAATAAGACCCACTGAAAGACCTAAGAAGCGATGAACACGACCCATCCACTCAGCATCACGTTGGGCAAGGTAATTATTCACTGTTACAACTGCCAGGAAACAAATAGATGTCAGATTCACAATAACAACGATAGAAGCCCCCACTACTATGTATTCTGACATAATCAAATCACCAGATGCACTCCTGATAATTCCATATGTTAAACAATATCAGCTGAAGAAACAGAAGGCTTGATAATCACACAAGACTCTCATTGCCTTTATATATAATAAGAGAACCATCATACAAGGAAAGTCAACTATAGGATTGATATCTAAATAATAAATAACAAATCTACTTTCCTATTTTATGAAGGAACCTTATTAACACTCCCCCTCAAATTGGAGCATATATATCATAAGCTCCAAGCTTGCTACATATAGACTTTACTCATGACCCTCCTAAAGACTTAGTAAATAAATCAGCAAGTTGATCTTCTAATTTGAGATAGGGAGTCTTGAATGAAGCTGCTCACGGATAAAGTGACAATCAACCTCAATATGTTTGGTTCTTTCATGGAAGACTATATTAGAAGCAATGTGAGTGGCTGCTTGATTATCATACATTAACTCCATAGGTGATGAATGTTCAAAACAAGCTCTTGGAGAAGGTGCTTTAACTATAATAACTCACATGTAGCATATGTCACTGCCCTATACTCAGATTCAGCACTAGATCATGCAACCACTGTTTGCTTCTTACTCTTCCAAGACACCAAATTTCCTCCCATGAAAACACAGTAGCCTGAAGTAGACTGGCAACCGTACGAACCTGCCCAATCTGCATCTGTGTATCCTTGAATCTAAGTATGACCATAATTTTGATATAAAAGACCTCATCCTAGAGCACCTTTCAGATACCTCAAAAATTCTGACTATTGCATCCCAATGACCAGTGAGTGGAGACTCCATAAACTAAGTTAGTACACTAGTGGCAAATGAAATGTCTGGCCGAGTCACAGTCAAATAGTTTAATTTGCCAACAAGCCTTCCATATCTACCAAGGTCTTCCAAATATTCTCCTTTATCAACATCAAGCTTAACATCTAATTCCATAGGACTATCAACTGACTCGGCCCCCAATAAGCCAATTTCTTCTAAAAGATCAAAGACATACTTCCTTTGGGACAAGCAGATCCCCATTCCGGACCCCACTAACTCGATACCCAAGAAGTACTTTAACAAACCAAGATCCTTTGTCTAGAATTTCGTTTGCAAGAAGGATTTATCGTCTCTAGTGATAACAATATTATCACAATCAACAATCAAAATAATTTTACCAATTCTAGAGTGTTGATAAAAGACAGAGTGATCCACACCACATTGCTGCAAACCAAACTCCATAACAACTACACTAAAACAACCAAACCAAGCTCGTGGTGATTGTTTCAAACCATACAAAGACTTGGTTAAGCGACAAACAAGATCAGTCTCCCCCTGAGCAAGAAACCCGGGTAGTTGCTCCATGAAGATGGCCTCCTGAGGGTCACTGTGGAGGAAGGCATTCTTCACGTCTAATTCATGCAAATGAAAATTATTTGTGGCTACCAACACAATGACAACTCGCACTGAAGTCATTTTGGCTACTGGAGAAAACTTCTCAGAGTAATCCATGCCGTATACCTATGTATATCCCTTAACCATCAAATGAGCTTTCAATGGATCAACTGCATTATCGGGGTGAACTTTAACACTGAACACCCATCGACAACCCATAACTGTCTGATTAAGTGAAAGAGGAACTAGATCCCATGTATTATTAACCTGCAAAGCTGACATCTCCTCTTCTATGGCTTGCTTCCATCCAGGGTGAGACAGAGCCTCTAAAATAGACTTAGGCAAAGGAACGGAAGACAAGGTAGACAAAAGCAAAGTATGATGGTGATAATGAATTATAAGAGATGACATTCAGGATGGGATGAAGTGTACAAGACCTTTTCCCTTTGTGAAGGGCAATTGGAATACCTAAATCATCAGCCGGTGGAGTTGAAGATGAAGGTGGTGGAGACAAGCATGAATACTGTGGTGGTACTTCTTAACAAGAACATCGAATATAAACCTGTGTTACATAAGGTTACTACGTAAAATAGAAAAGTAAATTTGTCATTTATTATTTAGATATCAATCCTATAGTTGTCTTTCCTTGTATGATGATTTCTCTTATTATATAAAGGCAATGAGGGTCTTGTATGATATCAAGTCCTCTGTTTCTTTCTCTGATATTGTGTAACATGGTATCAGAGCCACGAACCATAGCCTAACTCTGCTGTAGCCAGCACCAGAAAACCATATCCAGCCTTACGTTTCCACTGCCCTAACCAATAACCTTATCTATACTTAACCAAATCGAAAACCAAGAACACAACCACCACCAAGAGTCACCGGCGACCAAACCAGTACCGGCGGTGTTGCCGGAAAACCTCCCATGCCCACGCGCCGCC
Source organism: Aquilaria yunnanensis (assembly GCA_039654915.1). Taxonomy (NCBI): domain Eukaryota; kingdom Viridiplantae; phylum Streptophyta; class Magnoliopsida; order Malvales; family Thymelaeaceae; genus Aquilaria; species Aquilaria yunnanensis. The sequence continues at coordinate 81,139,336 of CM077593.1, forward strand.
GTCCGGCGACCTCCGGCGGCAGCGTTCTAATGGGTGTGCTCGCCTTTCTGTTCTAAACAAGTTTCTGGTCTTGTTTTATGTCAATTATGACCAAAGCTTGAGTTTCTTCGCCATCCAGTTAGTCTCTCGTATGTTGCAGTGCGTCATCAGCAAGGTTTGTGATCTGTTTGTTCATCTCAACAAGGAGAATGTCAAATCCTGAGGAGAAAAATTCCCAATCACGTGTTCCAGCAATCATCTCACCAATGGGTTCCTATACCCAATTGAGCAGTATTCAAATTACCAAATAATGTTTGAACAGTAATAATTACTCTTCCTGGACCAAGAAGATGATATTGTATTTTACAGGTCAGAGGAAGATGTCACATCTCACTGCTGATCCTCCCATCGACCAAAGCCAATTAGAAAATTGGCAAGCTGATGATGCACAGTTGTTGCACTTGCTCTTCGAGTCCATGGAACCTGAAGCGTCAGATTTATTCTTTCATGTCGTCACCTATAAGCAGGCTTGGGATTATGCTAAACTTCTTTACTCTAGTAATATGCTGCGCATGTATGATGTTTCTGTTGAGTTGTTTCATGCTAAACAAGAAAGTAGTCTCACCGATTGCTTTGCAAAGGTGAAACAAGGGTTCGAAGAGTTGACTGCTTTGCTGCCTATTTGTTCTGATGTCCAAGAGATGCATCGTCAGAGAGAGCATCTATTGATAATGACGTTTCTAGCTGGACTAAAACCAGAGTTCAAACCGGTCCGTGCACAGATCCTTGGGGGAGTAGAACTACCTTCATCGCCTGAAGTATACTCCCGACTTTCTCGCTCTTTCGCAAAGGAGAATCCAACAAATTATCGTTCTAATCGGTCTGTTCTTGCGGTTCAGTCCAATCCACAAGCAAGATCTGGCTCGCAAGTTAGAGGAGGCCTTGGAGGTAGTCGTGGAGGACGTGGTGGCAGAGGTGGACGTGGTCGAGGTCCACGTCCTTATTGTGGAAAAGATGGTCATATTGAGGATACTTGTTGGGATAAGGATCCATCATTGCGAGCAGCCCATATGGCATCAAAAGAGGACCCTTCTTCAGCCGTGGCATCACAACCGTCTGTCACTTTTTCTCACGAAAAGTACACTAAATTCCTGCAGTATCAATCCGCACAGCTGGCCGCTTCTCCTCCTATGGCATCTGTCGTCCATCGAGGTAATCTAACGGCTTGTTATTCATCTAACCTTTCTAGAAATCAGTCTTGGGTGTTGGACTCTGGTGCTATTGACCAGATTTTAGATAAAATAGCCATTTTTTACCAAATATCTCCTCTACCTTCCCATCATAGTAAACTCACCATTGCCGATGGATCTACCACCACTATTAGAGGTGTTGGATCCACTCGACCTTGTCCTTCTCTTACTTTACCCTCTACACTCTATGTTCCAAAGTTTCCATTCAATCTTATGTCTGTGAGTAAATTGAGCAAACAACTAATATGTTCTGTTTGTTTCTTTCCTGATCATGTCATTATCCAGGATTTGAAGACCAAGAAGATAATTGGAGAAGGGCGTGAATCAAATGGAATGTACTATTTTGATGGATTGCAGTCATCAGTTGCTTGTCCTGTTTCAGCTTCTCCTCTTCTAATTCATAGTCGCTTGGGTCATCCATCTCTCAAGAATCTCAAGAAATTAGTCCCAAATTTAACCATCGTGCTCCCTATTTGTCCCGAGTCAATAAACGAGTTGATAAACCTTTTTCGTTAATTCATACAGATATTTGGGGTCCTAGTCGTACCAAGTCTAAATTGGGTTTTCAGTATTTCGTAATCTTTGTTGATGAGTTCTCTCGAATGATTTGGTTACATTTAATGAAAGATCGTTCAGAGTTATTCTGTATCTTCTGTGCCTTTTATGTTGAAATTCAAAATTAGTTTCACACCCGAATCCATATTTTTCACAATGATAATGCAAAAGAATATTTCTCTAACTCAATATCCAGTTACATGCAGCAACAGGGTATACTCCACCAATCCTCCTGCTCACACACAATTCAACAAAACGGAGTAGCTGAGAGAAAAATCCAGCATATTGTTGAAACTGCCCGTATCCTGTTTATTCACATGAATGTACCAAGGAGTTTTTGGGGAGATGCTGTGCTCACTGCCTGTTTTCTTATCAATCGTTTGCCATCCTCTATCCTTGTGGGTAAAATTCCTTTTTCTATCCTTTTTCCCCGCCAAGCTACTTTTCTTGTTATTCCTCGTATATTTGGTTGTCTCTGCTTTGTTCATCAAAACCAGCCTGGCACAGATAAACTACACCCCAAATCTCTGAAATGTGTTTTTCTTGGTTAATCTCGGTTCCAAAAACGGTACAAGTGTTTCAGTCCTTTCCTAAATCGCTTTTTTGTTTCTACTGATGTTACATTCTTTGAAGCTACACCATATTTTTCTGATACTGAGTTCGTGTCTTCTCATACTGATGACTGTTTGCCTTTGCCCTCTGTACCTGTGCAAATGACTCCTATCAATATTGATGTTCCAATCACTGATCGTGTTCCTTCAGAACTCATTCCAATCACTGATCGTGTTCCTTCAGAACTTTCTCGTCCTGATTTACAGGTTTATACCCGACGTTCTCATCAAGAAGCATTACGACAAGAATCACGCTCGTCTCCTCCGGCTTCATCTTCAACTCCACTAGCTGATGATTTAGATATTCCAATTGCCCTTTGCAAAGGAAAAAGGTCGTGTACACTTCATTCTATCTCGAATGTCACCTCTTATAATTCAGTATCACCATCATACTCAGCTTTTATCTCTACCTTGTCTTCCATTCCCTTGCCTAAGTCTATTTCAGAGGCTTTGTCTCACCCTAGATGCAAGCAACCATGGAGGTGGAGATGTCAGCTTTGCGAGCTAATAATACATGGGATTTAGTTCCTCTTCCACATGATCAGACAGTTGTTGGTTGCCAATGGGTTTTTAATGTTAAAGTTCATCCCAATGGTACAGTTGATCGGTTGAAAGCTCGTCTGATGGCTAAGGGATATACACAGGTATACGGCATGGACTACTTGGAGACGTTTTCTCCAGTAGCCAAAATGACTTCAGTACGCATTGTCATTCCGTTGGCAACCATAAATCAGTGGCCTTTACATCAATTAGATGTGAAGAATGCCTTTCTCCACGGTGATCTTTAGGAAACTATCTTCATGGAGCAACCACCAGGGTTTGTTGCTCAGGGGGAGACCGACCTTGTATGTCTTTTAAACAAGTCTCTGTATGGTTTGAAACAGTCACCACGAGCATGGTTTGGTCGCTTTAGTGCAGTTGTTGTGGAGTTTGGATTGCATCAATGTGGCGTGCATCACATTGTCTTTTATGGACACTCTCGAGCTAGTAAAATTATTTTGATTGTCTACGTTGATGACACTGTTATAACTGGTGATGATAATGCTGGTATTCAATCCTTGAAATCTTTCCTGCAAACGCAATTCCAGACAAAGGATCTTGGTTTGTTAAGATACTTCTTGGGTATCGGAGTAGCAAGGTCCAAAATGGGGATAAACTTTTCCCAAAGGAAGTATGTCCTTGATCTTCTAAAAGAAACTGGCTTATTGGGAGCCAAGTCAGTTGATAGCCCCATGGAACCAAATGTTAAGCTTGATGCTGAGAAGGGAGAATATTTGCGAGATCCTAGTAGATATCGAAGACTTGTTGATAAATTTTACTATTTGACTGTCACTCGACCAGACATTTCATTTGCCACTAGTGTCGTAAGTCAGTTTATGGAGTCTCCGCGTACTGGTCATTGGGATGCAGTAATCAGAATTTTCAGGTATCTAAAGGGTACTCCATGACGAGGCCTTTTATATCAAAATTATGGTCATACCCAGATTCAAGGATATACAGATGCGGATTGGGCAAGTTCATACAATGGCCGGTCTACTACAGGTTATTGTGTTTTCATGAGAGGAAACTTGGTGTCCTGGAAGAGTAGAAAGCAAACTGTTGTTGCACGATCTAGTGCTGAATCTGAGTATAGGACAATGGCATATGCTACATGTGAGTTAGTATGGTTGAAGCACCTTCTCCAAGAACTTGGTTTTGAACATTCATCGCCTATGGAGTTAATGTGTGATAACCAGGCAGCGACTCACCTTGCTTCGAACCCAGTCTTCCATGAAAGAACTAAACATATTGAGGTTGATTGTCACTTTGTACGTGAGAAGCTTCAAGAAGGATTGATCAAGACTCCCTATGTCAAATCAGAGGATCAACTTGCTGATTTATTTACTAAGTCTTTAGGAGGGTCACGAGTAAACTTTATATGTAGCAAGCTTGGAGCTTATGATATATATGCTCTAGCCTGAGGGGGAGTGATAAATAAGGTTACTACGTAAAATAGGAAAGTAGATTTGTCATTTATTATTTAGATATCAATCCTATAGTTGTCTTTCCTTGTATGATGATGTCTCTTATTATATAAAGGCAATGAGGGTCTTATATGATATCAAGTCCTCTGTTTCTTTCTCTGATCTTGTGTAACAACCTGTAAATCAGGACAAGAAAGACGCTCTAAAGGAAACCAAATTATTGTTGGGAATAAGCTCTAAAGGGACAGGACCAATGACTGGGACCTCTGTATCGGTAGGAGCTATTTGGATAGGTACAAAAGGCAAAGGCCGACAGTTATCAGTATTAAAGGACATGACCTGAGTATAAGAAAAGTATGGTGTAATTTCAAAGAATGTAACATTAGCAGACACATAACTTTTTTAAGGAAAGACTGAAACACATTTCAGAGAGTACCCAAGAAGAACACATTTCAGAGGTTTAGGGTCTAGTTTATCTGATGAACAAAACACACAACCAAATATACGAGGAATAACAAGAAAAGGAGCTTGATTGAAAAAAAGCATAGAAAAAGGAATTTTACCCGCAACGATAGAGAACGGCAAACGATTGATAAGAAAACATGGAGTGAGCACAACATCTTCCCAAAAACTTTTAGGTACATTCATGTGAATTAACATGGTACGAGCTGTTTCAACAATGTGTTGGATTTTTCTCTCAGCTATTCCATTTTGTTGAGATGTGTGTGGATAGGAAGATTGGAGTCTACCTTATTGCCGCATGTAATTAGAGATTGAGTTAAAGAAATACTCTTTTGCATTATCACTACAAACAATATTGTTTCAAGCGTGAAACTGATTCTGAATTTCAGCACAAAAGACAGAAAATAACTCTAAACGATCTTTCATTAAATATAATCAAGGCATTCGAGAGAAATCATCAACGAAAATTACAAAATACTGAAACCCTACTTTAGACTTGGTATGGCTAGGCCACCAAACATCTGTATGAATTAGTATAAAAGGTTTATAGGGAGCACAATGGTACTTCCCAAACTAACAAAACTAACATTCTGGAGTAGCGATTGAACTTAAATTTGGGACTAATTTCTTAAGCTTCTCCAAGGATGGATGACCCAAGCGACTATGAATTAGAAAAGTTGAAGCTGAAACAAGACAAGCAACTGATGACTACAAACCATCAAAATAGTACATTCCATTCGATTCACACCCTTCTCAAATCATCTTCTTGGTCTTCAAATCCTAGACAACGACATGATTAGGAAAGAAACAAATAGAACAATTTAGTTGTTTGATCAATTTACTCACAGACATAAGATTGAATGGAAACCTCGAAACGTAGAGTGTAGAGGGTAAAGTAAGAGAAGGCCAAGGTCGAGTGGATACAACACCTTTAATGGTGGTGGTAGTTCCATCAGCAATGGTGAGTTTACTATAATGTAAAGCTAGAGGAGATATTTGATCAAAATTGATTATATTACCTGAAATATGGTCAGTGGCACCAGAGTCCAACACCCAAGTCTGATTTCTAAAACAGCTAGATGAATGACAAGCTGTTGGATTACCTCGATGGACGACAGATGCTATAGGAGCAGTGGCCTACTGTGCAGATTGATACTACAGGTATTTAGTGTACTCTTCCTGAGATAAAATAACAAACTGTTGAGGCCATACTTGAAAAAGGGTCCTCTTTGGATGTCATATGGGCTGCTCACAATGATGGGTATGAGTACTTATCCCAACAAGTATCCATGACCCATCTTTTCCATAGTATGTGCAATGAGGACATGGGCCTCAACCACGTCCACCTCTGCCACCATGACCACCACGTCCTCCGCAACTAACTCCAATACCTTCTCTAACTTGCAAGCCAGACTTTGCTTGTGGACTAGACTGAACCGCAAAAACAGACTAATCAGAATTGTAATTCGTCATATTTTCCTTGGCAAAAGAACGAGAAAGTTGGGAGTACACTTCAGGTAATGAAGGAAGTTCTACTCTGCCAAGGATCTGCACATGAATTGGTTCAAATTCTGGTTTCAACCAAGCCAAAAAGATCATTATCACCGGATGCTCCTTCTGACGATGCATCTCTTGGACGTCAAATGAAATAGGCAGCAAAGCATTCAACTCTTCAAACCCTTGTTTCACCTTTGCAAAGTAATCAATAAAACTCCCTTCTTGTTTAGCATGAAGCAACTCAACAAACACATCATACATGCTCAGCATATTACTGGAGTAAAGAAGTCTGGCATAATCCCAAGCTTCCTTACAGGTGACGACATGAGAGAATAAATATGATACTTCAGGTCCCATGGACTCAAACAGCAAGTGCAACAATTGTGCATCATTAGCTTGCCAATTTTCTAATTGGCTTTGGTCGGTAGGAGGATTTGCAGTAGGATGTGACATCTTCCTCTAACTTGTAAAATATAATACCACCTTTTTGGTCCAAGAAAGTAATTATTACCATTCAAATATTATTTGGTAATTCGAATAGTGCTGAATTGAGTAGAGGGACCCATTGGTGAGACGACTGCTGGAACACTTGATTGGGAATTTTTCTCCTCAGGATTTGACATTCTCCTTGATGAGACGAACAAACAGATCACAGTACTTGCTGTCGATGCACTACAACATACGAGAAACTAACCGGAAGGTGAAGAAACTCAAATTATGGTCGTAATTGACATGAATCAAGACCAGAAATGTTTTTAGGACAAAAAGGTGAGAACACACATCAAAATGCCATCGCTGAAGGTCGCCGGACGACGGCACGTGATGCCCACACACGGGCGCAGGGGAGGCAGTTTGGTTAAGTAGACATAAGGGTATTGGTTAGGGCAGCAGAAACGTAAAGGTGGATATGGTTTTCTGGTGCTGGCTGCGGCAGAATTAGGCTAGGGTTTAGGCCCTGATACCATGTTAAACAATATCAAAGGAAGAAACAAAGAGCTTGATAATCACACAGAGCTTGATAATCACACAAGACCCTCATTGCCTTTATAGATAATAAGAGAACCATCATACAAGGAAAGCCAACTATAGGATTGATATCTAAATAATAAATAACAAATCTACTTTCCTATTCTATGTAGGAACCTTATTAACACCATAAAACAGTACCTAGCATTATAACCCCAACAAAAACCTTCCATCACCTAAGACAAAAGTGCTTGCCTGAGTAAAGCACGAGAACTAGTAGTTCTACTTTGAGCATTAAATTCAATAGTTGATGTTGTAGGACGGAAGATACTTGTACGCATGAAAATAGAAATCAGCCAAGCGACAAGCAGACACCCATTAGGTTTTTTCTTCATTTTCTTCTTTATTCTTCACAATGATATTAATGGCCTCAATAACCAAGGTAGTCAAAGGCGAAAGGGACGCTTGAGGCACAAGGCACAACAAGGTTATTAAAAGCGCGCTTTAGCGCGCTAAAAGCGCAAAGCGCTGAGCGTTGGGACTATGGCGCTTTTCGCCATGAAAGCGAAGCTCCTTTTAAAAAGCGCGCTTTAAGCGCCCAAAGCGCGCGCTTTCTCCATAGCGCAAAGCGCGCTTTAGTTAAGTTGTAATTTTTTTTTTAAATAAAATAAAATAAATTTATCTAACTTACACTTACAGTTGATCTTTGAGTATTCTGAGACTTTGGATTTAGAGTATTTGGTTTTACTATTTTTCTATAAATTGTTATTACTACTTTGGTACATTATATGGATGTGTTTGTGTCTTTTTATAGATATTAAACATATTCAGTAGCTTATTTTGGTATTTTTATGTATCTAATTAGCTAGTTACATATCCTAGAATTTATCTCTAAAGGAGCGCCTTACTTCATTAAAGCCCTCGCTTTCGCTTTGAGCTTTGCGCTTTGCGCTTTGGAACCCTTATCGCTATAGTGCGCTTTTCGCTTTTCAAAACCTTGAGGCACAAACAAAAAGCTAGCCTGAGGGAAGCTATAGTCTGTAGCATAAAAATGTATAAATCACATAGAAAATTTATATATATGTTGAGTAGTGGCTATTGCCTTTCAAACGATTAGAGCCTTTCTTCACTTCTTTACTCATCTAAGTGTTTTGGTTGTCCCAAATATTTCCCTTTCTTAAGATGGGTATGCAAACTTAAATAGATCCTTTCATAAGGGCATGTTTTTTTCCACTCCATACTTCAACAAAGACATGATTAGAAGAATGACTTCAGCAATGTAAAAAATTTATTCCTCCTTCGTGACTAGTTATCAAGCAAAGACAAGCTGATTCTTTATTTTTAAATGGAAACCGAACATGCTGGAAAAGAGCATTATATTAATAATAATTTCATATGCTAGCCAAGAAAATTTCTAGTCATGGTCTACCATCCTCTACCAGTACAACAACATCAAAGATCACATGTCTAACCTTACCCTAAAAAATCTCAATACTAATGCGAAACCACTTCAATAACAATGGCATAATCTATATGCACACAAACACACATTGATAAGACAGCTATCACTACAGGAAAAAAGATTCCTGGTGAATACATACCATGAGCACCTTCCCCAGTCAAGGCATTAAGATATGCCGCTAATGTGGAAACTAATGTTTTCCCCTCCCCTGTTTTCATCTCAGCAATAGAACCATCATGGAGCACAGCACCACCAATAATCTAATAAAAATATTAGAAAACAAAGCATGCATCATTATTCGCCAAATGTAAAACAATGTGGAAGGCATGGGTCAAATTACACTCATTCCAGAAGACTCTGTGGGTCACATTATTCACATTCAAGAAAGCTGTGTCACCCACACTTTGTTTGAGCACCAGATACCAACAAAATACAAACAACGAACTCGTGCAGCATTTTCTTAAAACAGCCCCTAATACTTCCTTCGTCCCAATAATGTATATGTTGCAAACTGGGGGAGCATGAAATAGTTCTATGGATGGAAAAGATATATCCTGAGGAAAGATAGAGGAAACCTTACTTCTTATGAAATAAAAAAACAAGCCCACACTGCTCTCTATATACAATGAGCATTCCTTGCTCTGCTTCTATCCACTTCAAATAAAAATGAAACAAATTGGGTATGTCTAGTGCTGCAGGGTATCTGTAATATATGTAAACTTGCGAAAATCATGTCATGTAGAAATTACAGGAATTCTATATTTATCAGATTATTCATAATTATCATTAGGTTCGCAACAAATATTAGATTAAGTAATTGGTCATCCTAGTTCATACATGTTTTTATCAAGTTAAGAACGCTCATGTAAAACTCCATATCCTCTATTAATGTTGGTATTTGGCTAAATGACGAAATGTAAAAATTAGTACCCACCTCCTGTGACTTCTCACCTTTTCAAGGTCGAGTTCCTCTCTCTAACCCTCTTCTTTCTTTCTTATTTTTTTATTTTTTCCACTGTCCTAACCAACTGGTATCAAAGCTAGAACTCCTACAATCTACTTCTCCACAAATGTGTGCACCATCTGAGAAAAACCAAAAGTCAAAACTAATATTCTGAAACCTGAACCAAAAATTTTCATTCATGATTAATTGATTGACCAGCCATTCTTGCAACAATCAAAGTGGAGTCAATTTCCATATCCTCGTCTTTAGAACCACACTAAGTTTACTCTTTCAGAGCCATCAGCGCCCAATGGTTGCATTGATGTTTTAGCTAATTTAGGTCATTCTATTTTAGAGGGGGTATCTTTTTCTGATACAACCTAGCACCCGTGGTCATCTTCTTCCAACTGATATTACAGTACCTTTCCCAGTGGCGTATGTAGTTTCAGCTAACCTCATATCTTACATATACCAAAAGAGGAAAGGAAAGTAGAATAATGTTTTATGTGCTGAGATACCTGCACATCAAAATGACGCATGCCAAGCTTCCTTCTTGCAGCTTCACGAACAACAGCAAATGCCTCTAAGAAAGAAACATAAAATTAATAAACCACGCAGAACTGAATTACTAGCAGCGATTAGAAAGCTGCAATGTTGGCAGCTAACCAGCCTGGATATCTGTAAGCGTCTCTCCTAAGCTCAACCTTCTTTTAAACTCGGCAGTTTTAGTAGTCAGCTACAAAGAGAAGAAAATCAATAATCCCAACTAAGTCCATCAGGAACCCATCAAGGAAGGATAGACAAGAAAAAGGAAAGAAAGAAAGCAAAGGAAAAACCTGCTCATCAGATAAGCTGCTAATCTGTGGCTCCAGCAAGTTAACAGAGCGTACAAGACGATAATAGTCCCGAACAACCCAGTAGTTTAAACTCGAAATTTCACCAAGAGTCTTCCTAAAACCATCCAGACCCACCTTAAATAGCAAAAAGACGAAAAATTTCTCCACATGAGCGTTTCATCGAACAGTTAGTACGCAAATGGGGTGGCAGAGGGAAAACAAACAACAAAAGAAACATCTGAAAATGGGTACCTTGAGAGACGCAGCCACGTGCATGCGTCGGCGAACACTGCACCGTTGAAGCTTGGGGAGAGTAGGAGAAGAGAAAGAAGAAAAGGGAAAAGTAGGGAGGGGTATTTTGCGTTGGGAGAAAGGTATTTGTGGGGAAAAATAAGGGTTTAAGCGAGAATTGGTGGCGGCCATGAGCATGTGGATTGGGTTTAAGCCTCTTTCCTGTCTGGTCAGAGTTTTGTTCGTCTTCTGGGTCTTCACTGTGACGAGTTGGTGCTCTCTGCGTCCCTTTGTTTGTGTGTGCTCGCTGCTTCACTGGTTCTAGCACTTCGATGATGAAGATGATGCTTTTCGGCAATTTTTACAGAGCAGGAGCGAGCAAAAGTGCAAATTAGTTGCTGAAAACTGCTAGACTCGCGAAATTTCTACTCTTGCCCGTCCCTGTGTGTGCTCGTTGGATAGGGAGGTTGAGAAAAAGTCCAGTGACTGAAGCCGTCATCAGAAAAGTTTGATGGCTGATTTCATTTTCAGAAAAGTGACTTGAGAGGTCGCCGCCAGGCGGAACAAGTTCGATTGCTGATTATTTTCGTTCTCGGAGGAACTTTAGGGAAGTTACAAAAGTGAATATTATAAGTTTATAACTATATATTAATTACCGATACTGTTTGCCACAGTTTTTTCCTGGATTATATTGAATGTTTATAAGTTCAGTCCCATTTTCACAAGTGGATAGAGTCCTGAGAGCCCGTATTGCAATTTTCTCAGTTTCTGCATGCTTCACTTTTGGCTGTGATTAAATATGTTTTCAGTCTCAAAATTTCTAACCTTTACCACTTAAGTCACTCACATTGACCTAACTTACGTTTTCATCCCCAAACTTAATAATTGCTTAATATTCTTTCTATTTACTCTCTTACTCCCCAAACTTTTTTATTGTTTTTTTATGTACAATTTTCAAAAGTAAAATAAATTAAACACAGTTTTTCTATTTCCATCATATCTTTTCATTATTAATAATAAGTTTTATCGCATGAGTTATTTAATTCAAAAGTTTCATGGTTTAATAAAGTAATTTGGGTCATAATTGTTAAAATTGAAAGTAAATTTTTCTAAATAAATTTCTCACCAATACTACTTAGAATTTAAGTTTATAATAAAAATTTTTTAGTTAATTATAAATATCTATCATTTTCAAACTTGTACATTATTATTTTTTAAATAGTGTTACTACAGTGCTGATTCCTTTTTTTTTTTTTTTTGCTTTTCTACAGGACATCGTTGATTCTTTTTTAAGTTCGGTCCTCTTCTAAATCATGTCTTGAGGGCCTATGTTGTAATTTCGCAAGTGTCCCCTGTTTCACTTTTTTTTTTTAGATTAAACTGCAATTTCAATCCCTAGCAGTCAGTTCGTTTTAACTTAACTCAATTAACTTCAAAATTACTTATTTTTATTCTTACGTCTTTTCTACCTAAAAATAATATTAATTAAAATCCAATTTTATATAGTTACAATAATCTATTGAAAATAAATTTTTTTTATATAGTTGCAATAATCTATTGAAAATAAAAAATTTTTAATCTTACTTAAATTTTATGAATTTTTTTAGTTTAAGCCAAAATTTTTGTAATCTTACTAAAATTTTATCAATTTTATGAAAATTTACTTTCAAATTAAACTTAATAAATAATAACTATGTAACTATATTCTTTCTATATGCTCTTTTGGTCTTGAATTTTTTTTTTTTTTGTTATTTTTTAATGTACTATATTCTAGAGCAAAAATCTGGTCACCATCAATTATTAAATTTTAATACCTAAAGCTTTTCTATTTCATCTCTTAGTCCCTGAATTTTTTTTGCCCACTTTTTCTTTTTCTTTTAATCTTTATTAATTCAGTTTTGTAGATTGATTTAATTTAAAAGTTATATGGTTTAATGAAGTAATTTTATCCATAATTGCTAAAATGGAAAGCAAATTTTATAAATAAAATTTTTCATCAATATTAAATATTAAAATTTGAATTGATAGAAGGTGAAATTTTTTAGTGAATTCTTCTTTAGTGACATAAAAAAATATTCATCACTTCAAAACATATACATGTATTATGTTTCAATCATAACTAATCATTTGAATGGTAAGAACATGATATAAAAAATGCCCAACTTAAAATAAAAATAAAGTAAGATTTTAAATTATTAGCATAAGTTTATGACAAAAAATTTTTTAGTTATTTATTACTAATATTTATTTTAATGATAAATTTAAGAAAAAAAAACCTGCTATAAAGTGCGGGTAACAAAAATCTCATTGACTATTATTTGCTTAATTTATATATGAATTCAAATATTATCTTATGAAAATTCAAATTTTACTTTTAAGATTATATTTTTTAACAAAATAAGCATTTTTATTGGTTTTTTATTTTAAAAACTGATAACAAAAATATTCATAATAATATGATTCAAGTAATTATTAGGTTAATAAAATATTAAATTTTCAATTATTATTAGTTCGAGTAGCTATATGATGAATATGGTCAAAGCAACACTACACTCATGTTTTCACAGTATTTACAAAACTGTCATCGCATCTTCAACAGCAGAAATATAGAAATGAACACCACCTATCTTGAATAGCATATTTTACAAAATGAACACCACTATGTCAAACAACATCTTTAGGTTGAAATAACACTATATTATACTAAGCTAAACATTAATTTATACATCGATATTTTCAAACTACAAACGTGTTATTAGTGTAAGACGTTCTCTACATCTTGAACATCATATCTTACGAAATGAACATCATTACATTAAATAACACATTTCTTTAGAAAGAATACCACATTATACTAAGCTGAATACTAATTTGTATCACGACATTTTTAAACTACAATCATGCTATTATTGTCAGATTATCTACAATATATTACAGAACAGTACATTCATATGAACAAAATAACACTTATTACAAAACGGAACAGCACATGTAACTGAAAAGAATAACATTTATTATGAACAGCACATTTTATGAAATGAACAACATATTATAAAACCGCACATTTGTTTGAACGGAACAACAATTATTACTAAACGGAACAACACATTTGAGTGAATGGAACAGCACATTTGAATGAATGGAACAACATATTTATACAAAATGGAATAACACATCTTACTAGATGAAAGCCATTATACAAAATGGCACATTTGCGTTAACAGAACAACACTTTTTATTGAAAAGAACAGCAAAATTTAAAAACAGCACATCTTACGAAATGAATAATATATTACAAAATAGCATATTACTTACAAAAATGCGACTACACTTGAACAACACATTTTATGAAATGAACAACATTTCTTATTAAATGAAACAACATATTACAAAACAACATAATTGTTTGAATGGAACATCACTTTTTACTGAACAAAACAACATTATTTACAAACAATACATCTTATAAAATGAACAGTATATTACAGAACAATACATTTGTGGACAATATTTATTACAAAATAAATAACTTATTACTATATATCACATCTATATAAATAGAATAACACTTCTTATTGAACAAAACAGCATAATTTATAAACAATATTTCTTACTAAATGGAACAATACTTCTTATTGGATGGAATAGTACAATAATCTCTCAAAATAAAATATGTATAATTTCTCCCTTATTCTTTTACTTCTTGTTAAAATATATAAATGCATTTCATAAAACACAGGCTATACTAAAAAAAAAAGCATAACGAATATATGAGTGAATGGCAAAACAATCATTGAGAAGACAAATAATATTTCCCCATTTATGGAAAAAAAACATATGTTGTACTAAAAAACACATGACAAATATATGAGTGAAATCTAATGCAAATATTCAAACAAACATTTTTTCGGAGAATAATTGAGAAAAGTCTAAGAGCATAGGTGTAGCAGAGAGAGATGAAAGACACATAAGCCAATAATTGAGTAATTAGAAAAGGATGCAGTGGTAAACTTATAAATAATAGTAAAGTATGAAAGTATAGCGTGGGCTGGGTATATTTTAGCCTTGACCTATTAGTTTAATCGAAAACAAGCAATTTTTCCCATTATTTAAGATGGGCTAAATGAAATTATAATTTGACTTTGGCATTTACGCAAAATTACACATTATCTCCTCTTGTTTCAGTAACCTCTTAAAAATCCTTTGACATTTTAAGAACCATATATTTAGGCTGTTGCAAATAAATGGTTTAATTACATTTTTAAATTCAACTTTTAGTTTTGTTTAAGTTTTTTCCTTAATATATAAATCATTTTATTACCTGTATTTTTCAAATGACATAATATATTTATACATATTGTTCCTTTTAACTTACCCTATTATTTTTTCCTTATAATCAGTTTTTATTTACATTTCATTGTTTGTATGTACTTTATTTTTATATTTTTTCTTCTTCTAATTACCTATAATAATAACACCATTTTTATTTTAAAAATTAGTTTCCACTTTTTATCCCGTCACTTTTTTCAAAACTTATTATGGTGACTATTAAAGCCAAAATAAATGATCATTTTTATAATAATATAGAAACTTTAAAATGCATTTTGTTCAGGTTAATGGAACTTTGATCATTTTGATGAAGTTTTAATTTTATATATTTATTGATTGTTTAAATAACTCTCATTTAGAAAAAATATATATATATTTTCCTCATTTCCCTAACTAAAAAAGGTACTAGCTCTTGGAGCAACGGTGGATACTAGAAGATAGAATAGAATAAAGAGCAATGTTGTTTATTGAATTGTATCACCTTTTAAGCGATGTTAAGGACAAAGAAGACTTTCCAAAGGAATATAAATGTAAAGAGTTGGTGAATTGTAACTCAAAATATGGTAATCTCTTAAAGGTCTCAATTTCACCGAATGTCAAAGATAAAGTTAAAGAATCATGACCAAAAATCAACTTAGCACCTTAAAAACTGATAAAAAAAACAATAAGCATCTTGTTGACTAAGATCATCTTATAAAACAATTAATTAGTAAATGAGTATATAAAACTAAGACAACAACAAAATGACCAATGATTATTTGATTTTAGATTTAATAGCTATCATAATAAATTTTGCAAAAAAAATGAGGATGATACTTATAAAGTTTCTAAATACTAAAAAAAAATAAATACAATCAATTTTTAAAATACAAATGATATTTTTAATTAGAGTTAGTTAGAAAATTGAAAAATATAAAGATAAAAAAAATCTATACAAATAATGAAAAGTAAATAAAAATTGAATCACAAGAAAAATAAATCCTTAGGTTCTCAATGCTTTGGAGTGGATCAAGAACATTAAGGCCTTTTTTGGTTCCTTTGCCCATCTCTCCTTTTTGGTTGTCAAGAGGGATGTGATTCGCTGCCCTCACCATCTAGCTACATATTCCCTTATATCTCATTTGCCCCTGTAACTAATGCTCATTCCTTTCTATGTAACAAAAAAAGGAAAGAACTAACAGTTAGGTCCTTTAATTAATCCATTATTTTTAATCTTCAAAAAATACGATAGAGGCAGATGTAGGTTTCTTAAAACCTTGATGGGCTTTTAAAATGATACTAAAATATGTGGGGTGAAGTATAATTTTGGGTGAATGTCAAGGGATAAATTGTAATTCTCCCTTTCATGCAATTTGACAGTGAGAATTTCCTTTTTTTATGGTAATTTTGGGAATTTGAAAAGGCTAAAATGCACATTTAGTCTATCAACTTTACTGACTTAAGCAAGTCAATCCTTTAATTTTGACTTAGTGTGATTTAGTCCCTAACTTTGAACAAATATGTGAATTAATCCTTTATTGTTCTAAAGGACAAATGGCGTTTCTTTCTGCCTCTACCGTCAATCTATCTTCACTAATGCTATCGGCCTTACTTCCTAGCACCGTTAGCTTTGCTCTTCTATTAACCTCCTTTCTTTCCTCACCCTTTCTCCCAATCGGGCTCATCACCTCTTCTCCTATTTGCCTTGCCTCACTTCCCACTGGCCTCACCTCTCATTAGCCTCACTTCCATGGAGGTTAGTCGTGGTTTTAGGTCGAGCTACACATTCTTTGATCAACCTAAAACCACCCCTTATTCCTAATTCATCTTGCAGAACATTTAGAACCCAAATCCCCAACCATTTGTCATCCTTAATGCTTCCCCATGCGTCTTTAACTTCCAAATTGAGGACCTTTCTCCCTCCATAGTCATTGTTCATCTCCTCATCACCCACAAGTGCATCCGCCCTCATCACCCACGATGGCGTCTCCCCCACCATTGAATTGGTGCAATAAATCAAAGGCAAAAACAATCTCTACCCAATGCCCAGATCCTCGCATCTTGCTCTTTACTCTTTTTTTTCCCTACCTTCATCGACCTCAAATTCCATTTCTTCACACACATTCATTTTTCACCGCCTCTTGCCCAATAGTTGCCTCTCTCGCCACTGTCATTAAGATAGAGCCTTTTTTGCCCATTATCTTGCAATAGAATCAACAACGATAGAACCCCACAGCAACTGTCTTCATGACCTTCTTACTTCTCTTTGAAAAACATAATATTCCAGTAAAAAATTAATGTCACCTTCCTTTCCATCCCTCATGGGACAAACTTGCTTTAATTTTAAAATTTTAGGGACTAAGTCATATAGTTTGCCAAAGTTAAAGAACTAAGTCATTATGAGTTAAAGTTTAAACACTAACTCGTGCAAGTTTGCAAACTTGAGATGTCAATCACGCATTTAGGCCATTTGAAAATGATGGGTTGGAGTTTGGCCAAAATGTTCCAATGGCCCCTAAACTTTGCAAACTCGGTCAAGTTAGTCCTTAAAGTAAAAATGGGATAGCAATAATTCCCTTAACTTTTAAACTCTGTCAAAATTAGTCCAGGAATAGGCCCACAACGCTAAACATGAATGATGACATCTATTCTCTATATTGAGGGAGAATGAAACAAAGGGTTGTAGGGATTAAAAAAAGAATTGGCATGAATTTGGGAAAATGTTGGCACTTTGTGTTCGTTGGTAAAAAAAAAAGATTTACTTTATTGTTCTTTTTGGTACAGATAGAGAAAGAACAGAAAAAGAACAAACAAGTTGTTTATGTGTGTAGAACAATAAAGCAATGGTGGAGTGAAAATTGAGGGAATTTGAACTGATCAATCAAAGGGACTTATGCAATTGGTTTTTGACAAGTATTAAAAAGACTAAATTTTCTAATTACTTAATGCAAGGTTATTTTTTTAATATTGTTTGAATGAAAAGTTAAGAACAAATGTTCAGGTAGTGGAATAATTGTTTATGCATAAGTGTGTCTTTTTGGTTAGTGGAGTCATATTAAAAGCTATGGTGGATTTATTTCTTTATATATGTATCTCCGCTGCCATATGATCAGACTATATATTTATTCATGTTAGAGTTGTGCTATATTTGCAACCTAATCCGAACATGAGGGAGTTTACTATTGTTATTAATCATGGGGCAAGTTTCATGGAGAAATCATGAATTGTTATGTCAATCATAAGCTATATCCTCACAACTTCAATAATGAGGATTTAGTTTCGTGTTGGTGTATGGAAGATATTTTGAAGGATATTAAGATATTAGAAGAAGGATGTGAAGAATATCCATTACAAAGTTCCTAAATTGCCTCTATGCCAAGGGTTAAGATTGTTAAATGATGATGTCACTACAAAAGACATGGTTAAGCAAGACAATAAACATAGGACAATTAAAGTCTATATTGAGCACAATGAGGTTGGGCCCACTATACTAAGTGAGAAGAAGGAGAAGACAGAAATGGATATTGCACACCATGTGAGTGTTGGTGTAGTAAATGAGAATCAAATAAGTGAGGGGCCATCAGGTGTGCCTGTGGACAAATGGTCAAACAATAAAATTGATTAGTCATTTAAGAAAGTGCTAGAGTAGTTGAAGTCTCCAGTTGGTGAACATTTTAATGTTGGCATTAAGGATGATGAAAAAGAGTTTGACAGTGAACAAAGTTATGAAAATGAAGGTGAAAAACTAAATTGACTAACTATTGCTTTATAATTGGATGAAGAAAAGAAACTAAATGATGCAATAAAGAAAACATTAGAATATTCAAGAAGTAGAAATGCAAGGCTGGATAATGAACTTGAAGTGATTATTGATGAAGAAGCTCCTCATGCTATAACATTCTTGACCGGAACGAATGTTGTAATTAAAGGTCAGTTTATATTCAAAAAAGATAATATTCAATATATTGCTGACTCTAATCTAAAAACCTTTTTCATGGACAATGAAGTTGGGGGTGTTAATGAAAAAAGAATTATAGTAAGGAAAATGAGAAAGCCTAGATGGCCATAGACTTAGTTCTTATTTCTTAAAATTACAACATGAATTCATTTTAGTTGATTAGTGGAATGCAGACGAATCTCAACTTTGCATCCACAAAGACAATCACCTTCACCAGTGGAATGCTGTCCAGCTTCTCTCACCTTGGCATGTAACAATGCATTCTTTGCCTCTGCTTTCTTAACTCATGCCAATAAGTCTAGTATGCCAATTGCAGGTGGAATCAGGGTGGTTGGCTAAGGTAAAGAAAGCACAGGAAAACGACCATACTCTTAAAAAGATTAGTGGGGAAGAAAAATATGGTACTCTTAGTAAAGAATTTCAATATAGAAATGGGATGTTACACTATGGTGTTAGGCTATATGTGCCAGACATGGAGGACTTAAGGGAGCAAATCTTACAAGAAGCACATAATAGTAGGCTGAGTGTACATCCAGGTGCTGAAAAGATGTACCATGATTTAAAAACCCATTTTTAGTGGCCTGGCCTAAAGAAAGACATTAGGCAACATGTGGCAAAATGTCTCACCTGTCAGATGGTGAAGGCAGAACACCAGAAACCAGCTGGAACTCTTAAGAGCTTACCCATACCTGAAAGAAAATGGGTTTCCATCACTATGGACTTTCTGGTAGGATTACCAAAGACGGGAAGCCCATAATGATGCAGTGTGGATGGTTGTTGATAGGTTAACAAAATTGGCTCATTTTATAACTATCAAAGTCACCTATACTATGGATAAGCTGGCACAAATGTACCTTAAAGAGGTCGTTAGGCTACATGGTATACCTGATCAGATTGTATTTGATAGACGCCCAAGGTTTGTCTCTAAGTTTTGGACAGCCTTTCAAAGGGCATTAGGTAGTACAGTGAGCCTTAATACTGCTTATCACCCACAGATAGATGGACAATCAGAAAGGGTGATCCAAACCTTAGAGGACATACTAAGAGGGTGTGCCATGGATTTTAAAGGTGAGTGGGATAAGCATTTGCCATTGGTGGAGTTCGCCTATAATAACAGTTATCAAGCTACAATAGGCATGGCACCTTATGAAGCCCTTTATGGGAGAAGGTGTATGACTCCACATTGTTAGGCAAGCCCTACAGACAGGGTTGAGTTAGGCCCAGAAATCATAGTTGAAACCACAGCTAAAATAAAACAGATCCAAACAAGGATTAAAACAGCTTCTGATAGGAAGGAGAAGTATGCTAATATCAAAATGAGAGAATTGGAGTTTGACATAGGGGATAAAGTACTCTTGAGGGTATCTCCTATGAAAGGTGTCATCCGATTTGGGTAAAGAAATAAGTTAGCCCCGAGATATATTGGACCTTTTGAAATCTTAGAGAAAGGAGGTGGGGTGGCTTATAGATTGGCATTACCACCTAACTTGTTTCACATTCACAATGTTTTCCATGTAAGTCAACTCCGAAAATGCATCATAGACTCGAGACAAGTATTAACCACTCTTGATGTGCCTATTCATGAGGACTTGACTTATGTGGAAAGACCTATACGAATCTTAGATAGGCAGGTCAGAAAGTTGAGAACCAAGTGGATCCCTATGGTTAAGATCTTATGGTCTAACCATACAGAAGAGTAGGCTACTTGGGAGATAGAGCAGGATTTATTGACCCAGTATCCTGATGATTTTGTTAAACTTAAGCAAGATTTGGATGATCAAAAAGCTTAAGAGGGGGAGAATGTGACAGCCCTCAAAGTTATAAGTCTAATCAGCCAGGTAATTTGTTAATTTAATAAATTACACTTTAGATAATTTATTTATAAGCTAAGTCTCGGTAATTTAAGGTCTAGTAGTTAAAAATGAATAAAATTAATCATTTAAGCAAGCTGGGCCAATAGGGGTATTTTGGTCATTTCATATAGTGACCCATTTTTATTGCACGGTTGGATATAGCATAAGAAAATATTAAATTTTAGGTATCATGGTTTTTTGTGATTTTCTCTCTATCATCGTGAAATTTTAGATTAACTAAATTATTCATAAATGGTTTAAATGTAACCTTGATAAAGGTAGGGACAAAATTGAATATAAATGAAAGTCTGAGACTGGTCGTATAATTATATCCGTGATACCAAATGAGTTCCAAGATAGCCCAGTAACCAAAATCATTTATAAAACAAGGTTTTATCTTGGTACGTGGCGTTGTTACACAGCCAGACCCTCTACAGAGATTTCCAAAGAATTGTTCTGCAGTACATATTACCGTGGCACGAGGCAGTTTTCAGCCCAATATACCAAGAGCAAGTAGAACTGCAAAAAACGGGCAAGTTCTAGAAATCAACAGGAAAGATTAACAGTGATATAGTCCAAGAACACACAATTGAACTCATAAGCTCTAGCCAACTTTTCAACTCAGATCAGGTCCCGAGCACCAGAGTTCACTAAGGCATTCTCCAAGACTTTCCCACACTAATAAACCTTTTCTGAAGATCATTTTAAAAAACCTTTTGAAAAATCATTACTGGACTAGCCGGACATATTACCGGGGATCGAGACCGATAGATTACAACAATTATAATTGAAGGCAGAGGATGACTTGAAGAGAGGTTCCACAGAGTGGCAAGGCCTAAGTCATCATTTGCCTTCAAGCTTAATTATTATAAGCTTGAAGATTATCTGAACCTGAGAGGATCCACCGAGGTGGCAACTAAGATTATCTTATAGAGTTGAGAAACTAAGAACTTCTGCCTCACCCTCTAGCCATAATTTTTAGTAAGAGATAGAAAACATTAGAGAATATATAAGAAAAGAGTTCTATATTAGCTCAAGGATGTCTTACAAGAGAACTGAAGCCTCCTTATATAGGCGGAGGCGGAGGAGGGAGGAAACAAACAAACTTGGTAACGTAAGACCTCACGTCACAAACTAATAATGCTAAACCGGAAGTGACAGGCCACTATCCGGGAGTCTACTTTAACAATAATTTAGGCGTCAGCTGTGATGCACTAGTTATTGTCATCCTTACAACAGGGATACGAGATACAGCTGCCATCATGTGGCGAAGATGCAAAAGGACCATTCGGGTTGTAAGGCGGGTTGTGATTTGAATCTTTTGAGTCACTCTGAGTCTGCCTTTCATGCCAAAAATAAGGGTCATCAATACGGGGATCATCCATGGATGGATCATCAGGATTTGGACCATTAAGCCATTTCCAGTGGATACATATGAATCCGCAACCACAGTCATGCATGATAAGATGTTCGGCTGTCTGGGTTAGCGAAAGATCTTCGTCTTCTTCAATGGTGACTGGAGAAGAAGAAACCGGTGTAGGACAATTGATTTGGTCAAGAGCCTTTTGAGAAGCTTCTGCTCTTTCACGACTTTCTCTTGCACGGCGGAGACGTTGAAGATCATCAAAATACTGGAGAGCTTCATGTATCATTTCTTGGTAATCCATCGGATAAGATGGCCACTCAGGAGTGTCATGAGGCCAAACCTCCATAAAGAACAAAGAGTGGTTGTACCGATAGGCTTCTCAAAGAAAAGCACGATAATCAGCAGGGCGCTGTCATGGAACCTGAGCTAGGTTGTAGTCTAGGTTTTTGTAGTGGTAATAGGAAGAAGTAGGGAAAAAATTTACGCTAGAGAGGGATTTGGTAAAGGTGATAGGCCCATGAAAGAAATAAATAACATGACCAACTCCATATAACATAGAAGAATTGGCGGGAGAAATATTATTTAGCTGGTAGCCTATACGTCGGTTAGGAATAGCAGGATTAAGGGCTTTATGGGATTGGTGAAGGTTGTTGATCCATGTGCAGATGGGATCAAACCAGGAGAGGAAAACAGGGAGGTCAGAAGAGAAGTTTG
This sequence comes from Aquilaria yunnanensis, assembly GCA_039654915.1. Taxonomy (NCBI): domain Eukaryota; kingdom Viridiplantae; phylum Streptophyta; class Magnoliopsida; order Malvales; family Thymelaeaceae; genus Aquilaria; species Aquilaria yunnanensis. Next base: position 81,162,291 of record CM077593.1, read on the forward strand.
AATGGAAGTTTCTAGAGTAGGAGAAAAGCTGGTAAAGCTGGGAGATATTAAAAATAATACCTATGGTATGAACAGAGCATAGGTACCAGAAGAAGTAGAGAGCTAATGGTGGGAAGGAGAAAATGTCAGGGATGGAGAAGAGGTGAGCAAAGGGATACTGGGGGTGAATCCCAACAGGTTTGACAGGGTAGTCATCAAAACCATACCTTTCAATGAGGGAGGCATGGTAGTGGAAGACTCTGTGTCTCTGGGTGAAAGTGAACGATTGATGTTCATGATGTTCAACATCAACCAGGAGATTTCTTTCCTTGTCAAAAACTGGGGGATTGGAGGAAGAAGAAGCCATTTCAGATTTTTGGTTTAGGAGGCTTAGGTGGTTTAAGGAAGGATTTTGAAGGTCTGCTCAGGATATTGGCAAGTTTGTTGGAGGTGCCTTTTATATGCTTGACGTCGAAGCTAAAGCGGATGAACCATTGTTGCCAATGAAACAGCAGAGCATTTGGAAGTTGTTTCTGCCTGTCGTTTAGCATACGTGGGAATGCTAACATGTCCATATCTACTAGAAAGTGATGACCAATGAGGTGGAATTGGAATTTTTCAATTCCTCTTTTCACGGCCAAGATTTCTTTGTAGGTGGAGTGATAGTGCTTCTCTGACTCTTTGAATTCTTCACTTTTATAGCAGCAAACATGTCGAACACCATTGGATTCTTCAAGGAGGACCGCTCCCCAATATTTGTCTAAGGCGTCCGTCCGGAGTATCCTTTTTCCTTTGTCGGGAATCTTGAGCGGTGGCAGATTCTGAACCACTTCTTTAAGCTTGAGGATAGCTCGTCGATGCAGGGCGGACCAGGGAGGAGAGTCCTTTCTGAGATACACGTGTAAAGGATGGAGAATGAAGGACAGCCTTGGGATGAACTAGCGGACGTAGTTGACAAGGCTGAGAATTTGTTGGACTTGTCTCCTCGTGAGATTATCATCCGGGAAGTTCATGATCTTGGTGGCAATGTGAGGTTGAGGATGGTACTTACTATCCTTGATTTGAACTCCGAGGAATTCAATAGAAGTCTGACCAAGGACCAACTTGTTTTGGAAGAGCATTACTCTATTATCTTTAACTATCTGAGCAAACTGGGCTAATAACTTCAAATGGGTACCTGTACAAGAAGAAAACAATAAAATATCATCAATATAAACAAGGGGTGATTGCAGTATTGGCTCGAAGATTTGGATCATGGCCTTCTGGAACAATGAGGGTGCCATCTTTAGACCAAAAGGAAGCACCGTCCATTGGTAATGGTGATCTGGGATACAGAAGGCAGTTTTGTATTTGTCTGGAGGAGAGATTGACAGTTGCCAGAAGCCGGACTTAAGGTCAAACTTGGAGAAGACCTTGGCATTTGTCAGGTTGGCAAAGAGAGTATTCTTGCGAGGTTGGGGGAATTTGACATCAGCAAGAAACTCATTCAGGGGTATGTAGTCAATAACCAATCTGGGCTTTTTTTCTTTTTTGTTCTGAATGCTTATTGACGTAAAAGGCCTGGCAGGCCCATGAAGAGGTTGTGGGCTCAATGAGGTTTTGGGCCTTTAGCTCCTGTAGCTCTTGGATCACCATTTTCTTCTTCTCTGGGCTCATACCCCAATGGGTAGCTTTGGTTAGGTTGACATCCTCGTTCTTTTTTAATGGGATTTCGATAAAAAACTTGGGATTCTTCCATAAAGGAAGAGGATGCTTCTGTTCAAACTCAGCATGGGACTCAACACAGGATTGTTGAATGAAAGACTGCATAATAGATCCATATACTGGGTCACTTTCAGACTGTATCTGGCTTGCTGAAAGAGCTTCTAATTCAGTTGAGTAAAGTCATGGAATGGATGTCCATGGAAGGAAAAACTTGTGGAGTTGTAGTCCTTTATCAGTCCATCTTTGAACTGATAACTTCTTGTTAATATCAAACCCAAGAATCATATCTCTGCCATGGTTATAACCATAAACAGTAGTAACTACGTACTTTGCAGGAGAGAATTTGATTCGAATAAGTTTGATTATCTGGGTGACGTAGAATGCACCATTTGCAGCTCTGAATCTTTCATTGCAGGGTTGCCACATTTTATCTGGAAGGAGAGAGGGATTGACAATGGTGTTGGTTGCACTAGTGTCAAACAGAGCAATCACCGGGATTGGCTTTGCATACTTATCCAGGAGAATGTTGATCTTGGCTTAAGGAATAATTTAAGCAGCAAAGAGTGAGAACTGTATGGGTGACATTTGCATTGTATAGATGGAAGCTTGCTCTGGTTCAGATTCAGATTCTGAAGAGTAGGCTTCAATGGCAAATAGGACAGATGCCTCATCTTCTGTTTCGGAGAAAATGGATTCCATGTCGTCATTGGAAAGATCAACTCCAGTGACTTGGGAAATAATATGCGCCATTTTCTTCTTTGACTTGTTGTTCTTCTTAGGACAGTCTTTGGCAAAATGTCCAGGTTGTCGACAAATAAAATATCTTTTGAATTTGCAGCTATTCTTCTTGTATCGGAAGAATCTTTTCTTTTTTCTGCGAATTTGGCAGAGTCTGTCTGGAAAGTAGACTCGTTGTCGGTGATGTTTCTTCCGAGGAGTGCTGCAGTGGCAAGTGCTTTTGTCCTTGCACTTGATAGTTAACTCAGGTTGCTGGTAGACTTTATCAAACAGATTTTGAGTCTTGTTGAATTCTTTGAAGAAGGAGTGTGTATTGCACAGCTTCCTGAGGGCCATCATAACAACTTGGTGGAGCTTTCCAAAGGAATACTCATTAAGGGATTGTCCACTTTGTTGTATGATGCAAAGAGCTTCCTGGCCAATTGTTTCTGGCACAGAATTTAAGTATACCTGCTTCATGTTGTTATCAACTTCATATCCAGTGCAGATGAAGTAGAAGCGCTTGAGCATACTTTCATAGTGCTTTTTCAAATCTTTTCGATTATAGGAACAACATTTCATTTTGAAGAATTCTTCTCTTGCTACATCAAGAAGAGCTTCAGGTTCACCAATGAATTCTTTATATAGCTTGAGAATGAATTCTGTAGTTGTTGGTGTCTGGGCTAGCTGCATCTGGCGGTATTCTCCAATACTCATAAACCAATGTTTAAGAATACTAGACATTCTAGCAATGAAGGCGCAGATGACCTTCAGATGGGTATCACTTTCGCGTTGCAACTAGGTAATACACCAGGCATGGAACTCAAGGAATTTCTCATGCCACTTTGCTGTTGGAATTCCTTCGAGAGAGAGGGTAACATTCAGCGACGGAGGATTCCAAACTGGTTCAAGGTTGATAGGTGGAAGATCCTCATCCATATGAACATATGGTTGTTGAGGAAGACCTGGAGAATGCGGTCTTGGCGGTGGAACCGGAGGTGGTTGTTGTTGTGGCTGCGGCTGAGGAGGAGCTGGATGAGATTCAACATATGTGGTAGTAGATGCTGCTGGTTGGGCATGGTTGGTAGCTCCTTGGGCCATATAGACTTGGGCTTCAGAAGAAGAGGATGAAAACATATCATCTTCTTCATAAGACGATGTAGAACTCAAGTCTTGTAGAGTGGCTAAGATAGCAGGAGTGCTTGGCTGTTGGAGTTGTTAGTCTAGAAACCCAATAATAGGGTTGGATTGGACCATCCATGACTCGTGAAACCAGGCGTGGTGTAATACCAACTTTGGTCCTAAAGTTTTAAGCGTGTTACGAATAAACCTAAATTTACTGGGGAGTACAAAGAGGGCACTGAGCACGTGACTTTTAAAATGAGGCGGTGGCGTTTTAACTAAGTCAACCGGGTCATTTCTTCTACGTTTAACCACCCGAAACTTCACCCCTCTTCCCAGAAACGCCATGGACGAACTTGCTTAAGCTCCTAACATCCAAATTCTCTTAAATTAAACACAAATTAGCAAGGATTTGGGGTTGAAATCAAGTATTCTTGTATAAGGAGCTAGAGTTGAGCTCAATTATTGCAAGTAAGTAAACAAATTATTTTCCCTTAATTTTTCTGGTTTCGTTTTAGACCTGGGTTGCTGGAAACTATGTTCCATGTATGTTTATTTAATAAACTAAATATGGGAAGTTGAGAAATAAGTTAAATTACAAAGAAATGGTGTTTGGTTAGGAGGCTATGAATTGATGTGTTATATGTAGCTTTTCCTATATAGTTTTGATGTTTGTGGCTAAAAGAAGGAGCTGGAATTAATATTGCTTGATTATTGCTAATTATAAAAGACTAATAAGCAAGGAAAATGAAAATATTGGGTCTAAGTTTTATTAAGGGCCAATTATGTGGAGACCAAGGTAAAAGTTAATTTAGTCATTTAAACCATATGGGGCTTTGTTAATTATTAGCCTAAATATGGGTTATTTATGTGTTAAATGATCAATATAGGTCTTGAGCATAAGCTACTAAGAAGAGACCTAAGTTTGGCTTGAAACCGAGATAAAAAAGAATCAAGTGCCTTGAGCTTGCAATCTAAGTTATCTAAGGTAAGGGGGTTATTTAATTTGTATGCTTATGTGTTAAATAAATTTGACTATGATACTTGTCTATCAAGTGGCCGAATTATTGATAAATTTAACAAGCATATGATTTGAGTACTGATAACTATTTGAGAAGCTTAAATGATTGGGTTTGCTAAGAAGCTAAACTATGAAGTGCATATGAAATGTGTAAGTACATATTTGTAAACTTGTATCTATAGGCAAAAAGGACCTTAATTTGGTCTAATTTACGGTAAGTATGACAGGTTAGGAACCTACGATATCTAAGGTCACAATGATGGACTAAGACCTGAATGGACCTAAGAAGGGGAGGTATCCTTAACCACTCACGAAACCTTATAAATGTAGCACTAACACATGCACTAAATAAGTAAATAGTTCACTCCTGTACATAAAATAAGGGATATTGGCAAATACTAAGAAGCTTTCAAAGCAGTATTTGTATGGACAAGTTGGACTTGTCAACTGCAGGACAAATGGGTAAAGGAATTGTGAGAACTAGCTACTCCCATAATTATTGGCCAATAATATGAGTTCCTAGCATTATGATTTGAGCTCAAGTGCATAAGGCATACATATATAGATATCCTTATGGATATTATGCAGGATCCTATATTGTTGTTTTTCTTGCAGGTTATAACCTTTACTGGGAATTTTTAGTTCTCACATTCCTTACATATTTTGTGTACAGATATTGGTGGACCTTAAGCTAATAACCAATAAAAGAACTGGTTGTTAGTATTTTGATACCAGGTGTGCAAAAGTTAAATAATATTGTACATTGTTGTTAAGTTTCTTTCTTGCAGGTTCCTAATTACTAGAATACTAACTTACTGGTATTTATTGTACAGAGGCAAGGAACTTGGAATACCTGAATACTGTAGTGACCCCTTTTTTGCAGTGTAACTCAGGTGGGATCGGATTCCCAGATTCTCAGTGTGTAATATATGTATAAAACTTTTGTATATGATATATATATGTGTGCAAAAGTTATGCCTCTGGTAAATGCTATGGAACTAGTGGTTATGTTCCCTAGTAGCTTGTATGGATTCACAATGCATAATAGTATGTTTTATATAAATGCATGTTTGAAGTGCTGGCTAGCTGCATCAATTATATATTATTTTTATGGTCATTGACCTACAGCCATAGTAAGGCATAGTATAAAACAGTATTACATTAAGGATTTAATCAATTAGCAGACCCACTAAAGACAAATTTACATAGGCCTAAAACTGAATGAGTGTAAGGTTCCTGAGGCCCTATATGACTAAGATGGGATTAAGGTTTAAGGCTTGTGACACTAGAGACGGCTAACCATCACTAAATTGTGCCTATAGTTAGTGACAGCTTGCCCTCACTGGTTATTTGTGGACCAGCAATAGCCAACTATCACTCATTTGCCATATTCTTACACACACACACACACACATTGTGCAAGAGATTATAGTATAGGTTTAAATCAACTTATGATGGTAAGTATGTTAGTTATTTTTAAAAAATTTAATAGATTCATTTGCCGACGCGCTCGATGGACACAAAGCCTCCATTGTCCATTATTCTCGCAGGAATCATGCTGAAAATTTACCCTACCTAAGGTAAAGTCCCTAGTATTTTATTTAACTTAGGCTTGGTTTGGAACCTTTGTTAGTATTTAGGGTTTCATTTTGTTTCTCTTGGCCGAGTACAAAATCAGCCCCGGTAACCCCATCGAATTTGCTATTCTCCTTTTTGGAAGATGGTAAGCCTCCCCTCTTTTGCCACCTGAGGTAAAGTCCTGATGCCTTTCTTGTCCTTTACGTGATTGCACTTGCAAAGCTTGGGGTTTGGCTAGGTGATTTGCTTTTTACACACCATTAATAGAGCTGCCTAAGCATTGTTATTGTAGCTGTTTCATGACAAGGTTTAGATGATTAATTTTGGTTTCATTTTCATTGAGCCTATACAGTTGCACATACTTGTTCTTTGTGTAATTCTTGATTTGGAAAAAATCTAACGATATTTAATTGTAACACTTGATTTTGACTCTAGAATATTGACTTTTTCTGGTTCACTCTTTACCTAGAGGATTGACTTTGCTTGAACTTCCACGTTTTAATGTTTGTTCACCAGGTGTTTAATATTTGGTCTTGATGAAATTTCTAGTCTTGTTTTCATTGGCTACTTTTTACAGCTTGAGCTTTATGAGAAGACACAATAGTATAAAATTTCCTTTGTTCATATCTTAAACTTATATGTGTTAGGCTTACCTTAAAATTGATTAGTCATGGGCATTATAGTACTTGACTTCTTTCTATTTGTGTTGTCCTAGCATCAAGCCCTAGTATCCATTCTTACTCCTTACATTGCCTTCAATGGTGGAAAGTTTTAATAACTATTAGTTGTGGTAGCATGTTATTGCTATATGCTAACCCTATAAACATGCATTTGCTCTATTCTCTATTAGTTTGGTGTGTCTCTTTTTTGGCAATAAGAGACAACACTTTTTTTAGCATGCATGTTTTTAGGAATTATTGATTAACTTGTTGTAGCACATTTGATTTCTTAGCTTGTATGTTTTTTTGTTGGAATGACAGAAAAACTTGCACATATGTCATTTAAGGTAAAGACTCTGTTTTAGAGTTTAGCTTTTAGCTATCTCCTCTGTAACTTAATAAATTATTCCTTGTTTATCATACTAAAAAATGGTTACTTTTAGTGATATAGACTAGATTTATGTTAAGATTTGGATGTGTTCAGTTAAGTAACATATCTGGACAGAGATAGAGATTTGTGCTTAAGATTTTAGTGATGTCAAGGGTAGGGGTTTTTTTTGTCTCTAGGTGCTTGTGTTTCATTACTATGGGTTGCTTTATATTTCATCTTTCTTAGTCAACAAAACTGATTATTAACTAATTATATTACGAAGGACAAAAAAAGCTATACCTTGACATTCACATGGATCTATTGTTGATCTTGCCCTTTGTGTTAACACCAATACTTTATTCATCATTGGTAATAACTATGGATCCAGTAGTTTTATAGCCTTATTTTTAGGAAATCATGCATGCCTTTAATTTGATTTTATATTGAATTTGATTTATATTCGACCAGTAGCAGGGTCATCCACTTGGCACAATCAAGCTTGAAAAAAATGCTTGCAACATAGATGGAGCGACACTACCAAGATCAGTTGTCCAGCATTGTTGTACAGATAAAGCATAGACACCAGGAATAGATGGCATGCTTATAGCAGGCAATTGGGAAGAATCCATTGGTTGCACTGGAGTCCGATGGTTAGGCTTTATTCCTCACTAGATTGGGTAGCATTAGGTTAGTATTGTCTTACTTGTATTTAGACTATTATAGTTAATAGTAGGTTTTGGCTAACTACATTTTGGGACCTTATGTGTTTTAATTGTCAAATGACAGGTCATTGTGTAAATCATATTTTGGATTAATGGAAACTACTTCTACTTATGGTTATTGCAATTGTGTGGAATCGATGACAATATTGGAATGTATGTAGGAGGATTAAGAAATGGATAAGGCGAGCTATTGGGAATTGTTGGCATAAACTAGTAAAGGGCAACTGTCACAAATTAGTAATGGTTGGCCTTCACTAAATTAGCGAAGACCTGCTCTCACTAAATTAGCGACGGCTAGCCCTCACCAAATTAATGATAGTTTACCGTTGCTAACTTAGTAATGGCCAAATGTCACTAATTTAAGACACTCATCCTTCGTTAATAACACCTGAAAGTCTTCGCAAATTGGTGACAACAAACCTTCACTAAAAACCTAAAATTAATGACAACAAGTCATCGCTAATCCAAACAAAATAGCGACAATTGGCTGTCGTTAAGTTAGCGACAATCAATCGTTACTAAAACTAATGACAGTCAACCATTGTTCATTTATCGATGGTAAACTGTCGCTATAACTCCAATAACACATCAATACTGCCAATTAAGTGACCGTTATTTAGCAAAGGTCAACCGTCGTTAAATAGCGATAGCAACCCTCACTAATAATTTAGTGGCGAGTAAATTAGATGCGGGCAAATTACTGTCACTAAGCTGAATTTAGCAAAGGCAAGCCGTCATTAATGACCGTCACTAAAACTATTTTTTTTAGTAGTGTTTGTGTGTGTGAACAATATTTAATTTGGTAAGGTTAGTAAAATGTAACCTCAATGTCATCGACTAAACTACTATAAGAATTCAGCTTCAAGTTTAGTTTACCTATGATTCTATTAATCTAATGAGGTTCTAAGTTACACTATTTTGATTCGGGCAAAGTTAGATAAACTGAATTTTACCTTTATAATACGTCATAAACAGGCTTCACAAAAAAAAAAAAAAAACAAACAAACAAACTTGCTAAGCCCACTATCTTGTAAGAGATGATGCACGCAAAAATTATCCAACCTAATAAGAGTGGTGGAAAAGATGTGATTATAAATGTTTAGTAGGAGGGGGATTCTAAAATTCAATAACTTTCTTTGGACCTAATGTATTGGCATCCCTAAGAATTGATAAAGTCTAAGTCAACCACAAGTTACTCATTAGTGCATTTGTAGACTCACAGAAGCAGAAAAACCTAATAATCATGTATCACATTTGACCGAATTGAATATCATCTTTTTATTTTTAAAAAGACTTGAATTTTGCTAATTTTACTAAAATGGTGCAATTTTTTTAAAATATTCAGGAGCATCATTACAAGTTATAAGGGAAAGGGATATTCTTATTTTAATTTGAGAAATTGGCACACTAGTTTTTGCCTTTTGGAAACATAACCATTATGCCAAAGGCTGGGATCAAAATTGGTGTGACAAATTTAAATTTGCCACTAATATTTTAAGTTGGAATCAAATCTGCCCTTAAAGTTTCTTATCCTTAATTCCTAGTAATATTTTCAAATTGTCTACTAATATTTCAAAATTGGCTCAAATTGGCCACTCGCAATTAAAAGCCTAACAAAAGAGAGGAAAAGTGGCAAGCATTAAATTTTTATGGTGATAATGTAACTTTCAATAAACTTAGGGATTTTAGGTAATTTATCCTTTTCTTCTTATAGGTAAATTTGAGGGAAAAAAAATAAAAAGGTATGTGGATCAATTTTCTCTTTTCCAATCTCAATCATCAAGTTCATGAACTCCAAAATCAACAAATAGCTTGTTGAAATCACAAATCATTAGCCTTACATATACTGCTAAAAACCCTCTCGAAACTGCCACTAGGTAGGATAGGCATCAGCTTAAAGCTTTTGTCGTTCTCACTCTGTAACCCGGGTTTTTGTTTATTTTATAACAGCTTCTAATAGCTTTGAACTGAACACCATAATATAATCCTTTAGTGTGAGACTTGGTTATCAAGCAGACACAGAAGTAAAACGGATCTCACACTTAGATCTCTTGTTCTAGCGGCTTCTGAACTAAAACAATGAGGAGGAAAAGCTAGTGAAAAGAGAACCATAACAAGGAAAATTAAGTGGGCCAAAACCACAAAATGAATCAAATCTAGAGCTCCGAAATTGCAATTAAGATAGTATATATTACCTAAAATCTCTAAATTTGTTAAAAGTTTTATTGTTACCCTAAAATTTTAAAACTTACTACTTTTCTTATTTTCCGTCAGCGTGCTACAATTATCCATACAATCTGGCAGGAAAGGAATATGAGGATATTTCGAAAGATGAGTTCTTCCCCTGTTATAGGCATTAACGCAAAATTAGGGATCTATTTTAGATTTGTATCATCTGATTATGGGCACGTATTTAGTTTTTTTTTTTTTTGTTTTTTATCAGGCTTTGCCATTTTCTGGATGTAGTCCCCGATATGTAAGTGCTGCTGGACTTTTATGATTAATGAAATTGCACAAAAGAGAAGCTCTGTGAACAATAATCAATGGAATAATATTTTTTATAATATACTTAAATTTTTATTTATTTTTTAAACTCGAGTGAGTAAAAAAAATATGAAAATTTTTATATTATAACTTTAAATGACATCGGCTCCAAATAAAAGGAAACTGCAATAATATTTTTTTATAATATACTTAAATTTTTATTAATTTTTTCAAACTCGAGTGAGTAAAAAAATATGAAAAATTTAATATTTTAGCTTTAAATGACATTGGTTCCAAACAAAAGGAAACTGTAAAAATATTTTATATTATCTTGGTTTAATGTAAAACAAATTGAACCTTAATCTTGTTTTATTTCCATGACAATGCAAAGTATTTAAACAACTTTAAATTTTAAGCATGAAAAAGCAGAATGTGCAAATTTAAAATAATATTTAAAATAGAAAGTATTAATAGGAATATGGGAGCATTTTGCATAAAATACAGGATCGTGTACCAATATCTATCTAGTGGAAATCCACAACCCAAGAAGCAAAGCTCTTTTTTTTTTTGTTAATGTTTGCAAAAGATGTCTGTGACAATCGATTGATCAGATTATAAAAGACGCTGAAATTGTCTTTTTTCCTAAGCAGACTTTAAACAAATTAAGAGTGATTGCCATTAGACTTAACAAATGGAATCGACAACATCTGCTGCTAATACATATATTATCAAAACCCCTACCTTAATCACTAATTAACTATTCTCAGATAAACATAAACATCTGAAATACTAGAGTCAATAATTAAATTATTTTCTTTTTGATATTCAGAAGTAAGTTATAAAGCTAGGGGAAGAAAGAAGTAAACACAATCATAAGCAGTAGCTACACATTGGTGAAGAACAACAACTAAAGCTTAGCGATCCATAATCTCCAAAGCAGCGATAATGGATTGGACAAATGTAGACCATTGGCCGTTTTTGAAATAGGCTTATCGCTAATATTTCAACGAAATGTGGGCCGAAGTTCTATTTGTGAGCTTGGGTTTTAGTCAATCTGCAACCTTGGTCCACTTTCATTGCCACCTTCAATTTGGGCCTCATGCTTTGTGGGCTCGATAAAAGTGACAACACTATCTTTTCTGAAGGTCAAATAGACAACAGTAAGAATGTAAATAGCCATCAGAGGGAATACGAGGACTCCGATGAATATATTTCCAAATTTTGGGATATTGTTGTGGATTAGCCATTTAACGAATCCCGTGGTCAGGTAATACACATTGATTCCTATGAGTCCAAGACCCAGTATCCATGACAATATTATGATCTGCAACGAAAAAATAAATAAATAAATAAATTATCGTGATTTTCTCGGGAAAAAAAGTTATGGTGATTGATTTTAGTTTTTTCAATTTGTGAATGAAAATAAAAATAGTAAATTAAAAAAATAAAAATAAAAAGTAAAAATAACTCACGTAGATGGAATTCTTGTATGGTCCCATCTTAGTAGAGCTACTGCTGAATTTGAGAAGAGGGATGAGTGCGAATGGAAGTTCAAATGAGAGAATCATCTGCCAATTAAACCAATAATCGTTGAATTAAGTATGTTCGACAGAGTTTTTACAAAAATATCCCGTCTTTGATTACTTTATGATGGTCGTTTGCTTTGAAACTTTTCTTTCCCAATGAAAGTGCCATTTGTAATCAGTTTTCGTGGCTAGCGTTAAAGTTTTTGGATAAATTATTTATGATATAGATCAAATTGATGAAATTAAAAACTACAGGTTACTCTTATATAGTTTTTTTCAAACCTCTAACCCTATAATATCAAACAAGCCATAAGACAGATAAGATTAGCTAATACTTATTACTAGAAGTAGTTCTGCGAAGCTTTCTAACCGATGCAATTATAATGAGGCGGCCTGAACCTTGAGCTCCACCAATGATAGAGACAATGAGGCTAGGAGTAATGGCAATGGACCTGGTCATTAAATTTCTTGCCCATTTCTTCATCTTTAGATCCAAAAATCCCTAAGTAAATAAATAATAAATAAAAAAATATTTGCCAAAACCTTAGTTGAAAACAAGAAAAGAATGTGAGGAAACAGAATCAAAGAGATGTGCTTAAGTAACTAAACATAATCAATAATTAAGATCACCTGCATGATATATTGTCCTGCATAAGTGCCTGTGATGCTTGAGCTTTGTCCTGAGGCGAGTAGAGCTATGGCATATAGGGTTGAGCTAGACTTTCCTAGTACATTCTGCACAAAAACAATCCTACTAGTCCATATATATTTCTAACTACGTTATCAACCGTTATTGTGACATCATTTTTTAATATTACTAATACTTAATAACTAGCTCTAGAGCACTATTACTTGCATTGTTGGGGTACTAAAATTATATTGAAATCAATTTTATATCAAACCTGAAGAAGGAAAGAAGCAGAGTTGAGCGTGAGATTGTCGCAACGGTCGATGTTTTCGCCGGAGCATATGGTTCCGGAGACAGAGACAACAGCGACGTTAATCAGAAATGCAACCAATAAAGCAAAACCACTCTCAATGAGGAAATTCCGGCAGGCAGCCTATAAGAAATTCCAAGAAGAAGTAGAAGAAACATGAGGGTTGGCAGAAGTAGGCACTTTTTCACCTAATAATAATTGATTTGGCACTGCATTTGGCATAATTTTTCATCTGGGTACCAACTAGTACACACTTACATTGATGCCACTGACGGAATTGGGTACTTCCCTCGAGAGCACGAGGGCGGAGTGGAGAAATAGATTGTGCCTGATGAATTAAAAAACACCCAAGACACAGAAAATGTAAAATCAATACATACATACATACATATATATATATATATATGTTGATAAGATGATATACAGCGCAAATTTTGTTTTTCTGTATAGATTTTGTACCTTTGGATATATTGCCTTAATTTATATTAATATTTGCTAAATATTTTTTGAAAAAATTATATTTAAAAAATATAAGTTTGTAGTTTCTAAATATAACATTTTTAAAATTTTTTTAACAAATATTAATATGAATAAATTTAAATCAAACTTAAGTTGAAAAACTCAAATAGTGCAAAAAACTTGGGATGTGCAGAGTAGTATACATGTTATGGCATTTAAACTAATTGAAAATCTCTAACATATACATGCACATTTGACAACAATTTTATTATCAAGTTTCAATAACTTAAAGTTTAAGAAAGGTTTTTACAAATTCACAAGTTTAGTTGAATTGAAATTTTTTATACATAATCTTCATAGTTCACAGTTAAATTAAATATGCTTTATATATATATGTGTGTGTGTGTGTGTGTATGTGAATGCGCACGCGCATATTACAAAAGCTGAACTACTTTATCTTTATGCAAATTATAGTAAGGGGTCGTTAAGGGGTGAAGGTACGTACGGCATGACAAGGGCACCCAAAAGGGCAATGGCGTCCCCAGTGGCGCCTTGGCCTTTTAGCTTTGGCAAAAACATCCCCTTAAGGACACTAGAAGTTGGAGGCCTCACATAACTCATTTCCCCAAAGAAACAGGCGGCCATTAGTAACACAAGCATCGCTATTAGCATTTCCAGCTTCCTCACCTGCCAGAAGTACCACAATATTAATTACCATACTAGTTTTATTTTGTTTTGTTTTTTTTTTTTGTCAATTAGGGTTCGTTTCCACATTGCTTTCTAATTCTTTTTTCTTCCAAGACATCTTCACTAGCTAGAAAAGACACGGGGCAAAATTCCGAACACAATATAGAGCAACGTTGTTGCACTTCAATGCTCGATCTAATAACAATTTCAAGTGTTCATGGTTAAAGAGTCAGAGTTCAAGCTTTCATAGAAACAAAAAAGTCACTCGTTACTAGATTGTCCTCTTCCGCCCTTGAACTTTGAACATACGACCACTATTACTCTTATTAAGTAGGGGTGTTCATCCGTCAAGTCATGGAACTAATTACTCAAAACTGAACTGAATCAATAGCGATGCGGGGTTCTATGGGGGTTAGAGTCAGGGTCAATAGTGAAAAGGTGAACTCAATCATTCATACAGGGCAGGGCAGGACGGGTTTCAATTGTAGAACCCACATAAACATAACCTGACCGGTATCTTCCCCCAATTCCTAAATTTTAATTTCTAATAATATGATGGTAGTGCTCAGAACTCACTCCTTTCTTTATTGTTACGCGATTTGTTTTTAACTTATTCATAACTATTTTGGATTGAGACCTTTTTTTGTAGAAATTCATATGAGACTTTGGTTGTTTTATACGCATCTAGTTTCCGTTGTTGAGTATTAAAATTGGCCGATATAACATACATTTAGGTTAAGTACCAAATATGCAAAAAATGAGAAGGAAGAGCTAAATTATTTAGTTACTTATGCAGGTTACTACAAGTTGGTTTTTGTTTATAATATATAGATTTATGGCGGTAAGTGCGAACTTTTACAACTGACTTTTCTAATTCACTCATTGATATCAACGCTATTTGAGTTTTGAGATCATTATTTGAAATCAAATAAAGTTTAAACCATACTTTCTGTTTTTTGTAGGTATTTTTATTTTATATTATTGTTATATAATTGATTTGTCATTTTCTGAGAGTTTTAGGCACATGAAATTTTATTTGAATTGAGACATTTTTTATATAAAGTAAAATTTGAAAAAAAAATTATATGTTTTTTTACTTATTTATAACAGTTTTGGATAAAAATTAATGCCTTACATGAAAATATAAAAACCCAGTCATACCAAATCTACTTGAATTAGTTTTTATGCAGTTTAAGTTGTCACAAAGTTTAATGGTATAGGGGTATGGTTGAATAGTTAATTGGAAAACACGATCAATGATGTAGATAGAGTCGGGTTGAGCTGAAACCCGGTCATACCAGACTCGCGAATACCCCCTATTATTAAGTGTAACATATACTTACCTCTACAAGGTTTCAAACAAACACACTTTTACCTAAAAATTGGAAATTTGTTCTTTTTCCTTATTTTTAAAATAATACACTAGAGACAAATATTGTTCTATATTTAAAAATAAAATTGCTAATTAATCTATTTGTTAATTAAATGTCATAGATTTTATAAAAATTTTGAATCAAACACGAGCACATATCTATGGCACATGCTGTACCCGAGCCCATCTGAATTCTTATTAAACTGAAGACACATTTAGGATGTTTGAGCTCAACTCGTCTTAATACTCCTTTCATCCTATATTTTTTAAAATATTTAATTTTTTTCTGAATAGTTTAATTTGAACTTATTGGTATTATTGTTTATTAAAAAAATTTAAAACATATATTAAGAAACTATTGATCTTTATTTATCATTTATATATAAAGATTTTTCATTTATATACTAAAATATTAAAAATAAAAAATCATAGATTAATTAGTGAAAAGTCAATGTTATAAAGAATTTGAGATGAAGAGAGTACATTCCTATTTAAATAAAAGAAAAAAATATAATTTAAATTATTAAACCATTTGAATTTATTTGAAGACTATTACTAAAATATTTAAATTAAAATTTAAAATAAAAACAGAAATTTCAAGTTAAAAAAAAAACAGAGAGAAAAACAGAAATTTCAAGTTAAAAAAAAAAAAAGAAAATACAAAATAGTTGATTTCTTGTACATATTCGTGTAAGTTACTAGTATAAACCAGGCAGAAACAGACAATTTCTAGATGAGGAGGACAGAAACGTGCACTTTCATGTGATGAAACCATGACAAGTGTTTTGCTTTTAACAGCAACTCACTTAACTTCTGGTCATCAGTCAAAATTCTTTGACAACAATATTGTAATCATGCTCTTAATTAATCATTACCATTACAGCGGTTATTGTTTTTTTAACCTCCAAATGAATTCAGTTAAAACGTTGAAAAAAGCAGAATAGTAAAAACTTAAATCAATAGATTGATAAATAAATTACCCCATATCTCTGTAGGCCAAGGAGGAGGAGGGTGCTTGAACCAGTGCACAGAACTCCCACCCAAAGAGGGATGTGAAACAGAATGTTTAATGCAAAGGCAGTCCCAATTACTGCCACAAATCCAATTTTATAAAAAAATTATCAGAAAGAAAACATAATAATAATCAGTTATGCGCGGAACACATACACACAAATAAATAGATATTGTACCTTCGGGGATATCAGCAGCTATGACTGCAATCTCAGCTAGCAACCAAAGGAAATACTTGACTACTTGTGGGTACTCTGCTTTGCACAGTTCTGACAAATGCTTCCCTGAAAAAAAATATATATATAATCTTATATAATCAAAAGCATTATAAAAAATAATTAACATGGAGATGATATAATATTCTTGGAAAGAATACCAGTTGTGACACCCAAATTTGCAGCTAGAGATTGGATGATGAGAGCAAAGACCAATCCAATGAGAACCACCCAGAGCAGCTGATAACAACAAATCAAATCACAACACAAAACTTGTAAGTACCATAAAAAACATGTTTTGCTTTTTGGGCATAGGTTTGGTTTGCAAGATATCAACTTTTCTTTTCTCACCTCATACTGGTGGTTTGCCCCTGCTTGAAGGTCAGTTTCTACTGCAATTATTTCAACAAGAGGAACTGTTAGATATGAAGAACAATAATAGTACTGTGCTTTTGTTCTCTTTGTTCCAAAGCTTCTGCAAGATATCAACTTTTGCGATAGCAGAGAGGGAAAGGAGGGTACTCGGAACTTTTTGGTTGCAAATAAAAGAGGGTTAAAAGAGCTTTTGACCAAACAAACGGAAACAGCTTACAATTTCCAGGGTCAAGATAAGCCAATGAGACAAGGAAGCCAGGACCCACAAATGCTAGAAACTTTTTCCAACCCGGTTTCTGGTCAGTAAACAAAAAGAAACAAGCTAGATCAAATTGGAAAAATGCCTCAAATTGGAGGCAAAAACAGAGGAACTAGTATAATTGTTATGTTACCTGTTGATTTGGACCATCATTCTCTAACTCGTTCCTGGAGGATGGTGGAGTACCATTTCTTGCTCCTTCCACATCCAATGTAGCTATCTGGTTGGTGTCTACCTCTCCCTTGCTCTCCACCTCTCTCTCCATTGTTTTTTTCTTTTAAAGTTGACACACCTGTGAAGGAACTCAGCTTCTGTATATATATTACAAAATTTAACCCTTATTGAAACGGTAAAAATATTTCACTTATAGTACAGCTTAGTGGTCAAGTTTGGGTTGGGTATATATAGCTAATCCAAAACCCTCCCCTCAAGTGATTAGGTATGGGTAGTACCGAGTGAGTACTAGCCACCAACCAATTTTAAAGTATATGTTTAATTTTTTTAAAATTTTTTTATATATTTTCAAAAGAATGTGTATATTCACAAAGAAATAATACTAAAAAAATCATAAGTTAAAGTAATATAAAGTAATTTATGTTAAATTGTTATTTTATTTTTGAAAGAAAATCATATTTTAAATATAAATATACTAATTTAAGAGAGATGCGAGTAGGGTCGGGTAGGATAAGTTAAACCCATACCCTCCCCATAGCTTTAAGAGTTGGGTCAGGTTCGGGTTTAGGTAACCGGGTTTGGAAAAGGTAGAGGTGGGTAGGGTATTTTTTGACATCCTTACTTAACAGTCAACTGCATGTTAGTGAGATATGATTTTTGTTTATGGAAGATTCTAAAAATAGGGGCTATATGGGTGCACCCCCAATCTCTACCGTCCATTCATCAAGATCAAGTTTTGGTTAAATTACTTGTTCACACCTATATTTTTGTGTTTTATCATTCTAATCTCAAAAGTTTATTCTTTTCTTGTTGGCTTAGTAAATCATGATCGAACAATAAGGAATTTGGTGGCAACCCCCTTTTGCCAGTTACAGGTGCGCTTGTTCATATTCTTCCTTAAATCTCATCCTCTCCTCTTCTTCCTCGAATCAATCTCTCTTCTTCTCTTGTTCTTCATCGAATAAGTCATCTTTTACATCAACAACTCACCCGATTAGCAGCATGAGGGACTATGGTTGCTGGGATGTCGCGATTTAGGGTATGGGTAGGTTGTGGGTGTTCGATTTTAGTTTGATTAGGCTGCTGCTCATCTTCCTTAGACTGTTGAAGTCGCTCTTCACTAGTCACCATCTGGATCTTGTTGCAAGATCACTGGAAATCGAGGAAGTTTATGATGCCGTCGACAACAAGCAGTTCGTTGGATGGTTCTGTGAAGTTGTGGCCTTATCTTTATGTTCATAAAGGTCCAACTTTCGTGGTTATAAATTTTTGGGCGATTGTGGCTAGCACCTTTTTGGACCCACACATAATTATCTGTTGTTTGATTTGGGTGATCTTCCATTGTTTGATTGGGTTTGGTGTGGTACAAGGTTTAACCTTTTTGGCTGAAGTCATAGGCCTGTTATAGTGTCACTTGTCGAAGGCCGAAGTCAAACTCACTACTCACCCCTCTCTGGCTACTAGGCAAGTTGACTATTTTATTCCGGGTTATGTAGAGTGTGGAATTGATTTAGGATTTGAGGTTTGAGACCGCCAAGCAAATCCGGATCAGGAATTCCTCATTGCTGCAAGTTGGACTCTTTCTACATGGTTGGGTTTTTGTATTGTCTTCGATATGCATTTTAAAATTCACAAAGTCCTGTTGATTGTTGTGAAAATCAGATATATATCCACCCCAAGTCAAAGTTTATGAGCTCAGGGAATTCTCTATAAAGTTTGATAGGCATATTAATGCTAAAATCATTGATTTTGAGGTAACTCCTTTTTTGTTTATGTTTTGCATCAAGATATTACTTTGGTGAATTCAATGAATTTTGAAGCTGAAAGTAGTAATCAAATTCAACTGTTTTTAGTACTTATTTATTGGATTTCACATAGTATATACCATGGGAAGCTTGTGTAGGTTAGGTTTTTTAGCAATAGCATATGACAAGATTGCTATATTAGAGAGTGTTTTCTTGGGGCTGTACAAACTAGAAAGCCAAAAAATGAAAGTAGTTTCAATACTTGCAGCCAGTAGTTGGATTTTCATTGGTTAAGTTTTTCCTCATTTACTGGGGTTTTGGTGCAACACATGTAGCTCTAGGGAAAGAGAGTGAGGTAAGTGGGAGATATGTAGAAGTACCAGAAAATATTACAATTATAGTTTATTGTGAGTTGAAAAGACAAGAAGAGGAAGAGAAATGAGGAAATGAAGAACAATAAAATAATTGATGAGCATGGTTTAGTGTTTCTTTTTTTGTTGGGAAAATGGGCTACAAATGGTTTACCGCATATAAGTAAGAAAGAAAGAAAATTGAGAAATATATGAGATATAAAGTCCATTATAAATTCATTATATTTCTCTTGAGAATTTTCATTACACAGAGAAAATACTACCGTATGAAATGGTAACACTATGGGTGGTTCTTTGGTTATTTTTCTTCTCATTTTGTTTGGATAGAATATTTCCTAAGGGTAACTAAAGGGTACAAACCCAATAATTGAAAATTAGTGTTTAGGTTATTAGATGAAAGGCGGCCATCTTTGGTGAAAGCAATTAAGGAACTTTAGTATCTTTCCTTGAACATGATTTTTGAAATGATAAAAATAATTCTCAGGGAAGTAGCTTAAAACAGAAGGCTTTACTTTAGTGTTAATGTTATTTCTTAATGTGTGCTGATTTTTCTATTACTAGCCCTGTGTATCCAGTTTGCTAGCATTTGATGGATCGTGATTTGAAAATTTGGGTGATTTTATAAAATTTTTTGACTGAACTATATTTATTCTGAAATGCAAATCAGTGACTATATTTTTCCAGCTTGTCACAAAATTCACAATAATTTGTGTACTCGATATCTTTAGCTGAAAATTAGCATGTAGATAGTTGCATGTGTCTAGTTTGTCCATGATTTTACAAATATTGAGTTGCATAATTCTTTGATTTTATATATGTATTTTGGTAAGAGTTCGTCTGCTTGAAAACTAGATATGTTGCCAAGACTTACAGCTATTATCCCACTATTATCCCACTATTAGGAAAAGAACAAACTTGCTCTTGATTATTGGCTAGGGTTAATATCTTACAAGTTGCATGTAGTTCTCATATTAGCTGGATTTTGAGTCCTATATTCTTTTTGGTACTGTGACAAATTGAAAACGGTCAATACTTTTTGCAAGTTGAACTTTGGGTTGGTGTTTATTTTTGTTCAGTAAGCTAAGACATAGTCTCATCAAGGTTTTCTGTTTAGGTTTAGGTTTTTTATTTGTATTTGAATGCCCATATGCTTGTTGTTTTTAAAGTGTTTTGGTGTTCCTTTGTTTTATGGTTGATTTGTATCCTTGATGGTTGATTTTGGATTTTATGATTAATTTGTATTTTTTTTTTGTTGGTGTTTTTGTTATCACGAAATGTATACTTTATTGTTACATTCTTTTAGCAAACTAGTTATTTTGCCTGTACGATGTATAGGTTTATTTTTTTTTATAAATTTTAATTGTATATATAGTTTTTAATTATTTTTTATAATAATAATAATAATATCTAAGAGATTGAAAATAAATCTATATTTCATACATTTACTAAAAGTTAGCTATTTTAAATTTTTTTATAAAGAAATGGATGTAACAATTAAAAATTAATGATCTATTTAAAATCTAAAAGGTGAGTTTGATCTTAAATATTTTTCTTTCTTAAGTTTCCCCAAAACCAAATAAAGAATAAAATATCAATCCACAATCATCAAACTTGGAAATGTAAGTTTCAATTAATTCTTCAAACTTATAGGAAAAATAAAATATGCATAGTTAAGATGATATTTTTATTTTTTATTTTTATATTAATAAGTATTTAATAGAAAAATTACTTAAATTAGTTGTTAGCTGGCAAAGTGGATTAAAAGCAAAATGGAAATGGTAAAAATAGATTAATATGTTTAGCTAAACAAAAGAGAAGTGTAATAAAATTAAAAATAACACAAATAATTATTTCTAACCATATCTCAAACAATTTTATAAAACAACTGAAACTATTATATAAAAAAAGTATAAATCCCTCACTGCTAATGAAAAAAATATAGAAGTATTAGATAGCATAAGGAGTTTTTGATTCAAAAAATAAAATAAGAGAAACAAAGAATTAAAATGATTATGGGTAAAATTAGAATTACTTGAAGTTACATATCTAAAGTGTAAATCATATAGACTTAAAAGTCTTTTGTTCCTTCCTTTAGCTGACAAAGTTAAACTAATTTATACGAATTGTTTTTCTTTAGTTACTATGTAATTAGTTTTGGTTTAAAGAATTGAATTATACATTCAATGTATAAGTTCACATGATTAGTATATCAAAATTATTGCCTAATAAATGTTAGTAACCAAAACATTAAATGGAATAATAATTAATTATAATAGCATTACTATCATAATACTCTAATTGGTAAAAATAACTCTAGAAAAAATCTCATAAAAGTCCAATTACATCAATCATTGAATTGATAGGTCATATGAGTAAATGATTAATTATAAATTCATTGGTGCATTTTAATAGGTAGAATTATGTTTAAGATTGATAGAAAAAGAAGATGAGAACTAAATTAAAACTAAATAAAGATTCATGAGGATGTCAATGCAATAAAAATTCAAATAATAGAATATAGTTAAAAAGGTCCTTAAAATATTTTGACATTAAATAGTGAGTAAAAAAACTTTAAAAAGATCAAAAAAGCTCATTAATTGATGATTCTAACCTATTGTCTAGGTTTGTCCTTTATATATATAATATAGATATGGAAATGCATGAACAAAACTGATAAAGAGTATAACAGTGAAATTTACACTTTAACAAAAAAAAGTCTTTTCATTTATTAAAAGTGTATATTTCGTTGTAGTTCAGTCACTAACAATGTTATTTACTTAATCATTTTCATGCAATTTTTGTTTTATTTTAATTTAAGTCATGAATTACAACAAATATAAATTTTAATAGTTATTTAATTTAAGTCATTTTTTATTAGTGACGGTCATGATAGAATAAAAATGTCAACGGGCCTTGTTTGGGTTGAGTATAGATAATCCTAAAACTCTCCTGCTAAGTAATCGAAATTTGGCAGTACCTACCCTACTGGCAGGTGGATACTTGCCATAAACCCATTTTAAGATATATTTGGTTTTTTAAGATTATAATATATATATATATATATATATATATATATATATATATATATATATATATATATATATATATATATATATATGCAAAAGAATGTGTGTACATACAAGCAATTATTACTTAAAAAATCATACACTAAAGTAATATATGATAATTTATGTTAAATTATAATTTTATTTTGAAATGAAATCATGTTTTGAATATAAGTATACTAATTTAGGATGGGTACGAGTAGGATTAGCAATATTAACCCTAAGCAATAAAACCAAAACCTAAACTCTAAACCTTACCCCTAAACCTTACCCAAACTTAAGAGTATCCAAATAACTCTTGGGGTAGAAAAGGTGAGTGACACAGAGAGTACACAGGCCGGGGTCTGTGTGGGGTGTGACAGCTTATAATAGTATCCATAATTATTTTAAGAGATTGGGTGCTTTAATTTAGGATGGCATGTTGAATCAGTAATTTGTTTTATTTTTCATTCTATTGTTCAGTTTTTTTGTTATTTTATGTTATAAGTTGAAAAAAAATAGATAAGTACATCTAATTATATTTATTTTTGGTATAAAATATTCTCTATAATTATTTTAAGGGATTAGGTCTTAAATTTTCAATAGGCATGTTAAATTTGCATGTATTTAAATTTTCTTTTTAGCTATTTAAGGCGTTAAATGTCCCAAATTTATATTCAAAGGGTATTGTGTCCATTTTGCTCATGTGTCAGGGCCTAACTTGAGATCGCCACTTGAATTTCTGTCAACACTGACGGAGATAATGGAAGGAGGGACATCTTTGCTATAAAACATTATTTTAATCATATTTTTACAACACTCAACAATTTATGGGTAAACATGTAAAATGGTGTATATTTTATGTGCAGATCGTGCAATTTAACCAAAAGTAAAAGAAAACACGTTTTTCTATATTGGGCGAAAAGTTTATGGCCAAATTAGGAACAAAGATAGTTAATGAAATCTTTTCGGTTTCCAATGTACTTGTTTTGGGTCAAAACATATTTGAAAATTTCTTTCTAGAATATATGTATGATGAAAATAATAAAAAATAGTAAATTAATTTCAATAAAACAAAATTATAATGGTGAGTTTCATCCTCACTCATAAACACGAAAAAAAAACAACATACACAAGGCCTGATCCCCAATTTCATCTCTGCACTCATTTTTTATAGGAAATATAGGCTTTCCTCTTTTTCTAGTATGACCTATTTTAAATGAAATATTAGTGTTGACATTTATAATTGAAAATTATGGTGATTTAAAGTTTCCTTTTTAAGTTGAAAATTTTAAATTTGAATATGTTTTTAACCTACCAAATTTGGTTATGGGCACAATTGGAACATTAGTGTAAATAATATAATTTTTTTTTTCTAAATTGAAAAAATTGCTACATGTCATCATATTGTTGAGTCTGTTAAGTGAAAATTCATTTTTACCCTGAAGTGCATCCTTCTTTTATAATATATATTAGATTAGATTAGATAAGAGAAAAAGTCCACATAATTTTGAATACAAAGTGGAAAAAGGAAAATAGTTAATAACACGTACCCATATAAACTTGAATTAAAATTACACTTTTCAATACCGATATTGGTAAACTATAGACAATTTAAATTTATTGAATATATTTATTACTTTGTCTTGTATTTCCAAAGAGAAAAAAACTAATAAATAAAGTTTTCATTAATCATAAATAATTATTAGAAAAATTAAATTGGCTAGAATATGATTTTAAGTTCATTTAAATTAATAATTATGAAAGTTAATATCAAATAGTGCAAAAAAAAGTAGGGTGTAAGATTACATTTTGAAAATTGAAATGTGAATATAATTTCAACTAAAATTCAAAGATAAGTGTAATAACCCAAAAAATGTATCCTTGAGGGTCAATTATGCTTTAGCCTAAGGTTTTGTTTAAATTATACTTGCCTCCCTTTGTGATTTTAAAAATCACACTTTCCCTCTTATTCTCTAATACAACCGTCGGCCAACAGCCTGAAAAAAATAAATTTGATTTAAGTAGAGAAATTGTAAAAATTAGTAAATTTAAATTACCTAATGACTATTCAACCAATGGCCATTCCTAGTTTGGCTCCGATAATGCAATTTTGAGAGGAGTTGTTCGTTTGGCACTGAATCCATTCAAGTCTAGAAAAAGTATAATTTTTGAAATCGATGAATAAATATATAATTTTAATGAGAATGCGGCACGAAATAGATATCATTGATAAATATGAGTTCCAAATTTGATAAAGGAGTTCATTCTGGCCTTATTTTTGCAAGTTGCTGGTTGTTTGGTCGTAGTTGGTCATGCAACTACGTAGTACCGTGTCGGGCAATAGCCATTAACTTATAGGCAAAAGGATGGTTAGGAACGTCTACAACCGAAGAAATCGACAAATTGGAGTAATGAGGTTTGTCCCACCATTCCTTGGAAAGCAACACCCTCTCGTCCGTGAAGATTAAATGTGTGTGTGACATGATGTTTCTTTTTAATTTTCCTTCTAAAATTGATTATTTTTTTAATTTTATGTAGTCACCGTTTAAATTATGATTAAGAAAACGAAGAGATTTATTTTGTAGTTTTGTGTAATGAGAATCTAAATGAATGTTTAAAAAATTATTTTTTTATATTTTATGTGGTTAGAGTTTAAATGATGGGTAGTAAGATAAATTGAATCTTAAAAGCTTTTAAAAAGGGAAACAGATAAGCTTTTATAAGATATTACAAAAAAAGAATACCCTTCATCCATTTCGGTACAAACATAGTAATATATTTTCCAATACACTAGTTATTACACTATACTTCTAAATATTAACATTGGTACTATTAGATGAATAGTAACTTAGTTCTGGGCTTGTTGAGCCTGGTTGGTTTTGGGTCATGGTTCAGCAGGTTTTTTTTTATTTGATTTATTTTTTTGTTTTTTTAAGGATACGATTTGCTCTTTTTTAAGTTTCATCTCCTCTCGTAAGGCACTTGCCTTTATGAGGGCCTAGGTTACAATTTTCCTGGTTTTCTTCAATATCACAGTTTTTTGGGTTAAAATGCAATTTCATTCCCCAACTTTCTAATTTTTTATTTTTTGGACCTAAGTTACATTTGTATTACATTTTAGTCCCTAAATTTTATAACTATTTAATTAAATCTTCTATTTGTTCTCTTGGCCCTCAAGTTTTTCTTTTTGCTGTTTTTTATGTATTATCTTCTAAAGTAATACACTAGTGACCATAATTTGTTTATTTTTTAGTAAAATAAATTTTTTTATCTTCATTAAGTCAATTGTTAAATTCTTAATGCCTAAAGCTTTTTCATTTTTTTTTGTCTTGATCCTAACTTTTTTTTATTGATTTTCTTTATTGTTGTTTTCTAAAATGAAGCTTTAATCATTATTTCTATTATTATTCTTTCATTATTGATTATTAAGATTTGTTGCATCAATTAATTATTTCAAGCTTTATAGTTTAATAAAGCAATTTGGTCCATAATTGTTAAATTTGAGAGTAAATTTTTCTAGATAAATTTTTCATCAATATTAAAAATTAAATTTTTTGTTCATAAGAGTTGAAAATTTTTATAGGATTGTTTTTAATTAACAAACCAAATATGCATTGTTTTGAAGCATGTAACTTGTTTTATGTTGCACTTTTATTATTAAAAGTTATTATAAAAAACTATCTACTATAATGTGTGGGCCACTAAACATTTCCATTTGTTCTATTGGTCTCTAATTTTTTTTTGTCATTTTTTAATTGTCTTCTAAAGCAAAATATTGCTAACTATGATTTATTTCTCTTATGTTTCTAGTAGTAACATTTTTTACTCCAGCCTTCATCTAGCAATGTGTGAATATTATTTTGCTCCAAAATTACAATTGTTGAAACTTAAAAGCATATTTTTTTTTATTATTGCAAGTCTTTATGTCTTTCCACAAATTTATGCAATGATCATATGAATTACTGCAACGCGCGGCCTCCATGGACCTTGTACTATATTCTAAAAGAGGAATAATTTTCACTGTTCATCAACAGTGATTCATTGTTGATGAATAGTTCTGCGTCTATTTGCTCTTTTTTGCGGTCTATCCTCATTTTGCAAGGCGCTTGCCTTTCTGAGGGCCTATGTTGCAATTTTTTTAGTTTTAGTCTATCACACATTTATTTTGGTTAAAACACAATTTCAATCCCCAATTTTCTAATTTTTTATTTTTTTGCTATGAGTTACGTCCGTGTTACATTTTAGTCCATGAATTTTATAACTATTTAATTAGGTAAAATCCACTAAGGGTCACCTGGTTTATTTTTGTGTCCTAAATGGATGCTTGAACTTCATATTGTCCTAGAAAGGTATCTTTCCTCCTATTGTGCATCCCAATTAGTTACTTTCTATCAATTTAATTGTTAAATTAGATGGAAAATATTGATGTGGCATAAATAAACATTAAAATAAATTTAAAATAACAATTTTAGCCCTCAAACTTTTTCAATAACTAATTTAACCCTTATAAATATAGAAACCATCAGTTAACCCCAATATTTATTGGTTAAATAATTCCACCAGAAACACTGTGATTCTTTGCTAAAACTGATTCCAAGTGTTGGGTTTCTCATCGGTCTTCATCCAAATAATGACCCACTTGCGATTCCGGTCACAGATTTTGTGACCTTCGGCAGAGTGCTGTCCACCAAGCTAAACGCCTGTCTTTGGCTGCCGTAAAGACAACGCCTTGGTCCTCTCCACTTGCTTTTCTCACTCTACCTGTAGATCCGAGTTGGCAATTCCCTTACAGACATTCGACACAATTGGATCTAAGACCCGAGCTGGCAATCCCCTTACAGATGCTTTATTTGTGGTTTGGTCCCATTTCCTTGTTAGATTCACGCAATCGAATCGTGCGAGCTCGGAGGTTGCTTATAACTTTCTCTCTATGATGTGATGCTTAGAAATGAGATCTCGTTCATATCCGATGGTCGTTCGTTTTCACCGGCTAGCCCTCCATCAGCCTCGCTGCATCATTTCATCTCACTTATAGCATCGGCATCGCCGTCGTTCGTTTCATCTCATTTTTGCTGGCTACCCTCCATCAATTGTCGTGTTTTGTTTTGAAGCATCGCCATGGGGGTGGGTCAAGAGGTCGCTAGTGGTGGTGTTGCAACGAGGGAGGAAGAATAGTCAGCGACGGTAGAAGGCTGGGTGGGATGGGTTATGGCTTTTTTCCCCCCCAAAAATCTCCATTTTCGCATAAACTTGGGATTTTCATAAAATTTTGTTTTTCTGGGTTTGTTTGAATTTTAGTCGTAATTGGTGTTATGGAATCAGCGTGTAATGGCAAGGAGTGGTGGTGCTGTCGGAGGAGTCGAAGGTGAAGAGTCGGGGGTAAAGAGGTTTTAAGAGGTAGATTTAGAAGTTTAAGGTATAAAATTATTGATTGAAAAAGTTAAGGGATTAGAACTGTTATTTTAAAACTCATTTTAATATTTTTTATATCATATCAGCATTTTCCATGTAATTTAACAGTTAA
The DNA here is from genome assembly GCA_039654915.1 of Aquilaria yunnanensis. Taxonomy (NCBI): domain Eukaryota; kingdom Viridiplantae; phylum Streptophyta; class Magnoliopsida; order Malvales; family Thymelaeaceae; genus Aquilaria; species Aquilaria yunnanensis. The sequence continues at coordinate 81,190,350 of CM077593.1, forward strand.
ACTGATCAAAAGTAATTGATTGGGACACATAGTAGGAGAAAATGGACCTTTTTAGGATAATATGAAGTTCAGGTACCTATTTAGGACACTAAAATAAGCTAAGTGACCCTGATTGATTTTACTCCTATTTAATTAGATCTTCCATGTGCTCTCTTGGTCCCCAAGCTTTTCTTTTTATTGTTTTTTATGTATTATCTTTGAAGTAAAATATTGGTAACCATAATTTGTTTATTTTTTAATTAAATAATTTTTTATCTTAATTAAGTCAATTGTTAAATCCTTAATACTTAAAGTTTTTCCATTTTTGTGTGTTAATCTTAACTTTTTTTTTATTGATTTCCTTTATTATTGTTTTATAATAATTTACCTACTTTTGCCTTGGTTCTAGTTGATTCTACTTTAATCAGTTTTTTTCATTTTTTTTATCTTTATTAAGTTAATGATTAAACTGTTAATTGATTAACATATATTAAACATAATTTTGTATTTCTATTTTTTTATCATTATTGATTATTAAGATTTGTAGCATCAATTATTTACTTCAAGTTCTATAGTTTAATAAAGTAATTTGGTCCATAATTGTTAAATTTGAAAATAAATTTTTCTAGATAAATTTTTCATTGATATTAAAAATTAGATTTTGTGTTAATAAGAGATGAAAATTTTGTGTTGAATTGTTTTAAATTAATAAATAAAATATGTATTATTTAGAAGCATATAACGTATTTTATGTTGTACTGTTATTATTAAAATTTATTATAAAAAAATATTCACTATGATGTACAAGTCACCAAACTTCTCCATTTGTTCTCTTGACCTATAATTTTTTTTTTGTTATTTTTCTTACTTATTGTCTTTTAAAGTAAAATATTGATAACCATAATTTGTTTCTCTTTTTTCTAATCAACTATAGTGACTTCATTTAACTTTTTTTTTTGTTATTTTTTAAACCAAAACTTTAGTCACTATGAGTTGTTTACTTTTTTGTATGATTCAAGCTTATTCATTTTAGCTAATGTTTTCATTTATTATTTTTTTTATTAAGTTAATGGTTGAGCCTCTAGTTCTTAAAATATTTATATTTACTCTTTTGGCTTGAAGACCATTTTTTGTTATTTTTTAGTTATTAATCATTAAGCCCTACTTTTTGTAACTAAAATTTCACTATTTATCTTATATTATTAACTTTTTCACATTATTTCTCTTTTCTAAAACAAAATTTTAGTCATCACAATTTATCTTGATACTTAGAATTTTTTTTGCTCTCTTAGCCCCAAAACTTTACTATGACTTTTGTATCCTTGTTCATACTTTTCTTTTTTCATTTTTATAAAACTCTTTTTTTTTCGTCAATGATCACTACTGTTTATATTCATATTTATTGTAGACACGAATTAAACCACAGTAATGTGCAGACACCATAAAGCTCGTTTTGGTTTATATAGACCTATGCAATACATTAGGTGGAAATGCGGGTTAATAAGCAATTGATTCTCACTCTATTAGCAAATGTATGTATTACTATATGTCCTGAAGTCAACAAGACAAAGATTTTAGGGAAGTTAATTCATGAGATAGTTTTATGAACCTTAATTAAATTTTATGTTGTTATATTCTTGATATGATTTGCTGTAGTTGCATATGATCTCAGGGGTAGCATATAAATGGCGTACCCCAACAAATTTGGGGCACTGATACCTAAATAATGTCAAAAGCATGCATAGTCACCAATTTTTTTTTCAATTTTTAACGAGCAATTTAGAAAATGTAAGTGTAATGGGGCGATGGACTGAAGAACACATGCCCTACATGGGGCCTGCAACAACTCACGCGTGAAATTTCTCCATCAGTCAATTACTCAGTCACATAAATAGGGCCGATTTTTTTTAATCAAAATTACACTATACTTCTAAAGATGAACACAAGTACTGTAGATAAATAGGACAAAAGTTGCGTGGAAGTACACTATTTATCAATAGTGCTGCATCTTTTTTTTTTTGTGTGGCTTTTTTCTTGACTAGATTGACTGTTTTTGAAGTTCAAGTCCACTTTTTGACAGGTGGTTCGCGTCCTGAGGGTCAGTGTTGCCATTTTTTCAGTTTAAGTCTGTTTCACTTTTAGTTGTGGTTAAATGCGTTTTTCATCTCAGAATTTTTAACCTTTACCCTAAAAGTCACTTATTTCGAACCATGTTACGTTTTAGTCCCCAAACTTAATAATTACTTAATATTCTTTCTATTTGCTCTCTTACTTCTCAAATTTTTTGTTGTTTTTTTATGTACAATTTTCTAAATAAAAATAAATTAAAACAATTTTTCTATTTCCATCATATCTTTCATTATTGATAATTGAATTTTGTAGCATGGGTTATTTAATTCAAAAGCTTTATGGTTTAATAAAGTAATTTGGTCCATAATTATTAAAATTGAAAGTGAAATTTCTAAATAAATTTTAATTTCCCACCAATATTAAAAATTAGAATTTGAGTTGATAATAGAAATTTTTAGTTAATTATTTTTTAACGAGAAAAAAATATCAATCACTTTTAAACATGTACAATGCTACTTTTCAATCATGACTACTTATTTTAATGATAAGAACATAACATAAGTAAAACTAAACTCAAAATTAAAATAAATTAGAATTTTAATTAACATTTATCTTAACGGTAATTTTATCAAAATAAATTACCCGCTATAAAGTGCAGGTAAAAAAAACCTAGTTATGATCTAAAAGATGTAAATCATAGTACAGCATACAATATATTTATATCACTAGCTTTTCAATTAGTGTGATAACCAATTACCCATTTTTTAGTGATTGGGTACAACTATTGGTTCCTCAACATCTGTTAGGGTATTCTAGCTTGTTATCGGAGCCATGGTTAATCAATTCAACTAGTTCGATTGGCCAATGTTTTTGGTATAAACAAGTGACAAAATGATTCATTTCAAAATTTTACCAACTAGTGTTGGGAATAACTTTTTGAAATCAATGTTACGGTTTTAGATAATTTACTAATAATAAAGATTAAAATGTTAAAACTAAAAGTTAAAAGTTAGTCTTAAATAATTTTTTAAAACTCTAATATTAATCCCAATCGTTAATATTAAATAGGACCATAGCTTTAAATACAGGGAATAACTTTTTGAAATCAATATTATAGTTTAAGATAATTTACTAAGAATAGAAATTAAAATGTTAAAACTAAAAGTTAAGCTAGTCTTAAATAATTTTTTAAAACTCTAATATTAATCACAATCACTAATATTAAATAGGATCATAGCTTTAAATATAGTGAATAACTTTTTGAAATCAATATTATAGTTTTAGATAATTTACTAATAATAGAAATTAAAATGTTAAAACTAAAAGTTAAAAGCTAGTCTTAAACAATTTTTTAAAACTCTGACATTAATTACAATTGTTAATATTAAATTGGGCCGTAGCTATAAATATAGGTGTTTATTGGCAAAGCCTTTCAAGTTACTATCAGCAATATTTGGGCCAGGATTGAGTTAACTGTGTACTGGTTTACCATCATTTTTGTCAGGTTGTCAAAACAAAAAAAAAAAAAAAAGCGAAAAATAGATTCTTGTACATTATTCATTTTGTGGAAGACAATCTGTCTCATACAAATAGTTTGGAGGTTTGCCATTAATTAAAGATCAACGAAAAAAGAGAATAGTCCTCGATGTATTGGGAAGGAAATCGACATTATGCTAAAATCTTTTCAAAAAAACTTGTATGGGAGAGTCTAATTGGTTCCTAGAAAAGCAAGTGTGGCTAATTATATATTCTAAATTCAATACATACTAACACCTAGGATTTAGTAAACTTTTAATAGAATGATTATAACATGTTCAGCATTTTTAATGTGAAAACGGCAACAAATCCCTCAGTATTGCCTATTTCCTTTCTAGTACTCGCCAGATTCTGCATGATAAGAAACTTGTGTGTATGTTGACAAGAAGAGTAACAACTACTTATTATTCATATTCTCATGTAATTTGAAATTCGGTTGCTGTCTATAAGTTTTTTTTTTTCCATACTCAAAATATAATACAAGACTTTATAAACTTCAAAGAGAAAAATTAGGGATTGAATGAGTTTTTAACTTTCAAAAAGACTTGAAGTGACCATTAAATCAAACCTTGAGATGCGCTTGTAAGTTTGTGAGTAAACATGCTCACCTAGCCCCTGTGCTAATAGGGCCATGTGTTGTTCAATGATTGACACTTATTTTGAGTGTGAAGTTTTGTCTTTTAAGTGTATGTGAGTTAAGATAAGTCAAGGATCGGTTATGGATCAAATTGGAATAATGCTTAGTTTGATGACAAAAATAAAACATATGAAAAGATTAATTACCAAAATGCAATTTTACCTTGACATCGACAGTGGACACAGGCACTGGTAACGAAATTGGATCTCGAACGTTATTTCAGACACACTCTCTCTCTCTCTCTCTCTCTCTGTCTCGTGTCTGTTTTGTTTCCGTCCCAATACATCTTTGAAAATCCCTTGAGGTGACTCCCATTTTGGCTTTTATTTTTTATTTTTTTAAATTGTTTTTATTTCTAAATCTTGTTTTGTCTTTTTATTTATTTATTTATTTATTATTATTATTTTTACGAAAGTTTCATTTGTGTTCTTAAACCCTCGATTTCAATTCAAGGTACATTTTTTTTTCCCCGAAGCGAAAAGTGAGAAATTTTGTTAACCATTTTGTCGATTTTCCCTTCTGTTTGACAGCTAAGAAATCAAAGACGTTTCTTTTGCCCTGGATTGTAGATTCCCCAATGCTCGTGCTGTTTTGTGATCCGATCTCCTTTCGTTCCCATTCCCCACTCTCTCTCTCTTCAAGTAGTGCAGCACTTCCAGAGAATTTCTCATTTTCTCCATAGCTGCTTGTTATTTGATCTCAAATTCTGGTGCCCTTTTGCCGCAGTTGGTTCTACTGTTGAAGGGTGTTTTTATGTGGGTGGGTGGATTTGATTCAGAAGAGGTGCTTGCATTGGTAGCGCAGTGTGAGCCTGCGTGTAGGCTGGAGGATTGGTTGACACATTTTATGAAGCAGAATTGTGTTCAATTCTGAGGTGGTTTTGAAGAGATGCTTCCTGGGGCACAAGAAAAGGGAGGTTTTGAATAAGTCTGGAGCTCGGGCTTCTGGGGCATTTGCCTTTTCACCAAGGTACTTGCTTTGCAAATGGTACTACAATACTTTTACTTTGCAGTCATTTCTTTCCGATTTTTTATCTCATACCAGATATGGAACTTGTTCCTGCTCCATTTTCATGGTCCATTTTATTGGCAGTTAGAATTTGTTTGTTTAAGTTTTAAACGTTTTGAAATTTCTGCTATATCTTGAGTAGGGAAATTTGCTTCAATAAAAGTGAAGCATCTGAGTGTTGTTTAATTGGGATTTTGGCCTGCGAATGCATGTCAGGGATATGGATTTATGCTTTTGTCTACATTCATTCATTCATTATTTATTTATTTATTGAAAAAAAACACACAATGAGATCTTTCTTGGTTTAGAGTAGAACGCTTGGCTACTTTACCTCCAGGAGACTAAGGAGCAAGTTCGAGTTTTTCACTGATGTCAACTTCTCCCTCTCATGAACCAGAAGACTGCTCCCCCTTGTATTCTTCCCAGACCAGGTGAGATGTGTGATCTGATCTGTGTACGTCTTGTTTTTGCTTTTCCTTGGCTATATAATGATTCATTACAGTAGGGGTATCTCTTCAGTTTCACTTGGTTGTTATTTCCACGGGGTTGATTCTTTATTTCAAGAAATGTTCATTGGGTTTGGGATACATTTATTTGTTCCAATTTCACCAATGCTAAGTAGAGGAAAAAAAATTTCTCTCTGTTATAAGGGATCAAAATGGACCGGCAGCAGCAGATGAACCAGAGGATACAATGGCTAAACTTGCCAAATTTATAGAGCAACTGCATGCCAACAAGTCTTCACCAGTTGAGAAGGAGTACATATCAGCTCGCTTGTTGCGTATTGCCAAGTCAAGGAAGGAGGCGAGGGCACTCATTGGTTCTCACACACAAGCAATGCCACTATTGTTATCTGTTCTCAGGAATGGTACCTCTGGAGCAAAACTAAATGTTGCTGCAATTCTAACAGCTTTATGCAAAGATGAGGACTTACGACTAAAGGTGCTTCTTGGTGGATGCATTCCCCCACTACTCTTGCTTTTGAAGTCTAAATCAACTGAAGCCAGAAAGGCTGCGGCTGAGGCTATATTTGCAGTTTCTTCTGCGGGTTTTTCAGATGATCATGTTGGTATGAAGATATTTATAATGGAAGGTGTAGTACCTTCTTTATGGGATCAACTCAATCCTAAGAACAAAGAGGACAAAGTGGTAGAGGGCTTTCTTACTGGGGCCTTGAGGAACATCTGTGGTGAGAAGGATGGCTATCAGAGAGCAACACTCGAGGCTGAAAGAGTAGATATAATTCTGTGTCTTCTTTCTTCTGAAAATACCACTTCTCAGTCCAATGCAGCTTCTCTTTTGGCCTGTCTAGTTTTGACATTTAGTGACAGTATCCCCCATGTTATAGAGTCTGGAGCAGTCAAAGATTTGCTTCGGCTTGTGAGTCAAAATAATGCTCCTCCTGTCCGTGCAAGTGCTGCTGATGCTCTGCAGGCTCTTTCTTCAAAATCAACGAAGGCCAAGAGAGCAGTTGTTGATGCGGGTGGTATTCCAGTTCTTATTGGGGCAATTGTTGCTCCTTCAAAAGAGTGCATGCAAGGAAACCATGGCCAAGCCCTTCAAATTCATGCAACACAGGCTCTGGCAAATATCTGTGGAGGATTGTCTGATTTAATACTATATCTTGGAGAATTATCACAGTCTTCTCGTCTAGCGGCACCAGTAGCTGATATAATTGGAGCACTTGCCTATGCTTTGATGGTGTTTGAACAGAGTTCTGATGCTGATGATAAATCTTTTGATGCAACTAAGATAGAAAATATATTAATTGCTTTGTTGAAGCCTCGTGATAATAAATTGATTCAAGAACGTGTCCTTGAGGCTATGGCAAGCTTGTATGGTAACAATCATCTCTCGATAGGGCTCAATCACACAGAAGCCAAGAAGGTGCTTATTGGACTTATAACAATGGCTGCTGCTGATGTGCAGGAGCACCTGATACTTTCTTTAACCAGCTTGTGCAGTAGTGCTTCTGGCATTTGGGATGCAGTCAGAAAAAGAGAAGGAATTCAGTTGCTAATTTCATTGCTGGGCTTATCGAGTGAGCAGCACCAGGAGTATGCAGTTGAGTTGCTTGCAATCTTGACTGATGAGGTTGATGAGAGCAAGTGGGCTATCACTGCTGCAGGGGGGATACCTCCATTGGTGCAATTACTAGAAACAGGATCTCAAAAGGCTAGGGAGGATGCAGCAACTGTTCTTTGGGATCTGTGCTGCCACAGTGAAGATATACGTGCTTGTGTTGAAAGTGCAGGTGCAGTACCTGCTCTCCTGTGGCTTTTAAGAAGTGGTGGACCAAAAGGGCAGGAAGCTTCAGCAATGGCTCTCATAAAACTCATTCGGACAGCCGATGCTGCCACCATTAATCAACTTTTAACTTTGCTCTTGGGAGATTTTCCAAGCTCAAAAGCTCATGTAATTAGAGTGCTGGGTCATATCCTTACAATGGCGTCAAATAAGGATCTTTTGCAAAAGGGATCTGCAGCAAATAGAGGGTTGAAGTCACTTGTGGAGGCTCTGGACTCCTCAAATGAAGAAACTCAGGAAAATGCTGCTTCTGTTGTAGCAGATCTTTTTAGTGTGAGGCATGACATTTGTGACTGTCTCGCAATTGATGAGATTGTACATCTTTGTGTGAAACTTTTGACCAGCAATAGAGAAGTTGTTGCTAAACAATCAGCTAGAGCATTGGGTGCCTTGTCCCGTCCTTCCAAGAACAGGGCTGTAAATAAAGTGCGGTTTATTGCTGCTGGGGATCTTAAGCCTCTAATTAAGTTGGCAAAAACTTCTTCATTTGATGGTGCTGAAACTGCAGTTGGTACGCTGGCCAATCTTCTATGTGATCCCCAAATAGCTGAAGAGGCCCTGGCTGAAGATGTTGTTTCTGCTTTGACAAGAGTGCTGGCTGATGGAAGTTCAGAAGGCAAGAAGAATGCATCAAGAGCACTTTATCAATTATTCAAACACTTTCCATTGGGTGATGTGCTCACAGGAAATGCTCAGTGTCGGTTTGCTGTTCTTGCCCTTGTTGACTCCTTAAAAGCAATGAATATGGATACCACTGATGCTGTCAATGTTTTAGAAGTTGTTGCACTCTTGGCCAGAACAAAACCAGGTGTGAGTTTCACTTATCCACCATGCTCTGCCCTGGCTGATGTTCCCTCAAGTTTGGAGCCTCTGGTGCGATGTCTTGATGAGGGACCGCCACCTCTGCAAGATAAAGCAATAGAAATTTTATCTAGGCTTTGTGGTGACCAACCAGTCATTCTCAGTGATATATTAATTGCAAGATCTGGATCTATTGGTTCATTGGCCAACAGAATAATAAATTCTTCTAGTTTGGAAGTGCGAGTTGGAGGAGCTGCATTGCTTATATGTGGTGCAAAAGAGCACAAGCAGCTATCCGTGGATGCACTTGATCGGTCAGGATATCTAAAACCTCTGATATTTTCTTTAGTGGACATGGCGAAGAGTAATTCCAGTTGTTCATCACTAGAGGTTGAGGTCAGAACTCCAAGGGGCTTCAAGGAAAGAACTCTATTTCATGAAGTGGATGACTTTGATGTAGCTGATCCTGCCACTATCTTAGGTGGTACTGTTGCCTTATGGTTGTTGTCAATTATCTCTTCTTTTCATCCCAAAAATAGAACTATTGTTGTTGAAGCTGGTGGACTTGAGGCTATTGCAGAAAAACTCTCAATTTATGCCGCCAATCCTCAGGTAAGGTAGATAATATATGCCATGCATCTCTCTCTCTCTCTCTTTCTACTCCCCTCCCTCCTTAGTAAAAATGCAACTCTATTTCCATATAAAAATATTTAGTATCCCCTAACAAACCAAATTGCAGAAGCTAGAATGGTTTCTCTGAAGTGGGTTCTTGGGAAACCTTTTACTCAGAGCAGTCATGCTTTCTGTGGAAGTACCACGTAAATTGAGAGTGTTTTGATGGTCTCTTGATCATCAGACATGGAATGTTAAATAGTTTAGGCATATGCTGAAGTCCTTTTAACACTGATTCTGGGGTCCCTTGAATTACTTATTCCTGATAACATCCTTTGTACCTTGACCTGGCCAATAGACAAGAAAGGCATAACTTTTGACAAGCAAATATGTTGTTGCATCATTCAGTGGACAATGAAGAGTTGTTACTTGGACATTTATAATTTAGAGAAGGATTTTCTAGAAGATATGCTGCATTAAAGTAATATACTTAAACTTAAAAAGAGCTAGAGTAGTTGAAGATTAATGGATAGGTAAAAGCTTGATTAATTTAGTTTAATTTTATTTTTAACATTATAATTAATGCATGGTTTTCACAATTTTTATTTGACTTCTTTAAAAAAACTGACTATTTCATAAATTTCTCTGCATATGATTATTGTAAAATAAAAACATAAATATTTTTTAGTAACATAAATGAGAAAAATGTGAATATTTTGATTTGACTTTTTATTTTCAAAATATGCTTATGGTTCTTGACTAGCCAAAAGTAACTTGGTGCAAATAAAAAAATTATTCTTTGTACACTTAATAAAATACATGAAATTATAGTATTTGTTAATTTAAGTGTAGACTTATTAGGATTCTCCATGCATACCTAAACTCTCACTTATAATTTTTTAATTGTAGTTTTGATGCTCATGAATGAATAGTAGTAAAAATAATGATGATGGTAATGATTATGTTCAATAATATGGACTCTTAGAATTAGAATTCTCTATGCATGCATGGATCCATACAAGAACTCACACTTGTAATCTCTAATCATAGTTTTAATCCTCATAAATGAATAGGAATACAAATAATGATGATGGTAACAATTATGTTCAATGATATAATAGTCAATTCCCTCCTTCAGCTTTCTTCCCAACAAGTGCTAATCATGGACCCTAGATTTCAGAATTTTTTGGTTTTTCTCTTTATTGTATGTATTTCATTAGCAGCCATTATTTGCCAGCTAACCAACATACTTTCAACCCATGAAAAAGAGACTTCTTATTAACTCTTGAGGAGCATAAATAGATATGCCATGTATTTCCTCTAGCTTATCGTAATGATTGCATGCTTTGAGGCCATCTCTCAGTTTCATGCATTATTTTTTCTAAAGACAGGTGGTTAAATTGGAACTATACTTTCATTCACAGGCTGAATTCGAGGACACTGAAGGTATATGGATTAGCGCTATGCTTCTTGCGATTTTGTTTCAAGATGCAAATGTTGTTTCCTCCCCTGCAACCATTCACATCATACCCTCACTTTCACATTTGCTCAGATCTGATGAAGTAGTTGACCGGTTTTTTGCTGCCCAGGCAATGGCAAGTCTAGTTTGTAATGGAACTAAGGCAACATATCTTGCAATTGCAAATTCAGGGGCTGTATCTGGGTTAATACAATTGATTGGCTTTGTAGAATTTGATATGCCAAATCTAATTGCTTTATCTGAAGAATTTTCTCTGGAAAGAAATCCTGGTCAAGTTGTACTTGAACATCTTTTCGATATTGAAGATATAATTATTGGATCTGCTGCACGTAAATCTATTCCCCTATTAGTGGATCTCTTGAGGCCGATGCCTGATCGGCCTGGAGCCCCTTCAGTTGCTGTTGATCTCTTAACCCGCATAGCTTCTGAAAGCGATTCAAATAAGCTGATAATGGCTGAGGCTGGAGCCCTTGATGCTTTGACAAAGTACCTGTCTTTGAGCCCACAAGACTTAACAGAAGCCACTATATCTGAATTGCTCAGAATTCTGTTTAGCAATTCTGATGTCCTTCGATACGAAGCATCACTTACTTCCTTGAACCAACTCATTGTTGTGCTCCGGCTGGGGTCTAGAAATGCTAGACTTAATGCTGCTATGGCTCTTCATGAACTTTTTGATGCTGATCACATCAGGAATTCCGAATTGGCTGGGCAATCAATACAACCATTAATTGACATGCTGAGCTCCACTTCAGAGAGAGAACAAGAGGCTGCTATTATTGCCTTGGTCAAGTTAACGTCAGGAAACAGCTCAAAAGCTGCAATGATGACAGATATTGAAGGGAACCCTCTAGTGTGTCTATCCAAGATCTTATCTTCTGCTTCATTGTTGGAACTGAAGAGAAATGCTTCAGATCTTTGTTTTATTCTGTTTGGAAATGCAAAATTTAGAACAAATCCAGTAGCATCTGAATGCATACAGCCCTTTATATCACTTATGCAATCTGACAGAATCACTGCTATCGAATCTGGAGTTTGTGCTTTTGAGAGACTGCTGGAGGATGAGCAGCAGGTGGAGGTGGCAGCAGCTTATGACATTGTGGATCTCCTTGTTGGTTTTGTTTCTGGGACAAATCATCGACTTATCGAGGCTAGTGTATGTTCGCTCATTAAGTTGGGTAAAGATCGCACCCCCCGCAAAATGGAGATGGTCAAAGCTGGCGTAATCAATAACTGTCTCGAGTTACTCCCTTTTGCGCCTAGTTCACTATGCTCTGCCATTGCAGAGTTGTTCCGTATCTTGACAAATAGTAATGCAATTGCTCGAAGTTCTGACGCTGCAAAAATAGTAGAGCCCCTTTTCATGCTTTTGCTTCGTCCAGATTTCAATTTGTGGGGACAGCACAGTGCATTGCAAGCCCTTGTAAATATCTTGGAAAAGCCACAGAGCCTTGTAACTCTAAAATTGACTCCCAGCCAAGTCATTGAACCTTTGATTACATTTCTACAATCACCATCTCAGGCTATTCAGCAGCTTGGCACAGAGTTGCTGACGTATCTGCTTGCCCAGGAGCATTTTCAGCAAGACATTACAACAAAGAATGCTGTTGTGCCACTTGTGCAGCTTGCTGGAATAGGGATCCTGAATTTGCAGCAAACTGCAATAAAAGCACTGGAGAAAATGTCCACAAGTTGGCCAAAGGCAGTTGCTGACACTGGGGGTATTTTTGAGCTTGCAAAGGTCCTTATTCAAGATGATCCTCGGCCTCCACATGAGCTTTGGGAATCGGCTGCTTTAGTCCTCTCTAACATTCTGCGTTCCAATGTTGATTACTATTTCAAAGTGCCATTGGTTGTTCTAGTGAAAATGTTGCACTCTACCACAGAGAGCACTATCACGGTGGCCATTAAGGTGTTGATTGTTCATGAAGGAAGTGATCCATCAAGTGCTGAACAGATAGCGAAAGCTGGTGGCATAGATGCATTGCTGGACCTTCTAAGGTCTCATCAATGTGAAGAATCTTCTGGAAAATTACTTGAAGCTTTATTTAACAATGTGAAAGTGCGAGAGATGAAGATTTCCAAGTATGCAATTGCTCCTTTAGCACAGTATCTGTTGGACCCACAGACCAAATCAAAGTCTGGCAGGCTTCTCGTAGCTCTAGCTCTTGGAGACCTATCACAGCATGAAGGACATGCCAGAGCCAGTGATTCTGCTTCTGCATGTCGTGCACTGATAAGTGTGCTTGAGGATCAACCAACAGAAGAAACACAAATGGTTGCTGTTTGTGCTTTGCAGAACTTTGTAATGAATAGCAGAACTAATAGGCGAGCTGTAGCAGAAGCAGGCGGCATATTAGTAATTCAGGAGCTGCTTTTGTCTCCCAGCGTAGAAATTGCTGGACAGGCAGCAGTACTGATCAAATTTTTGTTTTCCAATCACACACTTCAGGAATATGTGTCAAATGAGCTCATCAGATCTCTAACTGGTGGGTAAATTGCAGTTTCAAATCCTTAACTTTTTTTATATGATATGGTAATCTTATAGTTTGGAATAGGAAAAGATATAAGATGAATGCTACACTATTACTTGCCCTTCTCTGGTAGAGTGTCATGCTTGTGATCTTTAACTTATCTTCCTAAATGCTAGGTTATATTGCGTGTAGGCAACTCGTTCAGTTTTGTCATCAGGAAGTTGGTTAGTATGCATATGTCATGATAGATAATAGTGGAAAATAGGAAGGTAGGACAAGTTGAAATCCTGGGCTAAAAGCTTAAATGTTTCATACATTTAATATTGCTGTACACTTAGAGTGAGTGCTGTCTTCATCTCTGGAAGCATCTATCTCTCTCTCTCTCTCTCTCTCTGCATATTGTTGTTTCTAAAAATGTGTGTTATTATTTGTTTGTGCAGCTGCCTTGGAGAGAGAACTGTGGTCTGCTGAAACTGTCAATGAAGAAGTCTTGAGAACCTTGAATGTCATCTTCACCAACTTTTCTAAGCTACATGCTTCAGAGGCAGCAACACTCTGTATCCCCAACCTGCTAGGAGCCCTGAAGTCAGGAACTGAGACTGCTCAGGAATCAGTACTTGAGACCTTGTGCCTGTTGAAAGATTCATGGTCAACCATGCCCATTGATATTGCAAAATCTCAGGCGATGGTTGCTGCCGAAGCAATTCCTGTTCTGCAAATGCTAATGAAAACTTGCCCACCTAGTTTTCATGACAAAGCGGACAGCTTATTGCACTGTTTGCCTGGATGCCTGACAGTTACGATCCAGCGGGGTAACAACCTGAAGCAAGCCATGGGTTACACCACAAATGCATTTTGTAGGCTGACAATAGGTAATGGTCCTCCACGGCAGACAAAGGTAACAATTTTATTGTAGTCTGATACCATAAAAAAATGTATATATTTTCCCTGTCCATGGCTTGGTCTCATTGAATGATCTTTACTCTCATTTCTGATAGATACATTTTTGAACATCTAGATATATTTTACTGAAAGGTGGTCTCTGAATATGCCACTTCATATTGCATTTATTCTACAAATAGTTTGCTATTGCTGCTGTGATTCTGCCTTTCCCTATGAAAAATATTTGTAACTCCGTTTCTACTGATTTTTTTAATTGAACCTAGTGTTTTTTTTATCCATACATTTTTCTTCTAGAAATTGAGATATTCAGGTTTTTGTTCTGCTTCTTGTCCTTTTTTTTCTTTTTCCTGCTTTTCCTTAATCAGAAGTCGTTTGTTATTGCCGAAAGTGTAGCTTTGCGTGGTACTCTTAACTTTTCCCTGATCAGTATTGTGGTTTGCTTAACAGGTAGTGAACCAAAGTACTTCTCCAGAATGGAGAGAAGGTTTTACTTGGGCGTTTGATGTTCCTCCAAAAGGACAAAAGCTTCACATTATTTGCAAAAGCAAGAACACTTTTGGGAAGGTAACAGACTTGTAAATAACCTACCATTCAGAAGGCCATGCATGCTAATCAACATATTATATGTCCTCTCGGATGAAATGTTCTGTGCCTTTTTTTATTTATTTTCTTCTTTAGACAACACTTGGAAGAGTGACCATCCAGATCGACAAAGTTGTGACTCAGGGGGTGTACAGTGGCTTATTCAGCCTTAACCATGATAGCAGCAAGGATGGATCTTCCAGAACACTTGAAATAGAGGTTACCTGGTCCAACAAGATATCAAACGATGCCATCTAAAACAGGTACTTAAGTTACCCTTTGGCTAGCAGCCACTGTGAAGTCAGATGCCACAATTTACAAGAAACCAAGATTATTAGCATATTATAAGGAGCATGTTTTTGTTTTGCTCGTCACTCTTATGTACCATATCTTAAAGGTCCAGTTCTGTAGAAAAAATGCCTGAGGTGTAGAGTTCAATATGCTAATTACTTTGGGTGAGCGTCTCATGGGTTAGGAGCGTAAAAGCCAAACTAAACGTTTGTTGTATGTATATATCAGGAATAGAGTTTATCCTGTCATTAGATTTAAGAAGGAAATGTGGAGAATAAATTATTGAACTGGGCTTTTGCACAAAGTGTCGCCTTATACATGTTGAGAATTTAGCTGTAATTGTGCTTACAAGGGTGTACCCTCGTCACTTTGTATATTCTTTTAAGTTTGAATCAAAGATGTCATCAGTTGCTACACTAATCATTTCTTTTGTAAATTTAAACCGTATAAGCATGTGTTGTCCCTCAAATAACGCTTCTAGGGCATCCCTTGTTTTTGTCGCAATGATTGAGATGTATGCATTCATAACATTAGAGATCTGAGTTTAGTCCATGCTCGACGCATCTTTCTATCATAACGGAGATCCTAAACCGAAATGTGGCTTTGAGTTATCATCCTTTGTTGAAAGACTCATGGTGGCATCCTGAGACAAGCAATAAAAATTGGAACAACTAGCAAAGTTCTTTTATTGAAGGTGCAAGTGTTTCTCAAAGTCGATACAACAACGACGCAAGCATAATTAACCTGGGGTTGTGGTGCATACAGAGTCTGATAACTGGTAATATTTGATGGTGTATACTTTTTGTTAAGTGCAAAATCAAAGACATTCTGTAGCATAAGAGCATCTACCCTTTTGTGTTCTTTTCATTTTGGCATTCTTCAAGGGATTCAGCCATCTTCTCTTATTACATACACGTTTGAAGCATATGAGTCGCCACCTTCTATGCAGCTACTTATGATGAAAACCCTAAAACTCCATATATTCGCTGCATACCCTACCATATATTTTGGCCCCCAACTTGACTTAATCTACAGGCATTCAGTTGCTCCTCACTGGAGCCACGTTTCCACAAGAATGCTCTTCAAAGGACACCAAATTGGGCTTCATAAGGCTGTGAAAGCTCTGCTGTGCCATCACCATCCGAACTGTTCATAAACAGAGGGTAAGTGTTCAAGGAGAAGAAGCAACAAGTGTTATTACCATTTGAAGGAACGAAAATGCTAAAGAACAGTGCAAGACCCTGGAAGCCTATCGCAGTTCTCGGACATCCACCCAATCTGCTGCATCTCGTTATCATACACTACCATCTTGTTCTTCAACGAGATGTCTGAGAGGGAGAAAGAAACACAGGGAAACAGAAATAAGAAGGGGGCCACAAGGAGCAGAATGAGTGTCAATATTGTTCTCAAGCTTAGCAAGTTACCTCCTATTATATTGAAATCTTCCAGGCCCCCCTCTGTGCCATTTAAAATTCCCAGGCAGACATTTCCGAGTTCCTGCTATGGCCACAGACATGCAGGCACATGAATATTAGTCTAGCAACAACCATATGGCAAAACTCAATCCAGAAAAAAAGCGACACCAGCACTCACAGTTACAATGAGATAATTTAACGGAGGTAATTCCAGCTGGATCTTTTTTTCCTTTCTAAACATTAATGACAGGGTCTTGAAATAGTTTGTGGCATCATGAATGGTCTTGAAAGGTTTCTTGCCTTTCCAGCAGATTGGTAGAGCCTGATCATGCACAGAGCTTAATGCCGCTCCGTTTAAACTTCGCATGACCTAAAAAATGAAGCAATCATCTATATCAGCCCCTTCGAGCCACATTGCTCCAAAAACTTGTATTTAGGCTGATAAATTTTCCTTCTTACAAGAGTAAGTATGTGTTCGTAAACATGGGAACCGAAATAAGTGTAGGAGCTTCCACTATCAAATATCACATTCAGCTCCTTGATACCAGTAGGCTTTCCACCAAACAGAAGCTCAGCTGGACTCGCCACATAATGCTTACTGGAATAAATTAGTCAATCAATTCAAAATATTGTAGCCCCATGAAAATGAAGAAGAGAGGGAACTTGATCTGCTGCCCCATGAAAATGAAGAGGAGAGGGAACTTGATCTGCTTACTTATAACCAGAAACAGTCATCCAGGCCATGCCTGAAGATGGGACTAGTTCTTCACCCAGAAACAGGAAACCTCCTCCCTCACTCAGACAATGGCCAAAAACATTGCGTACCAGACCCATCCTGTGCAGCTGCGACAGGATGCTAGCTTTGCCAGTGCCAAGCCCAAGGACTCCAGCTGTGGAATGAGGAGAGTATGGACCAGGATTCATCAAATTATATGCACACCTGTGAAAATTCATAGACCATCCTCTTTACAGAATTCCTTGATATCAAGCTTCAGGACATAACGGACTTATCAGAAAGTTAAAACCTAACTAAATTTGAACCTCAGAGGCCATTTAACATGACCTAGATCATGAAATACTGACCCAAATCCCAAACTTGGATGAAGGACAGAGCCATTCATGAATCTGAGAGAAAACTTGTCCCTGACCAACACTCCAAGAACCGAACCATGATCAACATACTCCACTTCGAAATCGCACTGGTCTTCGGGTGAATGACACACAGGTTTCTCAGGGTAGTGAAGTGCATCACAAGATGGGTGTTCACAAAGGACAATGTTTTGTGTGAGGGGCTCGAAAAGTTCATCGAGCGGCTGCAAAATAAAAAACATATCTAACCTCGGGAGTATATAAGCATCAAGAATCAGGACATGAAATCTTTCCTTGGATTATTATGTCTACAACCAAATCAATACGTTACCAGTGTGCAACCAGTGCAAGGTGCATTACATTGGACCCAAGTAAGATCACTTCCGGTATCAATATCAAAGTCATAAACCTTGGCCGGGTCGCCTATGGCGAGGGAAACGGCATAGTACCTGTACATTTACGAGAAACGAAAAGAAAATGAGCTTTCATAGGATTTTTATGGTCAAGTAATACATCAAACCCAGAAAAAGAAGCAAGAAGTAAGGACCCAGTTGAGTAAAATCAAAGCAATGGATTTGAAAGAATCAGAGGCTTACCCAAGAGGAAAAACATTTCCAGATACAGGAAAAACGACGGAGGAGCCGAACCCATTTCTCGGTGTTGACTTGCGGTTGCTAGCCTGGAAGTCAGCGGATAAACAGGTCCAGAAAGTTGCAGGGAGAAGCAGCAGGAGAAATACCAGCGACGGAGGTATTGATGGTCGGGTTTTCGGGTCACCCATTTCGTTTTGCGGCTAATTCCCTTTTTGGGATGATCCCAAAAAGTCTGATTCTTTCTGGTCTTTTTGGGATTGAAAAATGGAAAAGCCGGCTTTTGGCTCTTGCCGACGAGACTCGACAGCGTTGTTCGTTGTTTGTTTGGTGCAAACGCGGAGCATTCAAGTCAAGTGGTCTCTGACGATGGCACGTGGCGTCAGATCGACTGTTAAATGTTTTGCACACCTTGACCTGGTCGTGGTCGGCGACAAAAAATTTTTGGGATTGCATAAAGGCCAAAATGCGTATTTGGTCCCTCAACTTGGCCAAATCTAACGAGTTAGTTCTTTATCTTTGAATCAGTGCAAGTTAGTCCCTTAACTTTGCAAAATTTAGTAAGTTCGTCCAAATTGGATGGAAAGGTAAATGGTGTTAGATATCTTGTTGATGTGGCGTGGAGATGTGCTGAGCTAGTCTTGACACAGTAGCCTGTTTTCCACATCATCTCATCTCATCACTTTCATTATTTGTCCGTTCCGGCAGAGCTCCCCATCTTCGAATCACCTCCATCTCCATTAACTTTGAATCGATGAATCACCCCATCTTCGAATCAGATCCTCGATGAATTGTTGACTCGACAATTCTTCGAATCAGATCCTCACCAAATCCCGTCGACGAATCCAGCCGTCATTAAATCCTGGTGCAAGACCTGCTGAATCCCACTTCTCCTTCAGTGACCTTCGCCTTGTCTTCGTCTCCCTTGCCTTTGTGTTTGCCAAGTTTGATTGCTACAAATGGAATGAATGTTGTTGGTCATGATTATGTTGAAGTGACATAATCGAATCAGCAAGAGAAATCAAAGCAGAATGCAATCAGCTAAAGGAAATCAAAGCAGAATTGAATTAGCCAAAGGAATCAAAGAGGAATTGAAGTGGAATCGAATCGACCAAAGGAAATTGAAGTGATCAACGAATGAATCGATAAATCCAATGGGCTTTGTACAACAAATCCCACCCAACTCGAATTCGTCCCAGCCGAAGAGTTGCCGCCAGCGGTGAAACCTCATTCGTCACGTATTTGCCCAACAAAAGCAACCAAGCCAGTGGACGAAGATTAGATTGAAGCCTCATGATTATATGTTGTTTAAAGAAGAAATTTTTGGGAAATGTTACTAGGTTCAATTGGAAAGGGTTTGGGGAAAATGTTACTGGGTCCAATTATGTGATTATATGTTTTTTGGTGAAGAAATTGGTCTGTTTGTAGAGAGAGAAAGATTCCGGTGGGGAGCGTGGGTGGGGGTGGCGGCAATGTTTTGGGATTTGGGCGACTGTGACGAGGATGATGGCATGATAGGGAGAGAAGATGAGGCCGATGGTGGAGGTGAGGCGGAGGAATTTCAAGTTGTGTATCTAATTTATATTGCTCAGAAAGTTGAGGGGGTAAAGTTTCCATAGAAGAATATTAGGAAGGCAAAATCACTCTGTAATTGCTATGGCGGAGAAGAGAATCGTCTACCTATTCACCCAGAAGACGGCGGTAAATCAAAGGTGTCTAAGCTGGATGCTTTCCGTTAGATGCTAGACTAAAACGTTTAGTTTAGCTAACTTTTGGGACTAACACGCTAAAGCTAGAAAGTTAGAGGACTAACTTGCACTGACTCAAACAAAAAAGACTTACTCGCTTGAGTTTGTCAAGTTAGAGGACCATATGTGCATTTTGCTCACATAAATACTGGCTTTTTTTCTATACACATGGTGTATGGACACCAGGTTAACTTCCTTTATTTTTTCATTAAATTTGTTTAGAGAAGAAAATGGAAACAAAGTCAAATAGGGTAAGGCACCGATATTTTGGATAATTGATAGTATTAACTTTCATTTATTAAATTAATTTTGGCTAGAGATGAAGGGGGATAAAAGGATCAATTTTATTGGATAATTTATTATAACTTTTTTTATTACATTTTTCTAGTAGGGTAGTTACTAAGTTGCATAATTCTTCTATTTTGGGCCATCGCTCCTGCTCTTGCACTCCCGCTTTCGGTTTTAATTGTTGTTCGCGCTCTCGATTTTACAACCTTTTTACTTACGTAAATTTTTAAAAATGAGGCTTTTTCCCTATCGCTCTTGCTCTTGCTCTCCGTTCCCGCTTTTAAGATGCTTTGTGCAACTTAGGGTAGTTATCATGTTTGGAGAGTTTTATACATTAGGAGCTTAGTTTCATGCAATAAGAGACCAATTTCATACATTAAGAATTTAATTTTTTATTGGAAGAGGTTTTACTAGATTTTATGGGAAAATAGTTCAACTTAATAAGATAGAAATTCATTTTCATATAAAAGAAACTGAATTTCGTTCAATAGGAAATCAGTTTTATTCAATAGATATATAGTTTCATATATAAAAATTTCAATTTTGTATAACATGAAACCTAATTTCATACATTAAAATCTCAATTACCGCATTTATATGATAGGGCTTTAGTTCGTTTAGTAGTATCATGGTGTTAAAGAATAGGAATTCCATGCCCATATAATATGAATATGGTTTCATACACTAACATCTTGATTTCTTATAATAAAAACTTCATTATCTTGTAACATTAATTAAGTTTCATATATT
Source organism: Aquilaria yunnanensis (assembly GCA_039654915.1). Classification (NCBI taxonomy): domain Eukaryota; kingdom Viridiplantae; phylum Streptophyta; class Magnoliopsida; order Malvales; family Thymelaeaceae; genus Aquilaria; species Aquilaria yunnanensis. The sequence goes on from CM077593.1 coordinate 81,210,910, forward strand.
AACATTTCAATTTCGTACAATAGAAATCAAATTTTGAATATCATCATTTTAATTTTGTATGATAAAAATTTAGTTTTGTACAGTAAGGACTGAGTTTTTACATCAACATCTTAATTTCGTATATTAGGAACTCAGTTTATTACATCAGCATCTAAAGGTCATATAATATGTACTCAATCTCGTGTGCCAGCATCATAATTTTGTAAAATAGGAACTTCACACTGGTTTCATATATCAACATATCAATTTCGTACAATAGGAACTTCACATCATCTTGGTACAACATCAACCCAATTGAGTATGAAGTTCCCTCATTTTAAAAAAAATCAGAGGTTGATGCACAACACTAGGTTCATATATGTACGGAACATGTTTCTATTATATATCTTTTGGGTTTTTATAGTGTATAAAATTGGAAATAAATTGCATAAAATTGGAAATTTTTTATATGAAGCTAGGAATTATTTATATGGAACTGAGTAAATTTGCTTGGAACACAATATGCAAATACAACAATGGAACATAAGTATACACCTAATATTTCAGTTGATGGGAAAACAGAACCTAAAGGCAATTCATGACTGCAATTGAATTTCTATTATATAAAATTGATATACTATATATGCAATCGGGATTCTATTATATGAAACTGGTAAACATAAATAAAAAATTTAAATGACTTAAATTGATGGAGGTATTATAATACCTACTAACTTGAAAAAAAGAAACATCAAAAGAGTTTATTTATCCCCACAGAATCTCCTTTCATTCTCTACCCAAATTTAACGGAAACAAAATGTTTTCTAATGTGGGTGCACATGCAATGGAAGCATATCAAAGTTTGCCTAATTAATTATGTGGGGCCTGTTCATTGAAAGTGATACTCTCTCTGCCTTGTCCCAAACTGTATGAGCCATTTTCTATTTCAGGATGTCACAAGTTGATGAATCATTTTCCTAACAAAGCAATCAATTGTCAATCAATTTCCTTTATTATTTTCAAAGTGTTGATGTTTGATATGCAATAATACTTGTGTGAAAATAAAGTTTGAAAATGTGTAAACAAGTGAAAAGTTGCTTAAAATTGTGCAAAAAAACAAATGAGCCATATAAATTAGGATGGATGGAGTACCAAATGGGTTCTGAGGTAGCCCAATGATTATAATTTTGAAAACAAATGGGATTCTTATGGTGTTGTTGTTATACTTAACGGTTTTCATCACAGAGAGGTGCCAGGTTTCTGTCATGATAAATGTATCCTAAAACAAACTTTAAAGTCTCGGAGATGATACAACCCGAAAAATACACAACAACCTTAAGCCATACCCCTCATAATCCTCAAAGGGGCTCCAGGCAACCAGGCTAATAGGCATTCTCCAAAGTATAACCACACCTTTTCAGACTTTGGCTTACACTATGAAAAACAATACTGAACTATCCAGACATACCATTGGGGATCGAAGGTGATGCTTACAAATATTTGGATTGAAGGCAAATGAAGACTTTCAGAGAGTAAATCTCATAAGTCACAATTTGTCTTCAAGTTTAATAAGTATAAACTTTGATTCTGAGAGGATCCATAGAGTGACAACTCAGAATATCAGATAAAGTTGTAAGACTAAGAACTCTGCCTCATTCTTTTACTAGAAAAAACTTAAAAGAATAGAGAGAACATAGAGAAATATTTCTAGATTGAAAATTTAATGATTACAAACTAAAGCTAAGCTTCCTTATATAGACGGAAACCAAGGGAAACGGACAAACAAGATTACATATGGTTTTACGTCATACAGCATAAACTGAAAAAATGACAAGCCACTAACTAAAATAAAGCAAAATTATTAAATTTTACAGAGGCATGCTTTGTTGGGGATAAGGACTGCCATGATGTAAACATTTCACCAAACGGATAATTATGGAGAATTTCCTTGGTGGAGATTTACATGTTAATCCTCAGAGTCTCGTCATTTTCTCCAAAAGTAAGGGTCATTAAGTTGGTGCCAGTGAATGCAGTCAAATCCACAGTCACAGTCGGGTTGAGTGAATTCTCTTCTAACTTGTGAAAGTAGAGGTTCTTCTATAATTGTTTTAGGAGAAGTTGGGATTGGAGCAGGACAAGTAATCAGATTAAGAGTTTTTTTCTGTTCTTTCTTTAATTTCTTGTGCTTGTCTGATTCTTTGGTGGTCTTCAAAGAATTGAAGAGCTTCATGGATCATGATATGATGGCCAATTAGAAGTATCATGGGCCAAACTTCCATAAAAAACACAGTACAATTATACCGGTGTGCCTTTTCCAGGAATTCTTTGAATTCATTGGGGCGATGCCATGACACATGAGCAAGGTCAAAATCCAGGTCTTTATAGTGGTAATAAAGTGGTCTAGGTAAAAAGCTAAGATCAGTAAAAAGTTTTAGTAAAGGAAATGGGACGGTGAAAGAAGTAAATTACATGGGTTGTCTTATATAATAATGAGGAGTTTTGGGGGAAAATATTATTTAACTAGAGATGGACACGAGACGGTAAAATAGAGGGGTGAAAGGCTTTGTAAGATTTTTGGAGTAATTTGATCCAATGGGCAATTGGTTCAAACCAGGTAAGAAAGGTAAACAGGTCAGAAGATTGAAAATCATCATGAAAAATTTTATAGAAGGAAAGAAGTTGGTAAAGTTAAGGAATGTTGAAGATAATACACAGGTGCCATAAGAAACACAGGGCTAAAGGGGGAAACTGGAAAACATCTAGAATATAAAATAGATGGGCAAAAGCATATTTAGGATGGATTCTTATAGGTTTGATAGGACAGCTTTCAAACCTGTGTTTTTTGATAAGGCAACAGTGGTAATGGAAAACACTGTGAAGTTGGTTTAATGTAAAAGACTGGTGTTTATACCTTTCAACATCACAAGGAAGGTTGGTTTCCTTATTGAAAATTAGAGGGTTGGATGAAGAGGAAGCCATTTTAGTGTTTAGGTCTTGGAGGTTTAGGCGATTTTTGGAAGGATTTAGGATGTTTACTCAGAATGTCTGTCAAGGTGTTGTGGGTGCCCTTTATATACTTGATGTCGAAAGAGAACTGTACAAACCATTGCTGCCATCGGAGGAGCTAGGCATTGGGCAATTGCTTTTGGCAAAAGTTCATCATTTTCGAAAAAATAGACATGTCCATTTCAACCAAGAAATGACAACTGATAAGATGGAATTGAAACTTTTCAATACCATGCTTAACAACTAGGATTTCCTTATAAGTTGAATGGTAATGCTTTTCTGAGTTTTTCAATTCTCCACTGTTGTAGACACACACGCGTCTGATGATGTTAATTTCTTTGAGGAGGATCACACCCTAGAATTCATTTAATGCGTCTGTCTGGAGAACTCTTTTTCCTTTGTTTGAAATATTTAGAGGTGGAAGTATCTGAACCGCTTCTTTTAACTTGATAATTGCTTCTCAGTGGATAGTGGACCAGGGAGGAGAGTTCTTCTTCAGAAACGTGTGTAAAGGCTGTAGTATGTGTGCCAGGTTAGGGACAAATTCTTTGATGTAATTGACAAGACCTAATATCTTTTATACTTGTTTCCTTGTGAGATTATCTTCAGGAAAATTCAAAATTTTGATGGCCACATGAGGTTATGGATGATATTTGTTTTTAGTGATCTAGACACCAAGAAATTCAATCGAGGTTTGAGCAATTTTCATTTTGTTTTGGGAAAGCATCACTCCATGACTTTGAACTATTTGGGCAAACTGTTGGAGGAGTTTTAGATAAGAACTTATATAAAGCGAAAACAATAAAATATCGTCAACATAAATAAGGGCTAAAGGGATGATTGGTTCAAATATTTGGATCATGGTTTTTTGGAAAGAGATAGGGCTGTTTTTAGGCCAAAGGGTAAAACAGTCCATTGATAATGGTAGTCTAGGATACAAAAGGATGTTTTATATTTATCAGGTGGGTTTATGCTCAATTTCCAAAAACCTAATTTAAGGTTAAACTTCAAAAAGATTTTGGCATTGGTGAGGTTGGCAAAAATGGTGTTTTTGCGGGGTAAGGGGAATTTTTATGCCAGCCAAGAATTTGTTGAGGGGCTTGTAGTCAATGACTAGTTAGGGCTTTTTTTTTGTTTGCTCTGAATGCTTGTTGACACAAAAGGCTTGGCAAGCCCATGAAAAAGTTGTGGGCTTAATTATACCTTGGGCCTTAAGGTCTTGAAGTTTAGAGATCGCTATTTTCTTCTTTTCAAGGGTCGTACCCGAATGGGTAGCCTTTGTTGGGTTGACATCCCCATTCTTTTTTAAGGGTAGTTCTATAAAGAACTTTGGATTCTTCTATAACGGTAAAGAATGCTTCTTTTCGAACCCAGAATGTGATTCAGCACACGATTGTTCAATGACCATCTTCATAACAGAACTGAATACTAGATCACTTTCAGTTTGCAGTTGATTAGCCGTTAATGTTTCACTTTCGTAGGAATATAATATAGGAGTTGTAGTCCATGGAAAGAAAAACTTATTGAGTTTAAGTCCTTTATCAGTCCATTGAACTGATAACTTTTTAATAATGTTGAACCCTAGAATCATGTCTCATCCATGTTCATATCCATAGACTGGAGTAACAACGTACTTTGAATGAGAGAGACATATTCTAATGGGTTTGCTAACTTTGTCCACATAGAACATGCCATTTACTGCTTTGAATATTTTATTGCAAGAAAGCCACATATGATTTGGAAGGATCCTAGGATTGATGATTATGTTAGTTGCTCCAATATCAAACAATGCAATTACCGAGATAGGTTTTGCATACTTGTCTATCAGAATGCTGACTTTTGCTTGAGGTATAATTTAAGCAGCTAAAATAGATGGCTGAAGAGGAGCAATCTGCATTATGTAGATTGAAGCTTTGTCAAAATCCATATTTGAATCAGAAGAATAAGCTTCAATAGCAAAAAGTGTAGATGATTCGTCATCTATCTAAAAAAAGATGTATTCCATATCTTTGGATAGATCTATTGTTGTAGCCTGAGTGATGGCGTAAACCATCTTGGATTTGGACTTAGAATTCTTGTACGGGCAATCCTTTGCAAAGTGTCCTCATTGGCAGCAGATGAAACATTTTTTAATTTTTCAGTATTTTTTTTATACCGGAAAATCTTTTCTTCTTGTGCCGAATTATTCTGGGCTTTTCTGGAGAGAAAAACTTTCTTTGATGGTATTTCTTCTTGAGAGTACAATGACATGTATTTTTATCATTGCACTTGATTGAAAGCTCTGGATGCTTGCACACCTTATCGAATAAACCTTAGGATTGGTTGAACTCTTTAAACCAAGTATGTGTGTTGCATAGTTCCTGCAAGGTTGCCATTAAGGTCTGATGAAGTCTTCCAAATGTAAAATCATTCAAGTTTTTCCATTTTGTTGAATGATTCTAAGAGTTTATTGGCCAATTTTTTTAGGGACTGAGTTGAGATAGGCCTGCTTGAGATTATTGTTATTATCATATCCTGTACTGATAAGATAGTAACGCTTTATCATCCTTTCAAAGTACTTTTTCAAAATTTTTTGTTATTTGAACATCACTTCATCTTAAAGAATTCTTCTCTTGCAGTATCAGTAAGAGAAGACTGATCTCCAACAAATTTTACATAGAGAGTGAGAATAAATATATTTATAGTTGCTAGCCATTGGAGCTGCGCTTGTCTATATGGACCAAGACATAGATACCATTGTTTCATGGATCCTGTCATTACAGCTATGAATGCTAAAATGACTTTTGTGTCTATAGCACTTTCTTTTTGTAATTGAGTTTGACACCAGGCATGTGTTTATAAGAATCTGTCATGCCATTGATGAGGTGGAATATCAAGAAATGTGAGTTTGATAGAAGTAAAAAGGGTGGAGTCTAGGCAGAAGCAATATTCATAAAAGAAATATCATCATTAACTACTTGGGGAGAAAGAGTATGAGAAGAAGGAGGATAAGGTTCTTGTGGAGGAACTGGAGGTGGAGCTTGTGAAGGAGGTTGTGAAAGTGGTATAGAACGAGCTTCTAATGTTCCAAATTCTTCTGGTTGAGCTTGTTGGGCCGTCTGAGCCATATAAACTTGTAAGTCTGAAGATGACGATGAGGATAAAGATTATTGGTCAAAGTCACCATATTTTTCAAAGGAGTCTGAGGAAGCTTTAACTGTAACAATGAAATGTTCTACTAGATCAACTTGGATTTGGTTATGTAGGAAGAAGGTGCTTGGGTTGGCTTGAATGGTCATGGTTTCATAGGTTGGTTTCTGGATTTTAATAGATGCATTAGAAATCTAGGGTTTTGGGTATTCTGTGGTCATTGAGCCTTTTAGCTTTTGATCTTGCATATGTGATTTGGGCTTTGGATATGTAGGAAAAGGTTGTTAAGGTTGTATGGGCCTTGCTCTAGGCTTTGGTTAAGGTCTAGAGCATTGATAGAAGGATGGTGGTATGACAAATATGTTGTCAATCGGATAAGAAAGTGTCACAAAGGAGGGGTTTGGGCTAGAGTAAATAGGGCTTAATGGTTGGAGGAGTGACTGGGATGAAATGATGGGTGGAGCATACAAATCTGGGAGTTTTGGTCTTTGGCTGCCTTGAAGGTATTTGAGTTGTTGCTTTAAATGCATAATCTCCCTTTCTTGGGCCGAGAAGTTCTTCTGCTGAGAGATGAGACTTAAAATCCCATTATGGAGGTAACCAATCCTTTGTTGACATTAGGTTAAAGGATTAATAACCATATGGTCACTCGTTTGCTCCAGGCGTAGTTGATTGTGCTCAATTCTGAAAAGAACACGATTTTGAGATATCATGTTCTCAGATTGCCAGTTTAGGACTTGGTCAGCAGTAGCGGTGTCCTTCTTAGAACTTTTAGAATCAATAGTCGATGGTTGAGAAACCTTCCATTGATGTTTGGTAGAGGAAACAAAATCCTTGAATTTTAACAGAGGAAGAATTTTTTCTTTCTTCATCTCAAACATATGAACTTCATGTTGAAAAATTGGAGGTTGCTTCTTTTTTAGTTGTTTGAGTGCCTTTTTATAATAGGGATGTGCAGCCATTTTTACTTCTGGAGAAGGTAGAGGAAGTGTAAATCGCTTTTTCAAAGGAGGCGTAAATGGTTGGGAATCATCTTTTTGGGAAATAATACATAGTAGTCAAATTTTCTAGAGGGTTCACCATCTTTATATCTCTAACGGAGAAGTTCTTAAGATAATTTCATCTTTTTTGATTACTTATTCTTCGCGTGAGAACTGTTATCTTCAAGAATTTGTGGACAGTTAGGATAATCACAAATATCAAAATATTTGTGACCTTTGCTATCCTGGAACTGATAAACCAAAGAGCCTTTAGAATCAAATGATTCAATAGAAACCTTCAAAAGAGGTTTAGTTTCCCGAATCATTGATAACACTATTGGTGTTGAAAAAACAATTGCATCATTGGAAGATTTTGCTTCCTTTTGGAAAAATATTTTAGTCTGACCTTTACCTCTGTGAAGGAATAGAGGTTTCTTAGACTAAACTAGCTCTGTTTGTTGGTGGAGAGACTCATAACTCATAATCCAAGAAGCAGGAATAAGGTATTAAAGTTCCTTTCTTGGGATTTGTTGTGGGACATAAGTCTCATTAGGAACATAAGTTATTTTCATAGAAAGATTCAATGCATCATTGTTCATGTTGGGCATGGCAAAATTCAAAGCATGATTTTGGACTCTGTATGCCATTTGGTAGTGGAGAGTTGCTGCCAGGGTAGAAAAAATTTGTTTTGCACTAGTTATCTGTAATTAGATCTTCAAGGCGAAAAATAGATATGGATCTTGAAGAGCCATACATAAATTGGGGAAAAACGTAATTAAGATAGCACCAACATTGAGGGTAGTCTCTACTGTATCGATACATGCATGTTTGTATTTCTTGTATCTGGTATCAAGAAGAGCTAATCGGGCAGTGATTGGTAATCCTTTTCTTCCATGGTATGTGAGAGCAAATTGAATAGCACCAAAATGAAGGTGTGTATATCTCTCTACCGTCCATTGTCATGGAAAATGAAGAGGTATCTCCAAAGTGATATATTGTTCTTTGGTGGTGGCAGGAAAAGTATGTTGATCAAACTTAGTTGCTTGAACATACTATTTAATAGACTTCCGGGATGAAAATACCAAACTCTTCATCGTCTTTGTAAGTGGTGAGAAGGATTTGAAAATGCTTTGTACGAATTGATAAAAGGAAGATCAGTCAGTGTGACATTATCTTCTTCTGAGAGATACTTAAATTCACAGAAAGAATCTAAGTGAGAGGCTGTAGAAGAACGGAAAAAAGTAGTAGAAGTAAAAGTTGAGGGAGTAGTGTTTCCTAACATATTGATAAAAGATCTAGGTCACGAGATCTATATTCACAAGCATTAACTCAATGACCAGTTGGAGAAAGATCATTTTTAGTCCTAAAACTTGTCATTCTTTTTTATTTGAGTCTTAGCTAATACTTTTCACATTTTTAAATCAATCCTAAGACTTTACTAAAGTATTAATAGTTAGTCTAAGATTTATTGAAAGGCATTGTTGAATAGAAATATGATTTACAAAGAAGTAATTTAGATGATTCATTTACTGTAAATTTTTTTTTTGCATAGTTTCAATCTACTGATAGATAGTTATCGAACAATTTAGATTAGAATTTTTTTAAAAAAGAAATTGATGACAGAAAAGTGACAAGTCTTAGGACTAACTATTTACATAATTACTGAGTTTTAAGATTCATTTGGAAAATTTGAAAGTTTAAGGACTAAAATATTTAGTGTAGTTGCAAAGTTTTATGACTTATGAGTTGTGCAAGAAATCACATAAATTGAAAAAATGAACCTCTCAAAACTCAACCCAATAAAATTAGATAAAAACAAAATGAAAAGGAAATTCAAAGTCCCAATCGAGGAAGTTACAAAGTTTCAAACCTTCAAAGGCAGAACTCATAAATAAACGATTTAAAATTATGATTCGAATATATGAAATTGACACTTAAGGCCCAATATAATAGATACTCAATCTTGGGACCAAACTTGTAATTAACCCTAGATAGGATTTGCCAGTGAAAAAATAAAAAGAAAAAAATTCAGTTATAGTCTCTCAGAAATCGGTCATTGCTACAGAAAGTCACTAAATTTTCTTATTGTTTAATCATCCCACCATCTTTAAGGCTTGCAACTATAGACACAGCCATCCCACATTGTTGCACCTTGATGTCCAGTATCCTAAACCCCCACTAGCCGGAACCTATGTGACCTTTTAATATCCACCTACTATTCACGATCTATGAGCCCATCTTCTTGTCATTGAGCCAAAAGTAGCATCATTTGCCCAGTCTTTGATGTTTCAGCTCATAGTGGTGAAACTAGGTTTTGAGGTTCAGGGGGCTAAGTGGAGGTATGACGGGCATGGCCCAAACCTAAGAGAAAAAAATTATTTAAAAAATTATTTATAAAAATTAACTTTTATAAAAAAATATTTAAATAATTATTAGGTGTATATACTATTCAAATAATATCTATTATAAATAAAAATTAGTAAAATAATTACTTTTTTTTTATTAATCATCACTGAAGCAGGGCAGAAGAGAGAGAAAGAGAGAGAGAGAGAGAGAGAGAGTTGTTGAGAGAGAAGTAAGTTGCTCTAAGCAGCAATCAAAACCTGGGAGAAAGAAGAAAAGAGAAATATATATAAAAAAAATAGAAAATAGTGTTAGGGGCCCCCAAACGTTTACTTTTTGTTGTAAAGTCATTCCTAAGTTCTTAACTGTTGCATATTTGTCCCAATTTTGTCACTGACCACATTAACTGTTGGTTAAATGGCAAATTTAAAATGCTAGACAATGATTTGGAATGGATATGCAATGGTTGAGAGGTTAGAGATGAATTTGTAATGAAAATTAAAAATTTAGGACTGCCGGAGATTTTTATCTCCAATTTGGGGGGGGGGGGGGAATTGGTCCTTAACTTCTCACAAAATGACCAACTTAATATCTCATATTTACACAATTTCAAAAATTCTCGGGGGCACCAACACCCCCCCTCTTATGTGGTTCCACCACTGTCAGCCTAGGACCAACATCGCCGACTACTGCTTATGTTACAGCTAGCCTAGACCAGCTGATGAATAAACGTCATTATCGTCTACTTTTATCATCGAAGCTTGCTGCCCATACCATTAGAGCTCTTGATCATGCTGGTAACAACAAAAATCAAATAAAAAAGGAATCACAGACTACCAATGTTGGAGTTACCATCAATCGTCAACAAGCTTAAAAAATTGAAAAAAAAAAAAAGTTATAATTGAGATAGAAACAATAAGTGATTGGTTGATAGGTTTATTTTTCTGATGACTTGGCTATTTTCTATATCTTCATGCCCAAAATGCGTGTTAGTGCGCTTGTTCCTAGCACGGCTTATGACTTATTTAGAAAAGTTAAAAGCACTAGGACTAAAATAGAATAATATGCAAAGTTTTAGGATAAGAATGACATTTACCCAAATAAAATAGTCTACCAACGTCAATCTATTTATCATTTTTTTTATCATACCAATCCGTTTATCTAGGTTGATTAGAGATCGTATAATGGTTTATAAAACTTCGAAGGGTTTGGAAGTTCGATTACATTAAAATTTTGTTTATTTTAATGCCAAAAAATTTGCACCTTACTTGGTTCTAATTTGCCAAACCATGGATCTTATTTAATCATTTGGATATGGATTTCCAATGATTGTTTGATTTTATTTATTTCACTTATTTTGTATATTTTAATTATATTTTTAGATCATGGATCCTATAAGATCACCCCAAATATAAATCTTAAAAGTTATTTTACTTTTATTTATTTTTCTTGTCTTGGAAGATCTTAAATAGTTGTCCAAAGCATGGATCCTATCAGAACAACCAAATGCGAATCCTTAAATTTATCACAAATCATTTTCCTAAATTCATCTTGGGGTTTTACTAGACTCACGCAAAATTAAATGTTATAATAGTGATATTTGATACACATTATTAAAAAATCAAACAAAATTTAAAATTTTATTATTTATAAAAACTGATATATATGTAAATATGTAACTCTACTTGATGTTAATAATCAAATTAATTTATAGCTTACGTACGTGAATAAACAAAAAAAATGAATGGCAAAATTTAAAAGTAAAATAAAATTGTCAGTGACTAAATTGGAAAACAGAACAGGCTTGGGGACTTCAATGAATGAAAGAAAAAGATCAAGGGCTAGACCAGAATAAAAAAGAGGGAAATTGAATGAGTCAACGAGTCAGAATCGGGTCGCGTCCCGGGTCCTACAGATTGCAATTTGGGTGTTGACTTGGTTTTCTGGTTGGTGAAGTTTTTGGGATGATCGGGGTACTGGACTCGAATGCTGAGACTCAAACAGGCTGGTGGCACGTAGCAGTAGCCGACAGCAGGGGATCAAAGAGGAGAACACGATGGCAGTGGGTCTCGCTCCTTCCATTTTTAGCATCGTCGGCGGAGGGTGACGCTTGGGACGACGGTGTTACGTGTTAAAATTAGTAACTCCCAAAACGCTGTCGTTTAGCTTATATTGTGTCTATTAGGTGTTACTTATATGCTCCGTATTTGCTCTTGCAGGGTTAACAAAATGATAAATTGTATCTTCTTCTTCTCTATTCGATCTATCTTTTCCTTCTCCCTCTGTTTGCTGTCAGCCATTGATTCTAGCATATAAGTCTACGGTACTCTCAGAATCGATTCTCTCTCTGATTCCTTGACATGTAGTATGCTGTTATATTCCATTGTTGTTCCATCTCTGCTGTAGCTTTCGGTTCCACCATTTTAATCTACATTTTGACCAGTAACCAACCACTTGATTTTGGATTTTGTTCTGTGACAAACGGTGTGAGGTGAGATAGGTGGCGATTGACAGTAGGGATGGCCGGCGGTGATAACGCAACAACTGAGAGTAACAAGTTGGGCTTGAAAGGCAGCAGCGACACGAGGGAAAAAGTAAGGTTTTGGGGGAAGAGAGCGAAAAATTATACGGCTGAGGCTACAAGTTTATAACTTTTTTCTTCCCCTTTTCTTGCTAAAGAAAGGTGTTATTTATAGCTTTAGCAGCTTCGAAAACACATTGAATGCACAAAGTCATGCATTTCATCCACAAATCTTAGGATTAATTGTATCTGTGGTCTCTGACATTTTATTATTGTATCATTTTGGACCCTAAACTTAATTTTTTGAATAAAAAGTCCCTAATATCATTTAATTGTTGCATTTTGGACTTTCTGTTAACCGGAGGAGTTACGTTGAAAAAAAATGAAAAATTAGTTTTAACACCTAAAAACTTCCTTTTGCCTAAAAAATTTTGAAACTCTTCCATTTAACAATTGAACCACCTCTTCTAACCTTCCTTCCTCGTCTCCCTCTTCACCTTCATCACCGTTGCACTCCTCTACTACTACTTTTGTGGCTGCCAGCTCCACCGTTCACCATATGTCCGCCTTCGAGCTCTCCTTCCTCCATTCCGCCCTCCGCCACTGCCCTTCCCCATACAACCTCTTGTCTTTGGCCTCACCCATTGAGTCCTTCCTTTGTCATTCCCTCAACCTCCCCGGCTGCACCGTCTTCCTTGACGAGAGTGAAGACCCCAACAAATCCTTCTTGCCATGAGCACCATTAGCTCGCCAGACCGTACAGAACTTGTGGCACACATAGATCGGCGAGCACATACCCAGGATGGGCAACTCCAATTCAAGCACACATATCTCCTCCAATTCGAGCCCAGCCATCCCCAACTGAATATTATTTTTTATTTCAATTTTAGAAGATTGGAGTTGACACGTGAACTGTCTCGAAGAAAATCAAGTACTAAGCTTGCTTGCAGCTGCTTGCTGAGTTGGTTTATTTTCACTACGGCAAAATGACAAACATTTGGTGTTAATGGAGCAGGAAGGGGCTGTCATAGTCTACAACAACACTGCCATCAGTAATACTAAGAAGAATCCATTTACCATCAAACATTTTAGGCATATAGAAATTTTGGAAGTTGAATCAAAAGTTTTTCAGCCCGTAACTAAGCCGCTAACCCCAAGTTTCCACCATTACAATCCATTCGTATTTCCTGTTGACCGTTTCCTCGGGTACCACCGGTTCGAAGGTGAATCAACTCTGGGGAGTCAATGATCCCGCAATTCAAGCGAGTCATGTCTCGCATAAAGGATCTCCAGACATTAAGGACAAACAGGAAATTCCCTTTTTATTTTTTGTTTTTCCTCTCCTCTCTTCTCTCTCTCTCTCTCTCTCTCTCCAGCTCCCCCCCCCCCCCCTTCTCTCCTTTTTCCTCTTACCTTTACATTTTGGCTAGGCTCTCCACTCCAGCGAACTCTCTTTTTCCTCCCTCGCTCTGTCCATCCCTCCCTCTCTTTGAATGCCCATTATGCCCTCCTCTGCTGGGCAAGAATAATTCATCCATTGACTTTCCGTAAGCTCATCCTCGATCTCATCCTTCCACTGCACACCTATGGCAACGATGGGTGGCAATTTCAAAAACAAGATAAATGCTATGTCGTCCTTTGATTATCTCCCTCAAACTCCCTGCGTATAAAGAAGGCCCCATCGGTGTAGTTCGAGTTCATCGAGCCAATGTGTCCGCCCCACCGTCACCTTAAGCCAAGGCTTTACCGTCTGTGCTGGCTTTGATCCTGCTTGGCAAACAGGGCCGCCACCATGCAGTGGGCTAGTGATAAGAGAGAAAAAAGATTGTGGTGTCGGCTGGAGAGAGAGAGAGAGAGAGAGAGAGAGAAGAGAGAGAGAGAGAGAGAGAGGAAAAAGAAAAGGCCGGGAAGCCCGAGAGAGAGAGAAGAAAGAAAAGATAAAGAGAAAAAGACATGTTTAATTAGACATAGTGGCTAATTTTATAATTATATCCCTTAGTTTTATCCTTCTCAAATAGTCTCTCTCTCGATTAAATTGCTGGCTTCTACCCTATTCATTCTGACTTCCCGCAGGTCGCTTCCCCTCTTTGGCTCCGACAGTCCAATTGCCGCTTTTCTTCATGCTACTATACAATCACGACATATATTCATCCATGTTCATCCCTAATGCCAAGGCAGTGGTGAAGGTTGAGATCGATGGCGGTGAAATCGAAGGGAAGCGTGATCGATGGGCGGAGGATGATCAACAGCGAGGCGTGATCAATGGAGAAGCACTATTAATGCCCATAGCCGGCGGGGTGTGATCGACTACGATAAAGGTAAACGAGCCCTAAGATCGCACTTGTTTTTCCGTTGACAAACTTGTAGCCGTCTCTGAAAGAAATCACGATTAAGAGTGAGATCTGGATCTATATATGAGCAAATCGGATCATAGAGAAAGAATCTGGTTTAAAGAGATCAAAGCGCGATTGTCGTCGGCTTAAAGAGATCGAAGGTCGATGATCACCAGTGGCTCTGCTCGGTCGCAAGAGTGTGAGAAACTTTTCAGGAAAAGACACAAGGCGTAATTTTTCAGTTTTACATGCTTATTTTCACTTTTATATTTTTGTTGAGACACCTTTATAAATTTATTTAGACATTTTTTAATTTTTTTCAAAGATTATTAAATTTGAAAATAACAAATATTTTACATGCTTTTTGTAGCCACTTTTATATATATTCATAGACACTTTTACGTATTATTATAGATGCTTTAACACATAACTCCATCCATTTTTCACATATAATATTAGACACTTTTATATATTGTTTTAGACATTTTACTTTTAATTTAGACATTTTGAACTTATTGAATAAAACAATTTCATTTTGTAATGGGGTTAATTATATTTATATTGCTTCAAACACTTTTATATAGTTCTTCAGATACTTTTACATATTCCTTCAGACATTTTTACAATTTATATATTGCCTAAAATAATAAAATGTCTAAATATTGTCATACACTTTTATGTACTTCTTCATGCACTTTTAGATATTTCTTAAGACATTTTTATACTTTACATATTTGTTGGAAGAAAACAAAATACCTACATATTGTATTATAAACTTCACATAATTCTCCAGACACTTTTATCTATTATTTTAGACATTTTTTCATCTTATTTTTGGCACTTTTTCCAGTTTGTTTATGCTCAAAACTCATTAGTGGTGATGGTCAAGGCGAAGACCAAGGGCTTTGATTGACATGATTTGGAGGCAATAGCTAGCAGTAGGCATCCGCGACAATGGCTAAAGTGGTGGTAATAGTAAAGTAGGGTTTCTATAGAGTGAGTGTGAATTTTGGTTCATGGACAAATTAGTTAAATTTTAAATTTTCTTGTATATTATATATAGTAAATTAGTATATCTAATTAAGTATATGTCTATAATATAATAAGTGAAAAAAGAGAGGAGAAGAGAAAAAGAAAAAAGAGCGAGAAAAAAAAAAGAAAAAATATTATTGTTGATAGAGTGATCGGTAAAAAAGAAAAAAAAAAAAAAGGGCCCATTCCATTGGTATTGATGTCGGAGAGAAAAAAGGGCGTATGTGGACATAACATTAGTGTAAATTTGGCGGAGGGGCTGAGGAGGAATGACTTGGTTGGGCCGACATGTTCGGCCGAGTAGGAATAAGCCAACATGCTTAAGCTACTGTTTTGAGCAATAGAATTGGCCTTAGTTTTTAACTTTTAGCTCAGCCCAAACTCTTATAAATTTTTACTTGAGCTCATAACTTTGAAAGATTTGTCTAATTGACTTAAAACTTTACAAACCTGTTAGATTTACCAAATTTTTTAAAAATTGACAGATTTATCTCAAATTTTGCATAGAATTTTCCAAAAGATCCATTTTACCCGAACAAATTGAAGTGTCAGCAAATAGTAGCCAGCTGTTCTTGTTTTTTTCCCAATAGCTTGTATCGAGTTTTATCAAAATTTGCAAGTAGTTTGCGACTTGACATATTAGCCACTCTCCTCCCCTCTTTGTTTTGAGGTCTGATATGAAAGTTTGCAGTATAGCAACAACACTCCTTTGTCATCCAAACCTCGTAAGGGCACTTAAACTTTGAGGTCTAAATCAAGCTATGATCAAAATCGGTGACGGTACTGTTTATCAAACCCACACGCATAAGCTCATTTGATCATACAGTTACGTACATAAACAGGCTTAAGTTCAGCTTCCAATTACCGCTTCAGTATCTCTCATTTTATAACAACAACAACTCGGTGCCCCTCCTCTATACTTGTAACTGTAATCATGATCTGCTTTATTTTGTTTGTAGTC
Organism: Aquilaria yunnanensis; assembly: GCA_039654915.1. Classification (NCBI taxonomy): domain Eukaryota; kingdom Viridiplantae; phylum Streptophyta; class Magnoliopsida; order Malvales; family Thymelaeaceae; genus Aquilaria; species Aquilaria yunnanensis. The sequence continues at coordinate 81,227,194 of CM077593.1, forward strand.
ATTTACATGACATCCTCTTAACTCAAAACTTGAGCCGCTTGTCGCAATTCACAGTGGCCCATCCAATCCGCTGCTTCTCGTTGTCATAGATCACCAGCTTGCCTAGCATGGAGATGTCTGACCGGAGAAGAACACAAACATGGGAGTAAGATTCACATTAGACTCAGAAAGGTTGGAAAAGTAGATGACCAAAGAAAGTGTGAGTTTTCTTTTCTCACCTCCGATCACATTTTGATTCCCGAACCCTGCTTCAGATCCATTCAGAATTCCAAGGCAAACATTTCCAGATTCCTGATTGAGAGAGAACAGCTGGTTAGATGTGTTCGTTTCCAAATTTTCGGGTCAGTAATGGCCCTTGGAGAGGTGCTCACCGAGATGATAAGATATGCTTCTGGGGGTAACTGCAGCTGAGTTGATGTGCTCGAGAAGCTCAGTGATAGTGTGCTGAAATGGCTTTTAACATCTCCAATTGATCGGAACCTTTTTGAGCCTTTCCAGCAGATGGGGAGAGCTTTATCCTGTACATCATTCAGTGGCTTCCCAGACAGATTTTTCTTCACCTGAAAGCACCAGCTACCTAATAAGTTCCCACTCTACTGTTAACCAAACTTGACAATATCATAGCTCCACAATTCAAATCTTACCAGGTTTACAACAGCTTGGTAAACGGTAGACGAGAGATAAGTGTAGGAAGATCCAGAGTCAAAAATTACATTAACACCTTTTATACCAGTAGGCTTCCCACCTAGAAGAATCTCTACTGGACCGGCCGAATAATGTGTGCTGAATCAACAACCCACGAAAACATGTGAGAATCATCCACAAAGTAATGGTGGACGTAGAAACAAGAAATTTTTTTATGGTGATTACTCTGAGGCGCTGCTCAACATTGGGGTCCAAACGATTCCCTTAGGAGGGACAAGAGCAGCTCCAATGAACAAAAATCCTCCCCCTTTTTCACTTAAACAGTGGCCAACAACATTTTGGGTGACCCCTGCACTGCGCAGCTGAGCCGGGATACTTGCACTGCTTTTGCTGAGCCCAAGGATTCCAGCTGTTGGTGGGGGAGCATGAGAACCGGAGTGCTGAATGTCATATCCACAACTGAAAAATCGTTTGATGCAGTAATGCGGTTAGTGATAAAAAAACATAACTATGGAAGTCTAAATATCAACACATACACTTGGCTTAATCAATAGCCTCATAATCTGGAATGGAGACTCAGAAGCAATGAAAAACACTGGTGTTCACATTCTACATGAAGCATGCGCTACAACTAAAATCAACTTCAAACTTCAACAGCCTCTCGCTCTAAGAAAAAAGATCAAACCTCAGGATAAAAGACAAGTGAAAAAAAGATTCAGGTGCAGTACCCACCCGAATGCCAATTGTGGGCTAGAGTTTGAACCACTGATAAGTTTGAGGGGAAACTGATCCTTGACGAGTGTACCAATAACTGAAACTTTATCAGTGTAATTGATCTCAAAGTCACATTGCTCTGGGTGCTGGCATGAAGGTTTTCCAGGGTAATGAAGTGCAGTGCACAAGGGATCCTTGCAAGGCACCAGGTTGCCTTTGGGCTTGTAAAGACGATCACGAGGCTACAAACACGTTGCAGAACGAAAACATGAACAGACAAGAAAATAATGTTGTCTAATTTCAGAACTTCCCAAGAATCATTCAACTGGATGTTTTTCTCATCGTGTGTTGAGGAACTTACCAAGGTACAACCATTGCACGGCGCATCGCATTGGACCCAAGTGAGGTCACTGCCAGTGTCAATGTCAAGCTCAAAGGGCTTTGGTGGGTTGCCTATGTTCAGAGTAGCAGAGAAGTATCTGGAGACAGATCACAGAAAGGTAGAACTTTAACGTATCTTGATGAAGAAGCAAAGTGCAAATTATATCCCAGGTAATGACAAAACGTGGAGGAAACAACAGCAAAAGCAAATAAAATGGGTCGCACACAAATACAGACAAAGTCCACAACTAACAAGTAGTGATAGAGAAAGCCAGCACACATGAATCTGTCTGTACTAAAACATGTGATCATTTTCATAAGCCCCAAAACTAAAAAACGAGAAAAGAAACAACGAAATCAAAATCAAATTCCACAAAAGTTCCAATCGAATAATTTAAAAGTCAGAAATATCACAAGGATATGTACCCAGTATCAAAAGTAAATACTGAAAAATTTCATAAAAAACAAGAGAAGATCAAGATCGAGAGAAAGAAACATACCCCTTGGGATAGACATTGCCATTGACGGGGAAAAAGAGAGTGGAGGGAAGGCCATTGACAACTGCCGGTTTGGTTGATTTTCTGGGAAGAGGAAGCTGATTGGCTACCGAGAAAAGGCCTGGAAAACAAGTTGCATACAGTACCTGAAAGAAGAAAACAATCACCAGCGATGGCTTAGCCCTCATTGCCCTCCCACCCATCTGGATTGCTTCTTTCTATCGCTCAACCCCCAAAACCAGAAATTTTTCTGACCCTCAAATCAAAGAGAAGAGTCTTTGGGAGTTGTTGAAGGCTATTTGGGTCTGACCCACTTTATTTTGTTAGCTATCGAGTCAGATTTATATACAGAGATAAGACGCAGAGGAACTGAGGAAGCAGTTGCGATTGGGGGAAGTCTTCGTCAGCGTAGAAAGATGGGAGCTTTCTAAGGTTTTAAAAGGGGGTTTCGGTTTTGTAAAGGTGGAAGATTCGCAGATAGAGCCCGCCCAGAGCCGGTTTGTTCGTACGCGGAAAGACTATTGCTTGCAAATTAGGAGGCTAAAAAAATAAAAAAAGAAAACTTTTTAACTTCTAATGATTGCTAAAAACCCCAAGAACAGAGAATGAGAAAACCAAAAAGAAAAAAAAAAAAAACAGAAAAACAGAAAGAAGACTCTTGAACTCCGAGTAGAGTCCTACCATCAGGAAGGAGAAAACTTATTTTCCTCAAATGGATGGACCTGGTTTTCATATTCTTCAACCAGCCAACGACCGCAAAACGATGGCTTTCATATTGTTCAATTAGCCACCTGAGATAATTTTTGGTGACAAATCAGTACTTCAGGTTTTTCTGTTAGCAGATGGATACTTATTCCACTGGTGGTAAAATTTTTGGTGACAAATCAGTACTTCAGGTTTTTCTGTTAGCAGATGGATACTTATTCCACTGGTGGTAAAACTGTAAATTTCAATGTCAAAACAAAGCTACAATTAGACAAAGTTACCCAAGTTCCCTTTTCTGTCTACAGAAAGAACTAATGGCACCAGGTCTTCTCAGACCAATTCTAAAAATTGCTTACAATCATTATCACTTATTTTCTGTAACACAAATTATTGTCATGAATTTACATCTCTTTGAGCAGAAAATAATCTTGTTTCTATTACAAAGTTCTACACAGGGATTACAATGTAAGACATCGTTAAATCCACCATTTCATCTTGCAAGCAACACTCTTGCAGGCCGGCCTCTTTGAAATCTAGAGGCTTATCTGTATCCAGAGTCCCATTAGCAGACAAAACTTTAGTGAAGTTCCCACATACTAAGGGTAAATTTATTGTACCATTTTAGACCCTAACTTCGATTTTGTACATGAAAAATCCCCAATCTTATTTAAGTGTTCCATTTTGGACATTTTATAGATAGAAAACATTAATATGGATGGAAAACATGACATGGCATTCCAACATGGCGCAATTTGCTAGGTGGCACATTCGCCAAGTTAGAACTAGCTTGCAATTGACCACATCAGAAATTTAGGGCCTATGTTACAAAAAAGAAGAAATCTAGGGCCAATATGGAGTTAGCCCAAAATCAAACATATGCCTAGAATCCGGCAACCTTTCCTCTTTTCTCCCCGCTGCCTCCAGCCTTTCTGCGCCACCTCCAACCTTGGCCTCATTAGTCACCTCTAGCCCTTCCTCCTAGCTCGGCCTCATATGCTTTCCACCTCCCTTCCTCCCCTCGTTTCCTCATCGCTCACGCTCTATCCACCGTCAATGAATAGATTCATCGTTCCTTCATCCTTCATGCTCTTCCTCCCATCGCTCCTTCACCCCTCACTCGATTTGCATCAATGTTGAGCCCATTCGATTCATGAATGTCGGAGACATGATCAATTAGCTATTGGTCGGGTTTCAGGTGGATGCCAGAAAAGATGAATTGGTCCACTAAAGTCGGTCATAGGTGGAGTTCGAGGGCTGAGATCACCAAAATCGAGGGGGATTGACACAGTGAACGAGGGGAGGAAGGGAAAATTAGCCATGGATGAGGCCGAGCCCCAAGGTAGCGGGGGATTGCTTAAGGCGATGGGGGAAAGAGGAGAAGGGCTCGTCTGGATTCAATCCCTCATGTTTTGGTGGTTATGGATAATACCATTAACAGCTGGAGGTTGGAAGTGTCACCTAATAGTGGCAAAGCCCTAAGGGTGGCGGCAACAGGTGGGGAAGTTTAAGGTTTGTTGGGATAAGGGTGGTGAGATAAGGGACTAAGGGTGCAATTTTACCTTTTTTTAAGAAAACTTAAGGTTTTGCTAATTGATTTATTGTGCCAGCGTGGCAAATTATCTACACTGGTGTGCCACATGACATTTTTCATTTATATTAATGTTTTCCATCCACAAAATGTTAAAAATGAAACACCTAAACGAGTTTAGGGATTTTTTATGTACAAAATCAAGGTTAGGGTCTAAAATGATACATTAGTTAAAGGATAGGGGTTATGGACACAATTTACCCCACGTACTAGCCATGGACCAACTTGCCATTTTTAGCTAAATTAACCACCATTTTTTTGTGATAATTGATTTTTCATAAAAATAAAAAAATACTATATTTATATAAGACTAATATACCCAGCATCATACCCAACAAGTAGAAAAAAGAAAGAAAAGAGACTATAATGTACTGTATCCCAAATTCTTGAGGCCTAAACACATGGTTGGTCCCTCAACTTTGTAAAATTGCATGATTTAGTCCTTTAACTTTGGCTCATAATGACTTAGTGCTTAAACTTTGCTAAATTAGGTGAATTAGGCCTTTGTTGGATGGAAGCGGTACTAGGGATGTTAACAGGCTGAATTTGGTCCCGGTATAACTAATTTCAAATCCTCCCCTCAATTAATTAGGTTCGGGGGCAGACGGGCATTACCCATCAACATATTTTAAGGCATATGTTTGATTTTTTAAGATTTTTTTTTAATTTATTTACATATATTTTCAAAAGAATGTGAGTATTCACAATTAATTAATACTTAAAAAATCATAAACTAAAGTAATATATGATAATTTATGTTAAATTAAAATTTTATTTTTAAATAAAATCATATTTTGAATATAAATATACTAATTTAATAGGCGTGCGGATAGGGTCAGGTAGGATAAGTTAAACTCATACTCTCCTCATGGCTTTGTAGATAAGGTCAGGTTCAAATTTGGATAGTTGAGTTCAAGGATAGTAGGGCCAGGCAGGGTATTTTTTGACATCCTTAAGCAGTACATGTGTTGCAATGTCAGTTTGATGACATTGGTGAGGCGTTGATGTTGAAAAAAAGTGAGAGGAAGGTGGTTGAGATTTGGAGTAGTCTATCCTAAGGTTAGAAATCCCAAAAAATCACAAAGCTTGAAGTTCTCTGAAATTGGAGAATAACCGGAACGAAATAGTTTAGTAATCATCCATGTTAGGTTCATCAAAGAGAGCTTGCAATCAAACTGGAAGCAGAAGCCATCCCCACCTTGTCTCTTATAAAAAGCACGAGGTAGAAGCCATCTCCACTCAATTGTTGGGCCATTGCATCTCTTCCCCACTCTATCCTTCCTCGTCTTCACTCGGCTCAAATCTGCCCTTTCACGTGTTTCTTATTCACGACATACCTCCTCCCTAGTGGCCACCACTCTCATTGACATAGCATGAATCTTTTGTCTTGCAATAAAATTAGCAAAAATAAAGCCCATGGCAATTGATTTTCCCAACCTTTTTATTTTTTATTTTTTTTGCTGTCTAAATTCAATAATTTTTTCCAATGGTTAGGTTGGTTGTTGTTCTTCAATAATATGGGGGGTTGGGATATAGGTTCAAAGTTTCTCTTATGAGATGAAATAGGGGAGAAAATAAAGGTATGCTGGATATAGTGAAAAATCAAGTAAGAAGAGGTAGGTCAACTATGGTGAGCATTCAAGAAAGAAACAAAGATAGCGCGTTGGCAATAGTAGTCGATGTCTTATCATTTGTATTCCTATTTTGAGAAGATAAGACTCTAGCCAAAAAACTAACTCATCTGCCTTCCTTCTCACAAAGGACTAACTTACTACATTTCTCAAAGTTAAGGAACTATGTTGCACTGAGTCATACTTAAATGATTAACTTGTTTTAGTCACAAAAGTACAAAACCAAATGTGCATTTTGGCGAACTTTTTGACATACATTTTTATTTCATGTAGTTTAAGGTTAGTCTAATTTTTTGCACACAAACACATTATTTAAATCTTAAAATTGAGTAAAATATTTGCATTAACTTTGCCCATAATATTTTTGCACATTTTTTTTATTTAGAAAGAGTATAAACAATGTATTTAAATGAAATGCTATGATTTTGTAATGCCATAAAATAAAAAGCAAGATAATAAACCATCATTCTTTAACTTCTGAGGAAAAAAGTTCCTTTCTCTATTCGTCGTTTCTACTAGGGGTTGAAATGAGCCAAGCCAAGCTCGAACACCCTTAGGCTTGAAGCTCGGCTCGTTAAGAACTGGCTCGGCTCGAAGCTCAGCTCGAGCTCGACGAGCTCAGAAAATGAGGCTCGAAGCCCGGCTCGAAAAAGTTTGAGTTCAGCTCGGTAGCTCGATAGGCTCGAAGCTCAAATCGAGATCATTTTGAGAAACACATATATATTGATTTATCATTCATATATAAAGGTTTTTTATTTATATGCTAAAATGTTGAAAATAAAAAATCATAAATTAATTGCTAAAAAGTAAATAGTGCAAAGAATTTGGGATAAAGGGAGTATTATATTAATTTTCTTACCAAGCTCGTTAGGCTTGATAAGGATTCGAGCCAAACACTACCTGGCTCGAAGCTTGGCTTGTTAAGGATTCGAACTTATCTTACTGCTTGAAGCTCGGCTCAAGGCTCGTTAGGCTCGGCTCAATAACAAAAAAATCGAGCTCGAGTCCGAACTGTTTGATAAACGGCTCGGCTCATTTCCACCCCTACTTTCCACTATTGTGCCTAGGTTATATTAGATCTCTTTATTGATCAATGCCAAAAAGGATACAGATATCAATTTTCTTTCTTTCGTAATGGCTTTTCATTTTCAATTTTTTCCTATCAAGAGTGGGTCGTGGCCCTTTTTGCTGATAATGGGGTTGCCTTCCAATATTAATTTTTTACTCTACCGGATGTGCTCATAAATGTCGAAGACCGAAGGAAAGGCGACTAGCAAGAATATGGAAGAGATTGAGGCCCTAAACTTTGGAGAGGTGAAAAACCTATAGAGTAATTTAAACCTTAGGACCTTTAACAACTCCTGAAGGAAACCTTTATTCCTTTCTCCTTGGATGTTGTCAACCAAGGGACCAAAGAGATAACAAATGAGCTCGAGAAGGACAAGCTAACCATGTATGATGATCAGGCCAAGGTGGGGTTTTGTTTTGCCTTCACTGTCTATGTCATAACTCTACAACCATTATGAGATTCCCCTTCCCAATTTGAACTCAACTCTTTCTTGCACATTGTGGCTTCCCCATTCTTTGTCACATGGCAGGAGCTGAGTTCTTAAAGCCCATTTTTTTTCTACTCCCTCATAATAACAAAGCCCTATTCTTGCTTTTTTAATTTAAGACCTACATTCTTCTAGTCGAACCTGCCCTTTACATTTGCCATGATTGTTAAAAGCTAGAATAAGTGGAAAGAAAATTTCTTCTTTGTGCCCTTTGATCTCAATTGGAACTTCTCTTATGAATGAAAAACAACCTTATTTTTTAGAAGATTAATCCTCCCCATTTGAGCCCAATTCTAAAGCTTTCAAGGTCACGAAGAAAATTGTAGCATATCCTATTGGCCTTGTGGAAGATAATAGAAGAAAGTGAGGTTGTTTCCCTTACCTTAGCAGTACCAAAATGAGGTCATAATGTGTTAGTGTTGTGCCCAAAAGCCAATCATGAGATGATTATATTTTAGACATTAAGGCATGATATTTTATTGAGACATTAATCCAGTAATTATGTTTGTTATTTTGTTTATGTGTAACGTAATAAACATAATTGTAACCCTAAAATAATGATATTCTTAAATGTCCCTAGTCCAGTATTATCATGGAGCGGTTTGCAATAATACGTAAAGACTAGTATATGTGGAGACTAATATAAAATATGTAGTCTACATATGGGTACAAGTCAGAAAACTTGTGTACTGGACCGATATACCATGAGAATGCTACATGGATCATTATATGAGTGTCATAAGTAATTCTTATAGTGATCATGTATATGTAGTCCTTTGATCTAAGGTCATCAAGGTTCTCTACATGTGAGTTGCATACTTTGATACTTCCCTTTGTTGCTCGTAACTAAGTGAACTTGAAGGAGATCATTAGGTATATCACATATCATGCGGAGAGTTTTATATGATCAAGATAGAGTTTGTCCCTCCTATGTAATGGGAGTGATATCTTCGGACCCCTTGATAGAGTGAGACTAAGAAAATGCATGGCCATGCTCGGATGAGTTGATATACGATATCAATGTCATCAGTTTAAGTTAGTCTAATCGGTAATCAAGAAACCATAGATTGGGCTATACAAGAGTGACACATTCCATATCTCGTGTTTGGTCTTGATATCTTGGACAAATAGACAATGGCATATACGGATAATGATCATAAAGGTTTAGTCGAATCACCGACAATGTTGTCACTTAGGTAGCAATGATGTGTTGCTAGATAACGCTTATTGTTTATGATCGTAAATGTGATTTATGATCATTACCAATGTGGTAAGAGTCTATTGGGTCTCACACATAAAGCCTATTTGGATTATTTGAGTGCAAGAGCTAATTTATTTGTGTTATGGTTGCATGATAATTTTGCATTAATAATTGGCCCAAAAGTTGTGTCATTATTAAGCTCAAAATTAAACCTAATTGGATTAGGGTTTTGAAACCCATTAGCCTTGAAAGTTGAGTTTCACTATAAATACATAATATAGTGAGAAATTCGCAGCACTTGCCCTAGCCTCCCAAAAAGATGAAATCAGAAGAGTTCTGAAAACCAGCCACACTCTTCTCTTGCCATTCCTTGGAAGACGCAAGCTAGCATTGTGAGCGTAAGAGAAATGCATCTACTGACATATGGTAGAGGCGTGGTGATCCCAAGAGGCTCGTGTGGGTACCGTAGAGAGCTTGAACATGTCAACTTTTTAGCTTTTGTGATTCAATTCAACAGTTGAGTGAAAGATCTTAATCAAATTAGGTATGAAAATTTCAAACACCCGGTTTACCCCATTTTGCTTGGATCCTAGAGAGTTTCGATTATATTTTGCTACGCTTGTTATGGCTCCCGGCAACCATCCGTGCTTGGGGAGGCTTAACCCTAATCTCTAGCTTCTAGTGATGCAAGAAGAATTGATAAATGTGCTAAAAAAGGCATTATCTCAAAGGGTGAGGTTTAGTGTCATCATATTGACCTTAATTTGTTGCTATGATTGCAAATTTGGAGAGCAAAGCCATGAAGGCCTTGAGAAGATGCGAGTCCATGTTAGGGGTTCTCTGACGAGCAAAAAAATCCTTGGAGGAGCTAGATAAAAAGGAGATCTCTAAGGCTTTTGATGATGATGGGGCCACCTTGAACACTCTAATGCACTAGAACAAGCACTATAGAACTCCTAGTGCCTAGACTTCTGAGGTAGTGGAGGTGATGTACAACTTTCATCTAGACAAACATAGGAAGGTAAGTACGTGGGCCATCACTCAAGCAATCCTAGTCCAGGCTATTCTTCCATTGGGGGAAAGCTCAAGTATATAATTATCTTTGTCTTTAGCCTTACTAATCTTTTAAGTATGGTATTCTTATTCTGGATAAGCATGCTTGCATGAACTTTTGAAATTTCATTGTGAGAATCTGGTGTCAATCTTTTAGTTGTGTTGTGAGCGTGGCAGTTACTCCTACCTCAATCATAGGTGAGGTCCCTACCTCATCCCCCTTTTGGCATGTGCATCTTGTAAGAAGGATGTTTTTGCCTCTGTAAATGCTAAATTCAAGAGGAAGAAGGTTAGTGGGACTCATAAATGAGGGGACAAGACTAAAACTCAGAGTATTTTAAGAAAGAGTACTCAGAGGATCCCTAGTCTCCTTAATAAGCTCTAATTGGAGTTCTTAGAAGAGATGTAGATAAGGAAAGGGCAAGCATATTTTGCCACCTATGGAAGTATTCTCTTGGACCCCCACTTTTTTGTGGTAATGGGGGAATCTTTTTTGGAGGACAAGTTTGTCCTTTTTTTAGTGTTGGATGGGGTTTGTCCTTTTTTTAGTGTTGGATGGGGTTCTCCTTCCCCAAGACCTCCACTGGCTCAAGACATGTCAGTTTGCCAAGAATGAGACGGCTGTAATGGCACACAACCTCCACATAAGTTTCTAAGGGTTCTCTTTTCTCCATTTGTTTTTCATGTGTGTGTGTGTGTGCCTATATATATATATATATATATATATATATATATATATATATATATATAGGCACACTTTTGTTGTTTGATTGCCATCCTTTTAAATGACATCTCGACAAGGTTGGAAAAGATAAAAGAGACAAACAAATAGTTCCACTTGAACAGCTAAGCTATTAATTAGAAGAAGGTTGTGCCCTGAAATTGAGTGATAAAGTTAGAAGAGGAGAAGAAAGGCTATAAAAAATTAGGTCATCATGTGAAATGATACTTTCTGAACCCCCATTGCCTATTTTAGGTTCTTTGAATGATACACTATGAAGGTGGAAAGCAACTTTGGGCCAGTTACAATGAGCCAGAAAAGGCTACCTACCAAGGGGTGCAAGGGTATTAGGGTCAGCTTAACTTGTTGAAGCAAGATTGTCAAGCTCTTCACTTTAGTTAAGGTACTGTCAAGGCCCAAATGGTTGAGCTAGAGAAAAAGCTTTATTAATAATTAATATTGGGAATGGCTCTATAATTATTTTTTAAAAAACTAGAAGTTGTAAATGAATCAATCTTTTTGGGAATGAGCAACTGAAAGTCATAAGCCATAAGTTGGACACTTCAATTGAGATGAAGGTTCAAGTATGAAGGAGTATGTTGACTTACAACCAGTTCATTTCTTCTACTTTTTTTTTTTTTATAATTTGAAGCAATTAAAGAAAATCAAGGTAAAAGAGAAGATGCAAAATTATGTGTAGGAGAGACATGCTATCATGGGACAACTATCACTGAACAATAACCCAAGCTCTCCATGGAGTTGATAATCTAGCTCACCAAACTTACCAACAACTGATTGAGAGGCAAAAACCCGCACAAAGCACCCAAGAGTTACAAGCAATCTGTTAATATAGAAATATACCAAATAAAGAATAAGCAAGTTGTTTGAAACTTGCCATGGACTACTGTTAACCCTACTTCTAAAGCTTAAAAGTACTGTTGAAAAATAATCTCATCTTTGACATGAGGTGAAGCATTTGTTGCCATCCAAATTAAGGGGATAGCACCAAGATTCGATGATTTATGCCAAGCTTCATCTATGACAAAGATTTTCAAGCTGAATAGAGGGGTTAATAACTTTCTAGTGCCCCAAGATTGGCACAGAGGATTAGGGGAAGATGAGACAAACTAAGCGAAGTATGAAAGGTAGTCTCTTATGACTTGTAATTGTTGAAAAAACACATTTCTTCTAGCTATGATTAATTGGACTTGAAATCACACATTACAAAAAAAGCAATTATTTCTTCCTAACCAAATAAACCAGAGAATAGAGACAAGAAAAAAGATATAATCCAATTGCCATTTCCTTTAAGCATCCAAAATTGTAAGTAACCAGTTTTCAAGTGATGGAAACCCTTGGGTCAATAGATTAGTGCAAAAGTAACCTTAGACCTCAACCAAACCTAAGTATCCCTAAAATATATGGATAAAAATTCCTTCGATTGGGAGCAGTGTTGACAAGTAAAAGTAATAAATCCTCCATGATTTGCCAAGTTGATTGTACTAGGTAAAACATTTAGAATGCATTTCCATTTGAATTTTTGAAGAATTTTCACACCCTATATCCTCTTTAATATCATCTGGGCTTCGGGATTAGGCAAAAAAACACTGACTGATCCTTGATCAAAATGAGAAAGAGCAACTTTCTTTATAACCTATTGAGAATAACCCTACTTAGTTTTTAATTTACCTGACACATGAGCCACTTATGTTACAACATCATCACCCTTCATACTAGAAGGGGCGAGAGAAAACAAATCTGGGCTACAATAGTAGAAAGGAACACGTGATGAAGAAGAGCCATATTCCAATTTGTTTGAGTCTTATCAAGCAGGTCAGCTGCACGTATTTGTTGGTATGTACTGAAATTGTTATTGCCAATTTTAAGAAAATCAGGAGTGCTATTAGGAATCTAATTATCCTTTCAAATTTTAATAAACCTCCCATTGCCAATTGTCTAGAAAAGACTGTGAACAAAAATAGCTCGACTGTAAACCAAGTTACTCCAAATAGGAAATGCATTTCTTGCACAATTGATAGCCTAGATGGAATGAGTAGCTCCATATATAGTAGTAAGGACATGAAATAGCCAACTATTTAGGCTCTCGGCAAAGATTATCCGAAAGGTGCTAGCTAAAAGTGCTTGGTTAACCAAGGCCCTTGGGTAACATCAACATGCCTTTTGCTTTAAATGCAACCAGTTAGCATTGTGAGAACTGGACCACCATAACCAAATGTAACTTTTGCAAATAGAGTTTGATAGGGTAATTGAGACCTTAAACAATGACATAATATATACAAATGTTGATGCCAATGTTGATTGTATCAGAGTTAGTCTACTAGCATTATTCAATAACTTCCACTTCCAGTTTTCAAGTTGAGATTTAATTTTGTCTACCAGAAACTGGATGGAGGATGACTTAGACATATCTTGAGAGAAGGGAACCTATATCAACTTATCCAAGTATGGCTATATATTTTCTCAGTCTTACTCAGTTAAGGGGCCCAAAGATATTACTCTCATTACATAGGAGAGACAAATCTCATCTTGACCATATAAATCTCTCAACATGATATGTGACATACCCAATGATCATCTTAATGTTCACTTAGTTACGAGCAACAAAGGAAAATATCAAAGTATGTGACTCATATGTAGAGAACCTTGATGACCTCATGTGAAATGACTACATATACCATAATCGTTATGAAAATTACTTATGATACTCATATCATGATACATGTGGAGTTCTCATCATGGGTCGGTTCAGTACACAAGTTCTCCAACTTGTACCTATATATAGACTACATATCTTACATTAGTCTCCATATATGCTAGTCTTTACGTATTATTGTAACCCACTCTACAATAATACTAGACCAAGGACATTTCAGAATACTATTATTCTAGAGTTATAATTATGTTTGATTATGTTACGCAAAAACAAACAACAAACTCAATTATTGGAATAATACCTTAATAAAATATCATGACTTAATATGCAAGATACAATCATCTCATGTTTGGCTTTTGGGAATAACACTAACATTTGATAGCATTTTGATGCCATTTGGAACATTTTGGAACCCTGGATTCTTGAATTCCATAAAAATTTAATAATTTATTTACATCTTGGGTATCTTAGCCAAAATGCCTCAAATCATCTGGGTCGATGATAGAACATCGTAACAAGATAAAAATCCAAAAATAAAATAGCATGATCAAATCTTTGAATATTGAAATTAATTTGTTTAATAGCAGGGGCCATCTGAGTCCAATCTTCATTACAGAATACCTTATCCAGAACTTCATAAACTGCATCATCATCCTGTTGTGAATTATACCAAGTAAATAGAGGCCCACTGCAAGGTAAATATAGTAATTGTAATTCTTCAATAAAGAATTGTAGAGAGTCTACCGCTAGGAAATGGTGCACATTTTTTCCTATTTTTTCTAGTAAGGACAAGACATAATTAAAATCTCCAATAAGGAGGAAAGGACCATTATATCGATAAAAAACCTCCAAAATATTTTTTCAAGTGGTTTATCAGAGCTGGACTACCTGGTGACCATAAATACAAGCCAAAAATCATGAATTTTTTTTTTTCATCTTCAACAGCTAAAAAAATCAAGTGGGCATCGCGGTAGATAACTGAACATGATAAATCCTTCTTCCAACCTAGCCATAAAACCACTTTTTTGCCCAATTACATAAACAAAAAAAGAACTAGAAAACCAAGACAAAAAAAGCTTGTTATTAGTCAACAAACAATCTACTTTAGTTTCTATAAAAAAATGTATATTGGGCTGATTATTCCTTACTAACTATTTCAGATGATGAACTGCCATAGGATGACCTAGGCCGCGATAGTTGTAACCTATACACCTCATAGTTGCTCGGGGGTTTGATGAGGATCATCATCACTATACGAAGTAGGGTAAGAAATCATTTGAATGATAAATTCTAGGTATCACTCTATCCACGGGATTCACTAACTCAAAGGCTATCCCTGATTTCCTTCACAACCAAGTAGGGTTGTCTCAGTTAGGTCTCAGTGCCTATATCCTAGATTCTTTCATGTTAACTCTACTTTGGTGAGGGCGATTCCCCTATACCTGGATATCCTTCCTTTTAACCTTTTTGTTGTTGGTTAGGGTAACCCTATTGTTTGAAGGTTCTTATGCCGACTCAGGCGTCTTCTCTCAATTCTTCTAATGTATGTTATTCCTTTTGAAATCAAATGCTCGAACCTACAGGGTCGGATACATTGTTTCTATGTGTATGAGTATATTCGCTTTATAAACCATGGTAAAAGGATTTTCGCTAGTGGACCTTCATGTCATTGTTCTAGAGTCCCATAAGATACTAAGCAGTTCCTCTACCCACATTCATTTGGAGCCCATTGTAAGCCACATGCCCCTCAAAGGCCTCGTATATTGAAGGCCTTTGGACCAAAGCTTGCTAGGGAGTACTTGCTTACTCGCACAAGAAGCCCCACACCAGCTCTCTTAACATGTAAAAGAATTCCACTTCGCCCATGAATCTTTACAGTAGACAAATGGAAAAGACTTGGTCCCTCCCTGGTTAAGGGGGGAATGTGGAATAACAATGAGTCATTCTTCAAATCCAGCATGTAAAACTGGAGAAAAACTTCCAGTAAGGGAACTACCATGACCATCTTATAGCTGAGAATGAAGGCATTTATATGGGTGAAGGAATTTTGGGTTAGCTATGAAGACGACACCTAGTAGTGCTCACAAACTTGTTCTATTAGTGGATGAAGGAGGAACTAAATCCCCACTTGAAGTTGGCCCATGAAGATGGTAAGGTCATCGACCTTCATGTTGCCACAACGTGGTCCTTATCCTCCAAAGCCTACTTCCTAGTAAGGGTAGCCACAACCCCATTATGCCAAAAGAACCTTCTAAGGCTCATAAGAAGAATCTCCTCAGTAAGTTGCGTCCTTGTACCCTTAAATACTTCTAGACCATGGACAAATGGTTCTTTTGAAGAGTCAGCTCCGCTAGGGGATGAAGGTACTTAACTAGCGGTAGCCTTTCTCTATGATGACCTTGAAGATGCCATTTGGAAAAACTAGCTGAGAAGTTAAGGTTGCCACCAACATATGACAGATGGCAGAAAAACAAGAAAAAGCCAAATGTGGCACAACAAACAAAGCCAAGACCAAAATACCAAAAATTGAAAAGAAAAATTGCCATATTCAATAAAACAAAACAAAGCGAGTAGGGACAGTTGGAACTCATTACCTATTTAAAATAACTAGTGGAAGAATAAACAAGAGGAACTGGAAAGAGAAAGCTGAACAACATAGGAAGAAGAATTTCAAATAGGAATAAGTGAAGAAACACAAAAGACAAAAGTAGTAAAGATAGTAAAACGGTGAAAATAAAAAGTAAAAACCCTACCCTTTATATAGAGAGGACCATGACTCTTATATAACCCTTTAAAAACTGACATCATGCTTATAGAAAATATTTAGGCCATTAGAAGGAAGACACGTTGCAAAGAATAGCCATTGAAAAGCCATGCCATGTCACCTCCCTAATGCAGCATTAAATAGGCATCATTTCATCTTTTAACTAGATAGTTAAAGTCATCACATGTACCAAAGGTAGAGGAGTAATGGGAACTTTTCACAAACTGATGAAAATTTAACACCTTTATTAGGAAGTTGTTGAAACGGGCATTGTACCCTTGAAAACGGCGACATATGAGAAGTGCATAAATGATGTCGCTGGGGGATTGTACTTCAGCCAACAAATGGGGGTTGTACCCTAATCGCGAAGCGACATAATACTTTAGGAAAGAATTTTGAAGGAACACGATAGTGTTTTAATCCCTCCTCGAAAATGTAGGACCTCGAAGCACATTTTCTTAAAAGAGGTAGAGTTATTAGTAACATGATGGCCTATGCACGGACCATAAGTGAAAAGGCCTATACAAGGAACAAAACCTGCAATGAGGAGCGTGGAGCCTAGCTCCAATCAAGCCAAAAAGGAAATCCTCTAAGAATGAAATTAGAATCCTAAAGTTACAAGATCAACAAGATGATTTCCATCCAAAAGTGATCCTTACAGATTCTCTCCCCCGGCTATATAAATAGGTCACTTTCACCGATCTCAAGGTGTGAGATTTAACCTTAGTATTGCATTATTTATACTTCCTTGATCTAAAACTGACTTGATCATCAGAGGATTTTCCCTGGAAAAATAACTTGGGGCTCTAACGTCTTCTTTGGCTACAAGATCTCCAAGTTCATTGTTCATGAAGTTGCTGGGTATAGCCCATACGACATCACATTAATGATCAATGTGTGCCAACTTTAAGCAAGGCTTCGGTTCCCCCACCATTTGATGGTGGAACAAGTTTGTGAGCACTACCAAGTGTCGCCTTCATAGCTGACCCTAAACTTTTTCACCCACACAAAAGCCTTCATTCTCTGTTGCAAGATGACCATAGCAGTTCCCTTTGCTAGAAGTATTTCTCCAGTTTTACATGTTGGGTTTGAAAAAGGAGTCGTTGTTCTTCTACGTTGCCCCCGTTAACCGAGATGGGACCAAGTCTTTCCATTCATTTACTGCAAGGACTTGTAGGCTGAATGGAAAAACCTTTTTTTTTTACACACTAAGGGAGTCAATGTGGGACTTTTCATGCGAGTGGGCAAGTATTCCTCAACAGGCCTTAGTCCAAATACCTTCAATATGAGGGCTCTGAGGGGCATGTTGCTTACAATAAGCTCTTAACCTGGTTAGAATCTATAGTGAGGAACCCAAACTTTGCAAAGTTATTCCCCATCTATTACACAAAAATTGAGAAGACGTTGCTTAGGTGAGCGAGGATCATTAGGGCCCACTTGTCTTACCTTGGTGTGCTAAACCCTGTTAACTGGACTCTGGTTCAGGATGAGGCTTGGAGGAATACTTTGAGATAACCTTCCAAGCTTAACAAGGTCCAATGAACCTTGAGAGTCATACCCTTTGCATGTGTTTACTCATCTAGCTTTTTCATTTTGCTAGAATGATTCTAACTTGGTTGTACTTTCTTTGCAAATATGCGTGGCCATGTTAAGAAATTCATGAAGTGAGGCAAGAGCATCGCCTCTAGGTCGGACAATGCCTATAAGCTTCTAATTTTGCCAACCAAAATAGCTCATAGGCTGGGGGTTGTGGGGAAGTCCCCTATAGCTCCAACTTTCAAGTCAGTGCCATGGTGCAACTAGACAAGTCTTCTCTGGAGGCACATCAACTAGTTCGAAAGAGGGCACACTCTTTAGCCTTCGAGGAAACTGAAATCCCATAAGACTCAAGGTGTTAAATATTATTACTGTTAGGTATACCACACTCCGAATTTTTAAGGTATACCGCACCATATTCCAGTACCGTTTTTCGTAAGAAAATAAATGTTAGAATATTATTTTAAGATGACATAATTTGTTTAATAATTTATTTTTACACATTTTATATGTATTCTAATTTTTGTGATCATAATTTGTCAAATATAAATATAATATATATGATAGAAGATATTTTTTGAATACAAAAAACATAAAAAAAGTTATATATAGAGAAAAATAAATAATACTAAAAAAACTAATTTATTGATATAAGAGAAAAAAAATAATACTTTAATAATAACAATACATTTTCTAATACCACATTGAGTTCCTAGGTGGCTCAAAGTATGACGCTTCTTTCTTAGCTTGTTTTACAAAAGCAACATATTCAACCCATGTCATGGAATTTTAGTTTTAAGTTAATAAATTCTGCAAATGAGAGTAATATTCAATTGACGTAGAATGCACCAGAAATCCAATTAGGGGATATTATTTAATACTATGTTGTGATTGAAAAATGCGATAATTGTCACTGAATAGATTATTGAAAAAGATTGGAGCCGATGATGATGAATCTTCGGTCAAAGCTAATGGCATTTGTTGTTGGTATCCATATAATCCATACACTATGGAGCCATTATCACCAATTGAACTCATGTTAGGACTACTTGAATTTTCTTTGATGTTCATTGTCATTGAGTCAAATTGACTTACAAAGTCATAGTTTCTATAATTTTTCTCTTTTTTTGCCATTGCCCCATGTCCTCATCTTTTGGATCCATGATCCTCATCTTGTGTAGACTATGAAAAATCAGTTTCACATGAAAAAGGACTCATATAATCAGTAGAACTTTGTATTCTAATGTCTTCAGACATAAAACTTCCTTTGGCATTAGAAGTTCTAAAACGACTTCTATCTCCACTGTTATAGTAATAACCCGTATCTCATTTGCCATTGTCATCATCATCATCGTTGTCATTGTTGTCACTATCATCGTCATCATCATCATCATCATCATCATCACCTGTAACATCGTTGGAACAGAGAGCAAACCCTGGTGGATAAGATGGAGAAGCACTCATAGTTTCATCAGAAGATTTAGATAAACTAACCTTTTCATTCATTACACGATCAACATCAATACTCATTTCTTTAGCATATTTTCTAACTCGTGGATTTGGATTTCTTTTATTATCATCCAAATGTGCTGGACATATCCATTGAAAAAGTGGATATTCATCTTCATCCCAAGCTCAATTAATATATCAAGAAGATTTAACAGATCATCTTCTCCAACTTTCTCTTCCATGACTATCATATTTCTAAGATGAAGTTTCATGTTATAATAGCAGAAGACAAGATTTTGTAGACTTGTATAAGCTAATCAATTTCGTTGCTTGGTATGAATTAATGCAAATGTACTTTAATTTCACTCACAAGCCGAAGAGGATGCCATTTGAGATAATATACATAAACCCAAATTTTTCAAAATTGATATACTAGTCCAATATAATTCCCACCAATCAACTACAATCATATAATAAAAATCTTATTAGTACAATATATCAAAATAAAATTGAAAAATTTTAGTAAAATATAGTTTACTTTTATTAATAAAATGTCACTAATTTATATTAACCTGGTTTCAGCTTTTGTCTTGATGATATTACATATGCAGCTTCAAATGAATTCCTTGCTTCTCTAAATATCATTATCTATTTTAATAGAAAGAATCATTAACAAAAATAATCTAAAAAATAAATAACGTATTATATAAAATGAGATCTCATAGTAACTCATTTCCAAATGATCTAGTTTTCAAATAGTGTAGATATAAAACTGAAAAGACTTCATGGATAACATTTAAGAAATATGGATTATCTCCAATGCCTTTTTTATAGTAATACTTGGGATTCAAAAAATGAGCTAAATTGACATTTACAAAATTATATTAGTTAGTATTTCATGATAAGACAATTACAATCATTCGCTCTTAAAAAATATACAAAGTAATATAAAGGTTACCTCCTGCATGAAGTAGGTGTTCTAATGTTTTATCCCACCATTTCTCAATGATTTTCAACATCCAATTTGCAGATTGAGTAGGACTTATATGTTTTTCCATAAGCCCAATCGATTCAAATACACAACTTATGGTTGGTCATACTTCACTATCAACAATTCAGAGTACTCTATATAGTGATTCATAAATTTGACAAACTTTTTCAACTTGATCCCAAGAAGAGTGAGTCAAGATTAAATTCTTTACATACCTTCCAATTGGAATTCGACTTAACTAGTAAGTATTTTATTGATTTGATGTACAAATTTCTTTTAGTCCTGCCCTTTTCTTCAATAAGCAATTAAGTGCAATGTAATTCGTAGCAAATCTAGTGGCATTAGGATGAATGATATCACCTTTGCAAAATGTTCTCATTTGTGATAGGAGCCAACCATGATTGTATATAAAATTTATGATTTTTCTTCCATCCTCAATGACTTTTTTCACAGTATCTTTCTTTGCAATTGCTTTAAACACCAAATCAATACAGTGTGTTGCACATGGGGTCCAATATAGATTGTATTTTTTCATCAATTTTTTATCGGCTTTTACGTATGCACCCTCATTGTTTATTACTACTTGCACAACATTTTCTTTGCCAACTTCTTATACAACATCCTTCATCAAACCATAAATATATTTGTGATCTTTGATTTTATCAAAAGCATAAACTGATCTTAAAAATATAGTGCTTCCCTTAGAGTATACTATGAAATTCATGGATAATTTGTTGGCCCAGTCCAACCATCACACATTATGGTATTAACTATATGTATTCTATTTTTTTTTACCTCCTTCACATATATTTGCATCTTAGCAATTTCCATGTCAAGATATTTTGTTTTGATTTTATGAGATGATAGAGGTAAAACTTCTTTTCCAGCCACTTGAATTCTTCAGACCATATTTCTCAAATGATGTGATTTTACTTTTGCTGTTGGTACATTGTCATATAGAAAAAATTTGGCAATCATATGGCTCATGCCTTCTCTCAATGACTTGCCCTTAAAATATTCTCCAACACATTTTTGCCTCGCATCTTAAGATTTATAATGAGAAGCCACTGGTGGAGCATGAGTTGATGATCCTTTACTACTTTGACTACGTTTGAACATAGAAGAAATTTTAGAGCTTTGTTTACTACTACTTCTAGGACCACTTTGATACCTTGTATTTTGCTCCCTTTCCCAATAACATATCTATGATTCATGAACTCTTGCCTATATGCAGCTCTTTCATTATATGGAATATCATGAAGATATACAAAATCATCATCATCATTACGATCATCATCTTTTATGTCAACTGATGTTCGCCCAAACACACCTAATCTTAACTCTACTATAATGTCTTCCATTTGTTGGGATTTTGCCATTTTATTGCTAGCATATTGAGACAATATAGCTCTTATTTCTTCTTTAACTTCTGGCAAGACTTACTCAGATGATTTACAACTTTTAGATACATCAACATTAGCTAAATGTCTCTTCAAACATGTAATTTCATCGCCTTTCATGATGTGTCTGCAATATTTGCAAATATTACTATTTATTGTGTCAACAATAGGATCTTCATGATCCCACCTAGTATCTTTTGATCCTTTTGGCATTGTATAATATGCAAAAAAACATTCCCTAAAAATTAAAACAACAATAAGAACTTTAATTGAAAAAATAATGTAAAAGAAAGGATAAAAAATATAAATAAAAAAGTGTGTCATGAGTAAAGTCTTCATATACCTTCCAACTTGAGAATGAATTCTTTATTCCAAGCTAAGCAATACTGTTGGATTGTCCAACGAAAAATGCCAGATATTGTAGAAATAGAAGTTTGCTAGGGTGGGTGTGTTGAGACTTGAGAGATTTAAAAATCTCTTATTGCATTCGGAGGACTAGGCTTTCTCTTTTATTTGCAAACAGAGGAAGAGCCAAACAAAAGTGTGAAAAGAAATAAAGAAGCATTCATGTGAAATATTGATAAAGTTAGAAAAAAAAAGTAAAGAAAAAAAAACAAACAAAAGTTGGTTGGAAAGAATCAAACAAAGTTGCTTGGTCAAACGTCTACTCAAGGGGAATAATGCATGTGAGGTAAAAGAGTAAGAAAAGTAACTGTAAATTCAAAAAAAAAAAAGTAAAGGCAAAAATGAAACAAAAGTTGTGACCATCCATTACTTTTGCATAAACTTTACATATACTATAAATATAAATAATACCATCCATTAATTTTTTATATAAATTAAGAAAATTAACAAAAAAAATTAATAGTAAATGTTTATTTTAGGATAAATATTTTCAGTTGTCCCTAAACTATGCCCATGTTGCTTATTTGTCCCCAAACTATCATGTATTGCACCATTTATCCTGAAACTGTTTAATTATTGCTATTCTGTCCTGCCATCAACTAAACCATTAAATATAGACAGAAAAATGCTGCCACATCAGCAGCCACATCAGCGATCACGTCATTTTTCCGTACATATTTAACAATTTAGTTGACGATAGGATGAAATAATAAAAATTAAATAGTTTCAGGATGAGTGGTGCAACACTTGATAGTTAGGGGAAGAATAAGCAACTTGAGCATAATTTATAGATAACAAGAAATATTTACCCTTTATTTTATGATATGTGTATTATTTATATTTTAATGCTTTATATATTTATGATATTTTGATGTAAAATGAAAGAAAGAATATCCACAAAAAATAAAATACCGCGGTCCATATCATGCATTATTTGCGGTATACTGTAATTTTTGACAAAATAGATACAAAAAGTGACTAGTATGTGGTATACTACGAAATATCGTGATATACTGCGCGGTAAAATGACAAAACACAAAAACATTTATACCGCGTACTACGTACCCACGGTAAATGGTATACCATGTGACATACCACAGTATTTAACACTATGACACGACTAGAGTGAGGGTATGACCCGTTTTGGTGATTTTTTCTTCCATGGCATCAATTTGATATTATTTTATGTTGACTGTGAATCTTTCCATCTAGCTTCTCTTCCAAAGTGCCCTAAGGGGAATAGGCCCTAGTCAGTGGTGTCCCATGAGCAGACTGTGCCTGATGCATCCCAAAAGCAAAAGGCACCTGAGGCATCCTAGAAGGAAAAGGTGCCCGACTTTCTTCCTCCTCCCTTCACCATGATTCTTGTGTGGGTCATTTCGGAGAAGACCTTGGCAGAGGTGCCAGCCAAGGGAGCCCCCAAGCCTATTCTATGGTTGTCCTCTTTACTTGACCATGTGGAGGACTAGTTCACTCTCCACAACCTGGTCCTTGAGCAGGCTCAAGCTTAGAAGCATGGTTTAGCAATCAAGAGGATCCCGCCAGACCAGGCGTTCCACCTTAGTGGTCGGTTGGTCTTTGTGAGTCGATCTTAGAGGATTGGACCAATGTCTCCCACCGTATCCTGAAGGGGTTGAAGACCCTTAAAGATTAACATCATCTCGAGCATCCTCCCTAGGGGGATGGTGCTCAGCTGATAAACTGTTTATGGCCCCTTTCAAGTATGATTATTGCGGTTTTTCATGATATCATGTTTGTGCTAGATATTAACTAATTCTAGCTTCAGAAGGCCATCGTCACCTTCTTCATCGGGCAAAGGTATATCATCTGTGAGAAGACAATGCAGTCATTAGCCTTGCAGGTCAACAGCTTTAAGTCTTTGAATGAAAAACTGAAGAAAAAACTCATAGAGGAGTGCACCATAAAGGGATGCCCTAGCAAAGGAGCTCTAGGAGTTGAAGCTGGCTGAAGAAAAGAAGCAGGAGAAGCTCTTTAAGGAGCTAGAGCAAAAATTGTTAAAATCGATAGAGGATCTCCACAAGGGCAAGAAAAAGGAAGCTTAGGCCATCTTCAAGACCAAGCGACTAAATTCTCTATTGGAAGCCACCAAGAGTAAGATAGGGCCATTGAGGTGAGCCTCCAGATGAGTCAGTTGGTTCCCCAAGGCATAGCCAGCTCTATCTTGACTGCCGCCCTTGTCCTCCTCGTGGAGCACATTGTGAGAATTGGCTTTAAGGAAAAGGCATAAGAGGCAGATGAGGGGCTTCGAGGGAAGGCTATTAACTTTATCAAGAAGCTCGTCTCAACCATCCGGAAGTAAGAAAAGAAGCTTGGATAGGAAGCCTTTGATGAGTTCAAAAGGGCTTCCTTTCCTGTCGGTCCCAAGTCGAGCAAGCGCAATCGAACTTAGACTTATCTTTCCTATTCATTTATGTAGGGTTGGGTTCAAACTTTGATTCATGGCCAAATAAGGGGAAAGAGGGAGAGGCACCCTATGACAATGGCTTATTGGTGATAGACACTGAGGAGGCCCATATTGAATATGAATTATAAATGGCTTCGTCCTTAGGCCTTCGTTCAGCAAAAGCTTTTTTGGGCTTGAAAGCCCTTATATGATTCGTGCTTCCCCTCTAATATTCTTTAAAATCCTCCAACTCTTCAGCTTGAAGAGGCTCTGAGTATCTAGTTCATAATGTCTATGTTTCTAGTTCTATGTATATCAAAAAATGCTTTTGTAACAAATCCTCATGATTATTAATGGATTATTCATTGTTATTTTGTTCATGGTTTTTCTTTGTTATTTTTGGCTTGATCTCTTTTGTTTTCTAGAGATTGTAGCCCTATGATTGACATCGTTTAATTATTCTTAAATGTCTTTGGCAAGCTTGTGATTTTGTTGTGGTTGTTCACACTTTAGTCCTCGAAAGTTCTTATGGGATCTTGTTTTGTTGACCTTGTTTATTTCATGGTGGCCTAAAGGCCTTATACATTGGTTCATCAAGAAGTAAATATAGTAGAACAAATGCCTTTATTTTATTTGATAAAATAGGTTAACATCATCACTACATGAAGTAAGGTAACAAATCATCTGAATGATAAGTTCTAGGCATTGCTCTACCCTTGGGGTTCTCTAACTCAAAGACTCAATTCCTGATTTCCATCGTGGCCAAGTAGGGTCCGTCCCAGTTAGGTCTCAACACCCCATATACTAGATTCCTTTCTATTAACTCTGCATTGGCAAGGGGCCATTCCCCATACTTGGATTGCCTTCCTTTTAACCTTCTTGTCATGAGTTAAGGTAACTTATTGTTTGAAGATTATCATATGAATCAGGCATTTTCTCTTAATTCTTTTAGCAAGTCCAATTTTCCTTCTAATTCGTTGTTGTTCCTTTTAGCATTAAACACTTAAACCTGAAGGGTCATATGTGCCGTTTCCACGGGTATGAGTGCATCCGCTGCATAGACCATGGTAAAAGGACTCTCACCAGTAGACCTTTGTGGTGTTATTTTATATTCCCATAAGACACTAGATAGTTCCTCTTCCCACTTTTTTTTGGTTTCCCTCATCTTATTTTTTAAGCCCTCCTTTATGGTCTGATTGGTGACTTCAACTTGCCCATTTGACTGTGGATGGGCTACAAGTGTGAAATAAAAGTGAATTCCCTTCATTCCCAAAAACCATCACTCTTGTTGGTTGTCAAACTACTTGCCATTGTTCATCATGATGGCTTTGGGCATCTAAATCAACAAATTATGTTTCTCTACAAAAATTTTATGATTTGGTAGGCCGTGATTGTTATGAAGGACTCCACCTCCACCCACTTAGTAAAGTAATCCTTAGCTACTATGCAGTGCTTCACTTGTCTAGGGGGTAGTAAGGAGTACTTCGATCAAATCGAGGCCCCATATAGCGAATGACCAGGGATCAGCCACAAGTGAAGTGCCAAAGGAAGACAATCACTATATTCGAGTGTTGAGTTGACAATAGTGACATCGTTGGATGAACTTTCTAGCACCTCCTCAGATTGTTGGCCAAAAATATCCCTGCCACAAGGTCTTATGGGCCAAGGAGTTAGCCCCATTATGTGCCTCATAGTCTTCCTGATGGATATCTTGGAGAACTTCCTGCCCTTTTTGGGGGAAGGGGTTAAGCATCGTTGTAGTGGGGAAGTAAACCATCGTTTACACGAGTCTCCTCCAATGATGACAAACCTTCTAAACCATATCCTAGTCTTCCTTCTTTCCTTAGGTGTCTCATTCAAGGTGCCAGTTTTAGGATAAAGCCATTTTGGTTGTGTCATCTTCGAGGGCTTGATGGTCTAATAGGTGGATTGATAGTTCCATAAGTTTTTTCATCAAGGCATCTTCGCAGCCTTTTAAAATGGCATTAGCCCTTAAAACCTTCTAGCATGAAGTCAAACATCCATATTAAATTCTTAGCCATGCTCAAACACTTATAAAGGGTGGGATATTTGACTCCTACCACTCAAGTGGCTTGGTTCACTATCAATTGTGAGTCGTACATGTGCAGGTGTCATATCCCCACTCAACAAGTCATCCGAAATCCCGCCAAAAGGGCTTCGTACTTAACTACGTTGCCTTGTAACTAGGAATTGGAACTTTATTCTGAGCATTGCCTTCATGCCAAGGGGCTTTCGTAGTATGACCTTAGCACCTTAATATTTAGGTCCAAATGCTCTATTAATGTACATCTTCCAAGGTGGGACATCATTTGAGTGTTTTTCTTTGATTATTTCTATGGGCATCATTTTCACAAGAAAATTGGTCAGGGCTTGAGCCTTGATCACTTGTCAAGATTCATACTAAATTTCAAATTCTTCAAGTTCAATACATTATTTGGCTATGCTACCGGCTTAGTCAGGCTTTTGGAAGGCATCTTAGATGGGCAACTATGTTCAAACAATGATCTTATGTGTTTGGAAATAAGGTCTCAGTTTCTTGGATGCTATTACGAGGGCAAAGATTGCCTTTTGGAGGATAGGGTACTGCGACTTCACTTCTTAGAGCGTCTTGTTGATGTAGTATATGGGCCATTACTTAATTCTCTTTTCCCTAACAAGCACAACTAGGTATAAAACAAGGGGTTCATTAGGCTTCAATTGTTTCAGTATGGGTTAGCATCGTTGGTGCTTTTTTTATTTGTTCAAGAGCTTTGCAACACTAATCCATACATTTAAACACTATTCTTTCTTAAGTATTTAGAAGAATGGTTGACATCGATCTCCAAATTTTGACAAGAATTACCTTACGGCAATCAACTTACTTGTTAGCTTTTAGATATCTTTCTTGTTTTGGTGGTCAAGCATCATCATGATTACTTCAATTTTATCTAGGTT
This sequence comes from Aquilaria yunnanensis, assembly GCA_039654915.1. NCBI lineage: Eukaryota > Viridiplantae > Streptophyta > Magnoliopsida > Malvales > Thymelaeaceae > Aquilaria > Aquilaria yunnanensis. The sequence continues at coordinate 81,254,464 of CM077593.1, forward strand.
GGTGTTGATTCATTTTTTGAAGACCATATAACCCAAAAGTCTACGAGCTTTGATGCCAAAACTACACTTTTCAGGATTTAACCTCATGTTAAATTGCCTCATTTTTTAGAAAGTCTCTCGCAAGTCATCAAAATGACAATCTATTGCCCCACTTTTAATAATCATGTCACCCACGTAGACCTTCATGTTTCAGCCAAGTTGCTCCATGAAAAGCTTGTTCATGAGTCTTTAGTAGGTGGTTCTTCATTTTTTAAACCAAAAGGCATAATTTGGTAGAGATATACGGCTTCTCCTGTTGTGAAGCCTTTTTTTTTTCTTGTCCTTTGGGTCCATTCGAATTTGATGATAATAGCTAAAGGCATCCATAAAGGGTAGGATTTTAAATTTCGCAATGGTGTCGGCCAATTATTCTATGGATGACAATAGGTAGGGATCTTTTGGGCAGACATTATTCAGGTTCATATAGTCAATTCACATGCACCACTCTTCATTGTCTTTCTTCATTAGGACCATATTGTGAGCCATTCAAGGGTATTGTACTTTCTGGATTATGCCTCTTCAGCAATCTTCTAACCTTTTATTTGATGAAATCCCTTATTTCAGGCGTCATATTTCACTTCTTTTGTTAGAATGGTTGAGCTAATGGGCTAACTTGTAGCTTATGAATGATGACTTCCGGATCTATCCCTGACATGTCACTAGGGGACCACACAAAAATATCTATATTAGCCCATAGAAATTCAATGAATGACTATTTTACCTTAGGAAAGAGATCTTTGTTGATATTCACTTTTTTGCCAAATGCCAGCTCTATCTCTTCAGTATCTTTAGACAAAGACACACCAAGTTTGTTGTCATGGAATTGCTCCCTCTTTCTTTTCTCATCCATTGGGCCCTGATTACTGTCCCTTAGTCCCTTTAGGCTAGCCACGTAACTTCGTTGCACTAATGCATGGTTTATATAAATAATGGCATCTTTAATAGAAGTCATAAAAACCATTATTAGCCACCTAACATCACATCTAATATGAAATTGTACGTAGGCTGGCTTCTCAAGTATTGCATTGTATCGTGAAAGTACATCCAAAATCAGGAACTCTTATGTATGTGAGTCACAAATTGTGCTTCTATCCTTATCTGTGCCCATCAACATATGGCACAACTTGATCGTCTTGAGTGTTGGAACCTTATCCCTTTCAACTCTGAATGTGGGCCCTAAAATGGGAGTCAGCAAAGACCTTTTGATTTTAATTTTCTCCAGCAAGTTAGCAAAAATGACATTGGAGTTGGTTCTTGTATTTAAGTATACTTTTGTAACATCAAAGTTATTAGTCCTTGTCGCAATGACTATCGGATCCACATAAGGAACAAGAACACAAGACTCATCAGGCTTCATAAGAATGTTGTTAGCATCTGTCACTTTCAATTGGGTGATCTCATGTTCCTACCTTTTTAAGTTGTGAAGGATTCTACTTTTGTTGATCATGTGTATGACTCCCATAGGGGGTTTCAGGTTCCTATGTTCACTTAGTAGGGACCATGGCCTTTATTGCTAGTATCCCCGATCGCAATCATCTTCACCATCTCTTTTCCATGGCCTGTCTTATTGCCTTCAATAGAGGGATGATGGCCTGACTAAGTATTCCTTCAATTTTCCCGCCTAAACCATCTAATTGAAGAGCTTTTTCAATTGCTAGCAGTCTTTAGGCATTGTAGTTTTTGTCCTTGTGAAACCGATAGTACTTCTTCAAATTTTTTTGTTTGAATGGGCTATTAGAGGGGCCACTTGGGCACCTTATTTTCATTTTCAAGGCATACAAAATGTTTGTTCTCATCTCCCTCAGTGGTGATAGAATTGGATCTAGGTAAAATGAATCTGTACCTCTTCTTCGTTTCCTGGGGGTGAGCCCACCCTATCTAGCTTTTGACTATTCATTTTGAATTGTAGATCAATCGAGCTCTTTTACATGCATATACTAAGTAGTGCAGTCAAGAAAATCCTCTATGCTCCTGACAAGATTCTTATGTAGATCCTAGGCCAACCTAGAGTCCTTTGACAATGTATGAGTGATAGCTACTAGGTGTAGCTCCAGGGATAGGTCCCGTACCTATACAACTTTAGCATTAAACTTCTAGACATAGTCCCTTAAGGACTCATCTCGACTTTTTCATATCTTTAATAAGTGGGTTATTGTCTTAGGGGTTGCCTTACTCCTCAAGAAATGGAGAAGAAACACCTGGGAGAGTTTTTTTAAGGAATTGGAATGACGCACCCTATTGTCTTCAAACTAGGAAGCCATTGCCTCCATCAATGTAGAACTAAATACTCTATAAATGATAGCATTTGAGGCCCTCTTAAGTTTTATGGAGGTTATATGCCTTTGCAGATGATTAACCGGATCCAGGAGGCCATCGTACAGGTTAACCTTTGGCATCCAGAAACTATCGAGGGCTTGAGCATTAATAAGCTCATCTGTAAATAGCTAAAGAAAGATATACTTAATGTTAATTGTATAGCCGAAGCTTACTATAAGGGTTTAGCTACCCTCATGTGATGCTCCATCTAGTTTAGTCTTTGCAAAATTATGTTTATATCATTGCCAATAGGACTATCAGATCGTTCAAGGAATGCCAAGAGTTTACCTGTGTGAGCTCTTGTGGGCAGATCCTAAAGTGGGGTTTTACGGAAGGCACAAGGTAGCTCTTAGCAGCCTCATCTGACACTTTTGGTAGTGCTTATTGGATCTCCTATTAAACAGTCACTTTAAATACTCAAAAAAGGTATCGTAAAAAGCTTAAAATTGGTCATCATTCAAGAGCAGTCCCTTCATCCTAGGGTTCTACAGACCCCCCGAGTGATGAATCTGTTCCCTACATTAGCTTTCATGCTCATTCCCCAATTGGTCTTCATTATCCATACGAGATCTCTGAGCATTCACCATGTTCCTATAGACGACACCATGTTTATAGTCAATGTGGGATCGTATGGGCTACGCCCAGTAACTTTGTGAACAATAAACTTGGAGATCCTGTAGCTAAAGAAGATGTCAAAGCCTCAGGATGTTTTCCCAGAAGAAATCCTCTGATGATCAAGTCAGTTTTGGATCAAAGAAGTAGGAATGGTGCAATACTAGGGTTAAAATCTCATACATCAGAATTGGTGAGGGTGGCTATTTATATAGCTGGGGGGAAATCCAGGAGGACCACTTCTGGATGGAAATCATTTTGTTGATCTTGTAGTTTTCGGATTCGAATTTTATTCTTTGAGGATTTCATCTTAAGCTTGGTTGGAGTTAGGCACCAGACACCTTATTACAGGCTTTGTTCCTGGTATAGGCCTTTTCACTTATGAGCTATACATTGGCTCTCATGTTACCACCACGCAACAGTATACAAGAGCTAACCACATCATCAAAACGATCAGAAAATGAATGAAGTTGGGACTTTGTCTGACCTTGACCAGCAATGGTATTTTCATCAGGTAATAAACAATGGTCTGCAACGAATAAATGGACGGCCAATGCTGATATAGTTCAACTTCTCTTCATAGGACACAAATCCACATAATCCAAGCAACTAGCCTCTCTCTAAGACCTGGGATGCTTCAAAGACAAAGAAGCTAAACCAGGTCTTGCCCATTGATAGTCAAATTTAGAAACATCAGTAGGCCCAAATAAATATCAATATTTTTTTCCTTTGAATAGGAATCAGATAGGGCCTCTTCCATTCTTGGCTAGAATAAAAAAAACTAGGATCAGATTATTTTTTAATCTTGTGTCAATTCCTGAAAGAATATTGGGAGTAGTATTCATACAAAAAGTATGTCAACACCATATAAGCAACCTGTTTAACCAACATAAAGGCTAAACTGATTGAGGTAAGGTTGAATCCTTTTGTTTTTATGTCAGAAAAAGAATATAAGACCCCATCATAGCAGATATTTATAAACAAACAGGTGCTAGAGATAGGATCATAAGCTTGTTGAAATAAAAACCCAGAAAAAAATTTGTGCTTCTGGAATACTGACTTAGTGATAAGATTTGGGTCATCAGGTCCATAAAAAAAATCCTCCCCATCCTAGTATTCAATGGGCATTATGTGACCCTATACCCTAGGTGTAACCGTTAGAGGATTCAACCGTAGAAAATGGGTTATCGCCCTAGCATCAACATCATAAAAAACTTGCAACACACCCTTAGATTGGTCTACTGATACTACTTCACTCATGTGTAAAGTCCAGACACTTGGACAAAGATGTTTTGGGTATTTCTAGCAATACTTGTACTAAAAAAGAGTCCCAATTCCAACCTCAATAAGTGACCTAAGATGTTTGCCACCATTTACAATACTAGCCTTTGTAGATTTAACATCCATCTCCCAATCAGTAAAATGTTGATTCAAATTAGGTAAACCAGTCTCAGTACTCGAATAGGATGGAGTAGTAGCGGATGAAGAAATGCCACTATCTGGAATGTCTAGATGTGGAATAAATAGAGGCTTCTGAAGAGAAAAAGAACATTGGTTCCTAAAATGACCTACTATTCCACGTGCCAAACCATTGATAATTACCAACATGTTCACGTTGGTAAACGTCTTAGACCGTTGGAGAATAAATCTGGTACACGACTATTGATAATTACCAACAATTTAAATTATTATTATTATTATTATTATTATTATTATTATATGTGTATGAAAATATATATTTCATATTATAATTATTATTTGTAAATTTTTTTTTAAATATATGTGGTATATTTTAAATGTATGATTATTATCATTAGACATTATATATGGGCTTTTAATATAAGATATATATTATATATTATGAACCATTATGATAAATATTATGGTACAATATGATTCTTAGTTTCATGTGTGTTTTTATTAGTTGTAAAGTATCATATAACTGATAGTATTTTATGTATTTTATAGAAACACTTTTTTTGAGGAATTATAGAAACACTTAAATACTCATTACAACTAAAAAGTTATAAACTAAGAAAAATTATTATATAAATATTATATAAAAAATGATATAATTGACAATATCAATATGAATATATATAAAAATATAAATATAGATATACATCATATCATTATTATTTCTAATAAAAAATATATAAATATGAATATGAATAATAATAATAATAATAATAATAATATTATTATTATTATTATTATTATTATTATTATTATTATTATATATATGTATGATAATATATATTTGTAAATTATAATTATTATTTGTAAAAAATGTTTTAAAAATATTACTTTACTTTCTAACATATATAATTTTATATATGATTATTATCATTATACATTATAATATATATGATATATTTTAAATATATATTATTACATTTATATTTATAATAATAATAATAATATTCTTATTATTATGATATACAACTATTACCAACAGTCAGACGTGTTGTTAATTACTAACGATCTGACGCATTGATAATTTATCTGTTAGAAAATAGTTGATTTACTAACGCGTTAGACTATTGATAAATTATCAATGCGTTTGACCATTGATAAATTTTAAACTTTTTAGCAATGGTCTTACGTGTTGGTAATTACCAACGATCAGGCCATTGATAATTTGCCCATTGGAAAAACTAGTTTTTTTAGTAGTGTAGTTTGAGTCTAGATCCCTTTACCACCAACCTTCTCAATTTACCTTAATGAGAGCGTCTTTAAGAGCCTGCCCATTTTGTTGATTTTTTCTATTTTGGGGAATATAAGGTTATTTTTCACTCTAATAGCTTTCTCATCCCATCCTTTAAAATAGGGAATGAGATAAAAAAGAAGATCTTATTCCCTACTTTTGCAGAAACTTCAAAAATTTTGGGGAATGAAAAAATAATACCCTCTTTCTCTCGTAAAGATTGTCTTGTTTACTATTCATAATAATTAATTCATAATTTTTTTATTTTAAAATTTATTATAGAAATATAAAATTTTTATATGAAAATTGTAACTTAAAGATTTTAGTTTAAAAATATAATTTAACTTTTTTTCATAATACAAATTAATATGAATATATTTAAGTCAAACTTTAGGTTAAAAAGGTGAAAAAGTCCTTTTTTGTGGAACGGGATGAGTAATTTTTTATGTTTTTCATAATATTTAATTATACAATAATTAAACTAGTCATTAATTTGGATATACTGTAAATCCATAGTATTTAATTGTTGTGTAATAAATATAAAATTTTACAAAATAGAAAAACTGTTGGAGTTGAAGCAAAAAAATTTTAGAAATTTTATGTTTTGCTCCCTCATTTTGTAGAAATTATAAGAAAATTGTTAAAGATGCTCTACCAACCACTTGGATTATAGTACCTAACCTTATTTGTGTGGATTTCGATTATGCTCAGGTAGTAAAATTTCCTCAGCTAAAGCGGTGATGATGAGCTGGAAAATGAGAAATCGTTGGCTGCAAGCTAGCGGGCGAGGAAGAGTTGGACAGCTGAGGGTGACCAATGAGACAAGTCCTTTAATTGGCTTAGACTGTAAATTTAGCCAACTTCAGGGGTAGCTTATAAATGGTTTGAAAGCGGTCATGTCCAGTTCAGGCCAAACAATGTGTTAATGTACTTGCAAAAAACTCGTGACAATTTACCTGTGAAACAATCCAAGTTTAGGCTTTTAGCTCTGAAAAGCCTAGCGAACTCTGCAGTAAAGGTGTTCAAGGGGGCGGTTCGGGACCGACCCAGCTCAAGGATCGGCTCTGGTCAGACCCAGCCCAGACCAAGTCAAACCTGGCTCGACATGAGCCCCGGTTAAGCACGGCAAAAGGAGGTACAGTTATGGGCATCAGGTAGGATGGGGCTTGAAGTGGGCTCCGCACGGCCCAATTCGCAAGTGGGCTCGGCATGTGAGAGGCCCGTCATAAAGACCGGCATGGGACCGACCTGGGCTCGGCTCCGCCCGGCCCGTCTGGTCTGGTCCCAACGGTCGGCCAACGCTCCTCAACGGCTCCAAATTCAAAAAAAAAAAGAAAAATTACACTCCAGGTCCCCTCTAATAGCCTGCAGTCTTTTTTTAACCTTGAGAATTACTTTTTTGCCTCCCCAACAACTATATTCTAAAAACTTTTTAGTCAAAAAAAAAAAAGTCTTCCCCTATAAATAGAGATGCCATTTCCACCATTTTTTCACACCAATTTTAGCAATCTCTCCTTCTTTATTACTACATTCTTTCATTTTCTGGAAGCTCTCAACCTTATTTTCTTCATTTTTTCTTAATCATTCCTTAATTATTTTCAAAGCTCTTCATCTTCTCAATTTATTCTCACACAAATGGCATCAAGAGGAAAAGGAAAGGCCTCAAGCTCTTTATCCTACATCGGTTTAAGGTTTTTTTTTTGTGACCTGTGGGGCTCAAATCTAACAAACTGACGATAACGAGCAATTCGATATGAATCAATACAACTTGGGGCTTAACGATCAACTTTCTGCTGATGACGTTAAGGAGGTGGAGCCAACGACATCAGAAAATGTTGGTGGAGGAGTTGGTTCTCAACCGACCCCGATAAGCCATCAACCCAAACTTCCAACACAAGGTAAGACGTCAAGGCTTATTGCACGGGTTTGGGAGCATTTTGACCAAGTTTTCGAAAAGGATGCTCATGGCAACGATACGAGGTTTGCAAATTACCAACATTGCAAGACAAAGCTCGTGCACAAGAACTCTGGCACGGGAACACTTAAACGGCACATGGAACATAAGCACCCAAATCTATGTCCAGATGCAGTTGCCAGTACCGGTGGTAAGACACAGCTTAGGAGTACTGTCGGTGGATCAGATATTTTTAGATTTAATTAACAAAATTGTAGAGAAGGCATGGTAGAATGGATGATGCTAACTAAAAAACCATTTAGACAAGCAGAAGATAAGCACATAGAAAATTGGATTAAATCACAATTAAACTTTGCTTTTAAAAGAACATCTAGGAGTACTGCTATGAAGGAGACATTTAAAATTTATGAAGTTGGTAAATCAAACCTACAAGCATACTTTTTTGCTTTTGATCATTTTATCTCATTAACTAATAACATGTGGACTTCACCACTAGGACAAGATTATTATTGTATCGCTGCACATTGGATTAATGATAGTTGGGTCGTTCAAAAGCGTGTTATTGCATTTAAGTGGATGGAGGTCGATCATACTAGTTGGAACATATTTCAAGTTATTTCAACAACTTTTAAAGAATTTTTTTGTCATGACAAGGTTTTTAGCATAACATTTGATAATGCATCCAACAATGATGTCGCGGTTGAGACATGAAGGAATCACTAAAACCTGTTCGAGATGCTGCATTTTTTCATATTAGATATGTATGTCATATTTTAAATTTAGCTGTCCAAAAAGGTCTTCAAGTTTTGAGTACTGAAATTACTTTAATCCGGTGAGCAATCCATTATTTGAAGTCAAGGAACAAAGTTTTCAAAGAGTTTAAGCTATATTGTCTTGAAAATGATCTCAATTTTAGTTGGAAACGTTTTGAATTTGATTGTCTTACTCGATGGAAATCAACTTACGGGATGTTGATGGATGCGATGCCATTTGCTGCACACATGACATGTTTTATAAATATCAAAGAAAAGAAAATAATTTTGAAACAAGAGATGTGAGATAAACTGTCAAAAGTGGCTGCTGTGCTACGATATTTTTATGAGGCCACTATTTTTTGCTCTGATATATACTATCCCACATCTCACAAAGTTTGAATGCATTTAGTTAATATTGCTTGAATTTTTAACCAATACAAGGATGACGAGTTCTTAAAAGACAAGATTAAGGCCATGAAAGACAAATGAATTTTCTATTTCAGTGATATACTTTTGATCTATTTACTTGTATCTGCACTAGACTCGATTGTTAAAATCACGGGTACAAGGCAGCTACTTGAGAGTTATTATAATTTATTAGAAATGACACATATTTTTGTTCATGCTAGACCAACATAAGGATAAGGTTGCGAATACTACTTCCTCTATCATCGAGTGTTCATCATCGTCGAGCTCATTATCATTCAATCCGGCAGAACAACTCCTCAAATGGCCCCGTGCTGCAGCATCCGGTCTTAATGAAGTGGACGCATACCTTAACTTGGTTTGGGAGAATAGTGAGACTGATATTCTAGAATGGTAAAAAGCAAGAAGCAACAAATTTCCAATACTCTCCATAATTGCCAAAGAAGTTCTAGTTGTTCTCATCTTAACCGTTGCATCTGAGTCGGCTTTAAGTGTCGGAAAACGTGTAATTTCAGATAAACGAGCAAAGTTATCACCAGACGCAGTTGAAGTTTGTATATGCAACTGTGATTGGGGTCTTGCAACTTTAAGATTACAAGACCACAAGAGTTCCAATGATAAAAACCCTGATGAGGTAGATGCTTAAATCCACAACTTGCTCATTATCTTCTTATTTTGTATTTGATCTGATTTTGCTATTCAGCATAGATCCTAGTTTTTATTTTATATTTATTTTTATGGAACGTTTTACTATTGATTCACATAAAGCTCATTCAATGTTATGTAAGTGCAGTTTGGATTTAAAATTAATAAAATTTCATACTGGTAATAGTGTTTTACTCTTAAAATAAGTAATTTTAAAAAAAATTTGTTTTAGAATCAAATTTTAAAAATATAAAAAAGAAATTAAAAAATAAATAAATATGGCAGGCCTAGGCCCGGCCCAGACCCAGCTCGACCCAGACTCAAGTAAAGCCCGGCATGTCTCAACCTGGGTTATGCCTGGGCCCTCCAAACCCAGGCTTGGGCCCGCTCGGGTCGGTCCCGTCCCAAGCCGGGTCGGCCCACTTAACACCCATACTCTGCAGACGAGGACTTCCAGATTCGTACATGGCGGGTTCTTTGAATCCCTCTGCTCCAAAGATCCTCCTCGCCAAGCCGTCGGCCGGGCCAGTGCCCGGTAAGTTCGGGCGCGGAGGCAACGAAGACGAGGGCGGGCCTCACAGATCGCGACTCCCACCTGTCGGTTCCCTTAATCTTCTCTCCGATTCCTGGGGATTCCACATAGATCGCTTCCTTCCCGTAAGTTTACATTTCTACGTACTTTCTCTTGCTTTCTCTTTAGTTTAACCTACAGAGAGCCAAATTTTCTATATCTATATGACTGAAATTCTAGACACTGTTCGAGTGGAACGTATGGTTGCTCTGGGCTCTAGCTTGGATTTTCTGTTGGATTTAAATTGTCCCACTTTTCAGTTCCATCTTTCTTGACTACTGTGTTCTAGTGCTGGGCTTTTATAATAGTAATTGTATTCAATTGTTTGACGTTTACAGTTTAGTTTGCAGCTTACATGTTGAGTATGAATTTCGGAATTCTGTATTTAGAGGGCTATAAAAGCACATTCATTTATAATACCTTTTTCATACTTATGGATGGATGTGTTTATATGGCACTGCTTGAAAGTTTAGGATCTACTATCTGTTATGATGTATAAGGTCTCCTTTGTATGTGTTGACCTCTATTTGGATTTGAGCAAGCAACTGCAAAATTACAATCCCCAATTAGACAAATAGTTATTCTTTGCTTCATGAAATCTCGTCCTCTTCACTCTGGTCTCAACTAACATAACATGACTCAAGTCTCATTTTGCCAAACCCATTTCATCACCTCAGATTGCTTGAGGGGGTTATTCAGACCCCAAATTTTCCAAACACTCCATTGCATTGAAAGAGAATAAATAACAGGGAATTACTTCTATCATCAAAAGTTCCTTCTCCAGACAGTTGACCCATACCATGTGCTACATCCCAATACTGCAGATGTGCTTCAGGGGAGGATTTTTTTTTAAATTCATTGATGCGATCCTTTTGTCACTTTTACATGGTTACTAGTGTCTCGTTATAGGTTGTCTCACTCACCATGGTCACAAATATTTAGCTTTTTCCCAGTGGATGTTCAAATTCAATAATCTATAAAATCTAGAACAATTTTTCTGTTAATTGATGCAAAGTACAGAAATGCATAGCATGTCTTTATGAAGCATCTTTCTTACATAACTTCAGTTCTGCTTTTGAGTTTTTAAATATTTTTTTGGAAGTCCCTTTAACTTGCCAGTCAAGTTTGCATCTAGGTCCATTAAGGTTCTTTCTACTTTGGGTAGGGGTATCTGGTATTGTTTTAGGTCTACGGGAAGTTTGGGAATTTGTTCTCCGGAGTGCAATTTAAGTTGTTAATATGCTGGTTATTTTTGTTTCTGTTGGTTATTATATCTTTATCATTCCATGAGAAAAAAGTTGGATTTCAGGGCAAAAATTTTTTATTCGGTTGAATTATTTTAGGGGTCTTTGGCGGGGAGTTGATGAGTTCTATTTTTAACAGAAATCTATTGGTGTTGTTTGCAGTTTTTGACTGAAAATACTGATTTCACTGTGATTGGAGTGATTGGTCCACCAGGTGTGGGCAAGTCAACAATCATGAATCAACTTTATGGTTTTGAAGGAACTTCACCAGGTGCTCAATCATGATTTCCTCTTATGGTTTTATTGTTATTATTGTTATTGTTTCATAAATTGCTGTACTGTTATCTTGAATATAATATTATCTAATCTGTGCTTTGAAAGAGTTGTGTTTTTTTTAACAACATTTTTGTTCACAAGGCCTAAAGGGCATGTCGCCTAAGCAGGACATGTTATCTGCACAAATGAGACTCCATACCCTGTAAAAATTCTCCCACGTTGCCCAGATAAATAATTAAGATCAGTCACAGGTATCTGTAGAGACCTCAGCTATATGACGTCGAGGAGGGTTTTTCATCTTAATTATTTATTTCTTATTGGATGAAGGGTTTAAAGTGATGCGGACGGATGTAAACTCATTCAGAGAAGCAGAATAATCTTGCAATTATCTACTGGTGTCACAGTATGAATCAATCAATTGTGCCTTAGTTCTGATCTGTTGTGGTTTGCTATATGAATTCCATCTGTACATTAACTTGCTAGGGTAGAAATGCTGATAAGAGTTCTTGACTTTTTGTTTGTACATTAACTTGCTAGGGTAGAAATAGTGATAAGAGGTCTTGACTCTTGGCTTTTTAGACTTTACAAGGAACATGCCTCCAACCAAGTGGAACAGAGATACAGGCTTTTGCTAACCTTTAACTTGCCCTCTTATTTGGAATTAAGTCTTAATTGATTGGGTATTGACTTGTTGAAGAGGTAAAAGTTCTTTTCTCATAGTCCATTCATGGTACTTCTTTTCCTCCCAATAATTGATTTGTCATTCTCTTTGATGAAAACTTTCTTTTTGAGGGACAAATTATCAGAGAGATATAATGTGAGGTTGCCCCATCTTAATAACATTTGAATCAAAAGTGTTCTTCTGTTATTTCATTTAATTATAATGTCTCTCTATCTTAAGTATCAGTTGGTAATTGAACAACAGAATAAAATCGAGGAAGATTTCAAAGTGTATGCCTCAGGATGAAATTGTTTAAAAATAAATGCAGCCTATTAGTATTAAAGTGGACAAAAAGAATGCTACTGTTGACATCGGCATTTGATTTCTTCTGATAAATCACTTGGTAACCAAATTATTGATAGAGTGGTAATTTGCAGGGATGCTTCCACCATTTGCTGTGCAATCAGAAGAAACCAGAGCATTGGCAAAGCATACTACTGTGGGGATTGAACCGAGAATATCTGCTGAGCGGTTTATACTTCTCGATACTCAGGTTGAACTTCATACCAAACTTTTATGTTTCAGTAGTTCTTAGTGGACTGATGTGTATAAGGAAGAGGTCTGATTATCAGTTGTCAAAAGGAAGGTCAAATTGGAAGGTCATGTTTCAAGAATGATGTGGAATCATACTAGGTATGGTAAGACTGCGTACAGAACACGACTTTAAACTGATGTCAGACTAGTGGGAGAAGAGGTAACTTGGGTTTGTCATATGTACTTGCATGTAAGGCTGTGGTTGAAAGGACAGTGGTTGAACAGAAAGCACAGTAACTATCTACAACTCCAATACCTGGCATTGTACAGGCACCATATGAGAAGAAATAGAACTATAGAAATGCATAGGAACATGACAGATATAGGCAATGAGGAGCATGGCTGGCATGATTTGTCATATTTAGAGAGCTGTAGGGCTGTGGTTTGCCAGAAGATAGTTGAATGAAATCCACGGAGATCCTCCAATTTCCAGGTACTCATCACTGCTCTTTGGAGGATGGACGATCCAGCCTGTAGATCTCTTGTGCCCATTGGATCTTTTATCCTTTAAAGAAGTAATTATAGATTGAGCCCGATTGGGCAATCGATAAACAAGAATGATCTTTGTATTCCAGTTAATGCCTCAAAATGGAAAGCAATTTAACTTTTCCTTAATTTACCTTTGTTTCAGAATCATGAGGTTGATTGTGGTAAAATCCTTCTCTGTGTTTGTGTACTTCTGTGACTGGTTATGGCATTAGAGTCAAGGGCTTGAATTGAGGAGTGGGACATTTGTTAGTATAGCACGTTGGTTTTGTTATGTGTCATTTGTGCATGTTGACATTGGACATTCATAATATTCTGGAGCTTTTAGTTTCAGTCAATTCTATTACATTGATGTTCAAATTGACTTGCAGCCTGTTTTCAGTCCATCTGTGTTATCTGAGATAATGAGACCTGACGGGTCATCCACAGTCTCTGTTCTAAATGGTGAAGCATTGTCTGCTGAGCTTGCTCATGAAGTTATGAATATTCAGGTACAGAATCTTTTTTTTTGGATATGTTCTCCATGTTGATTGAAGTTAGAATTTCAATTAATTTATAATTCCTTGCCCTTTTTTTCCGGTTGCTGCAAGGAATGTCTTTAGTTAGGGGTTCTTCTAGCATCCATTTGTCACATTTTGGTGGTGGTTTCTGAGGGAGTTCATGACTATAACATGTGGCTCTTGATGTCAGTGGTAGTACCTTTGACCCTATTCTTCTTCATTTATGTTTATACATTCCTCTTGCTTGTAGCTTTGAGAGATATGGTTTTGCTAAGGTCTATTTCACTGACTAAATGTCTCTGAAAAAACAATTTTTTGTGAAGAAACAAGCTCCCCTTTGCTAACATGGAATTCAGATTTTAATTATTGTTTGGGTTGTGGCCATACTCAATAACAACTTGAGTGAAAATATTATTGATACAGAACTCTGTGAATTATATACTCTAAGGTACACCTAAGATGGAAGGCATGAAACCATCTTTTGGGGGCTGGCTGAGAATCTTGCCTAAGACAGATTCCAGGCACATTTTCAGGAGCTGCTTGCAGGCAGGCGTTGGTTAAAAGCCTGTAAAACATGGTTTAGGAAAAAATCAAATAAAATCTTAAAATGGTAAAAAAAATATTTTCCATTTTTATGAAAACTCTCTGAAGTTCTGAAGAAAAACAGTGAGCAAATAAATGAACAGATAATAAGTTTGACCATAAAAATATAGCTTTTAAAAAAAAAAAAAACAGTTCTGGGCATATTAAAGATTGCAAGCAGGTTCACGTTTTCCCGTCAAGCAATGTAAAAATTTCCATTAACTGGACATTCCTCAATATTGTTGGTGATAAATGATCTTGTTGTGCATGTTTTCATTTATTTTGTGAATGTTGGGCTTCATTTGACCTTTTATTGTTTTTTTTCTTTCCAATTGATGCCTATCTTGAAATTTTTTTTTTTTAAGATAGACTAGGTTTAGACCACCAGTGAAGTTTTACAGTTCTTGGATTCCATGCAGGTTGATTTACTGAAGCATGGTATACCTGATCCTTCTTGTGTATCCTCGACACATGCACAGAGCTCTAATTTCGGGTTTGACAAAGAAAACAAAGAAAAAGTTTATCAAGGTGAAGAGTATATGGCGTCCCCAGTTTTTGTGCATACGAAGTGAGTAACCTCTCCTCCTATGCTAATGGCTAAAATCATGTTTCAAGGTAATTATATTAAGGGGCTCAAATTTGGTGGAAGCTGAAACCTTACTCAATAGTGCACGTCTCTGTGTGTGTGTTTTTGAAAATGAGGCAGTTTAATGGTTAATGGGAAGATCTAAGCCACCTTACTGGACTAGATTATTTTGAAATTGATTCCATAAACCCTGTAGATGCTCAGGGGCTTGCGTTTGAGCCAATCTAAGCTCGATTTGCACCCAGCCTTAACTCTAGCTGCTAGGCCAGTATGCTTGCTATCTATAATACAGGAACCTGTGATGTTGATTTTTCTTTTCGGGTCAATTATGCCATCCTTAGTCATTAGTACTATGTAGGATTTCAACTACAGTTCCACTTCAGTGACTTTCGGCGACTTTTTTGTTGTAGAATGTCTTTGTTACCTTTTTATGGGTTTAGTATTAGACTTAATATTAATATGCATAGCATACGCCTGGAACACATGGAAGTTATTATAGCAACCAAGTATATTTTGTGATCTCGCTCACTGGTACAGATTGCAGAATAGAGACTGTGGTCCATCAACAATCTCGCAATTGAAAGCTGCACTTTCACGATATTTCTGCTCTTCTTCATTCATCGGGGTGAGACGTGGAAAGATAACCTCAGACCATTCCGCTCAGAAGGCTCAGTTTGACTCAACAGAAAAAACACCTCTAAATTTATTTGGAATCCCTAGGAACAAAGATTGTTCTCCCACAGATGAGTTTGCAAGCTACACTACCATGCTATGCAAATTACGTGATCAGGTGTAGCATCTGAATCATTCTATTTGTTCTCATGTCTTTTCTTCATCAACTGGCCCCAAACTTGAGTTGGTGATTGTTGTTGAAATATTCTTAGGTCTTGTCCATGGGTGGCTCTTCCTTTGCAAAGAGTGTGTCTGAACGCGAGTGGCTAAAGAGTTCGGCGAAGATCTGGGAGCTAGTGAAGAGCTCACCTGTTATTGCCGAGTATAGCAACATGCTCTCGAGTTCTGGCATGTTTAGGAGATAAAGATCAGCTCCGCCAATTCTCCTGTCCTGGAAGATGGTCTGAACTGAAGCACTTCATGTTCTGTTTGCAACTTAATGTAACTCATGAGTGACGAGTGCATCTTCATTCCTTTGAATTTTCGTCGATCGGAATGCAATTTTCGGTTGAAAGAATATGATTCTGTAGATAAACTTCTGTACACACGCACACACATATCGTTTATATGGGGGTTTAAGATTATCAGGTTGCTCAAATGCCAGATGCACTCGTCAGGGAGAGTGGATTTTGTTACGCTTGAATATTCGGATGGTAACACATTAATATGCTCTACATTTACCATGTGTTGTAGAGCCTGGTGAATATAATGTAATATCATGAATTTAAACGCCTTTTTCATTACAAGTTCCATCGTGACTAAAGAAAAAATATGAAAATGAAAACTGAATGATCTTTGCCGTGGGGAAAAAAATTTGGGTTCACTGTAACTGATTTGTTTTTTCGTTAAAATTAGTAAACATTCCCCACGGAAAATTAGAAAATAATAAGAATTAGATAACATTAATATCAGTAATTATACATCTGAGCTGGTAAAAGTGAATTTCATGTTTTCGCTCGCAACGCCGGAGAATGCTTATATTTCGTGCACAAATCATTGCAAACTGGTCTTAAACTTTTGTTTCGTTACTTGCTAGCCCTGAACCTTTATAAAGTGCTGCAAATTGGGGCTTAACCCCGTGGCAAGATTGTTATAGTGAGAAAAACTGATGATTACACCTTAGGTCACCTAATTTATTTTGTTGTCCTTTTCTTCAATTTGTCCTTATAAATCCCTTGCATCATACAATACGTTTGAATTGGGTCTTTTTTGTCACTTTCACCATTACTTTGAAAGGAATATTTATGGACAATGCTCACTGTAGTCCCTAGATTTTCTTCAGCATGATCCCAATACTTAAAATTTACATATCTAACACCTCAATCACCACTCCTAATGGCTTCCCAGCATGTCCTATCAATTTTTTCTCATCTCCATGTAACCCATGACCTGCCTTTCTGCTCCAATTGAGCCGCCATCCTGCTTAGCCCGGACCCCTACATGCCACAGCCGCGCCTCGAAGGTTTCGCTGCTGTCGTGAGGTCAAGCAGTGCGCGCGCATCCTCACCTCCCTCTCCAAGCTTTCCGACCGAGGCACACATCAAATCATCGTCAAAGATCTCAAGCCCTCTCAGCTGCCTTTTCTATTCCTTAAACAATCCTAAACCCTCTGTTAAGAAGGAATTGCTCAGTTTGCTCTCCCTTCTCTGCCAATGCCACGCCGAATTGGCAGCAACCAACTTGACCAAAATCATTGCCCACATTGCACGGTGGCTAAAGGATTCTGATTTCAAAGTTAATAATGCTTCCGCTACGCCATTGGAGTGCTTCGGACACAGTACTTGGATGGGGGCAGTGGAGGGAACGTTGTCGGGCTGTTTTTTAAGCCTGTTTTTGAGGCCACGAGGGAGTAGAACAAAGGGTGCAATCCGGAGCTACAATGTATAAGGCTAAAATGGTGGACTCCGCCGTGGATTCGCCGTTGGCTACATTCCAAAAACAGTGACCTATGGTCTGCAAGCTGCTCAATAATCAAAATTTCATGGCAAGTCTACGCTTTTGGCGGTCGTAGTCGGCTTGGCTCAGGTTCGAGACAATGTCTCTGCTTCTGATTTGATGGCACTACAAATATGCTCTAAAAGCATGTGAAATTGTAGCTTTATAGATGTCAATACACTGGTTTTGAAGTCTTTGCTCTCTAATGAATAATCCATCAAATAACAAAAGGACAAGAAAATTTGAAAGTCTCGGGCGGAGAGAGAGAATAGTGCTTCGAGTGAGGTGAAGATTGTGGTTGAATTGTAAGATTCATAAATTTTATAATATTAGAAGCATAATGAAAAAAATCAAGGGATTAAAGTGATTATTTTCTATAGAGATTCTATTAAAAATAGTAGTGAAAGTGACAGAATGAATCCAATTAAAATGTAATGTGTGAGATAAGGGACTTTATAAGGACAAATCAAAGGAAAGAAATCTAGTTAAGACAAAAAAAAGTTAGGTGACCTTGCAACATTTTTTAATCTAATCTAAATGTTTCATTGACTATTAAAGAATTATACAATAATTTGAATTTATTATAAGACAGTTAACAAATAATTTAAATTAAAATTAAAAATTAGATGTTTTATAATTACTTAAATTTCGGCAAATTTTGCAGAAGTGGAGATCAATATGCAATAGACTTTGAAGGTTTGGGGTTAATATGCAATGAAAGGGAGGTTAGGAACCAATTTCAACAGGAATTATAAGTTTAGGACCAATGGTACATTACCCTAAAAAACATTTTAACAGCAAGCACATGATATTTTTCAGTTTCCTCTACGGCAAATGGGCATAAAACACCGTACAAAGTATTAACACCGTAAAAGTTAGCAGCTCTTGTGCCAAATAAAAACTAATTTTTGGTTTTTTATTTTTATTTTCTTCTTTGTTTCTTTTTTCTTTTGAATAAATTATAGTTGTGATACCTACCTTTTTATTATTGTACTGTTTTGGACCCTAGCCTACATTTTTTTTTGCACAGAACCCTAACATCCTTTAAGTATACCATTTTATGTGTGTCGTCCTTGGGCTAGGTGTGGCGGAATAGGACTTTAGTGCCCTGATTCTACTAATACAAGTAGGTTTTTTGATAATTATGATTCCACTTAGGTTACAATTGACTAGTTATTACTTATAACGTATCTTAAAACTTTTACAAGCAACTAATTTCTTAGCCCACCTTACACAGAAAATATGCATGCGTTGCCCTGACTATGCAATAATAATTAAGAAAGAAAACAATAATAAAACAGTGTCATGACCTTTATATTTAAGAAAGCAAATTAATACAAGTAAGGATATAAAATCTTTTGTTGTTTTAACTTCAAGTAACAACTATATGCATACATTTCAATCTTATATGCACCCAACGGTAATCCTAGTGTTATATAAGCTAATGGACGTTAGTAGAGATAATCTCTTTATATAAAAATATCATACATATAATAAAAAAAAAACAACACATATCTATTAAGATTCATCCTTAGCTTTTCACCTAAACAAGCTAGCTTCAAGTGATAAGTCACACTTTCCTTGTACTCACTTAGCCTCAAACTGAAAGGCAAACATTTTGGTCAGTACTAACTTACATTATAAGTAGCTTAGAAATGTAATGTTTTCTACTTAGAAAGTACTTTCAAACTAATAAAACTTAGCATTAATAGTCACTTTTACCAACTGTTAAGCCCGACTAGCTGTCTTAAAACCTGCACAACACTTAAGGGGTGCGTATTCTAAAGTACTCATTAAGGGATTCGGCACTTGCAGGAAAAAAAATGCAAGCATGCAAAACACAACAAATATACATATAACATATAGAACGATTAAGCAACCAACAATGCAATTGATAACAAGAATAAGAACAACAAACATTGCAAATAATGGATCGATAGATGGATGAATGAAATATGCATATGCAAATGTACTTAGGACTTCCTTACACTCGAAGGTGCTCCAAACTGCTGTGAGCTCATACGGTTGGAGTACTTGGACACTGGCTCATATATCTAATGTTAGCACTTAACTAACCCCCATGAAGTCCTCTTACGGGCATCTTAAAGTAAGCCGTTGCCTGCATCAAACCTTGTCCTCATCTGACAAGCTACTTAGAGTAAGTCGTTATTTACTCACCTCTCACCCGTCTCCTTCTCTTTACTTACCGTGAAGGATAGTCGTCTTATTTGGTTAGACTTGCCAAGTTTTTGGAGCTTAGCTTAGGGCTCCTTAGTGGCTTACTTACCAAACCGCAAGGATTTGGTTGGGATTCTCTTAGGTTTTCTCTTCATTGCTCGAAGGTTTAAAACCTCATACTTAAACCAACGAAGAATCTGAAACCCACCTTAACCCCCTTAGTGCTCCCTGAACAATTTGAGCACTCTAACTCCATTGGCTACTATACCTTACCCTACCTTACCCACACTATTTGGCTACCAACTAAATAATATAGAATTTCTGACTTAAGAGTGAATTCTAAACTCAATCGAAGCTACAAAACATCCTAGAATAGCCTAGAGATGATAATCGAAAGATTGAAATGTTCTTAAGGTGCCTTGAGCTAAGAGGCTTGGGCCTTGGCTACGCTGTTAATAATGTGTTGCTAACGTGTCGCCAAGGGCAACAAACTTGGATTTCCTTGAACCCAACTGCTGACACGTCCCTAAGGACATTTCAGCATTTTACATCCATGTGATGGAACAGGGTCCCCAACGGGCAACGTGCTAGTGTTGTGCCCAAAACCAATCATGAAATGATTGTATTTTTTGCACATTGAGTCATGATATTTTATTAAGGCATTAATCCAGTAATTATGTTTGTTGTTTTGTTTCTGCGTAATGTAATAAACATAATTGTAACCTTAGAATAATGATATTCTTAAACGTCCTTGGTCTAGTATTATTGTGGAGCGGGTTGCAATAATACATAACGACTAGCATATGTGGAGACTAATATGAGATATGTAGCCTACATATGGGTACAAGTTGGAGAACTTATTACTAGACCGACCCACCATGAGAATACTACATGGATCGTTATATGAGTTTCATAAGTGATTCGCATAGTGATCATGGTATATGTAGTCTTTTGACCTAAGATCATCAAGGTTTCCTACATGTAAGTCACATACTTTGATACTTTCCTTTGTTGTTCGTGACTAAGTGAACTTGAAGGAGGTCATTGGGTATGTCACATATCATGCGGAGGGATTTGTATGATCAAGATGTGATTTGTCCCTCCTATATAATAGGAGTGATATCTTCGGGCCCATTGATAGAGTGAGACTTAGAAAAATGCATAGCTATACTCAGATGAGTTGATATACGATATCAATGTCATCAGTTTAAGTTGGTCTACTCAGTAATCAAGAAACCAAAGATTGGGCTATACGAGAGTGACATATTCCATGCCTCGTGCTTAGTTTTGATATCTTGGACAAAGGGACAATGGCTTATATCGGTGATGATCATAAAGGTTTAGTCGAATCACCGACAATCTTGTCACTTGGGTAGTAATGATGTGTTGCTAGACACCGCTCATTGCTTATGATCATAAATGTGATTTATGATCATTGCCAACGTGGTAAAAGCCTATTGGGTCACACAGATAGAGCTATTTGGATCATTAGAGTGCATGGGCTAATTATTTGGGTTATGGTTTCACAATAATTTTGTATTAATAATGGGCCTAAGAGTTGAGCCATTATTAAGCCCGAAATTAAAGCCTAATTAAATTAGGGCTTTGAAACCCATTAGGCCTAGAAGTTGAGTCTCACTATAAATACAATTTTTAGTGAGAAATTCGCAGCTTCTTGCCTTAGCCTCCCAAAAGGACAGCCACACTCTTCTTTTACAATTCTTTAGAGGACGCAAACTAGCACTGCGAGTGCAAGAAAAACACATTTGTCGGGGCGTGGTGGAAGCGTAGTGATCCTAAAAGGCTCGTGTGGATACCATAGAGAGTTTGAACACGTCAACTATTCAAGTTTTGTGATTTGACTCTACAATTGGGTGAGAGATCTCAACCGAAAATTAGGTATGAAAATTTTCGAACACCCGGTTTACCCCATTTCACTTGGATCCTAGAGGGTTTTGCTTAAATTCCGCTGTGCCTGTTTGGCTCCCGAAACCCAACACAACGAATCTTCAAGGACATTTTAGCATTTTGCGTCCATGTGCTATTTTGCATAAATTTTACTCAATCTATCAATCCCAAAAGCCAATTAACATAGGTCTTATTTCCACTTCATTCCAACATGTAACACTATATTTTTAGGCATTATTTGAGCTAAATTAACTTGAATTC
This sequence comes from Aquilaria yunnanensis, assembly GCA_039654915.1. NCBI lineage: Eukaryota > Viridiplantae > Streptophyta > Magnoliopsida > Malvales > Thymelaeaceae > Aquilaria > Aquilaria yunnanensis. Next base: position 81,276,333 of record CM077593.1, read on the forward strand.
TTTGCCTCAAATCATCCTCAAAGTAAGAAGAAAGCAACAAGCACACATGAGCTCAATGGAGTTCCTTTGAGTTCTAATCTTAAATTCAACAAAATTAGACACTAGGGGCATGAAATTAAGACCATTTCTGACCATTCAACAAGCTTAGGGCTAACTCACAAAGATCATAGAAGCTTACCTTAGGATTTGAACTAAAAATTTGTAAGAATAACTTTAAATACGCCAAATACACTAAAGATGAGCAAGGGGCTTGTTGGGATGACTTTGGAACCTTCAATTTTCATGAAATTTTGGGTAGATTGAGAGGTTTAAAGATGGAAAAATATGCAAGAGAGGGAGCCATGAATTTTCCAAATGAAGGAAATGATAAATAATATCAACCTTATTTCTAAAATTATCTTAACTATTTCGTTTAGCCTATTTCTCTTCTACTTATCACTTTGGCCCTCACACTTAGTTTTAATTCAGTTAGGTCACTTAAACAATTCTTACACCATTTATCTTTGGTTCCATAGAAAGGTTTTTCTTACCTACACACTTTTCCCTTAAGCTACTTAAGTCATTATAAGATATAATAGCTCAATTTCTCAGTTAGTGCATTTTAATCCTTAACTTCCACTTTTGGTTCACATGGCTGGAAATACTTATGGTCTTAACTTATTCATCTTAAAACACTTGTATGAACCTAATTCCACTAAAATTATGGCCATGACATTGAATTGAGCCAAAATTATCATTTTACCGTTTTGTCCATTACGTGCCAATTATACTTTGAAACTCATCTTAACCTCATTTATCTTGCTTTCCATACTTAATAAAACTTATTTGAGGATAAATAACTTGGGATTCACTTACCTTGGTATCTGACCATAGGGGAAGTACTTGGGGAGCCTTTACATAGGTTCATACTAATCTTTTTTGTATCATTCCAATTTTATCAGATGTCCCCGAAGGGGCCATGTTAATACTCTTTCAACTAAATCCGAGCTTGTTAAAAGGGTATTACAAACTCAGCATATTTTCCCCATTTTGGCTCTTCCAATGAAGACCTTCTTTATTTAGTCCTACACTACCCCAACTCAATAAGGGTTTGGGAAGAGATCTCATGAAGTGTTAAACCTAATTCAAATGAGGACTTTCTCCCATGGCTAAATCGATGCCTTCCTAATCATTCCTGTTGGCAATCTAAGGTCAGCAACCAAATGATTTTCTTTATCTGGAGTGTATGGCTTGCCCGAAGCTCAAAAGTGTTCCAAAACATGGTGAATGATACTGCTCAAATCATTCAAAACATGGACACATTCATTTGAGAATTCAGGATGACAACTCATCAAAATGATCACATTGTAAAATCTTGTCTTCCAAGTCCTCATCGTCCAGTTTACATGTTGGGTAAATAACTACCCTACTTCTATCCCTATCATATTCCAAGTTGATGGTGTGTGTAATCTTACATCTAGTAAAGGAGTAGTGGCTTGGTTATTCAAAGATCCATGGTTTGGCCAATCTCAGGAATTCTTTGCTTCTATTGGAGTAAGTTTGTTTGCTCTAAGCACAAAAATCATGGAAATTCTCATGGTGATGAAAAAAGCTATTTTAATTGGCATGGATAATGTTACGATACCCACAGACTGTTTACTAGGGTTACTGCAGATCATAGACTATAATCTTGTCTATATGTATACTAAGAAGAATGTCAATGAAATTTGTTGATTGGCTAGCCAGTTCAAAAGACTTTGTATACTCGTAGTTCATCATTCGATGGTCAATCAAGCACATTATTTGGCCACCATGGCCCTTAGACTTCCTTTCTCTTAGTTTCACTTTTCTTTATCATTTTGCTTACAAAAAAAAGTGTAACATTTTAGACCTTTGATGGGCGATAATCATTAATGTGGATGAAAAATGTCATTGTGGCACAATGAATCAATTCTAGTGATGATGTGGAAAAGAAGAAGAAAAAATGAAATAAAAAAACTTCAACCCCCTCTAGCCTACCCCTTCGGCTTCCTTTGCCAATTTGACCTCACTCAGAACCCTTTGCTATGCCACCCTATGCCACATTGCCCTTCCTCTCGTCATCTGCCCCTTCTCCACTTCTTTGGCCACAGTTTGATTTTCATTAAAGAACCCTCTTTGTGTTGTTTGACCCTCTTTCATCGCACCCTCCTCCTTCGAATCACTCAAAGTCACTACCTTTTCTTCCTTCCCTACCCAACCTGATGCCCCCACAGCAACAATGCCTCTCATCATTTTGTTAGCCCCAAGCACAACCATTCGGCCTAAGTCGATTTGCGGCTACCCAGTTTGACTTACAACTTCAATAGAAATGAATCGGGGTTGTTCAGTCTAATTTTTTGCCCCAAGTTGATTTGCAGCCATCTATTCCAATTCACCACCCAGTCAATCAAACATGTTGGAGGATGGAGAAGATGTTGGCTTCTACGGGAATGAATCTCATGGAGACTTTGGCGATTGAGTGGTGTTTCGAACGGTGAAGGGGGGAGAGTGTTAGAGGCTGTAGGATGGGTGACGTGGAGGAGGGCGGGCATAGTGCAAGGTTTCGAGTAAGGTTGATGTGGCAGAAGGAGCTTAAGGAGTGAGATCAGGGGGAAGGTTTGATGTTTTTTTAATCTTTTTTTTTTCCTTTTCCATATCATAACTAGAGTTGATCATTGTGCCACTATGGCAATCACACATGCTGGTGTGTCCTGGTGGTGTTTTCCATCAACATTAAAGATTACCATTTAAGAAAGGCCCAAAATGATATACTTAAAAGAGGATATGAACATCCTATGCAAAAAATGTAGGTTAGGGTCCAAAACTATATAATAATAAAAAAAATTAGGGGCCATAGCTAGGTGCAATTGTTCTTCTTCTTTAGGCGACATAAACCACTCCTTTCCACAAACGTGCCAAATTAAACACTAGGCTGTCACATGAAAGAAATTCTATGGTACATGTCAAATGCTAAAAACTTGTTGGTGGGGATTATTGAAAAATTTGTTAAAAGTGAGGTTTATATACATATTACTTCATCCGTCCCATTTTTTTTTTGTACATTTCACTACATAAATTAATCATATTATTATTTTTTAAAAGTATTTTTTAAAAAATTATACTCTTTTAGAAACTATAAGCCTTCTTTTATCATTCATGTGTAAAAGTATTTTATTTATATACTAAATATTGAAGATAAAAAATCATAGATTAATTATTGTGAATATTAAATTATGCAAAAAACTTGTGACGAATGTAGTAATCGCTCCTTCCATCCTGGAATCTTTGCTCCATTTGCAATTGTGTGTAGTTTAAGAAAAACCCACCAATTTACACTTTTGCCCCTCCATCATCTTTCTTCTTCTCGTGTCCCTCGTCCGTTCGATGTTCTAGAATCCCGTCCGTCCATCCATCCGTCCGTTATCCGTTCATCACGTTCATCCGTCTATTGTCCGTTTGTCTTCAATTACGTCGCCGTCCGTCTGTTTTGGTTTGGATTCTCATCCGTCCTTCCGTTCTAACCTTGATTCACATCTTCGATTCGCATCACCTCTCCACCTCTAACTTTGATTTGCGTCGCCTCTTCGCCTCCAGGCTTGATTCGCGTTGCATCGCCTCTCATCCTCCAACCTCGATTCGCATCACCTCTTCACCTCTAACCTCGATTCACATCCCTTCTTCACCTCCGGTCTCGATTCCCATTGGCCCACTCACCTCCATCCTCGATTCACCTCGTCGTTGTGTCGCTCTCTCGAAATCCATCCTGGCGAACACCGTCCTCATCTGTGTCAACCACTAGCATGTTTGGTTGATGATGGCGAACCTTACTAGACGGGGGAGAGAGAGTGTGTGTGGGGTCGGTGAGGGAGAGAGGGATGTGTATAATGGTAAATATAATATGAAAAAGTTACTGAAAAAGGAAATGAAGTAAAGTTTTGGGACTACCCAAAAAGAAAAATGGAGCAAAAATTATGGGACGGAGGGAGTATTTGATTAACTTGGACACCAATTTAAACTTTATATTTTAAGAGGTCTAAATATTATTCTCATAACATTTTTTAAAGAAGGATGTGATGCATTCACCTCACTTAATCAACTTTTAGCCAAATGTGTGATAATCAATCATCTAATTCTGTATGTTTGTGTAACGGTTCATGACTATAGCATAAGGAGGTCCAAATAAGATCAAATGATAATACTAATGAAAGTGTAGCAAAAAATATATAATGGTTTGAACAGAATTATGTGCATGATCCACTTAAATTTAAACGATCTAATGTCTTACATATTAAGATGAAAATATTAAGACGCGAAAGTTCTCCATTAAAAACAGAGAATAAGAAAAGCAGTAGAAGAATCGATATACATACATATATATATATATATATATATATATAGCAGCTCAAATTAGTCCATAAATGGCCGGAGCTAACAAAGCAAAGAGCCATTGAAGGACTCATCCACAACCCCAGAAGCAAACAAAAGACAGCAAATTGAATAGCCTCGACTTCTTCTTCAGCGCTCTTTATAATCACCAGGTAAACTTACAGAGGCCCAATTCCCATATATATCTAACATCACATTGCTGAAGATCAACTATGGTGGCAGCCGGAGGCATTTCGATTTGGTTTTTCCTGGTGGTGGCGGCGGCGGCCGCGATGATCGCTGTCTCTCGGACGGCAACGGCGAGCGAACCTTCTAAGGAGTTCGTTCTAACCTTGGATAGCTCCAACTTCACCGACACCGTCAGCAAGCATGATTTCATCGTAGTTGAGTTCTACGCTCCTTGGTACGTACTCTCTTACTATTTGCATGCCTTTCTCATCTTTCTCGTAGGAAAGCCTTTCACAAGTTCAGTTGATTTGGTTGGTATTTTCTAAAAATTAATGAAAATGTATTTATTTTTGTTTACAAGATTTTTATCCAAAAACGCGCACAAATCGAAACTTTACACTTTTAGAAATCTGAAAACCTGTTACTATATATTAATTTTCCTTTTTATCAGTTACGTTGGAATTAGGGGAAAAAAATTACAAGAAGTGAATTATTACTTTCTTAAAAAATGCAATTTTAGTAATTTTGAGATAGATACCTTAGTTTTTAAATGATATTAGTTCTAAAAAAAAAAAAAAAACCTAAAACGGCATGATGTTTCCAAATGTGAAAAAGCATATTTTTTAGCAGGGGTGGAGCAGGAATTTTAGGTTAGGGGCTGAATTTAATTTTGAAATTATTCAAGAAATAAATTTCTATAATGTAAATAAAAAATAACAAAATAACTTAAAATCAATCTATTAGAATGCTATGATTATCAATTGCTAGATGTTGGACCACAGGAGCAATAATAATGTTTCTAGACATTTATCTTTACATATACATATAAATAATATACATGATTTACAAAAATCTTGTTGGAGGCACCCTATAGTCGGCCCACTGGCTCCGCCTGTGATTGTAAGATAAAAAAAATGCAGAACCTAATATATATGGACATGTATATTCTCTTGCAGGTGCGGGCACTGTAAGAAGCTTGCTCCTCACGTAAGAACCGTTTATTTTTTTTTTTCTTTCCAACTCCATTTAATACATATATATTGGTTTAAGAAGTACATACCCTTTGTCTAATTCAGTAATTAATAGAAGTGTAATTTGATTATATATATGTATTTGTAGTATGAGGAAGCTGCATCCATATTGAGCCGCCATGATCCTCCACTTGTTCTAGCCAAAGTTGATGCTGCTGTTGAAGCAAACAAAGAGCTGACAACAGAGTTTCGCATCCATGGATTTCCCACCATTAAAATTCTCAGGAATGGAGGTAAAGATGTTGAGGAATACAAAGGCCCTCGTGACGCAGATGGGATCGCTGAATATGTTAAGAGACAGAGTGGCCCTGCCTCTACAGAGATCAAGTCTCAGGCTGATGCTGCTGACCTTACTCATAACAAGATAGTCATTGTAACATCATATCCATATCCTCTTAGCATTCGCAAGGATATGTAAACCCTAAATTCTAAACCCTAATATATACATCTGTTTTTGGATGTTTATAGGTTGGAATATTCCCGGAGTTCTCTGGGGAAGAATTTGAGACCTACATAGCTTTTGCAGAAAAGGTAAGGTCGGACTATGACCTGCGTCATACATCGGATGCTAAGCTCCTACCTCGTGGAGATGGCTCAGTCACTGGTCCTATGGTTAGGTTGTTCAAGCCATATGATGAACTTTTTGTTGACTTTAAGGTACATAAATTAAGAAATTAATTTAGTTCCTTTGTTTCTAATGGCAATATTAATTCAGTGCTAGCTCTGTTTGAGTTTGGCTCGGTTCGCGTAAGCATACATATTATTTAGTTACATATTGTATTTTGTTTCAGGAGTTTAAGGTTGAGGCTCTTACAAAATTTGTTGAAAGCTCCATCATTCCCCTTGTTACACTAATGAACAATGACAACCTCTATCGGCCCCATATTGATCGATTCTTTAACAGCCCTAAGACAAAGACAAAGGTAACAACCATCGAATTAATATATAACTTGAAATATATATATCAATATTATTATCATATATATATATCTTTTGGATTAAAGTGTAAATATATATGTTATATATATATATGGTTTTATAAAAACAAAAGAATTTAGTTAATTTGATTTTTGAAGTAATTAAATTGTATTTGTAGGTGATGTTTTTTACCAACTTTAGTATGGAAGGTGTTGATGGGTTCAAGTCCAAATTCTATGAAGTTGCACAGCGTTACAAAGGTGAAGCAGGCATGGGTTTCTTGTTTGGAGATGTTGACGCTGGTAAGCGTGTCTTCAAGGTTGGTATATATATATATATATATATATATATCTCACCAAGTTTTTATATTTATATTTATATTTTTATTTATGAATATTGGTTTTAAAAATATCAATCTTATAATGAAAAATGAGTGCAGCAACGATCAATCTTTTTATATTATCTAGTTAATGTATATACTAACTTTTAAAACTCTAGTTTAAATTAGACCAGATACACACATTTCTAGAGTATATTGAATCAGTATAGTTACCTTTCTTTTGCAAGAGCAACACAATTTAAATTAATCTCAACCTAATTATTTCTAAACTCATAACTTATGGAGTATTAAGTATTTGCCTATTCGGGTAATTAACATGCAGTTCTTTGGACTCCAAGAAGAGCAAGCGCCACTCATTATGATTCAGACTGCAGCAGACCAAAAGAAGTATTTGAAGACAAACTTGGAGGGTGGGGATGATATTGCACCATGGCTGAAGGATTTCTTGGTAATTTCAACCATATGTGTGTGTGTGTATTTATTTTAATTAATATAAATGTGTCACTGCAAATTAATTAGCTGAATTAATAATAAGGGTTTTTGCTGCAGGATGGAATAGTTGCGCCATATTATAGATCTCAACCAATACCAGAGGAAAATAATGGGCCAGTGAAAGAAGTTGTTGGTGTTACCCTCCAAGACATGGTCTTGAACACCGACAAAAATGGTTAATTTGTCCAACCTCTAATTATATATATATACCTCATGATATTTGTCCCGCAATATTATTTTTTACGTATGTTTCTTCAAATCATGTACCTTTTATTTTTTTCATTTCTGTTCTTAATTTTTTTGCAGTTCTTCTCAAGTTTTATGCTCCTTGGTGTGGTCACTGCAAACATCTAGCCCCAATATTGGAAGAAATCGCAGTCCACTATGAAAAAGATGATCAAGTTTTGATTGCCAAATTTGTATGATTTATTTGTTACTTAATTATTTCCTATAGCTAGTCACTCTATAGTTACTACTTCTTAATTAGTTCTATTTAGTTAATTAATGGATGATGTTTTCGTTGATGAATTGCAGAAAAAAATTTATAAATTGATATGTCAACGGCTATCACCTAATTTAAATTTAAGAGAGTCGTGCTCATAATTAATTCTAACTATGTTCTTATGATTTTGTAGGACGCAACTACAAATGATATCCAAAATGATAAAATGAAAGTGAATGGGTATCCAACTCTCTACTTCAAGAGGGCAAGTGGAGACATCTCACTTTATGACGGGGCCAGGACTAAAAAAGCCTTAATCGACTTCATTGAAGCCAATAGATCAGACAAAGAACCACATGCAGATGCTCAGAAAGAAGAAGCTGCCAAAGATGAGCTTTAATTTCAGCATCAGGTATTAATAATTCTTCTCCTATTTCAGAATTTAAGTTTTCATAATATATATTATTGTTACTTATTAAAAGGGATCTAACTAAGACCAACTATTAGGGTTTAGGGTTGCTCAAAACTAATCCTCTTTTTTCCTTTGTTTAACTTGGATGAAGCACACACATATACATACATACATATACATATACATACTCCCTCTGTCTCATCAATATTGCTTCATTTGGTTCAACGCAAAGATTAAGAAAGAGAAAAATGTTCTTGTGTTGTTTTCACTCTTATTCTTAACTTTTTATACATAAATCAAGAAAGTTAGAAAAAAAAATATATCAAAATAATAGTTTGAAGGGTACTATGATAAAGTAAGTTACTAAATATGAAAATTTTACAAAGATTTGGTACCGTTTAAAATATATTACCACCGTTCCAAGTTCTTTACACTATTTTAATTTTTTTACTTGAGTTTAACTTAAATTTATTTGTATTAATGTTTGGTATTTTTTTTTTAAAGTTATATTTAAAAAATACAAGTCTTACAGTTTCTAAATATAAATTTTTTAAAAAATTTTAGCAAATATTAATATAAATAAATTTAAATCAAATTTAAGTCAAAAAGTTAAAATGTTGCAAAGAACTTAGAACATAGGGAGTAATATAAATGTTGTAATAGTTTTGAGACAGATGGAAGTGTGTGTTTGTATATATGATTAGGCCACTTTTTACATTTTCACCCAACTAATTATCAAGGTTCTGACAAAACATGTTCTTTTTTTTTTTTTTTCCCCTGGTTCATTTCAGAGATATGGTCTTTAATTTTCTACGAGTGTAGGAATGAACAATCTGTGCATTGCCAGTTGGGACTTGGAGAAAGTTCAGAAATAAAATGGAACACTCAAACTCTGTGCAATTCGTCTTTGATCATTACCATAGTCTTTTTCCTTTTTTTTTTTCAATAAAATAAGAAAGAGGGTGGTTTTGGGGGGTTTTGGATTGTAAGTCTCTTTAATTTGTTGAAGTACTTCAAACCAAAATGGTATATTCCGAAATTTGACATTCATAATATATGTTAACCTCAATTTAGAGTGGCATGTCACTTGGTTTTCTCACAATTTTAATGTTCTTCGTCCATACACAAAAGTTTTCATGTTTCGTAATCAAAGATCCATGAACTTTTTCATACTTTGTAACATAAAAAACTATAGGGGAGAAAAGAATTTTAATTTATTTTGGGGGCTTCTTTTCTCACTAGTGGAACTGGCCCCTAAAATAAATTAAAATTCTTTTCTCACTAATAATAAGTTCCACAGTTGTCTGAAGACCTTGTTAGATTCAATTTTGTTTAGAAGGGTTGTGCTCAACTGACAATAATGAGAGTGATGGATGCATATTGTTGTCAGATTATGGTGAGAGTGGGAGAAGTTGGGCCAACCCCAAATTCCCTATGCTGAAGGTTCTCTTGACTCATTTTGAGGCAAAGCTAAAAGTTTGGCTCGAATGGCTGATACTCTTGACAAAATTGAGGCTAAGCTGAAACTTTTGAAACTTTAGGGGGTTAACTATCATTAATTGAGAAATTCAGGTAGTAAGTGTAATTAACCCTGCAACTAAAAGTAATTGTAAGTTTTGAAACCTGAGGGAGTGGGGCTCATTATAATGAAACTTGAGGGAAGTGTGCGCAATTAATCCTTTCATATAAGAATAGTTAAAAGGCCGATAAAATCTATCTTCAAAGTGTCCCAAAGAAATTGTAAGTAGCTCGCACTTACCGCCATCCAGGGGGTTGCTGGACAAGCAAGAAGCTCGCACTTACCGCCATCCAGGGGGTTGCTGGACAAGCAAGAAGAACCGAAGAAGTAATAGGCTGTAAATGAACAAAGTGTTTAACGAATCATTCGTAAACCGTTTAATCAGAGTTTGATTATTAAGTTAAATAAATGAATACAAATATAATTTTTTATTCATTTATTTAAAGAAATAAACACAAGCAAGCCTATATTCATCAATTTATGTTCACGAACTATTCAATTATTGTACATTTATGTTTACTCATATTTGTTCATTTGTCCATTTTTCATTTATTAACTTATTCCACACACACACATACATATACATAAACTCATTTATGTCTACATAGACTATCCACACCCCCTTTCAAGTTTATTTTTTGTTGGTCACTTAGACCAAATTGTGTTTGTATTTATGTATGTGTTGATTTGTATAAATTCATTCGATTATATTCATTTACATTCTTTTAAATTGTTCACAAACTTATTCATATATATTATTTGCAAACACATTTGTCCATTTTGGTTAGGGGTGAAAGCTATTAGCCCTAACCCAAAACTCAACCTTATATGTCAAGTAAGGGTCGGGTCAGTGTATACAATAAATGGGATTCGGGTTTACCTGAACCCGACCCATTTCAAATGCCCAACTTAAATCAACCTGATTTACACCAATTTTTAAAGCCCACCCTTACCTAAGCCCAATCCAACCAACAAACTATCTCAGCCGAACCCAACTGACAAAGTATCCTTACCCTAACCCTAACCTAACCCTATACCCTTTTTTTCACTTCTCATGCAGCTATGTCCTCATGGCCTCGCCCACTCCTTTCAGCCTTGCTCTCCCTTGCCCTGCCCTCTCTCAATAGTTGCCTCACCCTTTGTCGCCCCCTTACTAGTCACTAAAATGCTGCCCGACCATGCCTTCCCTCACCAACGCTCTTGTAATTCTGCTTTCATCCTTTACCGCTTCGCCTTTGCCCCTCGTGGCACCTCGTGGTCGCAGCTCACCCAATCAATGATTAAGGATGCCAATTGGGTAGGTTAGGTCAGATTTGGGTTAGGTCATTTAGGTTCAGGTTTAATCAGGTCAGCATATAGTCGGGTCAAGGTCGAGTTATTTGGGTTTGGGTTGATTTCAGGTTGAGTAGATTTCGGGTTCGGGTTGGGTCAGTCTTGGTTTATTTGGGTTCAGATCCAATTAGGTTGGGTTATCGGGTCTTAAACTAAATTCAACTTGATTGTCAGATTTACTTGGTTCACTGATGCATAAGCTGAAATGGTTGAATTGCTTCAATTTTTTTATTTAATTTTGATTAAAATTTAATTTAGTTAGATATAAAAAATAATATAAAATTTATGAATATATATTAATATATAATTTCTTTAATAAAATATTACCTCTATGTCAAGTTCTTTGTAACATTCACTATTCAATAATTAATCTATAATTTTTTATTTTTAGCATTTTAGTATATAAATAAAAAATGATTATATTAAATAATAAATAAATACGTATAGTTTCTAAATATATACTTTTTAAATTCTTTTCTAACAAATAATCTCCTTTCGTCCCATTTTCTTTGCTCCATTTAACTTTTCTGACTAGTTTGATTTGAATTTATTTATATTATTGTTTATTGAAAAATTTAAAAAAATATATATTTAAAAATCATGTATAATTTTTTTATTTATATATTAAAATTTTGAAAACAAAAAATTATAGATTAATTGTTAAAATATGAATGATGCAAAGAATTTGAGACAGAGGGAGTAATATAAATAAATTCAATTCAAATTATTTGAAAATTTTAAATATTTCAAAGAATATGGGACGGAAGGAGCATTATAATTTCTAAAACCTAATTATTTTTATTTTTCTATCACCATTTCACTAATCATTTTCTATTGTCCACTCGTTTGCTCTACAATGTAAAACAGATTAACAAAATAGAAGAAGCTTATTCACATATATTAAATCATAATTTTTCTAAAGTCTTTGCCGACCATATATTTTATATTAATTTAAGTTAAAATCTGGTCTTGTTGGGTTTAGCCATCGGGTCATTTCCACTACTAAAATATAAGACTTTACCAACTGCCATTTACCAACGTGCAGCAGTTGGTACACGTTGGTAAATGGTAGTTGGTATTCGATACGTTGGAAAATTTTTTACCAACGTGCAACTAATAGCACGTTGGTAAATTCTAACGTGTAGACGTTGGTAAAATACACGTTGATAATTACCAACGATCATGAAAAGGACTTGGTTTCCATCGCGTAGTTGTAGTTACCAATTGTCAAGTTGGGTTTGGGTTCGAGTTTTCTCGGGTTTTACTTCAATTAAGTTCGGGTTCGGGTTCGGGTCGGGTTCGGGTCATTGACTTTTCTGGTTAAACCGGGTCATGTCGGCTTTGGGTTCGGGTGAGTCAGGTCATGTCTTTGGGTCAGGTCAAATTTTATCATCCTTATTAGTGATTGGTCTTAGATCATTTATGGAGAGTCATCATTCATCATTCTTCATTCATGGGCTTCACTGGTTCAAATTTAGGCCTAACAACAAGGAGAATCGAAGATGGTGGAGGGGAAGAGAATAACAAAGGGAGTGGAGATGAAATAGCAGAGGAAAAGAGCTAGTGGCAACAGCAGTGGGTGGCGAGTTGAATTGTTCCAACCTAACCCTAACTCATTATTTTTAAGTTAGGGTCAGTTCGGGTTGGATACCTATAACTAGTCGGGTTTGGGATAAGAAATAATAGCTCTTTATGGCCTAAAAAAAATTGGGTTTGTGCCCAAACCTGACCGGAAACTTGAAACTTACACACTTACATTTTGGTTTGTTCATTGTTGTTCACAAGCGAATAGGAACACCATTTTTTTTTAATCAAAACGAACATGAATAACACTTGTTCGTATTTGGTTAAAACCTAAATGAACAAGAAGGAACAACGCCTTTTCTTGTTTGTTTGATTCATTTACAACCTTAAGAAGCAAGGTTTTCATACTATTATCGATAAGTATTCCACATCCTATAACTTATTATTATAATGTGAGGTACATTGTGCTACATACTATTACTAATTTTGTAAAATAATATGTAATAAAATATTTTTTAATATGAAAAATATTATATATATATATGAAAAGCAATAATTTAATATGAAAGCACATAAAAAATGGAATATATAACAATCTCTAACTTTCAATGATGTTAACATCATTTATCGATTAAATTTTGTTTTTAAATAAAAGTGATATAACATCAATAATTATGTCAGAATATGTGTATTAATTATATTTTTCATTTTATGTATGCATATATATGTGGTACATTTATGTAAAAGTACAAAAAGATAAAAATTAACTTAACCTGCAATATGGTGCATGGTATACCGTAACTTAACCAGCAATATGATGCATGGTATACTGTGGTAAATTAAAAAAAGAAAAAGAAAAACTATTGGCACACGAAATACCATGATTTTTCCCTCGAAAATCCAAGAAACAACAAACACTCTTGTACAACATACCATATACTTGTAATATATAGTATTTCACATGAATACATGATATGTCACTATATCGCTTGAAATTTGAGACCATGGAAAGAATAGGGATGGCAATTGGGTGGGTCGAGTAAGGTTTAGATTGGGTCATTCAAGTTCAAGTTTAATCGGGTTAACATGTATTTGAGTCCAGGTTGGGTTATTTGGATTCAGGTTGATTTCAGATTAAGTGGATTTCATGTTCGGGTTGGGTCAAACCGAGTTTATTTGGGTTCAGGTCCAATCTAGTTAGATTATTGGGTCTTAGAGCATATTCAACTTAATTGTCGGGTTTACTCAAAAAACTCTTTCAAAAAACATGTTTCATGATAAAAAGTATGAAATAACATTAATTTAAGTGATAGAATCTAGAACATAATTTGGATGTGATGTTCATAGAACCATAAAGATCTTAAGTAATTTGCACATGCCATAATGACCCATGTCCAAAACCAGTCAATAGAACACCTACTCATACCACATGAGCTATCCTTTTTCAAAGAATAAGTATTAGGTGCTAATATTCTGGAACTTGAGCCTATATATCCATATCATGCTTTCCATGTTTCTCCCATGTGGGATAAGGGGGTGTTACAAACTCTTCCATTATATACTCAACATCCTCGTTGGGGTCATTTAGATTACTTGGTCTCCTAGAGCAGTAAACCCTCTAATTGAATTACTTGGCCCCTAGCCAAGTAACCTTCCTAATTGATGATCAAATTTGGCCGACGATGCATATGCATATCCAGTATGCCACATCATCGTGATTTTGGGTCAGTGTCAACAGAATATCCGCCCACACCATATGGGCTAATACTAGGATAAGCGTTAGATGCTCATGTTCTGGAACTTGAGTCTATATATCCACATAAGGCTTCCCACATTTCTCTCGTGTGAGATATGAGAGTGGTACAGATACTAATTGAAACACTTTCAAAACATACCCAATCCTAATTATTCTTCACATATGCAATGTAAACATATTTGTAATGCCACTTTTTAAAAAGAATAAAGTGAATCACTTATGACATACTAATACTTTTTTCTCAGCCTAAATGTGTACTACCAGAATATTCGAAATAGCTAAATCAATTTAATTTTTTTTCTTTAATTTTGACTAAAATTTAATTTAACTAGACATAACAAATAATATAAAATTTAAATTTTAGTATATAAATGAAAAATAATTATATTAAATAATAAATAAAGACCTATAGTTTCTAAATATATAATTTTAAAAATTTTTTCTAACAAATAATCTCCCTCCGTCCCATTTTCTTTTCTCTATTTAATTTTTTCACTAGTTTGATTTGAATTTATTTATTTTATTGTTTATTAAAAAAATTTTAAAAATATTTTTAAAAATTGTAGGTCTTGATTTATCATTGATGTATAAAATTTTTTTATTTATATATTAAAATGTTAAAAACAAAAAATTATAGATTAATTGTTAAAAGATGAATGGTATAAAGAATTTGAGATAGGAGAGTAAAATGAATAAATTCAATTCAAACTAATAAAAAAAGTCAAATATTTCAAAAAAATGAGACAAAAAGAGTACTATAATTTCTAAAATCTAATTATTCATATCTCTTTATCACTATTTCACTAATCGTTTCTCATAGCTCTTACTTGCTTGTTCTACAACGCAAAATAGATCAACAGAATAGAAGAAACTCATTCACATATATTAATAATAATTTTTCTAAATTCTTTGCCGATTATATATTTTATATTGATTTAAGTTAAAATTAGGTCCTATTGGGTTTAGTCATTAAGTTATTTCAGGTTTGAGTCAGGTCTGGTTTAGGTTCAGGTTTTCTTCGATCTCATTTCAATCGAGTTCAGATTCAGTTCGGGTCGTTAACTTTTCTAGTTAAATTAGGTCAGGTCAGGTTTGAGTTCGAGTGGGTCATGTCCAATATTTGGATTTGGTCAAATTTTATCATCCCTAGAAAAGAAGTACAAAACTAGAGAGATTGGACTGGAGGGCCCTATAGGGCCAGGACTAGAAGAGGGAGACTCCATGCCACACTAGCGGCTAGTTCTTCCTCTAACATATTGCTTCATTTGGGAATAATATTTAAAATTAATGTTAATAGTTGAAATAAATTATCAATAATTGTAATAACTTTATCATACTTTTAACAATGAAGGCTACCATTAAATAACCTTTCTAATCTGTAATACTAAATACTGAAACTGTTTTCAAATAGAGCCGTTATTGCACCTTAGCCCATGTTGTCAACCTAAACAGTGGCTGTATAATATATTAAATTATTGCTAGATAAAAAGTTCAAACTAAATGTGCCTGGAAAAATATTCTTGATTAATATCCCCAATCAATTAATCGAGAGAACAACCCTATTAAATATGTGACTCATTTTTTTCTTTTACCAAAGAAAGCTTAATGCTACCTAAATTTAAAAATCGAAAAATATAAACAATAAAGTGGATAAGAAAAAGAATAGAAACTGATCCTAATTTCTAAATGCAATTTGCAAGAAATCGGATATAAATAGCCAAGACCACTAAATAGGTCAAATAAAATTATAATGACAAATTTGAAATCTATAAAATATAGAAAAGAATTTCAGTTTTCAGGTTCGTTTAACTGAAGTTCATATACTTGTTTTCAAATTCCATTCTTTTCTTTTATCTTTTTCTAATTTTGAGACTAATGACCCTAATTCATATATAATAAATTTAGGATTTGAGCATGATCCATGAACAAATAAAATTTAGGCTTCTATTATTTCTTATTCTCTCTTTCATAACCCACTACATAAAATAACCAATAAGCCATATATAAATGTAATTACTTCGGTCACTGAATTTCTGAAACATACAGCCGAAAACCAAAGTAAAAAAATTGGTCTATTGGTTATAGAAAAAAAAACCTATCATCCACCTCAATTTGATAACTGAAAACTGAAAAAGAAAATTTGTTTATTCAGTTTTTTCAGTTATAATCAAACGGTTGCTCACCCACAAAAATCATAACATAAAATAGGTGTAGAATTGGCTCATAGAAAACTATGAGGGCGCATCTGTTCCAAGCTACAAACTTTAGTAGGAAATCTGCAGTTTTCCTTTCTTTCTTTTTACCTAACCTTGTGCTGTGGTGGAAATGAAAAACTGGAACTCCTCCTTTTGCTGGGTCCATTGTCTGTTGGTCTCGGTCCTAATTCGCCATCAGATAAGGCTTTTTATCTCCTCCTCGGATCAAAGGTACGCTTTTGATTCCGTTTAGCTCAATTTTCTTGTTTGTTTTCTTGGAAAAGTTTCGGCTTTCAGCTCTTTTCGATGTTTGACCCCACCTCTTTACTCTTCTTCTCTTTCCTGACGGACATGGAAATCAGAAGATAATGCTTAGCAATTTGCAATCTTGATATTGTTTTCTCTGTTTTCGGTTACAGAAATAGTTCTCTGACCTGGTAATATCGAGGTCCGATAATGGCTTCCACCGTTCTAAATGCTCCTTTCGCTGTTACTTCAATGAAGGGGTTGGAAACCCCGAGCTATGCTGGTCTCAGGTCAGTCCCTAATTTAAGGTTCAATTGCGTGACAAGGGCACGCCCTCGGCGCCTTTTCTTGGTGAGGGCGAGCGAAAGTAATGGTGGGCCAATCAAGAAGATGGGGAGGAGTGATGCGGAGTGTGAGGCTGCTGTTGTTGCTGGAAATGTGCCTGAAGCGCCTCCTGTTCCGCCAAAACCAGCTGCTCCTGCTGGAACTCCTATCATTGAGCCTCTCGTGAGTGTTGTGAAATTGAATTAGAATGTTCAATGGGTCAAGTTGGATATGGATGTTTGATAGCATACCTGTGTCTTTCATGAATATGCATCGTGTCAAATGAACTTGGGAATGTCAATGCTGGATGGACTGTTTTGAACTGCTGAATGTTTTGATGAGTGGTTCATTTGTTGTTGGAGACTCATGGAGCTCTAGATTTTCTGGATATTGCCATGGATAGGTTTTCTCAACGTGTCTTCCATTTGTGTTACTTGATGACTGTTACAAAAGTAGTCTATGTGAAGGCAGGATTATGTACTCGGTGATCCTTGTTTTGGTAGTTGCTTATTTCTTGTTTTTCTTTTATCAGCAAATCAGTCGCAGGCCTCGCCGTAACCGCAAGTCACCAGTGCTAAGAGCATCCTTCCAGGAGACAAATTTGTCTCCTTCAAATTTTGTATATCCACTTTTCATTCATGAGGGTTAGTTTATCTATCAGCATTAGTTGATCTTCCTCTTTGCTCAGTCCTAATTCGGTCGGTTTTTGTGTACCTCTCTGAACTTGTTGTCATATTCTTCTCCACTTTTAGGAGAAGAGGACACACCAATTGGAGCTATGCCTGGATGCTATAGACTTGGATGGAGGCATGGCCTTCTGGAGGAGGTTCTGATTTTTAGCTTTGATCTACTTTTGATTTCAACCGATGTACAATTTTACTGTTGGTTGAATTTTTTTACTTTCAAAATCAGAAGCTTTTTCCCATAATAGATTATGGGAGTTGGAAATTCATTATCTATGGATATTTCATCTCCAATTGTTTGGTTGGAAGTGAGCTTCTTCTTTTGCAGGTCAGTAAAGCTTGGGATGTTGGAGTAAACAGTATTGTGCTTTTCCCCAAAGTTCCTGATGCATTAAAGGTTTTATTCTCCTTCTATATTTCCTGTTTTATAGTACTCTGGAAGCTGATTAAATCTAACTAGGGTTGCATTTCAGTCTCCCACAGGAGATGAAGCGTACAATGACAATGGTTTAGTGCCTAGAGCCATACGTTTGCTCAAAGACAAATATCCTGATCTTGTAAGCTTTGCATGAAATTTTTTGGTGAGTTTATCTTTTGTATTTGTGCTTAGTACTCATTGTATAATCTCAATTTATCAGGTCATATACACTGATGTTGCTTTAGATCCATACTCTTCTGATGGCCATGATGGTATTGTCAGGGAGGATGGTAAGATTGATAAGTTGAATTGCCTTTTTTTTTTTTAATTAATTTTTTTAAGGGATGGCATAAAGCATATTAGGTGATAGAATGGGTGAGACATTATCCAAATCTAACATTTGCTGTAGTTACCAATAGAGTCGGGACTACCTAGTATGTGGCACCTTATGGCCCATGAGTGATGGCCTGAAAAGTGACATAGCATATACATTCATTGGGTGCAAGGGACATCTTTAGTTGTATCTTTTTTCATTATGTTTATTTTCTCCTTTTTTGGGGGTTTTCATTCTCTGCACTATTAATTAACTCTTTTTGCTGTCAAAATGAAATTTATTTTTCTATAAAATGGATATTGCCTATTATGAAGAAATCAAGGATTTACTGTAGGTTTTTCTTCTTCAAAATGGTGGGTAGACTATGTTACGTAGATAGACTTAAGTGAGCTGAACTTCAACTTAGGCCATATGTATGGATTGAGAGACCAAATCATTAACACTTTATGTATCGTCTACTAATTAATCTCAGTTATTTAAGTTGGATATTCTCATTCTAAATTCTCATATTACTCTTTGTTTGTTGTAGATAAAATATGACTTTGGTACATATCCAAATTTCGTTTTTATTTTAAAAAATGTTTTGTTAAAGTTAATTTCCAGACACGTATTTATTGTTCATTCCAACAAGTATGAGTTCTAATTGTTCTGGCAATGCTACATTTTAGGAGTCATAATGAATGATGAGACTGTACATCAATTGTGTAAGCAAGCTGTATCTCAGGTAAGTTTTATAGCATATAAGTTACTTCATATATCAGTTATGACTTATGAGGTTTAACTGTGGATCTTAGTATGAAGTTCAGAACAGCTAAATCTCATGATAAAAGCTTCACCAACATCCTTCCTTATTCTCTTTTTATCTCTAAATGGCCCATGATCCTAACTTGAGTGAGTCAACTTTGACTGCTTTTAAGGTGTAAGTTAAAATAAATTAGGTGCAACAAGAAAAGTGTTCTTTTGTTTGTTTAAGGGGGAGTTAGTATTCCAAGTATATTAAGGTTGTCTCCTTTTGATGCAATGTTTTTTGGTGATTAGATTCTGTAGTTATGATTTGAAGTATTGTTCTTTCTTCTACCTACTTATTTCTTGAAGGCCCGTGCTGGAGCTGATGTTGTCAGTCCCAGCGACATGATGGATGGACGCATAGGGGCAATTCGTTCAGCTCTTGATTCTGAAGGCTTTCAGCATGTTTCTATCATGTCCTATACAGCAAAGTAACATTGACATCTTATTTTATAATTCTTTTTTTGTATCAATGCTTGTGGTGGGATTTTTTCCGTTGCATGTGTGCATTGCTTTGTGTTCTATGTGTCAAAGGATTGGAATGGCCTTTAACAGCCAGCACATTTTCTGCCTTAGCAGCAGTTTTTATTTTCATTCTACTCAGCTGGCCAATTACAGCCAGCAGATTTCATTCCTTGTACAGCTTTGATAGTTATCTTTGTGTTTGTAGATCTTTTGTGTTTTCCTTCTTTAGGAGAATTTTACAATCTTTCCTTGATTAGGATCTATTAGCTGTAGATAGACTTGTACATGGTAGATTGTATCTTGGCTATGTATTCCTGAGTTCTTAATGAGGAAACAGACTTTTTACTCCAAGTTCTCTGAGTTTGTCACTATGAAGGGCTTCAGAACGGTACTATGATTCCTAAGAGCTTACTACTGGGGAAAATAAATACTTGTTAGTACTTCTTCATCGTAGTTGTTGTTTCTTTGTTCTTGTCCTTTTCAAGATTTGTTATTCTTGATGATTTAGCAGATGAACTGTTAGCAATTTATTGAGTTGCAAGATTCACTGCATATTAAAATTGCATCTTCTCGGTGATAAATAGTTGTTTATTAAGGTATTTATTCATACTCTTTGTGCTCTTAATATGTTTCAGTTTGTTTTGTTTTGGACAGGTATGCAAGTTCGTTTTATGGTCCATTTCGGGAGGCTCTGGAATCAAATCCGCGTTTTGGAGATAAGAAGACGTAAGAACTCAAAACTCTAGAGTAATCTTGTTTTCTTACATTTTGGTCCTAATATTGATCTCTTGTTTTGGTGAACGAAGTTACCAGATGAACCCAGCAAATTACAGAGAGGCTTTGATTGAGATGCATGAAGATGAAACAGAAGGAGCTGATATCCTTTTGGTTAGTTACCACTCCTCGTATCAACCTCTGACATTCATTGATAACTGAACGCCATTCATGCTGAAAAACCTTTCATTATTTAACAGGTCAAGCCTGGACTCCCTTATTTGGATATTGTCAGACTTCTAAGGGAGAAATCTGCGTTGCCAATCGCCGCGTATCAGGTATTCTCACAAACATTTGGATTGTGGTATCACTTTACACCCATTTGCTTTATGCTGCTAGGTGTCTTTTCAACCAAATGGACTCTTCATTCGTCGTTTTCTCTTTTTAATACATTGTATCTTCCTTTTTGGTGGCAAATAGGTTTCTGGTGAATATTCGATGATCAAGGCTGGTGGTGTTCTGAAAATGATTGATGAAGAGCGGGTTATGATGGAATCATTGATGTGCCTCCGACGAGCTGGTGCAGATATCATCCTTACATATTTTGCTCTCCGAGCTGCAAGATGTTTATGCGGTGAGAAGAGATGAACAGCTTACTGAATATTGGAGATTCCTAGATGTAAAAATGTCAGGGTTGAACGTCCGTTTGTGAGACAGTAGAGTAAAGCAATAACCCTTTACGAGCTTGCTCAGTCAACAGTTTTCTTAATTGGAAAGTACCTATATGAGGGTCCGCGATGACTTATTGTTGTCACGAGCCACCAGCAAATCAGGGCTGTTCTTAATTCATGCCAATGTTCACCATAATTTTTTGTTCATTGTGGCACTATGACTGAAGTTTGGAAGAGATATGCTCAGCAACTAGCTTTGAAGTTTGACACAGAAAAGCCGTGAGAAAAGTCAGCAAATGGCTTGCTTTGCTTGAAGCTAAAAATAGCAGTGAAGTATCATCTTTTAAGCTGAAGCTTTTATCTTTTCTTTTATTGTCACAGGATAGTTTCAAAGGCTATGCGTATGATATATAGAAAAGATTTGAGCCATAAAAGATCAATATTTTTTAATTCATCAATATGATTCTCTGAAAGGCCTGAGAGCTTCTTTGTTTGACGGAATCAGTAACAAGGAAACTGAATGAACAAATAGCCTTTAATTACTTTACACATAAATCTATGCTTAAAATGATGTTTGCCTAAACTATTCTAAGTGCTACCTTAGGCTAACTACTATTCCTTAGAGATAGAATACTTTACTGATATGCATCAAATGAGCAAATGATTCTATATGCTTCTGTACATTTCTGGTGGAAAGGTTTTCTTGTTCCTAGATTGAGAGCATAAAACGATACTAAAATTTCTCTTGACTTATGCTCCCTTAGACCAAATGAATGTGGTTATGGAGCTGGAGGTAAAGATCCTCTTATTCAGGTTCATCAAGGTACCTTTCTGCTATAGATGCATGGAGTGCAGCTCCCACAGGTAGCGCATCTTCATCTATCATGAAGTGTGGAGAATGACCTATATGGGTTGCCCCCAACGTCTCATTCCTTATCCCGATGTAGAAGAAACACGCAGGAACCACCTGTGAGTAAAAGGAGAAGTCTTCGGCTCCCATCACTGGCTCGGCAACCTGGAAATTCATCGGACCAAGCAGTTCACTTGCCACCTTTCTCATATGCTCATACATTCTGTCACCATTGATCATTGGAGGGTAGATGCTACTGTACTCCTTCTCTAAAAAGTCTACTGCAGCAAAGCATCTAAACACACTTGCTTGTTCAGCTATCACCTACTTGAGATTTCGAATGGAATAATGAGCAACCAAGTGATAGGGCAAACTGGGAATTGAATCAAAATTTGAAGCGTCAAGAATTGCAACCTCTTTAATTCTCTCAACAAGTGTATAGAAGGTTGAGTTGGAAAACGCTCTCAAAGTTCCTTTCAGAACCACTTGATCAGGTACTTCAACAAAGTCATTTCCTCCATCAACGACAGTAACTGAGATAACCTGTATTATGACCGGATTTGAGTATAGCTTAGTTTCAGCACAAAAGATCTTTATTACTATTAAGTTAAATTAGCTGACAAATATCGATAGATTTTATCATTAACATGATACATATATATATATATATATATATACCTGAGAATCTAATGGGTCTGATTCACGTGAAACAAGTCCTTGTAGGCTAATGACAGCAGCAGAGGCAGCTAACAAGGGGTTAGCTCCAGGGTGAAGGCTTCCCGTTGAGTCAGTACTCCTAGTAATCACAGCTCGGAAGAAGCCACAGCCGGCAAGGAGAGGGCCGGGCCTCGAAGCAATAACCGCGGTGGGGTAAACATGGGTTACATGGGTTGAAAATATGGCCTCAACATCATCTAATGCCCCATCACTTATCATTGTCTTTGCACCATTTCCTGCTTCCTCTGCTGGCTGGAATAGGAGTACCACTGTCCCCTGAAGGTCAAAATTTCTTGTTATTTTGCAGAAGATACATATATAATATGATTAACTGGGAATAAATTACCTTGAGAAGATGCTCACGGGTCTTCAAGATGTTGGCAGCACCAAGTAACATAGCCGTGTGAGCGTCGTGCCCACAAGCGTGCATTTTGCCAGCGTTCTTGCTTTTGTGCTCCCATTCCACTTCTTCCTGTCAGCACGTGTAACATGCAGGGCGGCCAACATTATTGATTACTAAGTTGATGCTTGGCATTTCCACTATGATTTCTCAGCCAAAGCTATGCGCATAAGATTCTATATTCCAAATCCATTTCTTTTTCACGTGCTATGTGTGCTAGAAAAATATGGAAATTAGAGCTTTCAACACTTTTATAGTTGGGGAATATATTCACTGTCCTATCCCTTACCCCTTTATGCTTCCTTGTTCTTTTTCTTCCCATATTTTCTAATTAGCGGTCAGAGTTTCAGATAATTTATTAAAGATAAAAATTAAATTACTGAAAATAAAAGCTAAAAACTATGTTAAATAGCGAGCGTTTAATACTGTATTAATATGAGAAAATGTTATTATTGTTAGTATTTAAATGTGTAGGCAGAAACTTTTTGCCAAAAGGCAAGTACTGTATATATATATATATACTAAAGCATGCATCCAGGTAATTGTAACAGAATTCTACGAGTGAAGACAATTGTAACCAACAAAATGGATACCATTATTATATGCTGGCCCCATTGAAGTCTTCTACTCATCTTTAATGCTATACTTTTATATTTTTTTTTCACTTACTTTAGAGCTTAAACAAACTGCAACGGAAAAAGGTACATAATTTAACATAACCCTACTCCCCACTCTCAGGTAATAACATAAATCTATTCATTAATTCAACTACAAAATTTGAAAAATATCTTATGTAAATCTATATATGGTATTAATTAAATGGTATTATATTATTAAACCTAGTAACTTGAAATCAACCGTACTATATATATTCCCAAATTACGCACCACCATTATAACTTCCACCCAATTCAACAACCCTAACTATACATTCAAATAGGTGTGTGGGTTATTAGGGCTTTTTCTTGAGTTACCTAATAATAAGTGCCTAAACAAATTCAGTATAATTGAATATCTGAACTAAACAAATTCAGTATAATTGAATATCTGAACTAACTTCATTAATAAAAATTCCTAGACATAGACTAAGGAACAGGTCAAAACTTTAAAGTAAAAGCAAGAAAATTTAATTTTTACCCATCATATTTGCCTTTTATATATCCATTAGTAGTCATGTAAACTTTTTATTTCATTCTTCATTATTGGAAGCAAAAAAAAAAAAATATCCATTAATAGTTATGTTTCTCTGCATGCTTTTTTTGTTTTTTTTTTTGTTTTCTGTACGTAGGAATGATCACCTGTATAGGAAGAGCGTCCATATCAGCTCTGACGGCGACAAACGGTGGCCCTCCGGTGCCGACCCAAGCTCGAATCCCCGTTTTCGCCAGCGGGTAGCGGTACTTGATCCCCATCCGATCCAACTCCGCCCTCACCAGCTTGCTCGTCTCCACCTCCTGGAAAGCAAGCTCCGGGTTCTCATGTATCCTCCTCCTCACCCCTTTTATCCACTCCACGTTCTCATCTTTCCTTGCCAAATCCAGCGCCGGCCCACCCCACAACCCGCCGCCGGTTGCCGGGCAGAAAATGGTGGGAAGGAGAAACAAAGATATGGAGACGAGGAAGAGGCTGGGGGGAGACATGTTTGGTCTTGGGAACCCGGAAAGTGATGGAGAGAAGAAAATTGAAAGAGGCGTTAATATGTGGAGAAGGGAGGAATTAAGCACGTGGGGATGAAGTTTGATCACGTTGAGGAAAAAGATAAGTACGAAGACAGGAAATTATATATGAGTGAAATTGAGAAGAGTTTGTTGAATGGAAGTCTAGTTTCCAGGAGATGGCCTGGGGGGACCTACCTGACACTTTGTCAGTTAGAAATTTCTAAGCCAACCACATCTTTTTGCCTGTTTTGGATATTTCGGAACATTTAAAAAAACGATTCTGGTATATTTACAAGCTATTTCCCACACCCACTTGTACATAGATTTCCTAATCCACTGTTTCTACAAGCAACTTCGTTTTTAGATTTCCTAAAGCAACTTTTTCTTCTCCCGTAAAATATTACCCTGATCTACTATTTTTTCGGTTTCTTTTCTCATTGAACCATTCCAAGGTCAGTTTCCCCTCTTTTTTTTTGTCTTATACACAAAAGTCTTGTACGTACATGGTAAATAATAATTTATAAAGCACTTGAAACAACACTTTAGTGGTATATTATGGAATATGTTGGAGGTTGGAGTCAAATTTCAAACATCTACTAATATATAACAATCACTAATTTGATAAGTGGCAAGTGGGCATGGTTTTATTTTTTTAAACACAAAGGATAATTTTTCCTAGAAAAAAAATATCTTCTTATGAACTTTTCCTCTCCTCGTTCATTTGTGAAATAAGAAGATGTGAAAGCACCTTTTCTTATATAGAACGTTCCACTCCAAGATGTGAAGTTGAGAGGATTTCATAATTGGGTTCTAAATAAGATGACCTTCTCAATTTTTTTTTTGTATTGAAAAAAGTAATACTCTTTATGTCTTGTATTATTTACATCATTTTCTTTTATTGGTTGTACAAAATTTGTTCCATCATTTTTTCTTTTGATAAGTTTTAACAAGCAAAATGATTGGGCGAGGTTACCAATCTGTGGCATGGTTGGCGAGGAGGCTTGGATCATTCGATTCAAGGCTTGGTAGGCTTCAATTGATGCATTCCATGGAGTTGTCATCCTTCGTGGCCCACTCAAGCTTTTTTGGCTCAATCTCAAGCAAGATTAGTTGTTTTTTAATTGATTGGGCAATTCTACTTGTTCCCAACGGAGCCACATTCGAGGTAGATCAAGACTCAATTGAGCAATTCGGCTTTTTTTTTATCGTTGGATTTTTGTTTTGGATTGTGTTCAGGCGATGAAGCAATGACAGAGTGAGAGCTCGTGACTAGGGACATGATCGAGTCAAGGTAAGGAGGCGACGGAGGGATAGAGGCATAAGGTCAAGGGAAGGAGAAGATGGATTAAAAGAGGGTAAGGTCTGTTGAAGGAAAGAATCCCACCAAGGCAACTACTGACTTGTAAATAAGGAATAGCTAGCTGTAAACACATATTTGTGCTTAATACTAGGCCATAAATTGCAGATCTAATATGCAAATACCTGTATAAAACTTGTAAACCCATTTAATGGAAATCAAGTGAGTAAAAACTTCTTTTCACTTATCTTTTCTCTTTATGGTATTAGAGCGTTGATCCAAAACCTATTAGAACAACATAATCAGAACACCCATGGCAAAAGATGGTGAATAGAGGATCATAGAGCATGGAAAAGGACCAGGTTCCTTGAAGTTTTAAGAATCATAGGAAAATCCAAATCACCCGCTGTTCCTCCATCATTCGGATCAACCAGGTGCAATGCTCGTAACACAGCCTTTGATGGAGGAAAATTACACAACATAGGCTTAATCCATGAGCATGGCTCTCACAATCAAAAACAAGAAAGGTTTCGTTGATGGATCCTTAAAGAGGCCAGCTGATGGAATTGAAGAGCAACAACAATGGGATTGATGCAATACATTGGTCAAGACATGGCTGCTGGGATCGATGTTGAAAGAAATCTTGGCCAGCTTCATCCATTGTAGAGACGCAAAAAGCATATGGTTGGAAATTCAAGAGAGATTCTCACACACCAACACTGTTTAGCTGTTCCATATAGAAAACGCAATCCATGATAGTGAACAAGGCACCAGTTCTGTAACATCATTCTTTACCAAAATCAAAGGCCTCTGGGATAAAAGAGGTGCACTTTGTGAAGTTCCACCTTGCAGCTGTGAAAGTACGAAGGAAATCAAAGCTTACATGGAAACCCAAAAGACAATGAAGTTTTTCATGGGTCTTAATGAAGCTTATGCTGCACTATGAAGTAACATAGTGGCCATAGATCCGCTCCCGAGTGTAAATAAAGTATACTCAATGGAGCTGCGCCACGAAAAGTAACCAGGAATATGAGTGAGAAAGCATTGACTTAACCAGAAGCGGCGGCTTTTGCTGTAAAGAGGGGAGATCACAGTCTTAGGCATGGAGAATAATGAAACAAAATGTGAGAAATGTCACAAAACAAATCATAGCACCAAGGAATGTTGAGCACACCTAAAGTGCATGTGTTTGCAACTTGAAAGGTCACACAATTGAATATTGCCGTAAGAGAAAAGCAGCTGAAGGGGGACAATGGCGCTCGAAAGGAAATCATGTGGCCTCCATATTTGATAAAGGAGGGATAGTGACTAACTTCCTCTTCTCATATGAGGACTGTCAACATATCATGAATTTTTTGAACAGGAATAAGGCCATCACAGCAAACCAAGTCAGTAATTATGAAGAGCTCTCAAGACCTACGATCGGGGAAGATGATTGGGATAGGAACTAAGCGGGAGGGACTATATTGCCTCAACCAAACAAGGAAAGGAACATGCAACTCCGTCCACGCCTACCAACCCAATATTTGGCACCAACGACTTGGCCACCTTCTAGCAAAATCTCCATGTTATTTCCTTTTCCAAGAAATAAAGCTTGTGACTTAAGTAACTGTTCAATTTGTCCTTTGGCCAGACAAACCAAAAACTCTTTTCCGGTGAGTACTATTTCAAGTGAGTCTTCTTTTGATTTAATACACCTCGACATTTGGGGTGGTTACCATGTACCTTCAATTTCTGGGATAAAATACTTCCTCACCATAGTAAATGACCACACCAGAAGCACTTGGGTTTATTTGATGAAACATAAGTCAGAAACACGGGGTCTTTTGGTTCACTTTATTCATTTGATTGAAAATCAATTTGGAAAGTTGGTGAAAGTTGTGCGTAGCGACAATGGCCTCGAGTTCAAACTAGAACAATTTTATTCATCAAAAGGAATAATTCACCAAATGAGTTGCGTCAACACACCACAACAAAATGGTGTTGTTGAACGCAAACATAGGCATTTGCTCAATGTTACTTGAGCCCCTCTTTTTCAAGCTAACCTGCCTAAACATTTTTTGGGGGAAGCCATATTTACTTCAGCCTGCCTTATCAATAGGACACCAACACCATTGCTCCAGAACAGATCGCCTTTTGAAAAGTTGTTCAATAAGGAGCCAGAATACTCGCATCTACGAGTTTTTGGTTGCTTGTGCTTTACATTAACACACCATAACAAGCCCACAAAGTTTGATCCCCATTTAACCAAATGCATCTTCCTAGGGTACCCTCATGGCCAAAAGGGCTATCGTGTTTATAACCTAACAGAACACAAAATTTTTGTTTTTAGAGATGTCTTATTCTATAAGGACTCATTCCCTTTCTAGTTTACTACTTGCCCAAATACCTCACCAACCACTCCTACCTTCCCACTGCAAAATCAGATGCCACTACTTTCCGTTCAACCTACCATTACGCCCCCTTACATTATACACCTAACAATATCCAAACTGATCGTTTATCTGGTACCAATGTACTTGAAATCCTACTAACCCTTCTATACCATCGAAGGAAATCGACACACCCTTATCAACTGAGCCTATCCCCTCACAAAACCCAAACTTTTCTGGACCACCTTCTATGTCCACATTCACCTTGCCACCTCGACCATTATCATGACCCAAAAAAACACCAACCTTCATTCAGGATTTTCATGTTGAGGCTGTCCTTCCATCACGGTCTACCCCTTCATCTTTATTGAGCTCAAGTACTGCCCATTCTCTCTCACATGTGCTATCTTATGACAGGTTGAATCATAATCATAGAGCCTTCATTGCTCATATTTCCCTCCCCAAGGAACCTACTTCTTTTTCACAGGCCGTTCAAGTTCCCCAGTGGAAAAAGGCCATGCAAATGGAGATACATGCCCTTCAAGCCAACTGTACCTGGAGCTTGGTCCCCCTACCACCGACTAAGCACCCAATCGGGTGCAAATGGGTCTACAAAATAAAGTTCAAACCAGATGGGATAATTGAACGCTACAAAGCACGTCTAGTAGCCAGGGAGTACAACGAAATCGCAGGCATTGAATATCGTGAGACGTTCGTACCAGTCACCAAGTTAACAACGGTACGTGTATTGCTTAGCCTTGTAGCTATACAAGGATGGCATCTGCTTCAATTGGACGTCAACAAATGCATTCCTCAATGGTGATCTCTTTAAAGAAGTATACATGCAACTTCCAACTGGGTTCGGATGAAAGGGGGAGACTAGAGTTTGTAAACTTCATAAGTCCATCTACGGATTGAAGCAAGTCTCACGACAGTGGTTCATTAAGCTCTCTACGGCACTTAAGTCAGCTGGGTTCCACCAATCCTTATCAGACTACTCCTTATTCATCCGAACTCATCCAGGTAAATTCATAGCATTATTGGTCTATGTTGATGACATGATTTTTGTAGGAAATAGCTTAGAAGATATCTTGGATGTCAAGAAGTCCCTTTTCAGTCAATTTAAGCTAAAGGACATGAGACAACTCAAGTATTTCTTGGGAATAGAAATTGCAAGGTTGAAGCAAGGAATAACATTATGTCAAAGAAAGTATGCCTTAGAAATTCTTGAAGACACAGGCTTCTTTGGAGAGAAACCCTCATGTTTCCCAGTTGATCAGAATTTATCATTAACCTTGATAAGCGGTGATCTACTAGATAATCCATCTCAATATTGAAGACTACTGGGACAATTAATATATCTGACCATTACAAGACTAGACCTCATATACGCAGTTCACATATTAACTCAGTTTATGGACAAGCCTAGGTAGTCACACCTCGAAGCTGAACATAAGGTTCTACAATACATCAAGTAGGCACTTGGACAAGGGATCTTTCTACTTGCCATAGGGCCACTAGAATTGAAAGCTTTCCGTGATGCTAATTGGGCTTGCTGCAAGGGCACTAAAAGATCTATGATTGGATATTGTATCATGCTTAGACATGTACCAGTTTTATGAAAGGCAAAGAAGCAAAGCACAATTGCACAATTGCACAGTCGAGTGTAGAGGCAGAGTGTCGTTCCATGGCAACTATATATTGTGAGATAACTTGGTTACGAAACATATTGAAGGATCTGAATGTGGAACACGCACAGCCTGTAAAGTTATTCTATGACAACCAGATGGCCATTCACATAGCTTCGAATCTAGTGTTCCATGAACGTACGAAGCATATAGAAATTGATTGCCATGTAGTACATGAAAATGTACAAAGATGAGATATTAGAATGACACACATCCGAACCAAAGATAGTAGACTTGTTTACCAAGCCTCTAAGTTCAGCACAATTCGATACACTACTCAGCAAGTTAGGTGTAATCAACATACACTCTAACTTAAGGAGGAGTGTTGAAGGAAAGAATCCCACCAAGGCAACTACTGACTTGTAAATAAGGAATAGCTAACTGTAAACACATATTTGTGCTTGATACTAGGCCATAAATTGCGGATCTAATATGCAAATACCTGTATAAAACTTGTAAACTCATTCAATGAAAAATCAAGTGAGTAAAAACTTCTCTTCACTTTTTTTTTTCTCATTAAGGTCGGGGAATGAAGCAATGAAAGGATCAAGAGGCATGGCTGAGGAAGGAGGTGACAATGGAGTGAGAGCTTGAGACTGGGGATAGGGCCGGGCCTGGAAGGAGGCAATGGAGAGACAAAGGCATAAGGTTATGGAAGGAGGCAAAAAGGTGACGGAGGGATAGAGGGTCAGGTTAAAAAAGGAGGTGATAGAGGGACAAAGTGGTAAGGCTGGGGAAGGAACAATGAAGGGAGTAAACAAAGAGCGGTGGTAGGGAAATTAACAAGTGGAGAGTGGGGCAAGGAGGGGAAGGACAAAGTTAAAAAGAAGAGGAAAACGATAGCCCACCTTGGTCTGTATTCTAAACTGAAATGATGCAAACATTGTAGGATGAAGGGAGTAATAAGAATGAGAGGTGCTAAGTCTTTCATCTTCTTGGCATCAAGCACTTTTTCTACAGGAACCTTTACAACATTGCATAAGTTTAACCATCAAATTTGGGATGATGTTGTTTATGTACGCCTAGGACACCAAAATCTCTTAATCATACACATAGTCCAAAAACAAAACGGTATGAAACTTGCTAAATTACCAACAGTGTCAATTTGAACAACATTTGATATACTAATCATTTTACAAAACTTTAAATTCTTGTATTGAATTATTCCATATAATCTTTAAAAGATCATGTGACATATAATAATTGAAAATATAGTAATCTCTTTTTTTTTTTAATGGTAAACAGTAGTTTTTCTCGAAGGATGGTAAAAAAAACATGGTAATCATGTAAATACATATAGAGTGGAGTTTGGGAAAAAATTATGCAATTCTTAAATGAGCTATTACTTATCTGTCAAAAAAATAAATAAATAAATGAGCAATTAGTTATACTGTTTTCAAAAGACCTTCTTAAGGGATTAATGGCTGAGCAATTGTTTAAATCATCTAGATAGAATTGAATTAACTTCAATAAAGATTAATAAAATTGGAATTTTCAATAAAATGCTTTTTTTTTTTCTCATTTTTTTGAAAGTGAGGCTGATTCATAAGTTAACCAAAAAGAAGAGAGTCTAACCACAACAGGAATGGCCGAGGCCAATAAAGATGGCTAACAACAGAGAGCTTAATACGGGCAACTGAATAAGCAACAGTATACATGGTGCGAAAAATAAACAAAAAAGAAAAGGAGTAAAAAGGCTCAGCTAGATAATGAATATCATCCATGACAACACCAAAAGGCGAAAATGAGGGACCACTATGTTCCTGCAGTTTCTTGACCAACACTTCAGCATCAGATTCGATGATCACATTTTGGTACCCTTTGCCCGTGCTTCCTTTAGGGAATAGAGAATTGCTAGAGCTTCTACAAAGGTTGGTTGATTGCTCCATTTGCTAAAAGAGATAGAGGAAATATGGGACTAGGGGGCCGAAGAGTCTTGAAAAACCATACGTATTGCACTCTAGTGCAAGGTTGAGGAGGTTGCTGCATCCATATTTATCTTCATGAATCCAACAGCAGGAGAAGACCAATGTGAGTAGGGGTTGAGTGGGCTTTGACTTGGAGACATAGGATGAATCCTCCCAATTCTAGACCTGCACCCTTATAGCCTCTACCAATCTACCAGGGGTGTAAGAATTATGTTCATGTACAAGTCCGATTCCACCAAAAAACCATCCCAATATAATAAAAAAAAATACCCCCACCAAGATGCGCCAGCAGAAAACCACTCAATTATAGATAAATTAGGAGCATAGAGGGTGTGAATATTCACGAAGTCCAGAACCTTGAGCGCGAAGGGGCAACTTAATAAAATGTGAGAAACTGACTTTACTTGTAAACCATACACTAGTCATTGAATAGGAACATTCATGCCACGAATCTGTAGGTTGTCCCATGTGGGCAATGCATTAGCAACAGCTCTGCACCAGAAAAGTTGGAGGTGAGGCGGAGTCGGGTAAAGCCAGAAAAACTTCCACTAAAAAATTGAATTACAACATAAGATTTTGTAAAACACTAAAAAAATGTTATAAAAAAATTAGATAGAAATATAAAATTTGCTATTAATGTTTTGGGTAGGGAGCGGATATGTTACAATAGTTTTTTTTTCCTAATCTCCTACTAATGTTTTAAAATGAGCCGAATATGCCACTCTCGATTAGAAAAATAATAGAAAATGACAAAAATAGCGGATTTTAAAATCTTTGGGTTATTATGCATCTTTCAAAAAATATTAGGACTTTTAAGATTTTTGCCAAAAGAGAGTCTGATCTCTTACATCAGTATTCAGCATTGTTGCTATCTCCATCACCAGCACTCCAACCCCATCACCGCCCTCTCTTTGTCTCTACTGTCTAATCTTCTTGCTGGTATTCTTGAGAGAGAAAGTTTAATTACAAAAAGTCTTTAAAGTTTGTTAAAACTTGCATTATTACCCTAAATTTTCAAATTTTGTTATTTTTAACATTTTTCGTTAGATTTTTAATAGCTAATGACATATCCACTCTTAATTTGAAAGTTTAATGGTATATCCAGTCTATTTTAAAATATTAGTGGGATATTAAAAAAAAAAAACTATTATGACATATATGTTCCAAACCTAAAACTTTAGTGGTAAATTTGATCTTTTTGCCAAATAAATTATAACATGACTCTCAATTAACTTTTGACTCTTTCAGTCGACTCTCAATTCACAGTTGACTCTTTCGCACGCAAAACAACCTTTCTTATCATCATTTGTGGCGCTTGATTTCAATTATTTATCAAAAACCAATTTTTAATTAGCCTCCACGCGATTTCTTCCCCATCATCTCCAGTAACCAACTGCTCTACTGACATTTGAAGTGAAAAAATCTCAATGTGTTTGCACCACTCACGGGTAACCATTCACTTTTACCCGTACAAACAGAAACTAAGTGATAAAAACTACTCCTAGAGATAAGATGGGTAGACTATTACCTACAAGATGTGAAACCACTTCTCCTGTCCTAACACTGTAGCCACCAGTAAAGGTAGGCTTAAATAAACATCACATGTTAAGTAGAAACTTCACGTGCATGATGGCTAGGCTTTCTAATAGCCCCCTCAAGCTGGAATTGGGAAGGAAACTCCAAACTTGTGTATGAGTCTCGTGAAGTGTTCATGACCCAATACCTTCATAAACACGTCTGCAAGCTGTAGCTGCGTTGGAAGATAGCTTGTGCATAGTTCTCCTCTCTGAATATATTCTCAATGAAATGACAATTTATTTTGATATGGTTTGTCCTTTCATCGTAGACAAGAATTTGCTGGTATGTGAAGGGCAGTTTGATTATCATAAAAAATCTTTATTGATTAGAATGTTTCACGTAACAAGGTTTTCACCCATAATACGCTACTAGCAGGGGTCACTTGATACTCTGCTTCAACTAAGGATCGACTGACTCTGGTTTGCTTTTTGTTCTCCATGAAATTGGGTCTTGCCCAAGAGAAATGTGTAATCACGATATTTGGTAATTTTATATTTATTTATTTACTTATTATTACATTCGTCCAAAGTTTTCTATTCCATTTAATTTTTTTACTTAAGTTTAACTTGAATTTATTTATATTATTATTTGTTAAAATAAATTTAAAAAAATTATCTTTAAAAACTACAAGACTTATAGTTTTTAAAAACAATTTGAACAACATTTGATATATTGGAGTTTTACGAAACTTCAATTCTTGTGTTAAATCATTCCATATAATCTTTAAAAGATCATGTGACATCTAATAATTGAAAATGTAGTAATCTCTTTTTCTTTTTAATGGTAAAAAGTAATTTTTCTTGAAGGATGGCGAAAACACATATCAATAATATAAATACATATAGTGGATTCTACAAAAATTTTAAGCATTGAACAAATAGTTGCAATCAATCACATAATGCGACTAACAAGTGAGTGAAGTGGTCAGTCACATAACATAGATATAGTCGCATCCCCTGGTGCTACTGACTTGCAATTGGCACATGCGATTGAAATATGTAGTCGTTACTTATCTTATATGCACTAAGGGTGTGATTGAACTCAACAGCCACAATATGTGATTAAAGATTAGTCACAAGATGTGACTGACAATCAGTTGTTTCGTGTTTCAATTTTTTTTAATTTTATTTAAAATCATTTATATTTAATTAGGAATAAATGTTATAATTACCAAAAGTATTTTATATTAATATAGTTGGTTTAAAAAATTAAATATTATAATTATTATAATTTTTAAGATTGATAATTATTAATATTAAGAACAATAATTGAAAAAAAAAATTATTAATAGCAAATGTCAATTAAATACAATTTGGCTGAAAAATAAACCGTAGATAACGATACAACCAAACAAATCAGAAGAGCACATTTCAAGCATCTTAATTAGACTGATGATCATCACTCTGATGGGCTTTACAATCTTAAGTTTGTTGCTGATTTTCAGCTGGATGGTAAGCCGGGATCTCTTAAGTCTCAGATACTCAACTCCCAAGCCGAGTTAGGTTAGGATCAGTCATCCACATCATATGAGGATACCGTGCCATCTCACCTTATTTCCTCAGAATACACGTAACACGTTGACTTAAGACAAAAATCTCAAATCCAACTTCCAAGGAGTAAGGTTTCATGCAGCTAGAATTTATCCACCATTAAGATAAAGCATAAATGTAAAAGTATGGTATATATTTTTTCATTTCTGAACTATCCAACTTAGACAATCAATGATTCTCAAACAAAAACATATTATATATATACATTAACTGCAGATCATTGCAGTTACCATATATTCATTATATTTCTCAACCAGGGGCAGAGCCATGATTTTAAGTTAGGGGCACCGGACTTTATTTTGAAAATGTTAGAAAATTAAAATTAGATGTATTTCCACAATGTAAAAAGAAAATAACAAAAAATAACTTAAAATCTAATAAAATGCTATGTTTATAGGTTATACACTTCCAAAATAGCAAGTAAAATTTACTAAATCTCTGTTTTCATCCATATAATGAATCAGTAATCATAAGCTTCAAATTCATATCAAATCACACGCTCCTCTATCAATGAAAAATTAGTTATGTTATTATACATGCACACATGTTCAATTAATATCATATAGCAAATAAAAAGATAATACCTTGTACATCTTGAAGTGAGCACGCCTTTCTTTGAATACATAAAAATCATCTATTTTCTTGTCTATTGAAAAAGTCTCAGCAATCTCTCTTTCAATATAAACAATCAAGTGATTCTTGAGAAAATCACCACTCATGCTATTATGAGGTCTTATTTTCACAATTTTCATTGCTAAAAATACTCGTTTCGTTGTTGTAGTTGAAATAGAATGAGTCAATATAAGATAAATCAATCTATCCACTAAAGGATAAATTTATAACTCTCCTATTTCATTTAGTTCTCTACACAATTCAGTAATTGTAAATACATTTTTTCAACTGTGGATGGTGGGGCACATCAAGTTCATAATACTGTAGCTGATACTTCAAATGAATCTTTTCTTGTTCAGTGAAATATGAAGGATAAAACTTGTCGGCCAATCTACATATGTTCACAATATTAAAAGACTTATAAAAATTTCTAGGATCCAAAACAACACAAAGAAGAAGAAATTGTATCATTTGTTTGCTAAAGTACTTCCTCTGTTTCTCACAAAACATGCCTTAGTTAATACAAAAATTTGCAAAAGAAGTGGAAAAGTTATGCTTTTACATTTTTAACTTTTTAGAATATAACTAATTATTTTTTATTAAGAGAATACAATCAATTGTTTGATGTTGGACTTTTCCTACATTTCTCACACAAATCAACCACATGCATTTATGTATAATTTTAGTGAGATGGAGAAAATTATTACCATTTTACATATATACTTTTTAAAAATTATTGTTATGCTTTATAATTAAAAAATTGGGGGTCCACAAAAGAGATAATATAATTTTTTTTCATTATTTTTACATACATACATACATATATATATATATATATATATATATATATACAAAAATGTTGGGGGGGGGGGGAGCGGGCACCCTCTAGCCCCTCTATTGGCTCCACCACTGTTCTCAACGTATCAAGAATTATTATTTATATGCATATGCATATATACATACAACTACAAATAACATATTTATTATTTATAAAAAAAGTTTCAAATACAAATACTCGTTACCTCTTCATTGATAACTAAAGACAAGAATAGTACCCTGTGAAAACAGCAAAGCTTCAGCCCAATAAAAAGAGCAAACTGATAACAAGAAAATAGAGATATACAGAGTAAAGTAGGAGAAACTAGAAATGGAAGAAAAAATGAGGAATGAAGAAAAGAGGGCGAGGTATATACTTCAAAAAGTGACTGATGTTTTTTCTATTATTGAGTTGCGACTGAAGCTCAATTTTTTTGAAATATGCCACTGAGAAGTGACTGAAAGAGGTAATATTTTCTTACCTACAATTGAATGTGACTGAAAAAAATATTTTATTGCGTACAACTAACATGCGATTGATTATGAAGTGATTGAATGATTCAATCATTGGCCCACT
Source organism: Aquilaria yunnanensis (assembly GCA_039654915.1). NCBI lineage: Eukaryota > Viridiplantae > Streptophyta > Magnoliopsida > Malvales > Thymelaeaceae > Aquilaria > Aquilaria yunnanensis. Next base: position 81,313,531 of record CM077593.1, read on the forward strand.
TTGTAGCCACAACCACGCAATTGACCATGCCTGTGACTAACTATCAATCATATGGTTCAATTGCTCTAGCCAATTTCTCTTCTAGTGAAATGAGCAATTAGTTTTTTTTTATAGAAAGAGTATTCAATGCACCAACAAAGCAAGAATTACATCGTTGTCCATGTCAAGCAAAACCAAATTCAATCCTAGCACCTTCTCTCGCCAAACCAGCGGTGCCTCCAAAGCCAACCCTTATGTTGCCAAACCATGAGCCATATTGTTCACTTCATGGCCCACATTAATGATCTGCCATCCACAAAACCTTTTTAGCTAGCAATTGACGCTAATATCATTTGTTATAAGACAAATCCAAACTTAAGCAGATTAGAGGCTAGAAAAATTAATTAGGAGATGGAATTATATGCCATCAAAATTGAGGCATAAATAGGTGAAGATAATAATTAAGAAACTAATAGAAAAATAGAAAGCTAGCTACAGGTTAGGAACCAAGAGAGAAAGAATGAATTCCAAGATAACTATAAACTTACAAGCTAGAATTAATGGCTAATGAAGCAATCGATGGGAAAGGGAATAAAAAGGTGAAGCAAGAGAGAATGAGCAAGAATCAAATTCTTCATCAACTAATTTTCAGCAATGAAATTACAAAGTATAAAATAGGTGGACCTTGACACCTAAAACAATGCCATTTATGGAGGAGCCAATTTTAGCATGTAGCAAAGTGTTATCAACGACCAAAGATTCATCATTAACAACTTTTGCACAATGATTGTGGCGAGAGGATAAGGTGTATATTGTCCTAAGCCCATTTTAAATTATGTTTCATTTTGGTAAATAACACAGATCATCCCTAAACTATCATATATGTTTCATACTCATCCTTAAACTATAAATCGTTGCACCATCATCCTAAAACTGTTAATGTCATTGAAATATTCATCTTCTATAACTAAATTAAATATTTAAACTAAATTTGAATGTTTAAGGAAGGAGGTAACCCTAGATATAAAATTTAAACTATTTGGAAATTGTCTTTCAATAAATTTAAACTGTAAAAAAATTTAACAATAATAAACTGTTTGATTTACCAATTTTTTTCTCTTTATGAATGCAAAATATTCTTTATTTTAGGAGGAAATCAGATGATTTTTGTTAATCTTAATTTTAAATTTATTTTTGAATTGTTTTCTTAAACATTCAATTCAGGTTAAATGTTCAATTTAGTTATAGAGAAAGAATATTGCAACAATGTCAATAGTTCAAGGATAGTGGTGCAACAACTGTTGAGGATGAACATACAACATATGTGATAGTTCTGGGATGATTGGTGTCTTTATCTTTTCATTTTTCATAAACTAGTGTGCAGTAGCTTGTTTTTAGGAGTCAAAATCAACCAGTTTCACCTAAGTCGATTAGATACCTATTATGGTATACGAGAGATTCTAAGATTATAAGTCAGTTACACTAAAATAAATTATTATAGCGCCCAAAAACTGATGCCATAGGGATTCAATTTTATCTCTTCCTAAATTCTTGTTTCCTTTAATGTTTAACCTTTGATAAAATAATTTTATGACTTTTATTTAATTATGTTTAACATTCCTAATTTCAAACTATGAATCTTACTAGACCAATCGGATATGGAGTCTTAGATATCTTTGAAATCTTGAGATTTTACCAAATCTACCTAGAATTTGAAAGAACCATCTTGTTCAAATTCATGAGTCTTATCAGACTAATCAGATTTGAATGAATAATCTACTTTGAGACTTTATCAAATCTACTAAGAACGGATTTGTTGAGTATTTTACAATTACCTTCATTTAATTTTTTTCTAATTTTTAAAAAGATGAGAAAAAAATTATGTTATCTAAACAATTCAAGAATTAGTCTAACCAATAATTTTGTGTGTTCATTAACCTTTAGATGCATTATGGGAACTAAAATTAAACTATTCTAAAATTAAACAAAGAAGAGACAAACCAAATTAATAACCTACGTAGTACCCCTATGCAAATTTAATAACTAAGTTTAATGTAAGGCCAAACAAATGAATAAACAAAGAAAAAAAGAAAAAATAAACAATAAAGACCTTTTGTCAATGACTACTTTGCAAAATAAAAATATGTTAGTAATCTAGATGAATGAAATAAACAAGATCTTGGACTAAACAGGAATTATACCCAAAAATGAAAAAGGCTTGACTTGGTCAGTTGATGGATCAGGTCAAGAGCGCGGGTTAAAGGCCTGTTAAAACTAAACAAAAATTAGTGTCAAAACAAAATTGAGTGTCAACATAGTGCTCTGTTTAAAAACAACATTTATGATTGATGTTTGAGTTTTGAATAATTTATAAATGATTAAAATCAAACTACTAAAGCTAAAAGTTACCCTTAGATAGTTTTTTTTCAAAACTATAATGCTAATTTATAATGTTAATACCAAATAAGGTCTAAATAAGAGCATGTCTTGAACTTCCAACTAGATGTGGCTAATTAGCCGGTTTGGCACAGCCCGGATCAAATCAACCCAGCCCGGTCAAAGTTTGGCTCAATCCAGCATGGCAGAGGCTTGGGATGGAATGAACTAAACATAGGCTTGGGGGACGACGGGGATGAAGCCACAACCAGATCGGCCCAAGCCTAGCATAGGCTCAAAATTGGCATGGATTGGCTCAGACTGAATGGGCCTAGGCTAGGTCAAACATTACCAACGGTAGATTGCTTTTGAAATTTTGAAAAAAATGGTTTAATTGAACAACAATCTCAAATGGCTCTCAAACGACTAGTAATGGGCAGATAACTTTTTACCCCCAAACTCCTATAAATGGCTAGTTTTTTAGTGCATTTGGAGGAAATGAAAATTATAGCTTTTTTATAAATAGAGAATCTCATGTCCACTCTTCCTTACACAAACATCTACAATTTTTCTTCTACATCTATAGTATTCTATCTAACACACTTTTAGCTCTCATCCATTTTTCTTGGTCTTTTGCTAATTTCTCTTAATCTGTACTTATTCTTTCTCATAAATGGCATAAAAATAGCAAGGGTGTGAGGAGCTCCTCATCCTATAGTGGAGTAGGGTTTTTTTTCCAAGGCCGCTTGCTCTACAAAAGCCAAGATATTAGCATCTAAGAAGTTACCAATGATGACGCCAATATCAATATTACGAATATCTATTTAGGCTTTGACAACCAACTTTCCAATGACAATATGGAGGAGGTGGGGATCAACTCAACAACAAATCCAGCCAGAGAAGAAAAGTCACAATTGACATTGCAAAGCAATTATTCAGAGGCAACTCAAGGTAAATTTGGGAATCTAAAAGCTTTAATTTGGACACATTTTGACCAATGTAGGAAAATGAGGTGAGGTTTGTAAAATACGAACATTGTGGTTCCAAGTTCATGCATAAACTCAATTTCAATATGGGAACACTGACCCGCCATATGCGCAATCTCCATGCCAATCTCATCGGCACGTCTAGTAGTTAAACGTTGCTGATGAAAGTAGGAAGCTCTATAAACCGGGTATTTTTTTATATAACCCAAAAACATATAGACAAGATTTAATTAATTTGATGATGATTACCAAGCATAGTTCAAACAAAAAACTTTTATTGTTTCATTCATTTCTTTTTACAATACTTTAAACAATGATTCTTTCCATGCGAGAGTTAGTTAAAAAAGTTGAAACCACCTCTACAAGGTATATTTTCCCATATTCATTACTTATCTCACATTTTGAATTTATGTGTTCAACACAGGCTGCAACTTCTGCAAACCGAAATTACACTAATTCTTAATGTTATTCTTTTTCTAGAAACAAGGGCCAAACTTTCTCGTGAGTTTAAAGCATTTTGTCTTGAAAATAAGGTGAATTTTAGTTTCAAAAGTTGTAAATTAGATTATCTCATGTGGTGGAACTCAACTTTTGAAATATTGAATGACACATAACCTTTTGCAACGACATGTTTTATAAATTTGAAAATCAATGCACAAGCACTTACTAATGAAATGTGAAGAAATGTTTTAAATTAGGTAAGTTGCTAAGATATTTTTATGTTGCAAAACTTTTTTCTCTAGTGTCTACTACACTATTGTGCACCAAGGTTTGATGCATTTTGTAAACATTGTTTATATTTTTCATCAATACAAAGATGATTGCCTTCAGCTACTGGAGGTATATTACCACACATACTTAGAGCAAAGTCAAACTTCTACAGTCTTCATTTCTTCTAATGCTGACGGTCTCTTGAGAAAGTTGTACAAACTCTACTTTGTGCACCATTCTAATAAGAAAAGACCTTTTGAGCCTCAACCAACCCTCTTTCAACATCATCCTGCCTCCCAAATCTTAAAATGGTCTTGACCCACTAATTCGGGGTTAGCTAAATGGGATGATTACCTCCAATCTTCATTCGAGTGCAATGAGAAATAAATTTTGGAATGGTAGAAGAATAGGAGAGAAAGATTTCTCATATTGTCCATCATTGTCCAACAGATTTTAACATTACCAGTCTTAACAGTTGCCTCCGAATCAACTCTTAGTGCAAGAAAAATAGTAATTTTGGAGAAACAGGGATTGAGTCCTTGTCGCTTTACAAAAGTAAGACCCAAAGAATTTTGATGACGAAGCACAAGCATAGATCATAGGTTTCTTCTTTTTACTATTAGTTTATATTTGGTAAGACATGTTCCAGTTGTTGTAAGTGTCATTTGACTTTTTAATTAAAAAAAATTGCATCGGTGGTAGTGTTTACATCATTTGAAAACATCTTCATGCAAATGAATAAATTTTTTATTTAAAAAAAAAACCCAGCCAAGGCCCGCACTAGCTCGACCCATAACCCAATTAGACCTGACCCAAGCCTAGCCTTCTTAAACACGGGTCGTGCCTGCTCTTGAATTCCTTAACCCATGCTTGGCCAAGCTAGGTTAGGCTCACTAGCCATCTCTACTCCTAATATCCTAGAAACTCCTATAATACATTGGTCTAGAAATAGTAATTCTTATAAAAAAATTAATTTTGTTAGAAAATTCAAATTTAAGTGTTACAACGTATATAAAACATAACAAAACTATAAAACCATGCTTTAGTTTCATGAGATCAACATGGAAAATGATAAGAACATCAATACACACACATCAAACACTTTAATGTTGTATGCAATGGTGTTCAAAAGGGCGGGTCGGGACCGGCCCAGCTCGGTACTGGCCCGGGTCAAACCCGGCTCGGTAAGAAGGGTGGGTATGGGCCTTAGGTAGGAAAGGGTTGAACTGGGCTTGGCACCCAAAAGGCTCGGCGCGAGACCGACTCGGGCCTAGCCCAGCCCAGCCGGTCCGGTCCTAACGGTCGACTAGCTCCTCAACAGCTCCAAATTCAAAAAAATGAGAAAATTACACTCCTAGTACCTCTAACAACATGCAATCTTATTTTGACCCCAAAATTACTTCCCCCCCCCCCCCCAACAACTATATTCTAAAGGCTTTTTAGTAAAAAAAAAACCCTATAAATACAGAGGCCATTTCCACTATTTCTTTACACTAATTTCAGTAATCTCTCCCTCTCTATTAATACATTCTCTCATTTTCTTGAAGCTCTCAACCTTAACTTCTTCATTTTTTTTCTTAATCATTCCTTAATCACTTCCAAAGCTTTTCATCTTCTCAATTTATTCTAACACAAATGGCATCAAGAAGAAAGGGAAATGCCTCAAGCTCTTCATCCTATACCGGTTTGAGGTTTTTTTTTTATGGCCTTTCTTGACTGGCGACTCGTGGCTCTCGAATCCAACAAATTAACAAAGACGAACAATTCAATATGAGTCAATACGACTTAGGGCTCAACGATCAACTTTCTGATGATAACATTGAGGAGGTGGAACCAATAGCATCAGAGAATATTGGTGGAAGAGATGGTTTTCAACAGACCTCGACAAGCCATGAACCCAAACTTCCATCACAAGGTAAGACATTGTGGCTCACCATATGGGTTTGGGAGTATTTTGGCCAAGTTTTCGAGAAGAAGGCTCATGGCAATGATGCGAGGTTCGCAAATTGCAAACATTGCAAGATAAAGCTTGTGCACAAGAAGAACTCTAGCATGAGAACACTCAAATGGCTCATGGAACATAAGCACCCGAATCTATGTCTAGATGCAGTTGTTAGTACCGACGATCAGACACAGCTTGAGAGTTTTGCCTGCGAATCAGGTATTTTTAGATTTAATGAACAAAATTGTAGAAAAGGCATGGTAGAGTGGATGATGTTAACTGAAAAACCATTTAGACGAACAGAAGATAGGCACATGGAAAATTGGATTAAATCACAATTAAACCCTGCTTTTAAAAGAACATTTAGGATTACTGCTAGGAGGAAGGTATTTAAAATTAATGAAGCCAGTAAATCAAACCTACAAACATACTTCTGTGCTTTTGATCATTCTATCTAATTCACTAGTGACATGTGGACTTCACCACTAGGACAAGATTATTATTGTATCACTGCACATTGGATTGATAATAGTTGGGTCGTTCAAAAGTGTATCATTGCATTTAAGTGGATGAAGGTCGATCATACTGGTTGGAACATATTCCAAGCTATTTCAGAAACTTTTAAAGATTTTTTTTTGTCATGGCAAGGTTTTTAGCATAACATTTAATAATGCATCCAACAATGATGTCGCGGTTGAGACATTGAAAGAATCACTAGAACTTGTCTAGGATGCCGCATTTTTTAATATTAGATGTGTATGTCATATTTTAAACTTAGCTGTCCAAAAAGATCTTCAAGTTTTGAGTACTGAAATTACTCCAATCCGGTGGGTAATCCATTATTTCAAGTCAAGGAACGAAGTTTTCAAAGAGTTTAACTTATATTGTCTGGAAAATGACATCAATTTTAGCTGAAAATATTTTAAACTTGATTGTCCTACTTGATGGAACTTGACTTACGAGATGTTGACGGATGCATGCCATTTGTTGTACACATGACATATTTTATAAATGTCAAAGGAAAAAAAATGATTTTGAAACAATAGATGTGGGATAAACTGTCAAAAGTGGCTGTTGTGCTACGATATTTTTATGATACCACTGTTTTTTGCTCCGGTGTATACTATCCCACATTGCACAAAGTTTTAATGCATTTGGTTAATATTGCATGGGTTTTTAATCCATACAAGGATGACAAATTTTTAAAAGACATGATTAAGGCCATGAAAGACAAATGGATTTGATAGTTCAGTGATATATCCCCGATCTATTTACCTGCATTTGCACTAGACTAGACCTTCAGAATCATGAGGACACAGCAGCTACTTGAGGGTTATTATAGTTCCTTAAAAATGGCACATATTTTTATTCATGCTATAACTGCCACTATTGAAGAACACTTGCAGGAGTTATTTAAGATTTATGCCGACCGGCATAAGGATAAGGTTGCAAACACGACTTCCTCTACCATCGAGTGTTCATCATCGTCGGGCTCATCATTATTCAATCCGGTGGAACAACTCCTCAAACGGCCTCGTGCTGCAACATCCGGTCTTAATGAAGTGGACGCTTACCTCAACTTGGTTTGGGAGAATAGTGAGACCGACATTCTAGAATGGTGGAAAGCAAGAAGCAACAAATTTCCAATACTATCCATAATTACCAAAGCAGTTCTAGTTATTCCTGTCTCAACCATTGTATCTGAGTTGGCTTTTAACGCCGGAAAATGTGTAATTTAAGATAAATGTGCAAGGTTATCACCAGATGCAGTTGAAGTTTGTATATGCAACCGTGATTGGGGTCTTGCAGCTTTAAGATTACAAGACAACAAGAGTTTGACAATGAAGACCTCGATGAAGTAGATGCTTAAATCCACAACTTGCTCATTATCTTCCTACTTTGTATTTGATTTGATTTTGTTATTTAGCACAGATCCTAGCTTTTATTTTACATTTACTTTTTTGGAACGTTTTGCTATTGACTCATGTAAAGCCCGTTCCATGTTATGTAAGTTTCGTTTGGCTTTAAAATTAATAAAATTTTATACCGGTGTTGGTGTTTTACTCTTAAAACAAGTAGTTTTCAAAAAATTTGTTTTAGAATCAAATTTTAAAAATATAAAAATAATAAAAATAAAAATGGTGGGCCTAGGCCCGACATAGGCTCAGCTTGCCCTAGGACCGTGTAAGGCTCGACACAGACCTAGCACGCCTCAACCCGGGTCATTCCCGAGCCCTCCAAACCCAGGCTAGGGCCCGGCTAGGCCAGACCAGTCCCAAGCAGGGTCGGCCCACTGAACACTATTAGTTGTATGTGTGTGTGATCCTTCATTTTTTTCTAGTCTAAAGCATTTTACTCCCTCCTCATATAAAGGATGAAAACATTTCTCTGGGCGCAAAGATTAAAGTGTATGTAATTTATGATTTTTTTTCAATTTCACCCATGAAATTAAAATTAGAATTTTTTTTAAATTGTGTAATAAGAGCTTAAATGATGATTTAAAAAATAAAAAATTTATTGTTGGATTTTATGTAGTGAGAGTTTGAATGAATATTAAAAAAATTCTTTATTGGGTTTTGTATAGCAAGAGTTTAAATAATGGCAACAAGATAAATTGGATGTTAAAAACTTTATAAAAAGAAAAATTTTAAATCTTTTTGGGAAAATTTAAAAAGTGTCTTTTGTTCTTTTTTGGACAAATGAAGTAATAATTATAGTTCTATTTTTCAATATTAGGTCTATATAATCTCAGTCGTTTTAGAAGAGTGGGAAGAGGACAGCAAGGGGAATTGTGACTTTTTCGTTCCTCATATAATGTCATTCAATGCTGATTCGGAAGCATTTTCTTTTCTTCATACTATAAATTATCCTTATCCTACCAATGACAAGTCATTGAATATTTGATCAAAGTTAATTCAAGAATGAGAATGAAAGATTGAAGTATCAAGAACCTGATTATCTGCGAACCAAAAAGATCGACATCCAAAAAATACTAAATCCGAACGAATAAGATGTTGGAATTCCAAAATTTGATACGAACAAGAACGGTAATTAAGCAAGTTTTGTTATTGTTTTGATTTTTGAAACATATCCTATTCAAACAAGTAAGGTAGAAAATGCTAAGATTTGAATCCGACCTCAAAAACATTTTTATTGGGTACCGAATTATATGACCAAGTCACAGAATTGAAAAATGCAAAAAAGCATCTTTATATACATCTAGAAATAGTAATTCCTATGAAAATCATATTAGAAAATGCAAATAAATTAGTGTGTTGTAACGCATTAAATACAACGTGCTTTGCATTCCACACGAAAATGAAAAACAATTTAATATTTTTAGTTATCTTTTCATATTGGGCACGTAAAAAACTCCTTAATCATATAAAGGAAGATTAATGTGGTAAATTGTTACTGTTTTAAACCTCGTACTAATTCCTAGAAGTGAATATGGGTTGGGTTGGTTTGATTTTCTAATGGAACTGAACTAACTTGAAATAATGTTGGTTTAAAAAAAAAAATCTAACCGAATCTGAGAACCAAGAATAAAAAATAACTAGAACCATGATTTGGTTTTTTTTTGTTCTGGTTATCAGGTTTTTTATTTCCTATCATAAATATATAACAATTAACAACATTGTAGTTCAAGAAAATTGCATCTACAACCAGTTTAAGAAGAGATCTTTTGCCTGGTTTGAGATACAACTTGTTCTTATCACTTAGTTTTGAGGTAGGACGTGTTATCCTCACTGTGCCAACCAATTTCATTCCTTTAATCTAACTGGATCATGAAACATGTCTCAATTATGACATTTGGGGGCACTCGAAGGGGGGAACTAATATCCAATGCAATGTTTTAACTTAATTTAAAACTAATGAAGGCAAAACTTAACGCATTAAGTTATAGAATCATACCAATAAACCAAAAATCTTTCAATTAGATATAAAAAGAGGTACCTAAGTTCAACATATTGATAATAATTGATAATAGAGCATCTTTTTTTTTTTTTTTTTCCTTTCTCAAGAACACACAAACTAACTTAGAGAACATTAGTCAATGAAATTAAATAATACCACGAAGCACCCTCACAATTTTTCATTTCAATACATAAATATATAGACAATTTAGTAATATCATAATCTTTATTATGTATTTATACATATACCTCATGTTAATTCTATATGGAACGGAACTAACCAAAAAATCAATGGTTCTCCCAAATGTGGAATAAACCCTTGAACCATGATCAATTTTTACCTAGTCCTACCTAACCCAATAAAGTGGTTGGGATTGGGTTTCGAGTTTACCTAGCTCATGCTCACCCGTAACTGTACCAATTAGTATTATCTCGTACTTGATGAAAAATGGTACAAGTCACATATTGTCCTCTACACCAAACTATCTTGGCTAGTACTGGATACTTTGGCATTCTTAAACTGTACCACACCATCTTGAACCTAAGGAAAATGTACTTTTAAAAATTTTAAATGAGATCTTCCTATGAAGGAAAACCTTGCTTAGGATGTAAATAAGCTAGGGTTTTAGTGTGGGGACTTGGGGAAGAAGATTGAAAGAGTTTTGTGTGAAATAGGGAAGTGGTCTAGTGAAAAGTCACAATAGACCTTATAGAGTTGAGCGATACGATCATGAACACGGGCATATTTAAGACCATGTTCATTAATACTTCTCAAACATGATTTGCTACCTAGCTGTGAAATAGACCGTATTCAATATTAAAACCCAAAATTTTTAAAACTTAGAGTTGAAACTGATGGGTTTCGGGAGCCAAACAGTGCAGCGGAATTTAACCGAAACCCTCCAGGATCCAAGTGAAACGGGGTAAACTGGGTGTTCGAAAATTTTCATACCTAATTTTTGGTTGAGATCTCTCACTCAACTGTAGAGTCGAATCACAAAACCTGAACAGTTGACGTGTTTAGGCTCTCTATGGTATCCACACGAGCCTCTCGAGATCACCATGCTTCCACCACGTCCCGGCAGATGCGTTTCTCTTGCGCTCGCAGTGCTAGCTTGCGTCCTCCAAGGAATTGCAAGAGAAGAGTGCGGCTGTCCTTTTGGGAGGCTAAGGCTAGGAGACCTGCGAATTTCTCACTAAAAGTTGTATTTATACTGAGACTCAACTTCCAGGCCTAATAGGTTTCAAAGCCCTAATCCAATTAGGCTTTAATTTCGGGCTTAATAATGGCTCAACTATTGTGCCCATTATTAATATGAAATTATTGTGAAACCAAAACCCAAATTATTAGCCCATGCACTCTAATGATCCAAATAGCTCTATGTGTGCGACCCAATAGGCTCTTACCACGTTGGCAATGATCATTAATCACATTTATGATCATAAGCAATGAGCGGTGTCTAGCAACACATCATTGCTACCCAAGTGACAAGATTGTCGATGATTCGACTAAACCTTTATAATCATCACCGATATATGTCATTGTCCCTTTGTCCAAGATATCAAGACTAAGCACGAGACATGGAATGTGTCACTCTTGTATAGCCCAATCTTTGGTTTCTTGATTATCGAGTAGACCAACTTAAACTGATGACATTGATATCGTATATCAACTCATCTGAGCATGGCCATGCATTTTTCTAAGTCTTACTCTATCAAGGGGCTCGAAGATATCACCCCCGTTACATAGGAGGGACAAATTCCATCTTGATCATACAAATCCCTCCGCATGATATGTGACATACCCAATGACCTCCTTCAAGTTCACTCAGTTACGAGCAACAAAGGAAAGTGTCAAAGTATGTGACTCATATATAGGGAACCTTGATGATCTTAGGTCGAAGGACTACATATACCATGATCACTATGAGAATCACTTATGACACTCATAAAATGATCCATGTAGTGTTCTCATGGTGGGTCGGTCTAGTACACAAGTTCTCCAACTTGTACCCATATGTAGACTACATATCTCATATTATTCTCCACATATGCTAGTCGTTATGTATTATTGCAACCCGCTCCACAATAATACTAGACTAGGGATATTTAAGAATATCATTATTCTAGGGTTACAATTATGTTTGTTAAGTTACGCAGAAACAAAACAACAAACATAATTGCTGGATTAATGCCTTAATAAAATATCATGACTCAATGTGCAAAAAATACAATCATCTCATAATTAGCTTTTTGGGCACAACACTAACAGAAATATGTGTAATAACTTGGGTCATGGCACTAACCATTCTGTGTGAACATGCTTACAAACACCACCATGAGACAGACCATATTTGGCATCTGGAACTCTAGAAAATTTAAAAACAAAGGAGTAACATGGGTTAAACCATGGGCATGAAAGAGACTATTTTAGTAAAACACATTTTAAAACATGGTCGTTCGAAGAACAATGTTTACAAACTGGAGCTTAAAACTTTTGAAAGCAAAAAGGTAACATGTTTTTTTTTTAATCACGGGCATGATCAAAACTATGCTTACTAAACACACTTTACATGGGTATGTCTCCAAATATGTTTGTTCTCTGAAATTTTTAACTTTCGGCGAACATGGTTGTAAACATAGGCATGAATAAGACTGTGTTTAGCTTGTTGGAACCAAAATTTAAAAAATTATAAGAAAAATATTTTTTCAATGCAATCATGTCTGTGTTTAAGATTGTATTAGCTAACACAGCCCTAAACATAGACATGTTATAGGGCGTGCTCAGGGTCTGTAACTTAAAAATTCTTGACACTTACCTAAACTTGACAGCTGCATTCTCTCCCATCTTTTTATGAAAATTTCCTTCCCAAATGACCTTATTTTCCTGCTTGAAAGCTCATAACATGGATTTAGGGGAAAATAAAAAACAATTAACTACTAATAAGAAGTTCAAAGCTGAAAGTAAAAATGAAAATAGGCAAAAAAGATATAGAAAATTTTAATGACTGGGTTGCTTCTCAAGAAGCACTTGGTTTAACATCATCAGCTAAACATCCTGCTTGATGACTCAAGTGGGCTCCTCCTTCTTCTTTGAAACCTTGACATTTGCATGACCGTCCACCTTCTAGTGGAAGGTTGGATTACAAGCTCCTCTTGAATTTAGCTCGGTATTGCCCGGGAAAGTACCTTGCAGCCTCTTAAAGAGCATCTTGGTTAGTTGGCCTAATTGAGTATCAAAATTCTGTATGCTTGCTCTTATATTCGTTAATTCTAATTTAGTTGCATCAATCCAAGCATCAAAATGTTGCATGCACTTTGATAATAATTCTTCTACAGTCACCCTTCTTTCTTATGGTAGTCTAGGCTGAAAACCAGGTAGTTGTTGCCTCTGATTACTCCAAGAAAAATTAGGACGGTTCTTCCATCCCAGATTGTAGGTATTGCTATATGGATTATTTTATGGCCTTCGTGGATTTCTAACAAAATCCACTTGCTCAATCTTACTCATCCGATTATGCATCTGACCATCATGACTTGAATTACCTTCTCCACAAAGTTCGCATTGCATCACTGCAGTTTGTTTCTGAGTTGCCAAAAAATATCTCATTCATTAAAGCTTTAACTTGATTAGCCAACACCAAATAAGCATCAAAATTTTAAACTGTAGCTGCTTTACTTGGTTTAATTCTAGATAATGATTATTGTTCATAATTATTCATTGTTATCTCTTCAATCAAATCCTATGCTATTTCAGGTGTTTTACTGTTCAAAGTACCACCAGTTGCCGTATCGATCATCTCATTGGAAGTATGGTTCAGACCATTGTAGAACATTTGTAATGGCATCCAGGCAGGTAATCCATGATGTGGACATCTCTTCAACAAATCCTTAAATCTTTTTCAAGCTTCATACAACATCTCATAATCCATCAGACTAAAAGTAGAAATATGATTACTAAATGTTGTAGTCTTGGCCAGAGCAAAATACTTTAACAAAAATTTCTCAAGAATAGCATTCCAAATGGCGATAAAACCATCTTGAAAGTGAAGTCAACCATTGTTTTGCTCTTCCTTTCAATGAAAATGGAAATAGCCTCAACCGAATGTTATTTTCAATAGCTCCATTAATTTTAAATGTATCACAAATTTCCAGGAAACTAGCAATATAAGCATTAGGATCCTTATTTCCTAAATCATCAAACTAAACACAATTCTACACCATCTGAATAATATCTAGCTTGATTTCGAAATTATTAGCATTGACAGGAGGTTTAACAATACTAGATTATATCCTTTTAAGAGGTTTTACATAGTCAAACATAGTCCTTGCTTGATTACAATCTTCCATGATTAATTGCTATCAGTTTTCTACCTGTTGCTCTACTTTAGAAGGTAGTGGTTGTAACTCATTGTTCTTTGAAAATCGAAGATCCTAAAAGTTCTTTCAATATCTAAATCAACATTCACCACTTGACCAGGATGATAACGAGTCATGCACTAATTCTCCCACAAGAAAAGAACAAGAAATTAGCAAGCTAAAAATAAAATAGAGATTTAAAAAATAAAATACTACAAGAAAAATGGAAGGCTAAATTAATAAAGATTAATCTTTTAGGTAGTAATCTCAACAAATGTTCTTCGACAATGACGCTAAAAACTTGACATGTTCACAATTCGCAAAGTCTTGCCACTACACTAATTTAATTCTCAATGTGGATGTGTCAAATCTTTTTATACTCATAAATATGTGAACTCACAGAGAAACACACTAACATGTTCATTTCGTTCACACAAATTCTTCCCACTACAATAATGAATAATGTGGATGTGTCAAATCTCTTTATATGTATAAATATGTGAACTCACAAGTAAGTGCACTTATCATCAAAGTATAGTATTGGCAAGTATCAACATTAGTTTTCCCAAAGAATGAAGTTGTCTACTGTACTTAACATTTCTTTATTATCTAACCACAATTAAGGAGTTTTAGTTAACCAACTAACTACTAATAGACCTAATTAACTAATGCAGTAAAACAATTAACTAACTAACTATTGATAGTGGAAAACAATTAGACAATCAACAATAGGATATGTTATACTTGGAATCGAATCCCCTTAGAAATATATTGTGTTACTCTTACTTTGGTTTAATAGGCATATGATTAATTTAGACCATTGAGTACATACTAGATACTACCTGCATATGTTCATTATCCCACATTGAATTAATAGGCTAGCTACTGTTAATCAACACAACAAAGCAAATCGGATAGATCATAAGAAAACTATAATCATATTAAACCAAAAGTAATAGCAATCACAATATCATCCTGAGTATGAACAGACAATTTAGTTCATAATACAGAAAAATAAACACAACAGGAACAAAGAAAAACTAGGAAAAGAAGTTTCTATATCTGAATCACTTCTCCTCCAAGAAATCATTGATTTGATGCGTATTAATCAGTGTTAATCATCTGAACCACCTCCAACAACCTTCTCCTTTGAAATCTCAACTCTTTTTCTATATATTTTTTACCTCTTCCTCATCCCTCTTCTATTTTGTGCCGAATTAACTTAAATAAACCTTAACAGCAGGCAAACATGGTTTTGTGATATGGCCATGTTCAAGACTATGTTCGACCTCAAGAACTTTAAAATCAAGTACTTTAAGACACGATTGATAACATGGCCATGACCAAGAACACAAGTGTGCTTATGGGGGAACACAAGCATGTTTTGACTAACATAGGTGTGATCCAAACTATGCTTGATCCAATTTTTTTTTCCAAAACTTGCAATTTAGCTCAAATACTTGCACAAAACTCTTCCTAACCCAAATAGAGCTGAAATATGACCTTAAATTAAAATATAAACTAATTAAGGCCAAAAATATACTAAAAACACATTAAATACAAGAAATTATCAAGGAAAGACATATAGAAAACATGTATAAATATGAAAATATGATATTTTCCCCCACATTTGAACTTTTGCTTGACCTCAAGCAAAACTCACAAGAAAAATTTGAAAAAGGAAAAATAAAATTATACTCTTGAATAGAAGAAGGATTAGAGAGGATTGAGACTAAGTGTCTTGAGATATTAACAAGACTATCAAGCATGCAACACCTTCAATCCAATACTTCTCAAAACAACACAATTTACTTAAAAGAATTCATTCTCAAGCTAGCAACCTATATCTCTCAAAGTTTAAGGAAAACATCAAATTTTCATGCAAAGTAAAAAAAACAAGCCATACTAAGCCAAAGCTTACCATGCACAACCATTCTGACCACAAAATCATGGATATGAACAAATAATTGAACTTTTCACATTCATTTCTTTTTTCAACCATTTCTCTTTAAGTGTTGACAAATTTTGTAGCAAGTATACGCTTTAGAAGCATTGTTTATATCCAAGCTATTTTTTGACACAATTGAAGATGATCTTTGATCATACTCATACCTCTAGCATTTTTTTGAGCTATGATCAACTCTTACCTTAAGAGAAGATCCCAACCTAGTTCAACACTAAAAATAGCGAAGTAACGACTTATGCATGCCAAATTTTTTTCATTATTCAACAATCAACCAAATATTCATCAACCAATTCTTACCACAAATCCAACATAGAAACTCATAACTTACCATGCCTTGAATAGTGTGATAAACACAAAAACTTGATGTAAATAAAGCTTCTAAAGGCCATGTTCCACTAGTTTGCTAGTGAATTGCAAAAAAATTTCAAAACAATTTAGTATTATGTGTAAGGATTCAAGGATTACTTGCTTGATCTTTAAGTTAAGAACTCAAGACATTAAATTGATAATCACTTTCTATCAATAAGAAAATGCTTAATAGTATGATTGAAAAACAATTAAGCTAAAAAAAGTTAAAAATTTTCAAAAATCATGAAAATTTTAAAGATTAATCAGAAACTATTAAAACTTAGGGCCTAAGTTACCCACTCCTCTAGACTTAAATTGTACATTACCTTCAACGTACAAACATGAAAGGATAGAGTAAAAAGAGAAAGGTAATAAAAACTAATACTGCCCTAAAGATCCATAAGAAGTTTCATTAAGCTTTAGTTCAATAGGAAGGCTGCCAAGAAAACAGAAAAGACGATCAATACCAAAAATAATAACAATAGATCTAGCAAATAGAGTAACTAAATGAAAACATAAAGAAACTAAAATAGGAGCAATTGATGCTCTAATAACAATGTCCAACAAAACTAAAAGAAAATAAAGCAGATAAAATAATAACAAATGTCTCTCAAGATGCTAATATGGTGAAAAAAGTATTGTCTCTAAATTATAGCGAGATCAATAATATGAGCTGCAAGAGTGGTTTTCTCCTTATCATACTCATCCTTGTTTAGGCATGGCAGGATAACAATGTATGGGCAAGTTATATATTATGCTATCAGTATCTCTGTGATTAGCTAGGTGAACACAATGTAGAAAGTTGGAGTGCGAACAGTTCACCTAATCATCTGCATAATAACCTAGCCTCTGTTGACCAATTTATTAGAGAGGATGGCATGTAGCAAAAACACCTTATCCTCTGTAATTGAATCAGCAAGAGGCTGAAAATACAAATGCTCATTCAAGAAAACTAGCCATGGGCTCACAGTAAGGAACAGCCAAGATGGAAGAAAATGGCTGCATTTTGGAGTTGTGGTCTAAGCCATAGGCTAGCCACTAAGGGTCTAACCAATCTCAGCTAATGTAGGCTAAGGAAAGTAGCCCTAAGTGTAAGTTATCCCAAGGTGGTGATGAATGTCAACAACATAGGCATGAAACTCTATGTTCTACATAGGCACCCGCATCGAAGCCTGGTGAATAAGCCCATATATGCACCATTTCCATAAACTCTCGAACTAGTGTCTTTGAAGCAAAGGTGGGTGGCTTACAAAGACGTGCCCAGCCTTTATGCGCTATAATATCATGTATGTCCAATGGATGTGCTATAAAATAGTCAAAGTGTGGCTAGAAGATGACCACCTTCTCCCTCGATGCCTCATGCAATAAGTAGGCCTGAAGAGACACAAAGCAAGTAGGAATCTCCTGTGAAAGATTGTCCAGCTCCTTGAATGGAATCACCATGGCTTGAAAATTGCTAAAATCAATTAGACAAGGTACATAAAATCATCGAAAACATCTGTCAAATACCTTGTGATCTAAGAAACTTAGAGTGTAAGTAAATGTGGCTAGGCTAAAGAAATTTACTTAAATTAATGAAACAAAGTTGATCAATGCAAATAAGCAATCCCTAACTATAATACGATCTAATTCTCAGCTGAATTATCTTCATTTAATTCAAATATCATGCAAGGAGAGAACAATCACAACTCACAGCCAAATTTTTCATGATCTAGATGCACTTTTATCAAGTCTATGGGGCAAAAAAGTATATAAGAGAGTAAAGATGAAAAGAAACTTGAATTAAAAGAAAAAAAAAACAAAAATATGCTTAGAAGAGATGAAAATCAGGAAAAACAAGCATTTTGAAATGTCTTGGGTCACAAGGAAACTAAAAAATGCCTTGTGATAGCAAATCAAAAACAGGTAGCAACACAGGCATGTATGGAATCATGTCACTTAAGTTTTAGGTGGTACATGGGGCCACATACGGGCATGTTTAAAATTGTGTAGGCCTTTCAGAGAGAAATCTAGTGTGATTAAAATATGAAACACTGGCAACTTCCCAGGCATGTCTATGACTGTATAAAGCTATCGCACCCTGTTTCGCAACCATGTCCAAAAGTGTGTTAAGCTCGTGGAAGTTACATCATCAATCTTCAAAGGCACAACATGGGTAGAGACATAAGCGCATCTATGACTGTGTTGTGCGAACATGGGTTTAGACATGGTCGTATGAGCAACTATGTAAGCTTTTTGGAACCTTAAACTCTAGTTAACACATGAGTAGAAACATAGGCGTGCTAATGGCTGTGTATAGGTGACACACTCATGAACATGGGCATGTCAATAGTCATGTTTGGCTATTGAATCTCAAAATTAAAAGTAATTTCATACCTGGCGACATGGTTATAAATAAAGCCATGAAGATGACCATGTTAGATGACATGTTGTGGGAAACGGGCATGTTGATGACCGTGTCTACACCTTTTTCTCTTTTCATTTCCTTTTCCATGACTATTTGTTCTTGCACTATTCCAGGTTGATGTTCAAAAACAAAAACAAGCCAACCAAGCCAACCAAGCCAACCAAATCAAAGAAAATAGATAAAAACTAACTATGAAATGTTAGGTTACCCGTAAAAAAGTGCTTAGTTTAACGTCGTCAGCTTGACATAAAAAGTATTCCACTCGATGTTAGATGATGGGTGTTGGATAGTGATATTTTCCTGATGAACTCAAGGAATTTCACCTCCAAGATGCAGTTTTAGTCAATGGTTGTTCACTTTGAACACCCATTTTTTAGGATGCTTAACCTTTACAATACCAAAATGAAAAAAATTTGTTACTATAAATGGTCTTGATCATTGTGATTCAAGTTTATCTGGAAAGAGTTATAATCATACATTGCAAATCAGAACCCGATCTGCCGAGTTGAACTCCTTCGCTTGTTTGATTTGAATGTCATGTCATTTTTTCACTTTTTTTTATAGATCCTAGAGGTCTTTTATGCTAAATTTCACCATTCATCAAGCATGTTTAGCTATAATAAATGTTTTTCACCTGCACACTCAGGGTCAAGGTTAATATTCTTTATAACCTAGTTTTCTTTATGTTCTAACTCCACCGGAAGGTGGCATGCTGTGCCATAAACTAGGCAATATAGTGTGGTTCCAATAGGTGTTTTATATGCTATTTTATAAGCCCATAGTATGTCATCTAACTAAAGTGACCAATCCTTCCTAGACATAGAGACCATCTTCTTTAGTATACATTTAGTCTCTCTATTAGATGACTTGGCCTTATCGCTAGCTTGTGAATGATAAATAGTAGTCATTCGATGAGTGACTCTAAACCTTTGCATAACCTTCTCAAATTAGGAATTATAGAAATGGATACCTCTACCACTAATTATGGCTCTTGGAGTTTTGAATCGAGTGAACAACTTTCTTAGAAACTTGACCATGGCTATTGCGTTGTTTGTAGGTAAAGCTTGTGCTTCAACCTATTTAGAGACATAATCTACTGTTAAGAGAATATACTTATTCCTAAAAGATGATGGAAAAGAAACCATAAAATCAATCCCCTAACATCAAATATTTTAGATACCTAGATTCTGTGTTGCTACATCTCATCACGGTGAGAAATATTATTTGACCTCTGACAATTATCACATGATGCTACATGTTGTCTCGCATCCTTGAATAGGGTAAGCCAATAGAAACCAAATTCCAACACCTTCCGTGCTGTAGTGTTGCCCTAGAAATGGCCACTAGCTAGACCCTTATGGCAGTGCTCAAGAAGTTTTTTGATATCTAGGTAGGCTACACACCACGTATAATTTGATTTGCATAAATTTTAAACAAAAATGATTCATCCCAGAAATAATATTTCAACTATGAAAAAAATTTCTTTTTCTACTGATATGTCATGCCCTTGGGTAGCTTCCTACATACCAATAATTAGCAAAGCCATCAAACCACAATTCATCCATAAATTTTGAATTAAGCATATAAAAGTGCTCATCTGGAAATGAATCATTACTATCATTCTCTTTGATTAACTTTCTTTCTAGATTTTCTAGCCTAGAAAGATGATCTGCGGCTAGATTCTCCATGCCATTCTTATCCAGGATTTCTAGATCAAAGTCTTAAAGTAAAAGGACCCATCAAATTAACCTCGACTTCACATCATTCTTATTTAATAGGTACTTCATAAAATCACTTTAGATAAGAGCAAATAAGACAGAAACCTATCGATGACAAGGACTATGACCAATAATTCCTTCTCAGTAGTGGTATAATTCTCTTATGTACTCGTTAATGTCTTGCTAGCATAGTATATAGGTTGAAAATTTTTATCCCTATGCTGACCCAAAAGTGCACCAATTGTCCAATCACTAGCATTGCATATTAATTTAAAAGGAAGAGAGCAATTAGAAGATACCATTATAGGGGCTTTAGTTAAATGATCCTTGAGAATATTAAAAGCATAAAAAAAACTCATAATTAAAAACAAAAATTGTGTCCTTTTCTAATAACTAAGTGAGTGATTTTGTTATATTTGAAAAACACTTGATAAACTACTTGTAAAACTCCACATGGTTGAGAAAACTCCTAATTGTTTTAACTGATAGTGGTGGTAATTTAGAAATGGTTTCAATTTTTGCTTTATCCACCTATGCACCTTTACTAGATATCTTATGGTGAAGTACTATACCTTTTTGAACTGTGGAATGACATTAGTCCCATTTGGGCATTGAATTAGTTTCTTCTCAGCTTTTTAAGACTCTATTTAGATTATAGAGACATTTATCAAAAGAATCACCATGAAAAAAAATCATTCATGAATACCTCCATGTTGTCTTCCATAAAATTGTCAAAGATTGCAAGGATGCATCTCTAAAAAATAGTAGAGGCATTACATAAATCGAAAGGCATTCTACGATAAGCAAACAAACCATAAGGATAAGTGAAGGTCATCTTCTCTTGATCTTCAAGAGCTATCAGAATCTAGAAATAATTTGACATACCATCCAAGAAATATTAGTAAGCATGACCAGCTAAATGTTCTAACATTAAATCAATGAAGAGGAGTGAAAAGTGGTCCTTTTTAGTAGCATCATTAAGCTTTTTGTAATCGATGCACACTTTTCACCTGGTTATTGTTCATGTTGGAATAAGCTCATTCTTCTCGTTCAAAACAACGGTCATTCCTCCCTTTTTCTGCACAACTTGAACTAGGCTCACCCAAACACCGTCTGAAATAGGTTAGATTATTCTGGCATCCAACAATTTTACCACTTTCACTTTCACCTCCTTTTTATTATTTGAGTTTAGTCTTCGTTGTGGTTACACTACTAGTTTATGATTCTCCTCCATCAAGATTTTATGTGTGCAATAGAATGGGTTTATCCCCTTTATATCGGTGATAGACCAAGCTATGGCTCCCTTTCATTTTTTAAGCACTGAGGCACTGCTAATAGCTTCCACTTTTATTCTTCACTCAGCTGGGCAGAGATAATGACCATAATTTAGAATCAAGTACCAAGAAAGTATATTCTAAGTGATTGGGTAACTTTTTTAGCTCTAATTCTGGTGCTTCCTTTATAGTGGTTTTTCTCTTTGTCGCACCTTGGGTGACTTTTTTGTCATTTTCTTCACTTTCTGAGTTTCCGCTAAGCTTCCAGTTGAACTACCAACTCTTCTTTCTCAAGGCTATTTATTTCAAATTCTTCCCCTTTGGCTAGACACACTTCCAGTTGGTCCTTTGAAACACATTCCTAAAAGCAATGAACAACTTCAATGTCAAATGAGTCTAACAAATAACAAATTTCATCTTTATCTAGATTATGTTTCATAGTATTTGAAATATGAAAGGTAGCTTCCTCCATTCCTATTTGAAACTTGTTTACCATTCTAAACACCAATTAATGCACTAGCAGTTACAGAAAAGGTTGTCCTAAAATCAAAGGAACTTTTGAGTCCATGTCCATATCTAAAATCAAAAAATTAGTAGGAATAATAAATTTGTCAACTTTTACTTGAACATCCTCTATTATTCCCCTCGGATATTTAATCAACCTATTAGCTAACTGAATGCTCATCCTAGTAGGTTTGGGCTCTCCTAGCTCCAGTTTTTTAAATAAGAAGTATAACATCAAATTTATGCTAGTGCCTAAATCTGCTAATGCTTAACCAATCGTCAAATGATCTATAATTCAAGGAATGGCAAAACTTCCTAGATCACCAATTTTCCTCAATAAGTCATTCTGAATAATGGTCAAACAGTCTTTGTTCAAAATTACTGAAGACAATTCCTCCAACTTCTTTTTCTTAACTAGGATGTCTTTCAAGAATTTTGTGCAACAAGGCATATACTCCAAAGCTTCTGAAAATGGGATATTAATATGCAGTTGTTTAAACATATCAAGAAATTTAGCAAATTGTTCATTATCCTTATCCTTAGATAAATGAGAAAAATACAGCAAAAGAGGATGATACTCCTTGACTTCCTTCTTCTTTAGTTCTTCTGGCTATACTTCTTCTTTAGGAGGTGTTATAACTTTTTGTTGGGTTATTTGATTTTGGTTCTCAATAACTAATGGCTTCTTTTTTGTAGTGCCCTTTTGCAAGATTCAATTCCCTTCCACTTCTCAGCGTAATGACCTTTAATTACTCCTTCATTGGTGATGTAATTACCTTGTTGATTTCAATTACTGTATGTGACATCTGGCCCACCTGTTGCTGGAATGCTAACTACTGCTTTCCCATCATAACATTGAGACTTCAGCATTGAGCTTCGATACTACCCATAAACTCAATGACTCATCTTCAAAATTTAAGCTTCTGGTAAAAGATTGTGGGCATTGAACATTTATAATCCTTCCCCAGTCTACCCAAATATTAGATGAATAATCTTCCCATACTGGTTCACCTGACTTAGAACAAACATTACTTTGTGGTCTTGAAAATTTTCTGATAAAATCCACATATTCATATCTGTTCTTCCTCTTGTACATCTGACAATCCCAATTTGAATGATCTCATCCACAATGATCATATTGCATTGCCATAACTTGATTTTGACTAGCAGCAAAATTTCGAACCTCCTTCGTCAAGGCTTCAACTTGATTCGATAAGACTGAATAGGCATTAAAATTGTGCATTGCATCCACTTTACTCGATTTCATTCCTGATGATGATTGCCATTGATAATTGTTCATAGTCATCTACTTAATCAAATCCTGCTATTTTAGGCCTTTTGTTGTTCAAAGTACCATTAGTTATTGCATTGATCGTATGTTTGGAAGCATAAATTAGACCATTGTAACATGTTTGCACTTATATCCACATAGGCAATCATGATGTGGATAGCTTCTTAACAAATCCTTGAACCTTTTCCAAGCTTCATATAATGTTTCAGAATCCATCTAACTGCAAGCAGAAATATCATTATGGAACCTTGAAGTTTTAGCTAGAGAAAAATGCTTCAACAGAAACTTCTTAGCAAGAGCATTCCAAGTGGTAATAAAACCTCTTGGAAGTGAATTCAACCATTGCTTTGCTCTTTCCCTTGGTGAGAATGAAAACAACCATAATCGGATGCTATTTTCACTAGCTCCAGTAATTCTAAAAGTAACATATTTTCAGGAAACTAGTAATGTAAGCATTAGGATACTCATATACCAAACCATCAAATTGAACAAAATTATGCACTATCTAAATAATATTCGACCTGATCTTGAAATTGTTGACATTGACAGGTGGTCTAACAATCTCAATTCTGTCCTTTCAAGAGAGGGTTTCACATATTCCTACATCATCCTTACTTGATTATGACCTTCTATGACTGAATGCTCTTGATTATTTTCTTGTTGCTCTACCTCAAGATGTAGTGGTTGTGACTTAGAACCTTTCTTCAAATGAAGTTTTCTAAAAGTTCTTTCAATTTCTGAATTAGCTTTAACTACTTCACTAAGATGGCTACAAGCCATGCACTAAATTTTCTACAAGAAAAGAAAAAGAAATAAGAAAGCTAAAAATAAACTAAAAATTTAAAGAAAAATATTACAATGAAATAATGGCTTGATTAATAAAGATCAATCTTTCAAGTAGCAATCTCAAAACAATGTTCTTCGGTAACGATGCCAAACACTTGATGTGTTCATTTAGTTCACACAAACTTTTACCACTACACTAATGAATAATGTGGATGTGTCAAATATCTATATACTTATAAATATTTGAACTCACACACAAGTGCAGCTTCATTAAAGTATAACAATGGCAAGTATCAAGATCATTTTTCCCAAAGAACAGAGTTGTCATCATTTCTCTATTATTTAACTGACAATTAAAGACTTTTGGTTAAGAAGCTAACTACTAATTAACCTAATTAACTAGTGTAGTAAAGCAATTAGCTAGCTAACTATCGATAATAGAAAATAATTAGATAATCAACAATAAGATACATCATACTTAAAATCAAATCTCCTTACAAATTTATTGTGTTATTCTTACTTTGGTTTAACAGGCATATGATTAACTTAGATCATGGAGTACTACCTAATTTAGATTAGCTCCCTATTACTCCTATTCACTAACACTTATTCTTAAGTCATCGATGGGGTGGCTAGTCCTACCATGTTTTCTATGAATGCGTTAATGGTTCTATAACCCAACTACTAGGTTTTACCCTAGTCCAAAGGTATTATGTCCTGCCTATTATTCCTAGCCACGATAATATCCTTTCTACCCAATGGTGATCCACAAAAAACATATCGGATACTACTTGCATATGTTCGTCATCCTATATTGAATTAATAGGCTAGCTATTCTTAATCAATGCAACAAAGTAAAGTGGATAGATCACAAGAAAACCATAATCATATGAATCCAAAAGCAATAACAATCATAATATCATCCTAGGTTTCATCCACTCTAAGTATGAGCAAACAATTTAGTTTATAATGTTGACAAATTAAAACAACAGAAACAAAGAAAAGCTAGGAAAATAAGTCTACTCCTCTTAATCACTTCTCCTCCAAGGGATCTTTGATTTGATGGGCATTAATCAGTATTGATCATTCGAACTGCCTCTGGCAACCTTCTCCTTTGAAAACTCAACTATCTTTCTACCTATTTTTCGCCTCCTCCTTCTCTCACTTTTTTTTTTTGCCAAATTAACTAAAAAACCCTTAACAACAAGCAAACATGATTCGTGACATAGAAGTGTTCAAGGTCGTGTTCAATTTCTAGAACTTTAAAATCACATACTTTAATGACACGGTTGATAATGTGAGCATGACCAAGAACACATATGAGTTTATAGAGAAACATGAGCATGTTTGAGCTAACATGGGCATGATCCAAACCATATTTGATCCAATTTTTTTGTCAAAACTTGCAATTTAGCTCTAAAACTTGCACAAAACTTTTCCTAACCAAAGTAGAGCTGAAATATGACATGAAATTAAAATATAAACCAATTAACCACCAAAAGCTACTAAAAACACATCAAAACACATGCAAATATCAAGAAAAAACATATAAAAAACATGTATAAGCATAAGCATATCACAGATCAATCATTCAAGTATAGCAATGGAAAATATCAGGATCATTTTTCCTACATAACAGAGTTTTCTACCATACCCGATATCTCTTTATTATTTAATCGACAATTAAGAGACTTGTTTAGCTAATCAACTAAAAATTAAACTAAACTAACTAATGTAGTAAAAATAAATAAATAAACAACTAACTACTAGCAGTGGAAAAGAATCAAACAATCAATAATCAAGATATGTTATGTTTAGTTACGAAGCCCCATAGAATTCTAATACATTACTCTTACTTTGATTTAATAGACATATAGTTAACTTGGACCGTGGAGTACTATATAAATTTTATTTGCTCTCAATTACCTGGTTACTAACCTCTATTCTTAAGTTATCAGTAGGGTGTCTACTCCTATCGTGTTTCCTAAGAATGCATTATTAGTTTTACGATGCAATTATTAAGTTTCACCTTAGTTTGGAGGTATTATGCTGGTCTATTACTCTCAACTTGACAATATCCCTTTTACCTAATAGTGATCCACAACAAACATACTGGATACTACTTGCATATATTCATCATCAAACATTAAATTAATTGGCTAGCTACTTAATCAACACATCAAAGAACATTGGATAGATCATAAGAAATCCATGATTATATTAAACCAAAAGTAATCATAACAACAATATTATTCGAAGGTTCATGTACTCTAAGCATAAGTAGAGAAATTAGCCTAACATGCCCAAAAATAAACACAACAAAAACAAAAGAAAACTAAGAATAAAAGATTTCATCTCTAAAATTCTTCTCATTTAAGAAATCCTTGCTCTAGCATGAACTAGTTGGTGTTGATCATCTGATCTGCCTTCGACAGCCTTTAACTATCAAAATTAAACTCTCATTTTTCTATATTGTCATATCTTCTTTTCCTTGTTTTTCTCATTTTGCAGAAATAACTCAATAAAACCTTAACACCAATCAAACATAGATTGGGACACATTCATGTTCAAGGCTGTATTCTTTCTCTAGAACGTAGAAATCATAAACATTTAATGACACGGTCTAGATCATGGGAGTGGCAATGAACATGGGTGTGTTTGGGGTGAACAAAAGCATGTCTGGTATTGACATAGGTGTGTATGAAGCTGTGTTTACT
This sequence comes from Aquilaria yunnanensis, assembly GCA_039654915.1. Lineage (NCBI taxonomy): Eukaryota > Viridiplantae > Streptophyta > Magnoliopsida > Malvales > Thymelaeaceae > Aquilaria > Aquilaria yunnanensis. The sequence goes on from CM077593.1 coordinate 81,340,812, forward strand.
CCAATTTCTACCAAAACTTATAAATCAACTCTAAAACTTGTACAAAATCCTTTTTAACCACAAAATGTTGAATTCATATGTGAAAACAAAATATAAATCAATTAACCACCAATTCTTACCAAAAACATGTCAAAAGATAAGTAATTATTAAAGAAAAACATGTATAAATATGAGCATATCAGTGATTAATGAGTAAATCAATTTATAAACTTTATCAAATCTAGACAGCACAAGAATGTTTGGAAGTTTTTTTTAGGAATGAGTTGAAAGGCTCCAATCACAATACAAAGTCATGTTGAGCCCTTTACTCAAACTATATGCTCTTAATACACCCCTTCATATATAGGCTGGTTCAGTTTTGTTAGTTACTTTGGTAATAACTAGGGAGGCAGCAAACCTCTCAGCTTTCATGTTATGATAAAGCATCTACTTAAAACTAATCAACAATAAGTAGAAAACCTTCAATCATAATATGAAACCTTGCGAACCCATTTACTTAGACCATATTTAATTTTCCTACTTAATACATGTTATAACTCTCCTAGACCTAGACCAATATTACTAAGTAAGTATAATTTCATGCTTAAAAACTCTAATTCACACTAAGTAAAAGATTTAGTAAGTTAGTGCAGCATAAAGTAAGTAATGTGATCATATAATCATATGATCATGTGATCATCTCATACTAAGCAACTCTTAGGATAAGCTATCCTTCGATTTTTAATTCAAACCTTTTAGGTCTTCAAACTTATTCAAGGTCCGTCAGGTTATGGTTTTTCAACTTAAACCTTTTAGGGTTAATCAGGTCACTTAGGGTCTTCTGCCCTAAGTTAACTGGCTTAAGTTAGTTTTGCCTAGGTCCATTCATTTTGTCCTTACTCATCTTAGCCTGTTTAAAGTCTTTGTTCTACTACCTTAGCAGTTTAAGTAAAAATGGTCAATCAACATTTAGTTACTTAAGGTTTTTTACAAGTGCTCTAAAGTGAGGCCATGTTTTTTTGGAGAAAGCATGATGATTTTTTAATAATACTCTAATATATGAAAAACAGATTAATAATAGTCGAAGTAAGAACATAAGTCACCAGAATGGTAGTTTTTAGACAACACTTTACCATATAAGTCTAATAATTTGAAGACGCCTTACCCACAGCCCATTTTTCCAATATAAGGGTTATCCTAATTTGATCTCAAGGCACAATGCCCAAGTTTTTTCTCTGCTAGCTTTAACTTCAAAAAGACCATTTCTCTTAACCAAATTTGCTTAGTTTTCACTTTGGCATTGTGAACTTGGGCCACCTTTTGCCTAAAAGCACACATATGGCCCTATCATCCTTCCTTAATTCTTCAATGAGGTCCGATTCAACCTTAAGACCTTCCTCATTAGCTTTGGCATTAAACACTTGAACCCAAATGCATGGTTGAGATACCTAAACCATGATGAGTGCATCTATCTTATAGATGAGTGTAGAGGGTTTCCCCCGTTGGCTTCTGAAGGGTCATACAATAGTCCCAAATCATGCTTTTCCAATTATTCTACCAATTTTCCCTTGGCATTGTCAAGCCTTTCCTTCACCCTTTCTTTGATGGTGAGATTAATGACCTCTACTTGCCCATTTGACTGTGGGAGAGAGACGGTAGTAAAGTAAGCGTATTCTTTTATCTTCATTAAATTTCTAGATCTAGGCATTGTTGAATTACTTGCCATTGTTTGTGATGATGGCTAGGGACATCCAAAGCAACAAATGATGTTTTTCCAAAGGAACTTTATCACTTAGGTGCCATGATGGTTTCTAAAAGCTTTGGCTTAACCCATTTGGTAAAGTAGTCGATGACAACAATATGCTAGTTCACTTGTCCTAAAGCACTAGGCAGTGCCATAATTAAATCCAATCACCAGATAGCAAGGATAGCAGTCGAGGTTGCTTCAGACAAAGGTAGTCTTTGGATCTAGGGATTGAATTGATAAAAATGTCGTCATTGGATGAGCTCTCTTGCGTCCTTCTTAATAGTTGGCTAAAAGTATCCCTGTCTTAGTGTTTTGTGACAAAAAAAATTAGATCCAATGTGGGTTCCACAGTCTCTTTAGAGAATTTTCAATGGGTCTTAATCCCATCAGTGATAGTCAAGTACTTTTATAAGGGTGCTAAGAATCCCCATCTATACAAGTGTTCATCTATGATGAGAAATCATCTTGAATAGACCCTGACTTTTCTTTGTTCTCTGGAGTTCTATTCAATTTTCTTATTCCTAAGAAGAGCTATATTGGCTTTCTCCAATCACCATCTTCAGGGGCTTACCACTAAAGAAAGTTAATAAAAGGATCTAGCAATTACTCTGTCATGGCTTCCTCTTAGCCTTTTAACAAGGTGTCAACTCTCAAGATTTTTTCAACTTGCACATGATCAAACAATTTTATTAAATCTTTAACCAAGCTTAAGTATTTACATAGAATAGGCATTTTCACCCTACCATCCCATTCATTTGGTTAATGATTAACTTGGATTTGTTATAAACCACCAAACATAAAACGCGCTCAGCTAGCCATCTTTAGTTTAATGATCAGGGACTTTTATTCTACCACAATGTTAGTGGCTGAAAACTTGAACTAGTTTTTTAGTGCTACCTCTATTGCCAGTAGTCTTTGAAAACAAGCTTGCCCCCTCCTGATCTCAGCATAGGGCCCACTTAATGTACATTCCTAATAGGGTTGTCTTTGCTCTTCTTAGAATCATTGTCTCCCTCCACAGGTGATATCTCTGCAACAAAGTCTGCCAAGGTTTGTGCTTTGATAAACTCTTCGGAGCTTATACAGTATATTGAACTCAACCAATTGGAAACACCACTTATCCAGCCTGCCAAAATGGTTTGGCTTTTGGACAATGTTTTTTAATGGGAGCTCTGTTTTGAAAATGATCCAATGGGTCTAGAAATATGGCCTTAACTTCATTGAGGCTATAGCTAAGGCGAAGACAATCTTTTGTACCTTTATCATGACTTATCCCCTTGAAGGGTCCTACACATGTAGTATATCGGCCATCACTTAGCCCCCTTATCTCTAAGTACTATTGCACTGATTGAATCCTAGGTGATGGCAAGATACAAGACCATGGGATCTTTGAGACGAAGCTACTTAAGTATCAAGAATTGTTTTAAATAATCCTCGATCTATTTGAAGGCTATTTCATACTCACCTGTCTATTTTAATTTCATCCCCTTTTAAGGATCCTGACAAAAGGACAACACTTATCCCTGAACCTGAAGATGAAGTGTCAAAGGGTGGTAAATCTTCCAATTCTGGATATCTTTCTTATCCTTAAGGAAAGGCATTTTCATAATAACATTAATTTTGTCTAGATCGGTGTCAATTATTCTCTTGGGGACCATAAAGCCAAAGAATTCCCCTGCCCTAATATGCATTACTTGGGTTTGAAGCGGATATTAAACTATCACATATATTGTAAGGTTTACCTAAGGTCATCAATGTAATAATCTAAGGCCCTACTCTTCACAATCATATCATCCATATACACCTCATGTTGCAGCATAGCCAGTCTACAAATATTTTTTTATTAGCTCTAGTATGTTGTCCCCATGATCTTCAATCTAAATGGCATCCGTTGGTAGTGGTAGATGGCCTCTCCTATTGTAAACTTAACCTTTTACTCATCCTCATGATCCATCTTGTTTTAGTGGTACCCATTGAATGCCACCATGAATGTCAAGACTTTGAATTTAATAGTGGTGTCGACCAACTGATCAATCGAAAGCAATAGGTATAGGTCCTTATGGCAGGCTTCATTGAGATTTGTGTAGTCCACACACATTTGCCAGTCCTTGCTTTCTTTTTTGGCCAAGACCACGTTAGCCAACCATTTCGGGTATCATGCCTCCCAAATTATACATGCCTATATATTGAAGAAATCTCATCTTTCGAGTGTCAGATTCCTTTTTTTCTGCTGGATTGGCCAAGCCAATAGGTTGACTTACAGTTTGCTTGTGATGACCTTGGGGTATATCCATAACATATCACTTGGTAAAGATATCAATATTAGCCTACAAAAATTCAGTAAATGAATTTTTTACCTCATGAAAAAGATCTTTACGAACTTTGACTGTTTTACTAGGGGGTATCTTTACCACATCGGGCTCATTCGAGATAGGCAAGCTAGGCTCATTCTTGAAACGCTTTTCCATCCTGCTTTTCAAGCTAGTTTAGATTGTGTCCTGTTGCTTAGGGTCCCACATAGGCTGTCTACGTAGCCCCTTCTTACTGAGGCCTAGTTGAAAATTATTGTTACATCCTCGAGAACGGTACCAAAAACCATTATTAGCCATTTTACAGTAGGTTTAATACAGAATTGTACCTGTGCAACCCACCTGAGAAGTGCATTTATGATAAGGGCACCTCTAGATTGAGGAATTATAATGTTTGGGAGTCATATACTATTTTTATCCTTGGCAACTCAGATCAGCAATGGCTGCAGCTTGACAATCCTTAAAGTGGCAACCTAGCCCATTCTAACCTTATATGTGGGCCCAAATATAAGGCTGAGAAAAACCTATAAACCCTGATTTTATCAACAAATGATGAAAATAGTATGTTAGAGTTGGCCTCCGTGTCCAAATAAACTTGCTCCACATCAAAGTTGTTGATGTAGACCGTGATGATGATGGGGTCACCATGTAGGACCCTTATACATGACCCAGCCACCCTTGCTAAACATTCTTAGGGTTCGTCACCTTCAACTGGGTGATCTCAAGTTCTTGCATCTTGTAAGATGATTATAATTCCCTTTTTGTGATCATGTGAATGACCCTAGCAGCTTGGGTTCTGGTGGTCATCTCTTTTGGGTAACTATATCTAAACATTATATCTACATGTCAACACGCATCAACAATTAGCTAGGGAAGCCAACCCTTTCACTAACATTAGGTGCTAGTGACTTATTTTGGCTGGAAAAGAGAAAAAATAGATGTTTTATTGAGAAAGATGAACTCATACGTTTAAAAAGAAGTTCAATGACTCGTAATTAGCATATTTCAGAAGTAATGTAAGGTATGTAGATAAGATTGTGGCTAGGGAGAGAATGGGTTATCAAGTTAGGAAAGTAGAGCTTGGGGTGGTTATGGGCTTTTAATCTATTTCATGCCTCGTGAAATGATGCCCTGGACCATTCCTAACTTGACATATATAAACCTTGCAAGAACAATGTTAGTGTTGTGCCAAAAAACTAATCATGAGATGATTGTATTTTTGCACATTGAGTCATGATATTTTACTAAGGCATTAATCCAGCAATTATGTTTGTTGTTTTGTTTCTGCGTAACATAACAAACATAATTGTAACCCTAGAATAATGATATTCTCAAATGTCCCTGGTCTAGTATTATTGTGGAGCGGGTTACCATAATACATAACGACAGGCATATGTGGAGACTAATATGAGATATGTAGTCTACATATGGGTACAAGTTGGAGAACTTGTGTACTGGACTGACCCACCATGAGAACGCTACATGGATCATTTTATGAGTGTCATAAATGTTCTTATAGTGATCATAGTATATGTAGTCCTTTGACTTAAGGTCATCAAGGTTCCCTACATGTGAGTCATATACTTTGATACTTCCTTTTGTTGCTCGTAACTGAGTGAACTTGAAGGAGGTCATTAGGTATGTCACATATCATACGGAGGGATTTGTATGATCAAGATGGGATTTGTCCCTCCTATGTAATGGGAGTGATATCTTTGGACCCCTTGATAGAGTGAGACTTAGAAAATGCATGGCCATGCTCGGATGAGTTGGTATACGATATCAATGTCATCAATTTAAGTTAGTCTACTCGGTAATTAAGAAACCAAAGATTAGGCTATACGAGAATGACACATTCCATGTCTCGTGCTTAATCTTGATATCTTGGACAAAGGAACAATGACATATATGGGTAATGATTATAAAGGTTTAGTCGAATCACCGACAATCTTGTCATTTGGGTAGCAATGATGTGTTGCTAGACACCGCTCATTTCTTATGATCATAAATGTGATTTATGATCATTGCCAACATGGTAAAAACCTATTGGGTCGCACACATAGAACTATTATGATTATTAGAGTACATGGGCTAATTATTTGGGTTATGATTTCATAATAATTTCGTGTTAATAATGGGCCCAAAAGTTGAGCCATTATTAAGCCCGAAATTAAAGCCTAATTGGATTAGGGCTTTGAAACCTATTAGGCATAGAAGTTGAGTCTCACTATAAATACAACTTTTAGTGAGAAATTCGTAGCCTTTCCCTAACCTCCCAAAGAGGACAACCACACTCTTCTCTTGCAATTCATTGGAGGATATAAGCTAGCACTACGAGCATAAAAGAAACACATCTGCCAGGACATGGTGAAAGCGTGGTGATCCCGAGATGCTCGTGTAGATACCGTAGAAAGCTTGAACACGTCAACTGTTCAGGTTTTGTAATTCGACTTTACAATTAGATGAGAGATCTCAACTGAAATTAAGTATGAAAATTTTTGAATACCTGGTTTACCCCGTTTCACTTGGATCCTGGAGGGTTTCGGTTAAATTTTGCTGTGCTTGTTTGGCTCTCAAAACCCTACAGTGGTATCAAAGCTGCTGGTGAAACCCTAAATCGGGATTGAATGTCAAATCGCATGATGTTGTGTGTTCGGTTGCTTTCGGCCATGATTAATTAGATTGATTCATGATGCATGAAACCGGAACTCGTAATGAACATATGAGATATATGAACAAATGACACAAGTTGGTTAATGAGATTAACCTAAAATTAATTGGTATGAGATACCTATATGGATTATGACTTTTGTAATAGTTGTAAAACTTTAGCATGGTTCGGATTCCGCTTGTTCAGGCACCAAAAGTAGAGTACTTTTGGTGGCTCGAATGGAGGTGTCTTAGGTGCCTACCTACTCAAAATAGAAGATCTCAAACCACCACTCGCTGACAGGCCAGTGAGACCGTCGTATGCGAAATGCCACATTAATAAAAACTGGTTAATCAACACGCGTTAATTGGCATGCACTTTTGTTGAATGAGATTTGACATGTTATTCTGATTGGTGTTTGAAGCATGGTGCATGGTTATAGCCCTTCATCTCTACCTGTCTCCACTTTCTACTTCAATAGGGGCTAGTTGATACTTTATTAGGCTTCAATCCACTAGTTGATAAAGGCCCACCTAAGAAGAACATATAGGCCCTATATGAGGAGCCTGTTGAATATTTGACTATTGGGTTGACTATTAAAGGCTGGGAACGCATCAGGAGGAGATCCCTTGAATCATAGGGGAATCATGTAATAGGGGAATCTTTCCCTTAGGTTCACCATGACGAAGGTCCTCTGTAAGGCCTCTTGAGTAAAAGGACAAGGTATATTTCTATCTTCCGGCCTACAGCTTTTCACTGAGCTTTCTCCAATTTCGAGCCTTTACTGACTTAAGTATCAAAGGATTTTTCCCAGACATACAACTCCAGAGCCTCGAACCCTGTCTTTGGTCTCAAGTCCATTAATCTCTAACAGCCTTTGGCATTCTATTACCTACTTTAGATATCAAGACTATTTATAAGAAAAGTATTATGTGGTTTTTATCATCTCTTTTCACTAATATTTAGGCTTTTTAGATACAAAAAAAAAAAAAGAATAAAAAAGTGTATATTTTTATCACTATGACTTATGCAAAATAATAAATTGAAAATTTGATATCCAAGCATTATGATTAATAGCAATAGTAATAGTAATGATAATTTTTTTTAGTTAATCCATTATATGTTTTACGAATTATTTCCATAATAATTGTAGTTTTCAATAACAAATAACTCTTGCTAGAAAAATTCTAAATTGAACTCGAAAACATTATAGCAACACCCACAAATAATGCTCCACAATGCCCTAAATATTTCTCCGCTAAACAACTGACCGCACCAATTCCACTTAAAAGACACATCCTACAGCTTTAACCTATGGTGCTTCACAACAACTCCCATCCTTAGTATGTAGCATTTGGAGGATGAGAAGCATAGCAGCACAAATGGAGATGAAGAGGTGGATGATGACGATGAAGATGAATGGAGTTAAAAACATCGAATGAATATGAACATATCTAATTTGCAACAGGAAACAAGGAACAAGGGAAGGACAAATCGTGACTTTGGGGGAACAAAAGAGGAGGACAATGAAGATGTATAGTTCAGAAGAAAAGTATAATAGTGATGGAGATGGAGATAAGGAAAAGGATTTTGGTTATAATCGACATAACAGAAAAATAATTTTTTTTTTATTTTTCGTTACCAATTTTAAATGTGATTTTGGTTTTTAGTTACAATTGAAAACTAATATATAAATTTGGTGCGGTTTTTGGCTTACTTCAACTAAAATTTGGTTAATTGAATAAACTGAATTATTTTTTTTTTCTAATAATGGCCTTGATTTGGCCAAATCCTTCATATGCATTTGTATATTTCTACTAGTGACTTGTTCTATGAGCTAGCCCCATCCTAAAGGCTTATGACGATAAGAAATACAAGGAAGGAGGGGAAGGTGTTGTTTCCCTTACCATCAATCATTTGTCTCGTAGGCTCATCCTCTCAAACTCTTAACCTCACTCTCTAATTCGAATAGGAAACCAAAAGTGAGATAGGGATGAATAACCAAAAAGAACAAGTAAGCTATGCTTGCTGTTTAGAATGATTTTGGTGAGTAGAGGAAGACACTGACCACCACTCTGGGTTGGTATGAATTCGCCATCACCAATTCCTTTTCTATTTCGCTCTTTTTTTTTTTTACAGCCATTATTGAAGAATTCCTCTCTGATTTGCTCAATTCTTCTCCAATTACTAATGAAGTTAGTAACCCATTTTTGAATTGATTGTCCTACTGAAGATTCCATCTCTGATTTACTCGGTTCCTCTTGATTCCTCTTTGATTTGCTCTTGAATAATTAGTCGATCTGTTTGCCTATTCTTTGATTATATTTTTATTGATTTGGTTTGGAAGTTAGAGATTTGTTGTTACATAGGTGTTTTTATTATTTATGCTATAATTTCATCATTATGCCAATACCTCTGAGATTGGACAAAAATTAAAAGCAATCGAAGGTCATAAACATGAGAGAACTAAAAGGAGAAATCAGAAAAGTTAACTTGAGATAATTTGAAGGAAGTAGTTATTCGATTTAAAAACTAAAAACCAAAATTGGCTCTTAGCTAACTTGGTTTTCAGTTAATTCATTCTTTCCACTTAATTCAGTATATTCAGTCATTGGTACATAAGGCTAAAAAAAAAAAAGGACTATTTAGCTTTGAATAAAACTGAATAGATTGATCGATCACCCCTAAATGGAAAGGCAGATGGCTATGTGCATTTAGTTTAAGTGGCAATAGTTGTTTATATTTAACTTAGGTTGAGCAGTAGTTTTAGTGATAAACATGGGCTTAGAAACATTGGGCTTTTTAAATGTGGTAGAGATATTGATAAGATATTTGGGCTAAGTGCTAATATTTAGGGTTGGGTCAGGTTATTTGTGTTTGACTTGACTCTACTGTAAAATTTACTTTCTTTTTTGGGTCATGTTCAGGTTGACTAAAATATATGTTTTCTAGCCTTCAAAGTGACCCAAACTTGGTATTTTCAGTTCAAGTTTGGGTTGAATTCGAGTTTCAGATTGTTCTCTTATCCCTATTTGCCATGGCATTGAGCTATCTGAGCTATGTACTTTTCTCAATAAAAACAAATCCATTATTTTTGTATTTGCTGACTTTTTGTCTAGAACCAATATTATTGAAAAACTACTACTTCTTCTAGTTAATAATCAGTTGAATAACTTTTTTTAGTAACTATTAATGTTTATGAATATTTTTTACATATTCAACTAAAGAAAAGAAAAATCAAGAGAAAATATTCCACTTTTTCAGAAAAATATTTTTAAAATATTTTTTTGGACTTTTTTAAGTATAAATTTTCAATTGGTATAAAAATTTAGTAAAATAATCTCTATATATTAAAATAATCACAAATTAAAAATTTAGTAAAATAATCTCTATATATTAAAATAATCACAAATTAACTCATTCTTAAAAATTACTTGTGCAACAAGATTTTACAAACAAATGTAGCAATTTTTTTACTAGAATAAAATTATTTTTTAATTAAAATTTTTATATTATCCAAAATTAGTTTCCATATAAATTATTTTTATAATTTTTTAAAACTAGCACAACTTTTGTAAACTCCCTATAATTGGAAATGCGTGAGGTTTTGCATGGATACACCTTTTTTTTGGCTTTTTCAAAAGAAGAAAAAAAATGGTAAGGGCTGAGGCCTTTTTTTCCTCTTGATCTTTGTTGGGCTGGTTCAGTGGATGTTAACGGCCTGCGCTCTCTAAATCAAAATTGAAGATGGAAATATTTATCCGACTTACAACGGCTAGTGATCCGTCTATATATCCTTCGTATCTCCTTGGAAAATCCCCGGGCGAAGCCAGATCTAAACAAATTCGATTCTTCCTGCGTGCCCGACGATGTTATAATGAACAACACCGATCAGATTCAATTTCTTGACGGTGGACGATGTGCTTCAGATCTGGTTGCGTCTCTATGTAATTTTTGCGATTCCATGGATCCCCGTTCTTTGATCTCTCGTATCTCCTTGGGAAACCCTAGAGCGGAGCCAGATCTGAAAAAATTCGATTCTTTAGACCAGACGTAATTTCTTGACGGTGGACGATTTTCGAGAGCTGGAAGTTATTGAATCCGGTAAGTCCAGACCACGTTCTTGGGATTCGATGGATCTCTGCTCTTTCATCTTCTCATTCTTGGTTGTTTCTCTGTGTGTTTTTCAATTCGTGGGATTTCAGTTTGGCCTCGCTTGGACGGAAAATGAATTTATTTCTTTATGAGTTCTAGTTAATATGGAACGAGATCTGGACTTCAAATTTTTTTTTTAACGATGTTCTTGGGAACGGCGATGAAGAGAAGTGATTTCTTTCTTAGTGGCGAATGATCGTCGAAAGATGGAAAAAAATTTTATCACACACCGAAACCTGGTGGTGTCCATAAGATCCCATCAGATTTTTTTCTTTGTGATCTCTTTACATTCTGGAATGAGAAGGACAATGCTGTTCTATGACGTAAACGCCAAACATAATCTACAGACCTCCATTTCTTTTAACTCTAGGTCTGTGTTCGGTTTCATGTTGAGGTCTACTGGTCACAAATCTATGTGATTACTAGTAGAACAAAGGCTCCTGGTTGTGTCTATATAACACAATTCGTAGTAGCAGTCTAATGCTTAGAGGTGCTGGTTGCGTGTAAAATGCAATTCCTAGTACCTATCTTTTAAGGCTGCTGGTCACATGGTTGTGTGATTCCTAGTAGCGTCCCTGTTCACTATTTTACAGGGGCTTTACAATAATCATAGTAGCAATTTCATGATTCAATTACTAGAATTGTCCCTATTTTACGTGATTTGGTTCCATGTGGGTACAAGAGTTTTAAGGTTTGACGATGATGTTCTAACCAGAGTCCATCTCTGGAGGGATAATGAATCTTTATCAATCATGATAAAGAATGAAGGTTGTACGTTTGAGGGAACAGAGAAAAGATTGCTGCTAATCTAGACCTCCGTTTTTGGTAATCCTCGATCTTCTTGAGTTTTATCTCCAGGGCTACTGGTGACAAATCTATGTGATTCCTAGTAGAGCTAAGGCTACTGGTTGTGTCCATGACACAATTCCTAGTAGTAGTCGGATGCTTAAGGTTGCTGGTTGCGTTCAAAATGCAATTCCTAGTAGTGTTCCTCAAGGCTGCTGGTCACATGCCAATGTGATTCCTAGTAGTGTCCCTATTTTATGGAGGCTTTACAACAAAAGGGTGCAGGTCACAGATCATGGAAGCACTTTCATGATTCAACTCCTGATAGTGTCGCTATTCTATATAACTCGATTCCTTGTTGCAAGTAACTATTTGAAGGAGGGTTTAAGGCCAACAATGATGTTCTATCCAGAGGCCAAACTGAGAGGGAACGTGAATCTGCATCATTTGTGGTAAAGAATGAAGGACTACCAGTCATGAATCCACATTATGCAATACCAAGTATTCTTATTTTATGTGATTTTGATTCCTTTTGGCATGTAACTATTTGAATGAGGGTTTAAAGGCGCTGATGATGATCTAATCAGAGGCCATATTTTGAGTGACAGTGAATTGATTGCCGCTGATGTGTATTCTGTTTTGAGTATGGTACCACTCATCGAAAGTAGTGGCTTGGTTAACATATGTTATTGAAAGAGCTTATGTGATCCTGTTTACATGTTGAGGGCTTATCTGGTGATGAAAAATAGGTTCACAGGTCCCTATTTTATGTGATCGATTTCTTGTGGCATGTAACTATTTGAAGGAGTGTTTAAGGCCGATGATGATTCAATAATCAGAGGCCATCATATTTTGAGAGATCTTTATCAATCACGGTAAAGAATGAAGGATACAGAATTAAAGGAATAGAGAAAAGATTGTTGCTAATGTGTTTTCTGTTTTGAGTATGTTACCAGCTACCAAAAGAAATGGCTTGGTTAACGAATGTTATGAAAAGAGTTTAAGTGGTTCTATTTACATGTTCTGATGGCTTAAGTAGGTCTTATTCACAATTGTTCAAGGGCTTATATGGTGATTAAAAATAGGTTCTCAAGTCCCTGGAGATGTTTGCTTTTGAACAAAATCTCTATTTCTTACAGCAAATGGCTCCTAGTTGCTAGCCATGGGCAGTTTCTGAAAGATGGTTAAATATCCTATTTTATAAGATTCTATTTTTTGCATGTAACTATTTAAAGGCGGCTTAAGGCCGATCGTGATTTTCTAACCAGAGGCCACATTTTGAGGGATATTGAGTCTTTATCGATTGTGCTAGAGAAAGAAGGATATAGAATTGAGGAAAGACAGAAAATTCCCGTTAATGTCTGTCCTATTTTAAGTATGTTACCAGCTACCAAAAGAAATGGCTTGGTTAACATATGTTATACTAAAAGAAATGGCTTGTTAACGTGAGCAGTCCCCAGAAGATGGTTAAATATGCTATTTTATGTGATTCGGTTCATTTTTGCATGCAACTATTTAAAGGAGGCTTAAGGCCGATGATGATTTTCTAACCAGAGGCCATAGCAAATGGTTCATAATTGCTTGCCATGAAAATTTTCATCCCAAGTGGTTGTTTTATGAGAACCCTTCTCATGGTTCTCATAAGCAGTTCCCGAAAGCTGGTTGAATATCCTATTTTATGTGATTCAATTCCTTTTTGCATGTTACTATTTAAAGGAGGCCTAAGGCCGATGATGATTTTCTAACCAGAGACAATATTTTGAAGGATGTTGAATCTTTATCAATCAAGGTAGAGAATGAAGGATGTAGAATTGAGGAAGGAAAGAAAATTGCTGCGAATGTGTGTTCTATTTTGAGTATGTTGCCAGCTACCAAAAGAAATGGCTTGGTTAACATATGTTATACCAAAGGAAATGACTTATTTACATGTTATACCAAGGGCTTCTATAGGAATGGAAAAACAAGTTCATAGGTGGCTAAGGATGTTTAGAGAGTTTTTATGTGTGCCACTGTATACATGGCATTAAAAGATGTAGAGTTTTTATGTGTGTGCATGTTTCCATAGAGAATAAAAGAGAGCTTTAATTGCAAGTTTGCTTGCAGGGAATGTTATGGTGATTGATGAATGCTTTATCTTGGTTGTTTTGAGTAACTTCTGCTTTCAGCTGTTGTGCTGTCAAATTTCTCACCCTAGTTATGGGTTACCGAGATGAGAAATTTCTAAATGGTGCTTAGACTGATTGGTTACACTAGTACACCACTTCAAAAAAATGGTAGCAAAAGGTAGGAAGAAAAATTAGCAACTGAACCGCGTCGTAAGAGTTTGCATGCTTTAAAGAGTTTTTTATGGGGTAATTTTAGTGGAAAGTTTACTGCAATTTTGATGGTTACACCCGGTTATGGGTTACTGGGGTGAAAATTTCTAAGCAGTGCTTAGATTGATTGGTTACACCAATACACCACTTCAAAAAGATGGTAGCAAAAGGTAGGAAGAAAAATTAGAAACTGAACCACGTGGTAACAGTTTGCATGCTTTTAAAGAGTTTTTTATGGGGTAATTTTAGTGGAAAGTTTAGTAGTGGAAAATTTACTGCAATTTTGATGGTAGGTATTGTGATAGTGAATGAGGGACAGCTTTATCTGCCTTTCTCTTGTTACTTTTTCAATTACCCCAATATTGTGTTGCCTCAATGTGAACATGTTACTACTATTTAGCTTAGTCTTTTGTTGATATGTTACTAAGTGATATGAAACTGTGATCTGCTCATTTCTATAGATTGTACATTGTAGATGATAGTCCTAGTATGGGTAATACAATGGACTGTTGGGTACCAATCTCAAATGTCTGCCTGTTTCTCGTATTTCTAATGTGATTCCTAGTTGTGGGCTAGTGTTGTTGACAAACAATTGATGCTACTATCTTATAATTTGGGTGTTTCACACAAAGTTGCTCAACACAACTGAGTATATGTTTGTTTGCATGCTCTGGTGTTTTCAAATGAAAAATGAGAAAGTGCTTGAGTAGCTTAATTTGTTGTACTTGCATGCTATTGTTTGTATGTTGATTTTATTCTTAGTGTAGAAAATTATTTACATGCCGATTTCTTGTATTAAACATAAAGTAGTTTCAGTTGATACCTTCGTGAGACTCTACATGAACTTCTCGTTTATGGATGTTCCTATTCAAGATCATGGTCGGGTGGTGTTATTATTTAGTGTCTGATGCTTATATTGTTATTTTAGTTCCTTGTTTTGTGCCTGTATCTGTTGTATTATACATGTGGTTCCAATTTTGGGTATCCCAGATGTAAATAGTGATGACTTACATCTTAGCTAGCGAAAACAACAAGCTACTAGGTTTAAAGTGTACTATTGACCTAAGGAATAGCCCTTCCTTTCCTTTTGTCGGCACTTTTGAAAAGGAAATTGTGATGTGTCCCTAAAGACATAACAGAAACAGTGTTACATGTCTGGTGCTTGTGTCATGTACATTGTGGTTTTCTAGTAGTACTCTATTGGTTAGGTTTAGTTGTGTGTATAACTTACTAGAATGCTTGCTGTTAGCTTTTATCTGCTCAAATGATTTTTTTTTTAATAGCTTCTGTTAGTTGTGTTAGTTAGCTGAAGTGAATATGGGGGTTATTTCAATACAATTTCTTTTTTGTTCTTGTTTTGTTCATTGGTCAGGCCGTTACTTGTTCTACTTTGTTCCTTAGATATGGTTGCCTCTTTTTTCTGTTCTTTATTTTTTGGGTGCTTGTTTTAGTTATGGTTGCTATTGGAATGATCTTCCATTTGGAAGTATACTCACTCTGCCCAAGTGATCATAAGGAATCTGAAATACCAAACTTGGTATTTATTTGGTGGGATATATCAATCAGATCATTATTTATTAGTAGTATTTCATTTACATGGAACAATTTAATATTTCTCATATTTTTCCATTTGTGTTTAGTTTATCTTTGTTGTTTTCATCCTCTCACTCTTTTTTTTTCTTTTCTTTCTGGTTTTAACTTTTTCATTTTCTTTCTTTTCTTGAGAAGCGTGCACTTATCTTTCTTTGTTATGTCAATTTGTGTGGCCTCATAGTTTCATCTCGAACTTCCTATCCTAGTTTGTTCAAAACAACAACTAAAGCACATAAAATAATAATTAAAATATATTAAAAAAAATTCTAGACATGTATGAAAAAAAATAAAAAGAAAGACAATTAAGAATTCATAAACGAACAAAAAAAATGCACTAAAGAATAACTAAAACACTTGAAAGAAAAAGAGAATATAGAAAAAAAATTAAATAAAGCATAAAAGAGTGAAGAACACAAGCAATAACAAAGAACTACAAAGAAAGAAAATACAAAAAAAAAAAAAAAGAAGAAAAAAACTAAAAATATATAAAAGGCGAGCAAAATTACACAAAAGAACAAGGGAAAACAACATAAATAATGCATAAAAGAATAAAAATGTATAAAATAACAGAAAAGTGCAAAAAAAAAAAAACTAAAAAAAAACTAGAACACAAAAAAAGAACAAATGTGCACAAAAGAACAAGGAAAGCACGTACAAAAAGGACCAACAAAAACAAAGTATACAAAAAATAAAATAAAATAAAATATAGACACAAAAATTAAATATTGCATAAAATAATGAAAAGCACAAAATAAAAAAGAATTGCAAAGAAAGAACAAAAAAACTAAAAATATATAAAAGGAGAACAAACGTGCACAAAAGAACAAGGAAAAACAACAAAAATAACGCATAAAATAATAAAAAAATATATAAAATAAAAAAAAGTGCAAAAAATTGAGAAAAACAAAAACAAAATCTAAAATGCATAAAAGAAGAATAAAAGTGCACAAAAGAATAAAAAAATATATAAAATAAAAAAAAGTGCAAAAAATTGAGAAAAACAAAAACAAAATCTAAAATGCATAGAAGAAGAACAAAAGTGCACAAAAGAATATGGAAAACACATACGATCAACAAAAACACAGAACCAATTTATTTTAACTTAAATCAATTGACTTATTTTTTATTTCTACATTTTTCTTATTTGAAATTAATTTTATTTGAAAGCTAATATTATGTAGATGTAATAATCTATTTGAAAATAATTTTTCATGATATTGTTAAATTTTTATAAATTTTTTCTTTTTAATATCTTAAATTAAAAAATTTATAAAAATTTAGTAAGACTTCAAAAATTGTATTTTTAATGGATTATTGCAATTACATAATATTAGCTTTTAATTAAAATTAGTTCTAGGTAAAAAAGGTGTAAGAATAAAAATAAGTCAATTGACTTAAGTTAAAATGAATCAGGAATATACAAAAGAATATAAAAAAATTTCTTGCTATTATTGTAGGATGGAATGAGTTAATAAAAATATATAAAACAATTACTAAAAAATTAAATAAAATATACAAAACAAGTAGAAATATACAAAAAAACATGAACAACTTTAACATATAAAAAAAACAACTAAAAGAAATGCTCCTTTCTAAATATGGTCATTAGGTCAAGTCAAATCATCCTAGCTAGGAGTCAAATCAATATTAGTTAAGGGGAGGCATAGGAGGTGGTGGACCATTTGTGAGCCTAGGGGAAGGGGCTTGACATGCTAGCTTGGCACAGCCTAGCTTTAAACAAAGCTAGGGCCTAGACACGCTAGTTCTAGGTTGAGTTAAGTTAGCCTTTAAACCTTCGGTGGCTCAAATTTAAAAATTTGCTAAAAATGTAAATGACATAATTACACCTTAGGCCCCTCAACATAAAAGGAGAACAAAAGTGTACAAAAGAACAATGAAAAACAAAATAAACAATGCATAAAAAAATTAAAATTATATAAAATAATATAAAAGTGCAAAGCAAAAATTAAAAAAAAAAAAAAAAAAAAGTAAAATCTAAAATACGTAGAAGAACAAAAGTGTGTAAAAGAACTAGGAAAACACATACAAAAGACCAGTAAGAACGCAAAATAATGAAAAACACAAAATATAACAAAGGATTGCAAAGAAAAAACAACTAGAGCAATTAAAAAAAATATGGAGAAGGAGAAAAAAAAGTGCATAAAAGAACATGGAAAAAGGACATAATTAACACATGAAAGAATAAAACATATATAAAATAACAAAAAAAGTTACAAAGAAAAAACCAAAAAAGTAAAATAAAAACTAAAATACAAAAAAAAAAAGAACAAAAGTGCCCGAAAGAACAAAAAAAGAATATACAAAAGAAGATAAAAAAATCTCTTGCTATTTTTCTAGTATGGAATGAGTTAATAAAAATATACAAAATGATTAACAAAAAATTTAAATAAAAATATGCAAAAAAAAAAAGAATAACTAAAACATATAAAAAAACAACTAAAAGAAATGCTCCCTTCTAGAGGTGGTTGTTGGGTTGGGATAAACCTGCTTAGCTCGGGGTCGAATTGGGACTAATTTGGGGCTGGCATAGGAGGTGATAGGCAGTTTGTGGGCCTAGGGGTGGGGGTGTGACACGCTTGCCTACATCAAAGCCCGAGCCCAGCTGTGGACTGACCTAAGCACGCTAGTCTCGAGTTGGGCTAGGTGAGCCATTAGACCTGGCTGAAATTTTGAAATTTTGCAAAAAAAAGAAAAAAGACATAAGTACACCCTAGGCTGCCTAATATAAAAGGAAAACAAAAGTGCATAAAAGAACAAGGAAAAACAACACAAAGAATGCATAAAGAATAAAAAAAATATAGAAAATAACAAAAAAGTGAAAAGAGAAAACAAGAAAAAAATTTAAAACTAAATTACATAAAAGAAGAACAAAAGTGCCCAAAAGAATAAGGAAAACACTTAACAAAGGCCAACAAAAATACAATATACAAAAGAATATCAAAAGATCACTTGCTATTAATCTAATATAGAATAAGTTAATAAAAATATATAAAATGATTACCAAGAAATGAAATAAAAATAAACAAAACAAGCAAAAATATACAAAAAAAAAAATAACTAAGACATATAAAAAAAGCAACTAAATGAAATGCTCCCTTCAAGATAATCATTGGGTCGGGTAAAACCGACCTAGCTTGAGGTCAAATTGGGACTAGCTCGGGCAAGGCACAGGAGTTGGTGGGCCGTTTGTGGGCCTAATGGAGGAGGTGTGACACACTAGCGTAGCATGGCCCAGCTTGCACCCAAGCTCAGGCCTAGGCGTGGACTGGCCTAAGCACGTTTGTCCCGGGTTGGGTTAGGCCAATCGTTATACCTACAATGGCTCTATTTTTAAATTTTTTAAAAAAGATGACACAATTACACCCTAGCCCCCAACATAAAAGGAAAACAAAAGTATAATGCATAAAAGAATAAAAAATATATAAAATAACAAAAAAGTGCAAAGAAAAAAAATAAGAAAAAAAAAATAAAAACTAAAATGCGTAAACGAAGAACGAAAATGTGCAAAAGAACAGGGAAAACACATGCAAAAGACCAACAAAAGCACAATATATAAAAGAACATCAAAAGAAATTGTGGACAAGAACAATAAATAACTCATAAAATAATGAAAACACAAAAATTAACAATGCAAAGAAAAAACAACTAAAACCAAAAAAATAAAAAGACATAAAGGGAGAACAAAAGTGCACAAAAAGAATAAGGAAAAACAACATAAATAACGAATAAAAGAATAAAAAATATATAAAATAACAAAAAAATAAAAAGGAAAAATAAGATAAACAAAAATAGAAACTAAAATGAAGAAGAAGAAGAAGAAAAGTGCCCAAAAGAAAAAGGAAAACACATACAAAAGACCAACAACAACAAAATATACAAAAGAACTTGAAAAGATCTCTTGCTATTATTCTAGTATGGAATGAGTTAATAAAAATATATAAAATGATTACCAAAAAAATTAAATAAAAATATACAAAACAATTAAAAATATAAAAAAATATAAATACTAAAACATATAAGAAAAAACAACTAAAATAAATGCTCCCTTCTAGAGGTGGCCATTGCGTTGGGTCAAATCGGCATACCTTGAGGGAGGCACGGGAGGTGGTGGGCCATTTGTAGGCCTAGGAGAGGGGATGTGACATGCTAGCCTGGCACGGCCCAGCCTACATCAAAGCCCCGACCAAGGCATGCTAGTCCCAGGTTAGGCTGGGCTAACCATTAGACCTCCAATGACTGCAATTTAAAATTTTGCAAAAAAGATGACATAATTACTCCCTAGGCCCCCAATTACTCCAAGATGTTTTTTCACCCTAAATTCCCATTTTGCTCATTACCACAACTAGTAACAACTAGTTTTGAGGTCTTTTTAATCCATAAAAAATATGGGCTCTCCTATAAATAAAAAGCTTCATTTCCCACTCTTGCTCAGATTAACAATTATAATCTCTCTTCTTTATCTAATACATTCTCTTTTACTTTGTCCAAGCTCTCAAGTACTTTTCTTAAATATTTCTTAATCTCTTCCAAATCTCATCTTCATCTTTACTATTATTTTCTCACTAATGGAAAGAGTAAAACTGTCAATGGTGTGGAGTTAGTTTCTAATCATGTACCACTGGCTTAAGAGGTTTGTTCTGAGACTGATCCTAACCGGCCGACCAAGGGCTCCACATTTAAGATGTGTCCGATGATGACCAATTTGACATGGAAAATTATATTTTGGGACTTGATAATCAACTTTCTGACAGTGACATTGAAAGGGTAAACCCACCTTAGCCAAGAATCCAAATCAAGGAGGGAGGTGGGACTTAATTGATACCGACAAGCGATCGGCCTGAGGCCTAAGATCGATAAACACAAGGTAAATTTAAGAGGCTAACTGCTAGTTGTGAGAGCATTTTGACCTTGTTTAGGAAGGATAATCCCAGTGCGGTCACTAGTTTCGGTCAAGAAACACAATGTAGGAGCACTGCTAGTGGACAAGGTATTTTTGGGTTTAATCAACAAGTTTGTAGAGAATGCATGATTGATTGGATGAAGCTAAGTGAGAAACCCATTTCAAAAGCTAAGGATATTCATTTAGAATCTCATATTAGATCACAATTGAACCCTGTATTCTGAAAATTATATAGAAGTACCATTGGGAAGAAGAGCTTTAAATTATTTGGAGCCGGAAAATCCAACTTCGAAGCATATTTCTCACGTCTAGGCCATTGTCGAGTATTCACTAATGATATGTGGATATCTACCAAAGAACAATTACTTTGTTGTGTGGCATTCACTAGTTTCTATCTACTTTGTCATCCATTCCCTCTTTTTTATTTTTTGCATTTTGGTGTTTACTTTTCCAATTTCTTTCCTTTCTTGAAAAGCTTGAATTTATTTCTTTTTATTATGTCAATTTGTGTAGTCTTTTAATTTCATATTTAACTTCTTGTTCGAGTTTGTTTAAAAGAACAACTAAAATATACAAAAAAAAAAATTATAAACATATATGAAAAAACTAAAAGAAAGACAATTAAGAATTCATAAACAAATAACAAAAATGCACAAAAGATAAATAAACACTTGAAAGCAAAATAAAATATGTGCAAAAATGACTAAATAATGCATAAAATAATACAAAAAAACACATAAAATAAAAAATAATAAAAAACTAATAATACATAAAAGGAGAAAAAAAGGCACAAAAGAACAAGGAAAAAAAATATGCATAAATAAAAAAATATATAAAATAACAAAAAATGAAAATAAAAAACAAGAAAAATAATAAAAGAAACTAAAATACATAAAAGAAGAACAAAAGTGCGCAAAAGAGCAAGGAAAAACATATGAAAAAACCAACTAAAATACAATATAGAAAAAATATCAAAAGATCTCCTGCTATTATTTTATTATGCAATGTGATATCACGAGGGCCAAATATAGGCAAAAAAAAAGTTTATATGAAGAACCCAATTCCATTTGCTAGAGAAGGCTAATCCAAAAGGCCCAAAAGGCTTGAAGCGGGTTAGATAAAGGAAAAGGCCGATAAGTATAACAATCGAATCCCACTATTACAGGATCCTTCCTATTTATAAGATCTCCCACAATGTCCTTGACCACTATATAAAAGGGGCACCATTCTTAATTCCAAGGTACATAATACCATCAGAATTCTTCTTACTATCACTTGATGCACTTTCTAGAAGTTCACTTAATCATTGGAGGGTTATCCCTGATTAAACATCTCAGAGCTCTAACGTGATCTTTAAGGCATGTTTTTTGTTCACCCTCACTAAGTTTCAAGGCCGGTCCAGCTAGTTAGATTGATATAACTTTGGCAATCAATTTGGTATCATTTGTAATAACAACAATGGTGAACATGAAGAGAACACAAATGGACTAAGACCATCATGAAAATGAGCACGAGAACCAAAAGATGTGGGACCTTCAGAACCTTCTAGGAGGCTCTGTTGACCCTAAAATGCTAGCACGGCCCAAGGAGTTTGTAGTCCTTATTGCTGCCGCATGACCTCAAGAAGGGCAAAAAACCCGCTGTCATAGACAATAATCAATTTCAGGCCTTCCAACATGCCTTCTTCAAGCTATCGAAGGCCACCATCTAGTAAAAGATTCAAAGAGCCTTCCCTAAGGTGCCAAAAAGTGTTGCCAAAAGCCATCTCGTGCCTGAAAATACAAGACGAAACCTACCTCAGGATTTGCCACCAAGATTTAGGGTTAAGACTCTTATTAAAGAACTTCCTTAATTGTTTTAGGCAAGGTATGACGGTCCTGGAGCCAGCGATATAACCATCATCTTGCAAAGGCATAGATTATATATGGCTCTAACCATTCATAGAAGAGATCATCAATGCCCTAATATCGGATGGCTTTAGGATGATGAAGAGACTCATATGATGGCCTTATGGACCTGATCAACCACCTATAATGTTGTCATGTGCTAAGTATTCAATTCTAGTTTGACAGGAGCTACTGCTTCATAGTTCGGGACCAATAGAGGACGATATTTCCAATCCTTCAAAAACCTCTGCCAAGCTTTGCATTGAAATTTTATATGGAGTAGGCTGACCTTAAAGATTATTGCTCAATTGTTAAAGATAAGGTAGGCTAAACACAAGTTCTTGAGGAACTTCATGAGAATTAAAGTATAGGATCTATCCTTTAAGTTGTATTTAATTGCTATCACCCAAGGTTTGTTAAAGAATTCTAGGTTAGCTTGGGATTTACAGGAAAATAGAAGCATCGAGGAATTCCTCTACTAAGCAACTAAATATATGCATGCAGAGGAGTTTAATCAATTGACACAACAAAAAGAGCAACCCTAGGCACAGAAATGTGGATCTTTCTTAAGGAAGAGGAATATAGGGGGCCTGATTCTGTACTGACACCATTAAAGGAAATGAGGGCAAATATCTTATACACGTTGGAGAGAAAGAACATGGTACCAACATGGCACAGCCAGTAGGCCCCGCAACAAGAAGGACATGAAAAAGTACTATCGTTACCTTAAAGATATGGACCATGATACGAAGGATTGCTGGTAGTTAAAACAGCTTATAGATAAGAAAATTTGGCCGAGCAAGCTATAGGAATATATAGTTAAGGTATATTTTAGCTATCGGAAGTAAGAAGAGAGACCTTGTAGGAAGGATGATGATGACAATGACAACAGTCAGGATAGGGGTCACCAACAAGAAAAAGCTTGCTTCCCCGCAAGGGATAACTGTGGGAACATGAGACCCCTTGAATGGGCCATCCATATAATAACAAAGGGAGAATTTTTTTTGGACTGAAAGTGTCAAGGGTGTGAGAGTCTCGTATCCTGGTCTTATACGTATACCTAATTGTCATTATGACCAGGATTAACAATTTTGACTTTGATTGGGTATACTTGGATATGATGGGTGAATCCAATTTTTTCTTTGGTGACTTATTAGGAAAAATTAGGATTTTAGGATCCTTGTCGAGCCTAGTTTTGGCACCTATGTATGGAGTTGGGTAGGATGAAGTGCCGACACTTGAAATAGTTAGAGTACCCCTCATGTTAGTAGGCATCCGAGAGTATGAAAAAGTCATTTATGACTCCAATACATAAGATTTTTTAGTCCTATATATACCATTGTCATACAACACCATCATTGAGAGACTGGCTCAAGTACAATTCCATATCCATCCCAATATGCGTAGACTAGGCTTTGGTTGATAAAGCTATGTGGCTAGCTTAAAAGGCCCTCAAGAAATTCAATACGAGGAACTACCAAACTTGAAGAAGAAGAAGAAGGATGAGTCTTTTGACAATGAGCCAGGGATTCCCCTGTCAAAAGACTTTGAAGAAGTGGAGATAGCACCTGGCAAGGTGATGAAAATTCTAAAAGATCCCTTCTTGAGGTAAAGAATTCGTTCATTTAATTTCTATGCGCTAATATGGATACATTTGCATGGTCTCGAAGTGATATGCCAGGAATATACCTTGAATTTATCACACATAAGTTGTAAACCAACCCTCCGCTCGACCAGTTCAATAAAAAAAATGAAACATGGTTGTAAAAAGAAAAGATTTCATCTGAAGGAAGATCGAGAGGTTACAGGAGGTAGGAATTATTCAAGAAGTATGATATCTTGAATAGTTGACCAACATAATCTTGGTCAAGAAAAAAAATAGGGAATGGTGCATCTGCGTCAATTATACAAATCTAAATGATGCCTGACCAAAGGACCCTTTTTTTGTTACCAGCCATTGACCAGCTAGTCAATCCCACTGCCAACTTTAAAATCCTCTCCTTCATGGATGCCTTTAGTGGGTATCACTATATTATAATGAACCCTAAAAATAAGAAAAAAGAAAACACTTCCCCCACTAGAGAAGCAGCCTACTATTACCAAAGGATGCCTTTTAGCCTAAAGAATGTTGGTGCAACTTACCAATGCATGATGAACAAAGTTTTTACAAAATATTTGGGTGTAACATGGAGGTATGCATGGATAACATGATCATTAAGAGCAGAGAGGTGGATTGTCACATTAACAATCTCTATGAAACTTTCCAAAGAAAGAGGTAATTCAATATAAGGTTAAATACCTCAGAAATGTATCTTCAAAGTTAAAGCGGGAAAAATTTTAGGATATATGGTCTCAGAAGCAGAAATCAATGCCAACCCCAACAAGATCAAACCCATCCTGATGATGCTTCACCCATAGAGCAAAAAGGTTATCCAACAATTAGTTAGGAGATTGACCCCCTTGGTCGGTTTGATATAAGTTTAGTGACCGAATCCACTTTTTTCTTTTTTGCCAAATCCTAAAAAATGAAGCAAAATTTGAATGGATGAAAGAATACAATGTAGCTTTTGGGAAAATTAAAGAATACCTACAATAGATCTTGACATTCAAACAGTCTCAACACAACGAACCCTTAATCTTATACTTGGCAGTTAATTAGGGTTTGATGAGTACTGTGCTAATAAGAGAATAAGGTGCAGAGAAATGGCTCATCTATTACATTAGTTGAACCCTCTAAAGGGCTAGGTCAAGATATCTTACCCTACATAAAGGCATCTTCGCCCTCATTATAACCTCCACAAAGTTGAGGCCATACTTTCAAATACATAAGACATTATTCAGACAAAGCTACCTCTGAGAGATATTTTCCAAAGACCATACCATTCTAGGAGGCTATAAAATCGTGGATTCAGCTAGGTAAATTTGACATTTAATATGAGCCTTGGGAGATGTATGTTGATGAGGCCTTGAGACCCTACCAAGAAGGAGCTAGTGTCATATTGTGAGGAACATTAGGTATGGAGGCAACACTAAGGTTTTGATTTCCCATAACCAACAACATAGCTGAGTGCACCCGTTTAGCTAGATTGATGATAGTTGGTCAAGTAGGGGTACGGTGTTTATTAATCCATAGTGATTCTCAGTGAATTATTAACCAAGGCAAAAGAACTAAGGGGGTGAAGAACCTTACCCTCTATAAGTACTTGAGCTTGGTTAGAAATTTGATCAAGACATTTGACCATGTGTAAGTGTAAAAGATATCAAGGGCCAGTAATGTTAAGCCATCCACCCTGTCTAAAGGCTGGGACCATGACAAAAGAATGGATAGAGGCCTTGATCCGTTTCTTGGAACATAAGGCCTTCATAGATGGTGATTGGAGAAAGGCCAATATGGCTTTATCTTGAAATTGAGACCTTAAGAGGGACTTTTGAGGAATAGAGAAAAGTTAGAATTTGCTTAGGATGATTCACTATTGTCAACAATGATCTTTGCAGAAAAAGGTTCGCCTTACCCTTATAAAATGCTTGACTCCCCAAAAAAGCCAGAAGGTCTTTAGGGAGATTCACTAAGAAGATTATGAAGCCCATATTGGGGTAGATTCTCTAGCACACACTCAGGCAAGGATATTTCTAGATGAAGGTTCACAAAGATGTTTGTGACCTCATATGATGATGCTATATTTGCCAACTTAACTCCCGTGTCCAAAGGTTGCCTTTCTTGGAGGCTTCATCCATTACGAATCCTATGCCCTTCACCAATGTAGGGCCTTGACCTAATTGGTGCACTTCTTACGGCCCCTAGGCAGGTAAAGCTCTTCATTCTTGCCGTCAATTACTTCACCTAATGGGTGAACTAAAGCCCTTGGCAACCATTACGGCCCCCAAGATTATAAAATTTCCATGAGAAAACATTATTTAACTTTGGGTGCCTACAATTCATTGTTATAGACAATGGTAAATAATTTAATAACCACCGAATGCATAAGTTTGCAAAAGATAAGGGCACCCATCTCTACTTTATGCTAGTAGCTTATGCACAGTCGAATGCACAAGTTGAAGTGACTAATCACACCAAAAAATACTGGTTGAAAAAGAAGTTAGATGAGGCCAAAAGTGAGATCGGTAGAGGAATTGCAAAAGTGTCATGTGGGACTACCGAACAACCCAACAGAGGTCCATAGGAGAAAGTTTCTTCACCAGTGGAAGTCACACATCCTACCCTATGTGTCAAGATGTTTGATGTGTTGGGTTTCGGCAGCCAAACAGCGCAGCGGAATTTAACCAAAACCCTCCAGGATCCAAGTGAAACGGGGTAAACCGGGTGTTAAAAAATTTTCATACCTAATTTTCGGTTGAGATCTCTCACTCAACTGTAGAGTCGAATCACAAAACCTGAACAGTTGTCGTGTTCAGGCTCTCTATGGTATCCACACGAGCCTCTCGGGATCACCACGCTTCCACCACGTCCCGGCAGATGCGTTTCTCTTGCGCTCGCAGTGCTAGCTTGCGTCCTCCAAGGAATTGCAAGAGAAGAGTGCGGCTGTCCTTTTGGGAGGCTAGGGCAAGGAGACCTGCGAATTTCTCACTAGAAGTTGTATTTATAGTGAGACTCAACTTCCAGGCCTAATAGGTTTCAAAGCCCTAATCCAATTAGAATTTAATTTCAGGCTTAATAATGGCTCAACTATTGGGCCCATTATTAATACGAAATTATTGTGAAACCAAAACCCAAATTATTAGCCCATGCACTCTAATGATCCAAATAGCTCTATGTGTGCGACCCAATAGGCTCTTACCACGTTGGCAATGATCATAAATCACATTTATGATCATAAGCAATGAGCGGTATCTAGCAATACATAATTGCTACCCAAGTGACAAGATTGCGGTGATTCGACTAAACCTTTATGATCATCACCGATATATGCCATTGTCCCTTTGTCCAAGATATCAAGACTAAGCACGAGACATGGAATGTGTCACTCTCGTATAGCCCAATCTTTGGTTTCTTGATTACCGAGTAGACCAACTTAAACTGATGACATTGATATCGTATATCAACTCATCCGAGCATGGCCATGCATTTTCTAAGTCTTACTCTATCAAGGGGCCCGAAGATATCACTCCTGTTACATAGGAGGGACAAATCCCATCTTGATCATACAAATCCCTCTGCATGATATGTGACATACCCAATGACCTCCTTCAAGTTCACTCAGTTACGAGCAACAAAGGAAAGTGTCAAAGTATGTGACTCACATGTAGGGAACCTTGATGATCTTAGGTTGAAGGACTACATATACCATGATCACTATGAGAATCACTTATGACACTCATATAACGATCCATGAAGTGTTCTCATGGTGGGTCAGTCCAGTACACAAGTTCTCCAACTTGTACCCATATGTAGACTACATATCTCATATTAGTCTCCACATATGCTAGTCATTATGTATTATTACAACCCGCTCCACAATAATACTAGATTAGGGACGTTTAAGAATATCATTATTCTAGGGTTACAATTATGTTTATTACGTTACGCAGAAACAAAACAACAAACATAATTGCCGGATTAATGCCTTAATAAAATATCATGACTCAATGTGCAAAAATACAATCATCTCATGATTGGGTTTTGGGCACAACACTAACATAATGGTGAAGCCAACAACCAAGGCTTGAAAGCCAAGTTATATCTTTCGGTGAAACTCAGAGAAAATGCTTGGGCTTGTGTAGATCTTTCAAGCAATAAGTGGCCTTGGCCCATGATGAAAAGGTCAAGAAAAATGCCGTACTTGGTCCTTATTAGGGCATAATTGACAAGAAGAAATCCAGGACATAAAGCATTATGGATTAATTGGTATAGGCCGTACTTGGTGAAGAGTAAAGTTATGGAAAGAGCCTACAAACTAATGGATACTAGTGATAGGATGTTACCTAAAACCTATCGTTGGGATGATTTATGTCCCTATTTTACTTAATTGAAATAATATCTATAAAGGTATTATCTAGTACCATTTCCAAAGTGTGATCAAAGAGGATGATGCTGATCTCTCATGGTTTTAAAGATGATCAACAGATTGTGATACCAAATAAAGAACAAAAAAGAAGCAATTGAACATGAGATTTGATAAGACCACTAAGATACAAGGCCAAAAACTAGGACCCACAATTAAGACCTGAAAACGGCCAAGAGGCTAGACAAAAAAAATGAAGGTCATAGATAGCCATTAGGGTGACGACCTCAGGAAATGTTTCTAGCTTAACCAAGATCAAGGCTTTCAAAAATTTGAGTAAGCCTAGAAGTTTAAAGCTAAAAACGCTAAAGAGCCTTATGTGAGGCATGATGAGGAATTAGTCGTCTCTAAAAATAAGCTTGATATAAGGCATTGAGGTAATGAACCCCCTCCGACTATGAAAAATCTAAAGGCATAAAGAAAGGCATGACAAAAAATTAAACAAAAATCTCTTCATTGAAATTTCTTTAAATTTATAGAAGGCTTGGCCATTACAATCTAAAGAACCATTACAAATTTTCCTAGATTAATCACTACTATTGGATACTGGTAGGGAAATGCAAATTCGATACTGGTGAGGAAGTGTGATCCAGGTGGCAATGAAGGTAGTAGAATTTGTTCCGGAGCTTGTAGAAATACCACACACCAACCTTGACAAAGTAGCTAGGATGGTATTTATTGAAAAGACTCCAGTATCAACACCTAAAATTCATCTTCTAACAGTGGCTCCTCTATATCGGTTGCCTTACAACCTCTTCAATTGGCACTACTCCTAAGTTGTCCTTAGGCCTTTGGGATTAGCTACCTGATGAATGCACACTACCTAGTCCTCTACAAAACTACCTCACAAAAACTAGGGTAGGAGAAGGAAGGATAGCGATAGCCTAAAAGGACATCACCTCGACGAGAAGGAAGGAGGGTCGCTCCTCTTTGACTTTTTCACAGGAGCAACTGGATTGAAAGGCCAATAACAATCACAAAATGATGTCAAATTGATGCCATCGAAACATTGGAAATCATTAAAAGATAAAGCCATACCATCACTCCTATGTTTGGAGACCTCGGCCTCCTTAAAAATGAGTGATGGGTCACAAGCCTTTTTCCACTGGAGTTGAAAGACTTTTTCTTCTGGTGACTCTAGTTCTAAGACCGGAGTAGTAGTCTAAGAAGGAGGCATGGCG
Source organism: Aquilaria yunnanensis (assembly GCA_039654915.1). Classification (NCBI taxonomy): domain Eukaryota; kingdom Viridiplantae; phylum Streptophyta; class Magnoliopsida; order Malvales; family Thymelaeaceae; genus Aquilaria; species Aquilaria yunnanensis. Next base: position 81,370,354 of record CM077593.1, read on the forward strand.
GAGGAACCATCAACGGCCTTGGGGTCATGGGCAACATCCACCGGCAATACTTAAAGCTTCCACGTATTAGCTAGCTAGCTCGTCAGCAATGCTTTTTCACTTTTTCAAGTGCTCCTGAGCTTGACCACCCATATTTGCATAAAAAAAAAAGAAGAAGAAGAAGATTAAAATGAACCCAAGGAAAAGATAGGAACAATGAGGGGCACAAAGCAAGTACAACTATTAGAATCCTAGGAACCTTGTTAGGCTATTGAAGCCTTTTCAAAATCCTCTATCAAAGAACCCTTTTGACTAGGGGCCGAGTTGAGAGGACTTTCAATGTCAGGAAAAGTGAGGAGGGCCTTATTGATCCCTTCCCATTTAAGGTTCATTTCCAAAATCTTCATGTAAGGGATTAAAAATAGCCCCCCATAATTTTCATTCTGAACTATGGCTTCCAGCCACGTGAGGATACCATGGTAAGACTTTTACCCCTCGAAGCCTTGGAAAAGAAAAAGGCATTTGATGAAGGCATGCTGGGGGATGTCAAAGAACGAGCACGGGAAGCCCCACTCCAGCTTCCTTAAAGTAAAGAAGAAATGGTCCTTCCAGTCGGTCCAAGACTCCTGGCAAACAACGAATGAAAATAACTTATTGCCTTCACAGTTGACAGGGCAATATGGAAGAAGCCGAAGTCTTTCTTCAGATCAAGCGTGTAAAATTGGGGGAAAATCTCCGAGATGAGGTCCACCAAGGCCATGTTATTAGCTATGATAAAGATGTTAATGTTCATGAAAGAGTTAGGGCCAGCTGGGAGGTTGACACCTTATAGTGTAGGTAGAATTACTCTACCAAAAGGTGCAGTATAAACAAAGCCTGGCCTGGAGTTGGGCTATGAAGACAGTAAGAATGTCGATATTGATGTTGGCATCTGGAAGACCCTCATCCTCTATTGCTTGGGATTTTTTCATTGATGCAATCAGCCTGTTGGTTAAATAGAATAGCTTCAGATTTGTCATTAATGTCCTAGGAGTTAATTGCATTTTCAACTTCTTCAGATCCTCTAAGTTAGGAAAGAAAGGCTCCTTTGAGGACCCTACATCAGCGGTAGCCCCTTGGTAGATGGAAGCAGAGCGTTACTGGTGGCAGCCTTCCCACGGATGATTTGCTAGAAGCGAGCTAGAGAAACCAGAGGGAATAAGGTAAGGGTTGTTGCTAGGAAGAATAGGCGACCTCCGTGGGGTGCAAGAAAAATGAAGGAAAAACGAAAACTAAACCCATATCAAAAGAGAGAATCGACAACAGAAAACCCGAAAACAAGTTGGAAGGAAAAAACTAAAAACCCAGAATGGGAAAATCAAATAAGGCCAAAAAAAAATTTTGATTGCCTAATTAAAAGTTAAATAGGAGAAAAAAAAAAGAAAGCATAGTAAGACAAAAACCGAGAATGAAAGCTACAAATAGCTGACAAAAAAACTCCAAGATTGTTCTAAAGTAGTAGAAAGTAGTAGTAATGTAAATAGAAATTTGAGTATGACAGGAAAGAGTAAACGGTAAAAGAATAAGGGCAAAAACCTTAACCTTTGCAATGAAAAAAAAGGCCCTTCGATTGTTTCCTCGGAAACTGCAGTAATTATGACGCTATTTAAAGACAAATAAACATGGGCCATGTGGCACTGAACAGTTGCGTCAAGGGGCATGCCTGGTCACTTCCTCAAGGGAGCATCAAATAGGCATCGTTTTGACTCCTAGACAACTATTGAACCTACCATGCATCCAAAACTATGTAATAGTTTTCATGAATCTAAAATGACAATAATGTTATGTTGACATATTATAAGGTGCATTTCAGAATTCATTAAAAGAGGCATCATTTTGTTATGACATTCCTTTTTCTTGATAAATACAGTGACTAGGAACTAACAAATGGATGTAATAGTAGAATTCAGCTCTTTTTTTTTTTTTTTGAAAAATATGGGGCCCAAACCCACCTTTTACAAGGGAGGGTTATTGATATCACGCAAGCCTAAGAATAAGCCCATATGAAGAACTCGAACCCATGTGCATAACAAGCCCACTCCAGAAGGACTAAAGGTCCCGAAGCGGGATAGATAAGGAGAAGCTTGATAAATATGGCAACAAAATCCTCATATTATGGGATAATTTCTATCTAGGAGATCTTCCACGATCTCCTCCACCACTATATAAAGCCAACCCCATTCTAAATCCCAAGGTACATAATACCATCAGAATTCTCCTTATTATCACTTCATATTACTCTCGAGAAACTAACTTAATCGTCATAGGGTTTTCCCCAAATATACATCTTGGGGCTTTAACATGATCTTTGAGTGTAGGATCTCTAGTTTACCTTCTCCAAGCTCCAAGACTAGTCCACCCGGTTAGATTGATACCACTTTGGCTATCAAAATGAATCAATAAAAATATAATAAAAAATTAAATAAAACATATGCAAGAACAACTAAAAGGAATACTGCCTCCGTCCTATAAAGGATGAAACGTTTCTTCAGGAATGGAGACTAAGGTGTATCTATATATATATATAAGTTGGGTAACTGGCAATTATGCTAGCAATAAATATAATAGATAAGTAAATTTCGTGGATAGTCCTATAACTGTAAATATTATACTATTTTAGACCGTAACATGCTAACCATTCTATTTTAGTCCTAAACCTATTAAAAACATTTCACTTTGGTTCCTTGCTAAATGGAATCACATATTATACTTTCATAAAATCTCTGCTTTAATTTTTATATTTTAAAGATCATTTCTACAATCCTATATTATACTATATAAAAATTGATTTAATTTCTAGAGCTATTTTATACTACTTAAGTAAATTTCATGGACAGTCTTCTAATTTTAAATATCATACTTTTTTAGTCTTAAATTTATTAACTGTTCTATTTTGGTCCTAAACCCATTAAAAATATTTTACTTTAGTCCCTTGTCAAATGAAATCACATATTATATTTCTACAAAATATTCATTCTAAATTTGACTTCTTTAAAGATCAGTTCCCAATTACTTATCATATTCTATAAATGGTAATCAAGTTTCTGGAGTCATTAATTTAAGTTCTAATGATAAATAAAAGTATATGATGTTGTAATTATAGTTTTATTTGCATTCATTTCATTTTATGTAATCAATATTTTTTAGTATCTCTTCATCGATGCAGTATAGATTGAATGGTTTTTGGTATTTCAACACACCATGTATATATAGGAAGAATCAAAACACAATGTCATCAAGGAATCCTCAATACATGTTTAATGAACAAAGAAAAGTAAAGATCAAACTACAAATATTATCCTAATATTTCATGAATGGTAAGATGAACCTGATACTTAAACTACAAAGATTATCATACTATTCTATAAATGGTGAGATAGATAATTAAATACTATTTACAAATCCCCAAATGCATGCATATGCATAATAAGCAATGAAATCTTATTGTCAAAGTATAAAAATTTTTCTCTTGTCCAATCAATTTATCTCTCTAAGGTAGTATAAAATTAACTGATCACTAATATCTTCTATTTAAATAGAGTTGCACACTTTTGTCTCCTCCTATAACATTTCTTCATCAAAAATTTCTTTTCAAGATTTTTTCCTCCTCAAAAGAATGCCTCAAATTCTTTAACTCTAAATAGAAATTCAAAGAAACAATTAACTTACAGCACTAAAAAAGGCTATTTTCCAATGGCTATTGGACAATTGGATTTTCCAACACAAGGCCATTGGAAAGTAGCACATTAGCAAATGACGCGTTAGAAAAAAAATTTCCAACAACCTAAGGGTTGGTCATTAGTAATTACCAACGGTTGGCCATTGGAATTTGAGCCATTTGGAATTTCAAACAACCAAACCTTGTGGCATTTTCTCTAATGGTGATTGGTTTTTGTAATGGCTAGAGCCTTTGAAAACTTTCGTACGATTGGAGCTGTTGGAGACATACCAACAGCATTAGTGATAGAAATTTCCAATAGGCAAGCTATTGGAAAAAAATTTTAAAAAGTAAAAAATATATACATAATTGGGTGAATGAACATACTTAGAAAGACCAAGCATCACCCATCTCCTAAAGCTTCTATCTTGCCCACATCTACATTTTACAGAGAAAAATTAATTGTTTATATATACATGAAAATTGGTAATTTTAAATTTAATTATTTTATTTGGAGATTTAGTGGCTAATTTTAGTTACATATTGATACACATAGCACATTAACAATGCAAAAGAAAAAATTTGTAACATAAACATCATTTTAGAAAACTTGGTTTGATTAGTCAAGGCAAACACCATTTTAGAAAACACCCATATTTATATCTACTACTTCTAACTCCCACAATCATTTGGAATCCAAGTGATAACACAAGTAATTAAAACTTAACAATTTGGAATCCAAGTGTAATAACCCTAGAAATTATGAAAAAGAAAATTACCAAATTACCTTAAAGATAAAAATTACCATTTTACCCTTAAGGGTATTTTCATAATTTTACCTATCAATTTAGAAAATCAATGTAAAACTAAGAACCTTGGTCCTTAGATAATTCTTTTGGTAGTCACTAAGTCAAATTCCAATCTGGAAGCTCAAAGTCATCTTTTTTAAGCTAGTGGCATTTTTGTCTTTTTCCAATCGAGCATCAAACTAAAAATCCAAAAGCCCCATTAGAATCTCCTTATGAAAATGAGTGAAAAAACCTTTGCTTCACTCAACTTTGAATTTGTTTTCTTAGGGTTCCAAAAATTTTGTCTGCATGCGTGTACTGTTTATATTGGGTTTGTGCAACGACAATTTCTCATACAACCTTAATTTCTATTTTAGAAACTTTACATTCGAATGCATAGCCCCTAAAATTTAGAATTTTAAAGTTAATTTCTACTTTCTACTTACTATATTCCTTTCCAAATTACCTACATCACTATCCTAGCATTATTATCATTATTATTTCTTTATCTTTCTTTTCATTTTCCAGTGCTCCTATCTAATTAAGACTCCAATCTTCCTACTGACCAAAGTATTTGCATATTCCATGCTCCTCTTCCTTTTTTCCTACCAATAACTAATTCTCCATCAGTTGTCGTTAATCCACCACAAACCACCCATGATTGTCGTTCTATTTTTTTGACGCCCCAACTATCTTCTTATTGCTTTGGCTATACTTTGCCCTTGTATTCTTTGATTTCATGTAGATAATTCCTCCATTATTTATGGTTTTTCTTTTTGGAGTGGAGAAGTCATTGCACTAGAAGAATCATCATCGCACTGTTGTGTATCATTGTCGTCTTGATTGCACTCTTTGTCAAATCGGTGTAAGTCTAGCTCTTTGGTCTTTGTTTCTCTATTATCCAAGCTATTTTGAATGCCATTTAATTCCATATTCTTGCCTAGGTTCATTAGGTTGAAGAGAAACCCCATTCGGACACCAAAACTCATCCTCTGCGTGCCAACAATTCCAAATTCATTTGTGTGAGTCTAAATCATTTGGTATTGCTCTTTTTTTTTATTATTTTTTTTGAACACCTAAATTCATTAGATTTGTGATATAATTCATTGGTAGGTTTTTCCTTATTCAAAATTCTAAGCTTGTGCACTCATTTTTGGTGCGATCGAACTTTTACTTGTACTTGAGCCCCAATAAGTCACCATAGCCCTTTATAATTATTTTGGTTGTAGATTTTGAACTTTACAACCCCTTTTAAGTATTTTCTATTTACTTTCCAAGTTGTTACAGAGGCCTAGGAACTCCTTACTAGAAGGCTTAGTACTCCTTTGAACTCCAGGAGTGCCAAAGATCCTGAAAATACATTGGTAACAGAAATCAACTTTTTTCACTTTAAGTTCATTTTTTATAGCAATTCAATGAGTATATAACTCATTGTGTTGGCCACTGTAATATTAGGACCATCATGAAGAAAGGCTACCGACACGATCCCTAGTAGACATAAGGCAACCGGAAACACCCTAAGACCTTTTTTTTTGCCCATTAGGTAAAATTTTGGCCTAAACATCAAGAATGTGAACCTTCCAAGTACTTTTTAGAAAATTTCCAAAATTTGGCATATTTTATAATTTTCTACCTTCCTAATCTTTGATAGCACATTTTCTAGGAAACCTCCCATTTTCACCTGGTTATTTCACATTAGGTAAGGGGGAAGAGTGGGTTAGTTCTCATGGGCTATCCTAGACCCAAAATAAGCATCAACTCAAGTAATAAACCCTAAGTAAACAATTGGGTTAAATAAAATCTTTAAAAGCGCGAGCAACATGAGTGGAGTAATTAATTAACTTTCCTAGAATTTTATTTTATTTTTCATTGAGTTGTTATTTTGATTGGTTGTTTGCATGGTTTTAATGATGTGATATATGATGTATGTTTAGCACTAGTATCATGTTATGACCATTTATAACACAAATTAAGTTAGAAGTATACTTGGACCACTTGAATAAATGCCTCTAGTACCATGTCTTAGGCCGGTAAGACAAACACTGCTGGTATCAAGTTTAAGGTCACTAACAGTATGATAAGGTCAAAAGCAACTGTTAGTGGCATGTTGGGGCCATAATAAACTATTATAACCCGGTAGATAAATGATTAAGTGCGTAAATAATAAGTGACTAACTTTGAAAGAATTCACGAGAAAGGAGATGGACATTTAGCATAAATATACTTGAAAAAATATATTCGATTGTCATGCCATCATGCAAAACTAAACTAAGATAACAAGATAAAAGAAGATAGGATGCACTAGAATCATGACACTCTACTAAAAAGGTTTTAAAATAAAATGAGTTACAGTCATATAGCATTTGGTTGTTGTATATGGTTGATGTTTGTCATACGCGAGACTATAATGACTACAAGATTTGAGGAGTAAGATAAAACATAAGGTATCCAAGGTTGGTGGCAGACTTTATCTGCATGACTTGACGAGATGTAAATTTAGAAAAAAGGTTTGGAATGGATGATTCGATCCCGATATGCATGTTAGGGTGCCAATAGACAATCCTTAGTTATAACTCGGTATTAATATGAAGTTCGAAGATATAATTTATGCGCTGCTGGACCATAGCTGGTGGAGGACCATGTTGATGGCTGATATCACAAAAGGCTCTACCTCGGTGTAGGTATCCCAAGATGCTATAACTTGGTGGCATCCCGCGTTAAACTACCTATGAGTTATCCTTAGAGTGGGTGATGTGCACATTCATCACCCTAGGTTCGTCCAAAGGCTTTCAAGTATTAGATTAAATGATTTGATCAATTTGATATGATTTAATCAATAAAAGAAATTATGCACATGCATATTAGTTCAAGCATGCTAGTAGGACTTTAGTGTTGTTGTTATGATATTGCATGAAATTGTTCTTTGATTAAATTACTAAAAATTAAAGTTTATTATTCATTTGTTGTTTGTTAATGGAATATTAAGACCCACATGATGAGCCTAATACTTCCCCCTTACTGAGCAAGTGGTGCTCACCCCTCATTCTAACATATTTTCTTAAATGAGTACTATGAGGAGATAGAGTACATTGAACCGTATAATAAGGTTCAGGATGTGAAGCTAACTGAATGAAGGCACGCTGTAACCCCTCAATAAACTGACAGAGACTGGATTTTTTACTTTGTATTATTTCATCTATAAAAAGAACCATATGGTTTGATGAAATTGGATCATTATTCATATGTTAGTTTTCTTGGGATTGTCATTTAATTACTCTAATTTAGTTTAAAATTTTTATTATTTGGAAAATAGATTAAAAGAAAATGTTTTACCTCACATTTCTTAAATTATTCTTAATTAATTGCTTAATAACTCTGAAAAATTAAGATATTTTTCAAAAATTAAGATTTATAAAATTGGGGGTTTTACACTAAGTCCTAATCAAGAAATAGACATATAAGCTCGCATAATGAATTAAAGAACCACATATCATATATGTTGGGTTTCGGGAGCCAAACAGTGCAGCGGAATTTAACCGAAACCCTCCAGGATCCAAGTGAAACGGGGTAAACCGGGTGTTCGAAAATTTCATACCTAATTTTCGGTTGAGATCTCTCACTCAACTGTAGAGTCGAATCACAAAACCTGAACAGTTGACGTGTTCAGGCTCTCTATGGTATCCACACGAGCCTCTCGGGATCACCACGCTTCCACCACGTCCCGGCAGATGCGTTTCTCTTGCGCTCGCAGTGCTAGCTTGCGTCCTCCAAGGAATTGCAAGAGAAGAGTGTGGTTGTCCTTTTGGGAGGCTAGGGCAAGGAGACCTACGAATTTCTCACTTAAAAGTTGTATTTATAGTGAGACTCAACTTCCAGGCCTAATGGGTTTCAAAGCCCTAATCCAATTAGGATTTAATTTCGGGCTTAATAATGGCTCAACTCCTTGGCCCATTATTAATACGAAATTAAAGTGAAACCATAACCCAAATAATTAGCCCATGCACTCTAATGATCCAAATAGCTCTACGTGTGCGACCCAATAGGCTCTTGCCATGTTGGCAATGATCATAAATCACATTTATGATCATAAGCAGTGAGCGGTGTCTAGCAACACATCATTGCTACCCAAGTGACAAGATTGTCGGTGAATCGACTAAACCTTTATGATCATCACCGATATATGCCATTGTCCCTTTGTCCAAGATATCAAGACTAAGCACGAGACATGGAATGTGTCACTCTCGTATAGCACAATCTTTGGTTTCTTGATTATCGAGTAGACCAACTTAAACTGACGACATTGATATCATATATCAACTCATCGGAGCATGGCCATGCATTTTCTAAGTCTCACTCTATCAAGGGGCCCAAAGATATCACTCCCGTTACATAGGAGGGACAAATCCCATCTTGATCATACAAATCCCTCTGCATGATATGTGACATACCCAATGACCTCCTTCAAGTTCACTCAGTTACGAGCAACAAAGGAAAGTATCAAAATATGTGACTCACATGTAGGGAACCTTAATGATCTTAGGTCGAAGGACTACATATACCATGATCACTATGAGAATCACTTATGACACTCATATAACGATCCATGAAGTGTTCTCATGGTGGGTCGGTCCAGTACACAAGTTCTCCAACTTGTACCCATATGTAGACTACATATCTCATATTAGTCTCCACATATGCTAGTCATTATGTATTATTGCAACCCGCTCCACAATAATACTAGACTAGGGACGTTTAAGAATATCATTATTCTAGGGTTACAGTTATGCTTATTACGTTACGCAGAAACAAAACAACAAACATAATTGCTGGATTAATGCCTCAATAAAATATCATGACTCAATGTGCAAAAATACAATCATCTCATGATTGGCTTTTTGGGCACAATACTAACAATATAGGCATTAAACTAAATAGGAGTAAGGTTTATTTACATGGATTAGGAGACTAGTTCTCCACTTTTTCCTTGCCGGCCCAAATTCGGCTCCTATTGCTGATGTTTGCAGTTGTCCAGTAGTTGCTACAATCTTCTTTGTGAATACTAAGGAACTAAAAGCGAGCTAATTAACGGTAGCTACTTCTTTGTATTTCATTTCAATGGCTGCAATTTAAATTTTCATGCTTTAGTGAAGTGAATTATGAATTAAATGACCCAGACAAGGTGTTCTCCTTTACATAGGACAAAAATATCATTACCAAATCAAAATCACATATTTATCATGGATGATTTTCCTTGTTTTTGTACAACTTCTGAAAGTTAGTAAATCAAACAAAGTGAATTACTATACTGTTTTATATCTATAACTAAGAACAAGTCAACATTAATCGCAAAACAAACAATTAAACAAAGATGACCAACTCGAGTACAAAAGTGTGACATGATGTATTGATGATAAGGACACCTCCTCCACTACAACGGGCAAAAACTTTGGAACAGTCGAACGAGCCCACCACAACACACAAAAGTTCCTATAGCTAAGTCATACTTTAATTGGAATACCCACCATTATCTATAAAAAATAATATTTCACAAAGCTCAGAAATTTTGAGCTTTCATTATACAAAAATCAATGACACACCAGATTAATGGATTTTGCTAGGAAAGTGATCTTAAACATTGAGACACACCGGTATAAATTGTACCAAAAATTCTGCGGCAAACTGGTGCAATAAATTAATAGGAACTTGAGGCTAAAATTTGAATAAACAGCAGGAAAAACTGCAAGAAAATCAATTGTAAAATTCTGGTTAACAACTGCAGGAAAATCAATCATAAAATTCTAGTTTAATAGCTAAACCAGTATGCACACCATTATATATTGCACCGCTATACATTGCTACAAATTTGTTACTTTCCAATTGATCACTTACAAAACTGATTAATACCAAGATCATGAAGAAGGGAATGCAAATTATGTTCAAAATTAATACCCAGGACTGAAATGACAAATGGACCCAGTACCTCAATATGGAACACAGAAAATCAAAAGGGTATGCAAATGTAGGGATAAGAACCTTTCCCCCAGCAGCAACACAATCATGGACCCTGAGTCAGGAATAAAACAAGTCCTCAGAATGATTTCACATGAACATGTCATGGTATAAACTTAAGAACCTTAGTTTTGGCAGAAAGATAACTATTTCCAACAAATAACTAATTTAACGTAGACTCTATTTTAAGCGAGTGACAAAAATTTTGATGGTTTAGAAACGAGAAAAGGAGGAAAAAGAAGCAAACCCGCGAAAATGATCCTGGAAAAAGAATCAGACGGTGAGGGTGTGTACTTTAACCCGCAGAAGATCATGTAAGCTGGCATCTGGGAAAGAACATGGCTGGTGGCACTTGGCTCTAACATGGCTGATGGCATGTGGCTCCAATGCTCTGCTTTGACGGCTGAGCAGCACAGCAGCTACATCCCTTCGGTCCGTCTCCAATCCGCCAACCATATACTCCAAAAGAGAACCTACAAAAAAAAAAAATCCAGAATTCAGAAATTAAAAAAAAAAAAACAACTACTAAAAAACATGCATCTTCTAGCCGTGGGAAAAAGAATGATGAATTTCCAACAGCTTAGTTGTTGGAAATTTTGAACATCATATTTTCCAACGGCATGGCCGTTGGAAATTTGTAACTCATTGAGCGGCTGGAAATATGATCATTGGAAACTTGAGAATTTCATTTTCCAACATGAAGTCTGTTGGAAATTTCTAACCCAAGACAGTTAGAAATTCTTACATTAGAAATTTCCAACGCAAAGGCCGTTGGAAAATTGTGTTAGTAAACCAATAAACTTCACAATTTTAGAAAATAAAGTAGTATTTTAAAAATATTTTATAAAAAATAATAATAATATGCATATTTATTAACATTTTTATAATGTATAAAAACATATTTATAAGTATAAATATATCATAATATATATATGATGTAATAATGTATCTGATATATGATATATGATAATAAAATATATGTCATACATATAATAATAATAATAATAATAATAATAATAATAATAATAATAATAATAATATGATTTATAATATATATATATATATATATATCTGTGTGTGTGTGTGTGTGTGTGTGTGTGTGTCATATATATGATATATATTAACATATATATCACATATATTAATCTCTCATAGATATTATACTATAATGTTTCATATATTATAATGTATGTAACATATATATTAATAGATATATCCGATATATTATACTACTTTCTCCGTCCCAGAAGTTTTGATATATTTAACTTTTTGTTCTATTTTGACTTAATTTTATTCATATTATTATTTGTTAGAAAAAAATTAAAAAAAATTCTTAGAAACTAAATATCTTGAATTATCATTCATATACAAAGATTTTTTATTTATATATTAGAATGTTGAAAATAAAAAATCCTAGATTAATTGCAAAAAATAAATGGAGCAAAATTTTTAGGACGAGGGGAGTTTAATATAACCTAGCCCATATATTTTACAACCCAACCCATATAACCTAACTCATATATATACATCATAACCTAGCCCTCTCTCCTCTCAAACCCTAATCTGTCGCCCTTCCCCATCTCTCTCAATTCCCGTCATCTTTCTCAACTCCTTATCCCTCTCAACTCCCTCATCTCTCTTGGCCCTCCCTTCATCTCTCTCAACCCCTTATCCCTCTCAACTCCCTTATCTCTCTCGACACTCTCCATCACCTCCCCATACACGCCGCCTCTCCGTCTTGCCATCCTCTTGGTATTTCCATCACCTCGCCATCCCTCATCATCTCTTCAGCTCGCCGTTGTAGTTGCTGTCCCTTATTCGCCTCATTGCCTTGCTATTGTACTTTCCTGTCCTCTCTCGGTCTAGCCGTTCAGCAGTTCCCCTTCACGGATGAAGCGGTGATGTAGATGCACATATCTGATCGTCGTCCTCTCAATCCTTTCTTGGTCATCCACGCGTGTTGTCGTTTATAACGGCTCATCATCAGTGTGCGTCGTCATCTCTCATCCATGCATGTTAGTCCACCTCTCCCGCTCTCCTAGCGCCGTTCTCCTCGCCCTTCTTGTTGTCCAAGTGCCGTTCTCCTTGACATTTCTCGGACTCCTTACTTTCCAGCTACCATCTGATATACATTATTTCCAATTAGATCTTATTTTTGCGATCTTGAATCTGTATTTTTAATTTGATTTTAGATTGGTAGATTTGATTTCGAATCAGATCGGATTGTTGGATTAGATCGATTGGTTGAATTGTTGGATTAGATCGACTTGTAAAATCTAAAGCAAAGTAATTTGGGTTTTATTTTGTGTTTGCTGTGATTTTGTGATTGAACATTAATTTTTTGATTTGGTGAATTTTTTTTATTTTTAATTTTATAATTTTCTATAAATAGCAAATAATTTTGTGAACTTTTTGGTTTTTTAGATTTTGTGAATTTTAAGTTTGTAGAAAACATAATTGTTTGATATGTATTTTTGTAATAATATAAATTATAATTTTTTGTGTAATATACATATTTTTAGTAAATAATATAAAATATAATTTTAGTAATAATATAAAAATTTTGTCAATGTCTTTTTTATTGAATTTTAGTTAAATAAATTTTCATGAATATAAAGTATTAAATATGTTTTCATTAAATATAAATTATAAATATTGTAGTAATATAAATATATTTTCACGTGTTTATATATATATATTATTATTTTTAAAACAAGTTTCCAATGGCCTAGCCACTGAAAATTTCCATCAGCTTAAGCCGTTGCAAAAGTTCCATTGGCCGGAGCCGCTAGCATATTCCCCACTGGAAAATAGTTCAACCATTGGAAATAATTCTATGAAGATATGCTATTGAAAATTTTTAATGACTCATCTTCTAATGCAATGGCCGTTGGTATTCATCTGTTGGAAAATTTTTTTTCCAACATGTCGTTTACCAATTGTCCTGTTTCGAGGCCGTCGGAAAATTGCTTATTTTTGGTAGTGAATTTGGGCTTCAAAACTTTGAAGCTCAATCTATAAAAAATTGCTTAGTTTTTTAAAAATGACTTTTAGAGAAGGTTGAAGAAGATGAAACAAGGAATTGGAAATATGCAATCTAATAAAAAATCTAAAAAAATAAATTTGACCACCGGCACTGCTACTAGAAAACACATCCTAGTAGTGGCATCATCGTGTTATCCCAGAAGCAACTAGGCCCGTGTGTGTCTGTGTGGAAGGAAGAGAGAGGGCAAAAAGGAGAGAAAGGGAGAGAGGAGAAGAAAATGGAGAGTTACTTGAAGAAAGAGGGAGAAGAGAATAAGCTATGTGCGGAAAGGGGGAGATGAGAAGAAGACAATGACTGTGAGGCAAATTTATAATTGAAAGAGGAAGAAATCCCACTTTAGTCACACATTTCCCATGGTAAATTTAAAGTAACTTCTTTTCAATTTCTAACAGGTTAAGTTTATCGCGTTGGTAATTCCCAGCAGTCTCCACTTTGGCAAAATATATTGCACTTACCAAAAGACGTTTATATTGGAAATTACCAATGGCCAAGTAATTGGAAATTTGACCATTGAAAAACAATTGTTTTTTAATAGTGTTACATTTCTTCAAACATCTTTTCCTCTATCATTCTTAACCATAAACAACTTGTGAATATTAACAAATGCTCTTGATTTTGTCAACCAGGGAATAGTTCGTAAATTTATATTTTCTTCATCAAGGGGGACAACTTTAATGCCTACAATAGCCTTTATTTTAATTCAATGTCATATATTGCACTTTTGCAGAGGACATTCTTTGATTCTTTCTTACTTTGTTTCAACCCTTTCATCTCAAAAACAGTGTTAAGATGTTCTTTTATCTTCATTTTGTCAATTCATAAATTAGTACTCAAAGGATGGTATAGAGAAAGTGATTAAAAAAAGGTTTACTAACTCAAGTCTCTAGCTAATTTTTTTCCATGATTTTCAACCACAACCAGTCTTCACAATTTGTTTTTCCCTAAATAAAGCCCTTCCTTACCATCTGTTTAAAAAATATATTAGTATGTAAAATAATTGTCTTCTCTATATATGTGATGGTTTTTAAAAACATAAAATTTATGCTACTCCAAAATCACATCATTTTTATTATAATTTCAAATATTTTACAATGATTAAATATCAAGATAAACTTTACAATAAAACAAACATAAACTCTTAAAACATTAAAAAAATACTAGCCACATGCATCAGATTTACATGTGTAACTATTATATATAAAAGTTAGATATACTAGATAATTTAATTCCATGCCAGTCTCTTAATTTTAAATATCATACCATATTTGTCCTTAACTTAGTAATCATTCTGTTTTTGGCATAAACTTATTAAAAATGATTCAGTTTGGTTTATCAGCTGTAGCAACGTGTCTTTAGGAGTCACTACCAATCAGTTTACAGCTAGGTCAATTGAATACTTGGTATGGTCTACGAGAGATTTTAAGATAGTGCCCAAAAATTGGTACCATGGAGTTCAATTTGATCTGGTCATAAATTCTAGTTTCTTTTAAATACCTAATCTTAGATAAAATGATTTTATGAATTTTATTTCAATTTTTGTTTATTGTCCTAATTCTAAACCGTGAATCTTATCAGACCAACTGAATATAGAATCCTAGATGTTCTGGAAATCTTGAAACTTTACTAAATTCACCAAGAATTTGAAATGACCATCTTTGTTCAAAGTCGTGAGTCTTATGAGACCAATCAGATTCGAACGAATAATCTGTCTAGGAAATTTTATCCATTCTACCAAGAATGAATCTTTGAAAATTTATTAAGTGTTTTACAATTGTGTAACCAATAATTTTGTATGTTATTAACTTTTCAAATGTATTAGGGAAATTAAAATTAAACTATTCTAAACATAATAGTAATAAAAGACAGACCAAATTAATATCCTATGTTATACCCCTATGCAACAGAGGTGCACAACGGGCTGGCCCGAACCGGGACCGGACCGGACCGGCGGGTCCTGGGCCTTAGTATTTTGGGCCCGGGCACAGCCCGTGTTTACACGTGCCGGTCCCGTGCCGGTCCTGACCCAGTCCCGTGTCGGTCCTGGGCCAAACCTAAGCTGGCCCGTTAAATTTTAATTTTTAAAATTGTAATTTTAATTTTAATTTTAAGTTTTAGTTTTTATTTTTAATTTTTAGTCTTCACTTTTAAATAACTTAATAAAAACAAGAGTCTGAGAGTTTTTTTATAAGTGATATTTTATAATCTAGTTTATCTTAAATTCCACTTCATCTTCAATTCTAGTAGACTTTTAAATTAATCAAACGTTAAATGAATAACTTAATAAAAATAAAAATAAAAGGTAAGAAATTGACCAAAAAGTTTGAAAACTTTGATATATTTGATTTTGAGTTAAACCATTTTTTGTTATTTCTTTATGTTAAAGAAACAAACCATGATTACCAAAATTTTACTTTACAAGACAATAAATAAAATAATGACAAAAAAACTAGATAAATATTTATTCTAGGGTTATCTTTATATTTTGTATAATTACTTGTTTTAAGAGCAAAACACCACCACCGGTGTGAACTTTTATTAATATTAAAGCCAAACGGCACTTACATACCATGGAACGGGCTTTACATTACTTAATAGCGAAACGTTCCATAAAATTAAATGCAAAATAAAAAGTACGATCTGTGCTACACAGCAAAATCAGATCAAATACAAAGTAAGTAAATAATCAGCAAGCGGTGGATTTAAGCATCTACCTCATCGGGGTTTTCTTCGTCAGAACTCTTATGGTCTTGTAATCTGCAAGCTGCAAGACCCCAATCACGGTTGCATACACAAACTTCAACTGCATCTGGTGATAGCCTTGCCCGTCTTTCTGAAATGACCCGTTTTCCAACGCTGAAAGCGGACTCCGATGCAACGGTTGAGACGGGAACAGCTAGAACTTCTTTGGCAATGATGGAGAGTATTGGAAATTTGTTACTTCTTGCTTTCCACCAGTCTAGAATGTCGGTTTCACTATTCTCCCAAACAAGGTTAAGGTATGCGTTCACTTCAGTAAGACCGGATGCGGCAGCACGGGGCCGTTTGAGTAGTTGTTCAACCGGATTGAATGACAATGAGGCCGATGAAGACGCGATGGTAGATGAAGTATTGTTTGCAACCTTATCCTTATGCCGACTGGCATATATCTTAAATAACTCTCGCAAGTGCTCATCAGTAGAGGCAATTATAGCATGAACAGAAATATGTGTCATTTCTAAGAAACTATAATAACCCTCAAGTAGCTGTTGCGTACCTGTGATTCTTACGGTCGGGTCTAATGTAGCTGCAACTAAGTAGATTGGGGGTATAGTACTGAAATATGAAATCCATTTATCTTTCATGGCCTTAATTGTGTCTTTTAAGAACTCGTCATCTTTGTATTGGTTCAAAACCCATGCAATGTTGACCATATGCATTAAAACTTTGTGCGATGTGGGATAGTATACACCGGAGCAAAAAACAGTGACATCATAAAAATATCGCAGCACAGCAGCCAATTTTGACAGTTTATCCCACATCTCTTGTTTCAAAATCGTGATCTTTTCTCTGACATTTATAAAACATGTCATGTATGCAGCAAATGGCATCGCATCTATCAACATCTCATAAGTGGAGTTCCATCGGGTAGGGCAATCAAGTTTAAAACGTTTCCAACTAAAATCGAGGCCATTTTCCAGACAATATTGCTTAAATTCTTTAGAAACTTTCGTCCTTTACTTTAAATAATGGAGTGCCCACCTAATTGGAGTAATTTCATTACTCAAAACTTGAAGACCTTTTTGGACAGCTAAGTTTAAAATATGACATATACACCTAATATGAAAAAATGCGGCATCACGGACAGGTTCTAGTGATTCCTTAGATGTCTCAGCCGCGACATCGTTGTTTGATGCATTATCAAATGTTATGCTAAAAACCTTGTCATGACAAAAAAATTCTTTTAAACTTTCTGAAATTACATTGAATATGTTCCAACCAGTATGATCGACCTCCATCCACTTAAATGCAATGATACGTTTTTGAATGACCCAACTATCATCAATCCAATGTGCAGTTATACAATAATAATCTTGTCCTAGTGGTGAAGTCCACATGTCACTAGTAAATGAGATAGAGTGATCTAAAGCAGAGAAGTATGCTTGTAAGTTTGATTTACCAGCTTTATAACTTTTAAATGCCTCCCTCCTAGCAGTGGTCCTAGATGTTCTTTTAAAAGCAGGGTTTAAGTGTGTTGTAATCCATTTTTCCATGTGTCTATCTTCCGATTGTGTAAATGGTTTTTCAGTTAACATCATCCATTCTATCATGCATTCTCTACAATCTTTTTGATTAAATTTAAAAATACCTGATCCGCTGGCAGTGCTTGCAAGCTGTGTCTGACCGCCGGTACTCGTAGCTGCATCTGGACATAAAGTCGGATGCTTTGATTCCATGTGACGTCTCAGTGTTCCTGTGCTAGCGTTCTTCTTATGCGAGAGCTTTTGCTTGTAGTGTTTGCACTGTGCGAACCTCGCATTGTTTCCATGACTATCATTCTCAAAAAATTGGTCAAAATGCTCCCAAACCCATGCGGTGCGCCTCGCCTCACCGTCTTACCTTCTAGCGGAAGTTCGGTTGATGGCTTGTCGGGGTTTGTTCAGAACCATCTCCTCCACCAACATTCCCTGCTGCCGTTGGCTCCACCTCCTCAACGTCGTCATCAAAAAGTTGATCATCGAGGCCCAAGTCGTATTGACTCATATCGAATTGCTCGTCATCGTCACTTTGTTGGATATGAGTCCCACGAGTCGCCGGTCGAGAAAGGCCACGAAAAAATGACCTCAAACCGGTGCGGGATGAAGAGCTTGAGGCATTTCCCTTTCCTCTTGATGCCATTTGTGTGAGGCAAAATTGAGCAAAACACAAGCTTCGAAAGTAATTGAGAATGCAGAAAATAATGTTGACTGCTTGAAAGAAATGAGAGAATATATTAGTAGAGAATGAGAGATTGCTAAGATTGGTGTGAAGAAATGGTGCAAATGGCCTCCCTATTTATAGGGAAAGGCCTTATTTTTTTTTGCCTAAAAAACCCTTAGAAAATAGTTGTTGGAGGGGGCAAAAATGTAAATTCTGGGGTCCAGAAAACGCTGCCAACCGTTAAAAGGACCAAATCTGTCATTTGCCCTTTTTTTTTTTGAAAATTTTGGCCGTTGGATGAATTCTGGCCGTTGCGCCGCAACCAGTCCCGGTCCAGTCCCATGCCGTCTGCTGTGCCGGTCCCGTCCAGGTTCGGGCCCAATTCCTCCCTGGGCCGTGCCGAGCCCACCTCCCTCCCCCCTCCTCCAGGCCCATATACGGCCCACATGCCGCCGGTCTTCTGGCGGGTCTTGGCCGTGCCTGTGCCGTGCTCCAAGCGAACCGGGCCGTGTCAGGACCGGCCCACTGAACACCTCTGCTATGCAAATTCAATAAATAAGTTTAATGTAAGGGCAAACAAGCAAACAAACAAAGGAAACAAAAAAAACAAATAATAAAAGCTTGTTGTTAGTGACCAATCTGTAAAAGAGAAATGTGTTAGTAATCTAGATCAAGGTTGTAAAAAACGCAATCTAGATCATAGGATCGCATCCTATGATCTGGATCAAGAAAACCTTACCAAATGGTAGTGGGATTGAAGGCATAGTAGGATCGTGTAGGATCTCTTTTAGGATCGTAGGATCAGTAAGAAAGTAAGATCTCACCAATCCTAGTTGGTTTAGATTTTTGTGAGCAACATAGCTCATCTTGCTTGACTACAACCTAGACGAATAGTGTCCAAGACAAGCGATGAGATAGAGGAATGAAGGAGTGGGAAAAAGGCCAAGAAGGGTTGTATTCGGTGTAGGGAACTAGATCTCACTTGGAAGGTGGTTGGAGGAAAGGCTAGCATTAGACAAGGATGAAAACTACAGCGGATGAGAGAAGTAACCCTAAAATTGTGCCATACAAGGAGAGAGAAAGAGAGAAAGAGAGAAGTTAAAAGGAAAGAAAAAAAAGATATAATTGTGGATGAGGAGATGTGAAAATGTGGACCCAGCCATGTTTGACCGAATTGTATAAGAAAATCAGCCAGACTGCTCCTTTATATTTATCAAACTCTAATACATGACAAATACAAATATGGGAAGAAAAATAGGGTAGTTCAAGAGTCAAACAAAAAAAAAGGAACAAAAATTAATTAGTAGAAATAATTTTTTTAAGACTTTAGGTGGATAGAATTAAAAAATCATTAAAGAAAGAGACATAAAATGGGGTAATAATTTTTAAATAAGAATTTTTACAATACTATAACACTCGAGCTTTACTTTAACGTACAATATAAGAGATCTCTTACATGAACTATGTTATTTAGATATGAAATTTTCGGTTTTAGTAGGATCTTATAATTTACGATTTGAAGTTGCACGGCAAAAAATGATCAAAGGTATAATCTCAATCTTAACAACCTTAATCTAAATGAATGAAATAAAAATATAAGAGGGATAAAGCGAGAATTTTATTGAAAAAGGAATAGAGCTTGGTTGGGTCGAATGCGAAAACGGGGCGGCTCTCGGTCCGTAAAGCGGGTCCTCTACGATTCGGTGGCGACGGAGTGAACGGCAGCCAGGGATTTGCTCGAGAGGAAACGTGCGACCAATAGGATGGGTGAATGGTGGTGAGTGACGTCTGAAATAGCATGACATTGGAGGAACAAGATTTGGGTGGAGCTCTTCCTTTTGATATGCTCGGACGGCTGCAGGAAGCCCCTGAGAATGACAGCGTGGTGCAAGGCGAGGCGGAGGTGATGGCAGGCAGGGACCTGGAAGTTGATGGTGGCAGATTCGTGATAGGACAGCATCGGTCAGCAGAGAAGGCGCTCTAGGGATGACGGCGGCTCGAAAGGAAATTTAGGGTTCTAGAAATAAGGATGTGAGTCGAGGGACTAAACCTGCAGTTTGACCTTTTCCGAACCTCCCATCTTTTTCTTCGTGATTTCTATCAAATGGTAACCCATATTTATACTAGAAGAGGCATATACGGATTTGCAAGGTTTTTGAGATATTAAACCTTTAGATTTGATAAATTTTAAACATATCTGGCCAAAATACTAGTCTAAGTCCACAAAAGCTCTTGAGTTGCGGATTTAGCTCCATATTCTATGTAAAATTTCAATTTAACGCAAAACTTTCAGGATTTGTCAAATTAGCACAAAACATTATAAAAACGACAAATTTCATCCAAAATTTCATAGTTTTGCTAGATTTGCCTCAAACTCTTAGGAGTTGGCAGATTTGCCCGAAACATTTCCAATTTTGCCTAGAACTTTCTAAAAACTCTCGGTTTCCATCCAAACTTTTTTCTTTGGCCTAATTTGACCCCAAAACCTTTAGGATTCCAAATTAGCACCTAAACCAAATTAATTACTATTTCTACCATAGACGACCATTCTAAATTCCTAAAATTTATAGCACTACATAATCAAAATACACCTAATCCTACCAACTTTCTAAGCTATAAAATGACAAAAAAGACCAAGTTGCCTTTAGAAACAAAAATGGGCCCCTAAACTAAATTTTCAAACCTAAAACTAAACAAAATTTAGTGCCCAGACAAAATTGGCTGTCCAAAACTACCCCATTTGCATGTTTCATAGAATATGATGCATGCAAAGTCGTTACTAAATTTTGTCCAACTTTCCTTTTAGGCGAAGAGAACCTTCTCAATGCTAAGAATCTTGAGGAGAAAAACTTTTTTCCCCTCCACTTCAAGGTTAAGGAACCTTATTATCTCTATGATAAGAACCCTCATATTGTTTAAGAATATAAGGAGAAAATCTCTTTCCTCCTTGTCTATTATGCTTAGGAACTCTCCTAGCCTTTTGCAATAAGAATCTTTTCATTGCTTCCAAACGTAGGAGAAAAACCCTTTCCTCTTTTTTTAAGAGGTTAAGAAACCTTCCTTACCCTTTTTCTCCGTAGAAACCATTCTATAGGAGAAAGAAACTTTTCTCTCATTCCTTTTATCTTTGATAGAGAACCCTCTTCTACCATGATTTAAAAGGTAGAAAACCATATCTTTATCACCTCTCATTGCTTTTGAGGTAGAGAACACCGCTTCTTTTACCACCTCTAATTGCTTTTGAGGTAGAGAACACCGTCTCTTTTACCACTTCTAATTGCCTTTGAAGTAAAGAACATTATCTCTTTAACACTTCTAATGTTTTTTGAGGTAGAGAACTCTGTCCCTTTACAAGCTCTAAATTCCTTTGAGGTAGAGCACTCTAACTCTTTACCACCTCTGATGACTCTTGAAGTAGAGAACCCTGTCTTTTTATCATGTCAGATGACTTTTGAGGTAAAAAATCCTGTCTCTTTATCACCTCGATTGGCTTACCCATTACCTTATCACCTTAACTATTCCAAATGTGAACTTGAATAAGTTTGATTCAAGTATACCTCACCGCTTTCCTTGTCCTGAAGTTTCAACTGTTCCTTGTAATACTACAGCTATTCTTTGGATATGCTCTCCCTTTTGATTCCTGCTATACAAAAGTCATGCATGCAAAATACAAGATGCATGGGTACAAAGCATCCATGACCATTGGCTTTCTTTTTTTTATCTTTATTATCCTGACTTCCTTCTATCTATGTTTTGCTATTGTCACCTGACTGGTAGTATGAATTTGGTTCTTCTTATCTTTGCTTTGCTAGCTTGTGGCAGCCCTAAGCTAGCTATGGCTGCTTGTAGCCTAGGATCGCTAGAAATTTATGGAATTCCCAAGTTTTGGTTCATAATTGTTGATTTCTATGCCTGTGATAAAAATAAATGCACATGACCTAAACTTACTAACCTAGATGCTAGCATTAAATAATGCATGATTCGCTTTGGCGAGGAAATTTAAGCATAAATTAAAACATTTAAACATTGGCGAATCCGTACTTAAAAACAATAATAAAACTAGCCAAAGCCATAAATACATTTCCTACAAGTATTAACCCTATGTACATTATTCAATTATGTACATGAATCATAAACCAAAACATAAAACCAACCAATGTTGCTAGAGACAGCTAGTACAATTAAGTACTCAAGCATATTCTATTGAGATGACCATACTAGGCTAACCACCTGAGCTCTACCTCTTAAGTGCCTTTAACCTCTAACTCCCCCTATGCTTCTAGATCAACCACCACTCAAGGTTAATCCAACACTGTTAGTACATAACATAACCAACCAACCAGAAAAAAATTACAAACTAGCAAGTATAACTTGTACCTACTCAACTAGCTCAACAACCATCTTGTGTTGCTAGTCAAACCACCCAACCTTGGGCACATAAACCAAGGGGTGAGAATCATGGGTTCTCAGTAATGGGTCTCTGAGGTACTTGGAAAACAAAATCCTAGAAGACATTGGACAATAAATGTCATAAATCTACTGTGAGCTCATAACGGTTTGAGACTTAACATATGTGCACATATTTGGATACCTTGGGACCTTTCCTCATCCTAGTCCTCTTACGAGACATTGTCCCATGTCTAGTGAGTTTTGGCCCTTAACTCGCTCTGGCAAGCCTTGGCTTCCCAACTGTGCTACGTTGACACCTAGGCACAGAACTACCTCCCCTTGAATACTATGTGCAAGAGTAATCCAAGTCTACTTGGCAAACCAAAGTTAGGTGCACTAAGGTTTTACGCTAGTGCCTCAGGTCTAAGACCCAACTAGTTCACTAGGTTTTACTAACCTTTCACCCTTTTTATGGTGAACTTTGACTAGCATATGACTAATCTAGTTTGGGCGTACTAAGTTACCACTCTAGCTTCTTAGACCTAAGACCTCACTAGGTGACTAGACATGCTAAACCTCCACCACTAGGTGTACTAAGGTCTTACTTTAGTCCCTGAGGTCCAGGACCCAACTAGGTGACTAAGTGTTACTAAGCCTCCATCTTTCTAGGTGAACCTTGAATGATACTAGCCTTGGCACTTACTACACCTCCATGAGTTGGCCATTACTAGGAATCATACTTGTTCTAGGTGCTCCTCATCTTTTCTAGCACATACTAGGGCCCCGAATGCACTAAGGTAGGCTAACAACCTTGTGCTCCCAATGCCCCTTAAAGTGCTCTAGTAACTTAGCTTGAGTTCTAAGTTACTTACCTACTTAGAGCTTATAGTGTTTCCCTTAATTCCCTAGGGTAGCTTGCACATACTTGGTTGTCAATCAACTTTCCAAGCTATGCCAAACTCCCACATTATCCATTCTAAACTTCCCATGGGCCTTAGGGCTTACATGCACCTACATGTGCTTATGTGCCCCTATTAGCCTCATAGTGCCTTCCTCAACCCTTAGGTGTTTTCACTAAATTTTTGTAGTTAATGAAATACTAACCCAAATCATCTTCCCAAACTACAGCAAGTTGTGCCATAAGTTGCCTACACTAATTGTGCCTTAGTGCACTTGCACCACTTTTAGTTAACTAGGCCACGGTTCTAGTTCACGATGCTCCTTCCTTAAACTACTTGGTTACTCACTATTAATGTATTCAAGCTACCTTAAGGATGACTACAAGCCTCAACTACGGCACCAAAATACCCATATGGACACACATGGTTCAATTGTGCACACACCATTTTCTTGTTGGTTCATTTGATCCATTTGTCACTTGTTCTTCATTCCATTTCCATTTTAAATCTTGAGCCACCTTTATGAACATGTTTATGATGTTTAGGAACCAATTATGAATGAAAAACACCCTATTTGGTTGAGGTCCGAAGAAACCATGGCGCTGTAGCGCAAGCTTGGCGCCGCAACGCCTAGAACTTACCAACTTTGTCCAACTTCACAAAAATTATGCATAATTGACTCAAACATGGTTACAATCACTTATATGCTTGCAATTACTCATCTCCAAGGCCAAATATGATGGAAATGCGTCAACATAACAAGAAAAACAATAAATCCCTTTACCTTAATCACATCCAAAACAAAATTAAGCAAGTTGAGCACCAAAGCCTCCATTAAGCTCTAATGGTGTTCTTGAGGTTCTAAGCTTAAATACACCAAAATGGGTACCCAAAACTACTAAAGCATGACCAATCCAACCGACCCAATCAACTTAGAACCAAACTTAAGCAGAGGAATATACCATTACCTTGGTTTTGAGCTCAAAACTTTTAAAACACCATAAAAATGCCATAAACTCACCAAAACTAGCTTGAGCTTCAATGATTTTACTTTGGGAGCCTCCATTTTCATGAAGAAATGGTGAAAATGAGAGCTTGGGAGCTTTATCCATGGATGTGGAAGGTGGTCTACGAGTTTGGGAAGTAAGAGATGGTGAATAGTGCCAATCTTTTATCTCCTAACCCTTTATAAGCACACTAACTCACATCCACTCCTCTAGCTTTAGTTCTTTGGTCACTTGGCTCCCAAACATCATCTTGGCTATACTTTAGCCCTCTTGAACTTTCCATGGTACTATAAATAGGTCCGCTTAAAAGTTCACCTTGCTCCGTACTTAGCTCAAACTCACTTATGGTGTTTAGTTTACCAAACTAGTTCAAAACCTTCAACCGTTTACGCTTAGGTCCTTCCATGGTAACTCATGGTTCTAATGGTTTATAGAACTTATGGTCTTGATTTTCTGGGTCAGTTTAACCTTTTAGATCCTGAGTCTACCATAATTGGTGACACTTATGTGCCATTTGTGCTCTAGGAACCTTTTTAATCTTTGCTACTTACTTGAAATGCATAATAAATATTTAGTAAGGGATTTCTTACCTCGTAACCAGGCCTTACTCAACCATCCCCAGTCCAATACCTGGAGGGCCACAACATAGCTTCTCATTGTAATTGCTTTTTCAAATTGTCATTAAACCTCACTAGGCTTCTAAGTTTTGGTCCCTGATCTAATCTTGCCTCGGATTTGACTTTTGAAAACACTATTTGAAAAAGCAATCAACTTTCCTAACTTGTTCTTGAACCCTTGTCTCAACTTCTTATCATATACTTGCCTTATGCTTCATGTCCCATTGGATACTTATCCTAGTAATTGGATTTGTAAAACCCTCATGTATAGGTTTTTCTCATACTACCAATAGGGTTTGTTGATATGGCCATGACCTCATTTTTTATTGTAATACTTTTGAAACAATCATTCAAATAATCACCAAGGAATATCACTCGAAGACTTATTACCCCTTCCTCCCTGTTAGCAAATGTTTTGTACCGTTCATAAGGTAGGATTTCAATCTTACCCATTTTAATACATAGATCTTATTAAACTAATTTATAGTCTTTGCCTTTTCAATTTTAGTTATTACTACCTTTTCCATAAAATCATAATTCATTACACACCAAAGGTTACAAGGACGTAAAATTTTAAGGAAAATAATAAGAAAAGATGAATGGCTTTTTTATTCATGAATAGTATGGTACAAAGATTTTAGGGATAGAAGAAGAATAAAGAAGGTTCGAAAAAAGAACACTCCCTTTGACAAATTTGATTAAACAAACTTTTATAACCTTGAATCTACTCTTTCCCCTTCTTCCAAAAAGCTCAATTATCATGCATAGTACTTCTTCAATGAATCCAAATTCACTAGTTTTGACAGCTCTCATCGATTCATTTCTGTTATAATTAAGGCTCCTTTTGAAAAGGCTTTCTTCACCACATAGGGTCCATCTCTATTTCCCTAAAAAATCATTCTAGATGGGCAAAACCTTCTTCAGAACAATGTCACCTTCATGGAATTGTTAAAGGGGAACCTTTTTATTGTAAGCACGGATCAACCTCCTTTGATAAAGTTGTCCATGACAAAGGGCAACCATCCTTTTCTCATTAATTAGATTCAACAACTCATATCTAACCTTGACAAACCTTACTTCTTCTAATTGGACATCCATTAACACGCTCAATGAAAGAATCTCAACCTTAATGGGCAATACAGCCTTGATACAATATACTAAGGAAAAAAAGATGTAGTTCCAGCAAAAGTGCAGAAAAAAATTATATATGCAAGTAGTGCAAAAGGTAACATCTCATGCCAGTCTTTATAAGTAACATCTTTTTGATAATCTTATTGGTGTTCTTATTGGCCACCTCCACTGCACCATTCATCATTGGTTGATAAGGTACTGAATTGTGATGCTTGATCGTGAACTATTGGCATAGGTTCTGCATCATCTCATTATTTAAGTTTTTAGCATTGTCTGAGATGATACATTTTGGCAACCCATATAGGCAAATAATCTCTCTCTTGATGAACCGAGATGCCACTTTTCAATTTAACTTGCATAGGACACCTCTTCCACCTACTTAGTAAAATAGTTAATTGCCACCAGAATGAATTTATGACCATTAGAAACCTTAAGGCTAATTGCTCCAATGACATATATCCCCCACATAGCAAAAGGCCAAGGTATTGTTGTCACATTAAGAGGAGTTGGCAGAAACTAGATTTTGTTGGCGTATGTTTGGCACTTATGACACTTCCTCACATAATTGATGCAATTGGTTTCTAATGTAAACCAAAAGTAGTCTGCCCTCATTATTTGTCATACCATGGTATGACCACTGGTGTGCGCCCCACATATTTCAGCGTGAACTTCTTCCATGATTCTTCTTGCTTCATAAAAATTGACAGAGCAAAGGAACACCAATTCTAGGCTCTTCTTATAAAGTATATCTACATTCAAGAGAAAACCCATTAATAGTCTCCGTAGAAACTTCTTATCATTTTTTTATGCTTCAGATGGATATACTCATTCTTGAAGATATCTCTTAATATCATGATACCATGGCTTTCCATCTAACTCTTCTCCCACATTCATATAATAGGCTGGAGAATCTAGTACATTGATTTCAACAATAAGAATGTGCTCATGGCTACTTATCTTGTACATGATGGCTAAAGTAGCCAAAGCATCCGAAACTTGATTATGTTTTTTGAAAGATGATAAAAGCATATTCTTCTGAATTGTTTCACCAAGTCCATTTTAAATCTTTTGTAAGGGATCAACTTTGAGTCCCTGGTATCCCAGTTACTTTTCATCTAATATATAAACAATGCAGAATCTCTATAAACTTGGAGATCTCATACCTTCAATTTTATGGCCATTTAGAGTATCATAGCGCATGCCTTGTACTCTACAATATTGTTGGTACAAGGAAATGTAATTTGCTATGATGGGGTACTGCTTTCCTCATGGAGAGACAAGTACAGCTCCAATTCATTGTCCTAAAGATTAGATGTTCCATCAAATGCCATTTTCCATGTTTCATCTTCTTCTGGGACTTCAGATTCCACCATCATTATATCTCCATCAGGAAAATTCATCTTTATTGAATCATAATCCTCCAGTGCAATATCAGCCAAATATTCAACTATTGCACTTTCTTTCATGGTCTTTTGAGTGACATATTGTATGTCATGCCTGAAGATTTCAGGATCTTATGATAACATACTTTTATGTTATCTACTCATGTATATGCCACATGCATATTTGTTCATTTGAATTCAACATGGATATAGGCATGCATAACATGTTATTTAGCATATCAAGATCACATACATGTTGTGTTAAATAAATCCTAGCATGCTACTAAGAACATACATAAGAAATGAAACCTAACATGCTACTAAACCAAGAAAAGATGTGCACCTTTCTTCTTGGTTATCTTTGGCGAAAACTTGAGGGAGAACATGATCTTAGAGGAGCACCTTGAAGCTTGAAATAAAGATGAACAATCTCTATGTAAATCTACCCACAATGCTCTCAAAGAGTGTTTAATATTTCAGCCTCTAAAGGAAATAGGAGGAGAACAATTTTCTCTCAAGAAAATGGAGAAAATGGAGTGCAAATTTGTGCTTAAAATGGCTGGCCTCTAAAGGCTATTTATAGATGACCAAACGGCACACCTTTATACCAAGAAAGGTGTCTTTTAAGCCAAAGAACACTTCCTTTGGCCAAGGGTCATGTATGGTGGCGAAAATACATGTCTTTTAGCCGAGGAACACTTCCTTTGGCCTATAACCACCCTATAACTACCTTATGGTGAAAATACATGTATTTTAGCCAAGGAACACTTCCTTTGGCCTATAACCACCCCATAACTACCTTATGGCCGAATATACATGTCCCTTGAAGTCATAGGACATCACTCTTGGTGCAATAACCACCCCAACCACCCTCATGGCCGAATATACATGTCTTTTCACTCAAGGAACACTTCCTTTGGATGAAAAGACATGTTCTTTTAGCCAATAGTCATCTCTTTTGATGAAGAGACATACCTTTACAAAAAGATGTGTCTCTTGGTGGTTTTGAACTAAAAGCAAGGTGAGCTGGCACAAAGCTAGCTCATTATGCTACTTATGCACCATTGAGCTCCTCTGAGCTCCAATCAAGCTCCATGAACTAAGATCTAGTTCCCTGAACTTACCTTGAGCTGGAGTTAGCTACTCTCAGCTGAAGTGAACTGAAGTCCAGCTACATTCAGCTACCAAAAGCTGAATTGAGCTGACTTTAGCTAACTTGAGCTGAAGTCCTGCTACTTTGAGCTACTTATAGCTGAAGTGAGCTGACTTGAGCTGAAGTCCAACTACATTCAGCTACCAGAAGCTGAAGTGAGTTGACTTAAGCTGACTTGAGCTAACTTGAGATGAAGTCCAGCTACTTTGAGCTACTTATAGCTGAAGTGAGCTGACTTGAGCTAAAGGGACCTACTTTTAGCTGCCTTAGATAGCTGTTCAAGCTAGAGTTAGCTCAATGAGCTCAAATCCTATCTTAAAAGGATCTTGGTGCGTCAAGAATTCCAACAAACTCCCACTCGCACTAAGATGCTTTTAAGCTTCCAGCTCCCACTCAAAACAAACTCCTTAATCCTAATAGCCGAAATGATCCAAACACTTCTACATATATAGAGTTATGGGTGCAACCTCAGGCACACACACTAAGTCTCTTCCATTGAGGTTGTTAGACTCTCAATAGAAGATTGTCCTTTCCTCATAGTTTGAACTTCTTCAAACTTTCCTTTGAACACATCAAATTCAAGTGTGTTGCTTAAACACATCAAGATTGCTTGAACACATCGAGTTATGCCTTTCAGACCCCAAACATATGATACACTTCTTAATCACAATCAGTCTCTTTCTTAGAATTTCAACTCCTTGAAATCCATGATTGTATTAAGCATTG
Organism: Aquilaria yunnanensis; assembly: GCA_039654915.1. NCBI lineage: Eukaryota > Viridiplantae > Streptophyta > Magnoliopsida > Malvales > Thymelaeaceae > Aquilaria > Aquilaria yunnanensis. The sequence goes on from CM077593.1 coordinate 81,400,073, forward strand.
AGTACTCATCTCAATCACTTGTCATTCAATCTAGCATACTACTCACAGTAATATGTGGGCCCAAGATTGAATTTAGTGAACGTGTATCATCTTAATGTCTTTCCTTTTAGCTTCAACTACTTAAGTCAATGAGTTAACATGATTACCCAAAAGGAGGATACTCCAGTCTCATTTCTCTAAGACCTTCGACAACCAATCAAAGTAATCATAATTAACTCAACTTCCTAATAGCAAGCCATAGTCACTAAGAGTCTGAATCGAAGAATCTCACACTAAGCAAGAATATAGACAACTTGCTTAAATTCTTCTCTGGTCGTATTTCATGGTCATGGAACACTTGGAAACACATCCATTAAAGTTCCATAATACACTTCTAAGGTGTTTTACTCATGTCACTCCCACTTGGAGTGATCTCCATTCCAATTAAGGAGTGTGTCATTTCTCCCTCTTAAAACACCATGAAGTGTACTCCTCTTAACACATAAAAGGAGGACATGTCAATAACCATGAAATTTCTCCATGTAAGCCCTAGCTTACATCTAACATAGGCTAGGATGTATGAATGGTCATACAAACTGAATGCACCAAAGCATTGAAACTTGATTACTCATAATCAAGGCGACCATAAAAGCTAAAATGTCATGTGTTGGAGCATGACTCCCACTTAAATGTATCATTCACTTAAGTTTCATTTAAGTCTTTAGCCAGTCTCATCCTTAATCTTACACAAAGATCAAGGGCGGATGACTTGTGTGAGAAAGTCATCCTCTGCCTATGTTTGACATGTTCATTTGTTCGTTGTGATTCATAAAATTGAACTGAGTATTTCATAAAATAATCTGTATTATTTCAAAGAAATACATAACATGTGTGACACCAAAGAGGTGAAGTACATCCAACATTTACAATCTTCGAAGACCCATTGCTCTAACATGTCGAGCAAATACAAGTGGTGGCAATGGCTTAGTGAGAGGATCTGCCACCATTAGGTCTGTAGAAATGTACTCAATCCTAACTTCACCCTCTTCAATTGCATCCCTCACAAAGTTATATTTCATTCAATGTGCTTAGTTTTTCCATGGTATTTAGGGTCCTTAGTATAAGCCATGGCTGTCATACTATCACTGTAGATAGTAATAGGTTTCTCAATAGAAACCCTGGACTCCAAATTTTTAATGAAATAACCTAGCCAAAGGGCTTCTTGTACAGCTGAGGCACATGAAACAAATTCAGCCTTCATTGTGGACAATGATGTACAAGTTTACTTCTTACTACACCAAGAAGTAGCCCCACCATTTAGCATGAAAATATAACCAGATGTAGACTTGCTGGAGTCTCTATCTCTTCCCCAATCAGCATCAGAATAGCCACGTAAACCAAGGTCTTTACCTTGGTAACAAAGCCAATAATCCTTAGTACCCTTGAGGTACCTTAGAATCCTCTTGACACTCTTCCAATGCTCCAGACCAGGGTTGGAAGAATATCGTGCTAGAAGTCTAACCGCTTGACTGATGTCTGGCCTTGTACATAACATGGCGTACATCAAGCTACCAATGGCACTTAGGTAGGGGACCTGAGCCATCTCTTCCTTCTCCTTTGGAGTCTTAGGACATAAGTCCTCTCCAATCTTGCAACCATATGCAAGAGGTGTACTCATGGGCTTTGCATTTGTTAAGTTGAACCTTGCAAGAATCTTATCAATATAAGGCTCTTGAGAAAGGGCCAACAGCATTGCCTTTCTATCCCTCAGGATCTTAAACCCTAGGATAAAGGCAGCCTCTCTCATGTCCTTCATGTCAAAGGTGGAAGACAACCATCCCTTGATGGTACTGTGGTAATGTGCGGATTTTCGGGAGTCACCACCAATCAGTTTTCGCTCAGGTCGATTGGATACCTTAAAAATATGGTTTGCGAGAGTTCAGGGGTTCGGGAGTATGGTTACGTTAAAACAACTTTGTTAAAACGCCCAAAAATTGGTACCTTAGTTGATTTCAATTTTGTTTTGCTTGCTTTTAAATGATTTCAGTTAATTACCAAACTGAAAATTTTAACTGAATTAGTCGGATGTGGATTTTTAAATTTATAGGATTCTTCAAAATCTTTGTATAATTTTTTTTAATAAATTTAATATTTCTGAACCATGGACTCTACTGAGTCACCCGGACACGGAATTTGATGAAATTTTAATTAAATATTTTAATCCTGATATTTAATTTTATTCATTTAAAACTTTTATGTTTTCTCCAAGCCATGAATCCTATCGGATCACCCGAACATGGATTTTAATTTAGAATCTTAATTCTTAATTTCTTAAATTTTTGTGAAAACTTTTTGGATTTTTTTAATTTTAATGTTAATTTTATTAAAAATTATTATATAAGTCTAAAAATATACTAAAAATAAATAAATTTATTTTTTTGGTAAAATTTTGTTTCCAAACCGTGGATCCTGCCGAATCATTCGGATATGGATTTTAATTTAAGTTTTTTGTTTATTTAATTAACTATTAATTCAAATCATAATTTTTATTATTTTTAATATTTTATTATTATTTTTCTATTTTTCTTCAATTCTTAATTACTATTACTTTAAAGATATATTTAATAAATTAATTTTTATTTTTTTTGGAATTATTTAATTATGATTTTTTAATAAAAGGAATAAAAGGTTAGCTTTTTAAAGAAATAAGAAATAAATAAAAATAGGTGTTCCGAAATAATAAAAGATGGTTGGCTTTTGTTAAAAAAAATTTTTTTGTTAGCACTAAAAATAAAATGGAATAAAGTTCATTATTCACATAAAAAAAAATTCTTCTCTTTGAATTTGTTATTATTTACTTATTTATTTTATTTATTTTTTTATGGCTAAAGGTGAAATAACTGAAATAAGTTTAACCATAAAATAAGATTTTTGCATAAAGTAAATAAATAAAAATTAAATGACAATAAATAAATAAAGTAAAGTGGAGGTATTTCTCTTTTTTTTTTTTTGGTTTGGACATCCATTAAAAAAAAAGGTGCATAAATTAAATAACACATGCAAATAAATAAAGAGAAAGCACATAAAGTAAATAAAGGAATATTAAAAGATAATAAATAAATAAAGTGGGGCTTTTTGGCCATCCACTTTAAAAATAAATAAATAGGAGGTATAACCTTCCATGAATTATAATAATAATAATAATAATAATAATAATAATAACAATTAATTGTTAGTAAAGTTAGTTGTTAATAATAATAATAATAATATTAATAAAAGTTAGTTGTTAGTAAAATTAGTTGTTAATGGCCTTTCTGCAAGAATAACAAAATTAGTAACTAAAATGGATGAAATAAAAATATCGAGGACTAAAATGGGGATTATACCAAAAAAGTGATTTTTTTGAATTTCCGGGTCGGGTTTGCAGGTTGCAAACATTTTGCCCTTTTGATTTTCATTTTCTCCTGCGACGGTGGAGGGACGGCTGAGCGTGGCGGTGGGGCGACGACAGGGTGGCTGCGGCATCGGCTGGATCGACGGAGGTGGCGAGGACGGCGGCCGGGAAGGGGGCGGCGACGTCGGGGACTGACTCGGGGGCGACGGGACGCAACGGAGAAGAGAGAAAAATGAAAAAAAAAGGGCAAAAAAATGACGGCTTTGGACGAAACGGCGACGGTGGGGGGCGACGGCGAGGAGGTGAGGCAACGGCGGGGGCAAACAAACGGGAGGAAAAGAAAACGGACGGGGTGACGGCAACTCAAAGGGGGTGGCCTGAAAGAGAGAACAGAGACGTTTTTGGTTTTCTGGAAAAAAGGAAGGAGAGGCCAGGGACTATTTCTATAGTTTTCCCTTTTTTAAAAATAGAGCTCTAATCTTGATTTCTTCTTTTCTCATTGTTTCTTTACAGATTTGGACCCCTATTTATAGGGGAAGGAGTGCTGGATTGTTCATAATTAAAAACTAATTAAAATCAAACTTATCTCTTAATTTGGTAAAATAACAGTTTCAGTCCTTTACGTCTCTTTGACTTTGGGGATGTTCCTGAAACTTCTGATTGAGACAATTTTATCTTTTTCTGTCAATTTGGGCCAGAACCGTCGGTCTGGCCCAAAATTCATGTGACAAACAACCAAATGCTCCTGGAACTTTCAGATTTTGTCAAATTTTCCCAAAACTTCTTAATTTTGTCATTTTTACCCCAAACTTTTCAATTTTATTTTTTTTATGGAGTTTTCTTTTGTAATTCCTACATACATACATACACACATATATTATTTTTAACTAAACCTTTATAAAACAAAATATATTTTAAACTAATTAATTAAAACTTTTTCAGTAATAATAATTAATTAGTTAATAATAATATATTTTTTTTAATTTTAATTTCTTTGGATATACACACATAGATATTAACTTAACAAAATGCCCCTTCCCTAAAACTATTTAATTTAATTCTCTCTTTGTATAATTAATTAATAATAATTTTTATATAATTATTATTTTTTAATTTTTAATTAATTTTTTTTTAATTATTATTTTAAAAAAAAAAGGTCGGACGAAATTGGGTGTCAACAGGTACTTAACAAAGTAAGCCCATTACTTGCAATCAAAATATCATCCACATATAGAGTCAATACTGTAAAACTAGACCCAGAAGAGTACAAGTATACACAATGGTCTTCATGCATCATCACAAAGCCATAGCTTGTGATTGTATGGTGAAACTTCAAGTACCACTGTCTTGAAGCTTGCTTAAGACCATAGATAGACTTCTTTAGTCTACATACCTTGTCCTCTTGACCCTTTTGGACAAACCCCTCAGGTTGTCTCATATATATCTCCTCACTCAAATCACCATTGAGAAATGCGGTCTTTACATCCATTTGATGTAACTCTAGGTCTAGATTTGCCACAATGGCAAGTAATATCCTGATGGAAGTGAATTTTACAATAGGAGAGAAGGTGTCTTTGAAATCAACACCCTCATTCTGTGTAAAACCCTTGGCCACCAAACGGGCCTTGTATCTTTCGATACTTCCATCAGAGTTCACCTTGATCTTGAGAACCCATTTGTTCCCAATTGCCTTGCGGCCTGGAGGAAGATCACTTAGCTCCCAAACCCCATTGAGATGCATTGAATGCAACTCATCCTTCATTGCATTTAGCCACTCTTCCCTCTGTGCACCCTCAAGAGCCTCATTAATGTTACTTGGTTCATCTATCTCATATGCAACCAAATTTGCCTCACTATCCAAGGTCCACCATTCTTTAGGTGGTCCAAATTTCCTCATTGATCTTTTCAATGTAGGCTGAGATGGAGGCAACACATGCTCCATCTCTTGAGGCTCAACATTTTGCTTTTGAGTATCCTCAACTCTCTCTTGAACAAAACCTTCCTTTTCGAGGTCTTGCTCATGTTGGTCCACAACAACAGGCATTTCTGGAGCCATTGCTCCATGTGGTTGAGGTACTCCCTCTAGAGTAGGTGCATGTGTCACAGGTGTCCTTATGTCACTTGGTTGATCCTCATCTAGGATCTGCCTTAATGAGGTTAAGTCACCACGCTCACCAACTTTGGGAAACTCATCCTCCACAAAGTTAGCATTCCTTGCATCAAAGATGTTCCCAGTTTTGTGACTTATATCCAAGAACACATAACCCCTAGACTGTTCAGCATAACCAAGGAAGGCACACTTCCTCCCTCTTGGACCCAACTTTCCCAAAGGATGGTCCGTTATGTGAACATAAGCTAAACAACCCCAAGGGCGTAAATAGCTTAGGTTAGGAGTTTTCTTCTTCCATAACTCATATGGAGAAGAGTTCACATTCTTGGTGGGTACTCTGTTAAGGACATGAACTGCACACAGCAGTGCATCACTCCAATAAGTGATGTCTAAGTTGGCCTTTGCCATCATGGAACGTACCATGTCCATAAGAGTTCTATTCTTCCTCTCAGACACTCCATTCTGCTGGGGTGTCCAAGAAAGAGTGAACTCCCTCTCAATACCCTTCAAGTCATAAAATGCCTTGAATGCATTTGATGTATACTCTCCACCCCTATCTATCCTCAAGGACTTAACCTTCTTACCTACTTGGTTCTCAACCAAGTGTACATATTTCTCAAAGCATGCCAAGGCCTTTGCCTTGTTTCTTAGTAGGTAGATGTGGGTGAATCGAGTATAATCATCTGTGAATGTGATGAAATACTTAAATCCATTTTTGGATTCAACCCTCATTGGCCCACACAGGTCAGAGTGAACTAAACTTAGTGCCTCACTTCTCCTAGTTGCTCTGCTAAAAGGCTTTCTTGTGGCTTTGCCCTCTAGGCATGATTGGCAACTTGGAAGGACAACCTTGGTCAAGGAACCTAGCAATCCACTCTTAGCTAGCTTGTCCATTCTATCTTCACCAATATGACCCAATCTCTCATGCCATCTCATTTCATTTGTGACCTCTGTCACATAGCAACTAGGACTTGCAACAGAATGGTCAGTTGGCTTTAACTCATAAAGCCCATTATTAACTGAGCAAGTGCATACTATCTTATTATCTTTAATAATAGACACATTATTATTAAAGAAATTAAAGCAATAATTGTACTTCAACATACAACTTATAGAAATCAAATTTCTACAAATGTTTGGTACATGCAATACATCTATTAGATACAAATATCCAATATCTATAGGAATTCTACATGTTCCTATGCCTTCCACTTCCAGCCTGGCATCATTTCCCACTGAAATGTGCTTACCTCCTTTTGAGAGCTTCCTGTAGGCCACAAACCAGGACCTGTCCTAGGCTATATGGTCTGTTGCTCCCGAGTCTACAATCCACAAAGAATTGCACTCAGTTAGTAATGTACATGACACAACATGTACAAAGGAAGTAGAAGGGTATGTATGTACCTTGGGTGGACCTTTGCAATCTTTTGCAAAGTGTCCCTTACTCCCACAGTTGAAGCACTTCAGCTTGCTTATGTCTCGCTTCTTCTTGAACTTTTTCTTGGAAGTAGGACCTTTTCCCTTGCCCTTTCCCAGCCCTCCTTTGCCACCATTCTTCTTCCATCCCTTCTGGATAGAAGATGAGGCAACATATGCCCTAGAATGGTCCTTGAGGGCCATTACTTCAGCCTCAAGGAGAAGGTGACGAGCAATGTCATCAAATGACATTATTTGAGGGTTATGGCGTAAGTTGACCTTCATCAACTGCCATTCCTCATCGGGCAAGGAACGAATTATTGTTTGCACTTGTTGCTCATCAGTGAGCACATGCCCTGCTGTCTTGAGCTGGTGGATCATGCGTGACATCTCACGCAAGTGAGCACTCATAGAGTGATCAGCACGCTTCACACAATTCTCAAACCTGAGAATCATTGAGCGTTGTTTCTCTACAGAAATATCTCCATACTTGGCCTTGACCGAGTCCCATATGGCCTTAGCCCCCTCAAGCATGGAGAATTTCACCATAATCTCATCCACCATAGTGGAAAGGAGAGTGACTCTACACATAGAGTTCTTCTTTAGGAATGCCTAATAGGCAGTCCTCTCCTGTCCCTCAATATGAGGCATGATCTCTTGAGTGAGCACATCAAGAGTATCTTGTTCAGTTAAAATGAATTTGACCTTCTGTTGCCAAATTGAATAGTTTTCACCATCCAATTTGAGGTCACGGTTTAATTCTGCAACTATATTCTTACAAGCCATCTACATTGATGCAATTCACATGTTTTAGTTCAATTTACACAACAAGACCCAACAAAGCAACATGTGTATGAAACAACATCTAACATGCTCATATATGGCAAAAGACATGCATATAGCATTCAATTAGAAATACACAAACATGCCTTCATTGCTCCATACACATATCCTTCATTAGCCTTATCACAATCATACACATATGTATGATCCTAAATCATGCTCACTATATGCAACATATACATGTTCATGACCTAGGCTCTGATACCAATTGAAGATTTCAGGATCTTATGATAACATACTTTTATGTTATCTACTCATGTATATGCTACATGCATATTTGTTCATTTAAATTCAACATGGATATAGGCATGCATAACATGTTATTTAGCATATCAAGATCACATACATGTTGTGTTAAATAAATCCTAGCATGCTACTAAGAACATACATAAGAAATGAAACCTAACATGCTCCTAAACCAAGAAAAGATGTGCACCTTTCTTCTTGGTTATCTTTGGCGAAAACTTGAGGGAGAACTTGATCTTAGAGGAGCACCTTGAAGCTTGAAATTAAATCCACCCACAATGCTCTCAAAGAGTGTTTAATATTTCGGCCTCTAAAGGAAATAGGAGGAGAACAATTTTCTCTCAAGAAAATGAAGCAAATGGAGTGCAAATTTGTGCTTAAAATGGCTGGCCTCTAAAGGCTATTTATAGATGACCAAACGGCACACCTTTACACCAAGAAAGGTGTCTTTTAAGCCAAAGAACACTTCCTTTGGCCAAGGGTCATGTATGGTGGCGAAAATACATGTCTTTTAGCCGAGGAACACTTCCTTTGGCCTATAACCACCCCATAACTACCTTATGGCGAAAATACATGTATTTTAGCCAAGGAACACTTCCTTTGGCCTATAACCACCCCATAACTACCTTATGGCCGAATATACATGTCCCTTGAAGTCATAGGACATCACTCTTGGTGCAATAACCACCCCAACCACCCTCATGGCCGAATATACATGTCTTTTCACTCAAGGAACACTTCCTTTGGATGAAAAGACATGTTCTTTTAGCCAATAGTCATCTCTTTTGATGAAGAGACATACCTTTACAAAAAGATGTGTCTCTTGGTGGTTTTGAGCTAAAAGCAAGGTGAGCTGGCACAAAGCTAGCTCATTATGCTACTTATGCACCATTGAGCTCCTCTGAGCTCCAATCAAGCTCCATGAACTAAGGTCTAGTTCCCTGAACTGACCTTGAGCTGGAGTTAGCTACTCTTAGCTGAAGTGAACTGAAGTCCAGCTACATTCAGCTACCAAAAGCTGAATTGAGCTGACTTTAGCTAACTTGAGCTGAAGTCCTGCTACTTTGAGCTACTTATAGCTGAAGTGAGCTGACTTGAGCTGAAGTCCAGCTACATTCAGCTACCAGAAGCTGAAGTGAGCTGACTTAAGCTGACTTGAGCTAACTTGAGATGAAGTCCAGCTACTTTGAGCTACTTATAGCTGAAGTGAGCTGACTTGAGCTAAAGGGACCTACTTTTAGCTGCCTTAGATAGTTGTTCAAGCTAGAGTTAGCTCAATGAGCTCAAATCCTGTAATGCCCGGACAATCCAAAGTGATTAGGTCTCGGGTTAAATGGATTTGGAGCATAAGAATTTTTCCTTAATTAGGAATTTAGCTCAATTAAATTGAGAAGACAATATGGCATGTGCATAATTGAGTGTTGAACATCTTAAAAATAAGCTTGGCTTAGGCCAAGAGAAATAGTAATGAAAATGGTGGTTTTTAAAGATGAGGGACTAAATTGAACAAAGGGATTTTTAGTGGTTGGGCTCAATTGCCCAAATTTAGAAAGTTGGAGGACTAAAGGGGGAATTATGCCATTTTAATGGCTTTGGATGCCTTAGCCAGCCATGCCCCTCCAATTCCCAATATTTTATGTCACCTTCCTCCAAATCCTATTATTTTAATCCACCTCCCACCCTTAATCATTACCTTGGATTCTTTCTTCACCTACTTTTGACTTTTTCTACCAAACTTACACAAAAGTCTTCCAATTAGTCTTCCATCCATTAAATCTTGTCTCCCACTCATTTCAAACACATTATTAATTTCCTATTATTTTAATCCACCTCCCATCCTTAGTCATCACCTTGGATTCTTTCTTCACCTACTTTTGACTTTTTCTACCAAACTTACACAAAAGTCTTCCAATTAGTCTTCCATCCATTAAATCTTGTCTCCCACTCATTTCAAACACATTATTCATTCCCTATTATTTTAATCCACCTCCCACCCTTAATCATTATCTTGGATTCTTTCTTCACCTACTTTTGACTTTTTCTACCAAACTTACCCAAAAGTCTTCCAATTAGTCTTCATCTCTTTTAATCTTGTCTCCCACCTTCCAAGCACATTATACACTCATTTTCCTTCCCATATGGCTGGCCATTACCTTCCCACACATTAAAACATAATCACTCCACTCATTCAAAGCCATTTGCTCTCAAACTCTCTCATTCTCTCTCCATTTTCTTCCATACCAAGTCTCATCATTCCAAACACATTTCCAACTCTTTTCTCATCCAAATATTCGTCCATAGCTAGAAATAATCATTCCTCAAATTAAAACCAAGTATTCTTGGTTGAATTCAAGCTCTAAGACCATAAAGAGCAAGAATCAGATGAAGAATTCAAAGAAAACCAAGGAGGAAAATTTGGCCATTTCCATTTCTTGGAGGTTTTAAGCTCTACTCAAGGAACTCTTTGTGTGATTGAGTTTCTAAGTTCATTAGAAGCAAGAAATCAAGAAGAAGCTTGAAGAACATCAAGCACAATAAATTGGCGTTACCTCTTCTGTGAGGTTCTGTAAGTGTACACCAAGTGTTCTTGGTATTTTGTGTTATTTGGGTTAATCACCAAGATTTCTTGGTATCTTATGGTTACTAATAAAATTCGGCCCATCTTGGTTCTTATGCTAGAAAACAATTTCTAGAGTCAACAAGCAAGGAAAACGAAGGAAAATAAGCTTATAAAGCTTTCGGTGTTGTGGGTAAGGATTCCTATACTCACTTTATTGCATGGCCTAGTTCCATGGATTTTTTGTGTGAGTATTCGGGCCCCTAGGTGATGGTCAAAGAACCATGTGATCCTAGGAGTGCTAAGAGGGCTTAAGTTATGTTATTGCTTCGGCAATTCTGTTTTGCTCATGAGCTAAGTTAAGTAAGCAAGCATTATGGGCTAGGAGTTAAGGCGGCCACCTTAATTCCTATGCTAAGTGAGCTCTCCGAAAACATTAAGTATATGAAATTAATGAACTAAAACTTGAGGGATGCTTGCTGCCCTTCTGTGAACAAAGTGTTAAGTGGCGTGTGTTTGTGTGCTTCTTTGATTTGTTGTGCATGCTAACCCCCGATTATGATATTATTGCTATATGCATGTATCTTTTTGTTTTCTTTGTCTTTATGTTTCCTTTGCAGGAATAAGGATTATTTTGCCATTACATTCTTGGCATATGTTAGGCCTTGGAGGCCATAAGTTAGGCATTGGATGCCACGGAATCCTTATTGAGTTTTATAACTCACCCGCCCTACTCTACTTTTGTAGGTAAAGGTTTGCTTGAAAGATCAAGCTAAGAGTCTTGAGTACTCTTTCTGTATTCTAAGGTTGGATTTGTGTATGGTATTGCTCAAAATATTCTAAGTATTCTAAGTATATAAGCTGCTTGTAAACAAGCTAAAAAAATGTGGACTTTCTGTGCAGGACTTGAAGTCTTAGAATTGTGGGAACAAGGTCTATTAAGGTGGAAATTTGTGTTCCATGGCTTTGTGAATTTATGGGTTGCTTTTAAGCATGTTTTTGTTGGTCTAACTTTAGTGACCAAATTATGGACTTAGCTAAAATTTGGCCAAAACTTGGCTTTGGGCTTGTATTATGGACTTGGACATTTTCGGGTATTTTTATTGCTTGGTGGACTTACCAAGGCCCATGCATGAATTTATGGGTTATGTTTTCATGAAATTTGAAGCATGTTGAAATTGGGCTTAAATAAGAACTTAAAAATTTTGATTTTATTCTTGGTTAATTTTGGGCCATATGCATGTTAAGTACTAAAAGGCCCATAAGCCCATGTCTATGTTAAAAGCATGCAATGTTTGGCTATGTATGCTCATTTAGTAAAGAACATGCAAGTAAACTTAGAAAAAGCATGAAATTGGATGCTTGTGTAAAGTTTGGCTAATAAGAAATTTAAATGCACGTATGTGAATTAATACATGCCTAAGCATTAGTTGCATTTAAAGGCATTAAGTGATTATGTGCACTAATGAACTCCAAAACGCATAAGCATGCAAAGCATATGCATGAAAATAAGTTTTTAAACTTAAGTTGGTGTTTTAGTTGCCATGCATATTCTTGGCTAAGCTCGGTAAAGACCATGAAAATGAACACATGAAATCCACATAGGTGCTAGCTTGTTTCTGAGAGCACTTCAACTTAACCTTAATTAAAGAACTTAACGAGCTAGTACCGATAAGTATCCTGGGGTTCGTGCCCATAAGTCTTAGTGAGTTTTAAAAGCCCCTTCTGTGTAATGAAAACTTCCGCTGCATGTTTAAAAAAAAAAAAAAAAAATCAGGCCCAAATGGGCCAGGGGCAGTTTAGGGCACGACAGCTTGGTATCAGAGCACAGTTGCTCTTAAGGACCAAAGTTTTGGTCTATGATTCTTAGTATAGACTTGTTCCCACATAGGTTAAGTCCACTAATGAATATTTATGAATATTGAGCAATTGTGTGCCTTGCTTGTTGTTAATTCCAGGATGAGAACAAGAAATACGAACCGAGGCCGAAATGAAAGTGAAACTTCCCATCAGGGGAATGAAAATGCTGGCTTTGTGCCAGAGGCCCAAGTTAGGCCTTCTGAGCTCATAAGGGCTAATGTTACTGGGCCTAGCATTGATGCCCAAGAAAGAAGAGAGGCAAGAATGGAAGCAATGATGGAAGCTATGCAGGCCAATATGGCCCAATTAGCAGCTAGCATGCAGATTCTGGCAAGGGGTCAAGCCCAAGTCCCAGAGCCTACTGGGCAACAAAGAGAGCCACCAATAAGAAGGAGGCTAGGAAAAGAACCTATACTCGATGATCAAGCCAGTGAAAATGGTGATGATGAGGATGAGGAAAGGAGAAACCCAAGAGCTAGAAGGATAAGATCTGAGATTAGACAAGAACTGAGGGAAGAAGAAGAAGAAAGTCCAGATGCAGAAGAGCTGGACATAGAAGATATTGATGGGCCTGCCCAACTCACTGTCACCACTGGAACAGTGAGGGCCCAAAGAGGGAGGCCCAATATGGATAATAGTGGAGGCCTAAGAGAAGGCCAACTAGAGGGGTTCCTTGCCCTAAGACCACCAACATTTAAAGGAAGCTGTAATCCAGATGAAGCAGAATTCTGGAAAAACCAGATCGAAAAGATCTTTGAGAGAATGGAGGTTTCCGCTTCTCAGAAGGTCTTACTGGCAACCTTCAAACTAGAAGGAAATGCTGAGTTATGGTGGAGAGCAATCCATAGGACATATGCTAGCAAAAATGCTAGGCGGCCTGCTCAAAGTAGAAGAGCAATGAGATGGCCCGAATTCGAACAAGTGTTTCATCAACAATACATCGGTGAAGCACAGAAAGACCAAAAGCAGGTTGAGTTTGACCTGCTTGAGCAGAAAGAGTTCTCCGTACTGGAATACGAACAGAGATTCAGTAACCTCATACGGTACGCACCACAGTACGATGATCGAGAGGACCTTAAGGCCAAGAGGTTCCTTCGGAGACTTAGGCCAGAGCTGAGGCAAATACTCAGAGCAGTAGGAGCCCATAAATACTACGACATTGTACAGAGGGCTATGGCCCTAGAGCAAGAATTCAGGGAGCAAGCCATGAATGGCCCTGGAAGTACTAGTGGGATGCAAAAATTCTCTAAGAAGAGAGGCAGAGAAAGCTTGGCATATGAGCCAAGAAAGGGTAACAAAAGAGAGAAGACCGCATCCCCCTATGGGCCACAATGTGAGACATGTGGAAAATTCCATGGCCAGAAGCCATGTTATAGGCTCACTTCCGGATGCCTTAAATGTGGTGCCCAGGATCACTGGGTAAAAGACTGTCCTGTCAGGGGAGAAGATCAGAGGACCCCAGGAGGGTTTAATAACAGATGGGCACAGAGGCAATTGCCCATAAGGAGGCCCAATATGCCTCCACCCCCACAAAGAAGGGACCAAGATAAGGCCAGGAGGGGACAACCTCAGGCTACTGGAAGAATATTCTAGATTGAGACATCGATGAAAGCACGAGAGGACCCAGAGGTCAACAAAGCTGGGGAGGATGAGGAAGAAATAGACCAGGCTAAGCTGGTCAGGAAGACTCTAAAAGGTACCATTTCCATAAATGGTTATGAAGTATCAGTTTTGTTCGATACTGGAGCATCTTTATTTATAGTATCCTTTAAGTTAGTCAAAGATATAAACCTCGAAGTATGCAATACAGATAAAATGTACCTGGTTAAAACTGCCGGGAATGAGGTTATGATAACATACCATATTGTAAAAGATTGCATGCTTAAGCTAGGTGAACTAGAGCTTAGAGCCGACCTGATGGTCTTGGATACTAATGGATATGACATCATCCTAGGAATGAACTGGCTTAGTGCCAATCGGGTGGTTATAGACTGCCATGCCAGGCAACTTTATCTGCCTGGGCACAAACCTCAATCTTTGGAAAAATCTCCTGGGTTAGTCCCAGATTTTCATTTAAAGGTGGTGGAACACAAACCCTTATTACTAAAAGGTGAATACCTAGGGTTAAATGGAACAGAAGTAGAAATAGAGCTGGGTAAAATACCCATAGTAAGAGAATTCCCTGAAGTGTTCCCCACTGATCTCCCAGGACTCCCTCCTGCAAGAGAGGTTGAGTTTGAGATCAAATTAGTGCCAGGAGCTGCACCAGCATCTATTGCTCCATACAGGATGGCTATTCCTGAAATGATGGAACTAAAGAAGCAACTGGATGAGTTGCTTGAGAAAGGTTTCATAAGGCCAAGTACATCTCCTTGGGGAGCACCTGTACTTTTTGTGAAGAAGAAAGATGGAACCCTTAGGTTGAGCATTGATTACAGGAAGCTCAATGCACTGACCATTAAGAATAAGTACCCCCTCCCAAGGATCGAGGATCTATTTGATCAGTTAAAGGGAGCTAAGGTCTTTTCCAAAATAGACCTCAGATCTGGATACTTCCAGCTGAAAGTCAAGGAAGAAGATGTCCCAAAGACAGCTTTCAGGACCAGATATGGTCACTTTGAGTACACAGTGATGCCATTTGGGCTCACAAATGCACCAGCCTTTTTTATGGACCTCATGCAAAGAGTGTTTAAAGCTCATTTAGACCACTTTGTTGTGGTATTTATTGATGACATATTGGTGTACTCAAAGGATGAAGAAGCCCATAAGGAGCACCTAAGAGTGGTGCTAAGCCTGTTAAAGGAACATGAACTATATGGCAAATTAAGTAAGTGCCAATTCTGGGCTAAAGAAATTGGATTTCTCGGACATGTAATCAATGAGCATGGTTTAGCTGTTGATCCCGAGAAAATTAAAGCTGTCTTGGAATGGAAGCAACCTCAGACTGTGAGGGACATAAGAAGCTTCTTGGGACTTGCTGGCTATTACAGGAGATTTGTGCCTAAATTTTCTGTACTAGCAGCTCCGCTCACTCAATTGACAAGAAAGGACCAAAAGTTTGAGTGGAGTGAGCAATGCGAGGCTAGCTTCCGAGAACTTAAGGAAAGATTGACTACAGCCCTAATACTGGTTCTACCAGACCCTACTAAGGAGTATATAGTTTACACGGATGCTTCTCGAGTTGGGCTGGGCTGTGTCTTAATGCAAGGGAAGCAAGCAATAGCCTATGGATCAAGACAATTAAGGCCTCATGAGAAGAATTATCCAGTTCATGATCTGGAATTAGCGGCAGTGATCTTTGCTCTGAAGCAATGGAGGCACTACCTACTTGGAGGCAGATTCCAAGTCTTCACAGACCACAAGAGTCTAAGGTACCTGTTTACACGAAAGGACCTGAACATGAGGCAAAGAAGATGGCTTGAGTACCTGAAAGATTTTGAGTGCGTCATCGAGTATACGGCCGGAAAAGCCAATGTGGTAGCTGATGCTCTCAGTAGGAAGTACACGGGAATACTCAAAGCCACTGGAGAGCCTACCGAGGCAGAGGTACTCAGTTTATCTGGGTTGGCCCAAGATTGGGATAAGTGGGAAATGGACCAAGTAAAGGTCTTAACTATTAGGACTGAGTGGAAAGACCTAATTCAGGAAGCTCAGCTTCAAGATGAGGAGATTCCCAGGATCTCTGGGCAGAAACAAGGAAAATTGTATCAAGGATTTTCCTTTAAGGCTGGAATATTATATTTCCGGGATAGGATTTATGTGCCAAATAAGGATGGAATCAGGCAACAAATCCTAGAAGAAGCCCACTCCAGTTTGATGAGTATGCATCCTGGAGCTCAGAAAATGTATAAGGATTTGAAATCCCATTTCTGGTGGCCATATATGAAGCAAGAGATTGGTGCTTCTGTGGCTAAGTGTATGACTTGTCAACAAGTCAAAGTGGAGCACCAGAGACCTGGTGGAAAATTACAGAGCTTACCTATACCAGAAAGAAAATGGGGATCCATATCCATGGACTTTGTAGTGGGTTTGCCACTGACCCGAAGAAAGTGTAATACAATCTGGGTCATAGTGGATAGATTGACTAAGGCAGCCCACTTCTTGCCCATAAACCTTACAGACTCCCTGGAGAAATTAGCCCAACTATACGTTAAGGAGATAGTAAGGCTACATGGTGTACCGGACGATATTGTCTCGGATCGAGACCCAAGATTTGTTTCCAGATTCTGGAAGTCCTTACACCATGCCTTGGGCACTAAGTTAAAGTTTAGTTCTGCATACCATCCTCAAACGGATGGGCAGACTGAAAGAACCATTCAGACATTGGAAGATATGTTAAGGTGTTGTGTTATTGACTTCCAAGGAGAATGGGATAAACACTTGCCTTTAGTGGAGTTTTCATACAACAATAGCCATCACTCAGTGATTGGCATGGCACCTTATGAAGCACTCTATGGAAGAAGATGCATAACTCCACACTGCTGGCATGAGCCAGGTGATAAGTTGGAAATTAACCCAGAACTCATAAGAGAAACTACTGGGAAGATTAAGCAAATCCAGGAAAGGATTAAGACTGCCAACAATGGGCAAGAATCATATGCCAACCTCAAGAAAAGAAGAGACCTGGAGTTCCAGGTAGGAGACCAAGTATGGTTAAAAGTATCTCCTATGAAAGGAGTAATGAGGTTTGGAAAACGGGGAAAATTAGCCCCGAGGTATGTAGGACCATACCTAATACTCGCAAGAGTAGGAAATGTAGCCTACAAGTTAGAGCTACCGCCTGAGCTGGGACATGTACATGACACATTCCATGTAAGCCTATTGAAGAAGTGTGTATTTGATCCTAAACGAGTGGTACATGTCACTAGTGTTCCCATCACCCAAGATCTCACCTATGAAGAAGAACCAATTCGGGTATTGGCAAAGGACACTAGGAAGCTCAGAAGTAAGTGGATATCGATGGTAAAAGTCCAATGGACTAACCATTCTGAGGAGGAGGCCACATGGGAGGTTGAAGCTGAAATGCTTAAGAATTATCCTGATATCTTCCCTAAACTTCTAGGAAATTTGGAGGACCAAATTTCTTAAGGAGGGGAGTGTTGTAATGCCCGGACAATCCAAAGTGATTAGGTCTCGGGTTAAATGGATTTGGAGCATAAGAATTTTTCCTTAATTAGGAATTTAGCTCAATTAAATTGAGAAGACAATATGGCATGTGCATAATTGAGTGTTGAACATCTTAAAAATAAGCTTGGCTTAGGCCAAGAGAAATAGTAATGAAAATGGTGGTTTTTAAAGATGAGGGACTAAATTGAACAAAGGGATTTTTAGTGGTTGGGCTCAATTGCCCAAATTTAGAAAGTTGGAGGACTAAAGGGGGAATTATGCCATTTTAATGGCTTTGGATGCCTTAGCCAGCCATGCCCCTCCAATTCCCAATATTTTATGTCACCTTCCTCCAAATCCTATTATTTTAATCCACCTCCCACCCTTAATCATTACCTTGGATTCTTTCTTCACCTACTTTTGACTTTTTCTACCAAACTTACACAAAAGTCTTCCAATTAGTCTTCCATCCATTAAATCTTGTCTCCCACTCATTTCAAACACATTATTAATTTCCTATTATTTTAATCCACCTCCCATCCTTAGTCATCACCTTGGATTCTTTCTTCACCTACTTTTGACTTTTTCTACCAAACTTACACAAAAGTCTTCCAATTAGTCTTCCATCCATTAAATCTTGTCTCCCACTCATTTCAAACACATTATTCATTCCCTATTATTTTAATCCACCTCCCACCCTTAATCATTATCTTGGATTCTTTCTTCACCTACTTTTGACTTTTTCTACCAAACTTACCCAAAAGTCTTCCAATTAGTCTTCATCTCTTTTAATCTTGTCTCCCACCTTCCAAGCACATTATACACTCATTTTCCTTCCCATATGGCTGGCCATTACCTTCCCACACATTAAAACATAATCACTCCACTCATTCAAAGCCATTTGCTCTCAAACTCTCTCATTCTCTCTCCATTTTCTTCCATACCAAGTCTCATCATTCCAAACACATTTCCAACTCTTTTCTCATCCAAATATTCGTCCATAGCTAGAAATAATCATTCCTCAAATTAAAACCAAGTATTCTTGGTTGAATTCAAGCTCTAAGACCATAAAGAGCAAGAATCAGATGAAGAATTCAAAGAAAACCAAGGAGGAAAATTTGGCCATTTCCATTTCTTGGAGGTTTTAAGCTCTACTCAAGGAACTCTTTGTGTGATTGAGTTTCTAAGTTCATTAGAAGCAAGAAATCAAGAAGAAGCTTGAAGAACATCAAGCACAATAAATTGGCGTTACCTCTTCTGTGAGGTTCTGTAAGTGTACACCAAGTGTTCTTGGTATTTTGTGTTATTTGGGTTAATCACCAAGATTTCTTGGTATCTTATGGTTACTAATAAAATTCGGCCCATCTTGGTTCTTATGCTAGAAAACAATTTCTAGAGTCAACAAGCAAGGAAAACGAAGGAAAATAAGCTTATAAAGCTTTCGGTGTTGTGGGTAAGGATTCCTATACTCACTTTATTGCATGGCCTAGTTCCATGGATTTTTTGTGTGAGTATTCGGGCCCCTAGGTGATGGTCAAAGAACCATGTGATCCTAGGAGTGCTAAGAGGGCTTAAGTTATGTTATTGCTTCGGCAATTCTGTTTTGCTCATGAGCTAAGTTAAGTAAGCAAGCATTATGGGCTAGGAGTTAAGGCGGCCACCTTAATTCCTATGCTAAGTGAGCTCTCCGAAAACATTAAGTATATGAAATTAATGAACTAAAACTTGAGGGATGCTTGCTGCCCTTCTGTGAACAAAGTGTTAAGTGGCGTGTGTTTGTGTGCTTCTTTGATTTGTTGTGCATGCTAACCCCCGATTATGATATTATTGCTATATGCATGTATCTTTTTGTTTTCTTTGTCTTTATGTTTCCTTTGCAGGAATAAGGATTATTTTGCCATTACATTCTTGGCATATGTTAGGCCTTGGAGGCCATAAGTTAGGCATTGGATGCCACGGAATCCTTATTGAGTTTTATAACTCACCCGCCCTACTCTACTTTTGTAGGTAAAGGTTTGCTTGAAAGATCAAGCTAAGAGTCTTGAGTACTCTTTCTGTATTCTAAGGTTGGATTTGTGTATGGTATTGCTCAAAATATTCTAAGTATTCTAAGTATATAAGCTGCTTGTAAACAAGCTAAAAAAATGTGGACTTTCTGTGCAGGACTTGAAGTCTTAGAATTGTGGGAACAAGGTCTATTAAGGTGGAAATTTGTGTTCCATGGCTTTGTGAATTTATGGGTTGCTTTTAAGCATGTTTTTGTTGGTCTAACTTTAGTGACCAAATTATGGACTTAGCTAAAATTTGGCCAAAACTTGGCTTTGGGCTTGTATTATGGACTTGGACATTTTCGGGTATTTTTATTGCTTGGTGGACTTACCAAGGCCCATGCATGAATTTATGGGTTATGTTTTCATGAAATTTGAAGCATGTTGAAATTGGGCTTAAATAAGAACTTAAAAATTTTGATTTTATTCTTGGTTAATTTTGGGCCATATGCATGTTAAGTACTAAAAGGCCCATAAGCCCATGTCTATGTTAAAAGCATGCAATGTTTGGCTATGTATGCTCATTTAGTAAAGAACATGCAAGTAAACTTAGAAAAAGCATGAAATTGGATGCTTGTGTAAAGTTTGGCTAATAAGAAATTTAAATGCACGTATGTGAATTAATACATGCCTAAGCATTAGTTGCATTTAAAGGCATTAAGTGATTATGTGCACTAATGAACTCCAAAACGCATAAGCATGCAAAGCATATGCATGAAAATAAGTTTTTAAACTTAAGTTGGTGTTTTAGTTGCCATGCATATTCTTGGCTAAGCTCGGTAAAGACCATGAAAATGAACACATGAAATCCACATAGGTGCTAGCTTGTTTCTGAGAGCACTTCAACTTAACCTTAATTAAAGAACTTAACGAGCTAGTACCGATAAGTATCCTGGGGTTCGTGCCCATAAGTCTTAGTGAGTTTTAAAAGCCCCTTCTGTGTAATGAAAACTTCCGCTGCATGTTTAAAAAAAAAAAAAAAAATCAGGCCCAAATGGGCCAGGGGCAGTTTAGGGCACGACAAATCCTATCGTAAAAGGATCTTAGTGCGCCAAGAATTCCAATAATGCTTTGACAAAAGTATTTTCCATTTTGCGATCCTTCCTGATAAAGCAAGCATCTCAAAGATGTACTTGATAGCATCAACCTTGGAGATCAACAATATGGTATTGTTAAGCATGTAGTGTCATAATCGGCCTGCCACCCATGCAAAGGCACAACAAGTCTTTTCTACCACTAGGTATCATGCTTTATAGGCCATGAACATTTTTCTCAAGTAATAAACCGCATGCTACTTCTTGCCCGTCCTATTGCGTTGACCCAATATGGATCCTAATGAAGAATCTTATACTGACAAGTATAGAATCAATGGCTCTTTAGGTCGAGGTGGCACCAAGCCTGGTGGATTAGATAGGTATTACTTCATTCTTTCAAACGCCTCTTGGCACTCACCATTCCACTCGATCAGGTTGTCTTTCTTAAATGATTTTAAAAGAGGTTCGCACCTAGTTGTTAATTGAGATATAAACCTCATAATGAAGTTGATTCTGCCCTAGGAAACATCTTCCCTCCTTTAAAGTCCTTGGATGAGGCATTTCTTGTATTGGCTTAACTTTACTTGGGTCAAATGGAATCCTGTCTTTGTTCACCATGAAGCCCAATAAATTGTCTAAAGATGCCTCAAAAGTTAATTTACTAGGATTCAATTTTAGTTGGTACTTGCAAAGTCTATTAAACAACTTTCTGAGTACATCCACATGGCCCCTAGCAGTACAGGATTTGGCACTCATATCATCTACACACACCTCAATCTCTTTGTGCATCATGTCATTGAATAAGGTGACCATAGCTCTTTGATAAGTAGCCCAAAAATTTTTCAACCCAAAAGGCATTACCCTATAGTAGAAGGTCCCCTAGAAGGTAATAAAAATAGTCTTTATCATATCATTTGGATTGATTTTGATTTGATTGTACCCAAAAAATCCATCCATAAAAGAAAAGTGGGAGTTCCCTGCAGTATTATCCACTGGCATAGCAATGTGGGGAAGCAAAAAGTTATCTTTAGGGCTTACCTCATTCAGGGGTTAGTAGGCTTGACAACCTTTTAGCTTCTCACTTTCATTCTTTTCAACTGGAACTATGTTGATAACCAATTCTATGTATTCTGTGACCCCAATGAATCCTGCATCCCATAGCTTTTGAATCCCATCTTTAACTCTTAAGATTAACTATGGCTTTAACTTTTATAGCTTCTTTTGGACGAGCTTCACCCTGGGCTTCAATGGTATTTTGTGCAGCACTATGTCTAAGCTTAGGCGGGGCATATCCTGATATGACCAAGTGAATATATCTATTTTTTCTCTCAACAAATGTATCAACTATTCTTTTTCTTCAGAAGGAAACAAAGTGCTCATCTTAACTTATCTCATATTTTGATTATCTCCTAAGTTAACTATCTCAATCTATTCCTGAATTGTTGCCCTTTGTTTTCCATCTTGCTCAATTAGTTTTAATAACTCAAGAGATATTTAAAAATCTTCATCATCAGAGTCAACAGCGTTTATAGGATTATTAAAGTTTATTCTTTCATTGTCATCAAAGAGAGTTTTAGGTCTGCATTAGGAAAAGAGAGAGAAAGAGAAAGGAAAGAAAATGATAAAAATGAGATGAATGATGATTGGTGTTTTATTAATAGTGTGAATAAATCACAACTTTATTGAAACAAATAGTAACAACTAAAAAGTCCACATAATCAAACACTACACCTTATCGATTGAACCTATCTTTTGGAGATTTTGACTATTAAATTACTTTGAAAAGCTCTCAATTACAATAGGCAGTTCTATTGCCTCCCAATTGTCCAGCACATCCCATAAGTGCACAGGGTTGAATGAGCTCCTCATCCTTGAACAGATCACCAGTTATCGCTTGAAGTAATAAGTCTTCAAAAGACTTGCTTATGTCAACTATTAGCACACCTTTCTTGTTACTCCTTGGAACCAGGCCACCACTCCTAAAAGTTTCGGTTATGTCAGGGATAGTTAAAACTCCTCCATCTGGAATGCGCACCTCCAGCCGCACAATCCTTTTTTTCCTCTTTTTAGCTATTATTTTTATTTTATCTTATCTGGTCGATGTGAAACCTAGGCTATACCTTCCTTTATTATTAGGGATATGCAAGGGTTTTAAAATCCCTTGCAAGGCCTGTCCCATGCCCGGTCCTAGCAAGTATCCTTCTTTCATCATAAGTTTTACCACTATCTGACTTGTCTTAAAAATGCTAAGGATAAGTTCTTTTCCATACTCACCAATATATGTAGAATAGACAACCTCAAAATATTTGAACAAGTAATCCGGTACATCTTCATTGGCCTCCACATAATGAACATTTGCAGGTTTACATAGCAGAATATCCTCCTCAACAAATACAGTTATCAATTTTCCTTCGATGATGAATTTTACCTTCTAATGTAATGAATAAGGAACTACACCGACCATGTGGATTCATGGTCATCCCAGTAGGCAATTGTAACAAGGCTTCAAGTCTATCACTTGGGATGTGATATAGAAGACACAAAAAATAATTACTATCAGTAATTCTAGACCAATTGCTATTAGTAATTCTACGTCCCTTATAACGTATCTCCTTGTCCCATCAAACGCCTATACAATGAAATGGCTGTTGTTGATGTATGATAGATCCACTCTTAGCTTATGTAATGTTTCTAAGAGAATTACATTTAGTGCTAACCAATTGTCAATGAGGATGCTGGCATGGTTCGATCCTTATACTTAGTTGAAATATGTAAAGCTTTTAAATGTCCCCTCCCTTCTACTAGTATTTCATCATCAATGCAAGTAATGAGATTCTGAGCTGTGATATTGTTGATAAGGTGATCAAAATTATTCACAGAGAAATCATGTGTGACATTAGCCTTGTGCAATACTTTGAAGACAGTTTCTCGATGAGGGTTAGAATTTAAAAGCAATGAAAGTATGAAAATTTTTGCTGATAGACAGTTCAACTACTGCACAATACCATACTCACTATGTTTTATGAGCTTAGGAAACTCACATGCTTGTTCCTTTGTCATAGTACCAAGTGCCTGCTGTTCTTCCATATCATTTCTAGTGACAAGTAGAGACTTTGGGTCCACAACATTCTTATCAACTTAGAGGTTGTTCATTTGCTCCGGCGAGTAACATCAACTACTCTTGTTCATGCCCTTAACCTCCGGTGGAGTTGATGTGATATTGGAAGCATAGTCATACCTCCATGGCACTACTTTGTCTGAATTGTATGGAAATTAAGCTGGAACTTAGATATTTAAAGGCTTAATAGCATGCCTCAAAACTGGTATTACCAAGGGCTTGGGTATAGCCGAATTGTCTTTTCCTTGATGATTACATTTGCATTGACTTTACTACTTTGTATGGAAACGATGAGTTGGGATGAATCCATGAGACAATTGTAGAACCTCAAAAAATTATAAACAAGTCTAGATAGAATGACATTTACTATCGTAAAGAGCAGAACAATTTTCATCATTGTTTTCTTTGTGCTCAAATGAAGACTTTCCAATAATAACCCCTTCTTTCAAGAGTCATAAGTATACGAACTTAAGAATGGTTGTAATATCATCAATTGAATTCTTTATATGATGGTCTTTTTCTATCATATTCATAGGTCCATCTTGATAAGGTCGCAATGGTTTATGGGTAACACTTGGCTCATCAAAAAAATCCAACCATTTTGACTCCATTAGTTGTTGGACCATGCATTTCAAAGCCAAACAATTTTTAAAACTATAGCTGCAGCACCATCATGATGTGGGCAAGTTGCATTTGGATCATGCTACCTTGGATAGGGTGGTTCCATTAGCTTTGTAGGGATTGGGTGAATAAGTTGACTCTTGATAAGCTTGGGATATAACTCTATGTAGGCCATAGAAATTAGAGCAAATGTTTCTCTCCATCTTTGTGCAACTACCAATGGAGGTAAAGCAAGTAGCCATGATTCAGTAGGCCTAACAATAGAATAACATGGGCAAGGCTCAGTGGCCAAAACACTTACCAGGGGAGTCCCTTTTCCTCGACCTACTTGTTGAACCTCTTCATCCTTTCTTTTAGATGGTCCTCCTCTTTTCACCCTGTCATTAAAGGACTTGACAATTTTTTCAGTCTTATTCCCATTCTCAATTTTTTCTTCACACAATACAATATTAGAGAAGTTATTTGCCAAGTTTCCAATGAGCTTGTCATAGTGTGGGTACTTCAATGTTTGGATGAATAAAGTCACCATTTCTTTTTCCGCCAAGGGTGGTTGAACTTATGTTGCCAAATCCCTTCATGTATAAGCATACTCCATAAAAGTTTTTTTGTTTCCTCTTCTTCATATTCTGAAAAGTTTGGCGATCAGGAGCCAAGTCCATAACATGCTTGTAATTATTGATGAAAGCTTGAGCATGGTCATGTCACATCTTGATGTTTCTTGGATCTTAGCCCAAATACCACTGCAATGCAGATTTTGTAAGACTCTTTTGGAAAAGAGCCATCTACACATTTTCCTCCTTTGTAAGTGGTTGTATCTTTTTTAGGAAAAATGTTACGTGAATGACAGGACAACTTGTTCCATCATACTTCGCGAACTCAGGCACCTTGAAATCTGAAGGAATTACCACATCAAACACCAAGTAAAGGTCATCCATGGAAACAGATCCAAATATGGTGCCTCTTCTTTATAGTCTCAAGCTTTTAAGCATCCTCTTCCTCTCTCAATAGTGGCTTCTTTTCCTCCTAAAAGGGATTGTACCTTAATTGAATCCCATTTAATGGACCTAAATCTTGAAAAAGCTTTTCTTAAATTGAAACCGTATTGTGTGGTAAATCCTGGGGGGTATATGGGATCCTATGGGTCTTTGATGGGAGTTTGGACTGTTTTCCCTTTGATAAGCTTCAATAAATGTTTCATTTATTCTGCCATGCTTTCTATCTTCAACTCAATATCAGTGAGATGCCCTTCCATTTGTTCTGCCATAAGTCATGTTTGTAGCCGAGTTGAGTATGGATGTTGAGTGCTAATCTTTTACCTTCTTAAAAGCAAGATTTTTTTTATTAGGTTTTGTGTATAAGTGAATTGATAAAAGATGCATGATGTGCATGATAATTATTATTAATATGATTAAAGAAACTGAGTTGAATGGCCATTATTGTAACAATTCCAAACTCTAATGATTGTTTATGCCTAAATGCTTAGCATAATGGTAAATCACCAAATGAATCCTAAACCCAAAGTATAAGGCCATAGTGGTCAAGCCCACTTTATTACATTGAAAACTGAACGGCTAAAAGAAATTCCTAATGTGGTCATATTGCTTGTGGGCCTTCTTGATCTAGTGGATAATCTTTCACTGTCTTAGGCAAGATGTGGCGAAACAAGGTCCTAAGGCACTGAATTTACTTTCACTCGTAAGCTCTTAGGGAATTATGATCCTACTTGGTTACAATTGACTAGTTATTACTCGTAAAGTATCTTAAATCATTCTGCGCAACTAGTTACTTAGCCTACCCTGTATAGGAAATATTCATGCATTGTCCTGGCTATGGAATAACAATAAATAAAGACAACATTGAAAACATTTCCATGGCAGTTAATGAAAATGTTATGGCCCTTCTAGTAGGAAGCAAAATTAAGGAAGGTAAGGTGATCTAAATTAAGTTTAGAACATTAATTCAAGATAACATAGTTCCGAGAAGAATAAAGCACTGAACGAAGTTCAGGGGTAAAATGGTAATATTACATCCTGAATAGCCGGGACGAGTCCCGAGTGTTTTAAAATGAATTTTTATAACTTAACTTTCAACCTTAACTCAAACTTAAAAAAAAATAAACAAGAACTTAATCAAGAATCACTAAGTTACAAATATTGGGGGCTTAATTGCATTAGACTTGAAACCTTGATGACTTTGATGCTAAGTAAGGGTTTAAGAAGGGAAAGAGATGGGGGAGGCTTCCATAATCACATTTTCATACTTCCCTCACTCATTTCTCTCTCAAATTAAGCTTGGAATCAAGTAATCTTGGTGTCAAGAGGTGCAATTCAAGGTGTAGAAGCTTGGAGAAGTCAATTTCAAGCTTGAAACCATGATTTTGAAGCTTGGGAGGACGTTTTTCCCCATCCCCTATTTTTAAACGAGGTAAGAAACGTGTTCTTGATTGAATTCATGTTTGTTAGCTAGTTTGAAGCTTGGGTTTTGGTTAGAGAGTGAAGTTTTGATGTTTGGTGCCATTGTTTTTTATTGGAACTTGTGTAGAACTTTGGTGAGCTTGGTTGAACGAAAAGGGGATTGATTCTTGCTTGTTACTTCGAGTTGAGGTAAGGGAGATATGTTTTCAAGTTCATTTGATGCCATTAGCTTGAGTTTTCTTGAAGAATTCGAGTGGTTTTGGCTATGGCATTAGTTAAAGTTTTGGTTGCATTGTGGTGAACTAGAGGAATTGGGAGGATTGGATTGATGTTACAAGGCATCATAGCTTAGCTTGTGATAGTTGGTTATGTTCTATGCAACATTTTCTAAGTGTGTATGAAATTTGGAGGCATTCCATGCATGTTTGATATGTGTAGGAATCGTCCAAAGTTCATAGCAACAAAATGCACCAATTTCTGCATTTCTGCAGATTGGCGACACGTCGCCAATTACAGGTCGACCCTAGCGACGCATCGCCAATCGAGAAAAGTGTCTTAGAATGTTACCAACTGTGACGACGCGTCGCCACAGACAGAAATGCTAAATTTTTCACATTTTGCTCAAGTGATCCAAGTGAGACCTAGGAGGGTTCTTAGCGTGCCTAGGGGTCTAAGGATTCCGGGGGTACTCCGAGACTTCCGAAAGTCCCACAAAATATAATAGTTTCCTTGAGTTTTATAGAGTTTTAAGGGTGCTTGTGCAACAAGCAAGGAAACTATGTTGCAAACAAACATAATTAGCTACCACTAGCTCAGGTGAGAGGTTTAGAACCCTTGTTGGCCTAGCCGTGCTGTATCCACGAGGTCACAAGGTGACACGATCCCCGTGACACGATCCCCGTGCCCGGTGAGCGTTTGTCTCACGGTGGATTGTAATTGGCTAGCTGGTTATGTGTGTGGATTAAATCCAATGCTACTAGTTGATTAACCTAGAAATGCAATATGTATGCACTTATGCTTTGACTTGGTTTATTAAAACCATAAAACATTTAATCATTTAGACATTTAGCCGGCTAAGTAAAATTCTATATAAATAAATACAAAATGCCAAAGCATATCAAAATCAACCTTTGAGTGATTAACTACACATACACCGCTCGTGAAAGCATTTATACATAAGTAATTAATGCTCTCACCCAGAGAACAATCCCCTGAGTCAAGGACTCTTTATAACATAAATACTGGAGGCAAGATAAAGTACTGTATCAAAATACAAGACTTTGCTGAGATCTTTTACCCTAGCTCCCACTTTGGACTCCTGTCCCAGTGGCGAGTCTCACAAGTCCTTTGCCAAGTGCTACTAGGCTCTGCAGCCAAAGGAAGAAGCAAGTTAGTACCACAGCCTGACCAACAGACCAACTAAACACTTAAGCAAGCTAGAAACTTAAAGTTTCTCAACTACCGTACCTTTACAGACAAAAAGGTACTACCGTGATAATCCTCAGCGATTATCCGGTCCTGCTACTCCAGACTCTGCATAACAAACAGGGAGTGAGAATTCAACATTCTCAGTAAGGGTCTTCGATGTACCTGCAAGCAAAAGCTAGGACTCTGGCTGCGAGCTCACACAGCATGAGGGTACTAGTCATATATATATACTAGGTCCGTAGACCTCTCCTCAAGTAGTCCTCTGTATCAGGCCAAGCGCAATCACTTAGCAACCTGACACATATACAGGCCAAGCGCAATCACTTAGCAACCTGACATATAGGCCAAGCGCTATCACTTAGCAACCTATCATATGGCTCAAAGGCGAACCTTAGCAAGCCTCATTCAAACATAGAACCTCTCACCTAGTTGTTATGCAGGGGAATTTATGATGGGACTTGTAGACTAGGCCGCAGGGCCTCTTTGATGTAAACTAGATGAACAAGGTTTCGCCTCGTGGCTCCGGCACGGCTAGGCCGACGAGGGTTCTAAACCTCTCACCTGAGCTATTGATAGCTAATTAAGTTCAATTGCAACATTTGTTTCCTTACTTGTTGCCTAAGCAACTTACTTACCTCAAACAGTTCAAGAAAACTCATACTTCCGGTGGGACTTTCGGAAGTCTCGGAGTACCATCGGGATCCTCGGACCCTTAGGCACGTTCCGAACATTCCGTAGTCTCAGTCGGGTCAACGCAGCAAAAAGTCAAACCCCCCATTTTTAGGTGTTGGCGCCGCGTCGCCAAAGGCAAAAGGGATTGGCGACGCGTCGCCGACGAACAAACGTTCTGTGACCGAAAAACGAATTGGCGACGCGTCGCCAATCATCGGGCGAATTGGCGCCGCGTCGCCAATTCTGCAGAAATGCAGAATTTGGCCGTTTGCTGCTATGAACTTTGGCAACCAAATACATATAGCAAACATGCATCAAAAGTTACCAAATTTCATACACATGAAGTACATGTTGCAAGGAACAAAACCAACTATCAAAGCTAAACTATGATGCATTAGAAACATCAAACCAATCCTTCGAATTTAGCTAGTCCATCATAATTCCCAAAACGTTTCTTCACACCATACCCAAAAATTACTCAACTTTCTCAATCCATTTCAATCCAAAAGCAATCCAACAACTTAAAAACACTTTCTCCCTTACCTTAACACCAAGAACAAGTAAGAATTCGAACCCTTCTTCTTCCAAACAAGCTTCCAAAGTTCTACACAAAACCATACCAAAACAAAGCTCTAAAACATCAAAAACACATCTTTCAACCAAAACCCAAGCTTCCAATCAACCAAATAACACGAATTCAATCAAGAACATAACTCATACCTCGTTCAAAAACAGGGGATGGAGAAAAACGCCCTTTCAAGCTTCAAAAACAAGGATTCAAGCTTGAAAATGCATCCTCCAAGCTTATACACCCTTAATTGCACCTTTTGGCACCAAAAGCTTTTGATTCCAAGCTTAATTCGAGAGAGAAATGGAGTGGAGAAGCTGGAAAACGGGTTATGGCAGCCCAAACCCTTCTTCCCTCTTCTTAAACCCCACTTAACCCCTCAAACCACCAAGGTTTCAAGTTTTGTGCAATTAGGTCCCCCATCTTTGTAACTTAACAGTTCTTGATTAAATTCTTGTCTATTTGTTGAGTTTGAGTTAAGGTTAAAAGTTAAGTTCTAAAAATTCATTTTAAAACACTCGGGACTCGTCCCGGCCACTCAGGGTGCAAAATTACCATTTTGCCCCTGAACTTAGTTCAGAGCTTTATTCTTGTCGGAACTTAGTGAACTTTGGCAAACTTCTAAATTCTTGCTAGGCAAACTTAAATTAAACTTCTAAACTAAATTCTAAAGTCCTTACCTCCCTCTAGAAGGGCCGTAACACAAGGTGAAACCCTTTTCATCTAGTCTACAACAACGAGGCCCTGCGGCCTAGTCTACAAAGTTCCACCATAATTCCCCTGCACAACGACTATGGGAAGGCTACGTGATTACATCTAGTAAGCTTCGGCTTGCTAGGAGCGGGTTAGTGATCAGAACTCGCTAGGCACGAAGTGATGCACCGTGAGGAGGACTAGTTTGAGGAAAGGTCTTTATGGCCTAGTTATATGTGCATATATCAGACCCTCATGCTATGTGAGCTCACAGCAATAGTCCTAGTAATTTTTCTTGCAGGTACATTGAAGACCTCTTACTGAGAATTGTCGAATTCTCACTCCCTAGTTATGTTATGTAGAGACTGAAGTTGCTGGACCGGGTAATCATTTAGGATTATCGCGGTAGTGCTCTCTTGTGTGTACAGGTACGGCAATTGAGAATCCTTGTGATTCTAGTCTACATGAGTATATTCAATTGGCTTGTTGGTCAGGTAACAGTACTAACTAGTATCTTCCTTTGGCTGCAGAGCCTAGTAGCACTTGGCAAAGGACTTTTGAGACTCGCCACTGGGACGTGTATCTAAGGTGGGAATTAAGTCAAAGAGATCTTAGTAGAGGCTTGTATTTATACAGTACTTTTAGTTGCCTCCATAGTCTATGTTATGAGGAGTCCTCGACTCTAGGATTGTTCTTGGGTGAGGGCATTAGCCTACTTTATGTATGAATGTTCTCACAAGTTGTTATGTGTAGTAAACTCACACAAATGTTGATTTTGTATGCTTTGGCCATTTGTACTTATTTTGTGTAGAAATAACTTGGCCAAGTTAACATTTTAATGTTTTAATGTTGTATGGTTTTAATAAACCAAGTCAAAGCATGAAGAGCATGCATATTGTATATTCTAGAATAATCAACTAGTAGCATGGGATTTAATCTGCACACATACACAACTAGCTAATTGCAATCCACTGTGAGGCCAACTCTCACAAGGCTTCCTGGGAAGGGGCACGGGCGGTCATGCCAGTTTTTAGTATCAAAGCTTAGGACTCGTTTCATAGATATTTGAGGCTAAGACTGAGATCTAGTTTGGAAAGTCCAAGTGCTAGGAAGTTAGTATTGACCAACATCTGGGGAATGTTGTCTGGCTGTGGTTGCAGGTTGCTATGGTTGACACTAGGTCAAGAGCTTCAAGGGGAACTAGGGAACCTAGTGAAGGTTCTAGTGACCCAGTTATGGCAAGACTGGATGAGATATCCAAGGTATTACAGGGGTTGACACAGACTATGGCCCAAGTGGCACAGGGTATAAACACCTTTGTGACTGAGATGTTCAGAGATTATGAGGACAGAGATGCTGTTCAGGAGGATAATGAGCCGCAACAGGATCAGGAAAGGCATGCTGAGCAACAGCAAGTGCCTAGGGCTCATGAACGCAGAAATCATGTTCATGAGGAGGAAGAAGAACCAGAGGTGATGGAGGCTCCAAGGAAGGGAGACACTCCACATCAGATGAGATTGTTGGATAAATTCAAGACTGTTGATCCACCGAGCTTTGATGTGACAGGTGATCCCAATAGAGCAGAGGACTAGTTGTCCAGGATGAACAAACTTTTCACTTGTGGTGGTTATGAGTTAGAGCAGAAGATGATTCTAGTGCCTTTCTTTCTGAGAGGAAGAGCTAGTCTATGGTGGGATGATGTGATGGAGTTGTTGAAGGAAAGTAATGGTACCCACCCAGAGCACAAGAAAAAGGTGCTCAAGTGGTCAGACTTCGAAAAGAAGTTCAGATAGGAGTATATCAGTGAAGCTGCACAGGATCAGAGGAGGATTCAGTTTGAGAATCTGATACAGGGAGAGATGTCTGTGCGTGAGTATGAGCAGGGCTATAATTCTCTTATCCGGTATGCTCCGTACATGATGGGCAATGATGAATTGAAGGCTAAGAAGTTCTTCCAAGGTTTGAAACCTGTACTCAGGAGGTATATGGCGACAGTTGACATCAAGAGTTATCGCCAGGTGGTTCAGAAGGTGTTGACCTTAGAAAGGGAATTTGAGGATTCCAGAGCATCTAGCAAAAAGGTGGAGGTTGGACCAACTAACTTAGGAAAAAGTGCTGGGAAGCGACCAATGGTGGAAAGCCAAGATCCATCCAAGAGCAAAAATACAAGTTTATGTCCTAGATGCAGACGGTTTCATGGTGGAAGACCATGTACTCTAGGGACAGATGCTTATAATATCTGTAGTCAGAGAGGACATTGGGCGAGGCAATGCCCAAGGGCTCGACTGATGTCAGGTCCGCCCCGGAATTTACCCCATGTACCCCTTGCCATAGGGAATCGGCCTGGTGTAGCCGCAGCAACAGTTGAGCCGAGGGTTTTCACCCTGACGAGTCAGGTGACCAATGGACCGGCCACCGTTCGAGGTAATTTTACTTTTCAGAATGGTAGTGTTAGAATGCTTTTTGATATGGGAGCTACTCTTTCAGTGATATCTTCTGCCTTGGTAGATAAGTTTAATTTGCAGCGAGAAATCTCGGGTGAGTTGAGACTCATCAGGACTGCAGGGAGGGGTTTTATTGTGACCAATGAAGTGGTTACTAGGTATCCCTTGCAGTTAGGCAACCATGATTTCTGTTGTGAGTTGTGAGTGATAAAGTTGAGGTCTTATGACCTAGTGTTGGGAATGGATTGGCTAAGTAAGCATAAGGCACAAATTGACTGTGCGAATCACTCAGTCTACATTACTGATGCTCAAAGAGCAAGAGTGACTTGAACAGGAGGGTTGGCATCTAGTGCTAAGAGTTTACACCTTAGACTTATGGATATCATCCCCATAGTTGGTGAAGATGAGTATTATTCGTTGAATGGGGTAGCCATAGAAGAGGAACTTGAGGAAATTCCTCTAGGCAATCAGTTTCCTGAGGTGTTTCCAGTAGAGTTACCTGGGTTACCACCTAAGAGGGATACTAAGTTTGCAATTTGTCTGCAGTCAGGGCTTGAACCTATTTCAATACCATCTTATAGGATGTCAGCTCCTGAGATGTATGAGTTAAAGAAGCAGTTGGAGGAACTGATAGAGAAAGGCTTTATAAGACCTAGTGTATCACCGTGGGGAGCTCTGGTGTTATTTGTGAAGAAGAAGGTCAGAACTTTTAGATTGTGCATCGACTATAGAAAGTTGAATGCAGTGACAATCAAGAATAAATATCCGCTTCCTAGAATTGATGATCTGTTTGACAGACTTAGGGGAGCAAAAGTGTTTTCCAGAATTGATCTTCGGTCTGGACATTTTCATATCAAAGTTAAGGTGGAAGATATCCCGAAAACTACTTTCAGGATGAGGTATGGACATTATGAATATATAGTTATGCCTTTTGGTGTGACAAATGCTCCAGCAGTATTTATGGAAGCTATGAATCGAAACTTTAAGCCATTTCTAGATCAGTTTGTTGAAGTTTTCATTGATGACATTCTGGTATATTCACAATTTACATCAGAGCATGAAAAGCACCTTAGAACAGTTTTGCAAGTGCTGAAGGATAATCATTACTATGCAAAGTTGTCTAAGTGTGAGTTTTGGTCTGAGAGGATCCAGTTGTTGGGGCATATCATTAGTGCTCAGGGTTTGTTAGTTGATCCTAAAAAAGTTGAAGCAGTAGTTGAATGGAAGAGACCGACTATAATTACAAAGGTCAGGAGTTTCTTGGGTTTAGCAGGTTACTATAGACGTTTTATAGAGAATTTCTCTGTGATAGCTACACTGTTGACAGCCTTAACCAAGAAGACTCAGAAATTTGAGTGGACACTGAAGTGTGAAGAAGCTTATATGGAGTTGAAGGAGAGATTGGCTAATGCACCTATACTTGTTTTGCCAGATCCGAACAGAGCTTTTACAATTTATACGGATGCATCAGCTTCAGGATTGGGATGTGTGTTGATGCAAGACAGTCAGGTGATTGCTTATGGTTCAAGACAACTGAGGCCTAATGAATTGAACTATCCTGTTCATGATCTTGAACTTGCAGCAATAATTTTTTCACTGAAGTTGTGGAGGCATTATTTGATGGGGAGGTCGTTCAGAATTTTCACCAATCACAAGAGTTTGAAATATTTGTTTACCCAGAAGGATCTAAACATGAGACAACGGTGATGGATTGAATACGTCAAGGACTATGATTGTTTGATTGAGTACTGTGCTGGTAAAGGAAATTTGGTAGCAGATGCATTGAGCCGGAAGTACACGAGAGTGATCCTCTCTAAGGATCAAGCTACGAATTCCTCTAAAGAAGTATTAAGGGACTGTTTCTTAGCTTTGCATGAATTATGGCAAAGTCGAGAAAAATCCCTAGTCTACGTTTTGGAAGTCCAGTCAGCTTGGTTAGTCAGAGTTAAAGAAGCTCGGATGAAAGATCCATCATTGAAGAAATTTCAGGAGAAGCGAAGCTTGGCACTATGAGGAAGGAATTCAGATACAAAGATGGAATATTACATTATGGAGATCATCTCTATGTACCGAATGTGGATGGCCTTAGACAGCAAGTCCTACAGGAGGCAAATAGTAGTACTTTAAATATCCACCCTGGTGTTAGTAAGATGTATCAAGATCTGAAGACACATTTTTTGTGGCCCGGATTGAAAAGGGATGTGAGAGGACATGTGGCAAAGTGTTTGACATGTCAGATGGTGAAAGCTGAACATCAAAAGCCAGCAGGCACACTTCAGTGTTTACCTCAACCCAGTGAGGCAGTGGGGATCCATTACTACGGATTTCCTAGCGGGGTTACCGAATACCCGGAGTTAGCATGATGCTATATGGGTAGTGGTCG
This sequence comes from Aquilaria yunnanensis, assembly GCA_039654915.1. Classification (NCBI taxonomy): domain Eukaryota; kingdom Viridiplantae; phylum Streptophyta; class Magnoliopsida; order Malvales; family Thymelaeaceae; genus Aquilaria; species Aquilaria yunnanensis. Next base: position 81,435,007 of record CM077593.1, read on the forward strand.
ATAGACTGACGAAGTCGGCACACTTCATACCTATCAAAATCACTTATACATTGGAGAAGTTGGCTCAGTTGTATCTTAAAGAGATTGTGAGACTCCATGGTATACCGGATCAGATTATATCTGATAGAGATCCTCGATTTCCATCACAATTTTGGAGTCCTTTTCAAGAAGCATTGGGGAGCAAAGTTAACCTTAGTACTGCATTTCATCCTCAGACTGATGGGCAATCTGAGAGAGTGATTCAAACTTTGAAGGATATGCTATGGATGTGTGCTATTGATTTCAAAGGTGATTGGGATCAGCACTTACCACTGATCGAGTTTGCTTATAATAACAGTCATCAAACTGTTATTGGAATGGCACCGTATGAAGCTTTGTATGGGAGGCGATGTATGACACCTCATTGTTGGGCAGACTCTGCAGACAAGGTAGTTATTGGACCTGAAATCATAGCTGACACTACAACTAAGATCAAGTTAATTCAGAAGTGAATTAAAGCAACCAATGACAGACAAAACAAGTATGCGAATTTGAGGAGAAGAGATTTGAGATTTGAAGTTGGAGACAAAGTACTTCTGAAAGTGTCGCCCATGAAAGGAATTAGCCATTTTGGGCAAAGGGGCAAGTTAGCTCCTAGGTATATTGGACCCTATGAAATATTGGAAAGGATTGGGAAAGTTGCTTATCGGTTAGCATTACCACCTAACCTATCTCAAGTGCACAACGTGTTTAACGTTAGTCTACTCAGAAAATGCACAGTGGAACCGGGACAGGTAGTTAATCCTTTAGTGATACCCATTCAAGAAGACTTGACCTACGACGAGAAACCTGTTCAGATACTTGATAGGCAAGTCAAGAAATTGCGGACTAAGTGGATTCCGATGGTTAAGATCCTTTGGTCTAACCATAGTGAGGAGGAAGCTACCTAAGAGACAGAGCAGGATATGCAAAAAAGATATCCTAGTATTTTTCAGGAGTTGCAGCGGAATTTGGGGGACCAAATTCAAGAATGAGGGGAGAATGTTATGGCCCTTCTAGTAGGAAGTGAAATTGGGGAAGGTAAGGTGATCTAAATTAAGTTTAGAACCTTAATTCAAGTTTACATGGCAAGAATTGAGAAGTTTAGCAAAGTTCACTAAGTTCCGAGAAGAATAAAGCATTGAACGAAGTTCAGGGGCAAAATGGTAATTTTGCATCCTGAATAGTCAGGACAAGTCCTGAGTGTTTTAAATGAATTTTTATAACTTAACTTTCAACCTTAACTCAAACTTAAAAAAAAATAAACAAGAATTTAATCAAGAATCACTAAGTTATAAATATTGGGGGCTTAATTACATTAGACTTGAAACCTTGATGACTTTGATGCTAAGTGAGGGTTTAAGAAGGGAAAGAGATGGGGGAGGCTGCCATAATCACGTTTTCATACTTCCCTCACTCATTTCTCTCTCAAATTAAGCTTGGAATCAAGTGATCTTGGTGTCAAGAGGTGCAATTCAAGGTGTAGAAGCTTGGAGAAGCCAATTTCAAGCTTGAAACCATGATTTTGAAGCTTGGGAGGACGTTTTTCCCCATCCCCTATTTTTAAACAAGGTAAGAAACGTGTTCTTGATTGAATTCATGTTTGTTAGCTAGTTTGAAGCTTGGGTTTTGGTTAGAGAGTGAAGTTTTGATGTTTGGTGCCATTGTTTTTTATTGGAACTTGTGTAGAACTTTGGTGAGCTTGGTTCAACGAAAAGGGGATTGATTCTTGCTTGTTACTTCGAGTTGAGGTAAGGGAGATATGTTTTCAAGTTCATTTGATGCCATTAGCTTGAGTTTTCTTGAAGAATTCGAGTGGTTTTGGCTATTGCATTAGTTAAAGTTTTGGTTGAATTGTGGTGGACTAGAGGAATTAGGAGGATTGGATTGATGTTACAAGGCATCATAGCTTAGCTTGTGATAGTTGGTTATGTTCTATGCAACATGCTCTAAGTGTGTATAAAATTTGGAGGTATTCCATGCATGTTTGATATGTGTAGGAATCGTCCAAAGTTCACAGCAACAAAATGCGCCAATTTTTGCATTTCTGCAGATTGGCGACGCGTCGCCAATTACAGGTTGACCCCAGGACGCGTCGCCAATCCAAAAAAGTGTCTCAGAATGTTACCAACTGTGACGACGCGTCGCCACAGACAGAAATGCTAAATTTTTCACATTTTGCTCAAGTGATCCAAGTGAGACCTAGGAGGGTTCTTAGCGTGCCTAGGGGTCTAAGGATTCCGGGGGTACTCCGAGACTTCCGAAAGTCCCACAAAATATAAGAGTTTCCTTGAGTTTTGTAGAGTTTTAAGGGTGCTTATGCAACAAGCAAGGAAACTATGTTGCAAACAAACATAATTAGCTACCACTAGCTCAGGTGAGAGGTTTAAAACCCTTGTTGGCCTAGCTGTGCCATAGCCACGAGGTCACAAGGCGAAAACCTTTTCATCTAGTCTACAACAACGAGGCCCTGCGGCCTAGTCTACAAAGTTCCACCATAATTCCCCTGCACAACGACTATAGGAAGGCTACGTGATTACATCCAGTAAGCTTCGGCTTGCTAGGAGTGGGTTAGTGATCAAAACTCGCTAGGCACGAAGTGATGCACCGTGAGGAGGACTAGTTTGAGGAAAGGTCTTTATGGCCTAATTATATGTGCATATATCAGACCCTCATGCTGTGTGAGCTCACAGCAAGAGTCCTAGTAATTTTTCTTGCAGGTTCATTGAAGACCCCTTACTGAGAATTTTTGAATTCTTACTCCCTAGTTATGTTATGTAGAGACTGAAGTTGCTGGACCGGGTAATCGTTTAGGATTATCACGGTAGTGCTCTCTTGTGTGTACAGGTACGGGAGTTGAGAATCCTTGTGATTCTAGTCTACATAGGTATATTTAGTTGGCTTGTTGGTCAGGTAACAGTACTAACTAGTATCTTCCTTTGGCTGCAGAGCCTAGTAGCACTTGGCAAAGGACTTTTGAGACTCGCCACTGGGACGTCTATCTAAGGTGAGAGTTAAGTCAAAGAGATCTTAGTAGAGGCTTGTATTTATACAGTACTTTTAGTTGCCTCCATAGTCTATGTTATGAGGAGTCCTCGACTCTAGGATTGCTCTTTGATGAGGGCATTGACCTACTTTATGTATGAATGTTCTCACGAGTTGTTATGTGTAGTAAACTCACACAAATGTTGATTTTGTATGCTTTGGCTATTTGTACTTATTTTGTGTAGAAATAACTTGGCCAAGTTAACGTTTTAATGTTTTATGGTCTTAATAAACCAAGTCAAAGCATGAAGAGCATGTATATTGCATATTCTAGAATAATCAACTAGTAGCATGGGATTTAATCCGCACACATACACAACTGGCCAATTGCAATCCACCGTGAGACCAGCTCTCACAAGGCTTCCTGGGAAGGGGCACGGGCAGTCGTTTCAGAAAACACAATTCAAAACAAGCCAAGACATAAAAATGTTAGTTGCTTTAACTTCAAGTAACAACTATGTGCGTACATCTCAATCTTATATGCACCCAAATGTAACCCTAGTGTTATACACACCAATGGACACTAATAGAGACAATCTCTTTGTATGAAAATCCATACATATAGAAGAAGCAGCATATATCTACTAAGATTCATCCTTAGCTCTTCACCCAAACAGGCTAGCTTCAAGTGATGAGCTACACTTTCCTTGTACTCAGTTGGCCTCAAATTGTAAGACAAACACTATGGTTAGTATTAGCTTATACAACAAGTAGCTTAGAAACTTAAAGTTTTCTACCTAGAAAGTACCTTCAAACCAATAGAACTTAGCCTTAACAGTCGCCTCTTAACAATTGTTAAGTCTGACTAGCTCGCTTAATACCTGCACAACACTTAAGAGGTGAGTACTCTAAAGTACTCAATAAAGGATTTTACACCTATAAGGGGAAGGATTTGCATGCATGCCAAGCACGAAAAACATATATATATAGCATACAGAACAAACAAACAACCAACAACACAACCAAAAATAGGAATAAGAACAACAAACAATACAAATAATGCATGGATTGATGAATGGATGAAATATGTACATGCAAATGCACTTAGGACTTTCTTACACCCGAAGGCGTACCATACTGTCGTGAGCTCCTACGGCTGGGATACTTGGATATTGGCCCTTGTATCCTAGGCTAGCACTTAACAAACCCCATAAAGTCTTCTTACGAACGTCTTAGAGTAAGTCTTTGCTTACTTACCCTTGTCAGCCTCTGATGAGCTACTTAGAGTAAGCCATCACTTACTCCCCTCTTACCCGTCTCTTCTACTTAACTTATTATGCAAGATAACTGCCTTATATGGTCCAACATGCCAAGCTTTTAAAGCTTAGCTTAGGGCTCCTTAATGGCTTACGTATCAAACCACAACGTTTGGTTAGGACCCTCTTAGGTTTCCTTTTCATTGCTCGAAAGTCTAAGACCTCCCACTTGCGGCAACAAAGAATTTGAAACCCGCCTTAATCCCCTTAGTGCTCCCTTAACAACTTAAGCACTTTAACCCCCTTAGCCATCATTCCTTACCCTACCTTAACCACGCCACTTAGCTACCACCTAAATAATACATAATTACTAACTTAGGAATGAGTTATAGACCCAACCAAAGCTACAGAACATCTTAGAATAGCCTAAGGATGATAACCGAGAGATTGAGACATTCTTAAGATGCCTCGAGCTTTAGAGACTTAGGTGTTGATGACGCCATCGGCCGTGCGTCACCAACGGCATCAGTCCTTGGGATCCCTAGAAGATCGCCAATGACATGTAACCAATTCACATCACAACGGAGACGCATCATCAATACTCTTCCAGAATTACGTGACTGCACGCTATCTTATACAAAACTTGCTCAATCTTTCAATCCCCAAAGCCAATTCACATGGGTCTTGTTTCTACTTCATTCCCACATATGATACTGCATTTTTATGCAATATTTGATCTAAATTAACTTAGATCCCTTATCTCAAATCATCCTTAAAGCAAGAAGTAAACAACAAGCACACTTAAGGTCAATGGAGTTCATTTGAGTTCCAAGCTTGAATTCAACCATATTGGACACCAAGGGCACGAGATTAAGACCATTTTTAACCATTTAACAAGTTTAGAACTAACCCACAAAGATCATAGATGCTTACCTTAGGGTTTAAATGAAAAGATTACAAGAACAACTTCAAATGCAGCAAATACACCAAAAATGAGTTAATGGCTTGTTGGGATGGCATTGCGACCTTCAATTTTCATGAAATTTTGGGTGATTTGAGAGCTTTGATAAGGAGGAGCTATGGAGGAGAGAACGCCATGAAAATGGTGGATGGAGGAGATGATGAATAGTTCCCAACTCTTCCAAATATATCCAACTACTCCCACTTAGCCCATTTTGCTCCTCATGTCACTTTGGCCCTCAAACTTAGCTTTGAATCACTTAGGCCACTTAAACCCTTCCTACACCAAAACTCTTTGGTCCCATTGAAATGTTTTTCTTACCCAAACACCTTACCCTTAAGTCACTTAAGCCATTATAAGACATAATAGCTCAATTTCACACTTGGTGCATTTTTATCCCTTAACTTTCACTTTTGGTTCAAATGGCTATAAAACTTATGGTCTTAACTTATTTAGGTCAAAACACTTGCATGAACCTAATTTCACTAAAATCACGGTCATACCACTAACTTAGGGCAAAATTACCATTTTATCTTTTTTGCCCTTTAAGTGCCTATTACACTTTGTAACTCAACTTAACCTTACTTAGCTTGCTTTCCTTGCTTAATAAAATTTATTTGAGGAAAATAACATGGGATTTACTTACCTCGGCATTCAAGCTTATGAAAGTACTTGGAGAGCCTTTACACATGAGCTGGGCTAGGCATTAACGATTATATTGTGGGCCTTTTTGCCCAGTTTCTTTGCAACATGAGTGACCATTAGTACTTTCACCACAAAGTCTTTGATCTCACATATAGACCAGATATATTCTTATTTCCAATGCTCTTTCTATCATTCATTTTTATCACATTCCTTGACTAACTGCCTAATGATGACCTATTTATCTTTTAGCTTTCCTTGCAATAATAGATTCTCATTCCTCAGTGCATCCATTTCAAATTTCTTCTTATATACCTCAACTTGAATCTTCTTCATCTTGCCTCTTGCTTCTTCAAGCTCCTTCTCAAGATCCCTTTCAATAAAATGACTAGGTCTGTCTGATGGAAGAATACCTTCCCAACAATTTTACCTCATTTCTAGATACCTTTTTAAAGATACTAAGGTTCCAAGGTTCACCAAGTAAACACTCTTCCATGCTATTGTCATACCGGAAATGAATTGAAGGCACTGTGGATCTTCATATGAAAACTTAAGCTTATGCAATTGATTTTTCATAGGTACAAACTATTGACATCCAAACTGCCTATGAACCAAGAAGGGTGCATAACTTGTTTCTCCCCATATTCCAAAAAGAGGAACTTATGGGAGCTTCCCACATCAATAAACCAATGGCTTTCCTAAGATAAATGGTGCCCTCTATTGGTTAATTAATTACATGCACACTAGTTAAATCCTTTCTGCTTCTAGTTAATTAATCCCACTATGCAACCATGCATGAGTAATACTTTGACTTTAAAAAAATTTATAAAATACAAACATAAATCATAAAACATTGCTTGAGCTTTCACTAAAATCCAAGTTTCAAAGCAGTCAACTACAAAATAACTGTGGAATTAACTACACATAATCAATCGTGTGCAAGCATCCATACAAAAGTAGACTATGCTCGCACCCAAGAGTGACTCTAGAGTACACTACTCAACATGAACATTGCAGGCAACTAGTGTATGAAAACTATATACTGAACCATAATACTGAGATCAACAACTAAGTTCCCACGTTAAAGTAATCTCCCGGTGGCAAACTTCATAAGCCCTCCATTGTGCTTTGCTAGCCTCTATCGGCCAAATAAATAACTGTAGTTAGTATCATAACATAATCAACAAGTAAACCACAAACTAGAATCATAAATATTCAAATAAACCTTATACTTGCTGGTGAGATTAGCTTAACAACCCTCAACGGTTGTTGGCTCAAAAATACCCAAAATCTATACAACAAAAACTAAGGGATTCAGAATAAAAAATTCTTAGTAAAGGATCCTTCAACTTGCAAGAAAAACCTTAAGGACACAAATATATATTATATATGAAGTCTACTATGCGTACTTGTAGTCTGAGGACTAACATATGCACATATATTTGAGTCCCTTAGGGACCCCTCTTCTTCCTAGTCTTCACGCAGACGCCACCCCGCACCTAACGAGTTTTGACCCCTAACTTGCTCCTAGCAAGATTGGTTTATTAACGTCCTAGTGAGCTAAGCTCACTAAATAACCTTCCTTTAATTTTTGTGCAAATGAACATGGTGAATGCACCTCGTTTGAGCTCCAAAGAACACGCTAGGTGTACTAAGCCTCCACATAGTGCCTCAAGTCCTTAGACTTGCCTAGGTCACTTGTGTACAAAGCTTTCACCTCAAAATCTTACCAAGAGAGCACTAGGTTCTCACTTGTACCTCAAGTAACCTTGCCTAGGCTACAAGAGCACTAAACCTTCACTCAAGGCATATATCTATCCACCATTACTTGGTTCACCTTAGTGGACTAGCAATGACCATGGTTGGACTCATTCACTAGGTTCTTTGGAACCCATATAGGTGCACTAAGGTTCCCACATCATGACCTCAAACTTGAAGGCCTAACTAGGCTCCTGATGGTACTAAACCTTACACCTAACTAATGGTGCTCTAATGTGGCCAAAAGTCTCTTCACTTTGAACAAAAATGAAGCTAAATCTAGGCCAATTCAAGTTTTGGAAAAACATGCAAATGGTAGCCCTTCCTCTTAGCTTTGCATGAAATCTTGAATCACCTTAATCAGTCACCCAAGCATAAAGTTATGGGTGAAATGCTACAATGGTGTCAAAGTTACGAGTTCAGGCATTTTACCAATGGGGACACGTTACCAACCAATGGGGACATGTCGCCAAAGTACAAAACACACTAGTTTTATCATGTAGGGCTTGGCAATGCATCACCAACCCTTGGCGACGCGTCCCTAGCTCTTTTGTGCCTAGAAATTCAAGATTTCATGCCATAGCCCTTTTAGGGCCTTCTAAGGCCTTCCAATGGCCTTAGGGATGCCTTCAAATGCCTTAAGCATATATGTACACATGCACTAGGCCACAATGTGCCATTTAAACGAATCTTATGGTGTCCATAAACACTACAAAAATCATCAAAACTTCACTAGTCCAGCATGTCCATCACCATCCACCAACTAACACCATTCATAAAACTACTTGAATTATACCATAAGAAAGCTTTGAATGGCATTAAATATGTATGAATCATAAATCTCATACCTCAATTAGCCTTGAACTAGCAACAATCAAGCACCACAAGCCAAGAATATCACAATCCAAGGCTCCACTAAAGATTTTCCTAGGTCCCAAAACAATACAAGATTCATGGCACTAAATTAGCTCAAACCCAACAAAACACGAGCTTAATTAAGCTCAAGAAACATGAAATTATCAAGAATAGAAGCTTACCTTCAGCTAGGGTTGATCATTTGATCAGTTCGATCACTAACAGACCAAATAACTTAAAACTGATCAGTTATCGATTTTGAATATCATCAACCAAACCAACTGAATTTCATGTGAGAACCGAAACCAAACCAACCGAAATGCAATTCAGTTGGTTCAGTTTTGTAATTCAGTTTCAAAAAAAAATAACGTCTGCTGCTCTTTTTTTGAATCTCTTCTACAATCTCCATTCCTAAATTTTTCCAAAACTAGCCTATATTTTTTTTTCTCTAATCAGATCAACAAAACACACTGGAAGCCACAAAAGGATAAAGAATTCCTTTTCAATTTGTTCCATACACTCACAGATTTGTTCTATTTTCCTCATTCACCCTATCGATGATGACCACAAACTGTGCAATAATGTGAGACGATGGGCAAGAATCATCAATGGAAGCAAAGCTGCGTGATAAAGTACAATGGCTTCTAGCTTTCTGCAAGTGGGAAGAGATGGAGGAAGGAGGATTAGTTACTGAAAAAGATGAAAGAGATGAAGAAATGGGATGGTGGCCATTTGAAGAAGAAAGAACGGATGGTGGTTGAAGAAGAAGAAACAACTAGGCAGTGGGACTAGTGGTTTTGAGAGTTATGGGTAAAAGAGGTGAAAAAAGGGGTATATATAGCTAGGTTCAAAAGTTGGATAAATAATTCTTGTTATTTGAAAATTGCAATTCGGGTTTTTCATGTTTTTGGGTTTCCCCTTTATTGTCCAATAACCAAATCGATAACCAAAAATATATTTCGGTTTCATCCCAAACCAAACCATTTTATCCAAATTCAATCAGTTTTTTCAGGTTTTTTTATTTTTTCCGAATAATGTTCACTCATACTTTCACACATAACTTTGCCGAAGCCGAAACATTTACAAGAGCTCTAACACCATGAAAAACAAGCAAAACAAGCTCCTTTGGACTTGGGCCACACAAAAGCCTTTTAATTACATGAAGAAATCTTGGTTTTGAAGAGGATTTGGCAAAAGATTGTGAGGAAGGAGAGGAGCTGCAAATTTTGGGCTGGAAATGGGATGAATAGTGGCAGAAATCCACCCCCCCCCCCCCCCCCCCAAATTGTTTTCAACACAAAACCTCCCTCTCCCCCCAAAATTTTTTAAGTTTTGCAAATTTACCTCTTCCCCAAATAATAACTAGGTAAGTTTACATTATTTTTGCTTTTAACCAATTTCATTTGAATATCAATACCTTACCTACCAAAGAAAGGAAGATGGGACCTATTAAATTTGGAACTTTGTGACTTCCGATCTTACATGGCCAATGATATTACATTAATTTGAAGCAGTTTTTATGACCCATATTGATTGTAACAACCTTGAGATATGGTACTTATCCTTACCATCATAAACTAGCAATTAGTTTTCCCTCAAGGGAATAGAAGGAAATTTAAAAATTATCTTAGAGACAATCGTGACTGTCAATGAAATTCTTAAAATCGGACTAAATCATCTGGCATCAACCGGTTTGACGATGAACCATCAATCTACACAATCTGGGTTTTGATACAAAGGCAAAGATTGGTCAAAACTACATAAAACTATGAACCAAAAACCATTTAGAATATGTTGTCAAAACAAGATTGAGAACATGGACAGAGGAAAAGAATAAGAAAAGAAAAAGGGAAAATACTGCAATTCCTTAAAACGAAAGAAGACAGAGAAGACGAAAGCAGAAAACAAAAGGATTAAAAAAGGAAAAAGATAGAGCACTATTTACAGCTTGCCTGGAGAGGGAAAACAAAACCCATTTATATTAAGGGTTGTATCTTAATACGTCAAGTAAAATGCAAACTTAATTCTTATGTGCAATATTTTGTTTTCAATCATTCTTTTCATTTCTGTTATGTCATTTGGAACTCACACAATACAAATGAAAAAAAAAAAAAATTGGGCAAGTGGTTCGACCTGTTGGACCAACTGGGCCGTGACCCAGAAACCCTAACAGTTCGAAGTATAATTCAATTTTAAAAACACTGACTGTAATTACTCGAGCCACATACAAAACTTACAGAAACTATCATGCAACAGAAATACTAATTTCTCTTTAAAGAACGGCTGCACATATTAGGGAGGCTAGAAAAACAGGTATACATACACACAACAAAGATGCAATCTAAGCACTTCGTACTTTTGTATGGAGGTACTACAGTTACCCAATATTATGCCATTCGTTTCCAGCTATTTTCATTTCCCCCGTCAAAGGGGTTTCCAAACGGTGAGCACTTCTTGGAACATCTCCAACATCAGTTCTCTATCTGCCTGCCTGAAAAAGTTATTCATTTGGTCCCTGACATCGTACACCTTGCCAAAATCAAACAGATACATCATGCAACCCTTCTTCAACCTGTGAAGTTGGTAAAGCCAAGCTTCCTGCAACCTTTCAAGGACATTGCCCGAGTTTATGTCTTCCAAGAGGCTCTCCTCACATGCGTCTTTCAGATCTAGTATGTCATATTTGTTTGCTGCTCCCAGCAAAGCCAGCCTGTGCTTCCAAAAGTCATCCTGCTTTATGGTTCCATACAAGTAGCTGAGGAGGGCCATACAGGACTCTAATGACATGTCCTCTATGTGGATTGTGGATGATTCCTTTTCCTTGAGATTATGATGGAACATGCTCTGAAAAACTGGTGAACTAGCAGACAGTACTGCCTTGTGAGCTCTGAGGGTGCCTTCAACGGTATTTATGGTGACATCAGCATGAATACCCTCATCAAGCATGCGAGCCAGGCAACGGAGGGTACTTTGAGTTGAGAGGGTCTGCATTGCTCCATCAATGGGCCATACTGAACTGGCCTCTCCACCCTATTGACATTTAAGAGGAAGTGTGAAGGTCCAGAAAATTGAAAACAGAAATAATTGCTCACGCATTCTGAAATGCAGAATTGTCCATTTTCTATTGATTTATTGGTACTCCATGGGTCTTTACATCAAAATTTCTCTAGAATTGTTTCCTCGAACAATAGCTACCAAAATGATACAAATAACTGTAAACACCATAGAAGTGGTAGTGGAACCAAAGAAACTAAAAGAACTCACATTTGGAGAGCAGATCTTCAGGTCTAGAAATTCTACATCAATGACAAAGCGACCATGGAATGTAGAATCAACCGGCCAAACAAAATCTTCGCATGTTCGAAGCAGTCTTTCATGAACTGCAGCAGAAGACATTTGAAATAGCATGGTAAGGGTAACAACAAAGAGCTCTTGACAATATAATCATCTCTTTTATAAATAGAGTTGAGTTCATATTTTCAAAGAAATGAACCCTACACCGCAGTAAGTAAAGGAAAAACAGAACTGCTACCGCAAGATATCATTGACATGCTGCAAATCATATTAAAAAGAAACTCAGCTAATGAGATAGAGAGCAGTGAACACTCATTTCAAACCAAACTGATTAAAACTTATCTTGAGCACATTATACAAGTCAAAACGCGACCAAACATAAGAGATAATCATGGCAAAAGGTGTAAATGGAGAAAGCTTCATCTTCCCCATTGACCAGTTGGAGCATTCAACAAAAAACCAGATCCACTTAAAACTCTGCATTATTTCAGCAACTCTCGCTTCAAAATGCAACTTCATTTCCTTAAAGAATCACAGAAGAGCTAACTAATCCAACTGAAAGAATCTTGTAAGCTAGATCAATCAAATTTTGGCTCTCAGTTCTGCTAGCAAGTACTAACACCCAGAAAACGACATGCATACCTGGGGAAATGTAGGGTTTTCTATTAAACCCAGAAGTAGAGACACGAAGAACAAATCTTGCGATGGGTGGCTGCTCCTTCGAAGCCCGAGAAGGCTCTGGAAACAGACGAATGTAGAGGTAACGATTCTTTTCTATCGACAAGTGCCTGGTGATCAAAACACAAATTGGAAAAAGAAGTAATCAATTAGAAACCCTTAGGAATTAATGAGCACTCGGATCCCATAATTGTGTAGAGGTGGGGATCGATCGGAAATACCAGTTCCAGATACCGACCTTGAAAGGGTCGGATTTCTTGTAAGAGCAAGGGCCGAAGTTCTCGATTTTCCACTGGGCGAGTCTCGAGATCGTATCGACCCTTGAATCTGCCATCATCGGAGCTCTCTGCTCCGTCGTATTTGCTTTCTTTTTCCCTGTAAACTGAGACTTGAGAAGAAGAGAGAAGACTGTAACCTGTTGACGTTTTTCACTTGGTCTGGATTATTGGATATGGTAGTCATAAATCTCATAATTTGGACAAATGTCAGTGAAAGCCCTTAAATGTTAATATTTTAACTATTCTAGTTATCAAATTAAAAGTACCCAGCCCCGATTCTGGTTGGTTTAACTGGGTTTAAGTCCCCACGGCCTTGACCCAATGGGTATAGTATTGAGAACATTATGAGGAGGTCTAAAGTTCAAACCTGTCCTCCTTATTCCATTTCCCAAAAATTGCATACAAAAGCTAGTTTAGTTGCCTTTTGGGTCATGAAAAAACTAGCATATCCCTTTTCCTTACTTAAAATACTAATACATCTTTCCTTGTATACTTATAAGCATTCTTCTGAATACCCAAAAAAAAGGTTTGCGTAACCTTTGTCATTTAGCATTAGGCTCTTTAGCTTTGCAGGCACTAATCGTGAGTTTCATGGAATTTCAACTCCGTTACATTTAAGCAAATTATAATTATACTCTAGAAAGGTATGGAATTTGCACTATTCATGAAGAATTCAAATCACTGTTTATGAACAGTGCCACATGGAATTTCCCCTGTTTATGAAGAATTCAAAATATTATTCATGAACAGTGTCATTCTTTTCTTTTTCTTGTCCCAGTTGGAATTGACTCAGTCTTGAAGTTGGTCCTCTTTTGTAGGGCTGTTACTTTTCCATGGGCATATGTCACTAGTTTCTCAATTTCAATCGGTTTCACATTTTATTTTGATTGAAATGCATTTTCAGTTTCTGAATTTACACTTTTCCCATTTTAATCTTTAAATATGATCTTTGTGGTGATTGGTCCTCAAACTTAAGGGTAAACTTTACCTCTTGTAGGGGTGAGCATGGGTTGGGTAAACCCGAAACCGAAACCGAACCACCCCCATTGGGTTGGGTTGGGTTGGGTAAAAATTAATCATGGTTCTCGGGTTGGTTCCACATATAGGAGAACTGACGGTTTTTGAATTGGTTCTGGTTCCATATAGAACCAACCCAAGGTAGAATCGAATCCGAGATATATATATAATTATATAATAAAAATTATAGTATTACTGATATATCTATACACACACACACATATTTCTTTGAAGTATTATGATGGTTATTTTTTGTTTTTATATTAAACTCTTAAACTAATGTTCCAAATTGAAACAGTATGGAAGTTGTGGGATCATTTACGAAATTTTTTCATATTCACTTAAATCACTTTGCTTCATAGATCCACCATTCCTAAGTCATTTTGCTTTCGATCTTTTATTCCAGACTACTCTTTACGACACACTTATGATATTTTTTTCATTTGAGTTATGCAAAATTAAAAATTTATGACATCGACATATTTTAGGTTTTGATACTGAAGAAGATGATCTTAAAGACTCAGTTTTCTATATTGAATGTCATGCTAATATTAGAATTACTGGAATGAAGTAAACTAGTTGAGATAAAAGATGTCCCACAAGCAACTCTTTTGAACCAATTTTGTAAGAACAACATTTTAAACTCTTTTGAATGTATCTAAGTACTTATATTTAAATATTAATTTAATTGTATATTATGTTGAATATATCATAAAACTGATTATGGATGTAGATTTATTGAATTTTGGTGTTGTTATAGGTATATGGTATAAACCGAAAAACCCGAGAACCAGAACCGAGAAACCCAGAACCATGGTTTTGGTTCTGTTTGGTTCTCGGTTCTGGGTTGTGTAGAAAAATTTTGGAACCGAGGCCATTTTGGGTTGGTTCTGTTCCACCATAAAACCGAACCAACCCAACCCATGCTCACCCCTAACCTCTTGTCCCTAAACTATACCCAATGTTGCTTATTCATCTTTAAATTATCAAATGTTATTTAATTATCCCTAAACTATATCCATTGTTGCCTAATTATCCTATCATCTATCACAGCTGTTAAGGATAGATCGAAAAATGATATGACTACTTATTTGACATGAAAAAAAGACATGGTTACTGATGTAGCATCACTTTTCCATCCATTTTTAATGATATGATAAACAGCATCACGATTAAGTAATACTAGATATAATTTATAGATGATTAAGTAACATTTGATAATTTAGGAATAAATAAGTAATATTAGATATAGTTTAGGGACAACTGGTGAAATTTACCTAACTTAATAACTACTTAATTGAGTCTATTTGATCTATTGATTCCCAAATTTTTTTGTTGTTTTTTTTATATACTACTTTCTATCGCAAAACATTGGCCACCATGATATGTTTACATTACCCCATAATTAATGTCATTTGAAAGTCACACTCTATTTACTTAATAAGCACTTGAATAAAAATTTTTTATAAAGTAATTATTTTTTTACAAACTTTTTTTTTAACCAACCTAAAAAAAAAAGAAACTTTAATAAAAGGAAAAATTACAAAAAATTCTTGTGTGGTTTAGTCTAACCTACACTTTACCTCTTCTATTTTCCGAAACCTACACTTTACTCCATCATTTCTTTACAATGTCTGATAACAATTTTAGAAACCCTAATTTAAAGTGGGTAATATTTATGTTCTAGTAATTTCAATATTTTTGATTTTTTTTCGAGGTAACTGACTTTTAAAAAATACTAATATGCATTTATAAAAAGAAAAATGTATTTACAAAAGGAAAAATTTTATAAGTTGTTATCGGACAGTGTAAAACAAATAATGAGCAAAGTTTAGGTTTTCAAAAATAAAGAAGGAAAATTGTAGGTTAAGAAAATTTTCAAGGGTAATTATAAGTTTTCCTTAATAAAAATACTTACTTTTGTGACAACTATTTTAAAAATACTTTTTAGGCTTATTAAATTGTAATACTATACAAGTTTAGTGAACAGTAAGTACATCTAACTTTGTAGGGCCAGTAAAATCCCCATTTCATGAAACTTCTCATATCTTAATTTTGTAAATCTAATGCTTCTTATGTCTCAAAATTATTGTAACATATTCTATTTTAAACAGTCTCAATTTTTTTGTAATATTTTTATATTTAATAAATTGATTTATTATAATACCATATTCTCACTTCTTTCATTTTCTTAATCTCATGCATCAAACCAAATGGTTCAATAAATATGAAACATCTTCCGTCTTTAGCTTAGTGGTTAAGGGCTCAAAAAGATACAGGAGAAGCTGAGATTTAATCTCCCCATTTTCTTATATAATGTGGTAATTTGAATACTTTCCAAATCTAAAAAAAGTAGGCATTTTTCTTTATTTTTACACATGAGTGTCTCATAATCATTATCTATTGTATTGATGTTTCTATTTACCAAAAACAGGTAAAAAAAAATAATACACCTTCTGTTTCTAATTACAAAAAAAAAAAAAGGAATCACGCGAGCCTAGCATTTGGAAAATGTAGATTATTCCAAAGTTTAGAGAGCCCAGAACCTTCGAGCACCAGCGCCTACCCACCACTTCACCTCACAGAATTAAAACCCTAAACCGCAATCGGGCGAAAGGAAAACTCCAAGTTTCTTCCCACACCCGTAATCAACTCATTCGAATTCGATCACAAGAAAGAGTCTAACAATGTTCTTCTTCTTCGTCGGGGGGTTGGAGCAGCAGGTGCGCCAGGTGCTGAAATCCGGAGCCGGCCGCTGCATCAGCTGCCGATCCGCCGCCGATCTGGTCGATTACGACAAGGTATTGAAGGTTTTCTTCGTCCCCGTCTGGCGATGGCCCGGGAAAGATCCTCTAATGCAGTGTAACAACTGCAATCTCTTCTTCCCTCCAGATTTCTCTCTGCCGCCTACCGGGGATCGGTCCGGCGCCATCACCAAGGATATACGGTGTCGTTTCTGTGACCGGGTCGTCGAACCCGATTTCAGCTTCTGCCCTTTTTGCGGATCTGCTCTGTAGATTATTCTGCTCTGGTGGTCGGAATAAGGTGTAATTAAAGTTTTTCGATTTGGGTGTTGTTATAGCAGTACAACTTCAACCTCTTGTGTTGTTGATTTCGAACATTCGTAAATTCTTGTTTGGTTTCTGCAAATCTTGAAAGTTACCTCAGCAGCAAACAAATTTACGTCACCCATTTGGCTCCCCAACGGGGGAACCATGATGCCTCCTATATGCACACCATTTTTTGTGGTTGACGGTGCCAGCGCCAGCCACTCGAATTCTAAATGGTGCTTCAGCTTGGATTAGGATGGTGCCTCGTATTGTCCATTTCTATTAGATACCAAGCTTATAACAACCATTTGAAAGGTATCATGATTCTAATTGACTGTAGCATTTTATCGGTAGCCCAATTCTCGACAAAGATCGATAGGGATAATGATGTTAGTCAGCACTAAAATTTTCTACATTTTGTGATCCTAAATTTTTTTATATTTTGAACTTAGTCTTAAAACTCATCGACTTGTCAAAACAATTTTAAAACTATCATCATTAGTGCTGGTAGTTCTAATTTAGGTGTTTTATTAGGTGGGAGATGGAAAAGCTAGGGTAACACATAACGAATGTTTAAATGCTAATTTGTTGACTTTTTTTATCTAATTGATAACTTTGCATATTGAATTGATCAAAATGAAAACGTAAGTGATTAAAACACACATTTTCCCTCATTCTCATCCATTCTTTTTTCTTCTTAGATCTCTTTTGCTAAAATTGTGTGCTTTGACTTTGATCTGATATTGACATCAGCAGTGAGTAATAACACAAACTTGTGGACACTTAGCAAGAGTGAGATCTAGTGGAAATTGTGAGTGGGCAAGTGTTTTATGACTTTAAGTTTGAATCTTAGGCAGATTTAGAGTTCTGTCATGCTTCTATACCTGTATTTCTTCCCCCACCCCCCCCCCCCCCAACTGTGAAGTATGACTGTGGACTAACAATGGAACAGTGTTAATTCCAGTACTCTTTCTGTGAATTTTTTTACTAACCATATGCTAGCTGTTGATGCGATAGGATGTGAAAGAAGAATTCCAAAAGTAGCAAGAAGATAGAGGAGGACGGTTATCGCCACAGACCCAGTAATTATCATACAAGATACTAACAAGTTTTCACTTCCCTATTTAAATGTTCTTGGAGGGTTCGACCAAAGCTCCCGGATTAGATGCTTAAGAGAATCGGCTTCAGCTTCTTCTTTGAATTCTCTATTTTTAAGGAAAATCGTCTTCCATCCTACTAGAAAACCCTTCAATGGTTTCTCGAACAAGACCATTTCTGATTTCTGAATTGAGATGTTAAACCGTAGGTCAGAACAGCGGTGGCTGCTGGTGATTACTCAAAGTAGGTTGGCGGGAGCAGGAAGAGAGATAGGTCTGATTTATTCGACAATTATGTTTTCCAATCACCAATTAATCAGTTTTGTTTTCAAACCTTTTTTAGTTGAGAGTTGTGGAATTTTTATGTGACAATGAAGAGTTTGTTGGGAATTTTGACTAAGTTAAGAGTCATGGAATCACCGCCACCACTGCCCACTATAGATCGAAGGAGAGGAAGGGACAAGTTAATCAAAGGAGAATGAATGAGAGAAGAAAGAAGAATGGATGAGAACAATGAAAAGGGTGGAAAAGATTTAACATCAATTAAAGCGTTGGGCCTCTCTCATTTCCTCTTAGTGATGACGAACGGCGAATGCGACGATGGGAGGAGAACTAAGGCCGCTATGGTGACAAGTTGGGTGAAGAAGATGTCAAGTTGGGAAATTAGTGTTTTAATCACTCCTATTTTTCATTTTGAGCAATTTAATCTCCCAAAGTTTCCAAAAAGATATAAAGAGCCAACAAGTTAGCATTTAAACTTCTGTTATGTGCCATATCAGCTTTTTCATATGTTACCTGGTGAGGCATCCAAATTAGGGCTAAGAGAGCTAACGATTTGATAGTTTTATGACTACTTTGGTAAGTCAATGAGTTTTATGACTAAGTTGGCAAAACGTGGAAAGTTTTAGGACTGACTAATATCGTATCCCCAAAATCCATAATCAACCCTCAAACTTGACCAAAACCAACAGATAGCCCCTTCAAAGCTGACTTGGCACACATAAGCCCTTGAACTCGCTAAATCGGGACACTTAAGTCCTTCCGTCAGCCTTTTTTATTAACGTGTTTTTTTCTTGAACATTTCAAAACATTTTGGACTAAAATGTCAATAAGTTGTAACTTGGGTGATCTTCTTCACATTTTAACAAATTTCAACCTATTATGGAAGTATTTTTTTGTTCTAAAACTTTGTAGCCTTCCTTCCTCCTATTACCTGCCTTACCACTCTAACGGCCCACCCTCTTACCACCTTCCTTAAACTTCCCTCTGCCTAATCCTGATTTTAATAGACATAAAGTGTACCGCTATGCTACCTATTGAACTGTCATCAAATGGTCTCCAAACAGAGTTGCTTAGAGAAACAGAGCACAAATTGTGGAATTTTGACGTGCTCTTCCTACCTGCCCTCATTTTATATGTTGATTTTGTTGGAGTTTGACACGATCAAAAGAGCTATTTAAATCGATCTACTATTAAGATTTGGTTTTATCTTCTGTTAATAAACTCTAGTTGTTAGAGTCATACAACTTGTTTTATTCTTATCCTAGTCTACAACGTAAATAGGCATGAAAGACGTGGGTGTTATATTTCCATCACTTGGAAAGGCTATAAAAGTCCGGTTTATGCAAAAAATAAAGATTGAAGTATTCCTTTGAAACTTCAAAGAATTTGTCTGAGCTTACTTCCCCTACAAAATTGGTATCAAATCCATGTTTCAAGTACCTGTTTAAGAGACGTAAACAAGTATAGAAAAGAGAACAAGAGAGAGCAATCATGTCTGAAAGCAACTTTATTCAACCGGCCATACCCAGGTTTGATGGTCATTATGACCACTGGGCTATGTTTATGGAAAAATTCCTTCGGTTAATTGAATATTGGCACTTGATGAAGGTTGGCATCCCTACAGCAGCACTAGAAGGTGTTAAAGATAATGAAGCTCAACGTAAAGCAACAAAAGATGCCAAGCTAAAGGATTTGAAAGTAAAAAATTATTTGTTCTAGGTTATCGATAGAACAATAATTAAGACTACCCTGAATAAGGAGACAGCCAAGGGAATCTGTGATTCCATGAAGCAAAAGTATCAAGGCCCTACTAGAGTGAAGAGAGGACAATTACGAGCACTCGAACGGGAGTTTGAGGTTCTTGGAATCAAAGAAGGTGAAAAAGTGGATGAGTACTTTGCTCACATACTCACCATTGCTAATAAAATGAAAGCACATGGTCAGAAAATGGAGGAATTGGTGATTGTTGAGAAGATACTGAGATCAATGACTGCTATTTTGACTATGTGGTGTGCTCCATCGAAGAATCTAACAACCTTGAAGCCTTGACAATTGATGAATTACAAAGCAACCTTCTAGTTCATGGACAACAAATGATCGGGCACAATGGTGGTGAAAAATGAGTGCTGAAAGTCACACATGAAAACAACTTTACAACTAGTGGAAAAGGTCATGGAGGCATCAAAGGGCAAAGAAGAGGCCTTGACAAACAAGGGTTTAACAAAGCCATGGTTGAGTGCTACAAATGCCATAAACTAGGGCATTTTCAATATGAATGTCCTAGTTAGGAAAAGAAATTGAATTATGCTGAGCATAACAAAAAAAAAGATCTTTTACTAATGGCCCATGTAGGAATGGATGCATCCAAAGGAAAAGACATATGGTTTCTAAACAGTGGTTGTAGCAACTATACGAGTGGAAACAAGAAGTGGTTCTCCAATATTGATGAGGATTTCGGGCATAACTTCAAGCTTGGCAATAATATGAAAATGCTAGCAATGGGAAGAGGAAGCATAAAAAATGAAGTCAATGGCCTGACACAGGTAATTAATGATGTTTTTCTTTGTAACCAAACTAAGAAACAATTACAAGAATGTTTGTGCTGGCTGCTAGTGTAGTGCACACCTTCACATGTCTACAAGCTACTGTAGATGATCTAACAAACTTATGACATTACTGTTATGGCCATTTGAATCACAAGAGCCTTAAGACACTTTAACATTAAAGGATGGTAAAGAGACTGCCATAGCTCAAAGCCACTGCAAAAGTGAGTCATGATTGCCTAATGGGAAAACAAAACAAGGATCCAATTCCAATAAGGAGCCTTTGAAGAGTTTCACAAAAACTACAGTTGGTGCTTTTAGATATCTATGAACCAATCACACCCATATCAAAAAGTTAGAAAAGGTATATTCTTAGTTTTATTGATGATTACAGTAAAGAAATGTGGATTTACTTCTTAATAGAAAAGTCTAAAGCTTTCACCATGTTCAAATGTTACAAAGCTTCAGTTAAAAAGGAGACTATATTGTCGATTTGTAGTCTAAGAATTGACAAAAGAAGGGAATTTACATCACATGAATTTAATGAGTATTGCAAGTCCAACGGCATCAAGAGACAACTCACTGCTGCGTACACTCCCCAACCAAATAGAGTTGCTAAGTGAAAAAATCAAACAATTATGAATTTGATTCAAAGCATCTTATCTAAGAATAAAATTCCAAAGTACTTCTAGCCAGAAGTTGTAAACTAGATCACTCATGTGCTCAACCGAAGTCCAACTTTAGTAGTGAAGAATGTAACTCTTGAAGAAGCCTGGAGTGGCATTAAACCATGTATTGATTATTTCAGAATGCTCGAGTGCATTACTCACATGCATATTCCTGATGCCAAATGCACAAAGCTGGAGGACAAAAGCTGTAAGTGTGTCTTATTCGGTGTAAGTGAAGAATTTAATGCTTACAGGCTATACAATCCCATCACAACAAATATTATTGTAAGTCGAGATGTGGACTTTTAGGACGACGAGTATTGGGATTGGAGGAAGAGTATGGAAGAAGAGATGCTCAATGTACCAGATTAGGGGAATAGTGATGAAGATCGTGAAGAACATTAGCCTAACAATGAAAAAAATGTGATGTAATACCCAAGCAAGAGGAAGGCCCATCTATATTGTTTTCAAGTAGCTTTTTGTCAAATACTTCGACATCCTCAGATGAAGGAAGAATAAACAAAATGCCACACACATGGTTACAAAACTACGTTTCTGGAAAAGGTTTGTCCGATGAGGAAGAAGTTCCAATGCATGGCCTTATTGTGTTCATAGACAATGGAGATCCAACAACATTTGAAGAGGCTATCATTAGCTCAAGGTAGAGAAATGTTATGAAAACTGAGATTGAAACTATTAAAAAAAACCATATTTGGGAGCCCATTACTTTACCTAGAGGTGCAAAGACAATTGGAGTAAAATGGGTCTTCAGAACCAAATACAATGAACATGGTAAGATAGAAAAGTGCAAAGCTCATCTGGTTGCAAATGGGTATACATAGAAGTTTGGGATAGATTATATTGAAGTTTATGCACCTGTAGCCAAATGGGACACTATCAAATTAATCGTGGCATTGGCAACACAGAAGGATTGGAGTATTTTTTAGCTAGATGTCAAAAGTGCCTTTTTGCATGGAGAATTAATTGAGGTATTCTATATTGAGCAACCCCAAGGATTTGTGAAAAAGATAAAAGATGAGAAAGTGTACAAACTCAACAAAGCTTTGTATGGCCTGAAGTAAGCACTAAGGGCATGGTTAAGCAAAATTGATACTTACATTATCAAAGAAGGTTTCAAAAGATATAATCTTGAGCACACCTTGTTCGCCACAGCTAAATGAGATAAAATTTTAATTGTAAATCTACATGTTGATGACTTAATTTTTACTGGAAATTATGAGAATATGTTTGTCAAATTCAAGAATTCCATGAATTGAGAATTTGTCATGACTGATCTTAACAAGACGGGATACTTCTTAGGTGTAGAAGTGAAGCAATGTTCTAAAAGAATTCACATTAATAAAAAAAAAATTTGCAACTGAAGTGCTGGAAAGATTTGGCATGGCTAAAAATAATGGAGTGCAAATTCCAATTGTTCTTGGTGTTAAGCTTGCAAAGGATGAAGGGGGAACTAAGGTTGATGCCATGGTGTACAAACAAATGGTAAGAAGTCTAATGTACTTAACAATTACAAGGCATGACTTGGTGTTTGTAGTATGTCTTGCTAGCAAGTTCATGGCCAACCTGACTGAAATGTACTTACAAGGTGTGAAAAGAGTGATGCAATATGTGAAGGACACAACAAATTTCGGCATATTCTACAAGAGAAATTGTGAGGCAAAGCTGATTGACTACACAGATAGTGACTATGTAAGTGACATAAATGACCGAACGAGTACTTTTGGTTATGTTTTCTTTTTAAGTAGAGGTGCAGTATCTTGGGCTTAAAAAAAAACAACCTGTAGTAGGTCTCTCAACTACAAAAGTGGAATACATATCAACAATCTCTTGTACTACTCAAGGAATTTGGATGAAAAAGGTGCTAGATAAGCTTGGTTACTCTCAAGGCAGCTACATCACTATCTTATGCGATAATATCTTTACAATCAAAATCTCAAAAAATCTAGTGTTAAATGGTCGTAACAAGTATATTAATGTTCGATTCCACTTCTTATGTGAGCTTACAAAGGATAGAAAGGTGGAGCTAGTGCACTATGGTTCTCAAGAATAGGTAGCTAATATCATGAACAAGCCACTTAAACTCGAAGTGTTCATGAAGTTGCGAGAGTTACTTAGTGTCTGTGAAGCTCAAGTTTAAACTAATTGCCTATAGGAACTAGTTTACAAAAGGATATGTTGGAGTTTCACACGATCAAAAGAGCATTTAATTCTATCTACTAGTAAGATTTGGTTTTATCTTCTGTTAATAAACTTTAGTTGTTAGAGTCAAGCAACTTATTTTATTCTTATCCTAGTCTACCAAGTAAATAGGCATGCAAAACGTGGGTTTTTATTTTTCCAGCACTTGTATAGGCTATAAAAGCCCAGTTTATACAATGAAAAAGTTAAAGTATTCCTTCAAAACTTCAAAGCATTTGTTTGAGATTAAGTCCCTTACAGATTTGGTTCGTAAAAATAATATGGAAAAAGATATATAAAAGAGCTAGCTCGTTGCATTGTTTAAGCCAATGAAATCCCTAGAGGATGCCATTGAACCAACTTCGTCGTCTGTTTTAACTTAGACATCCCCAGAGTTTGATTTTGATTTTTCAATTCCAGGTTCCATTCGTCGTATAACATCAAACAGGGGTTCAATCTCTTAGTGATCCCTGGGGAAGGCAGCCAAAGGGTAGGCTGTTAGAGTGGTAGAGCAAGTGATGGAGAAGGGAAAACCGCTAGATTTTAACCTTTTTGACAATGAATCGATGATGGACAGGTAAAATGGCGGCTGGAAGAGTAACCGAAGAGTATAGAGATTTCAGGCCGGCCAAAGTGTCGTGAAACATTCAGGCAAACACATGCATTATTGATGGAGGTTGACAGAATGGCTTAAACATCCCAATTTAGCAAGTTCAGGGCTTAAGTGTGCCGAGTTAACGTTCAAGGTGCTATTTGTTTGTGTTAGTCGAGTTTAGAGGCAGATTATGGATTTTAGCCTCAATTCTCTAAATAAGTGTACAACTTGAGCTTGATATTATCGTTTGTCCTTGCCTTAAAGCACATGGTGGCCCAGTGTTGTAAAAGCTGAGACCTGATCTATTGATTCAACCAATTCTATTGTGAATCATTATTTTTTAATGGTCGAACTTAACTCATTAGATATTTATAGCCATTTCATTTTAACTTAGGTCAACATAATAAAAACTGGTTAAAATCACAAAAATGCTTAATATTATTCAAATTGGTGAAAAATGAATTGAAATGATGTTCTTTTAGTGTGATTGGTAATAATCATGATAAATGGTAGGTGAACCGATAATTAAGCTGATTGTATTGTGAACTGGAGGCTTCTCCGGTTTAGTTCACTATTCGATTCATACAACATTACATGGTGGATAGGTTCCAGAAGTTCTTTTATGATGTTTGTATGAGTAAAACTCTAATTTGCTTTTCTTGTGACATCAACTCGTCTGTGTTAGTATCTTTCAAGTCTTTTTATATGATTTTTAATTATTACTAGATTAGCTCATGTATCATTATTAATAAAATTTAAATATTTAGTATTGGCTACTTTGTCATGAAATTGAAGGTTATTTTAGTTTTTTGGGTAAAATAAAAAAATATTAAATCTTTAATTTGGGTTACAAATCAAACCACAGCCTTTCAATTGTTGCTTAATAATCTCCAACTCTTTTAGCCTAATGGTTAAAGGATCAGAGAAATATGGGGTCACTCCTCTATATGATGCCCTAATGTTGGTTTGGGTGTATCCTAGATCATAAAAAAGTGGACATTCCCCAAATTTCCTTATATATAAGTTTTTCCTAACTCTTATACATTGTATAAATACTTCTGATTACCAAAAAGAAAATGTTGCTTAATAGTATTTCCAAGTTATGCCTAAATTTTTTCAAACGACGCAGTTCATCCACTAAATGTAGGGATGAAAAAATCTCACCCGACCCGACGATCTAGCCAAACCCATCCAAACACAACTCGATATGACCCAATTTGACCAGAAAAGTCAACGCCTGAACCTGACTATGCCCAACCTGACATGAACTCGAACCTAATTAAAGTAAAACTCAAGCCTAAACCCAAATAATCCAAACTTGAAATACCAAAACCTGGAATGCTTTGAACCCAAAATAACCTGAACACGAAAATAACCTAAACCCGGAATTAACTTGACCTGAACTTGAAATGACCCAATGATTAGACCTGACATAACTAGATTTTAACCCAAATCAACATTAATATATGGTCGGCAAGGATTTAAAAAATTAAGATTTTTTATATATTGCTTACTTATCTAAATTTCACATCAATTATGGTCATATAATTTAAGAAATTTTAAAATGCTATAAAAATATTTTATATTTACGGGTCTTTGAAAAATAAATTAACAAAAAAATATGCTTTACATAGGGGTTTTTTTAAATTTAATAATTTAGGGATTTGCTTATACGTTCTTTTAAAGTATCTAACTGACACACTGGGTATCATCTGATAGTTAAATTGGACATCAACTAATTCAGATCGAATAGCAATAGATCCATTTTGGGAAATCTTCATTTGCCGCACAAAAATTTTTCTTTTAATTTTTTTTTCATAATCCTGCCCAAGTGTGTGTGTGCGTGTGTGTGTAAAGCAGGATACAGTTAAGAAGTAAAGAAACTTTTCACTTAATAAAGTTAATAGGAGAATGACATATGGCAAAAATTACACTTATGGCAAGAAATTTTTAATTTTTTTCCACTTATCATCCAAAAATATCCACTGGCATCCCATTATAGTGAATTTGAGCAAATTCTTTACTTGAAAAGTGCACCATAAAATCTAAAGGAGAAAATTTTGGGAATAAAAAACCGAATAATACATATGCCTTTTTTTTAAATAGGATAATTAAAGGAAGAAAATATTCCATTTATGCATTTCTACTATTTATTCTTCAATTTTTTTTCCTCTCGCCCATTCCCACATCCTTGCCTTGATCTCTAAATGGGATAATCCATTAACATTGTTGGAGATTAACATCGGTCATCAAAGTTTCACGGCCACAGGTATAACTATCATTGATTCCCTTCAATTAAAGAGAAAAGCAAAGAGAACGCAACTTCCTCTCTTATCTCCTCCACTCCCTATTTTACAGATCCCCGATGATCAACACTCCAATAACCATTGTGGATGGTGATCTCTACCACTCACAGTTTTCAGATAGTGAATTTGCTTCTACCATCCTTTATTCTTTCAGGTGTGGCACCTTCTTACTAAAGCTTGAATGCTTTCAATTGACCAAAACAAGTAAGCCAAGAAATTTTTGTAAAATACAGTCCACTGACAATTCAAGCAAATTGCTAAAGGATTATCAAAGATTAAAAGTCTAGATTTGAGAGCCTCGGTGCCATGGATAAGACAAGATCTAATTCAAATGACTGATGAGGAAAACGATTGAAGGTCTACCCCCTAACAGAATTACTTCTCAAGGAAATGCCGCGAATTTGGGTGCTATGATGGCCTTGGACTTTGATTCGCCATTTGATGAATCCGATGAATTAGTGGTGATCAAGGTGAGGAAGTATGTAATAATCAGTCTGCTATCAATGAATTGGTTTTGGAAGATAAGAAAATTAATTTAAAAAAAAAAAGAAAAAAATATGTATTAAAGAAGAATAAAGCAATATCTAATGCGACTTTACGCAGAATTGGAGATACTATTACGAGGTATCTAATTAGTTGTACATTTATAGTTGGTTAGTTTTCAGGATTGATAAAAGTATGTTAGGAGAGTAAAATAAAGTTCTTCCTTTCTTTGTCTTAACAGTTATTAAAAAAGTCAAATTTTGACGGTGGTAAATGAAGGTTTTTGAAACAGCAATGACACAATCATAAATTTCACCAAATCTCAAGGTAGGTTTTTGTAATTTTTCCCTAATTTATACAACTTAATACTAAGTAAACTAATTGCACGTAAACCTTTTGAAAGTAATACTACTCTATAATATTGTGATTTGTGAAGCCAAAACTAAGGCTATAGCTAGGGGTGTAAAAAAAATCGTGCCTTATTGAATAGTTGGAGCTCGAGCTCGTTTTTCTCATTTTCGAATTAAGCTTAACAAGCTACGAGGCCAAACTTAAGTCATATTTTAGGTTCGAACCCTTAATACATTAAGCTCAAACCCAATTATGCTCAGCTTGAACTTTTATCAAACTTAACGAGCCTAATATAATATCAATATAATATAATTTATTTAATAAAACAAAACATATCCTACAATTCTAATTCTTAATTCATCCGGACTTGTTATCCCTTCCCTACTTTCCTCCCTTAAACTCTCAACTCACCCTCACCCTCACGTATACTAAGAGTCTAAGACTCAACCTCGCTGTTTTCTTATAGCTCGTCTACCACCTCGCTGTCTATCACTACCCCACCATCATTTGCCGTGTCCGTCGGTTGTCACCATCTTGCCCCTTCTAGCCTTATCATCGTCGTGTCTTCTCGCCATCACGCCGTCAAGCCTTCTCACCATTGTGCTGTTTTATTGCATTGTTTGCTTATGTAATTCTAATCTAATCTATCGCCAGGCGTCCAGCCTCTTCTATCTCAGTCGCATGAATAGGCAGCGTCACCCCACCTATCCAACAAGCCAAGACCAAAAACCACTAGAAATTCGCACCCCAACAACCCGGTTCTTGTCTAATTCATACGGTTCTTGATTAGTAAATGTGTTTTTCTTCTGAAATTATAATGATTTTTTGTTGAAATTATGGTGATTTCATATAATAGAGTAGATGTTAATGAGCTCAAACTTGCTTTTTGAGCTCAGACCAAGACCTATTGTTCGAGCTCATAAATCAAGTGATTCAAGCCTCTCACACTAATGAATCGAGTAAGCCTACTACAAGCCGAGCTCAAGCCTTGTTTATGAAGCTTATCGAGCTCGAGTTCAAGCTCCAGCGTACTCCAATATGAAACGAACTGAATTCGAGTTTGACCTATTCAAGCTCTGTAAACGAACTGAATTCGAGCCTGACCTATTCAAACTCTATTCGGCTCGTTTACACCCCCAGCTCTAGCTACCTTTTCATAAATCCCCAGGCTTCAACGTGACCCGACCCCGAGCAGGTCGGCCTCGAGCATGCCGACAGGGAAGAAGAAGAG
Organism: Aquilaria yunnanensis; assembly: GCA_039654915.1. Taxonomy (NCBI): domain Eukaryota; kingdom Viridiplantae; phylum Streptophyta; class Magnoliopsida; order Malvales; family Thymelaeaceae; genus Aquilaria; species Aquilaria yunnanensis. The sequence goes on from CM077593.1 coordinate 81,463,554, forward strand.
AACCCTGCAAGAAGAAGCTAGCGGTTGCGGATAGATAAGAGACAGGCCAACCTCCGCCGATTCTTCTCCATCGATCGACGAAGGGCGGCGTATTTGTTCAAGATGCCGAGGACCCAGGCAAATGGAAATGCTGGGGTCTTCTTCTTCGCCACTCTGCTTCTGTGGCTCGTCTCCCTCCTCTTCGAGATCCTCTTCAACAAGCGAACCCAGCTCCTAGTTGTCGTCGCCGCCGCTTGCTTCTTCCAAATCGCCAATTGGGTCGTCAGAAATTTCGTCTCCCGTGACCCTCTCTTCGTCAACACCTCCATCTCCCTCCTCCATTCCACTCTTACCTCTGTTTCAGGTTCCTCTTTCTCTCTATCTCCGTGTTTCTTATTGTGATTCCTCCGAGATTCTGTTCACGTACTGTCTGCAATGGAATGTTCTGATAATTTGTATGTTTCTATGGCAAAGCTCGAAGTGAATTAGGTACATATTGTAATCCAAATCATACAATGATTTATGCATATAGTGGGAAGCTAGAGTAGCCGTGAATGACTTGAATTATACTGAAATTTCATAGTTTTAGGTTACAAATCAGAAAAATTAGATAAGCTTCTATTTTAAATCTGTGTTGCCACTTGATCTAGCTGGCTCATTGATGGATTTTCATGTTCGGTGCATGTCCGGGACTAGTTATCTTTTTTCCATTGTTTGTTACTCCTGTAACGGGCTTAACAGGCTCGGTTTTCTGTTTTTTCTTTGCAGTGGTTTTTATTCTGGTATATCAGTTGTTAAAGACAGGACCAAAGCACATGTTTGAGCATGATCAGTTGTTTGGATATACTTGGCAATGGGCATACCAGGCTCTGTGCTTTTCGTGTGGTTACTTTGCATACGATCAATGGGATATGTTGCATTACCGACTCTACAGTGGCCTAATTCCTGCCATCTTAGTGCATCACTTAATTCTTCTGATTTGCTTTACTCTTGCTCTTCACCGAAATGTCACCATCAACTATCTTCTTCTCACCCTAATTTGTGAGGTACGTTCACTAAACTTTCATCCTTCAAAACAATAAAAATGATATCACGTTTAGCATTGCTAGATGTTCTAATCAAGCATCATTCTGTTCAGTTTGGTAGCTTGTGCATAATGTTTTAAAAGGTCACTTTTCAGGGGAGGTTTAGTTTTCAAAAAATGGAAAATTAAAACAGCAAACGTTAAGTGTATAAGACCAATGCCATTGCCTGCACAATTCAACTCCGTAGCATGAGTCAAGCAAGGGGGAAAATATATGCCTAAGTAGTATGTTTGACGTTAAATTGCATTATAATGCTTCCAAACATACATAGTTAGGTGGACAGGCTTTAGCCACAGTTTGAGCCTGAATATTGGTAGTTTGCTCCTTGTGTTGCTCGTTGTCTTTGAAATTGTAAAGCTTTTTCCACCTCAAAAAGACAGGACAGAATTGCAGGTGATAGATTCTCCCTTTATTTTCATTTTCTTTCGCATCTTTAACAGCAATAATGCATATCGAAAGGTGTATTGAGTTTTCAATTGTCCTGTACTAGAAGTGCATAGGAACGAGCAAGACATGTTTGTCACAGAAGTGTGCTCTCTTGCCCTAGGTTCTGTCATTCCATGTTTGTTTTCATGCTAGTATGTAGTCAGTTACAGGTTTGTATGAGTTGCATCAACATACTGTCCAATTTAAAAGTGATTTGATTAGAAACGTAAGCATTAATATATTGTATTGACTACTACTTCTGGTTCTGCTATTCACTGATAATGAAGCTGATCTATGTTCAATAAAACAGTTGCATTCCATCTTTCTTCATGTAAGAAAAGTGCGACGGATGGCTGGTTTTCGTGATTCAAAGAGCAGGATTGTGAAGTTAGAATGGGTGCTGAACTGGGTCACGTTCTTCTTTGCGCGGTGTGCATCTCATCTTTTGATCACTGTGAAGATATTGAAAGATGCACCTAAGTTCAATAAAGGAATCGAGTTGCCCCTTGCTTTGGTAGGGATGGCTGGAATGAATCTGCTCAACCTTTTCCTTGGGATCGATCTCTTCCATGCCTACAGGAGAGAGAGAAATCAGGAGAGAAGCAGTCGTGATCATCAAGAATGACGGAGCCAAGAATGGTACCAACGAGCTGCCACTGGTATCATGTACAAATGGTGAAGCAATGAAACAAAAACGAAAGAGAGAAATGTGCTCAACCATACCATGTACCCTGCTGATCACTTGTAATCTGTTGATCGTTAGACCAGAAATGATGGGGATTTATATTGCTTGTCAAGTTCCAACTAGAGAGCAGCAATGGGAGGTTTTGTGAACGAGTATAGTTGGGAAAATGTGAAGAGACAGTGCCAGAAGCTCCCAGCTCAACTGGGACCACCCGTCACCGTCACGGGTCAACCGGACTTGGAGTCGGAAGTGCAAGCCACTAGCGGGTGCTGCATTGTTGGGGCACCGCACCGGCTCCCTGTCTGGCTTTAAACATCGAAAGAAAGGGGGTAAAAAAAAAAAAGAAATGGGAATGCAACCGCTACGACAAAGCTTTTGACGATTAAGAAGTTGTAGACACTTTTTTTTAGAAAACGCTATGCACACCAAAAATCAGCACCGCCCAAAGCCCCATCTGAGTGAGTTCAAGTTTTACCCCTATTAAAAGGCTAAATTTTTTAATCCCACCAAAAACTCCCGAGACTTTAATTCTCAACCATTTTGGATGCACAATGGATATTTCTTCTTTTAATTTTTGTTATTTCACTCTTGACTCATCCGCTCAAAATGATAAATATAACACATTATGGGAAAAAATATGGAGAGTAGTAATAGCAAGTATATCATGCTTTATACATATATAATAGGATAAATATTTTCAGTTGTCCTTAAACTATGCCCAAGTTGCTTATTTGTCCCCAAACTATTATATATTGCACCACTTGTCTTGAAACTATTTAATTGGTTCTATTTCGTTTTGACATCAACTAAACCGTTTAATATGAACAGAAAAGTGCTGCCACATAAGCAGTTACATCATTTTTTCATACCACATTAGTGGCCACATCATTTTTTCTGTCCATATTTAATGTTCTAATTGACCGTAGGATAAAATAGTAATAATTAAATAATTTTAGGACAAGTTGCACAATACATAATAGTTTGGGAATGAATAAATAACTTGGGTATAGTTTAAGGACAACTGAAAATATTTAACCTATATAATATATTATAAAACCAAAAAAAAAAAAAAGTAGAAAAGAACTGATGGCTTTTCCGTCAATAATCCTTTTTCTTGGTTATCCTACCTCAAAATTAACTCTGATTCTCTCCAGCAATAGCAGTTTTGATAAGAGTACAGTATTTTGTAGTTTTGGAATCACAAAAAATCAAAGCCTGAAAGTATCTTTTCATAAGTCAACTGACTTACTTTTATTTTTATATTTTTTTATTTAAAATTAATTTTATTTAAAAATTAATATTATATAAATATAATAATTTATTTAAAAATAAATTTTTATGATATTATTAAATTTTTTTTAATTTTTTTAATATCTTAAATTAGAAAAATTTATAAAAATTTAATAAGATTATAAAAATTAAATTTTCAATAAATTATTACAACTATATAATATTAAATTTTAATTAAAATTAATTTCCGATTAAAAAAAATAAAAATAAGCTATTTTAAAACTAATTTACTTAAATTGGATATTAATCTCTGTCTTCCCTTTTTAATGACCCTATTATGTCTCTTTCTTACTAAGTCGACGCCTGGGACACTACACCTAGGCTAGTTGGTTTGGTCCCTGGCCGTTGGTGGAAGATGTTGCTTTCGTCCTCTAGAACTGCACTCAGATTAGACAGCAGGTCAGTGAAAATATTAGGCGTTGTGTAGGTCTTGACAGAGTAATAGGTCAGCTACGTCAGCACACAATTGGAAGAAAAAAAAAAAACAAATTTCTTACTCGGTTCATGTGAACCGATGAGAAGTGTCAAACTTGGGCACTGTTGCAGCTGGGGTTCTCTATTTTGCAAGGTTTTTGACTCGTTGGTGTCAAACAAATCAATCTAGTATCCCTAGAAAATTTCGCCTCCACTGCTAGAAACTCCCTCTAATTCTTCTCTTTAATGATTATGAGTAATAATAACAAAAAGAAGAGGGAAAAATTAGAGCTGAAAATGAGCAGAGCCGAACCGAGCCGAGTAGTAAGTTGTTCATGTTCGGTTTGAATTAATTATCGAGCTTAATATTTTATTTATGTTTGGATTGAAAATAATATAAACGAGCTTTTATCTGAACGAGCTCGAGTCGAGCTCGAGCTGTTCATTTAAATTAAGAAAAAAATCTAAAATTAATTCGAGTTAAGTCGAGTAGTAAGTAATTCGAGCTTTGTTTGAATTGTATATCAAGTTTTAAATTTTGTTCAGGCTTAGCTTGATAATTATTCGAACGAGTCACGAACAAGCTTTAAATTAAGCCAAACTCAAGTCAATCTCGAGCTGTTTGTTCATTTTTTCACCCCTAGAAAAAATCAAAGGTGTTCCACTTCAACACCTTTGAAACGTGTTATGCAACAACAATTTTGTTAACATAACAGGAATTTAGGGGAAAACGGGAAAAAATAATTAATGCAAGTAAAGGGCTCATTGCTCTTTCCGACGTCATCTTTTTCTTTTTTTCTTTTTTTTTTACCCTTTAAGATTTTAAAGCGTTTGTATGAGAACCATAAAGAATATGATGCGTGGGTGCGTGGCACTATTTTGATTCGATTAGGTGTACCTAATAAGATAGAATTGCCCAGATGAGAAACTATTTGTCCAAATAATGAAACGCAACAACCAAATGCATTCTTCAATATTATCAGCAAAATTCTATGAATTCTTCAATAACTGTAGAATCCCAGAATACTTCATGTAGAACTTTACCGGCCAAGTAAACCAATAGCACTTCAACTTTGACAAGCAGAAAGCTCAGTATCACAAAGTACAAGGTAGAAAAGTTTTGAGTCACCCGCATGTACTTGCTGTAGAGCTTCTGATTACAGGAGCTGCGATTTCCATTGGTCAGTTTCGGCTTTGATTCACAATGGTGATGCTGTAATGTCGCTGACCACTTTTATACAATTTAGAGAATGCATGTCTATTTCTGAAACACAATCAACAAAATGCTGCTGTGTAACATCATGAAGTTTGGCAGGTTTTTGTTCCTCAGGGAGAAATGAAATCAACCCAAGCACCAGAAAACCTTTTACCAAGTGTAGGAACCAATAGCGCAATAAGTCATTTAACCACAGCTACTACTCTATGCTCCCTTCTTAAGACCCATTGGGTTCAAATCTGTTGCTACCCATGCTCATTCAGGCATACTCCTAAATTTTATTCCCTGTCCCCCACACACAGAGACATCTATAAGATTTTTTGTCCCAAAATAAATGACACTAGACACTTCTAAAATGTTCCTCCAATTTTACCCATGGTATCGAACTATTCAAACCATCAAATCTGGCATACATGTAATGACAAAGGAGACGATAAGAACCACAGTAAATATGATGATGTGAAATCTTAAATCCAATGGAAAAAGAAAAGCATAGCTTCACTTGTTTTGGCAGGAGTACTACGTAACTCTAAAGAGTACTACACTACCTTGGAAGAATTAGATGAAGATTTGGTGTCTGCTTCCACCACAGCACTTGATAATCGTGCTTCAGATTTTTCATTTGAGTAACTGCAAGAGAAAATGAAACCAATGTTAGTAGGAATGCTATCTTTAACAAGCCAGAACAAACAAAGAGAAAAGGGTAAAAAGGGCCTGGCAATCCTGGTTGAAATACATAAGAAAAGATCAAATGGGAGAAGAAAAGGACTTGGCTGTTGCAATATTTCAAAGAAAGACCCGATGATGCATGTAAGATACACCATTTCATACCAAGTACCAAGGTATTGATGACATTCAACATCTTTTCATATTAAAAAATTAAGATACCTAAAAAATGCTAGAAATTATATTACCAAGTTCAAGGAAAAAGAAAAAATCCAGCATGATAACCAAGAAGGCATAAATTTATGGTGGCTTCAATAGAATCTACCATAAAGTGTACAATAAAGCCCCACATGGGAAAGGGAGAGAAAGGCCACAAATTTTTCACTAACAGATTACAGATTGCTTGCAAGATCACCATTAACACAGCGAACTTTATGACGTTAAAATGCTTACGTTGAAAGTATGGTTACCCAGATCAGCTCAACACAATCCACCCAAAGAAGCCTTTGCTCAACAGGTATCACACCATATGTAATTAGGTGAGCAAATGGCCAAAGCTTCCACCCTGCCTGTCAAAAAATATCACAAAATGTTCCTTTTTCACTTGATATCACCAAAAGAGAACTAAGTACCATTAAAGTTTTGCTCACTTCAAACAACCTCAACTAGTTTAGTTTAGTATAATAACAACTAGCAAACATTAATCAACACTGGACTATATCACAATAGGAGTTTCACCTTTTCCTTTTCCAATTCCAATATGATTTGCTTCACACAGTAACTTTACCAGAAAACATAATGAAGATATTTGATCATCACCTCAACCAAACTTAGGAAGAAAAAGAGAAGAAGGTATGCACAATTTCTAAGAAATGTTGCAGAAGAAGACTTACAATTCTAAAGTCCCCAATGACAGATAGCAGGCTCTGACACTATTCATTAGGACTAGATATTTTGAAAAACTCGTGCCATAGATTTTACATTGGAGGTCAAGAGAGCGCATGTACATGCACAATCTAATGTTAAGTTTTGCATGGTGAACTTAAATGGATCTCTTCACGAAAAGAAATCAGAGCCTGCAACTGAGAACAAGGTGATATCAAGTCCACGACATCTGAATATTTAAATATTTCTTACTGTCAGCATAGACCAAAAAGTTGAGTTCAGCTCTCTAAAGATACTTTCTGGTGATTCAAAACGCAAGAACCCCAAAACAATGTAATAGATGCTGTTCCAGATTGCTGCCCATAATGTTTGGTCGAAAGCAACTTTGACAGGGACCACCCACCAATCTTGAAATGGAAAGAGGGCCTGTAAATTCAGAACAGTACAATAAGTGCTAATGAGCAACTAGAGATAATGTTTTTGGAAAATTCTGAAACCATAGGCATCACCTCACAAAACTGGTAATAATAATGAGAAAGGGATCCGTGGAGTGTAAACCCAACAAGACCAGATCTGAACATTCGTGTAGTTTCAAACTCAAGCAGTGGTTTACCTTCATAACACTACAAATGTCAAATAGGATGTCATAGAATTTTGCTGAAGCAACCTACTCCAAAGAGCAAAGAAGGAAAGGGTGAAGAAGACCTACTTGTGCAATCCAATCACCTATAGAGTATACAACCCCGCTTATTGCCATTTTGGCCAATACAGGATTGGATTTAAGAGCTTCTTCATATGCTGTCCAATTGTGCTCAGGAGCATATCGGAGTACCTCAAAAAGTGTCCATCCCTGACAACACAATCATGAGTGAATGTATAAGACAGATAGAGCTTTTGTTCATGATGGGAAACGATCCTGCATTGGGTGATTCATCCAGGTGCAAGTGCAGATAAGGCCTCAGGTCTCATGGTAAGCATGAAAATAACTTCATGGTGGAAGAATTATTTCTTTATACCTAAGAGCGTCACCACATCCACGTGATAAATGAAACACACAGTTCAAGAAGGAAAGGAAACGCATAAATACCAAAATTCTGGATAATATTTTGCCAAGATTAGCTACAGATGATCAGAAGTCCTCGTTTCTGCTTTTTTAAGACTCTGGACGCTAAATCTGAAGCTAGACATTATTTTTGTGCCTACAAAGCAACTAAAGCTTTTCCAAGGCAATAATTTGAAGTCGTCCCCATTTTTCATTTTTCAAAGCAGTAAAAACACCCAAACTTAAGAATTCCAGCTCCCTGATAAACCAAGGAAACACCTCAAAAACGTGCTGCCAAACCAAATTCAGCCGCCTTATAAAACTACTGAATCGAGCACCAAACGAAATTCCAAGCACTCAGATACCAAAAGAAGACAAGTTTATGATCAATTAGATAATCAATACTGAAAAAGTGGATCATTCTTACGTGCCAGTAATCGTGATCGATGGTTAGCAACTTAGTGACAGCGAAAGTTCCCAATCCAAGAACGATGGCGGCATTTATTGCTCTGCTAATCAATCTTTTATCTTCGGGCTCTCCTCCTCCGCCTTCGGGGGACTTGAAATCCTCTGGCTTAGTTGATCTTTTAGACTTTCTAGTCTTCGCCGGAGCTAATTCTTTGTCCTTGATCACCGATTCGATGCTCCAATTCCTTCTCGTAAGAATCCAATTGGAAGCGTTGCGGGAGAAATTGGCGGACACGAGAAATGGAGAGAGATTTGGGTTTAGGAGTTTGGGTCGAGTTTTGGAGGGTGAAGTTGGCTGGACGGTCGGCAGGCTGTTAAGAGCCGCCATGAATTACGATCTTGGAGAAGTGAACGTAACGTAATGTTGTGCTCGAAAGTTTTAGTAGAATGACGTTGGTAGTTAATTTCTCTTCTGGATGGTCGTGACGTGGCAGCGTCTGGATCGGAGGGACGTGGCAGCGTCCGACATCACATATAAAGACGTTTCCTTGACTTCAATGTAGTGGTGTTCTTTGGGTCGGGTCAAACTGTCCTAATTTGGATCTGGCACAGGATCAAACCCAGCTCAACCAGGTTAAGGGAAGACTCGGCCTAACCCAGGTGGAGGCACGATTAATGGTGGCTGAACACAGGCCCATGGAAGGAGGGCAGTGTGGGTGGACTTGGCACGATCTAACATGCAAAGAGGCCTAGGCCCAGGTATGGAGCCTTGGCCTAGAGCCAAGCTGGGCTGATTGTTTACCTTCCAACTGTATGCTGCAAGAAATTAAAAATAATGGCAAAATTACAAATATGCCCCCAATGACTCCAACTGTGACTTTGACCCAAAATTTCGCTTTTGTCCACTCCAACAACTAGTAAAAACTAGTTTTTGATGACTTTTTGGTAAAAAAAAATATACGGCCTCCCTTATAAATAAGGAAGTTCATTTACTACATTTCCCCACACTAGCAATTGCAATCTCTCTTCTTTTTCTACTACATTCTTCAAGTTCTCAAGCATTTTTGTTAATCTTTTCTTAATATTTTTCTAATCTATTCCAAATCACTTTTTCATCTTTACTATTATTCTCTCACTGATGGCATCAAAAGGAAATGGTAGGGTAACGAATAGCTCCTCATCCTGCACCACCGACTTTAGAGTCTTATTCCATCATTGATCTCGGTCGGCCTACAAAAGGGTCCACATTCCAAGATGTGCCCCGATGATGATCAAATTAACATGACAAATTAAAATTTAGGGTTTAACAATCAACTATCAGACAATGATGTTAAAGAAGTGGAGGCCACGCTGGCTAATATTGATGGAGAGGATAGGACCCAACTGATAAATGTAAATTTTGTGGTCAAACATGTTGACTTTTGGTCAACTTTGACCACCATTTCCTACCTCACCACTCAATGTTTTTTGCCGATTTTTGCTTTGATCCTTCATTTTGTAGGTTGTAGAAACAGACCGTAGCATTGGAATGGCACCAAGACGAGCGGAATAAAAAAAGGGCATGTGAAAATCAAGGGAATTTATAACTGTGAGGCCTAGGCCCCAGGAGTGAGGCCTAGGCCTAGGCGCCACAGTTCAAAAGCCTGCTGCCTGAAAAACGCACCCTGGAGGCCTAGGCCCCAGGTACTTGCGAGCCTGGAGGCCTAGGCGCCCAAGCACCCCCTCCTGGGGCATAGGTGCTAGAGCACCCTCGAGCCTGAAGGCCTAAGCACCCCCTCCTAAGGCCTAGGCACTAGACACCCGAGAAAATGATCCCCTACCTCAAATTTGAAGTCAAGCTTGCTATTGGCCAAGGATTTATATCCAAATGGTTTGGTGAGTGAAAGGGACACCTCCAAGGGGTAGAAGAACCTAGAACCTAGCAAAAGAAGGGGGCTTCATTTTCATCTTCTCATCCTAGAACTAGTTTTTCCATATCCACCATATTTAGTATTCTTGGCTTTTCCTGGTTTTTCTTGGTCACCATTGGAGCTAGCTTGGAGTGCTCAAGGGGGCTTACTTGAAGACCTTGGAGACAAGCTCTTTTAGTCATCTTGGGTTTAATCTTTCATCTTCCTTGTAGTTCTCATGGATGATATAATGTTTATTTTCATGATTATGTTTTATTTAGTTATGGACACTACTAAAAAACTCCTTTTTACCAATGGTCAATTTTCCAACGGCTTGGCCGTTGGAAATTGGGGATAAAAATTGATCCTTGTGAAAAAAAATTCTCCAACTGCTTGGCTGTTGGAAGTGAGTTTAAATTTCCAACGGGCACCTTTCCAACGGCCTAAAACGTTGGAAAATATGTAAGTTGACTGTGTATCTAACTATTTTTATTTTTCCAACTGCCTAGGCCGTTGGAAATTTTTTTTATTTTTCCAACTGCCTAGGCAGTTGGAAAATATGTAAGTTAAAATGTTTTTATTTTTCCAACTGCCTAGGCCGTTGGAAAATACACACATTTATATATTTTATTTTTCCAACTGCCTAGGTGGTTGGAAATTTTTTTCATTTTTCCAATTGCCTAGGCCGTTGGAAAATACACACACATTTATATATTTTATTTTTCCAACTGGAAATTTTTTTTATTTTTCCAACTGCCTAGGCCGTTGGAAAGGTTTTTTATTTTTCCAACTACCTAGGACGTTGGAAAATACACACACATTTATATATTTTACTAAACTGCCTAGCCGTTTAGCCACATTTGCCTCACAGGCGATGTCGTTTTGTATTCCTTGGTGCCGTTTTTACCAAATTTGTCTAAACCTATATACCAAAGAAACATTTGTCCAAATATGTTGTTTCCTCGAATCGGTGAAAACCAGCAATGATTGGCCAAACACTTGAGAGTCCGACGAAAGCCCCAGCGAACAATCAGATGGGATTTTCGTTCTCATCTTTTAGCCAGTTGTCAGAATCCTCATTATCGAATTTGATCAGGAATCGAGACAGAACAGTTGGAAGATCGATCAGGGGCGGAGAGGGTCCGAGAAAATTTGAGGGAAGAGAATGGGGGGAGGTGGAGTTGGGGTCAAAAAGGAGAAGAGCGAATGAGATGCTGTTGATGGAGATGAGTGAGTGCGGGGAGGCGCATTTTATGTGGAAAAAAGGATGACCACAACTGGACGCGGTGAAAAAAGGGAAGGGGGCAACGGAATCGAATAGCGGGCATTGGGTTTGGGTGGCCGGGGAACGGGAACAAGAGCAAGAGTGAGCCAAGTTAAAGGAAACATAAAATAGAGAGAAGAAAAGAAACATGGAGGGTGGAATTGAGCCAGTAACAGCGAATGATCGACATTGAACAGGTAAGAGGGATATGGGTGGAACTGAACCAGTAGTCGGGATTTTTTTGTTCCTTGAGTTTGTTGGTGTTTTTTGTTCTGCTTAGATTGGCAGCTTTTTACTTGTAGGTTGTTGATTTACAGTCAAATGCTTGTCCTTTGTACCCGTTAGATTTTATCTCGCAGTTTCTGAGATTGACCTGAAGTATTATGTTATAAAAGGTCGGCTGCTAAATAAAGGTAGTATAGACAGAAGCCTGCGGAATTGTTTATGCTTCTGTATGAATGCATTTCCTTACAGTACAGTGGCTGAATTATGAAGGGTTGAAAGAGGCCTTAGTACTGCATTAGAGCTTTGGGAGGACTGGTAAAGCTGGGTTGAATAGAGAAACTCCAGAGAATTTGGAATTAAGGGTTAGTTAATTGATAGGCTGATCAAAAGGGATGGTACACCATTACTACTCTCATACAAATACAATATCACAATTTAAATGGTCAGTGTCTTTTTCTTAAAGTTCTCTTTTGGCTTGAATAATCTATGCATATCTCTGTCTTCGTCTCTCTTTCTTCTAACATCTCTCTACTCTCAGCATTTCCATCGGGTGGATTTCCTCCTTTCCTGTTCACCTCACTCAATAAAGGGGTGTTCCAAATTTTTGCCTCCAGAATCTGGTGTAACTTTCTCTCCTTTCTTTTCTGTTTTTGTCCCTTTTATACTTTACCCAAATGATTTTTCTGGAACCGGATACTTTCTTCATTCCACACTTTGGGCCTCATGCCTTCTATTTCTTCCTTCCAAGTGCTCTGGATTCCAGATTATGCTTTTATTTTTCAAAAATCGTGTTTATCTAGAGAAGTAGAATTAATGAAATTAGATAAAGAGCTTGATAATGGTGAATTTTAGTCTTTACAAAGTTTATGTCTCAGATGCTTTTTATGATGTAGGCTGTAGCCAAGCTGAGCTTAAATATTCTAGCTAGCTGTGATCGATATTAGGCTTGTTAAATTTGTATAGCACTTAGTTTCTGACCAGAGAAGCTACCAGACTCATTTACTTGATGTTGAAGCTGCAATACTCCCTTCTTCGCTTAATATTTGTGACTCTGTTTGTCTTTTTGTGTCCAAAAATATTTGTTGCTCTTCCATGTCTATACATCTTCAGAACATTCCTTCCTATTATGTAATGCTCATTATCATCATTATTGTAAATATGCTGTTTGGTGTAGTCCTGAAGGGTAATGTTGGAGAAATGTTCTTAATATGCTTATGTTGCACAACATCCATGGTTTTACTAAAAAAAAGTAACAAATATTATGAAACAGAGAGAGTATTTGAATTTACATTGCCACAGTAATTATAAATAGAAACTGTAATGCTAATAGGGAGGTATACATGTGGCCATGGGGAGTAATGGGCTGCAATTGTAGACAACCCACTAAGAGAATATCGTATAGTCAGTATCACAGGGCGTTGCACCTGAGTTGTGTCTTGTACATTTGAGAACCTGATCGATTAACATATTTTACTATGTTATATGTACGCCTGAGTATATGGTACTTCATAGTAACACTTACCTTGGGCTAAACTGCAGGAACTATGGTCAGTGGTATTCCAAAAAGGAATAAAGTTGCTGTGATGATATTATGGAAAAATGTGCTCAGTTAGCACAGTTTGACGAAGAACTTTACAAGGTATTTTGCAGGTTTCTTCGGTTTTCTACTGTCTAATATTAGTGCATTAAATGAATAAAAGAAGCACCAACCTTTTGCCTTAAGAACATTTTAGGTTTCTTTGTTTCTTTCTCCTTTTAATTTCCCCAACTACTCAATTTCTCGCAAAGTGAGATATTCATGGATATGCCTTTTGTCAACAGGTGACTGGTGAGGGAGATGACAAGTATCTTATTGCAACAGCTGAGCAGCCACTTTGTGCATACCATATTGGTGATTGGATCCACCCCACAGAACTGCCTATTAGGTAGTGATATTTATGTGGAAGCATGATCATTGTGGATTAAAAAAACACTGTTCTTTTTTTGTTAATTTGTGCCCAATCATTAGGTATGCTGGATATTCGTCATGCTTCCGCAAAGAGGCTGGTTCACATGGCAGAGATACTTTGGGAATTTTTCGAGTTCATCAATTTGAGAAGGTTGAGCAGTTTTGTATTACCAGTCCAAATGACAATGAGTCTTGGAACATTCATGAAGAGATGCTAAAAAATTCTGAGGAATTCTATAAAATGGTATGCTTGTCTTGTGAAATTATCATGGGCTATATGCTAAATGGCTAGTGATCTTTTCAATGTTAGTGATTTAATTGAGCATGTTAAAACAGAGGATTGGTATGTGGAGAACTGTGGTTAAGGCAAATGCTGGTGTACTGAACAATAAAATTTATGTTTCCTCCACCAATTTTTGTAATGTTTCTTATGGGTTCTGCTGACTGACAATATAACATTGATTTGTTTTAGGCCCTGGGGAACATTACTAGCCGATGTTGTTATTCAGATGCTTGGAACTGATTATGCTCGAATCATGCGGGCAATTTATGCATTTTCTCAGGTAAACGTACTCTTCAATCTTTTGATTTTGCTTCCATAGTCTTTCCATGGCCTCTCATTTTCTTTTGTCCTTCATGGATGAAGTTGTGATATGTTGTAGATGTGAGTCTCTGTTCTGTTATGTTCACATGTTACATTCATGTCACAAATATTTTTGGACTTTAGCTGTTTGGAGGAACTGAATTCTAATACGCATGCTTTCTTATAATTCTTCCTTAAGATTCGTATCACTCGAACATATCAGTTGCCAAACGAAGATGGCTAAGGACATTGCTGTTTGAGTGCACCCCTTGGTCTTCCTGCTGGTAGCTAGAGCTTCAGATGGTGCTTAGACTGCCTTTGATCTTTTAGTTTAAGGGTACACGTGTTTAAGGGTACACCCATTTCTATATTGATGCAAGTGCTTCTTGGGCCATGGTAACTAGTAGAAGCCAGCTAGTTACTTGAATAACTGTTCTATCTGTTTGCTTAATTGTTCTGCTCTTTCTCTAATTATGTTCCTGTTTGTTTAATTGTTATTTCTATTGGTTCCTGTTGCCCTGAATTGTTTGTTGTTTTGCTTTATTGTTGATCTGCAATTGTAGACAACATCTAATGGAGTGATATTGTGCTACATTTAATGTATTGTTATCAAGCTACATTCACTGTAGTGTTTCTGAGCCACATTTACTGCAGTAATACATTCACGAAAACAAAAATGCGTTCTCTGCCCAGATCCACACTAGATCCGCGCTTGCCGTCCACTGGTCGCCTTGGCTCTGCCTTCCGCCGGTCGCCTTGGCTCTGCCACGTGCCGTCCGGTGATTTTGCTCGCTCCGCCACCATTCACTGTGTTTGCAAATCTGTTTGTTTTCGTTCTTTTAATTTTCTTGATCTAATTGTATTTATTTTGTGGGTTTTTTTGTATTTATTTCTGGATCTATTTGTTGTATTTTCTGGATCTACTTTTATTTATTTTTGTGATTTTGTTATTATTAGCTCATTTTTTGTAATTTTGTGGTTTTTGCCTCTTGCTTTTGAATGTTATTTTGTAAATATAAGATATAATTTTTTAAATTTTTTGTAAATGTGTTAGGGATATATAAATTATTTATATATTAATAAATATATCATTTATGTAATAATAATAATAATATTGGAATAAACAGCATTAAAATATTATTGTTATTATTATTATTATTATTGGAACAAACAATATTGGAATAAATAAATATGAAAAAAAAAACTATTTCCAACAGCCTAAGCAGTTGGAAATATAGCAAAATTTTCCAACTGCCCACGTAGTTAGGGCAGTTGGAAAAATCTCCAACTGCCTGGGCCGTTGGAACACAAAAAAATAATAATACTAAATACAGCCATTGGAAAATTTCCAACTGCTTATTTTCCAACGGCTGACAGTTGGAAGTTCAAACGGCTAAGATATAATTTCCAACTGCCCGCCGTTGGAAATGGCAGTTGGAAAAATGCAATTTTTTAGTAGTGATTGAACTCTGGTTTACTTGGTCATAAAAATCATTCTTCTTTATCTCTTGAGTGTACCTCTTACAAACTTGGTAAAAGCAAAATTCTTCCTTTCCCTTCGCTTGCTAGTAGAGCATCCCATTGCTTGGATATTATCCATAGTGATGTTTGGGGACCTTCCCCAATTACTTTGCATGAAAAATTTAAATACTATGTGACTTTCATTGATGATCATAGGAGATTTACTTGCGTCTACTTTCTTTGCTCTAAATTTGAGGTCTTTCATACTTTTACTGAATTTTTTACGTATGTCGATACTCAATTTCCTGCTTCTATTAAGACATTACGCATAGATTTTGGTGTTGAATATTTTTTTGCTGAGTTTCAGGCTTTCTTGACTTCTAAGGGAATTATTCATCAACATTCATGTCCCTCTACTCCCCAACAAAATATAGTCTCCGAACATAAAAATTGTCATCTTCTAGATGTAATGCGTACTCTCTTGCTAGAATCTTCTATTCCATCCATGTTATGGGCAAAGGCTCTAAAAACTGTTACTTACTTGATTAATCATTTACCTTCTCAAGTCCTACATATGGAGTCTCCTTACTTTTGTCTATTTGCTAAGCAACCTAGTTATGATAACCTCTGTACCTTTGATTGACTGTGTTTTGTTCATTTACCTCCCCATGAGTGACACAAATTATCTGCTCAATCTATTCAATGTGCTTCCTTAGGATATAATGTTTGTCAAAAAAGGTTTGTTTGTTATAATCCTACATTACAACATACATGCATTTCTTGAAATGTTATTTTATTTGAAGATCAACATTTTTTTCCTGTGTCATCATTATCCTTTTCTTTTACTGTGGTTCTTCCATCCTTTGAGCCACAGATCTCAACGTTTCCTCCAGTCAATTCTTACTTTAAACTAGGTATTGTATATACAAGACGCTCCCACCCACAGTTTTTTCCGGTGGCTCTAGGGATGGCAATAGAGCGGGTGAGAACCGTGAACTGCGGATATCCACCTATGACGGATGGGTAAATAGGTGAAAATATCCGTGATGGGGGGCATGGGTAGAAAATTTCACCTGTCTGGCAGGTGCAGGCGGGTGACCGGTAAGGGGTATCCATCATGGATAAATCCATGCCCGCCTACCCATGAAACCCGCCTAGTATATGAAACTTCAATTTTACCCTGAATAGCTGAATACAAGTGTTACCTCTCTTAATTTTAAATAGCTAATTTAGTAATTATACCTTTACAGTTCACACACTTCACGTTTTTAGCTTCAGCCTTCAGCCGGAGTCGATTATGCATTCTCTACCTTCACCGATTCATTTGGAATTGGCCATTAGGTTTTAGAAATTGGGAAGTCTCGCCATCTCGTCGTTTTGTCTCGTTGCTCATGACCGCACACAGCTGCTCACGTCCCCGGAGGCACGATTGTTTTGTTCAACGGATCCTTCGACCAAGAGGGAGAAATCAAGCTCATGCTGCCAAGCACCACATCGCTGGCTAGGCCCGCCCGACGCCCGACGGCAACATTTCTTTACGATTTGTGAATCCGAGAGGAGAACAAGCCAACGAGGGAAAGGGAAACTGTTTTGACGACAGTGGGTAGCAACGGTAAAAAGGAGAAATTTTAGTGTGCATATAGTCATTTTCATTTGATGCCTGGGCTAATTATCTAAAGATTCATAAAAAAAGACACTCTGTTTGTTGTTCAGTGAGCATATAGTCATTTTCATTTGATGCCTGTGATTGTTTGTGTATGCTTGGTTGTTGATTTGCATTTAGTATTTGATGTGCTTGGCTCTCGCTATACAAGGAAAATCTTCACAACACTTCTCATTGTCCTTCTGGCATTCATGGTTCTGTTCTTGAGCAAACCTGCAATTAGCTGCTTTGGATTCATTATATAGCATTGTCCAATCTCCCTTATTAGTTGAAATATCTGTTAAGTGTCCTATTATCCCTGCCTTTTAAGCTTCTCTATCATACTGCTACTAGTCCCAATTTCTGGCAGATTAAATGGTATTTTAGACAAAATAATAGTACTTTTGGCTTATTAACTTCCTGAAAATAGAGTAGCACCTGAACTCTAACTTTCTTTCTAATTGTTATAGGGATGTGAGGTTAAAAATGGACAAGGACAGATAAACATGCACACTGGAGGCAATGTGTTAAGTGTTGCTTTGGGAAGCTGTTTGGTTTTTCAGTTAAGACTTAGAAATACACCGGTATTTGATTCTTTTAAGCTAAAGCGAAAAGACTAGAAAAGAAAATATACTTTTGTATTTGTTCAGGAAATGTGAGATGAAACTAAGATATTTCTTGAATACAACAGGTAGAATTTCTATTACTATTATTTTGTTCTAATTTTTACAAACCAAAAAAGAAGTACTTCAACTAATACAGAGGCTTTATATATATATATATATATATATATATATATATATATATATATATATATATATATATATATATTATTTTGTCCTTTAAAGATATGGAGTAATGACATTGACTAGGAAATAACAGGTAATTGATCAATTTGCTGAGTTATGATGTCCCGTGGTGCATTTCACTCTTCAAATATTTTGCAGGGCGATCCACCCACCACCAAAGGGTGAGGATGAAAATGGTGAAGATTGAAGAAGAGCAAGAAGATAATTAGTGTCAAATATAGGGAGACTTTCACTTGCTTGTTTATGAATGATGGACTTTTATTGGATCATGAATATTATTTATGGCAAGGAATGTTTCTTGTTTTATTAGATGTGATGTGGATTAGTGGATATGTGTAATTTATAACTTGATGATGAATATTTCATGTTTCTTTCATGAAATGTACAAAACTAGCCTAAACCACAAACTATCTATGGACATGGATTATCCACGGGTTGCGGGTGCGGATGCTGTTTTCTACCCATTAACGGATATCCACGAGCTGGCGGGTATGAAAAAATCCGCGGGCGCGAATGGTGGATATGAGATATACGCGGCCAATTCACCCCGTTGCCATCCCTAGGTGGCTCCATTGATATCTAATCCTACCATACTCCAAAACCAGTCAGATGCAGCACCTTCAGAGCCTTTGGTATGTTACTCTTCTTGAGTGTCCGTACCCTTGGATAGGTATGGGTTTCCCTCTTTTTGGACCGAAAATTTTATTTCAGCTCCTACTATTGTATTTTCCAATTTTGATATTCCCACAGGCTACTCACACACTGCCAAGCATGAATATTGGAGGCAAGCTATGTAGGAAGAAATTGTTGCTCTAGAGGCCAATCACACCTAGGACATTGAGCCATGTCCTCCTACTATTATACCTCTAAGCTGCAAATGGGCGGGCTACAACTGGGTGGTTTACTCAGTCAAGGTTCAATTTGATGGAAGTTTGGATTGTTACAAAGCTCGACCTATTGCACTTGGGAATAATCAAGAATATTGTGTCAATTATGAAGAGACTTTTGCTCTAGTGGCCAAAATGACTACTGTTCGTACGATTCTGGTTATTGCTGCTTCCAACGATTGGCCACTACATCAAATGGATGTAAAAAATGCTTTTCTTCATGGAGATCTCAAAAAGTGTATTTATATGAAGCCACCCCCAGGATTTTTTTCCTCTCTAACTTCACATGTGTATAAGCTTCATCGTTTTCTTTATGGTCTCAAACAAGCTCCAAGGGCCTGGTTTGATAAATTTCGTACCACTTTATTGCAATTCTCATTCAAACAAAGCAAGTACGATACTTTCTTGTTTCTTCAAAAATCAGATGTGGGAATTGTTGTTCTTTTGGTTTATGTGGATAACATTGTGATCACGGGTTCTAATTATGCCTTACTTGGCTAGCTCAAGAGTCATGTCTCAGAATCTTTTCATATGAAAAATTTTGGGCCTCTCACATATTTTCTTGGTCTTAAGGTGCATCGTAGTTCCTATGGTATTTCCTTCAGTCAACATAAGTACACTAGTAACTGGGTGGCTACAGCTGGTTTACAAGAAGCTACTTTTGTTAATATTCCCATGGAATTAAATGTCAAGCCTTGTAAAAAGGAGGATGACTTACTTGCTAATCCCAGTTTGTATCGGAAGTTGGTGGACAGTCTCATTTATCTCACCTTTACTAGATCGGATATTTCTTTTGTTGTATAGCAAGTCAATCAATTCCTTCAGACTCCTCGTCATCTCCATATGGCTGTTGTTCGTAGGATCATCAACTTTGTCCAAAGTACCTTTGCCCGTGGCTTATTTTTTCCTACAAATAATTGTACTCACCTTGTTGCGTATAGTGATGCAGATTTGGCTAGTTGTGCTGATATCTGTCGTTCCATCACTGGTTGGTGTGTGTTTTTAGGTAATGCATTGATCTTTTAGAAGAGGAAGAAGCAAGGCAGAGTCTCTAAGTCATCTATGGAATCTGAGTACCGGGCAATGTCTTTTGCTTATTCTGAAATCATTTAGCTTCAAGGCTTGCTTGCTAAGCTAGATTTCTCTGAAACTGATCCTACAACTCTATATGCAAATAATACAAGTGCTATTCAAATCACAACCCATCTTATCTATCATGAGCACACAAAGCATATTGAGGTAGACTTTCACTCTATACGTGAAACCTTTGAAGCTTGTGTTATCACTCTTCCACATGTTTCCACTGAACTACAAACTGCCGATATCTTCACCAAGGCCCTCACTCGTCACTGGCATTGCTTCCTAAGTAACAAATTGATGCTTGTTGATCAACCTGCATCAATTTGATGGGGGTTGTCAATGGACAGCTTTGTTGTCCAAATCTTCCTTCCTTGTTTTTTAGCCCTAAATTGTTTCCTTTTATTATCCTGCACAGTTAGAATACATTATGACCAAGATTATAGTTTACTTGTATAAGGCTAAAATCATGTGGGGACTTATTTACTTTCTATGTATAACATTCTTGTAAAATCTATATAATATATACAAAATAAAAGACCTAGCATTCAATCATTCACATAAATTGTTTTCTTTTATTTTGCCTTTTATTATCCTGTACAGTTAGACTACATTATGACCAAGATTAAAGTTTACATGTATAGAGCTAAAATCATACGATGACTTATTTACTTTCCATGTATAGCATTTTTGTTTAGTCGATATAATGTATATAGAATATAATACCAAGCATTCCGTCATTCACACAAACTTTGTTAGTCTCGACATGAAAACATATCAAATTTAATTTCAGCTCGAGCTGCTAAAAAAAAGTCGTGCCCATTTACACCTTTAGCTATAAACAAATCGAACGAACACAAACGAGTCCTATTAGTGCTTGTTTGTTTGGGTGCATATTAGTGCTTGTTTGTTTAACTTTAAATGAACATAACATGAACATAAACAATAAACAGAAACATTTTCTTTGTTATTATTTATTCACTAACAATAATATTGTCATGAACCAAAAGAATGTGTTCTTGAACATCATTAAATAAATATGTTCATGAATAATATGAATAAACGCATTTATGAACAACATAAGCAAATATAAACGAACAAACGAATGAATGAATAAGAGCAAAATAGTAGAAATAAACGAGATTACAAAAATAAATAAATGTGTAAAAAAAACAAACATATACAAATAAATGAAACGAACATAAACAAACACTCCCTCCGTCCCACGAAATCTACTTCATTTTCCTTTTTTGGTAGCACTACCAACCTTGCACTATTTTATTATTTAGTAAGTTGTTACAATTCAAATGATAAATATGCCCCTGTTTATTACTTTAACAATTTCCTTACTCTCTCTTCCAACCCTAACACTATCTTTGATCATCGTTTTATGCCTATCTTGGCCTTTGAGGCAACCCAATACCCCCACTAGTCTTTCTCTCCTTCTCTCCTTCTCAATTTTTTCATCCTTTAGAATTGCACCTATGGGTGTAAACAAATAGGACGTTCAGTAAACTGTTCATAAATCGTTAAGTATGAGTTTGTTTATGTTCATTTATTTAGTTAAACGAACGAAACAAACAGATTTTTCTATTCGATAAATTACACGAACGAACATGAACAAGATTCCGTTCGTTCATTTACGTTCACGAATCATTTGGTTATTGTTAGTTTATGTTCATTTATTTATTTATGTCTATTTGTTTATTTATTTATATATTAATTGTACATTTATTATTATATATATTTTATAAATTATGCATTTTTATTAGTGTCCACCTACTCCACTGATATGATTATGTTCTAATCTCTCCCAAATTAATCTCTTGTCTTTGTTTCCCCAAACATAATTAGTTATTTGCCATGTGAACCTGCTACAGCATCAAACCAAGCACCATTGCAATAACCCATAATCTCTTTCACTGTCACCTATTGCCCTATTAATTATTGTTAAACTCGCTTCAATTTAGATTTATGTTAGTCATCATGTTTAATTGTTCATATTCATATTTGTGTTCATTTATTAATAAATAAAAGAATATGATTAGAGAAGTTGCATTCATTTATTATTCGTATTCAATGAACATAAATATAACTTGTTCGTATTCGTTCAATTCATTTACGGCTCTAATTGCAACCAGCAAGCAATCTGGCTCGTATTCGTATTCGTTTATTATTTGGTCAAGCCAGACCCAGATAATCAAAAGACTGAAATTTGAATCTGGCTCTATTGAGGTGCAACTGGCGCCTGCGGTCTGTCCTGGTGGAGATTACCGAAGCATGGCCAGTCCCAATGGTGGCTACCGAGCCGCTTGAAGCTGATTCACTCGTGTGGCTACCGGCCGATTTCGGATGAAGCTGCGGTTGAAGGTGTGCTGACCTAAGCATCTACGTCGTGGTCGCTAGATCTCAGCAGATGACTTTGGTTGCCCCCGGCATCGTTGGCTTTACCGATCAAAATCGGAGCAAAATCGTTCTTGTTTGTCTTCGATTCAAATTCCATCGTTTCCTTTCTCTTGCGATTTTGATAACCTTTCATTGAACTTCTGCTTGAGGTGAGAAATTAAAAACCTAAATCAGACGAGGGGAAGGAGGGCGGCGCGGGTTTAATGGGACAGAGGGAGAGACACCGAGAAAGACGATGGACTACGGCGGCAGAATTGGACAGATGAAAGAAAAAGTAATTTTCCTTAAAATGCATGAAAAAGTGAATGGTGCAGTTTAATAGGACAGACGGAGTATTAGCAGAACTATTCATTCATCAACATAATCGAATAAATGATACATTTGTTCATATTTATTTGTTTAATTAAATAAATAAATAAAAATAAACTCTCACAAATTATTTATGAATTGTTCATATAACATTTTATTCATTTGAGGCGTTAATCAAAAGTTTGCATTTATTAAGTGTTTTGGCTTAAGTTTGAATGCTTAAGGACACCATTTGTAATTTTGCACATTGATTGGGGCAAAGTAGGTTGCTCACCACTAATAGAGTGGGCGAATAAGTTAAACAAGAACGCATTGGGACTACATACAAAATTTCTAACTTGAGCCTAAAGAAAAAGAATTCATATGTAAATTATAGTAAAAAAGACGAAGGTGACGATGTACCTGATTTAGCTTATTGATAAATCTCAATATCAAGAACTCATTGGAACCCATAGATGGAAGGTGAGCATAGAGGGGAGAGAGCAGTTGAAGCGGCGGAGGAGGTCGGCGATGGAGGCTGAGAAGCAAGACACAAGGATGTGGGAGGCGAAGCCGACAAAAGAGAGTGGCACGATTATAAATAAGCTGAAAGAGGAGGTGTAGCGCATGGGACAAGAGTTTTTTATCCTCAGCCATCATAATTAAAGGAGTTTACATTTAGTTTCCTTATTTTGTCTAGATTTGTGTGAATTACAAATATGTGTACTTGCGTTAGAGTTTGGTTATGAGAGAGCAGTCAATTGTATTTAAAAGGCAATGTGAGCTTCAAGAGGGAAGAGAAGTCTGGATGTTATTGTATGTGTTACAGTTTAGTTTAAAACCTTATGTAACATTGTCATACTGTGCTATCATATAAGCAAAAGGTGTGGAGGTTATAGTAGTGGTAGGAGATCTATAGATCTATACAAGTACTAAGGGCATATTTCTATTATAGTCTTTATATTTTTTCCTTTCATACACAGATATAGTTTAGTTTATAGCTGAATCATGTGTACTTTTTATGATCATGTTTTAGTTTTGTTGCGTGTAATATGTGTTTGAGGTCCCAATTATATCCTTAGAAAAAAGGATACGCTCGTACGCAAGACAGTGTATAGGTGTCTAAATTGAACAGATCAAAACACCTTTGATAATCATTTTATAGTGAATTCGTTGTAATCCTATTAAATTGTAACACTTGTTAACTTCATCTTGTGTCACCTACCACGCGTGAAACATCCAATGCCAAGAGGCCAAATTGATCCTATTGCTCTTCCTTGATCAAAATCTGGACTTCAGAAGACCTATTGCCCTGAACAAAGGTCTCAAGATAATTATTGCTCCAATTAGACCAACCTAAGGACATGCCCATTTGATCGTATCGCATCCCAATCTAATCAACTGAAATTCCTCTAGTGTTTCCATGAATGAGCAGAACAAAAACTTGTGTTCTTAAGAACCATGCTTCCAACACAAGTTGAATTAGTCTTTCTGCAGCTTCCACATGAAAAAAACAGGTACTGGAACAGTGGAAGTGGGAGAGAGGATTCAGAAGGTGAAGAAAAAAGGAAGAATGTGCCGAGAATGAACTTGTATAATATGGCCTGCAACTGTTGCAACCATCAAAATCTGCAGAACAAGCAGAAACTCTGCTGCGAAACTTTATGATGCATATAATTCGGACAGGTCTTGTGCAAATGCCTTTCTAATGGCCTCTCGCTTGATCTTGAGAGCAGCAGTGACAAGGCCAGATTCAGGAGTCCATGGAGTGTCCAGCAATTTGATTTTCCCTGGGATCTCAAACTTTTCCAAACGCACCTTCTTCCCCGCCTGCAAGTTGAGCAGAATCAGAACATCAGTGAAATTAAAGAAACAATGTTTTGAAACAATTGCAGCATCTAGCAGCATTGAAGCCAGATTGCTAAAGCTGGCAATCCTTCATCCCAGAACACATCCACATGTATCATGAGAAGTAAGGCCGAACATGAAAATGTCACTATTGCATATTAATAAAGGAGAATGAGAACTGGTTATTTAACATGAAGAGATCTGTAGCAAAATTTTGTGTATAAGAGGTTTACGATGCGATAAAGAAAAACACAGGCGCGTCCACAGCTATCTCAAAATTAGCATACAAAAGATAAAACAAATAAAGCTAGGCGGCGTCTGGGTTAATCATTTTTCATATCATCCATGATGTAGTGCCAAGAGGCTATGATTTTTAGGAGAAGGGAAGATTTACTTCTAGTAACTGAAAGCATATGCAAGCATAGGAATTTGGCTGATGAAAATAAACATCAAGTTCCAAGATAATTAAAACCGATTTTCTTTTTCTTTTTCAAAATTTCCTCATGAAAATAACCTAGGTACTAGAAGAGGTAAGGCTAAAAATGGTTTTGAGTCCCTTCAAATTTTCCATTAATGTGCCCCTTTAAGTAATTTTTACTTTTGTTTTTTGACTTCTTAGCCTCAGAGTCAGAAGACAGTAGATGTTCTTCAAATTTTCTGCCAATGTCTGCCAATGCACAATTCTCTCGTGTTGGGACAAATTTGGAGCAAGATGTAGCAGTCTCAAGGTGTATGAGTGACAAGACCCATAAGAATACCATTTTTTTTATCTGAAGACTAACTCGGATTTTACCTGAATAAGAGACGAATGAACTTCCTTCACAGTTTCTTGTTTCTTGCAGAGCTCTGCGAAATTGGTAAAAGCAATCCCCTTTTTGGAAGCCCAATCTTCAACTGCAGCTTGGGAGGCCACCACAATAGCCACACAGAAGCTATGGAACGGATCAGCGTGCAACATAAGGTTGTCCACATAGGGGCTTACAATCAGAGCAGCTTCAACCTGAGGAAGAAATATCAGTAACCAAGGGAAAATCTGATAATTATTCTTTGCTTCGCCAGAAAACTCATACCTTTCCTAATGAGATATATTCTCCATGCTGGAGTTTAACAATGTCCTTTTTACGATCAATTATCTCGAGGCAACCATCAGGATGAAACCTTCCAATGTCACCAGTGTAGAACCACTTCATTCCCCTCTTATCGACCTTTTTGAAGCAAACATTTAATGTTGTTACTTTGTAACCAGGCACTTAGTGAAAAGCCCCTCACTGTATCAAGTGCATATAATGGTTTGGAAGAGTACCTTGTACACTTCCCTTGTTTTCGCTTCATTTTTGAAATATCCGAGTGTGATATTCGGACCACCAACCACTATTTCTCCACGAGGCATCGGAAAATCGCTAATCAAATATCCACCTTCAGGCCAATCTATTAACTGAAATTTAGAAGCATGGAATACAGTTCATTTTGGGTTCAGTGCAAAAAATATAGGAAAATGATCTGGCATCAAAAGTATCATTAAGGAATAAGAATCAGCAAGCACATAATCTGCTCATTAAGAAAGTAATCCATTCATGCGATGCAGAGGGGTAACAAGTAACAACATCTTACCTTGATGAAAGAGCAAGGCAGTGGAGGACCAACACGACCAACAGATGTATCATCAACCTCAGAGAACGTAGATCCAGCACAAGTTTCAGTCAGGCCATAACCTTGCCCGATTGGAGCACTGGGAAATCCAAATATAATATGAGACCATGCCAAAAGGAATTAGACAAACTACAGCTCTTATGCACAAGGTAATCTCCTTATTAATGAAGGTATAGTACGATTATAATTTTATTTCGTAACTGCTTTAACTTCCAGGAAACTCCACACACACACACATTATTTCAATCACTTCCACTGCAGAAAAGGAAAAAAGAAAATTAAAGGTAACCAAAATAAAAAGCGAAATTTTGATCAGTCGGGCAACAGAATAAATTTAAACAGGAAACAGATTCATAAACATTCCAATAAAAATGTAATTTTGTGACTTGAAGGTGTCCAACTAACAAAGAAGGGCATGAATGTATCATCCAAAAGTCACTGACCCTAAACAAATATTGATAAATCTCTGAGTATCACCAGAGAGAGGAGCACCACCCGAAAGCAAAAATCGGATTCGACCTCCCAAAACAGCTTGAACCTTTCTGAAAACAAGGAAATCCCACAGAAGCTTTTCAAGTCCCCATGCACCAAACCAACTGCCATTTACTGCAGATAACCTACGAGAATATGCTAGATCGAACAAGCTCTTGGATAGCCCACCCTTTGTATCTACCTGGTATTTAAGGAAGATTCAGTGATTATGAATGCTTTAACATAAACAGGGCAGTGAGAAGAGGTAATACAAAAATGTGTGCTGTAAGAAACAGCTCTGCCCAAGGAGAAGAGACCTAGGAACCATGTACTCCCTCTGTAGCATTATGTTTGTCACTTTTCAGATTTTTTTGCATCCTAAAATCTGTCACTTTTCCATAATTATGTGCCTTCTTCCAAATGCACCGTCCCTATTATGTGAAGTCTACAAGTACTGTTCATTGTGCTTACACTAGTTAGTAAAGGGTAACCGTGGAGAAACATGATAACATGAAAATATGCTTAATATGCTTATGTGGCACAACAGTTATCATATTTGCAAAAAATACAAAAGTGCCAAACATTATGGGATGGAGGGATTACTAATTTTGTTTATCAGGATTAAAGTTTTGACATTTCTCATACCATTTTGAACACGATCAGGAACTGGAATGGAGGGATTACTAGTTTTGTTTATCAGGATTAAAGTTTTGACATTTCTCATACCAACTTGAACACAATCAAGAACTAGAATGCATCAACAATAAAGAGTTAATAGAAAAGCATGTAAGCTATAAAAACGCCCCTGCCCAGGAAGAGGAAACATAGGAACCGAGCATAATTTGTCTGCTAGGAATGAAATTTTGACCTTCTTTCTAACACCATCTTGAACACGATCGAGAATTGCTGGAACAGCTGCCATAATTGTAGGCCTTAACACAGTTGCATCCCCTTTTGTTCCCTTTTTTATCTTGTTTCCGGTATCAGTGAGAGTTAAAGGGCTACCATATCCTATGGCACCTCCAACAGCAGGAACTATATTCTACAAATCAAAAGGCGTTACGTGTCAACAACAAAAAAAAAAGTGAAAAAATGTGATTGAAATGAAATATTGCAAAAATATTGTGGTAAGCAAACCTCAGCTGCCAATTCAAGAATATGAGCCAAAGGCAGATATGCAAGATAGACATCCTTGCTTCCAAGCTGAGGAACAATAGTCATCACAGCAGACACTGTAGCTAGGACGTTAGAGTGTGTCATCATTACTCCCTATGTTAAGTGAGCATTTTAAAATGGCATTAATAATTGGGAAACTCAATCAAGACAATCATACAGCACATATAACACTCAAAACCATCAACAAGGCCTCTAGACACACTTACGAAAATTTTTTTTGGCAGATTGACATAGATATATGGGAATATGTCCATGAACATTACAAGAAGCATAAAGAATTTCTCAAATCAAATTAAACTCACTTATGCACCCTTTTAACCATCTTTTGACCATGATATGTTAGAAAAATAAATACCTCAAGAAAATGAGTTATCTAACCTACTTTTCATGAACTTGTAGTGTTAACTAACTTTAAACAATTGAATGACAACATAAAATTCATGCCAGTGACCCAATGTAGCCAGGATTAGGGTGCAGTATGATGATAAAATTAGTGACCCAATTGGTGACAGGTTAACATAGTTAACAGGAACATGTCACCAAAAGTTAGAATCATTGACCGAATACATTTATAAAAAGAAAAGGTCGCACACTTCTAACTATAATTTTTTTTCTGACTCAAGAGTTAACATTATTTTCTCCACTCTGCACTGAGCACAAAAATTGTCACCAATCACATTATCCTAGACATGAGAAAAAATAATTGTATGCGTCTGTGATATTCAAGAATATTCTGTGTGACCAAGGGCATAAATCAATCTAGATCAATCACAACCATCTATACCTCAGTTCAGGTAGGATTAAGCAATTTCACCCCAAACAGTTCATTCCCTAACTAGAATATTCTCATACACATTCCTAACAACAAACAGATTTAGGATGCTAGTCCTTACCTCTAAGTTTATAGACAGTTCCTATAGGCTGCTAGAGAGTTCATCACTTTGATCATGAAATACCAGGAACTACTTCTTGATGAACCTCCTTCAATCAGTTCTTTCCCTTAGCACTTAAGTTTACAAAATTAGTTCTTTTGGTGCACACACCCAAGTGCTCTGGTGATGGCATCAAGCCCAACTAGCAAAACTTAGGCAACCGACAAAAGTAACCAAGCGTAGAATCATAGGCAACACAATGAAAGCAATAACTCAAGCAAGTAAAACAAAATTCACAAGAATCCAAATCAAAATCTTTTTCAACTTTGCAGAGTTTGCCTCAGAAACCTAATTCCCTGCCCCAACCACAAGAATGCATTTAAGCATATGTAAGGAACTGCAGTGAGCAGCCCCAACCACTAGGAAACTACCCAGCACATGCCCCACACCCAGCAAGCTAAAAAATGCTTCCTCATTCCACCAGGCTCCAAAGTGTCCTACATCATGAATGCTTGATGACAACCATCGTGTGTCCTGCACATATCTCACATTGTGTGCGTCTATGCAGTGCTCAGCATGCTCTAAGCTCTTGGACCACTCCCTGATCTACACCTCATAGAGCTCCATTGCATGCGGATGTCCCTAGATTGCCTCAATACTAAATGAGGAAGTCTGCATTTCAAGTGCCCTAGAACCCACAGAGCCTTCATGCACCTTAGGCCTCATCCAAGCAATATCTCAGCCCCCACTTGTGCCCCAATTTTGATTTTCAATCACAACATTGTCAAGCGCACAATGATCTCTGTTAAAGCGTCCAACCTAAAACCAATTGGCAATAGGTGGAAAGGCCTCATCACTATATAAAGCATTGGCTTAACCCCTTTTCTTGGCCATGTGGGAGTTTCCCACTTAACACGCCCCCTCACGTGTAGGCCACTTCGGCTCTATCACGTAGGTTATTTTCGGCAATGGCTGAGGCAATTTTAAACCTGCTCTGATACCATGTTAAAGCGTCCAACCTAAAACCAATTGGCAATAGGTGGAAAGGCCTCATCACTATATAAAGCATTGACTTAACCCATTTTCTTGGCCATGTGGGATTTTCCCACTTAACAATCTCCAACACTTAGCATAATTCTAAAGCCACAACATGCTTTGATAGAGTTATGACATGTTCTAGGTCAATCAGTATCACAAGAGACCTTTTCTTTCTTTCTTTCTTCTAAGCTTTCCTCCTTTTCTCTCTTCTTATCATGAAGAATAGGATTAATTTGGTAGAGAGAACCCACAGATCTGCTAACATATCATAGTTGTGACTTATTCCTATTTATTTCCCGCACTAATACACTTCATAATACATTGACTCCTCCTACCCATGTGGGTTGAGAAACAAATTAAAACTACCAATACTGAAATTCAAGACAACCATCTGAACATCCATAAACAAGAAAACGAAAAAAGAAAACGTAAAAAGACAACCAATTGACTTGATTGAAACTCACAATTATAGAATATAAAACAACTACTTGGCCAAAGTGGCACAATAATCTTATACACTTAATAGCTACTGAGAACACGTTATTGATAGATTTACATACAATGACTTCCCAACTTCAACTTGGACTACTCTTTGACTTCAATTTATTTGTGGCTATGCCTACAAGCCCAGTGGAACAAAACACCCTTTCAGATTCCAGGACCCTAACAGACTCACTTAAAGTAGGCCTTGCATGCCGTTTGTTCTATGTGCAATTGGGAAACATGGAATATGCTGCAATCTCCGAAGGTAGCCAGTGAGTATGGCAATCATGAAACCAAGCAGATGAAATGGTGAAAAAAGTATAAGCAAACACTGCTTGACAGAACATTCGACATTTCAATTTAATGTTAATAAGAATAAGCTATAAACATTAAATAGAGTTCTTGTAATTGATAAACCATGGTGAACTGTTCAAACCTTTGGCAATCCAGTACTTCCACTTGTATACATTACAACAGCAACATCTGCTGGAAGGGGTAAATCAGAATCAACTGGATTTTCACTTCCAAGTCTCTGAGCGTCAGCAAAATAAGTGATAGTCCATCTACCACTCCGCTCCATTGACAAGGCATTTGATGGGATTGCTTCATCCATACAAATCACACGTTTTACTGTATCTAGTTGTTCACCAATGTCTGCTAGCTTTTTCAGCTCTTTGTTCCCACATATCACTGTTGTAACCTCTGTCTGAAGATGACAAACAATTTCAATACATGAGAAATAAATCATTGAGCGGGAAGCAAATAAATGTATTGTCATAGCTGAAATTCATAGATAGGAGTTGGAAGATTGAGGTGGAGAACAGAGAGCAGTCCAAAGGGACAAGGCGCATATCAAAGGATGGCAGTAGTTTCTTTTTCTTTTTCCTCAAGCCTTGCAATAGCACCAGCATGGAAATAATCTATGGCTCATATTTTCTAAGTATCCAAATAACAGATCCTAAAATTGATTGTGTCCCTCATAGTTAAAATTTGAGCAAAGAACATTATTGGTTAAAACTTCAACATATTCATTTGACACAAAAATGTCGATAACTAGTTAGTAAGGCCCATTTGTATAAAATTGAATCTAAGATCTGTACAAAAGGTTTATTAGGAAACAAAGTTAGCAATCAGATAAGAGCTATGGAAAGGTAACTTGTAGCCTCACAAATGGAGGTAATTGTCAAGATTCTTAAATTATCATCTGCATTTATGCTAGCAACAAAGAGTGCTACCAAATAATATTAGTTTTGTTTCTATAAAGAGATCACAGCAAACAATTGTAGTTTATTATGCTGGAAAGAATATCCAAGGAATGCTACCACAAAGTAGAGAGAAATAGAAAGAGAACCTCATTTAATGAGTGACAAAGAGCCTCCTCACCCAAAGATGCATAAATAGTCACGACTGTGACATTTCGCCTAAAACAAGCCTGACAAAAAGGGAAGAATCAGGTAAGTTCTACAATTGGCAAGGCAAAGCATGCATAAGAAGTGCAAAGTTTTCATTCCAATCAGACCTGACATGCTTTCCCATGAAAAGAGAGCTACAAAACGCATAAGATAATACCTGCAACGCAAGAAACCATTCTGCTCTTGTATCAGCAAAGATTGCCACACGTTCTTCCTTTCCATGCCCAAGTTGAGCTAAGCCAGAAGCCAAATTGCATACTGCTTCAAATGCCTTTCCATAAGTTAACCACTCATAATCTCCCAAATGAAGTTTCTCAAAAGATCTCCCATCTTCACTTACTTCAACCTCCCTAGAGATCAACTTTCGAGTTCCAAGCAAGAACTTATCTGAATGCTGCTTGCAAGCCTGCTCAAAAAGCTCGGCAAGAGTGGTTATACCCTCCCATAATGTTTCCACAGGCTCTGGAAACCGACTATTTCGGATTGCATAGCCAGGTTCCCCTCCAACATCAACAGGTACACCTCGCTTCTTCCCATTCTTGGAATTGCGAAGTAGAAGGGTGACGATGACAGGGACCAAGGCGCCAATTACGTAAGCACTCATCATGAAAGAACCTACATACCGGACATAATTTTTTAAGTAAAGTTTTCAACTTTCAAGGTACCAACAGGACAAGAATTGATAAACGCATTAAGCAGCTGAGTAACAGAAAACCCATTGTCTCTTCTTGTTCCAATAAACAACATTAGCATCAGCACAAGACTAAAACAACAATGCACACCTTATGTTTGCTCCAACCAAGAACAGGCTCAAACATGAACCATTGGAACACACAAAACAAGCAAACAGCTCAAATTGGCAGCAAACAAACGCAACATAATGACAGCAATCAGAAGAAGCAGAACAGGAAAAACTCATTTAAGGGAAAACGAAGAAGGGCAATAAAAAACGCACCTTTCAGACCTGAGAACCTCCCAAATGGAAGAGGGTCGGAGCAGTTTCAGACAGCAATTTATATGATCAGCATTACCAAGTACTTGGAAGTTGGAAGAGAACGGTTATGAGGAGAAACTGGGGTAGACGAGAGGAGACAGGAGCCTGAAAAGAAGCGGTGCTTGGAGTTGGAGAAAGCTTGAGGCGGAAAGATCGAGGGGTAGGAAGTTGGAGTTTCAGTCTTCCAGAAGTGTTTTGTTTTGAGTTGTTGTAAAGGACTGACCTGTTGGCTGCGAAAGAGGGAATGACGTGGACCACCGTACGCGTGGAGCCAGATCATCTCAGCCGTTCAATTGAGTGAAGGAAACGCTTCCTGTGAGATCCACGTCCAACCGTCAAGTGCCCAGCCTGAAAATGTCCCTCGTACTAGTGGCAGTGCATAACCACACATTATTTTACCGTGAGCAAGGAAGGTTTAAAACTAAGAAAACAATTCTAAATAAAAAAAATAAAAAAATTAACTAAATAAAAAATTTAACGAAAAAGTAATGAGATAAATACTACTGTACTATGCTGGGAAATTTTTTTTTCCTTTACAAAACACTACTAATAAAGTAAGAAAAAAGAATGAGATAAATACACGTTAAATTAAAACATTTGTAACTTTTACAAAGTGTATGGTGACTAGGGTTTTAAGATAAAATTATACATATAAATGAAAATATTTTTATGCAGATGCATAAAATAATTGAGATGATTGTTGGCATTATACTTATTGTTAGAAAGATTATGGTGTTTACTTTTAAAAAAACGATTTGGTGTTTTTTTCAATAAAATAATACCAAAATTAGTATGTATGGTTATGGGTTCCCTTACCAATTATCGTTAATGGTTTGCATATTTCCCACTGTGGCTAGAGTTAAAAAAAAATTGTTATAATAATACATGGTCATGTTATTTGTTACGAATGATAAAAAATTTCAAAAATCATGTTTTAATTGGAACTTGTTAAAATAGAATTTTGGTGCATATAAATGTTTTCTTTTGCTTAAAATGCATGCAATAATTTTTTAGAACCACGTATAAATGACATTTGGTTGAGTCGGGGGATCAACGTAAAACAAGTTTTTATCGGGTCAAAATTGAAATTTTTCCTACAATTTTCAGTCCAACAATAACATTTTCTGTTCCAAAATTTTAAAAAAATGAAATATTTTAATCAGGTTAAGAATAAGAGTAGAACAAAGTGGATATTAGGAATGAAAGTGAGACAACATTTAAAGGTTGGGGACCATAGATGCATTTAACCCATATGCAAAAATTATAAATAAACCACTAGTCAACCCGATTCACCCACTAATGTTTTCTAGTTTAGGCCAAATAAACTACTAACATTTCTAGTTTGGCCTGATTTAGCCACTCCCATTAAGATTAAGTGGCTGACGTAGGTTGAAGGACTCCACATCAAATTATTACCACCTTGATGGCCTCTACCAACTCAACCTAACACATGACAAGAAGATCCTCGACGTACTTGTTCAAGTAACCCTTAAGCTACATTGTAATTCAAAACTTTCATTGCGGTGTGAACAGATCCACAGATAGGGATGACAATAGATAGGATGTGGGTAAGATAGTTCTAAACTTACATCATATCTATCATGTTGGATATCCAATACATATCTTATTCATCATTCATCGGATTTACAATTTTAATATCTATATCCTATCCATTTTAAAGTAGGTAGGATTGGGTAAAACCCACCAACCTGTCATATACTATCATAATAGAAAACATTAATTTTACAACAAAGTATCATAATAAAAAATATTAAAATGATCTTGGAGGAAAATGATATCAAGAATAAAAGATACATATAGTGCAACAACGATACATATGCCTAAACAAAAAAAATTCATGTGTGAGTCCTCGGAGGAAGAAATAATATATGTAAAAGATATGGTTCTAAGTCACCAAGCCAAATTTATGTCCATCATCTTTATATGGATGTTGGCACTTGAGTATACCATTTCAAATAGAAAGCAAAATCTAGTAAAAATAAGCTATATTCATATAGAATCATATTCAAACACCAGCCTTATATTAGGCATTTTTTTATAGTAAAAAAGGATGAGCAGCAAATGTATTGTTTGATAACTTTCATGAAGACATGTTTGATTATAAAAAGCTTATTCTAAAATAATACTCCCTCCGTCCTAAAAGTTTTGCTTCATTTGTTTTTTGCAATTAATCTTTGATTTTTTATTTTCAACATTCTAATATATAAATAAAAAAATTTTGTATATGAATGATAATTCAAGATATGTAGTTTCTAAATATATTATTTTTTATTTTTTCTAACAAACAATAATATGAATAAAATTGAGTCAAAATACAACAAAAAGTCAAATGTATCAAAATTTATGGGACGGAGGAAGTATCTAACAAACCACAGCATACAATAAGAGAAATTATACTACTGTAGATCATCTAATAGACCATGTGTGTGTGTGTATGGGTAGGATATGGGGCGAGTAAACCTAAACCCATATCCTATCCACATTCAATGGATATGAAAAAAAAAAAGTTCACATTCGTTCCACATCCATTTAATTGTAAGAAAAAACCTACCCATATGATAGGATATATATGAATACCTACTGGAGCGAATATCCATTGACATCCCTATTCATAGATCCCTTTTGGTAGGAATCAGCAATATGATATGACCTTCTTGTTGCCCTTGAGTTAATCAATAATCATCAGGAACAACCAAAGACTCCGAGAGGCAAAGGATGTCCAAGATTAAGAGAGCACAGAGGACCTAGAATGCGTCAGAGATTCCACTAGGGCCATGTCTCCATGTCGACGAAAATGAAGTCGTAGCTGAATGCAAAAACGATATCAGTTATGGTGGCACTAAGGGTAAAGGTTAGGGGTTGGATAAGAGAAGGAAAGATGGGATTAGAGTAAGGGAATGACAAGGATAAGGATTTCAATTGGTGGAAGAAGTGGAAACTTGTCTTGATGGCTTAACTGGTGGCAATGGAGTGGGTTAGGGTGGCCATTGGGAACAGTCGGGGAAAGATAGCATTGTAGTGTGTTCTAAAATTGTCATACTAACCTACTTTAATGAAATATTCTTTATTTTCAATGGTATATTCATTGTTTTAACAACCAATGATTTATTTGGGCTGTTTTTAAAATATTAATGGTTTATTTGGCCTAAAAAAAATATTAGTGGGTGAAATCGAGTTAGATCAAAAATATTAATGGTCTATTTGTGATTTTTTCCTTAACCCATAATTACTAACAGACCTTGAGTCAGTAGTAAGAATTAGGAAAACTCCCAATTTTGATAATATGATAGTTCTTACAGCATCAATCATCAAATAAAACCCAATTAGCAGCAGTCCCATTTTGCTAATATGTTAGCTAAGAGTTAATGGTAAATGGTTGTGATACAATCAGAGTATATGATGGTTATAAATCATCATGGATGTACCATAGTTATTTGATTATGACATGTGATATTATGTGTCATAATGGGATGACTTTATCATGGGTCACAATCGGACAATCATAATATGTTTGTAACAGTCACAGACCATCACATATACACATTTTTATATAAGAGATAGTGAATATGAGGTTCCTTAGACGCGAGTGATGCTGTGAAATAAGCTGTTGAATTTGTTGACCACCATGTAAGTTGTGTAATTTTTATAACATGCATGACATTATTATAAATGAAAAAAATGAGCAATTTGTTTGGATACAAAAGTTTGTTTTTGTATATCATGTATATGCATTATGCATTGTTTATATGCATATTTGTTTATGCATGAATTCAACAAGTAAGACACATGTTGTTTGTTGAATAAAAAATATTGTTCTCCTAATGCAATTTAAAATGTTGTCACATAAAAATGTAAATTTATTTTATAAGTATAGATGTTTTGTAATACAAATTTTAGTTTCTTTTGTAATAATTGTTATTTTATAGAAATGTTTAACTATTGAGTTATTATACTATATTCTAATCCACATGAAGGGGGTATTGTTCATAGAACATTAAACTACAGTGTACTTCCTATTTTGCCTTTTAATGTTGGTCCAGGTTTAGGCGTGCACTGTTATGTATTTTTTCCCTGTTTTTTTTTTTTACACCATTGCTTCTATTTACACCATTGCCTTTTGAGGGCTTCCATCGCTATTTTCCTACTTTTTTTTGTACCTTTTTATGAAACACGTTTTCAGTCTCTGATTGTTTCTATTTCCTATCTAAGTGCCTCAGTTCAACCCATTTGGTATTTTGGTCCCTTAATGTACTTAACTTTAGTATTTTTATTTGTTCTCTTAGTCCCCAATTTATATATTTTTTTTTATGTATAATCTTCTCAAGTAAAACCTTGGTCAACATGGTTTCTTTGTTTTCAAGTAAAGTATTTTTCTTCTTTTTTTTCATTAACCTTTTTAATTCAATTGTTAAACCTTTAATACCCAAAAGTTTTCCATTTTATCTCTTGGTTCCCAAACTATCTTTGTTGCTTTTCTTCATTATTATTTTCTCAAACAAAACTTTAATCACTATTGTTTGTCCTTTTTTGGTATGGTTCTGGTTAATTCGGCTTTGATCAATTTATTTCTTTTCTTTTTTTTCTTTATTAAGTTAATGGTTAAATTGTTAATTTATTAAAATAAATTAAACACAATATTATGCTTCGGTCATATCTTTTCATTACTTATGATCGAGCTTTGTAACTTGAGTCATTTACTTCGAAAGCTATATGGTCAATAAAGTAATTTAATCCATAATTGCTAAAATTAAGACTTATTTATTCTAAATAAATTTATCCTCAATATTAAGAATTGGAATATGAGTTTAAAAAAGGATATAATTTTTTTAGTGAAATATTTTTTAATGAAATTATCCACGATTTCAAAGCACTTACGATGTTATGTTTTACACTCTTATGTTATAATAATAAATATTCATTTTAATGATAAGAATGTAGCATCAAACTTAAATTTGAAATAAAATAAAATTTTAGTTGATAATTTATGGGTGGAAAGTTTTAATTATTTATTATTTGGATTTGATTTTAATATAAATTTATTATAAAAAATGGATAAATTTCAAGGAGCTATTTTGCGTACACCTTGAACCACTTGTACACCTCAAGACATGACCATGGTTCAAAATGCCAAGCAGCTAGCCCACACTCTCCTAGGCCCATTGGTCCACTTGTGCCACCTTAGGTGCACACAGTTAAGTTCACATGAGCTGGCCAAAGGCATAACTTAGTTTGCTAGGCCTTTAAGTTACCATATTTGGTCACTTGAGCTTGAGCTAGTGTGAACATGTATAATTTAGCATATTTTAGCATATTTATTTATTTTGGTTGAATTTTAGGTCTAATTTTTAAGTACATGGCCAAACCTAGCCATATTCTTAATACTATAATTGTTTTGAGAATGTTCTTGTTTGTTTATGAATTTTAGTCTTACAATGGGTTTGTTTTCTTTCTTTCCTAGGAGAATTGAATTATATAACCTTCATTCTACATTAAAAATGCCAAATTTTTATCTGTACAATGAAACATACAAAATTCTAATACAACTATTTGGAGATTAGTTCTCTCATTAGTTCTATGTGAATTTCACTTTGTGCTCAAAGAATTGTGTGGTCTTTGTGGATCAAGTCTTCCAATTCTGCATTTGTTCTTGTTGAATCTTGGAGTTTGAAGTATTCTTGGGGTTGTTCTTGTGTGATTTGTCATCAATAACCTTTACATTAACAATACATTATGTTAATTTTTTTTAACTTAAATTATACCAATTTATTATAATTAATTTTATTTTTTACTTAAATTCAAACTTAATTCCCATTTTTAATAATTTTGGGAACCAAATATTATGCATTTAAAAATCTCTTGCCAGACCCTTACAACTAGCAAAGTCAATTTTTAGGTTGCAATATATTTTCTACCATTTTTTTTTTTTCGTATCTGCCAACCTGTCATAGCAGTAAAATAGAACTTCTCTTGACACAAAGCACTCATATTTTGATACAATGCTCAATGAGTATAAGATACTCTATAATTTACATCATTTATCAAAATTGTCATTATTCTCCATTTAGTCGATATTACTATTCTTTTTATCTGTTTTCTTGTTCATTTAGTTGATATAATTGTTCAACTTGAGATTGTTGTTCTTTTAGCTGATATAATTGTCCATTCACTATTGTTATTCATTTAACCCAGACTATTGTTTTTTCAATTAAGTTTATTATTTCATTTATAATTTTTGTTATTTTTATTCTTTTAGTTGATATTGTTGTCCCCTTCATAATTATAGTTC
Organism: Aquilaria yunnanensis; assembly: GCA_039654915.1. Taxonomy (NCBI): domain Eukaryota; kingdom Viridiplantae; phylum Streptophyta; class Magnoliopsida; order Malvales; family Thymelaeaceae; genus Aquilaria; species Aquilaria yunnanensis. Next base: position 81,502,380 of record CM077593.1, read on the forward strand.
ATTTGATCGATACTACTTTTCATTTGGTCCAAATTATTGTTTATTCAGTCAAGTTTTTTGTTCTATTTATAATTACTGCATTTTAGTTGATATTGTTAATATTGTTATTTGTTAGTCGATATTTTTATTCTTTAAACAATTGCTATTTGCTTGCTCAATATTATTATTCCTTTGGTCGATATTATTGTTTCTTTGTTCCTTTGTGATTGTTATTTCCTCTATCGATATTATTGTTCATTTAGTCGCAATGTTATTCCTTTGTCCCTTTACATTTGTTGTTTATTTAGTAAATATTGTTGTTCCTTTGTTCTTTTATAATTGTTGTTCAAATTATCTCACCTCAACCTTCAACGATCTATGATTTTGCTTCTTCTTCCTAACTTACTTTATAAGCCAAGCTTAGATATATCAATCATGAAATTATCAATTTATTTGGAAGAAAATATCATAAAATATTAATTTGGGCAAAAGAGGGCAAATCCCCCTCTCAATTTTTTGCAATAGTTAAATCACTTATCATTGTATTTTTGTAGTTAAATCTGCCATTAATGATATCTTTTGAGTAGATATTGGTTATTGCCATTACTTTTTCTAGCTGTATGATGATTTGGAATATTTGGATGATGTGGTAATATATGTGGTATGTATACGTGGCAAACTTGTGTACAAAAAAAAATATAAAATACCTAACTTAGCCCCTAAACTTTTATCCAACACTATAAATCTCAATAAATTTTATTTTATTTTTTCTCTCTTCCATCATCCTCTTCCTCTTTTCCCCCTTTCCAAAGAAACCACACTCTCTCAGCACTCTTGTCTTCCTAACTAAACTCAAATATGCCAAATCTATTTGTATGTAACCAAACTCTGTCCACCTAAGAAGCTCAAGAATTCATAGAGAAACAGAAATAAATTCTTCTGAGCTCCAAGTCCAATGAGGTCACGTATTCATTCAATTCAAAAGTGAAAATCTCATCAACTTGGGGATACCCATTTTATTTAATTGGCAGAACTCTTGAATTTGATGGAATAAATCAAGAAGAATATGAGGGGGGACAAGACATGTTTGGAAAACAATTAGAGGCCCAAGGCAAAGAAACTTTAGTCTTTTGCCATGGTGAAAGAGGCGATGTATTCGGTGGCCTCGGTGTGATCAACCAATTAATCCAATTGGGCAAAGGCAATGTAGGACCAGATCCAGGCGAGAATTGGGTCATGACTGGCAATTGGCAGAACATATAGAGCAATCCATAGTGTGGGCTTCGGTTTCGGTGTGGGCTCACTTGAAATTGATGAGCTTAATGGCTTCAGTTTCAACATGGGCTAATCTGGCATCATTGGGGCAGAGAAAGAAGGGTACATAGGGTATGAATTTATGGAAGAGGTTTTCCTGATCACTCCAATTGGTATTGGTACAAGGAAGCTGTGAAGGAAGGGTCTGTGTAACTAAAAGTTGAGACTTGGGCTATTAGGAAAGTCGTGAAACTTGGGCTTCATAGCAATGACTCGCCCATCCCACTGACTCCCATCATCTTTGCCCTTATTTTTCCACCATACTTTACATTCGTCCCTGCAGCTCCAATTATGATTGATAGAAGATTCAAAATGAGTTCATTCCACAATGAAGTCAAGGAAACCGATTACTTCGAGCAGCATGAGCAGGGTTGTGGCAATTGATTTTTTTGTTGATTTTCCCAAATATTGATTTTCATGAAGAGCAACGAACCAATCAATTGATTTTCATGGATGAGGATGAACCATACAATTGATTTACTTGGATATTGAGGTGGAATGAGAGTTGGGTGAAAAGAGGAAAATAAAGAAAATAAATGGCAAAATGGGAATATAGTGAAGTGTTATTATTTTTAGTTTGGGCACCCATGTGCATTAATGAATATAGTTCAGGTATAAATGTTGTAATTTCTCTGTGAGGCTGGTGATTACGTGATTTTTTTATTTATATTATTCAATAGATTTAATGAAATATTTTTAAAAAATGGAATATTAACTATGAGGGTAATGTGAGCAAAAGATGCATGAAAAGTTAACTATGTGAGCGAGCGATTTACATGTAAATAACAAAACTATAGTGGGTAATGTACAATATCATGAAAAAGTTAGATAGAGAATTTGCCCTTTTTGCACCTATTAATTCATTTGGAAGGGAATGGAAAAAAAACATGCACGAAAGAAAAAAACCTGCTCGTCCTAGCCACTTGGCAAAGTGACAAAAAGGCATGGGTGGGGGTTTACAGTTTGACTTTGACTTCCACTATTTTCCTACAAAATGTCACTTAATACTGGTTCGGGTATCTTTCAGGTCCCAAAAAAGCGGGTATTTCTTCATTTCCCTTACATACATAATACCTCATAACTTTGTACCTTGTAAAAAAAAAAAACATGCTTGAATGTGATCAGTCATTGGATGGAGTAGGGGTTTCTTTCTACTTGTAGCTCTTACACAACATCTAAACATGAAATAAAACCAAACAAGTGTAATAACAACAGCGGTTGCCAATGCTAGAAGAGATAGTAGGGGCGCCAAATCACCCATGAAATGCTGAAATTGAAATCCTTCTTTTCTAGTCACTAGCTACACGAGGCAAGAAGATGAAGTTCAACAAATGGCAAAACCGTAAATAACTGAAAAGCACATATGTGAATGGGATCCTTTGCTTGCCTAAAAATCGAGTCAAACCAGACAAACTGTTGTGGTTGTTGATATTGATGACCTAACAACAATATGCTTATTAGACAAATTGAGCAAATAGTGTTCCCTGTCAATTTGAACATAAACAAGCAACGGATAATTTTGTTTTATCCGAACAAAATTGAATGTGCGGATGTGGAACTATTAAAATGCTCATTATAAAACTCTTTTTTTTTTTTTCAGTTTTACTGATCCTTTGTCCAAAATCAATTCAATTGAAAAGCAAGCATTTGCTCTACAGTTTATTTCCTTGCACATTTTGAAAATAAAAAGAATAATAAAATAGCTCAATTTTTAAAACTATTTTTCAAATATTTTTGGACATCTTATATATTAGAACTTCAACGATTATACAAATTGAGTGAAAAGTTAACAGAAGGGAAAAGTACTGAATTTTCACTATACTTTGGCTCATGGACCGGATCACCCACTACAATTTTTCTTGGTTCCAATAACACCACTAACGGTATAGTTTGGGGCCAAATTGACCACTACCTTTAAAAACCTAATGTTAAATGCAATAAATTGTTGGTTTTGAAATATTGGCTACTAATACAAATTCTAACAAACTTCAAAAATTTTGTGTAATTTATCATTTTTATTTTTTATGTGTATTAACCACTACGTCAGTTACCATCGGATTAACCACTGGATGACGGAGGTGCTGCCAAAGGAAGTAGCATCAAACATCAATATTTGCAATAGAACAACTATCATACTTGGAATCCAGTGATCAAAAAACACATCGATACTGGATAAATGAGTTTCATTTGACCGAAATTCAGGTTATCTGTAGCGTTATAATGTAGTGACTAATTTGAAATACTATTTATAGAAAACCAATGTCGGGGCCGATGATAGATGGCAATACTATTGCACAAAAAAAAAAAGAATATGGTGATTCACACAAAATTTCTAAAGTTTGTTGAAAGTTACTAAGTATCGCAAGATTTTAAAATCAATAATTTATGGTATTTACTATCAGCTTTTTAACAAATTGTGGCTAATCTGATCCCAAACTATAACTTTAGTGGCCATATTGGAACCAGAGAAAATTATGGTAGGCAATTTGGTCTAAAAGCCAACTAAAGTGCGAAATTTGGTACTTTTCCATTAACAAAATTAAGCATTAACCCAACTTTCTATGTCAGCTCAATCCCGTTAGATCCCATACCTAGAATGGTTAGTTAGTGTTTATTTGTAACTCAACTGGCAGTTTAGCATTAGCTAGAGGTGCAAAAAGGGCCCAGCTAGATCATATGCACCTGCCATAAGCTGTGCTAGTAGAAACTGAAACAGCTCGGCCTTTTAAGACACCTAAGTCATGATCACATTGACGTATGTTGCCCACATGTCATGTGTGATTCTCATACCATGTTTAATTGGACAAAGTGTGTATGTGATCCCTTAACTTTGTCAACTCAAGCGAGCTAGTTCTTTATAAATGACTTAGGCCTCGTTTGGCATTAGTGTTAGCGATTAAAGTTAGAGTTTTGAAAAAGCTATCAAATGATAGTTTTTAACTTTTCATTTTAACATTTCTATCTCAATCATTAAATAAATTATCTAAAATTCTAACACTAATGATAAAAGTTATTCCCAAATGGGGGCTTAATGTGACTTAGTCTCTCAACTTTGCAAACTATAGCGAGCTAGTCCCTAATTAGATGGAATGACATATGGTGCTTGTTCTCCAACATTATTGGCCTTTTTCTTCTACACATTGTCGGTCTCCTTACCTTGAACCAAACCCTAAATCCGATCTAAAATGATTTGACATCAAATCCCACAATCCGCCTTTCAATCCGCCCTCATAGCCACCAAACCTGCCATCTCCCAAGTTGTCACAATCAAATCCACCCCTTGCCATCGAATCTGCCCTCATTGTTTCTATCAAATCTGCCTTTACTATCACCTTTGAATCTACCCTCACCATTATTTTAACACAATACTCCGCACTGTCGATTTCCCCAGCCTATCCTTGCCTTGTCGTGCTATCAAAAACCAAATTCACCTCGTCCATAATTGAGAATGACTAGTTAATCAGGTGGTGGGCTTGGATGGGGAGTGATTTCTCTAGGGACTTTCGTCAAGTAGGTGGTAGACGCAAGCAATGGACACCCTAGTCCTTCGCAATGTCAATCTCTTTAGCCCATCATCCGCCTTTCTTCCCACCTCATTGGCAGTATCCATTGTCGTTCTCTTATCCATTCCAATTTCCCTAGCACCGCTCTACTCACCAAATGTTGTTATTGTCACATGACAACATGTGTGTGTTTTTTGTCAACCTATGGACTAACTCACATAGATATTCAAAGTTTGATGATTAAGTTGCATAATTTATCAAAGTTTGAGGACTAAGTCATTATGAGTCAAAGTTAATGACTAATTTGTGTGAGTTGCAACTTGCAAAGTTGAAGGACAAACCATTTAGGCCTTTTTAATTTTTTTTTCAAATTTTTGTATTTTTATAATATATTTGTGCTTTACATTTTCACCCCCTAAAACTAGTTGGAAGAGACTTGCATGCACTGAGTGCACCACCTCACCTGGACATACACCCCGCCTCTATTTATAGTTTTGTCACTTTTTTGCTTTCCTTGTTTTTTCGTTTTATTTTTGTTGTATTGCTTGCAGTTTTTCATTTTCATGGCTTTTTCTTTACTTTTTCATTTTATTTATTATTTTTATTTCAAATTTTCATATTATTATATTTTTCTAGTTTTATTTTTTTGTTTTTTTCTAATCTTTTTTCGTTTGCTTTTTTTTTTTAATTTTTGCAATCATTTTTTTTCTTTTTTACCCTTTTTCATCTTTTTTTTTTGTATTTAACTTTCTCTATTATTTTGTTTCCAATTTTTTTTTTATTTTTCCTTCATTTTTTTGTTCAAATTTGCCAACTAATAAAAGAATAAAATAACAAGTTGAGTCAAAAGAACGAACAGTTAATAATAAAAGAATTGATATAAAACTGTTATTGTAATGTCTAAAATTGTTATTTTGGTATCTAGTACAACCAATCTTGTGTCTAATTATATTAGATTGGTATATAAATTAATTAGATTGATATCTAATACTGCTATTCTGTTGTATAGTATTGCTGTTCTAGTGTTTATAACTCCTATTTTGATGTATGGTAATATTTTTTTTACTAATTATGTTAGGTTAGTGTGTAAATTAGTTAGTTTGATGTCTAGGACTACTATTTTAATATCTATGACTGATTTTCTGATGTCTAATTATGTTTCATTGACTTATAAATTAGTTAATCCATGTGTTGGTCGATATTGGTTAGAATATTAAAAGTTTAACATCAAAATTGAAATTGTTATTAATTTGGATCCCTTAATAATAGGAATAATAAAAGTGATTTTATTCTATAAAATCTCATAGAAAATATCTTGTTTATCTCCCAGTAATGGTACAACCTAAAATTTAATAAATTTTCATATCTATTTAATTTTCACACTTTATAACTATTAAAACCGTCAATATTCCATCCTTTGATGGATATCCACCAGAATTAAGACGCCGAGTTCCCATTTACCCAAATTGGTGAGGGGCAAAAAATAAAGTAAATGGCATCCATAGTCTCTAAATTATGTCTTATGCTGCTTATTCATCTTTAAACTATCAATTGTTACATCATTCATCCTAAAACTATTGTAACGTTGCACCGTTCATACTCAATTAGTCCAACAATTAAAACAAACAAAATTGAGCAAATAAACTAATTAGGGATTTAAAACAGAAATTTTGACTACAAATATAAAAAATTTTGAGTTTCAAAATTACAGTGATGATTTGGTGGCCACAGGCTAAGATTTTAGATTTGATACTTTAGTAAAAATTATCAGAAAGTGCAGTCAGAAACATTTTAAAAATCTAAAAAATTTTCAAGTTTGTGGCCAAGTCCTTTTTAAACCCCCTATTTAGTTCATTTGGTAAATTTAACCCATTTTAATGGCAAAAATAATGCAAATAAGTAACATGAATATTAGTTTTGAGATAATAGGTTACATTTACTAAAAAAAATAAGAGATTGAAAAACTGGTGGCCTGCTATGCCACGCAGGATGCGCCATGCTGATGTGGCATGACTCAAAATTGAAAAAAAAAACATCGAAAGGTTCAAATTTCCGGCAGGCTGATCCGTTCGCCTGTCGAGCGCACTGTTTACCCCTCTACCAACACCCAAGCGGATTTTTTTTTTTTTTACAGATTATATATGCCTACTAACTATAAATATAATACAAACAAAATAAAATACTTCTGTCTCAAATTTTTTGCACCATTCATTTTTCAACAATTAACCTATAATTTTTTATTTTTAATATTTTAACATATAAATGAAAAACCTTTATATATGAATGATAAATCGAAATCTATAATTTCTAAATATATATATTTTAAATTTTTTTAACAAAAAATAATATAAATACATTCAAATCAAACTAATTAAAAAAGTTCAATGGAGCAAAAAACGTGAGAGGGAGTATCAAATCATTTAATTCTTTTTTCTTTTCCTTTCCTTTTCGGGGAAATGAAATTAAGCCTAAAAAAGAAAAAGAAACTCATCACACGTCAATCCTGCTATAGTTCCTTCCACGGAAGTAATTCTAATCTGGAACTAAACTGTGAAAATTTAAACCAAATATGATTGGAACAAGAAGTTAAACATCAAGGTGGAACAAAATGTTCAGTCTGCAGCCGGTCTACTGCCAGAGGTACCTTGAGATTGTCCCTGGGGTGAAGCTCCTGTGAACATTTCCATCATTGATCTCAGAGCTCCACTCAACTCTTCTGGCATTTGCTCTCCTATGTTAAAGCTGACATTCCCACCAATTCGTATTCCAGGGTCTTCAGAACCATTCACACCCTCACCTCCTCCTGGTTGACTTTGTGGGGGTTGTCCCAGGTGCACACCACTGGCCATGTTCATGAACATGCTCCCAAGATCTCCAGGAAGAGAAGAAAGATCGAAAGGCATGGTAAAGGGAGGAGGTCCCCCCCGGCTCCTGAATCCTCCAGTGGCCTGGTTGGATTCTTGATTGCCATGATCTGGTCCCATACCCTGCAAGAATACGGTCAGTTCCTTAATCTTAGGTTGGCAAATAAAAACAAAGTGAAGGGAAAAGCAAGATTAGCAACGTATTTTCACAAGGACCAATAATTATGCACAGCCAAACCCAGAGGAGCTGCATGTCATTTTCTCGGTTAATAGTAACATTCCATTTTAGCAACACCATGATCAGTTCCATTTTTTGGGAACTTTCAGACAGCCATTTATTAGAGTTGTCGATGTGTCTTACCAAGTATTATAAAGGTAGAATTAAGAGCCAAGTAACATAAAGAATGCCTTCTTATAATCCATTCAGTTTTCGTAAAATACAAATGGCCGCAGAGATGAGTTTTGCACGTCTGGAAGCTTAAGTCACATCTGAAAAGAAAACTTACCTGATGTTGCTCCCAGTGATGCTGCTGCTCCCTCAGTTTTCGCTCAGCAACCTATATTCCAGAGTGGAAATGTCGGAACAAAAACAGCCAACTGTTATAAAAAAAACCAACAAGAAGCCAATGTACCCGAATATTTTCTTTGACTGATTCATTATTTGGATCCAACTGCAAGGCTGCGTAGGTGAAATAAGATAACTATTGTGTCAGATAGTTGGAGTATGCAAGCATTCTTATCTCAATATTATTCTTGAAGTCTTTAGTGCCATGGACTACAGCAGGGCAGAGGGGAATGGAGTTTGAAAATTTAGTTGACAAAAAGCTAGTTAATAAATATGAGACATGTTCCTAGAGGATGCTCAATCAAGAAATATATTCAATGCTACTTGTCAGGTTTCTTTGCAGTAAACAATATGTTTCACCAACCCTTCTTGAATCCTTTCTCTATGGCATCAGCATAGTTGCCTTGAGCATAATATACCAAACCAAGACGACTGTATGCCTTGCTGTAATTTGGGTCAATCTCTATAGATTTAAGACAATCTTGAATTGCATCATCATATTTGTGAATTTGAGTGTAAGCAGCTGCCCTGATAAGCATACATCAAAATCATGTAAATCTTTGAATCTCGTAGTAACAAAATAAGATTCTTCAAAGCCATAATAGAAATTAAACAGTATAATGTCTCATGTCAGATACAATGGTAAACTAGTTTTCTCTAGGAACATATACTCAATAGAGCACGCTGTTGATTAGACGGAGTATTGAATTGGATAAGTGTCTATCAACTAGTTTCTACTTTCCAGCACTCTGGTCATCCAAGTTGCATCCTTCAGTTGGGCTTAAACTACAAACCTAACCCCAAGTCATGGTCTTTAGCTTAGTCTGGTTTCAATTCAAAATAGCTGCTGTTTTAGTTTTGGTTTAAATTTCAATAAGCCATTGATATAAAATTCGGTTCTAGGTAGCATCCAACCAATTCATCTAAAACCTAAAGAGAAACTGAAGTAACATAGACAAATTTTGACTTTTGCTTTTCTTTTTGCTGGTACTACATGATTTACACACATAACATGAGTTTAGCGGGTTTTCTGTTCAATGGGTTTTAGTTATCCATAAGTATTCATCTTTTTCCTTTTTAATAGATTAAAAGATCAAATAAAGATATTAAAATGGCTTATTTTTATTTTTTATATATTTTTTATCTAGAACCAGTATCATTTGAAAGCCAATATTATGTTAGTGATACTCAATTAAAGTAAAATTTTTATAATATTATTAAATTTCTATGAATTTTTCTTTTTATAGACATTAAAAAACAAAAATTCATAAAAAATAATAAAATTATAAAAGTTTTACTCTCAATGGATTATTACACCTACATAATATTAACTTTCAAATGAAATTGATTCCAGGTGAAAAAGATATAAAAAAATTCATAAAAAATAATAAAATTATAAAAATTTTACTCTCAATGGATTATTATACCTACAAAAGTTCATAAAAAATAATAAAATTACAATAATTTTACTCTCAATGGATTATTACACCTACGTAATATTAGCTTTCAAATGAAATTGATTCTAGGTGAAAAAGATATAAAAAAAAGTAAGTCATTTTAGATTAAGTTGACTTAAAACAAATTGGGTGCCGGTGCCCATAAAAAAAAAAACACGAATTGGCTATAAGCTTTAGCCCAAATAAAAAGGACATGAAAAATAACCCAATTTGTACAAAACAAAATAGAAACTGTGAACTGAACTGATAGAAGTCTGAACCCATAGGTAAAATGATGTAGAAGCAAGTAGGTAAAACTATGAATGACATGAGGAGACTTACATGGACATCCTAAAACCCGAAACAAAAACCTAGGACAACTTATAAGGTAAGCTAATCTTCATTATTAAGACCTAACAACCTACTAAATACAGATTCCAATGAATTTCTAAACTTACAAGATTCCCCAATAATTACACGAATCCATATCTAATACCAGCATTAACCTAAATCATAAGCTACTTCCCTTGTATTGCATCATATGCCATCTTTTGGTTTCAATTATCATTGGGTTACGTTTTTGAATGACTAATGAGGCTTGTTTTGATTTCTGTTGTGCAAGTGAAGCCTAACTAATCAAAACATAGTTGAGCACTCTAAGTTTGTCTTCCGTGTGTGTATGTGCGTATATGTATTTTGATAAGAAAATGTCTTTGTGTATCGTAGGAAGTATTGGGAGGAGCACCAATTCCCAAAACCAAAGACATGAAAAGAACAAAACAGAAATGGAAAATGTGGAGGTGTTTGACAGGGCCAGAATGGAGGAACCAAGCACATCATTATCAGCTGAAACATCCACCCCCCCCCCCCCCCCCCCCCACCCCACAATTTGGGAGGAGGCAAGAGACAGAGATAGATAGGCCAAGAACAGCCAGTTGTTTATAAAAATGAACTAACAAGGCACTTGAAACTGCCTATCAATGAAACCCAAATCGACTTTTGAATTTATCTATCACAAGGGTCAACCAGTTTATGAAATGAAAAATAGTTAAACTTGCATGTAGCAGAACAATACCTGTTACAATAGTAGATTGCATTATTGTCACATAGGGCAATTGCAACATTATACAAGTCTATCGCATCTGAGTAAAGCTTTGACTGTGTTGCCCTATTACCTGCAAGCAAAGAAAATAAGTGACAAAAGAATCATCTGTATTGCTTGCAGAACCAAATAATGTTAGATTCATCTGACCTAGATCATATATACACTGATCAGCTGTAAACACTGTTATCATGCATAAATTCAATATACCAACTCCTTATAAGGATTATATTTCTCAGACCACAGACCTCATAAAATAACTATTTCTCAGAAACTCTCTAACACCAAGACATCATTCATCCCTATTTTAATCACCAATTCAATAAAGAACAATTTAGTGTTACCTTGATTTTTCAACATGTCAGCAAGGGTTTTAATGTTATATGCCTGCGACCCAGATCTTTCCATCTCCTGAGATCATAGAACTCTTTTTGGCATTACTTACTTGACTGTTCACATCTAAAAGGAAAATGAACAAACACAAGAAGATACAATAGTACTACAATCTAGAGCAAATCAAACTGACAAACATGAGACAAAGAAGAGGACCAATTTCCATATTGTTCAGCTGAAACAGATTCTAACTCTAGCTACCACTTTAACCATACATTTAATATGGGATTATATATCAACAAAAAAATTGCACAAAAAGGACAACAGAGAAGCTAATTCAAGCAATGGGTCATGTTAGGATGTACTAACTTTGAATAGATTTCATTTAATTCCATCAGTTTCAACATCATTTAATCCCCCATCTTGCCCATTATGCAGCTTATCCCTTCAAGGGGAATGTTACAGTTACTTAACACCTTAAACCATGACGCATTGCGCCACTTACCACACTTGCTTTCGTTCAGACGCGGCAACACAACTAAGAACAGGCCTATCACATGGACCACACAACAACAACAACAAGGCTAACAATAGGCAAACAGGGTTATGACAAATTCGAGCATCAGTGTAACTAAAAGCATCCAACTGTAAATAACCAGCAACTGGTGTACCAGGAAAGAGTGTACTTAACTCATCTAAACTTAATCATGTGAGATTATAACACCTTAAAGGAACCTCTGTAATTACCACATCAAGCTAGAAATCAAACAAAAAAATTCCTATTTGAAGTCTAGTACCACCTGGACTATATCTCTCTACGTGATAGAGGAAGATAAACGTTAAGTTCGTTAGGCAGCCTACGAGCATATATAGAAGAAGATCATTCAAGACTTAATGAAGGTACCCACATCAGGTCATCTCAACCAGATTCCAAGTGGATAATTAAAATATGAAGATCTGCAACACAAATACGGAATTGGACTGGTGAATTGCATCGGACATACATCTAAGGCATCATGAAATAGCCGTGTTGCTTTATCAAGCTGAGCCGGATCATCATTTCCATTAGGCATGGGCCTAAAGAAGTGCGCTTTATCAAGCGCCCCAAAGAACTGCCCAAAGAGCTCATCTTTAGAAGCCCCTGCATACAACGGACAATCATCATAATCAACAAAGAGTGAACTTGAAGCGCGGGAGCGCGCTCACACACAGAAAGCATCGAGAGAGAGATTCTCAAATGAAGTGAGAGCACATGCCCACCGTCGACTGACATCGGCTCTTTCATCCGGTTCTCTCCCTAATTCAGCAAAAAGTTCAAACGAAAGCCAGAATTAGCAAAGACCAAACAAGAGAACAGCAACAGCAATGTCAATCAGGTGCGCTCAAGGAAGGTCACCGGAATCCGAGATCTTGAGTCGTCCGAAGAATGACCATCGTCAGCAACACCCGAAGTCGGTCTCGGCTCGTTCGCTTCAAGCGAGGCAAACATGGCGATCAAGTCATCGGGGTTGGACTGATGACCGAGAGCGGCGGAAGGAGAGGAGCGGAGCTGGAAAACCTCGGCAAGACATTCCGTGGCGACCTCAAGGCCTTCGAGATCAACTCCGGGAGCCGGTTCGACTGAGGGAGAAAGAAAGGAAAGAGGGAAGTTAGAGAGCCTGAGTCCGACGAACCGGGGACAGAAAGCGTGGAGAAAAGCGAGTACCGGAGGCGAGGAAATCTAGGAAGGCGCGAACGATTCGGCCAGAGAGCGGCGAGTCGGTCTTCAGATTCGCCATTGAATGGAGACTGAAGAAGGGAAGTCGGGAAGCAGGAGAGGACTAACTACGAAGAACTCATCACTGAGGAAACCATTTTTCTTTTTTGTTACCGTTTCTGAGAAAGAAGCTGTGTCTCGAATTTTCGCCGTCAGAAAAACACAACGAAACGACCAAGAAACAGGCTCGTTATGCTATGGTACCGTCAGGATCACAGATCCTTGCCTTACCTGGGTGGTGGACCGTAATGTCCGTTATCCATCATGAACCATCGATTAGCCAAGATTCAATGTGATTTAGAAGTTTTAATAGTTAATGGATGAACAGTTTGGTGTCATCTCATCTTTTTTAATATCTATTTAAATTGTGTTGATAGTAGGTCATATGTTGTGATCAAGTGAATGTCACAAAAATGGTAGTGCTTTTTTTTTATGGAACTGATTGTATGCTAATTCTGTAAAAATAGCTAAAATTGATGGATGAAAGAAAATACTATCTGTTAATACAAGTTGTATAAAAAAATAGAGATGTCTACGGATCGAGTTTTGGTTTAATATAGCTAATCCCAAACTCTCCTTCGAGTAATCAGGTTCAGGTAGTACTTGTACTGTACGTAGATGGATACTACCCCCAACAAATTTTTAAGACATATGTTTAATTTTTTTTAAGATTTTATTTTTATATAGTTACATATATTTTTAAAAGAATGTATATATTTGTAATTAATTAATACTTAAAAATTATTAACTAAAGTAATATGAGATAATTTATGTTAAATTAAATTTTATTTTAAAATAAAATCATATTTTGAATATAAATATACTAATTTAAGAGAGGTGCTGACAGGGTCGAGCAGGATAAATTAAACTTATACCCTCCCTATAGCTTTATTAGCTGAGTTTAAAGAGAATATGGCCAGATTGAGTTTTTTTTTTTTTACCCTATCAAAGATACTCACAATAAGTAGACAGGAAATTATGGGATAAGCTATTCATGGGTGGTTTTACACTAAATATCTATATTAAGTAGTTGCCGGACAATACTATAGGGGGAAATTAAAGTTATTCTAAAGAAATGGAGGGAGGCATCACTGGGTAGGGTGTTTGATTCCTGCCAGCCCCCTTCGCATTTCATTGGCTTCTTTTCTTTTTATCTTTTTTCTTTTGTCGTCTCCTGTTTCGTTCTCATTCCCCTCGCTTTTTTTTTTCTTTCCAGTTCAATTTCATTAGTTTTCTTTTTTTTCTTGTTTTTTTTTTGCTTTCATGTTTCGTTTTCATTCCTTTTTTTTTTTTACTTTCCTTTCCTTTGTTTTTTCTGTTACTTTTTTATTATGTGTATTATTCTCTTTTCTTCTATATTTCACTTTTATCTAGCTTTCATATTATATTTTCTAGCTTTTTTTTTATTTTTTTTATTAGTCTAGAAGCAAAGAACAAACACTATCTATTGACAGAATAATAGAAATATGAAAACATACTAGGCATCAGTGACGGTTCCAGAACTTTTATAAAGGGAGATTTGAATACATATATAATTATTAAACCCTAACATTAAATAACAAAACTTATAATTTCACATATACTATAATAAAATGTAATGATGAAAAAATCAGAAGAAAATTCAAAATATAATCTAATTTAACATCTCTCTTTTTCATTGGTCAAACGATAATATAAGAGATAAAAATTTTCATTAGTTCTTATATATATATATATATATAGTACTTAGCTTATTAACTTTATCTTGTGTCCAATTAGTTTCACAACTTTTCCTTTAAATTAGAGAAAAAAATGGGAAAAATGTTTCAAGCTTAGATAGGAAAATATGTGAAAGTTGAATGACCAATATAAAACTTTTCTATTATCCTAATTATCAGTCAAAAGAAGAAACTGACTCATTTTCTATCTTTCTTAGGGTAAGAGGGGCATATTATTTTGTTTTAATAGATATTATGAAAATTATAAGGGTTCATTGAAAAATTTAAAGGAGTCCATTAAAAAATTTAAAGGGGTCCAAATATTTAATTATATATCTTTTATCAACATTTTTCTAGGAAAAAGGGGGGTCAATGGACCCCCATAATTCCTACATGCATCCGCCTCTGCTAGGTATCAATGTGAATATATAGGAATTGGGAAAAAGAAAATAAACATCAGTGCATAAACTATATATAGAAACTAAAGAATAAAAAAAGCAAAAGAACATATAAGAATTGAAAAGGAACAAATTTATAATAGAATAAACAACAACGAATAAAAGAATATATAGAAACTGAAAAAGAACAAAAGAACATGAAAATTGGGAATGAAAAAACAAATAGAACATTGGATATGTTCTTTTATACTAAATATATATATTTTTTAAATTATGCATATATTCTTTTTTACAAATGAATATATGTTGGATAAATAGGAAGTAATAATCAGTCTAAAATAAAAAAAACGTATATTATTTGATGATAAAATAATAAGAAATGCGAAAACAGACCAGATATCAAAGAGAACATATAGGAACTCAAAATGAACAAATAGTAATGAATAAAAAAACACACAATATTTGTAAAAGAATAAATTCCATAAAAGAATACATACAAACAATAAATAAATGCGCGCACACAAGACTCTTTAAGTTTTAAATGAGATGTTAGTTGGATAAATCGAGAGTATGAATTGTGATACCTGAATCCACTAGCATACTCAGACGTCTGTTACCCACATCACATAACCTCCTGCCCTCATGGTGTTATAATTAGGGATTCATATAAGTGCATGCAAGGAGATACAAAGATTAATTAGCTTCCTATTGCCACAAATCCCCAGTTACTTTCCTCATCATTGCCATCAGATTCATCAGCATCGCTCCTCACCATCATATCTAAATTCTATTAAACTGAGGCTTTTTGGACTTGTGAGCAGGGGTAAATATCTCATCACACAAAACCACTCATTTCTGGTCCTTTTTTCACTTACTCTTTCTCAGTTAACCACCTAGTGCCTTTTGTGTTGTTGTAAGTGGAAGGGTTTGTTAGCTTAACTTGGGATACAATTTCCACAGATTAAGTTTCTATTCTTTGGCTATGAGATTGTTTGGTTTTTGCGAACTTGTGTTTGGTGCTTATTGATCACATGGTTGAATTGGATTTTATATGCGTTCTGATCTGGATGTTGTACCCTTGTTAATTTGCAGTTGTTGCTGGCTCTGATTTGGGTGATGTCCATTTCTTTAGCTTTTGAATATAATATTAGCATTGAACCTATTTGTTCTAATTTTATTCATTTTTATATATTCTTTTACATTGTTTGTCTGTTCAGTTGGGACTGTACTATTATAGTTGCTGCTTTTTATAGGTTTAATTTTGAGTTATTTGTTAGCTTTATGTGTGTGATATATTCATCTTGTTTGTTTAGCTAGTCTATTTATTTTAGCATTTTTCATGATTGCCAATTTTAGGTTCTTATGAATGATGGTTATGAAATGGCTAATATTGTTGATATGGAGTTTCTTAGTATGTTCTAAGTTGAAGAAGTATATAGTTATATATGATATTCTCATCTCATGCTAAAAGAGTGAAAACGCCAGGCAAATAATTGAAGATGAAGGTTAGGGTGTTTGAGCATGTGTTTTGAAAAAGGTTAAAATACTAATTGGATTTCTGGAGTTAATGAATGTGTTTTAAAACTCATCGCCAATGAGGATGAAAGGTTGCAACAAAAAGAGGATCTAGGGTTACTCAGAAAAGTCATCAAAGAAGAAATTAAAGGAATAGGGTTGTCATTAATTAAAGGAATAGGGTTGTCATACGTTCTTTTCTATGTAATTAGATGTTCTTTTATAGGATTTATATGTTCTATCTCATAACAAATTTATTCAGAAATGAAAAAAGAGACACAGACTGAGATGTTTTGTGTTATTTGTTCTTTTTAGTGTAATAATACATTCTTTTACAATAATTATTTGTTAATTTCATAAAGATGTTGTTGATGCCATAGTTCTTAACTAGGCTTAGTTTATGTGTTTTGTATGTGTATTGCATCATGATCTTTTGCGATGTCATATGTTTAACAAGTTTTTAAAAATCTAATGTAAAGAATACATGCAAGTTAATGAAAGATTTGTTGTGCTCACCAAAGCCAACTTATCTCCTATTTTGATAAATCCATAAGAACTATATTATATATGAATTGATGGATGATGGAGATCATGCCACATGAGACTTACTTCATCTTTGTAGTTCTTTAAAAAGGTGTTCACAATCTATGAGTATATACATGGGTTGATTACTCATAAAAGATTGCACATATGACATTACTATATGAGATAGAGTGATTTGTCTCAATCACTGGAATATTGATTCCTAATGTGTATGTGGATATTTATGGAGATAAATATTTGAACAGGACCAAATCAATTACTCTTAGACCTTCAACTGTTGAGAAAGAGTGAATGTTATTTATTCCGTAGACTTGAGAATAATATGAATTTAAATGTATACTTTATGTGATTTTGATATGTCAACCAATGATGCCTAATATAGGATATACTTGGACATGTTGGATCACATAAATGTAACATGTTAAGTTCATGATTATTCAACATAGAATTCACCGCTCTTGAAATAAAAGTGAATATTGTGAAGTAAGTCTCTTGGTTTTTAGGATTAAGAAATCCACGTGGTCAATTTAGAAAAATATTGTTTTGGAAATATTATTTTCTATATATAAAATTATATATATGGTATATATAGATTTTATAAATGTTTTTCTAAATTGTTTAGAGTCCGAATAAACTTGAAGAGACGTGCACATATTTAATTCCGTATTGACAGTACCACGTTTTGGATGTGGTTGGTCTAGTCCGGATTATGTGCAACAATATTGGACGGTGAACGGAATAGAATAAAATGGGTACTTGTGAATTGTCTCTGAAATCCTGGAAGATTTTACAAGGTCGTATAATATGTTGTACTGACTTGTAAACAATAAATTAGTTGAGGACTAATTTGACAGGATTAAGAGATCCCAAGGGTCACGCCACATTCTAAACTCTACCCGGTCAAACTTCTAAAAGAAGTTGTACTTCAGCTTCTGAGAGAAGCTATTGTACTTAACTTCTAAGAGAAGTTGTACTTCAGCTTCTGAGAGAAGCTACTGTACTTTTTGCCTATAAAAGGAGTGGTTGTGTATTATTGAAAAAAAAAAATAATTAGTCCAGAAACAATAATAGCACAAACACTCATATAGTGCAACCGGAAGAGAAGGAATTTGAGTGTGTTAAGCTTGAAGAATTCTGCATTTGTGAAATTTCGAAAACAAGGTACCCGTGTGATTATTTCTGCAATCCGATCCTGGTGTACGCTAAGTTAATAGCGTGAAACTCGTTCGGATTCCCAACAGTGGTATCAGAGCATGTTTATGATTGTGGAATAATCTTTTGTGTGTTTTTCACGAATTTAATTTCTTGATTTTCGTGTACTGTTCATGTGATAAACACAAACATACAAAACCCACACGGATCTGAATCCTTGCTTGTTTTGAATGTTATTGTTGTTTTTGATGTTACTGGTTTTTTGTTGAGAACAAGAATACACCGAAACAACTCTGTTTTTGAGAAAAAGAAGATCTGGTTGATTTTTGAGATTAACAAGAATTGCCCGATTTGATCCCGACGCTCCCCGGCCACCACCGTCCGTGAAAGTCACTGGCGGATGACTCGGTTTTGAAGTATCAAGGCCGAAGGTCAATAGCCCCATGGTTTGGAGGCCTGATTTCGCTTCAATCGGATTGAATTTTGATTCGTTTCGAATCTGGGTTTATGAAAAGTTCAAGAACCCTAACACTAATTTTCGAAATTAAGTGTTGTTTGTGCGAAATTGATCAAAAGGAATTGTTCCATTGTGATCATCGGCCTTCAAGGAACAAATCCCATATAAATTTGTAGTAGTTTGACGGCGTTTTCGTCGCCGGAAAAGTTGCGACGGTCACGGCTTTCCGGGAAGCTACGGGCTGAGACGACGGCTGTCAACAGCAGGGGACGACACCGATAGGGTCGCCGGTCACCTGAGACGCAGCACCGCTCCGGTCGACGGCGATTGGTGGCTACTGGTGGCTGCTGTAGCTGCTACTGACAGCAGCGGCTGGCGGGATGGAGCTCCTGCTGGCTGCTGCTGGTGTGCGTCGCGTAGGAGGAGAGAGAAGGGGCTGGTGGGCCGCCAGGAAAACTAGCCCAATTGTTTGGGCTAAGTCCACCAAGCCACGAATTAAGGAGGCCCAATGGCTGGAGAGTCCAGCAAACCGAAAAAAAAAAAAAAGGTTTTTCGGGCCCTTTTAAATAAGGCCCAAATGGGCCACTATCTTTTAAAATGTTTTACTGGCCCAAATGGTTTTCTTGATTTAATTCAAGTTCCCTATTTATTTATTAATTTCAGAAATTAAATATTTTGAATATTTATTTTTCTGGAATGATTTATTTCTGAATAATTGGATGCTTTATTCAGTGGGAGCTTATTTGCATGATTATTTCATTTATTGAAATTTTGCAAATATGGATAAATGCATGATAATTGCTTGAATTTATTGTTGAGAATTATTATGCATGCTTGTGCAAGTGTTGCAATATATTTTACAGTTATGATGATAATTGAGAAAATTAATTTATGTGTTTTGAATTGTTCAAAATACAAAATAAATTCCCTCAGTATTTAAATATCAAGTGTGAGAGATAGAAAATTATATCTTTAGAAGATTAATTTTCTAAAGGCTTTCCATTGTCGTAAATAATGAGTATGAATATTGTTGACTTAGTTTGATACCAAAAGGAGATGATTAAGTTGATGATAATTTGTGCTTATTGATTTACTTTATGGTGATAATGGATGTGTTATAGCCAAGTGGGGGCTTAATTAAAATGATTTAGTTTCTCACAGCAATATAATACATCTAGATAATGGGTGTACACTTGACTAAAGAGATATGCCGATCTAAAATGGATGGCGGGTATATTGTCTTTAGAAGCCAAAATTAAAAACAAGAATCTTATAAATGTTATAAGATAAATATAGCATGATATTTGCTTCATTATTGTTAGATTAATGCCAAAAGGAGTAGTCTTGCAATTAAATGAAGTTCTTGTTTTTCTAATTGCTCATATGTGATATGATATGGTCATGAGGGTGACTTTGAATGCAATTAGTACTTTCTTGTATATGATACATTTAAAGAAAATATTGATTTTCTCCGCTATGCCTTATGTATTTTGTTTGTGTGTTCTTTTATAGAATCATGAACAACATTAGTCCTCAGTTTGCTAAGAATCTGGAAGAGAACCGCCTTAATGGGGCAAACTATTGTGATTGGAAGAGAAACCTTGACATTGCGCTCACTGCAGGGAAGTTGACACATGTTTTGAACGAGTTGCCACCTATACTTCCCCCTCTTGATAATAATCATAAAGAGGAAAAGAAAGCATATGATGTTTGGCATGAGCATGATTCCTTGGCTAAGTGCTATATCTTGGCATCTCTCGAGAATAGGCTTCAGCAGCAGTATAAAAAGATGCCAACTGCTAAGGAAATTATGAATAGCCTAAAAGAGATGTTTGAGATGCAGAATCGTTCTGCTAGGATGAATGCCATGCAAGGGCTTATGTCCACCAAAATGGTTGAGGGAACACCTATTTATGATCATGTGATGACCATGATTGGGTATATCAATGTGTTGGATTCCCTTGGCGCTGAGATGGACCATACAACCAAGATAGACATTATCTTGTGCTCGTTGCCTAAGTCATTCAATAACTTTGTTTTGAACTTTCATATGAATGACAAGGTAGTGACACTTCCTGAACTGCACAATATGTTGCAAAGAGCGGAAGAGTTGCTTAAGAAGGATAAGCCCATCATGGTCATGGAAGGACAGTCCTCCACGACCAGGCGCAAGAATAACAAAAAGAACAAAGGCAAGAACCTTCTTCAAGTTAGGAATGAGCCTAAAAAGAAGGGGAAGGACAAGTCCAGAGATGAATGTCATTTCTATGGAAAGAAAGGTCACTGGAAGCGTAATTGTAAACATTACATTGCTACAGTGAACAAGAAACCATCAGATGGTAAGTCTTCTGTCTTTATCATTGAGACAAACTTAATGCATGGAATTACGAATTCCTGGTGTCTTGATTCCGGGGCAATCACTCATGTGTGTAACACATGGCAGGGGTTCCAGGAAACAAGAAGGCTGAGTGAAGGAGAGATCTCATTGTTGATGGGATCAGATACAAGAGTTGCAGCCATATCTTTAGGAACTTTTAAATTAGTTCTTTTAGATGGAACCACTCTTTATTTAAAAGATTGTCTTTATGTGCCGCAAGTCAGGAGAAATTTGATTTCTATTTCGAAATTGGATGATATGGGATATTCGTTCCTATTTCGTAGTAAAGTTACGATTAGATTTCGTAACAAATTTGTGGCAAGTGGTTTCAAAAATGATGGTCTTTATTTCTTGCATACCCTTCATGAAAGCAGCATGAATGTTGAATCTGAACCATGTGATGGAAATGGTTCAACAAAGCGAAAAAGGGAAGAGATAGTTCCCACTTATCTTTGTCATTTGAGACTTGGTCATATTAACGCCAAAAGAATTCAAAGGTTGGTTAAGGATGGTCCTTTGAGTTTCTTAACATTAGAAACTTATCCAACCTGTGAATCTTGCGTTCAAGGAAAGATGACTAGATTACCTTTTTCTGGAAAAGGTGAAAGAAGCTCAAATGTATTAGATCTCATACATACTGATGTATGTGGACCTATGAACCACATGGGAAGAGGTGGTATCTATTATTTCATCACTTTCACTGATGACTTTTCTAGATATGGGTACATCTACCTGTTACATCATAAATCGGAAGCCTTTGAAAAGTTCAAAGAATTTCGAAATGAAGTTGAGAAACAAAAAGGTAGAAGTATCAAGTGCCTTCGCTCCGATAGAGGAGGCGAGTACCTCTCCGATGAGTTCAGAGGTTATCTTAAAGATAATGGAATTCTCTCACAATTGACACCACCGGGAACACCACAACTCAATGGTGTTTCTGAGAGAAGAAATCGTACCTTATTGGATATGGTGCGCTTAATGATAAACATGGCCGATCTGCCAGTGTCTTTTTGGGGATATGCGTTAGAGACCGCTGTCTATCTGTTGAATAGAGTTCCAACTAAATCGGTCCCAAAAACTCCATACGAGTTATGGACTAACAAAAGACCGAGTGTGAGACACTTGAAAATTTGGGGCTGTCCTGCACATGTTAGGAAGCAAAAATTTACAAAGTTGGAATCTAGAACAGAAAGATGCCTATTTGTAGGATACCCAAAAGACACTATGGGTTATTATTTTTATAATCCAAATGAACAAAAGGTGTTCATTAGTAGAGATGCGATCTTCTTGGAAGAAGATTTTGTGGTTGACTCTAAGAAAGATAATGGGATTATCTTACAAGAGTTAACTGAAACATCTGATAGTACTGCTTCTGATGATAGTACTCGAGTTAATATTTCTTTAGAGCCTATTCGAAGAAGTTCAAGGATCATTCGTCCGCCTCAAAGGTTGACACTTCTGAATGAATCATTCATGATGATTTCAGAAGATTGCAAACAAGATCCTAGAACATATGAGGAGGCAATGAAGGATATTGACAAGGATAGATGGATTGATGCTATGAATTCAGAAATGGATTCTATGCATAAGAATCAGGTCTGGACTCGTGTAGATCCACCAATCAATATTAAGACTATTGGTTGTAAATGGATTTATAAGAGAAAACGAGGAACTGATGGAAAGGTGGAAACCTTTAAAGCAAGATTAGTGGCAAAGGGGTATAATCAAAAGAAAGGAATTGATTATGAGGAAACCTTTTCGCCAGTGGTCATGCTTAAATCCATCAGAATTCTGTTAGCCGTAGCTGCATACTATGACTACGAGATATGGCAGATGGATGTAAAAACTGCCTTCTTGAATGGGTATTTTGATGAAGATATCTATATGAACCAACTTGCAGGATTTGTATCTAGTGGGGAGGAACAGTCAGTATGTAAGCTGAATAGGTCCATTTATGGACTTAAACAGGCTTCCAGAAGTTGGAACATCCGTTTTGATGAGACAGTTAAACAATTTGGCTTCTCACAAAATTCGGATGAAGCTTGTGTCTATAAGAAGACACAAGGGAGTGCTATCACATTCCTTGTCCTATATGTTGATGATATTCTACTCATTGGGAATGATGTAGAAATGTTATCAGCAGTGAAGCTATGGTTGTCCACTCATTTTTCTATGAAAGATTTGGGTGATGCATCATATGTCCTTGGTCTTAAGCTCTATAGAGATAGAAGCCGAAGATTGTTGGGGTTATCTCAATCTACTTACATTGATAAGATCGTGGCTAAGTACAACATGCAAGATTCCAAGAAAGGCTTCATGCCTTCTCGACATGGAATCATCCTTTCCGAAAAGATGTCTCCTAAGACTGATGAGGAATTGGATAAAATGAAACGCTGCCCTTATGCTTCTGCTATTGGCAGTATCATGTATGCAATGTTGTGTACTAGGCCCGATATAGCACAAGCAGTGAGTGTTGTAAGTAGGTACCAATCCAACCCTGGGGAAGGTCATTGGACCGCTGTTAAGCATATTTTGAAATATCTTAACAGGACAAAGCATTATTGCTTAGTCTATGGTGGTGGTTCATTGGAAGTAAAAGGATATGTTGATTCTGACTTCCAATCTGATCCAGATGATGGTAAATCGAATTCTGGATTCGTTTATGGACTAAATGGTGGGGCTTTCAGTTGGAGGAGCTTTAAGCAAAGTACTGTAGCTGACTCTACAACTGAAGCCGAATACATTGCCGCTTCTAAAGCAACAAAAGAGGCTGTTTGGATCAAGAAGTTCATTCAGGAACTTGGAGTTGTTCCAAACATAGAATCTCCAATTACCCTGTACTGTGATAACACTGGGGCTGTTGCTCAAGTCAAAGAGCCCTGTGCTCATCAACGCATGAAGCACGTACAGAGGAAATTTCACTTGATAAGAGAAATTGTCAAAAGAGGAGATGTAAGAATCATAAAGATTGCTTCAGCGGAGAACGTGGCAGACCCACTGACTAAACCGTTATCTCAAAAGGTTTTTAAGAAACATGTAAAGGAAATGGGTCTTAGAATAGTTGCTGATTGGCTTTGAATCGCAAGTGGGAGATTGAAAGATTTGTTGTGCTCACCAAAGCCAACTTATCTCCTATTGTGATAAATCCATAAGAACTATATTATATATGAATTGATGGATGATGGAGATCATGCCACATGAGACTTAATTCATCTTTGTAGTTCTTTGAAAAAGTGTTCACAATCTATGAGTATATACATGGGTTGATTACTCATAAAAGATTGCACATATGACATTACTATATGAGATAGAGTGATTTGTCTCAATCACTGGAATATTGATTCCTAATGTGTATGTGGATATTTATGGAGATAAATATTTGAACAGGACCAAATCAATTACTCTTAGACCTTCAACTGTTGAGAAAGAGTAAATGTTATTTATTCCGTAGACTTGAGAATAATATGAATTTAAATGTATACTTTATGTGATTTTGATATGTCAACCAATGATGCCTAATATAGGATATACTTGGACATGTTGGATCACATAAATGTAACATGTTAAGTTCATGATTATTCAACATAGAATTCACCGCTCTTGAAATAAAAGTGAATATTGTGAAGTAAGTCTCTTGGTTTTTCGGATTAAGAAATCCACGTGGTCAATTTAGAAAAATATTGTTTTGGAAATATTATTTTCTATATATAAAATTATATATATGGTATATATAGATTTTATAAATGTTTTTCTAAATTGTTTAGAGTCCGAATAAACTTGAAGAGACGTGCACATATTTAATTCCGTATTGACAGTACCACGTTTTGGATGTGGTTGGTCTAGTCCGGATTATGTGCAACAATATTGGACGGTGAACGGAATAGAATAAAATGGGTACTTGTGAATTGTCTCTGAAATCCTGAGAGATTTTACAAGGTCGTATAATATGTTGTACTGACTTGTAAACAATAAATTAGTTGAGGACTAATTTGACAGGATTAAGAGATCCCAAGGGTCTCACGCCACATTCTAAACTCTACCCGGTCAAACTTCTAAAAGAAGTTGTACTTCAGCTTCTGAGAGAAGCTATTGTACTTAACTTCTGAGAGAAGTTGTACTTCAGCTTCTGAGAGAAGCTACTGTACTTTTTGCCTATAAAAGGAGTGGTTGTGTATTATTGAAAAAAAAAATAATTAGTCCAGAAACAATAATAGCACAAACACTCATATAGTGCAACCGGAAGAGAAGGAATTTGAGTGTGTTAAGCTTGGAGAATTCTGCATTTGTGAAATTTCGAAAACAAGGTACCCGTGTGATTATTTCTGCAATCCGATCCTGGTATACGCTAAGTTAATAGCGTGAAACTCGTTCGGATTCCCAACAGTTAATAATTCTCTTGATAATAGTGTTTTGGGAATGAGCACTCTTTTACATTAACCTAACACTTATATTTAGTTACACGGCTTTTCTGGACGTAGTTTCTCAACCAGTGGAGAGGCTAGAGCTTTCCAAGGAATAGATTTGTCCCTGAGCGTCAGGTCGAATGGCGCAAGGTAACACCGGCCCCGGCAAAATGCCAGGGTTCTATTCTTCACTTCCCCTTCCCCCTTCCCCTTCCCCAATTCTACAAATGTCATTTAGTCTGGTTTCAATTATCTTTCAGGTCCCAAACAAGCTGACATTTCCCCTTTATATATGATACTTTTAAACTCTATACTTGTATATCTAAATCTGAGTGAAAAAAAAAAATGGAATAGATTTAAATAAGAATTTAAGGCACCCTTTTACATTGAATTTAAAAGCAAGATATACATAAAAAGAATGATTGGATAGAAAGAACAAATTTACAAAATAACAAGAATAAATTTCCAAGATAAAAGGAATTAATGTATATTCACAACATAAAAAGCACTTGCAGCTTCTATCTCTCTTATTTGTATCAAGACACTAAGCAAGCCACGCTTAACAAAGATGGTTGGAGGTGGAAAAAACATTGAAAGCCAGTATAAAAAACAACACTTTTATGAGTTGGATTGCTGGCAGTTAGCTGCATTGCTTCGTGAAGTTGTGTTACAAAGCATCTTATCGTAAAAGTATGGTTGTAATAAATGATGACAGAAAATATGTTGAACAACAAGGTGCACCAAAAGAATAAACAACTACTAACAAGAGATTAGCTAATTTATCTAAAAGAATGAGTAATTCTAACTGATAAATGGATAGGAAGGTAATCTAAAACAATAACTAACCACTAATAAAAGAACAACTAGATCCTCTTAAAGAAGATGAAGTTAAGTCAAAAGGATATATTACTGGAAATCGCAGGAGAATGAGATCGGCAAAGGAGATAGGTGTAATAGTGGTTCTACTACTAGTTTTCTCACTAGAGAAAGAGATCAATGGATATTACCATCAGAGAACATGATCGCAAAGCTTTGACGCCAAATTTGACTGGGACATTGCCGGATCTTACGTATTTTTGTGAGAGAATGAATTGTGCGGACGTTTGATGGTGGATTTCATAGTTTTTGTTGCCTGTATTTTAGGATGGAGAGACGCATTTACCAGATGGCAGATGAAAGTTCTGGAGAACTCTAAACGTTGGAATTATGTAAGACGGTGCAATGGAGTAGCGTGAGTTGTTAGAATTTGTGGTGCAGTGGCATAATTACTAATTTATTAAACTTTGATAGTAGAGTCGGGTGACTATGTCAATATTATGGGAGGATGACTTATATATGAACCTGGCTTACATAAGTAATACTCGTCAGAATGTATGAGATAAATTGTCTCAAAAGTAACTTGTAAGTTTTTCTTTTTTCTTTTTTTTCTTGGTGGTAAACAAGGGAAGGGAGAACTTGTAAAAATGATGAAACTGCGGATGGAAATACATGAGTGGTTGAGGCCCAAGAATTCACACAGAATTACTTACTAGGGGACACCTACTGAAATAACACAACTATTCAGTAACTATCCGTGTTCTAGTACTTGTAGCTGCAGGGAAATTAGTACAGCATATTCACAGAGGTTAAGACGGGATGGGGGCAAACGACATAATAACTTAAACCACCTGCGCCGCGCACAAGCCACCGGCACTACTTCGCTGTGTTAGATTTTCTGCTCCGAGTCCTGCTGACCTGAGATACATACAACAACAAAAGATGTAATATAGTGTCATCTTACATTCTGCCTCTGCTCGAATTCAATTCTTTCCTTCTAGAATTCTTATTGCCCAAATAAAATAGGGTGGGGGTAAAACACAATGAAACTTACAACTTCTCCAGTTAAATTGCAAATTTCCGGTACTGAAGATGTTTCTGCAGATAATCTTTGTCCTTTCTTTGCTCTTGCTGCACCAGACAGAAAGCAAGCATGATAAACTTAGCATGTACACAAATTTAGCGTTGGCGACCATAACTCTAGTTTCAATTCTGATGAACATGCAAATAATCATACACAAATTTGAATAGCAATATTAGTCCAAATAAGTTCATCAAGACTTGACAAGACACAGGGAAACAAACAGAAAAAAGCTTAACGCATGCACCACTTAAAGCCTCAACGAAAGCAGCAGGATCTAATAAAAGCAAACAGGTCGGTAACTGATATTTTTCCAGGCTAGAGACATCTCCTGGAGAATAAATGTGGAGGGGGAGCATCTGTAACTGAACAGCTATTTGACAGTAACATTAGCAGGAAGGAGGAAAATGAACTCCATTACAGGGAGAAGATGATAACAGCAAACAGGTCAGCCACATTATTGAAAATTAATAGAATTCATGCATCCAACTCCTGATCCAATGGCTAAAGGATTTGCAGTCAAGTAATCACATCCATTTGAATTCACATTACCTTGCACACCCAGGGTAAGTGCATGTTTGACAAAGCAAGCTACTAGTTACAAAATCTTCATGCATTTTTACATGTGAGCAGAGAATGCATGGTTTACCTTCTTATTGATAGGATGGGTAGAAGCATGTGGTATTTCTATTAACGTTTATTTTGTTCTACTTTTTAGTTTCCAAGGATTAGAAAGAGAAAATGACGCTGTTAAATTAATTCTGTGACATGTGATTGCCCCACCAATTGATAGATTGGTTATTTCCTCAGACATCATCCGCTGCTTTTGAATTTGAACAGAAACACCAAACAGAATATCCATAGAATTTGTAACGGATTGCATCATCTAGCTCCAGATTCGATACAGCATGTCATCTCAAAACTTGAGAGAGCCCATGTTCAAGGAAACGGGAAAAAACGTGCATAGCAACATGTTTGTAACGTATCAAAACATTAAAGGCCATTAACATAAAGTTTCCTTGCTGGAGAGATGCGGACACAAAAACTGCAACAGGTAGAAAAAAAAACTATTTATAGCAATTATGAGCTAACATATCCGTCCAATGCAGCAGATCATGAAACTAATAATGGTTATAAAATATTCATACTCGTGAATATGCACAAGTCCATCAGAAAAAATGCCAAACAACCTGCTATTCTCACTTACCTCAATAAATGCAGTTGAGTAAAAATTAGATGAGTAGGTAATTACCGGCAAACGTGTCAGCTAAATGCTCCAGATGTAAGGTGTTTGACTTGTCTGCCAGTACAACCTCCTTGCCAAAAGGAACAAAACAGGAAGCAATCAGGTGAAGAGATTCCATGACCAATAAAAAAAATCCAGAAAATAAAACATATCAAATATAATAAAAGAAAAGATGAGTAGCTCATTCTTCATTTCAACTGCCACTCTGATATTCAATTCCCAAGCAAATTATATAAAATTCACTTGTTAAAGTAGAATTAGATAGCTACACATCTATTTCGTGGAATTAAAGCAGTGTCAATACAGCCAGCAAAAGAGCAAATACCACAAAAGAATAATGATCTTAACAAACACCAAAAAGAATATGCAAATGATAGCAAGAATGTTTACCCGCTCTGTCAGGCAAGTGCGACTCACTGTCTCCCAACTATCATTATCTGATCCTAATAGTTCAACTTCCTTGCTATCACATTTCATCTGTCAATTGAGGAAGAGACACAACCCTCAGACTTGATTGCACATTTCCATGCAATGGCAATTTGAATAGTGAGCTGGGATGGAAAATTTAGTAGGACGCATAATGTTTGCCACTTGGCATTGCTAACATGCGGCACCTGGTAATTGTGCAGAAAATAAATGCCGCAAGTTTTTTTTTATCAACAAAGTTTGTGTCTAAGTGCTTAGTATGTGCATGCGTGTCAATTTGTAATTGCATCCAAATAAAATATCTAGATATCCGAACAAATACTGCAAATAAAGTCCTTCAGTTTTGCTCGGGAGTTTTGCAGGAGTTTTGCAACCGAAAACCTTTATCTTTGCTTGGGAAGGATCTTTTGTGCTCCTTTTCAGATCATTGGAATGTTCAGCAGCAAGGATTTGACTTGCCACAGCATTTTCTTTCCAGGAACCAAGACTTCTTTCCACTTTCTCAGGTGAAAACTGCTCTTCACTCAGTGAAGAGCGTATATTCACAGAATCACAAGGCAAATATTGCCCCTTATTTGAAGCTGCTTCATAATCATCACATGAACCATTCTTCTGCTTCTTGCTTACATGCCGCTTACTGTTAATATTCCCCAAGGAGTTGGCAGAAACAGGTCCATTTTTCCCAAGCACTGAACTGAAATCATGCTTCATACTCTTGGGCAGAGTTTCAACTTGCTGATTCCTTGGCACACAGACCTGCATTATGTTTGATCTGCCGCCAAGAAGGCACCTTTTTCTGATTTGTCGGGTCCTGTTAACTGACTGAGAACGATCAAGAAAATTAGCCCAACAAAATTATATGGTTTCCAGTTCATCTGCATAAAATCCTCACAGAATTAATTAAAATTTACCAGATCAGACATACCAGGGACTGAAAACGGTGAACTATCTTATCAATGAAGCATTGATCAAAAAAGTATTCATGGTCATTTGAAGTTGCCTGCATGCAAAGGCTGAATTAGGAAAAAGAATCACTCAAGCATACAGGGAAAAGAATCAAATCCATTTTAGCACTTGCCTCTGAACTTCTTTTTGAAGTACTTAATTTGTAGAACGATGATGGCAGCAAAATTTGTCCAGGTGGCCGTGCTGAGGAGATCCCATTGAGTTGCAATTTTAATCCTGAATTTCCAACTTCAGCTAGAAAGTGCAGTCTCTGCATTGTAAGAAATCTCTCATATTTTTCTATCCTCATATGTATCCTAATTATTGTTAAGTTTTTTACTACGATTGTGAAGATATCCAAAAAAAGTGTCTTACGGGAGTTCGCTTTGCTTCAACAGCATCCTCAGCTTTTTGAATAGCACGGAAGATATAATGCAAATAAAAAGCAGCATTATGAACAAGAACCACGTCATTACTAACAATAACAGGGTCAACTAATGCCTGCAGAAAGCAAAGAAGTGGCCTACAGAAAAGAAATGTTCAATTAGCAAAATAAAATTCAAAATTATGCACACGTTCCTTCCTATGTTGAAAAAAAAAAAAAGACAGTAAATTTACAACAAGAAACAGACTCACTTACCAGCAAAACTGAACATATATCTCTTCATCTTGACATGCATCCAAGGGAAAGTTGGCATCATGAGCAAGAACATGGATTAGGAACATGACTACATACAAGGGATATTCTGTAATGAACTCTCCGGGCATATTTGAAGGTTGTTGACTTCGAGCTTCTTTACTATATTCAAGGATAAATTCTTCCATATATTGATATGCCTAATGAAAAGATAGTTGGCTGCAATCAACTAAGCAAGCAATACAGAACAATAAATTTTGCAAAGTACTTATGTAAGTGAGATCAACTGTTATTAACAAGGAGTACGAATAAAGCATAGGAATAAAAGACATAAGAGGTTGCCTTACACTATCTTGAATATCTTTAAGGGAATCAGCTGTTGCCAATGCAAATGCGCATGCATATCTTCTAGGTATAACGTGTTCCCTCAACAACTTGTGCACTTTGTCCAAAAACAACCTCCTCACAGAAGGAGATGGATCCTAGAGAACAAAAGGAAAAGGATGATTCTGATCAACAGTTCACTATCAAGCAATAAATATTAATCCCTAGTAACATATGAAGACAACAGTTGACCAATGTTGAGACGTTAACTTTTATCCTGACCCCATGAACAGTATAAAGTATTCCCTATAGCACTATAAGCAAAAGCCTATGGGAATGTGAGTGATTAGCTCAAAGCTGATAAGGTGAATGCATTAGCCAGCTCATAGTACCTAAGTTGTATGATGTGAAATTATAATGCAACATGAGTAAGTATACAGCTTGGCTACAAAAGTGAGATTCAGACTTCTAGAGCAACGATGCATTATCAGATCTCTTTTTCTTTTTCAATACTCAGAAAGCAACTACAAGTTGAACAACGGTAAAAGAGAGTACTTCTTAAACTTGGGGGGGGGGGGGGGGGGGGGGGGGGAAGAGGAGGAATGGATTTCAAGTCGCAATTTGCAAATGTTGCCGTACAATACTTGGTGGGTATCAAACCTAATTATAGGCGGGGAATGTCCGAGCCTCTGCTACTTCTCTAGGTGGCTGCGGACTCATTATCAAAGCTGTTCAACTACTAACAACTGTGACAGAAACAGTTAAATGGTACTCCATCCATCCCAAAAAGGATGAAACGTATTCCTTCTTGAAAAGTTTAACTAATTTACCTTCCTACCTTCATTTAAACTCTCACTGTGCAAAACCCAATAAGGTAACTTTTCTTTTTTAATCTTCATCTAAACTCTTACCACACAAAACCAAAAAGGAATCTTTTTTTTTAAAAAATTATTATATAAACTCTTAGTACAAAAAACCCCAAAAGAAATTTTTTTTAATTTTAGTTTTAGGGGAAAAATTGAGAAAAAAAAAATCACAGATTGCACACACCTCAGTCTCCGTACCTAGAAAAACATTTATTCTTTATAGGACAGAGGGAGTAATATTTGTGTTCAGTATATAAAATAGTGCTATACGTTCTTTGCATTTTGTATTAGCCAATCAATTAATTAAGTTAAGCACAAGTTAAATGGGATCCGGTACATAAATCCTATGCCTCCAATGAACTTGACTAAAGTCCTGACCTTCCAAAAGCTCCAAAAGAAAATCTTCAGCACGGCTACCCAAAAAATCTTGAGTCTGCCCTTAAGTTTATCCTTTCATTTGCGATCTAGTGTTACATACTGCTGCATCCTTTTTTCTTTGCTGAATATACCAAATCATCTTAGATGGCATGCCCTTATTTTTTTTTCCTCTGTAAGGACCACTTTATCTCATCCCTTATAATTTCCCTTTTAGCTTGATTGGCACTTTTATCAAGTGAAACCGCTATATGGGTTATCCACGTGCCGTAACTCTTTAATTAACATCTTGTTTAGATCCATGATCCTTTTGGATAACAAATACTAAATAATTAAAGCACTCACTTTGAGAGAGTTGGTGCCTTTGACAGTGCCATTAATTCTGCTCCTACTTTGGAGGAACGTATGAGCATTCAACTCAAAACCAATTTCAAAACCAATTGGCAAATAGTGGGGAGGCCTCAATCACAATATAAAGTCCTCAATCACAATATAAAGTCTTGCCGACCCCTTTGCTTACACCATGTAGCATTTTCCCTCTTCCTGCACCTCCTCACATGTAGGCTGGTTTTGCTTCATCACGTGGGTAATTACGGTATGGTTGTGACAGCAGCAAACCTTGAGCTTTGAGACCATGTTAAAGCATCCAACTCAATCAATTGGCAATTAATGGAGAGGCCTCAATTATAGTATAAAGCCTTGCTAACCCCTTTGCATAGACCATGTGGGATTTTCCCACTTAATAGTCTAAGACATAGATCAATACTCTATTTATAACTCTTGATTTATCCTCAATGTTAATTTTGTCCAGCAGGATTTTGTATCATCTACTAGCATGAACCAAGGAGCTTCATTTTGTATTTCTAGCCAGCTAATCCATCTAAAATAAAGACGTAGGGACATCAAAAGCCTTAGCCCATATCTAACCCTAGTTTTTTTTAACAAAAAAAGAAAACTTGTCATATTGCTGCTACTAGCCTTAAAACTGGAGAGAACTCCCCTTTACAGATCCTTAAAAAAATAATTCATTCAACCAATACTTCATTTCCTACAACTACATAGGATTACGTTTGGGCACTGCATGATACGCTTCCTAACATCAATTGAACCACATAGAGATCTTATCTCCTTTCATAAAGTACCCAATTAATATTTGGAATGAGCAAATGGCGTCCATAGCCAATCTATTTGGCACAAAAGCAAACTGATAATTTGTTGGACTTAATCTGTTCTAAATCACTCTGTCCTACACTTTCATGGTGTGATTTATTAGCTGAATAACATAATTATTCGAATAATTTATTTTATTCATTTTGTATACTAAATATAAGGTTGACTAATCTTTTTTAATATGTTATAATAATGCCCTGTACTTTTGCATTTTGGATCATTCAGCTCATTCTCACAATGATCTTATAGCCGTCAACTGAAAGCCTTAAACATTAATATATCAGTTAAATCCAACATCTCATCACATGGAATTAGTCAAATGTCAAATCCAACTTACCTTTGCAATCAGAATTGTTAGGTGAAACATATTTGGGGAAACATGTAAGTCCCACCTTCTTGAGAGTTGTAAAATCGATTTTGCAGCAGCCAACCTTATATGAGCTGTGTCTTCACTGAAATACACAATAAAAAGAAATATCTTAGATTGAGATGCCTCAAACCTAAAATGTTGCCCCAATTTCCCAAAGCAGAAATATTGTTTTGTCCATTCCTTCATTCAAGAGAAGCATCTACAGATGTTTCCATCACCACTCCACTTAAACAAATTTTTAGAAAATGTAATAGTGAGAAAAAAAGGTGCCCTTGTCACAACCAATGTCCAAACACATATGGATAATTGAACTTTGGGTTAGATACACTATCCCTTTTTCAACCATCTCAGTGGCTTGCAAATGAGGGAGCATGCTAAGTGTGGATATCTCACATTGACAAAGATAGAGGAAAAATATTTAGTGGAAGAATTTCTTCTATATTGAATAACATACAAGAGGTAGGAAGGTTTACATCACTATTATTCACATGGGATTCAATCTCACCATGCAATGAAAGTTCAGAAAATTTTACCACTTCCTAAGGATCCAGGTAGGCTTGAACTGGCAGAGATTCGGGGATGACTGTCTTCTTCCTTGAAAACACCTTGCCAAAAACAAAAGTTTATCTTTTCTGGTCAGTAATAGAAAGAACTATCATCTAAACTGGATAGGAAACCAAAACAGCCTGATTCTAGAATATAAAATAATCCTAAAATAAGCCAACTGAACATATTTTCCCACACACATTATTTAGTCAAGGCGTTCATTGGTGCCTCATTTTATGATTAGGCCTATCTACCTATTTTAAGTTGGTCAGTTGGATGCTTTAACAATTACAATAAAACTGATGTAACTCTGAACTTGAGATTTTCAAACCCCATTGCTAAGTATAGGGGTGTGCACATTAACCAAATAAACCCATTTATTCCATCAGCACTGACCCATTAAAGTTCAGGTTGATTTAGGTTATTCATTTACTTCAGGTTGCTGAAAGTAGAAAATATGCCCTGGTTTAATTCAGTTTCATTATAACCTGAAAAGAAAAATGATAAAAACCAATCCAAATTGTTCTTATCATTCAATGACTAAAATCCACGAAGACCCAAAGGCTCTTGTTGATTTGGAAGTTTGTCTTAATTATATTACATTTATTTTGGTCATATATGACATTTGGAATTGGATTGCTTCAACAGTTGACGGTATATTCAAACTTTTTCTTCCTCCACATTTTCTAGAAATATTTTAAACCTTGAATCAAACTATAACCATTGTGGTCCATTTCAGTTTTCATTTGGGTTGAAAAGAAGTTTGAGTCAGTTTAGGTTGAAAATGATTCAGAAAACCCAAAATGTTCTGTTCAGTTTTAAATCAAACTTGAAAGAAGTGGCCCAAGTGCACCCTTAGTTACATAATTATTTCTTAATTGATCACTCAATAGGCAACCGACAAATCTTAACATCATTTTCCATTTTCAGTTTGGCTAGTGAAATCCCAAAATGGCTTTTGCCAACAACTGATACCAGTTTTCCCGAGTTTTGTGTCCAACCAGTTGTTTCAGGTTTAACCATTTCAGGCATCTGCCCAACTCCAGACAGCTGTCCAAGTGATGATCCAACAAGTCTGACAATTGAGCTGGCCCAGGTATTATAAGGAAAG
The DNA here is from genome assembly GCA_039654915.1 of Aquilaria yunnanensis. NCBI lineage: Eukaryota > Viridiplantae > Streptophyta > Magnoliopsida > Malvales > Thymelaeaceae > Aquilaria > Aquilaria yunnanensis. The sequence continues at coordinate 81,537,684 of CM077593.1, forward strand.
TTGAAGCAAGAAATCATATAATCTCTAAGGAACAAACAAACCTACCTAGAAATGCTACTGGCACATATTTCACTCTTCTGCAGCATCTGGGATATACAACCCAGCAGTTTATCAATTTTCTGCTTCACATTGGATCCTGGATCTCGCGAAAAGCTCATGATGATTGTCTTTAGCCCATATATCTGCAAAAGACAGTGTCAATTATCCAATGAGTAATAGATGTATCAGAAGGTCAACTAAAGCTGAGAGATCCATTGTAAAACCTATGTTTTCTTACTCTTGATTTCTGGAAGTTGGACCTAGCACTTAAAGATTTTTTGCAACTTTTGAGAACAAATCTAGAATAGAAACAGCATACTTGTGAAGGACTTCTAGAATGATATAGAGCTCCTACGTATCCATATATGATGTACCATTGATTTCCTATATACTAAAGAAGGCATGAAACAGTATGTACTTTCATCCTCTCAACTACAGTTTTACATTAGCTAGAAAGGAAGCAGTAAATAGAGAAAAAAAAATAGAAGCATATCCTATTGTCCTTTTATGATTATTCACTGTGAGCTAGGTCTACTGCAACCTGAAGTTTGGAATGGTAAGGTAGATACTGCTTCCCAGAATAATGAAGTATATGGACTGGTTAAGAGCTTAGAAGGTAAATTACTCATAGAATTCTCCCTTTTTTCACTACTTGATCCTCTGAACATAAACTTTAAGTCAAATACTGCACACCTTTCTCAAAAGGAACACATAACAAGCGCTGAAAAAAGGGACATCATATCTAAGTGGAATGGATCAGAGATTCACAGATATCTGAACTTGACACCCGCTCACTTCATCTGTAACACCTAATCTTCAGTCAAAAAGGTAATGTAGTCATCTCATATTGGTCATGCAATGCAGAATGGTTCCTTGCTAATAGGCTAATAGCATAACACCTACACCCATTTATCTTATTCAATTTGAGCTCCTCAATCACTGTCAGAGTAAGCAGTTTCCTTTCAATAATCACATATATAAGCACAGAATACCATGCGAGCAATACTAGTTTTAAAGCGTCCAACCCATTACCAATTGGCAATGGATGGAGAGGCCTCACCATAATATAAAGCCTTGACTAACCCCTTGACCTAAAAAAGTTGCGTCTTACCACTTAACACGCCCCCCTGGTATGCAGGCTACTGAAAACAGCTGTCACATGAACCATGACAAAGACTGCAGCTAGTGACATTATAGATGGGGCAGTGACAAACCTAGGGCTCTAATACATGCAACCCAAAATCAATTGGCTATAGGTGAAGAGGCCTTACCATAATATAAAGCCTTGACTAGCCCCTGGCCTAACCATGTGCGGTTTTACCACTTAACAACTAGAATGTAATTTCAGCCAGCCATATAAATTTGACTTGACTATACAAATTCTTAGACCATCTAAGAAACCAAAAATGATGTGTGCTTTTGTTTTAGATTGCAAGAGATTCTTTAGTGGTAATATTCCACATGATTAAGTCAAGAAGTTAGTTAAGGCTTCCTATCTTGGTGAGGCCTCTCCATCAATTGCCAGTTGTCTTCCACTTTGATGCTTTAACAGAGATAAATCAAGATATTCATCAAAGGAAAAGAAACTAACATCCAGCTGACTACACTTTCAGCTTTCCTCATGACAGGAATTTTTCCCAACATGTATAACGTGAGCAAACTTCTTCATTAGATTGAAAAAGCACTGATATCTCATCTCAAAACTATGGTTATTCAAAGACTTGGGAGCCGTATATTGTTTTCCATCCATAATCTTATTTTTTCCAATTTCTAATTTAAACCTGCTCTATCATCAAAATCCTCCATTTTCCATGAATTCACTAGTCAAATTTTATGTGCCACCACATTTCAAAGCAATATGCTTTAGAACCTGTGTTATGGTAACAACTCCACAGAAAACCACTGAGAAAACAGTTCCATCAAGCATAGGCTTCAACACAAAGATCTCAGAAAAATCACAGTTGCAAAGGCTTTTGCCTTGAACAATAGGGAAGGTCAGAAATAAAAGTCATTTGCCATATCATATAGAAGACTTACTTACGCCCAGTAAATCATTAAAGAAATAATTCTGTGCTAAGAAAAAAGAGTCATAACATAGTATACTTGCCTTTAGTTTGCAAGAAGCAGTTAGACTGGAGTTTCCCAGGCCAGGATCATCAGATGACTCAGCCTTTAAATATTAAAATCACTTAAGTTAGCTAGCTGACATTTCAAAATAAAAGCAGTGAACACATGAGACCATCATAAACTAAATTCATGCAACATATACAAATAGATGTCAATAACCTGAACAATATTTTCATAAATATAGGATTCGATTCTAGCGTCCTGAGCTTCATAGGTCAAAAAAGAGTACTGCGCTATACAGCCCAAAGACTGCAAGACTGTTGGGACATTCCGTCCTCTAATTAAAGAATCCACCAGTTCCTGAACAAATTGGAATCCAGCAGGGTTGTTATCCAAACATATTGTACAGACAAGAAATGTCAGAATACGTAGCATTTAAGAACATCAATAATAAGAACCAAGCAGATACAACCCAGGTAACACTGCCATGTTGCACAAGTTAATTTCAGGATAACAGCCTTGTGATGGAATATTGACCATTCCATGGACATCTATCTCATGAAACTTTTCTATGCAAGTAGATAAAAATACACCCGGTTGACAGTGTCAGAACTACACTTCATAATTCCCTCCCAAGAGGAGTCCATCCCTCACAGAAACTTGTCACTTTGCTTGTTTGCATGAATTTATGGCATGGTTTTTAAAAAGGCAAAGATATTAGGAATTTCCATGTCAAAAGGCCGGCCTCAGTTCAAACTAATGTTCATAATAATGATGGCAAAGATGTACGCCATCAAGGTGATACCCAAATACATCATAAAACAATCTAAAGATTTCAAACATTTTTCCTTATGGTGATCTAGTTTCTGAGCAGAGCACTTCCATGGCTATGAATAATTCCAACTTATAGGCCCATAGTACTGAGTGCAGTACTGAGCTGAGCTCAATGCACAGCTATAGTACCAAGTAAGGGAAGCCATGTTTCAATTGATGTATCTTATTGCTTTATTTAGTAATGGCAAAAAAAAAAAACCTGGCTTGAGTGAAATCCAAGCAAAACAGAATGAGCTTATGAAAGTAGTCTTAGGGTGTTTCAAGCATGAAACTTGAACATGGAGAAAAAAGCTCCATGAGTGAAGATGACAAACCATAATCACAGTATTAAACCAAGCAATTTCATCTTTTCTCCTGACATACCCAATTTTCTAGATGGATAAACTTGTAATTGAGAGACAAACTTGAACTTGAAAAAAAACCTAAAAGAGGTTCGCTTCATATTTTGAATGATTCAAAAGACTATCAATGCTTCAAACTTGAATTTAGCTCTAAAAATAGTAGATAAAGCTTTAATAGTACGATTTGTATTTTAAATCATTATATATGTGCTCCACCACCTGGTTGCTCAAATGTATATGATATATTATTGCAATAAAATTATCAATAGAAAAACTCCTTTTGACCATGTATTTCCCACATTCTTTGGACCAAGCAAACAAAACATCTTGACACACTTCAACCCTTTCTTTCTCTAGAAAGGCTAAACTAGCAGGTTTAAGACACCAAACCTCGCATAGTTCTGCTAAAACAAGTTGATCCGAGCCATTTAGCAATGATGAAATAGCAGAAGCAGCACATTTTGACTGAGCACGGGTACCCTCAAGACATACCTTCTTTAGACAAGGATAAAAATCACTGCCAGAAAATATACCAATAAGAATTCATAGAAAAATATATAAGATAAGGTCAGATGGATTGGTGGATTTGTCCCAAGTACAGATTTGATAACAGAACAAATAGTTTGAAAGTTCAAACCATTTAGAGGTAGATTGTACATGCAAGCTCATAATGCAAATTGCTCAAGTACTACAGATGATGTTCAGGTCGATGTTTAAATTCTCAGCAAAATGTTAGAACAGCTTGTGGGTTATACCTGAAATTGACAGACAATTTAGATCCTGCTCTAGCCAAAACTTGAATTAGTTTACCATTTTTGAGGTCTTCTTCCATCAGCACTTTTAACTGCAATTCTGAACCCCTCAGTAAAGATGGAAAATTGCCAGTAATAACCTACATTCAGAGGGAAAATTCTCTCATGAACCAATAACATGTGAAGACAATTTCAGGAGAATATGTCATTTAAAAAAAAAACAGCTCTAGATTGACTTATTCAAATGTGCTTATTTTTCACACAACATTCTTTTTTCATATTAACTGCTTAATATATGAACTGAGTAATGGCTAGCCCCCACCTTAGGTTTGATGGTGTTGTCACTGAGACTGAACTGACCTGCTCAGACTATTAGCTCAAATATACAGATTTTTTAACAACAGAAACATATATCAGTTAAAATAACAGCCCCAAGTGATTGCCTACCAATTTAGAATGAGTATGTTTCAAATACAAATTAAGGGCACTGACTAAACCATTCAAGAGAACAGACAGAAGATTGAAGCAATTGTCACCAATCAAGCCATACTGATCACAGAAACATAAAAACTAAGTTATGCTCACAGCTCTGCCAATCCTCAGTTTTGTGCCAAGATGTATCAGAATGAGATTATAGAAGATAACAATTATTGCTCTGCTGAACTATGACTGATATCTAGAGATGTCGTATGAACTTCATACATAGATGGATAAAATTGTGCATGAACAAACTGAAGAGTACTATTTCTGTAAGAACTAAATGTTATTCTAAATTACAGCACTTCTTTTTCATGTAACGAACACTGCTAAGAATAGAAGCATCCTACCAGGAGTAGATCAGAACTAGCAGCCACCAGATTCTCATCTGCAGATCGACTCTTACGAATATAGTTCAGAATAAAGCGGACATGCTCTGAGGCAAATATATTAGGAGAGCATTTTGAGGACAGCAGACTTAGAAACTCAACTTGCGGATGTTTATCACCCACTATTCTCAAAAGCCTATCCTGAAAAGAAAACATAGAGTTAGTCTGCACACATATACAAAGAACTGAGATAAGTGCCTAGAGGAGAAAGACAAGGAACAAGACGATCATTAGCCCCTCCAATCTCAATTGAAGCACAACTACTGTAGAACTTAACATCTATAAACATAAAAAGAAAAAAAAAAAGAAAAAAGAAAAAAAATTAAGAAAAATAACAAGAACTATGAGAGTGCATGAGCTGTTTATAGAGGATGTGCAATTGGGTGATCCAAACACATATATATCCATCCTTTCTATCAGAATTTTCTGTTTATATTAAAGTAACTTTCAGTAGACCACAACAGGAAATATAAATGTGCTGCGCAAGCAACATAGTGACAGCAAATCAATCATACTGCAAATCCCTTATACACAACCATTAAAATACTCACATGCCAAAGCGAATAACAGAGCAAAGGAAACATCTACATTGCAGGACAAAGACATCCCAATCAAAACCCTGCTACCAAAATTCAAGCATCACCCATTTTTGTCATAACATTCCACATGGTTTACAAAATAGAAAGATGGACCTCAACTTATTTGAAAGGGTGCAAGGAAATCTGTGCCAAGGCACTGGTCATGGCTCCAGATTCAACTAATCAATCAAAGCTTGAATGAGAACAGGAAAAAGAAAAACTAACTCTGGTAGCCTGAGCACTTATGAGTGAAACTTCATCCAGTAACAGCTCCAGCACAGTGAAAATGTTGTTGTCTTTCATTTGATTCAATTTATCAAAACACTCTTCAGCACTGGAAGGATCTGGGAAGGAAGTTGACATTCTCACGAAAGAACTTTTAATCCTCTTCTGCGTATCATCTGAGCTTTTTCCCTGCAACAAAAGCTTACAAGGCCTGATTATGAAACATCAAAAATTGAGAAGAAGACAAGTCACTCAGAAATTTGGTTTACAGACCTCTCCTTTGGGTGATTTTATCAAATGAATTACTATAGAGATGCTGCAACTAGGCACAGGCGAAGAATTTACTACCTATCCCCTTTTCTTTATAGCACTTAAAAATGCCCAACTTTTAAGCATTTTTTTCTTCTTTTAGTTACTTTCATGAACTGTCCTTACTTAAGCTTTTACATAAAAAGTTCAGGAACTACAAAGATAGAATTGAGAGAAATAGTGTCTTTTAAAATGAATAATCCACTTTGGGACATCTTAAAAAGGAGCCTTGCAGAGAAAATGGGACAAGGGTAACATGACAGAAAATGAAAATGCCAAAACTTGATCAGGTAGAAGTAGCTTAGCTTTACAAACAAAACACCAGTCAACCTTCAGTCGAAACAAGAGTCAGGAATATGACTTGGTTCTATTAGGAACATAAATATGATCACCACCAAACCTTCTCTCGCTTTCGCAGGGACAAATAATGCTGCATTTCTTTTTGCAACCTGGAAATCAAAAGAAGACAGTATGAAACAGCATGAACTACTCATAGTGATAAAATAATCTTTTGCAAGTACCTGCACTTCTGTGATAAGATGGAGCTTAAAGCCTTCCTTTGCAAAGGGCAGAAATGAGAGAACAGATGGATCCAGTGTTGTATTCTGTCCTCAATGGAGAGAGAATTGGGAAATAACTCTTCTGCGACAACAATTTCCATATTTTGGGGCCTGAACAAGGCAGAAAATGTATCCACTTCAAATAAGAGATGACCATTTTGAGGTTTTAGAAGTCATCTGAATGCTGCTGCATACCTGAAACCTTTACAATCTTTGTCATAACAAAGCATCAAAATCTTGCATGGGATATGTTCAAATTCATCACAAATTGTCATGTGACCTTTAGCGCACTGGCTACAGTAACATCGATAAACTTCCATCAACTTTTCAAAAGCCTTCTTCCTCACAGATATCTGTTCACGATACTGAAACAATTAAAATTTACATAGAGTTAAACATGACAAGACAAAGGAACTTTCAGGAGCAAGACTTGCCTTCTTATCTCGAAGTCTTTCAGTCACTACAGAGATTAATCTGGATGAAACAAGCTTAAGGTTAGAAGTTGCAAGGTCACAAGCAACTGTCAGTGCTTGCATTCTCACTTTATCATCCAAGTCCCAAAGTCGACTTTCAACTGCAGCTGTTAGTTTCCAAGCAACATATAAGCACCACCATGCAGTGCAATAAAGAGGCATGAAACATTAAAATCAATTTCCAAGTTCCTTACACATAAGTTCTTGTGACTCTTTTCCAAAAGGGTTCACCAAGCAACAATCTTTAGCGCATTGCAAAGCAGTTATTCTAACTTCCACAGATTTATCAGAGAACCTTTTTAAAAAATCTACAAAAAGATCATGCTGACTCTGTGCAACATGGTTTCCAGGTAGTGAAAAAAGCTTTCCAATTAAGTGAACGACTTTTATCCGGACATCAACCTGATCAGTCTGTAAACATGGAAAGTTACTCCAAGAATTAAACACATATTCCAACTCAGCAAACCATTCTTTGGAAATAAGTACCCGAGGCTAAAACATTTGCCCCTCAGATGAATGAGCTCCAATTATATTCCACTTGAGTACATAGCAAAGAAGACATACCAATAACTCCTGCCTGATTGTGGGGACAAAATCTAGAAGCATCTCTGGCACGTATTGAAAAATTTTAAATACAATTTCATGATAAGAAGTTTTAAGATTGCTCCCTTCAACATCTTTATCGAAAGAAAAAGATGCCAGTAATCCACAAACAACAGGTCTGATCTTATCCTGACAACTTTGTATGACAGCAACCGCCAGTCTGGAAGCTGCCGAAATGGCACCCTGTAAAAGAGAGAATTTCCACAAAATATAACCAAAATATGCATATACAAAAGAAAAGAAAAAAGGTAAACACAAGAAATAAACGAACTCAAAGATCATCCATGATTTTAATCCACAGCAAGCACACCAGCTTCCAAAATATGCCCTCTTAACTTACAAATCTCAGTTACAAAAAATGAGGGAACTTATCACCTAAAACAAATAAAAATAACTGATCCCTTAAACAAGAAGCAAATGATGAAATGTATTCCTCGACACAATCTCAGCTAAGAATCTGAATCTAAAATGGATACTAGCAACTTTACCATAGAAACAACCTCTTACTTCTAGAGATTCCACGGGAGAGCAGAGTCTAACTTGAAATTGAACCCAGGACTAAATGTATCCATTCAGAGAAGACATAAGCAACATGCAGTACTAAACGGCCATAAACTAAACATCCATGAAATAGACAAAAACAAAAGCAGAGCAATCTACTGCAAGGGAAACCATTGAAATGGAGCAATTGAAATTCTTACAGAAGAGTAGGACAGTACGCACTGATAATTCTGTCTTAAAAAAAATACAGATATGCCCATAATATTACCTGTACATACTGCAATGTTCATTTTTTGTGGTATTCAAAGGACAAAGAAGAATCAAACAAGGGAGAAACAAACAAAAAAAAATATGTTACAGAAGAAAATTCCATGTATTATAACATTAACCAGTGGAGGTCAAATTCTCTAGTCAAAGCAATGCATAAACCTAACACAACCTCACATCATTCATGTTTCAGCAAGTTGAAGAAAAATCTTCACATGATAAAGAGAGATACTTTTTACCCCTTGCTTACCTTATTATCCTTTATAAGCATTTGCAGAATAACTTCCACAAGTTTGCGAGACACATCCTCACACAATATATTTTCCATTATGGACAACACATCATTAAATAAAGTCTGTGGATGTTGTTCTCTGCATACGAGACAAGGGTAGTAACTGTCAGTTTATAGAACAGAAATAAGAAAAAAATTGAAAATAAAAGAATTGAGTACTACATGCAAACCTAAGGCAAGCTATTGACAGAAAGCGTTAAAAGTTCTTGCAACCAAAAAGAAGTCAGATACGGTAATCAGAGCAGTAAAACTCTCCTGAACTCAAATCTCCCAAATAAGGGAAACAAAAACATTTCATTGGAGGAAACAAGTAAAACTTAACTTTTCCCAGAAAATAATTGCAATTATTTGAAGAAAGATCTTGCTTATTCTCAATCAGGTAGTTCAAAATTTTCTAAATTACACCGAATAAAGGGGAAAAAATGTATAGAACAAGAATGTCAAAGATTCATGTGCAGCATGCTTTGGTTTTGTCATTACACAAGTAACAAGATGAAAGGGAAGCTAAAACTTGTGATTTGCTTTCACGAACTGTTAATTCAAAGGGCTTTCCTAGCTGATATACTATCTAATAGGTGCACAATATTAAATATCCCTCTCTTCATTTATCAAAGTTAAACTTGAACAAAGGGCACAAAGTTGATGGTTAGGAAACAGTCACAAGTGAGAAGATCCAAACCTGACAACCGAAAAGAAGATTTCAAACATTTTAAGAATTAAGTCATTGCAGTCAATATCCAACAGAATCAAATAGCATTTGCAGCGAGCAACCATCTCCAGTATCTTAACCCTCTTCGAGAAATATGTACTCTCAGTATCATCAAGCTCATTGAAAACCCTAAGAAATAGTTCAAAAACATCCTGAAAAACAAGACAGGAAACCATTAGAACTGGGAGCTCTACCAACCCATAGACGGAGTCATAAACAAGTCTTCCAGTACATACCCTGATATATCGATCTTCAAAAGGTGGTTCCGGTGCAAGGAGCCGGAAGATTTCAGAGACACAAATGGCCACCAGAATCCTAACATCATTGTCATTGTGTTTCCAAAGACAGTGACTGACAATGGAGTCCCTCAGCGGCGTAACCGACCTTTCCAGCTCTCCGACAGAACTGGGTCTCTGGGTAGCTTCCTCCGGAGAGGGTTGCTCTACCAGGGACAAGGCCGCGGCGGCTTGCTGCGGAGGGACTGGTTAGAAATTGGGGAATACTGGAGAAATGGAGTGAAAAAACATGAAGGAAGGAACGAGTACCTTGAGAGATTTGACGAGGACGTCCTTGTTGCGGCGTCTGAGTTTGCCGAGTTCGGAACCGAGTTTGAGGACGAGTCGAAGAGCCGAGTCACTCTCTGGGCAACCCATCTCGCACCTCTTCGCTGAAACGCAAAGGAACGCACCAATGTTTTGGAATTTGATCTCCGCAGCGCAGCGCAGGAGCAAGAAATTGCGTCTGCGCAAGTGCCAGTGTGTGTGCCTGGAAAAGCCTTTGAATTCGGGGCGAATCGCGGCATCCCGCCGATTTTACTCGCGTGTTACGCACGCTCTATGTTAAGGAACTGGGCGGGCCTGAATCCATCTTTGTTGGGCTTTGTTTCTTTTGGTTGAACCTTTTCTTTGATAACTAGTGTTTCAGACTTTCAGTTCCCTCTCCCTCTCTTTTTTTATGGTACAGATATGAGAAGTAAAGGTGTTTAACCCTAATTTCAATTTAAGGTAATTTAATTTAAAATAGCTTATTTGTATACTTTTCTTACTATAAATTAACTTAAATTAAAGGCTAATATCGTATAGGTATAATAATCTATTGAAAGTAAAATTCATACGATGTTATTAAATTTTTGATGAATTTTTATTTTTCTAGGTATTAAAAATAAAAATTCAATAACATTATTAAAATTTTATTTTCAATGGCTTATCACACCTATATAATATTGGTTTTCAAATGAAATTAACTTCATAGAAGTACCATGAATTTTGGATTCTTGTTATGATCTTTACGCAGAACTATTGTCACTATATCAAGCTGGTTTCAACATTGCAAAGCAAATATCTAGGAGTGTAAGAGTTTAACCTTGACCTAAAACTTGATCCAATTTTTTTGGTTAGGGTCGGGTTAGAGGAGAAAATTAGTACCATTTGGGTTTGCCTGAACCCCAAACCATTTCTAAGATATAAAAATCAGGTTGATTTGGGTTAAACCCGATTAACCCGATTCAACCCAAAATTCCCACTTTCCCAACCTATTTTCATTCTTAGCCCAATCTCATTCCAACCTAACCCACATACCTAGACTATAAATACCTAAGTCCTAATATCCCAAACCATAACCCTTCATCAATCATTAGCTGCCGGCCACACCCCCATCCTCACTACCACTTGCCGCCGTTCACTGTCTACCGTCATTTGCTATTGCTGTTTGTCATTGTTCTTTGTCCGTTCTTTGCACCGTCATTTTGCCCTCCTCCACGACCGTCATCTCCCTTCCTCCCTTCCTTGCTTCGTCAGTCCTCGGCCTCCCTCCTTCGTCATCTGTTGTTTGATTTCGTTCATCATCCGTTTGCCATTCATCATCTCATTGCCGCTACACCGCCCTGCTAGTTGCATTGCCTTTGTTGTCCTCTATATTTTGTTCGTTGTTTCACAATCATCGCCACGCTATCGTCCCGCCCTCCTAGTTATGTCACCTTCCCGCCATCCTCGCCCATCGTATTGTCCTCCGCCGCCTTTGGTTTAGCCCTTTGCATCATTTTCCATCATCATCCTTGACTGCAAAAGGCAGAGGAAATGGCTGCTGACAGTGGGTACCAGGTAAATTTGACCCAACCAGACCCTAACCTTATATTTTCAGATTATAACTGATTTAGTTTCTCTCACCAATTTGGATTGATTCGGGTTGGCATTTTCGGATTGTGAATGGGTCCATTAGTTTTGGGTTTCAGCCTGAACCCGATCTGAAATCCGAAACTTTCACCCCTACAAATATCCACAATAAATCACCAAAGAAGAAGCCAACCCAAAACTCTGTAAACATCGAATGCCCTATTCTGTAAAAGATGAGACTTAGAGGACCCAAATAAAACATTACTAAAAAGCTTAGGATCATAGGTTCAATTTAGAGTTTTCCTCCTTTCACCCGCTGCAAAGAGGCAATTGCTAAGCTTCAGTCCCGCCGCCACACGCTCCACCGCTCACTCGGCTCTTGCTGTCTCTACTTGCTCCGTGAGTCAGCGGCCCGTTTCTTGCCGTTGCGAATGACCTCAAATTAAAAGGTATTGAAGTCCTCTTTCCCTCCCTCTTCCTCTCTAGGTATTTGTGTTCGGCCTGCTTCTGATTGCTCTATTGGTTCGATTTTTCGTCAACTACGGTAGATGGGTTAATATTCCGTAATCGAAAGCGTTCATTTGGCTCCGTAGCTCTGTCTGTGGTCTTAGTCATATTTCCTGCAACATTTCTGCATCTGAGGTAGTTAACAATTTCTCAGTTCGTCGTGAATAACACCATTTTGGTTTATTTGGATATTATTTAGTTTATTTGGTAGAATTTGGATGATGTGCCATTTGAAACGAAAATTAGTAGAAGACCAAAAAAAACCAGTTATTGTAGTCTGTGGGGATTAATGGCGTTTAGTTTACGAAATCTTTTTATTTTCAGATAATGTTAGCAGAGGAAAAGAGAAGGAAGCAAGATATAAGTTGAATTGCTACTTTATTATTACTTAGATGTGATATAATTTTTTGGTGATTTACGCTTTACTTTCAAAGCTTTGCATCTGAAGAAGTTGATGATATAGACATGTTAACTTAATAACGTGAAGTGGTTTGATATAAACATACATTTGCAAATCCATGGTCTGTGCTGATGAGTGATGCTTGTTTTTCTGCTCCAGACTACTGTGCTGCTATTGCAATTACTGGTCTGACACTCCCAAAACTCCAAGATATGGAGGTTTTAAAAAAGCTGGCGGGATTAGCAACAAGAGCAGCAAATAACAACATAGTGGTAGATGTTTGTTTGATGACTTCCTGCGTGGTTCTGGGTGTGCGATCGATGAATCAACAGAGGGATATCAAAAGCCTTGAGGCACAGAAGGATTCCTTAACCAATACAAACAAAGCCATGAAGAAGGCTATTTGGGACTGGAAGCAGCAACTCTATGCCGAGGCCACTGCCGCAGCCGATTCTCCCCTGGTCCCTCTCGCCAGACTCAAGGCCATTTATGGCGAAGCCCCAACTCCCCAAACTGGTATTGTTTCTGTTCTGTATGATGTGCAGATTTGATAATATTTCAGAATGGAATTGTATGAATGAGGAAATTGTGATAGAACAAGGTCAAGGAGTTTAGCAGCATACTTGTTTACTTCCTAGGTTGGAGTATGCAGAATTTTTATTGTCTGTAGAATGGCATGGCTTTCTAGGGTTGCTCATTTCAGGAGAGCCAGGGGAATTGTGACTTGGAAAATAACAGGATGCATATAGGTTTATGACTTAGCTGGACATAGAGGTTGTGAGAATAGGGAACTGGTGCAGACCCCCTTTTCTGTGGGAGGAATTGTGTGTGGACCTGTCTTTTGAGCAATTGAAAGTGAAGATTGTTCTCTATGTTCTCCTTTGTCATCCATTATACACTGTTTTATTGCAAGACTATTGTTGTTGATTGAGACAATCTATAGTTTGAGGGAAAGAGGGTAAGACAGATCTAAGATTTCTGTTTGCCTGACATATTTCTGTCTTTCTACATGTTGATTGCTTGTTTATTGCATGTAATTCATACGCTCACTCGAAATGGAATAACAGCAAGGATGTTACTAGTGCCTTCAAACATATTGATTGCTTGTTTATTGGATGGAGGAACCTAGTGACAACTGACGAGTGATGTCAATATATAAAAAGGATGATTTGTAGTTATTTTATACCATTTCTATTTGATGCTTGTGATCTTTTTACCTTCATAGAGATGTAATTGAAGCTTGTTTAGAACTCCTTGATTGAGCATTGGTTTCAATTTAATTTCATTAACACTGCACTCATCGCAGGAAACGTTGCGAATGAAGATAGAGAATCTTCAGCGACCAAGTTTGTCATTTGAATTTCATATAACAACCCTGTATGATTCAGGAGCTTAAAGTCGCATGGCTGCTAAGCGAAGCTTTCAAGATAGAGATGTTTGATTAGATCATGGCCCTCAGCTGAACTTGGCTATAGTCTTCTTTTTCTTTTTATACTGATTTCCTTTCTGCTTTTGGTACTTGGCTTGTAATTCGGCAATAGGCGAGTGCTTAATTCGTAGGTCTTGTGGATGCTTCACATCCATAGAATTGCATGCATACACGCTTATGTTAGGGGAGTGATGTGAACTCCGTTGATATAAGGACCAAAAAAACTCGAGAAAAAAGTTGCACTAGTCCACAAACGTCTATTATAGATCGAAAATCCCCACCTCAAGTCAATTTGTGGCTTGCAATGGAAGATATAGGATGAACTATGTTAAGAAATTTACCTTAGTTTCGTCCTAAGAATTCAAGAGATTGTGGACAAAGTCTTACAAGAGATTTCTCATTGAAATAATATGTACGCTGTACGTTTTACATGAAGAGAATGGCCTTAAATAGGTTGTAGCAATACATAAAGACTAGTCGTATTAGAACTAGAAGTTTTAAGTATGAAAGAAATAAAAGACTTAGCTATTTAGGAGTGCTAATGCTAAAATACTTAGAATATGTAGGAATCCTAATACTAAAATGCTAAAATTATAAAATAACTAGAGTAATAAAACAACAAGGAAACCAAGACATAAAGCTCAATTCTAGTCAAGAGGGTTGAAAAGCAAAATACGCAATGGGCAACATTTGCGTATTATGTTTGTAACAAATACCCCATGCAGCTGCCCATGTGATAATATCTCATGGTTAAACTTAAAATAAGTCCAATGTTCTCCTTAGAAACAGACTTGCATGTGCGATGCATGGATTTACGCATTGAACTCCAAATACTTCTTGTCTTCAAGCAAGCATGGTGAAACAAATGTCGTGTCATATGATTCCCTCCCAAGTCTGGGAAGTCCACATAACCTGAATGTTATATCCTTGGCTAGAAAGATACGTGTTTAGTTGGAAAACCACCTTTTATTTAGCTATGGATGTTAAAGCCACAAGTATACTCCAACTGGGACTCCTGGGTGCACCATGGGAGCCCAGGCAAAGGCTGGTCTAGGATTGTACCTCTGGATGCCTTGAGCTCCTCAATAATCTCAAAAGAATGCTTTTTAAAACTCCAAGAAACCTTCTTTAAGCTTGAATTGGCAACTTGAAGACTTTTTTTATCAACCTGCTTAAAATCCTCCAAGGTGTCCACGTTAACGCTTCCTAGGAAAACACCGGGGGGAGGGTGGAGGATTTCTATTCCCTGCTGAACTTCACATGAAAGCAGAATCAATAAGCTGCGAGGACATGATTATGATTACAAACCAAAGCTATTGCCGATTCAGAACAAGAAAGCTACCAATTTAATGTCAAGCTCCGTGGCTCATGCTTCACATAAGATTTAATGTGATTCACAAAAAATTGGAGATATATACAAATCAAATATTATATATATATAAACTCGATTTATAAAGAAAGTGAAAAATCTATATAAATAATAAATGATATATGTACAAACGAGATCGCAAATATGTTTTCAATAGTATGTGTGAGTTCAGCATCTCATAAAAAACAGGTGTGAACGCGTCAAATCCTACCTCTCATAAAAATTAGAGATATTACAAGTCGGATGGTAGATACATATGAAACTTAATGTATAAAGTAAGTGATGAATATGTATAAAACATATGACACATGTATATAAATGTGATCACCAAAATTGTTATTGATATATTATTTTTGTTGGTAAATAATTTTATAATTTTTTCTACATTACGATTCTAATTTTATTTCTTTATATGTATCATTTTATGTTTGACATGTATGTGCTTGACAAATAGCAGGAATTCATTTAGAAAAAAAAAAAGTAAAAGATAAGGGAAAAATGATAGTTTTTACACTAAACCCTTTGTCATTTTTTTTTTGGCTAAACCCTTCAGCTTTAAATCTTTCTTTGTTGCCTCTTCCCGTCATCGCTGCTCCTCTTCAGCTTCAACCTTCCCTCCACTACCTCTCCCCTTCCGCTTTGACCTCCCTTCCACCACCTCTCTTTCGTCGCCTCTTCCCTTCTGGCTTCAACCACCCCTCCACAGCCTCTCCCCCCTATTACCTTTACCCTTCAACTTCATCCATCATTGCCGTCATCAAATAGAGGGAGGATCGGATATGGTTAGAATTTCTTACTTTTAATGAAGGTTAATAGTAATTATAGGGGTAGGGCATACATAAGGCAAGGAGCAATAAAACACTTCGGCTTCAACCTCCCATTCATCACCTCTCCCCTTTGGCTTCATCCATCACTGCCGCCGTCGAATAGAAGAAGATAGCTCATGGTTGGAATTTTTTATTTGTAATTAGTCTAGGATAGCAATTATGGAGGTAGGACATACATAAGGTAGGGGCATATAAGACACTTCTATTAATGAAGTACGTAAATTATCGGTTTTTCCTATCTATAAATTAATCCTATTTATAACAACCAATACGTTTTAAATTAACTTAATCAAAAAATGCTTATTTTTATTTTTACATTTATTTTCTCAGAACCAATTCTATGTGCAAGTCAATATTATTTGGGTAATGAATTGTAAAATTTATATAACATTATCAACTTTTTATGAATATTTTTTTAGGCTTTAGAAAAGAATAATTCATAAAAATGCAATAACATCATAAGAATTTTATTTTGAATGAATTGGTACACCTACATAATATTAGCTTTCAAGTGAAATTGATTTTAAGCAAAAAAAAAATGTTAAAAAGTAAATTATTTTGAATTAAGTTAACTTAAATTAAAATGAATTGGCTATTAGTTTTTTTCACTAATTTAGTCTTATCTAGTACTAGGAACCAATATACAATACATTACAAATGTCTAGGACTAATATGCAATGAGATTAAAGATTTCAGGCTAATAATTCACCATTCCCTACAATGAGATTGAATATTCAACAACATTTACCTACATTGAACAACATTCAATTAGTGGTGTTCACAGGGTGGGTATGACCGGGTTCTAGTAGTACCCGCCCCGCCACTATCTTGACCGGATTGCACATTCAAGTACGCAATTTTCACTTGCATGAGTAAAAATTCAATTAAAACCTAACCGCATGCAAGGCGGTTCGGTTCCATTTGCCCAAGTTTTATAATTATAGTTGGCAACATTCTAGTAGCCATTTTACAAAATATAATTCACTAATATGAAAATGACAAATAGCAATTCAAGATGTACCAAAAAATGTGTTGAGTCAGTAACGCACAACCAATTCCTTAATGCTACATCATTTTGATATTCTTGTTTATCTTTATGTATTTGTTTCAAATATTTTTTTTTTGTCAGGAAACACCTCGGAGGGTGCTCATATTCATTTTATCAAAAAAATCCCAACGGCACTTGCAAAATAAAAATAGGGGCCTACACAGAAAAGGCAAAGCCTGCCATAAACTAAAATAAACCAAAAGCCTAAACCTGTGCTTTACAAAAAAATCAGGTAATACAGCCTAGAATATACTGTCCAACGAGTATCCAACCCTAATATAGAGATCGAATTCAATAATCCTCATAAGTACCAACGGTGTTCTATACCTATGATGGTAAATTCTCCTATTTCGTTCCTGCCAAATAACATAAACCAATGCAGGAACAAAAGCTCTACGAATTGTAGTCTTTATTGATTTACCTTTCACCACACGAACGAACCAGTCACAAAACTTGTTCCATTTGCTTAGAGTATCCCTCAATCTGAGTTTGCACATTGCTTCCCGCCAAAGAGAAAGGGAAAAAGAGCATTCGAAAAAGAGATGATTCCTAGATTCATCAACTCGAAGACACAGATGACATAAAGATGATCTAACATCCATATACTTACTTAATCTATCAAAAGTAGACAGTCTATCTAGCATAGCCCGCCAGCAAACAAATGAAAACTTTGGGATAGAACTCCAAACTAGTAATCCCCAGTTCACTCGATCAAAATTTTCCACCACATGCAAATAAGCAATTTTCATAACAAACTTACCATTCTTAACACAATCCCACACCTGATCATGAACAAAGTCAGAGAAATGTGGTCTTACCTTTAAAATATGCTTCCAACAAGCAGAGGCATCACCTGTACCAACAATTTCCCAAATATTGGAACCACGCAAATAATAAGCATGGATCCATTGGACCCAAAGGCTTTCCTTATCATTCATCAGTCTCCAAAGCTTTTTCCCATTTGATGCAATATTCCAGCCTATCAAGCTGAAAATACCTAAGCCACCTTGGCTTTTAAGAACACAAACCTTAGTCAAAGCAACCGGAAATTTCCTACCAGTAGTCGAACCTGTCCAAAGAAAAGCTCTACGACATTTCTCCAAATAATGGAGCACCCCTTTAGGAATAGAAAAAATATTTGACCAACAAGCTTGGATACTAAAGATGACAGTTTTAATAATCTGCAATCTTCCTGCATAAGAGAGAAGCTTAGTAGACCAACCATTAAAGTTATAAAGGGTTTTCTCTACCAAAGGCTTATAATGCTGAATTTGAAGACCTTGGTCAACCAAAGGCACTCCCAGGTATTTAATAGGAAGGTTGCCTTTCGGCATGTTTAGGGTAGAAAGAATTTCAGACTCAATTGCTGGTGAAACACCACAAAAAAATACCTAGCTTTTATCCAAATTAATCTGCAACCCAGTAGTTTAGGAGAAAACTTTCAGACAATGAGAAAGATTTCTAGCAGAACTGAGGTCATCTCTGGCAAAAATCATAATGTCATCCGCAAATAGAACATGAGAAAGCTTAATACGCTTACACTTAGGGTGATACTCAATATAACACTCATCAAACATCTTATCCAAGGCTCTTGATAAATAATACATTGCAATTACAAACAAAAGGGGAGATAGAGGATCCCTCTGTCTAATACCCCTGTTCCCATAAAAAAACCGCACAAAAATCCATTCAAAACAACAGAATAATAGGGAGACTGGACACACATCATCACCCATTGAACCCAACGAGCAGGAAAATCTAAATTAAATAAAAATTCCTCCAAGAAATTCCAGTCTAAAAGATCATAGGCTTTCCTAAGGTCAATCTTAAGACACATCCTAGGCGTTATGTTTTTCCGATTATACCCCCTGATAATTTCTTGACAAAGCATAACATTATCAACCATCAATCTACCTTTAATAAAAGCAGTTTGACTCTTATTAATAATAGAAGGAAGAATCCCCTGCAATCTATTTGCCAAAATCTTTGAGCTAAATTTATAAATAACAGAACAGTAAGAAATTGGTCTATAATCTGAAGCCATAGAAGCATGAGAGTG
Source organism: Aquilaria yunnanensis (assembly GCA_039654915.1). NCBI lineage: Eukaryota > Viridiplantae > Streptophyta > Magnoliopsida > Malvales > Thymelaeaceae > Aquilaria > Aquilaria yunnanensis. The sequence continues at coordinate 81,556,850 of CM077593.1, forward strand.
TTTTGGAATCAAATGAATGCTAGTAGCAGAAGAAGCGAGGGGTAACTTACCAGTATCAAAAGAACTTCATATAGCAGAGGAAACATCCTTACCAATTATTTCCCAATTATGCTGGTAAAAACCAGCAGTAAAACCATCAGGGCCAGGAGCTTTGTCGGGGTGCATACCTTTAACAGCTTGGAGTATCTCTTCTATATAGACATTATTCTCCAAAAAATTCTTCTGCAAAACTGAAAGCTTAGTTCCATTCAAACTGATATTATTATTTACAGGAAACAACACATCAGACCTAACTCCAAAAATGCCTTGGAAGTAAGAAAGGAACTCTTTTTTAATTTTCTCTTGAGATGTAAGTTTACGACCGTCCCTAGAAATAAGACAAGAAATATTTTCTTTTAAAGACCTCTCTTTCATTCTAGCATGGAAAAAGATTTTTTTGCATAAAAATCCTCCTCAGCTTTTTTCAAACTAAGGACCTCAGAGTAAGACTTCTGCCAAAGCATGTAAATATTCTTATCCCCTACATTCTGGTTTAAAGCAACAGTAAACTTATCCAATTCCTTTTCTTTTTCAGCAACTCTAGCAAAAATATCAGAAAACTCATCTCTATTAAGACATTTCAAAGCCTTTTTTAAACTACTTAACTTGCCTAAGACCCTTCCCCAAGCATCATTTATAGAGTTACGATTCTAATCACCCCAAACATTTATTACAATGTCATTATACCGAGGATGATTCTGCCACATTCTTAAATATTGGAAAGAGCAGCATCGGAAAATAGGCATGTTTGAGATATTAATCAAAGCCATAGCATGGTCAGAGCAACAATTATATTTAAACTGAATCTGAATAGATGGAAACAAAACAGAGCAGGAAGCATTCCCCATCACTCTATCCAATTTACAAAGGATACGGTCCTCATCCTTTTGATGGTTACTCCACGTGTAGAACAAGCCAATGCTATGAAAATCAGACAAACCACTAGTATTACAACATTCAGATAATCCAGTATCATGCCAATTGACTAAACCAGACCCTGAAAACTTTTCATCAGAACAAATAACCTTATTAAAATCCCCACATACCAGCCAAGGCCCATCAATAATAGCAGCATGCTTAATAAGATTAGACCAAAGCACAGGTCTCTCCCTAGGATCATTTGAAGCATAAATAATAGACACATAACACTTCCAACCTTCAATTTTGTGACTAACATGAATATGTAAAACTTGGTCAGAAGCTTCAAGATAACTAGTTTCCAGAATATTTCCATCCCATAAAACCCATATTCTACCATTTATAGCATAACTATAATTATTTAAGAACTACCAATGGGGAACAATATTATTTTTTATAGCAAAGAACTTTATGCTCTTTACTCTAGTCTCCAAAAGTGCACAAAGACTAATATTACAACGCTTTATAATTCGCTTTACCTCTTTTTGCTTTAGACTAGTATTGAGTCCCCTCACATTCCAACAACACCACATGATTAAGTAGGAATAAAAGGTAAACCCATATCCGCACACTGTATAATATCAGAAGCCATCGCATATTGCAAGTTTTCAAAAGAATTTGCTAGCAAAATATCTTTGTGCTTACCATTATTCTTACATTCTTTTTTCTGATTTGGATACCTTTGAGTATGGATTGAAGGAAGCCCTATAGGTGAACCATGCACCTTTTTTCCATCACCACCAGTAAGCTTAGTATCCTTCTTCTATTTAGGCATCACCTTATTGGTACGTTCTTCATTCCCAATAGTCATCTTTGGTTTTCAAACTATCCGCGGCTCAGGATTACATTCCTCCTCCTTATGCCCTCACTTCTTACATTTACCACATTGGTCAGGCCACCATTCATAAATGACTACCTGGGCTTCATGTTCTCCATTTGGTTTTTGAAGCAGAACATTGTCAACCACATTGTTCTTTCTCTTAACATCCACAAGCACACGGGCGAAGGACAAACGAGTACGATTAACCGTCGCTGTGTCCGCTAATAAAGGCTTTCCAATTTTACTAATAATACGACTCATAATAGTTGGATTCCAGTACTGCAGCTTTAGGTTAGGCAAATGAACCCAAACCAGAAGCTCATCAAAGAGATTACGATCCAATTTCAAATCGGGCTCCCACTTCCTCAGTAGCAAAGGTTTACCAAACACAAAATTCATTGGTCCCTCTAAGATTTTCAACAAATCTTCATGCGAATAGAAACGGAAGAGGAACAAACCCGTTTGGATTTTTGTAATCATCGGCGTCATCACATTTTTCCATTGTGATCGGACATACTTTCGCATATTTTCCGGCGATACCTCAGTTCCAATCATCGTTCCCACCAATGTAAGTCTCCATTCACTGCACCCCTGCTCAACTTCTTCATCAGACAAGTTTTAGCTTCCAACTCCGCATCGGGCTCACAGAATTGAAGTTCAAAATTTGCCGGCACATTGAGATAGGCTGGTTTTTGGATCAACTCCTCCTTAACGACTTGTGCCCAAGTCTTATTTGAGCCTTGACCTGACGAATCGGCTTGCGTTGCCTTTATTCTGCTGCCTTCCGCTTGGCTTTCATCGCCCGAATCCATTGATTTTGTTCCACTATCTAATCACGACGGAGCCGGAGAAAGCTCCTCTGTTCGCATCCCGCGACCTCTTCCACGTACCGACCGTTGATTTCACCCCATATCCCCACCCCAAGGATTCCTGTAAGGCCAGAGGCCAAGAACCCTAGTCTAGAGAAAAGGCAGAAACTCTCTCTCTAGAACCGGATGGAAACATTCAAAAGACTTATTTGTTTCAAATATGGGTGTATGCAGTTATTGGATTTTGAAATTAGAAATAAACTAAAATGGGGCATGAATTGTAATTACTAGCGTTCTGAGCGCATGTGCACATACGTCTTGCAGTGTACTGATATCGTTTCTAATGACTCATATGGAAACCAGTGAGAGCCAGTTATGTATTCGGGGGCTTGTAATTGTTAGTGTTACTGGGTGAAAAGAATTCATATCAATTAAGTGGGGTCTAAACTTTAGAGTGAAAAAACACTGCGACATATATTGTCTCAGCTGTTTTTTTTTTTTTTCAAAACTACAAATAAACCACTAATGTTTTTATGTTGGCCCAATTCACCCATTATTGCTTTTTTTTTTTTTACCAAATAAATCACTAACATTTTTTAGTCGGCTCGAGTTGGCCACTCTTGTAATTTTTATCGTTAAGTCTAATGGAATTTTAGTGTAAAATACCAAGTTTACTCCCAACATTTTATACTTTTGCTCCTAGCGCCTCTAAAGTTTATTAATCTAACATGTGAACTACCTTCTTGAAGCCAACATCGATATTCGAACTTCATTTGTGGGTCATAATTAAGATCCTTCTAAACTTGTTGATAGTGGCCACGATATTCTTCCTCTTACTCGGCCTCATATTGCATCATAAACTTGCGTTAAGCACTAATATGAGCGAGACATCGTTCGAGAGTGGCAGTGTGAGACCAAAGGCATCCCATATTAGGCAATGGAGATAATACACTTTCAAGAAGTTAGAAGGGGCAACAAATAGACTATGCCCAAAAAATGTAATTGTGGAATGTGGTTATGAAGTTTTATAAATGGTGAAAGTAGCCTATTTGAATTGTTTTAAACCAAGTTGAGCTATTTTGTTAATTTTAAAAAGCTAATAATGGAGTTTTGTAATATTTTAAGAGCCGTATAGGTAAATTGGCCTATTTGAATGACACTAGTGGTTTATTCGACCGAAAAAAAAACATTAGTGATCAATTCGAGCTAGGTCCAAAACATTAGTGGTTTTTTTTGTTATTTTTGCCTTTTTTTTCAATACCTTTGGGATCCGAATAAACACTTGTTAATAGCTAGGTGGATTCACCTTTTCACTATCATACCCAACCTTAACCTGAATAAAAGTTGCATTGCTATTGTTCGATTATGTTTTGGGGCAGTCAATTTTGTGGGTAGACTAGGATGCATGGACACTCTTAATGAAATGTTACACCTTTACATAAAACCATCAAACTTCAAACCTCAACTTACACGTCACTAGAGAAAAACAAAACCACTCCAACCAACCAATAGGAGAGGATTATTCTAACTTCTTAAATCTGATCAAACAAGAATACATATAGGTTAGTCATACAAAGTACAATAGCAAAAAAATCATAATTAACCACTCATATTTGTGACTTAGTCCAATTATGCCATTAGGACTTTTACGTGTGCAAGTTAATCAAATAAACCGATTGATTCGAGCTAATCTGATCTGAATAACTTTAGAACTATTGAGATCCACTGTAGATGTTAGGACAATGTTGTAGATACTGCAATACCAATGCTGTTGGTGGTGCCAACTCAAAATATTAATTTGATGTTTGGGATTTCCATCAAAATATTAAAAATGATTATTTACATATCTTAATTATTTATTTATCTTGTACATTAAGTTACAACCATGTATTTTGAAAAGACTCAAAACTACTTTTAAAGCATTCTTTTTATAAGTAGAAGACACTTTTATTAGCTTTTTTTTTTATTTTAAGTTGGGTAAGGAAATAATTCATAAAATAAATTGATTTATAAAAAAAGTGATACCCGAAGTACTTATGTGGGATGTCGGAAACCTTGGAGACAACTAAACCTATAACCAAGTACGAAGTTAGGTGTCTTAGAGTTTTGTGTCCAAGGAAAACTCTCTAATGCTTAAGTTAGTATTAACTTAAGAAAACTACATGAAGCTTAGTGAGTTGTAGTTTGGTATGTTGAACATACCTCACAATGCTGTCAAAATGGTCTAATATAGGTCTTGAAAATGTGGTGGTCATAGGAAAACTCCCCCCATTATGTGATGGTTCTCATGATCATGGGGACCATCATCTTGATTTTAGCTAAACCCTCTAATAGCCAATCCGCTAATTTTTAGTTCATAAGCAATGCTCCATTAATGAGTTCCTCCAAGCTTAACCCATGAGCAAATTTCCAATAGACCTTTCAATGATGCAAGCTGAAGCTAGATATGGTATCAAAATGATTAAAGTGATTACTATTAACTTTCAAGGAAGAATTACTATGTATCTTCTGATATTTACCCTAAATTACATTTTACCTCTTGTTGCAGAAACCCCTTAAAAGACTCCCAAGACTTTAAAAAATCTACACATACATATAATTACATAAACCAATGGCTTAATTACACTTTGAGACCCCAACTATAGTATCCTTAACATATAAATTATTTCATTACTTGCCTTTTCAAATAATATAACATAATACATTTTTATATATATTGTTCCTTTCAACTTACCATGTCCCAATTATTTTTTTTCCTTATAATTATGTTCTTATTTATTTTTCATTGTTTTTATATTTTTTCTTTATATTTTCAATTTTTATAATATTTCTAATTAAGGGTATCATTTTTATTTTAAAATTAATTATATTTATTTATTTATTTATTTGTATTCAGAACCTTTACAAACATCCTTCTTATTTTTTTTCCCAAAACTCATTATGATAACTGTTAAATCTAAAATTAAAGAAAAGATAAGGCTTGTATTTACAATAATATGAAAACTTCAAAATTGCTTTTAGTTTAGTTAATACGTAATTGGTCATTTTGTTAAAATTCTAGTTTTTTATATTTATTCATTAATTAATTATTTTATAAGAAGATCTTGTTCAACAAAATGCTTATTAATTATTTAACAATTTCTTAGGTGCTTAGATGATTTCTAGTCATAATTCTTTGACTTTATCTTTGATTTCAAGTGAAATTGAGATTATTCAGAGATTACTATTTTTATGTTACAATTTACCAACTCTTCGCATTTATATTCACCTAGAAAGTCTTTTTTGTAATGATTCTTACTTAAAAGATAGTGCTGTTCAATGAACAACATTGCTCTTTGTTGTATTCCATCTTTTTGTTGTTACCATTACTCCAATGGTTAGTGTCTTTTTTAATTAGGGAAATTAAAAAACATTTTACTAAATGAAAGCTTCTTAAAAATAATTAATTAACCCAATAAATATATAAAACTAAAAATGTATTAAAATGACCAAATGTTCTATTAACTTGAACAAAGTGAATTTGAAAGTTTCTATATTATTATAAAATGAGTTGTATCATTTTTTTTTATTTTTTTTGCTTTAATAGTCATCATTACAAATTTTAAAAAAGGTGAAAGGGATAGAAAATAACAAGCAATTTTTTTTAAAAAAGGCATAAATCCATAATTCACCCCCAAATTTTGCTAACTCAGACACTTAACACCTTCAACTATGTATCGGGGCAGCTCAGCCCCCAAACTTTATAAATTGGAACACATAACCTCCTCTAATTGATGGAAATATTCATTTTTGTTTCTCAGGGGCTTCAATGACAATAGTATCAAATAAGAAAGCCGAACTTGGTGTTTTAGCATACCAGGTCGTCTTTCTCTACATCTCTAAGTGGTATGCTGAAGATGCTCCAAATTTCCTTAGGAACTTTCCGACTTCCTGTATGTGAAGTTGCAGAAAAAGATAGCCTCTCAAACAATATAATGTTAAAATGCCAATTTCGGTCTCCTTGTTTAATGTTATTGTCATTTAAGACCCTTGAAAATTAAAAAGAACATTTCCATCATATAGAATGGTTAATATGTCCCAGTTTATAAAGTTTAGGGGTTGAGTTGCCTCGACTCATAGTTGAAGGGGTTAAGTGTCTAAGTTAGCAAAATTTGGGGGTGAATTATGGATTTAGGCCAAACGAAAATGACATATTAATTAGATAAAAAGGATATAAAACAACAACCAATTTTTAACGCAAAAATGAAATTATTAATTTGAGGTGATTAAAAAATTAAAAATATAAAAAAGTACATATACACAATGAAAGGTATATAAAAATTGAATCATAAGAAAAAATAATAAGTAAGTAAAAAGGAACAATACATACAAATATATTATGTCATTTGAAGAAAAAACAAGTAATAGAGCAATTCATATGTTAAGGAGAAAACTTAAAAGAGAATTAATAGTTACGGTCTCAAAGTATAATTAATTCATTAATTTTAAATTCCAAAAGAGACAACAAGGGGATAAATGTAAATTTTTTAATACCTCAGGAGGCCTCATAAAAAAAATATCTCAAGAGGCTTTTAGAGGTTTCTAAAACAAAATAGGGTAAAATATAATTTAGGGTAAACATCAGTGTGCAAAATATAATTCACCCAACTTTCAAATAACGTTGCTTTTTTTTTAAAAAAAAGGCAAACTTGATTTTTTTTTAATTCATAGTTCATATATCCTAAACAAACAAAAAAAAATTTCATAGTATTTACATTAATTTTATAATTTATAAAAATAATGATTTTTTTCTTTTTTAAAATTATTTCAAAATTTTATATTTTGTTATTATATTTTTTTCAGTTGGCACACAATAAAAGGGAAAGGTAATTTAACGAGAGTTTCTTAAGTTTGTTAAAAAGTTGATAGGATTTTGAAACTTGTTACTTTTTTCTTTTTCTTTTTTTACTTTTTTTCCCAATTTTATTGACCTTACCAAAAAATTGGGACCCAAAAGCACTCTAGTGGGGACTTATCACAATCCAAAAATATTAAAAATAATAATCCACTGCATTTGGCTCAATGACTAAGAGCTTGGCTACCCACAGTCACTCTCAGGGATTGAATCCCACCAGTGCATTATGCACCACTACATTGCTAGATTAGGTTTTAATAAATAATTTCTCAAATTCTAATGTACTTGTAAAGATATTTCTAAGTAAAAAAATTATTAGTAATAAGAAATTTGAGATATCTGCCTAAACATATGAACTTCCTTACATGCATTGGATTCATCTACACACATTTTAATGGCAATATTTGCCTTTTTCATGAATAGTATTAGGTAATGGCCCATAACAACCTTTAGAAATGCAGGGGGAAAAAATTGAATACCAAAAAGAAAAGAAATGAAAAATTATTTGTATATGTACAATCTACTCCCCTTCAAGTAACTTATATTACTACATATTAGTGACACAAAGTTCCTATATATTTTGCTCATTTTTGTGCTAAATTATTGTTAAATTTGTTGTATCTTACTTGTATTTTATGTTTTGTACGCTGCATTGCACATTTTGGGGATTTGAGTGGTCATATACATAAATTTGAGGCATATTTGGAAAAAGAAATAAAGAAGGAGGACAAGAAAAATGAAGACGAAGAAAGCTTAAGAAGAGAGGTATCTTATAAGTCAATTTTAGGCCTTTTATTGAAAGATTCAGGCTTTGGTCAAAGAATTAAAGTTGTAGCCCTTCTTCTTAGCTTCACGTTGGTTCTTAAACCGCCGCAATCGAACACCAATAGAAAAGGTTATTCTCAAAATACTAAAGGGTGCTAAAGCTGTCAAAACAAACAAAAAGTGCAATTGTACTTTTAAAGTGTGATCTCACTTTGAAGTTAGAAAATCAATTTAAAAGGTGGAAGTGCGACCGCACTTTGTCCATACATGAAAGGGAAAATCATTTTGGGGCTTAGAAGCATTTCTACATTAAGCGGCCTTAGTTCTCACCTACCTACCTTCCAATTGAAAATCTACAAGGTCATAAAGATCACAAGTTCTTAAAGAAGGGTTAGAAGGCTAGGATTAAAAGAAAGAAACACATCTTTTGAATAAAAGAATGGTGGAGCATCCCCTTCTTCATGGCTACCATTGGAGAGTTCACTTGAAGGAGGCTGGGAGTACTTATGGAAGCTTACTTAGAGGCTTGAAGGATCAAGCGCTACTAATTCAACTTTGGTTTTTTCTTTCGTTTTCCTTGTAGCTAGCTATGGAAGCTATTTCTTTTATTTTTATGTTTTCTTTTAGTTTGAGAATAAAGTAATTTCTCTTGCACTTTCTATGGATGCAACTACTTAACATGATTATGCTAGTTGAATGAATGGTTATTTATCTTGAATTTTCTTTTAATGCTTGCTTACTTTTTTCCTTGAGCTTATTATTATGTTGATTGCCTTAGTCAATTGTATTTTAGATTTTACTTAAGTCTTAGGAAAGATTAAAAAGAATTGGAACTAGGAGATAAATATAGTGACCATGGGCTTATTGGAAGACTAGTTTAGGACACTAGGTAAAGGTAAATTAAACTTGTAATGCCTCTCTTGGGATAGGATAAGATGAGAATCTATTGTAGTTCAAACTTGAGAGAGTGACCCTTAAACAAGGAAAGTGAGTGCCCAATTAAATCACTTCACCAACAAGTAGGAAAATCAATATATTAGCCATAATTCACTAGCTAACCAAGTTAAGTCATTAAACTCATAGGAAGTGTGCTTTCATTAATTTATCATAAATCCAAAATTGCATTGTTTATGTTTACTCCTGTTTAGTAGTAATACAATTTAGATTAATTTAGTCTCTTTTATCTTTTAGGTTTGGAGAGTTTTAAAACTTGAGGTAGTTTGCATTCATACATATATATATTTCACTTCAACCCTTACTCTATCACGAAGCAATCACAGGGCCACAATTGAAGGTTTTGAACCAAGGATCAATAATCAACCCATCTTCTCCACTTACAAAACACACAAAGGCTGTAGAGAAAGGAGCGGTTCTTTAGGAATAGGGAGAAGAGCTTGATGTATTGGTCTTTGAAGATGAATGGATAGCCAAAATTAGTGAAGTCGAAGAGGACGTTGGCAAAGGAGCGTTGAAAGATGGAGAAGCCAAAAGGGGTGATGTTGTATAGGGCGAAAATGAGATCAGAATTAGAGCTACGTAAAACGTGAATGTCGTTGGCAGATAATGACAGACGGGTTTTTGGCAAAGAGATGTGAGGAGGGGAGGATGGCAGTTGATTTTGGGAAAGAAGATGAATTGGGTTAATGTGAATTTTAAGTCTTTAAAAATTTGTATTTGTTTTAAATTTAACCCAATGTTTCTTGTTTTTTCAAAATAGTCATTTATTTTTATGATAAAGGAAGTCATATGTAAAGGTGTTCTATGGGCTGACCAGGTTTAGGACCAACCTAGTTGGGCCCTGGGTTGGCTGGCTTTGGCATGGCCCGCTTGAAGGTTGGCTCGGCCTGGGCCAGGGTTTTTTTCAAAAAAATAAATTTTATTTTATTAGTTTTACATTTACTATTTCTTTTAAAAAGGGAAGCACTATTACCATATTAGATTTTATTAATTGAAAAACCAAATGACACTTACAAAAACTAGAATGTGTAATACATAGGGAAATGATGAGACATTCTAACAATTACCAAATAAGAATACTAGTAATCCTCATCGAATAAGGTATCATCATCGAAACTAAGAGCAACATTAGGTCAATCATGGTTGTACTAACATACCTCTTCACATGGCAGCCACGCCCATTTATCTGATTTTTCTATTTTTCCAGAACTAAAACTTGTTTTGGTCATAACGATTGATTGCATGCGAAAACTTGTTTTGGTCACAACAATTGATTGTATGCACACAGTTTGGACATCACATTCTTTTCAAAGTGAAATCTGAATTTTGGCCACGTCGAAAGTGGCTTTCCCCTAGATTTTACAAGTTGGATACGGATGCTTTTGTCAGCCAGATGATCTTTTTTACGGAAATGGCATATTTTCCAATTGTGCGAGATGATGAGTCCATTACACCCTTGCCATTTTCTTTCCCTCTTAATGCCATTAGTGAAAGAGTAATAGTAGAAATGAAGAAAAAATTTGAAAAAAAAGATTGTAGATATTTATGTGAGGAAGCAGAGAAAATGAGCCTCTCCATTTATAGGAGATGTCAATTTTTTTTTAATAAAAAGCCTTAAAAAACTAATTGTTACTAGTTGTTGGAGTGGGCAAAATGGTATTTTGAGGTAAAAAAGTAAGCTGGAGCCTTTGGATGGCTTTAGGATGTAATTTGCCCACTTTTTGGCATAATTTAAAATTTGCTGTTAAGACTAACCCGCCCAGGCTCAACCTAACCTAGGCCTGAGTGCTCCAATGCGGGCTAGTTAAGTCGGGCTCACTCAAGAGCCCTTCCTTCCCCAAGCCCATAACTGGCCACCTCATTTTGTGCCTCTTCTTGGTCTGAGTCGAATTTGACCCTGAGAACCCAGCCCACTGAACACCTCCAGCCACATTGCAGGGGCAAGAAAGGGTTTGAAAGTGTCACATAAGTAACTTCCATCCAAGATAATGGAAAAACTAACAAAAAGAAATTAGATATAATATGATATATAAGTTAGAAAACTTTAAGATGATACCAGTTAAGGTGGGCAACCACATTAGGACGACTGTTATTAAGGGTGAATGGTTTTAATCCTAACCCGAAACCTGACGTATAGGGTCAAGTCAATGAAAAGGAAAATGTGCATTTGGGCCAACCTGAACCTGACCCTATTACAAGACACAAAAGTCAGGTGGGTTCAGGTTAAACCTGAAACCAACCCAATTGACCCAAAATATTAAGCCTATCTCAAAATTTGCTAATACTTATACCTAGCCCAGCCCAATCCATTCCCTAATTTGCTTGGGCCCACTCCCTAAGCCCAACCCTAAACATTCCCTAAGCCTAAACCTAAAGCCTAAACTAAACCCCACAGCCCCTTAGCCTCTTGCTGCCTGCTAGCTGGCAGTTGCTACTATTCTTGGCTCTTAGCTCTCACCCTTTAGCCTTCACTCCTCGTTTTGTGCCTCTGCATTACCTTTGTCTATCTGCTCTACTCCTTCCCTCCGTCAAGTAGCTCTTCCCCTTCGTCCTCCTGCTCAGTTGTAGCTGCTTCGCCCCTTCCTTCCATCACACTCTTCTTCGCCCGTAGTTGCGCCGTTGACCTCCTCATCAGCCTTTGATTCATCTATCGGTAAATCGTTGTTCATCCACCGTTGGCATCTTCATCACTTGTTAGCCTATGGATCGTTGTTCATTTGCCATTAATTTGCATGAGATTGGCAGCAGCGGACTCATTGGTAGGGTGCCAAGTTTATATTAGGTAAACCTAACCCTAATCCTATATTTTTGGGTTATGGTCAGTTCAGGTTAAGTCAATAAATTGGGTCAGGTCAGGTTACATTTTTTGGACGGAGAAATTGCTTGAAAATTTTGGTTTCCGACCAGAAACCCGAAATTTACACCCCTAACTATTATAGTTAGGGGATCATACGCGGATTTTACCCCAAAGGTTATTATTTAAAATTCTAAGATATGTATGAGCTACTACTAAGGGTTAAAAATTGATTTATTTGGTTTTGAACACAATGATCTGATTGTTTTTTATTTTTACAAAATATATCAAAATTTTTTGAATTGCATGTCAAAATCGATCCAAAATGTCTAAATTACATTTCAATTTATTTGGTTTCTCTTCTTAAGAATTACACACATAGTAAATAAACAAATCAGATAAATATTAAAAAGTTTGCCTCTCATGCTCAAAATTAAAGAATGACAAAAAATGTATAGTTCAAAATTAGTAAGAAATAACTTTATATATATATATATGGTCAATTTGAATAATAATAAAATATTTATTACAAATCAGTTTATTTGGTTTTGTTAGTTTTAAGTATATGATCCAATAATCAAATATAAAATTCAATTGGCCTAAATGCACCATTAGTGCTCCAACTTTGCCAACTCGTACAAGTTGGTCCCTTAACTTTGACTCAGCATGACTTAGTTCTCAAACTTTGTAAAAATATGCGACTTAGTCCTCAAACTTTTTAAATGGTGTGACTTAACCCTTCAGCCATCAAGATAAACTACAACTTTAAGTCATAACTTCCAATTTTTCAGCAAAATGATCCTTTTATTTAAGAACTTCTATTATTGCCAAACTCAAGGGTTAATAAACTTTACTAAATTGTTAAATACATAATTAACCAATTAAATAAATTACAAAATAATAATTAAAAAAAATTATGTACAATAATTAAAATTTTTTCTAATTATTTAATAATTTATATTTTTTTTTATTTTTTAAAAAATTACTTTGATTGACTTATTAGATAGAAAAAATATATTTTTATGCACTCCACTATTATGTTGATCAATTATTTTTCATAAATATTTTTCTCATTTTTTTTGTACAAAATATGCAACATTAGGGACTTATAAATTTAGAGAACATTTTAGAGGAGTTTTGCTTTAAATATATTTATTTTTCAAACGATTTTCCAAAATAATCTTTTTGGTATTAATATTTTGTGATTTAGAATTAGTACACCACATCATCTTGAAACTAATTCATCCATTGTAGTTCTCATGCTAATGAAGATGATATATACGATAACTTCCTTGACTTTTTATTATTTGTTTTTGAAGGAAAAATTTAGGGAAATATACAAAAAAAAAAAAACAATCTAACCTTTAACTTTGGGATGATTTTTCCCTTATATTCTTCCTCAATGTTTATTTACCTTATTTATTTCTTCAATTTTTTTATATATTAATGGCTTTTTTATATTTAATTTGAATTTTTTAAAATATAAATACTAGTTGGATTCCATCAAAAGAAAAAAAAGAAGTCAATATTCTAATCAATTGGTTAAATTTATTTTTTTTATTTTTTCCCAAAATTCCCTACTCTTATTTATATCTAGCTAGAGCACATAACAAATGATAGTACATATCATCTTCATTAGGTTTTTTTTTTTATTTTCCCAAATTTTTGTTTGGAAACAAATGATAAAAAGCCAATGAAGTTATAGTATGTATCATCTTCATTAGCATGAGAAATGCAAGAGATAAATTAGTTTCAAGATGATGAGGTTTAGTAATTCTAGATCACAAAATAGTAAAGCAAAAAAGATTAATTTGGAAAATTGTTTGAAAACTAAATCTACTTAAAGAACAACTCCTCTAAAATGATCTCTAAATTCATAAGTCCCTAATGTTGCATATTTTGTATGAAAAAGGTGAGAAAAAATATTGAGAAAAAATAATCGATCAACATAATAGTGGAGTACATAAAAAATATATTTTTTTCATTCCAATAAGTGAACCAAAGTAGTTTTTTTAAAAAATAAGAAAAATATTGATTATTAAATAATTATAAAATTTTTAAATTATTGTATATAATTTTTTTGAATTATCATCTTGAAGTTGTTTAACTAGTTAATTATATACTCCCCCATCCCACTTTCTTTGCTCTATTTGATTTTTTTTTGACTAATTTTAATTAAATTTATTTATATTATTGTTTGTTAGAAAAAAAATATATTTAGAAACTATAAGTCTTGATTTATCATTCATATATAAAAATTCTTCATTTATATGCTAAAATGTTGAAAAATAAAAAATCATAGATTAATTGCTGGAAAGTAAATGGTGTAAAAAATTTGGGACAGAGGAAGTATTTAACAATTTAGTAAAATTTACTAACCCATGAGTTTGGTGATAATGAAAGTTTCCAAAAAGAAGGGTCATTATGATGAAAGATTGGAAGTCAAGATTTAAAATTGTAGTTTGTCATGAATGATTGAAGGACTAAGTCACATCATTTAAAACGTTTGAGGGCTAAGTTGCGTGATTTTGCAAAATTTGAGAATTAAGTCATACTAAGTCAAAGCTAATGGACCAACTTGTGCGAGTTAGCAAAGTTAGAGGACTAATAGCTAATTTAGGCCAATTTAAGTTTGATCCAAACGTGAACTCAAAAAAACAAACAAACAATTTAGATAATGTAATTAATTTTTTTTATAATTTTATCCAAATAATGGTCAATTCTAAGTACCAATACCCTACATGGTCTCGATTCAGTCGAACTTTGCAGTAAGCGTTTCCACTTTCCAGGGTAAAAAAGAAAAAGATAAAACCTAAAAACCAGTTAACCTCAGAGACAGGACCGGTGGGACAAAGAAACATAAGCATAATTTCCATGGCCTGAGAAGTGAGAAGAGAGAGAATTAAGAGAGAGAAGCCGTTTTAAAATTCAACAACTGGAGGGCTACCTCCATCAGTTACACACTCTCGCACACAATTTTATTTACCAACTGAAACAACCCTCCTGATCTCAGAGTTGTTTTTGATTAGTCCCTCCTCTTTCTCTCTGAATGTTGCACGTAGTTGTCCAATTGGGTGATCTGGGCCGCTGCTGATTTCGGACAAGTTTGTGTTTTTCGTTTGTCTTTGAGAGAGATGGAGGAGGGTGTGTTGTGCCAGTGGAGTGTGTTCAGATCTTTGCTTGCGATTTTGCAGTGGTGGGCTTTCAATGTCTCCGTCATTATCATGAACAAATGGATCTTTCAGGTTAGCTTGATTTGTTCATGTTTATTCTCTTTCCTGGTTTCATTTTTTCGCCCCCAAATCAGTTACTAATTCTGCAAGTTTCTGTTTCCGGTCGATCTGATTGTTTTTGTGCCGGTCTGCTGATGTTGCTTCTATTTCTCTTCACTACCAAGCCTGAGTCTTGAACTAGTTGGGGATAGTTGATTTGCTGGTTTCTGGTTGGTGCACCAAAATTTGAACTTTTTAAACTGTTTTGAACCTGACTTGATTTGGATTTTTCTTTTTGTCAGCACTTGATATGCAATTTGAAAGGAATAGGTCATAATGATTTATGTTGATGGGTTGCTCTCGCTGACCCATTTGCTGAGATGATTAAGTTACTGATTTAACAATTGAAGATTTGCTTTTGTAATTTCATCAATTTGCCTGATGAATTCAGTATTTTCAAATTATCTGGTCTTGCTTTTTCTTCTTGCAATGTGTTTCTGCACTCTAGCGGGCTTTCGCCATGCATCTTTGTGGAATATACAGAAGTCATGAAGAGGATTCCGTTTCTGTTTGTGCTGGAGTAATTTAACAGTTGTTATTGGCTTTGTTTGGTACATATTTAGATCCGGGTATTTGCCATACTGCACTGTTCTAAATTGGTTGGAGATTGAATATGGTGTTCTTTGAGCAACTTGTGAGAATGTTTTGTCTGGATTCATTTTGGGTGAAGGAACTTGTGCTGAGAAGGTGATCTGGGCTGCACGTTCAGTATTCAGTGTAAAACAATATAATGAGCATCTGATTCTTAGCTTTGTATTGCTAAAGCTGTTTATGTTCTAATTTAATCCTTTCAGTTGTATGGGTAAATGAAGAATCTGATGATGGCCTGCCTTCTGTTTGATTCTGGAAACTTAGAATCTTTGGACATTTCCTTATAGTTTATTTAGTTAAGTCTTGCATTTAAAGTGGAAGGATTAAAAGTGTAAGACAAAAAACTTGATTGATGGACACTAAACACACACTCTCTCTCTCTCTCACGCACGCACACATGCGCACAAGTGAACAGACTCATCTGTATTATTTGCTGACTGATACATATATCTGTTTTCTTTTGGGTTTTTTTAATATATTTTTTTTGTTTCCCTTCGGTTCTTATGTGGATTATTTTTATCAATGCTGTCATTTTGACTAGAAGTTGTATGTGTTCATGAGATATTTGATGATCTGATATTATTTTTGCTTCTGCAGAAATTGGATTTCAAGTTCCCTCTATCAGTATCAGTTGTTCACTTCATATGCTCATCGATTGGAGCATACCTGGTCATCAAAGTGTTGAAGCTTAAACCTCTAATAGCAGTTGATCCCGAAGATCGTTGGAGAAGGATATTTCCTATGTCGTTTGTTTTCTGCATCAACATTGTTTTGGGCAATGTGAGCTTACGCTATATTCCAGTTTCTTTTATGCAGACAATAAAGTCATTTACACCTGCAACCACAGGTAAGATTCAGAAATTATTAAGTTGTAGTTTATGTTATTGTCATCCATCTACAAGTATAAATTTTGATTGTGCCACGCCATCTGACTTGCTTGGGTTTGACAGTTGTTTTGCAGTGGCTGGTGTGGAGAAAATTCTTTGACTGGCGAATATGGGCCTCATTGGTACCGATTGTTGGAGGAATAGTCCTCACCTCAATCACGGAGCTTAGTTTTAACATGTTAGGTTTTTGTGCCGCATTATTTGGTTGCTTGGCTACATCAACGAAGACAATTCTTGCAGAGTCTCTGTTGCATGGCTACAAGTTTGACAGGTAAAAGTATTGTTGTTATGATATTTTCTTTCTATGTACTTGAATTTCCTGAACTAACAGAAAATAGACCACATTAAGATGGCTTAATGTAAGATGGCTTAATGCATGCCATAGAGCCAAACCTCCAAGCAACTTTATGATCCAGAAACAATATATTAAGATTTCATAAATGCTCTGGATGAAAATCAAGATGAATCCAGGTGGTCAATGTGTAATACATATAATTTGAAGCAATCAGGTGGTTGCTCCCTGGTTTAATTATTTAGGCGTGAACAGTGGTAAGTTTAGAAATAAGAGGCAATAGGTGCAAAAGTAGATCAAGGAAGAAAGGCCTTGCTTATGATCTTTCAAGAGTTTACAGGCTCACAATTGTGGTCTCTTTGGTTTGTTTGCTTCTATCTTTTCACTATCACCATGGTACTTTTCTTAATGAACTTTTCTTATTAAAATAAAGTGAAGAAAGACCTCGCTCTCGTATGCCTTCAGAGGGCATGTGCATATAATCCAATAAAACATGAATCTTGAACCACCGTTAGCTTGGGATTAAGACTCAGTTGATTGAGAAAGGAATCTTTGCTCCTTCGTATCTACAGGGCCGGCCCTTTTACAGGATGTCAGAATCATTAAAAGTCTACCACATACACGTTTCTCTTGCACTTTTTAAAGAAACTGAAAACAAAACGTAATTCAGACAACATGAAGTAGGACTAATTGGGTGCTAGGTTTTGGAAACTCTTGCTTCAACTTCTATGAGAATATTTTCTTGTTTATTTGATTCCTGAAGGAGAGAAACAAGGCTTACCTACGAAAGAGAACATATGATCGTTTCTTTCTACAATATGCAAACTTGAATTTGGAGAAGAGAATATTAAAGTTATACACTACATATCAACAAGTCCCAATCTGCTTGTTCTATGCATTTATAACATTCTATATCAGAAGTTTTTCTGATTGCTTGATGTTTGATCATTTTGGTGCATACACATTCAGCATAAATACAGTTTACTACATGGCACCTTCTGCGACCATGATCTTGGGATTACCAGCTCTGCTACTTGAAGGCAGTGAGATTGTGGATTGGCTTTATACTCACCCAGCACCCTGGTCAGCCCTTATCATAATTTTTGGATCAGGAATGCTGGCCTTCTGTCTCAACTTTTCCATCTTCTATGTGATTCATTCCACAACGGCCGTCACCTTCAATGTGGCTGGGAACCTTAAGGTGAAACCGGTTATCGATCTCACTTTTGCTGATAATGCTGTTTGCTATTAGGCTGGAATGGCCATGTTTAATCAGTAATTTGTGCTTCATAGAACTTTTTCAACAACGTGCTTACATACTCGCAATGCAGGTAGCTGTGGCAGTTTTAATCTCATGGTTGGTATTCAAGAACCCGATTCCGGCTCTAAATGCGGTTGGCTGTGGGATTACCCTAATGGGATGCACATTCTACGGTTATGTAAGACACATGCTTGCTCAGCAACTGCCACCTCCGGGAACTCCTCGGACGCCCCGGACACCGAGGAATAGGATGGAACTTCTTCCCCTTGTGAATAGTGAGAAATTAGATGATAAGGTCTAAATGAGATGAGAGAGTTGAGAGGTAATGTTTTAGTTTGTGGAGTTGGAATAGGGCAGATAACTAAGGGACAGGAGAGTTTCACATGATAATTTATTTATTTTCAAGTTATTATTCACAAATTTTAACATTACCCCCTATACTATACATCTGAATGAAAATACTGAACAGATGGATGGTTAGGTAGTTTCTCCAAGTCAGGAGGTACGCCTCCTGTGGGGAAAATCCACTGGTATTTGTTGATCCTACCGTGTCCTGATGGTGGCCCTTTTTGTTACCTTTTCCTGTTTAGGTGAGAAAGGCTAAATGCCAAAGTGACAACACTGCTCAATCAACAAAGCATATAAAATAAATGAATACAAAAATGAATGTCTGCATGACAAGATTGGAACATGTTGAACAATTTGGGGCATCTTGCCAAAAGGGAAAATTTGGGGACCACCAGGACAAATTTCGAGATTTGAGACTAAAACTGTGATCTTCCAACCAACTAAGGGTGAGCATGGGTTGGGTAAATCCGAAACCGAAACCAAACCAATCCCATTCGGTTGGGTTGGGTTGGGTAAAAATTGATCATGATTCTCGGGTTGGTTCCACATATAGGAGAACCGACGGTTTTTGGGTTAGTTCTGGTTCTATATGAAACCAACCCGAGATGGAACCGAACCCAAGATATATATATATATATATAATAAAAATTATAGTATTACTAAAATATCTATATACACACACATACATATATATTTCTTTTAAGTATTATGATGGTTATTTTTTTTTTTTATATTAAATTCTTAAACTGATGTTCCAAATTGAAACAGTATGGAAGTTGTAGAATCATTTACGAAATTTCTCCATATTCACTTAAATCACTTTGCTTCATAGACTCACCACTCCTAAGTCATTTCGTTTTCGATCTTTTATTCCAGATTATTCTTTACAACACAATTATGATTTTTTTTTTCATTTGAGTCATGTAAAATTAAAAATTTATGACATCAACATATTTTAGGTTTTGATACTGAAGAAGATGGTTTTAAAAGCTCAGTTTTCTATTTTGAATGTCATACCAATATTAGAATTACTGAAATGAAGTAAACTAGTTGAGATAAAAGATGCCCCACAAGCAACTCTTTTGAACCAATTTTTTAAGAACAACATTTTAAACTTTTTTGAATGTATCTAAGTACTTATATTTAAATATTAATTTAATTGTATATTATGTTGAATATGTCATAAAACTGATTATGGATGTAGATTTATTGAATTTTAGTGTTGTTATAGGTATATGGTATAAACCGAAAAACCCGAGAACCAGAACCAAAAAACCCAAAACCATGGTTCTGGTTCTGGGTTGGGTAGAAAAATTCTGGAACAGAGGCCATTTTGGGTTGGTTCGGTTCCACCATAAAACCAAACCAACCCGACCCATGCTCACCTCTACAACCAACCATGTGTAGCAACTCAAACTAAGTGCCCTAGTGGAAAAATGTAACTTTTTATTTGTAAGTAAAAATGTTACGAAATAAGAGCAGGAGGGGCAACTGAGAGCAGGAGCAAAAATGTGAACTGAATTGTCAACATAAAATTGAAGGATTATGATATATAATCCCAAAAAGACATGGGAAGCATTGTAATATGATCTCTGATTGGCAACTTTTTAGGGGGGGGGGGGGGGTGGGGATTTCTCAATGCTGTGATTTTTTTTTTTAACTCAAAATTGTGTACCTACTACTAAAATTATTAAGGGTTTGAGGAGTTAAAGAAGGAAGAGGGATATTTGAACTCGGGGGGGCAGGCATAATAGTAGGGTAGAGCCCTTCCCAAGTGGACTAAGGTGGGGAGACAACTTTGATGATTCAGATAGCTAAGCCGTATGGATTGTAGACTTGTAGTAGCAGTGACAAGAAAAACTGTAAGTGCACAGAGATGGTAGACCACATAGCTTAGCAGAAAACATGCACAATAAAAAGTTCTAAAACAAAAGAAGATAAGTTTTGTTTTCAACCAAATCCTAAAAGCAAATATTATTTGAAATTTGATGCTCTATTTGCTTAACCACCATAATGTTTCTTACAAAATAATAAATTTTTATAATCCCTCCATCCTAATTTAGTAGAAAGATATATATATTTTTTTTATGTCCCAAAAAGGTTAAAATATTTTCTCTTTTAGAAAATTTTAAACAATTAATTTACCCTTTTACCCATACTTAAACTCTCTTTGTAAAATTAACACATGTAAAATAATCCATGAATTTTAAATTTTTCACAAACATGCCATTATCCCCTTCAAACAAAATCCCTATCTCTATGTTGCGCGGATGAACAAGAACGTGAACAACAACATTGATTTAACTTAAGTTATTGACTTACTTTTACTTTTACATATTTTTTGTTTGAAACTAATTTCATTTGAAATATAATATTATATAGATACAATAATCCATTTGAAAATAAATTTTCATGATGTTGTTAAATTTTTATGAATTTTTCTTTTTTAATGCCTTAAACTAGTAAAATTCATAAAAATTTAGTAAGAGTACAAAAATTGTATTTTTAATAGATTATTGCAACTATATAATATTAAATTTTAATTAAAATTGGTTTCAGATAAAAAAAATGTAAAAATAAAAATAAATCATTTTGAAGTCAATTGACTTAAAGTTAAAACAAACTGCGTGTTAACTAATTAATAAAATATTGATGAGCAGAATGCAATATTATGAGATTTTCATTAATAATTTTTTCAACTAAAATAAAGGTGGGGATGGTGAAAAATCATGTTTTTGAATTTTAGAGAACTCATATGTTAAAATATGAAAAAGTCTTATTTTAGAGGTTTTCTATGTTAAGATATTAATTATCCGAATTTTGGAAAATAAGGTTTTTTTATTCGTTAAAATAACTTATATATTCATATTTTTTATTAAAAAAATTTAGGAAAGAAAAAAAGCAAAAATTTTGCAATTTTAAGCGCTACCTGACTGTTTATGAAAAACACTTAAACGTAACGTTTATGTTTTGTTAGGACATAACTTTGAATTGGTCTTAAAAATACTCACCTTTTTAAAAATCTCTCCCTAATGCGTATGTGCTAAATGTGCTATGGAGTGGTATATTGTAATAGCCGAAGGACTATCGCCTCCATCTGGCCGAACTCCCTGCCACCAGAATGGCCAGGAGATCTGACGCTACCCGGAAAAAGGTGGGATCACACACCTCGGAGAAAAGCCGAAGAGCCCGAGCTCGGCACGCCAGGGAACCTGAGGATACTATTAGCCCCCCCGAGGTAGTAAACAGACCGCCTTCAGAAAAGTGGCACCAGCTAGGGCGGGCCGAACATGATCTTTACGAAGGCGGAACTCCCTGAATCTGGGAACCCTTGAACTAGGGGCATGTTTCCCGAAGTGGCACGGTCCGTACTAGAGGACGACCTCACCCAGGGACCTCGGGAGTACGGCAGGAGCATTTAAGGAAGCTTCTGACATGTCGCCCACAGACGTCACAAGCCGCCTCAAACGGCGCTCTGACACGCCGATGCCATCAAAGTCACATCATGGCCCGTCTCGGCTAGGGGCTCAAGGGAGCCTGCCACCAGCTATTTGTCCTCTACGCCCAGACATTCAAAGAACATCCGACCGAACACGTGTCACGATCTGAACGGGCTGGACACCTCTATAAATACCAGGGAATACACTCTGGCAAACGGCTGGCAAATATCCTGATTCATCACTATGAGAAAATACGACCAGGCGAGTTCACTGAACCCCTCAGTGCTATTTCCTCTGCCTTCTCTCAGCACCACTGACTTGGGCGTCGGAGGCTCCTTCCCGGAAAAACACCCCGGGGACCTCCTAACCCACTTTTTCTGAACATCTCAAGCACTCTCCCTTGGGCAAACCACCCACCAGGCGTTCTTCCTCTCCGGGAGTCCCTCCATCAGTCACCATGACTACCAACGATGAAGCCCCTGGGCATCATATTGTACATCGTGTCGATCAGGTCAAGAAGGTTGTAATGTAACTCTAATTTGTACAAAAAATTGCTCTTCTTGATCTTCTCTGCAGCCAAAAGGTAGCCTTAGATAAGATGGGATGGGTCTAGGTCTAAGATAGATTTATTATAGTGTTTTTCTTATAACTTATTTTATTTTATTTTTTGTCAAATTTGCATAGGCATTTAATTACGAATCGGATGCAAGAGCATCAGTCAGGTGAGCAGGGAAAGGTAACTCCCATTTCACTAGGCCTGAGTTTGCGTGAGTCTGGTCCCAAGTAAAATCAGCGGACAGTGCTTAAAAAATGACGCCATTTTACAATTTATTTATTTATTTATTTTCTTCTTACTGCTTTTGTTGTCCCTTAAGGTTTTACTAGGTAAATTGTATGATTAGACTATAACCTTTAATTATTGTTCCAGTTTTAACTCCCAAACCTCATTAAAACATTTTATTTTAGACTTTGGCTGATGGAACTCATTAGTCTAAACGAAAATTACCATATCAACATAGAATTATAAGGAAAATGTTAATTTTAACCTCTGAAAGTTTTTCCCTTTATTAAAAAATGCTTAAAAATTTTAAAATCTAATAAAAAAACTCCTTAAAAACTGTAAGAGAAAACCATCCAGCGACCTCCATCTCTGCCTCTATCAACAGCCACCCTCTCCTCTGTCTGCCATCCTCTTTGAGCACCCCTTGTCTTTTGTCCCCAGCCTTAGTCCCTCTTCCTAGCACCAGCCAGCCCTATTGGCCTCCATCCCTTTCACTGCTGTCGCTCTCCCTTCCCTCCCTCCCGGCCTCCTTCTCCCTGCCACCATCACTTTCTTTTCCCTCCTTCTCAACCACCCTCTCTGCACAGCCATTGTAACACCCTCATATCTCATATGGATGAAATGCAGGAAGTCTTATGTGGATATATAGGCTCAAGTTCCATAGCGCAAGCACCTAACAATTATCATTTTCACAAAGGATAGCCCATGTGATGTGTAGGTGTTCTATTCACTGGTTCTGGACTTGGGTTGTTATAAATGGTATTTGAGCCAGTTTGGTTCAAAGGATGTGGTTGAGTCTGCCAGTATGGGACGAGGGCACTTCATTATACTAAGAGTTCATTTTTAAGTATTTAACGCTTATCTTTTTCCAAAAGATAACCCATATAGTGTAGGCAGGTGTTTCGTTGATCAGTTTTGGACTTGGGTCATTACAGATGATATCAGAGTCGACCTGGGACCACAATGGTGTGGCATAGTGGGTGTGCACATACATTGTCTACCGGGACTGATCCTAGATTTGAAAGACTACTTGGTTAGAGGCTAAGTAGTCTGATTAGAAAGGTTATTCGTCTGGGGAATTAAGAAACCCGACTGATCCCAACGAGGACATTGGGTACATAAGGGGGGAGTTTTTAACACCCTCATATCTCACATGGGTAAAATGTGGGAAGCCTTATGCAGATGTATAGGCTTAAGTTTCAGAACACAAACACCTAACGTTTATCTTTTTCACAAAGGATAGCCCATGTAGTGTGGGCAAGTATTCAGTTGACTGGTTCTAGACTTGAGTTGTTACATATTGTAAATTTAAGATTATGGTTAGTTGGAAAATTATTCCATGCAATAAAAGTACGAACTCAATACAAATTGTGTATTCACGTAAACTAAAATTTAGGAACCTGAGCAAACGAATTCAAAATTGAGTGAAATAAAGTTATTTTGACTCGTTTTCATGAGAAGAATCCAACGGTGCACTCAAATTTTCCATTCAATGCTTGGTTGCAAATGAAAAAAATGCCCTTAGCCGAAAAAAGATGACTTTAAGTTTTTGGCTTGGAATTTCACTTAGTGACCACTAAAGGAATTATCTAAGAATCAAGATTTTTAGTTTTTCATTGATTTTCTAAATTGATAGATAAAATTATGTCTACGCGAGTACGTAATTTATATCGGGTTCATGCTATTGTTGTATAGAATAATTTCTTAAGTAGCCCTAATCTCTAATTTTTTTTTAAAAAAAAAATATCCAGCTGTAACAATTCTTGGAGTATTGACAAAAAAAAAATATAATTATCTCCTTATCTCTATTTTCCTTAATTAAATCACATCCATTATTACGTTACTATTATTCCTTTTCTTTCAATTTTAATTTTTTGTGTTTCTATGTGACCAAGAGTCCAAATTGGTTTAGAAACTAGACCTAGGTGAGTTCATTCTCTTTTTTTCTTTTCCCCACCAACTGCCGCCTAAGCCACACTAAGAAAATTGGAATTTTTTTTCTACCGCCTAAGCCACACCAAGAAAATTGGAATTTTTTTTCTTTCTCTGCAAGAAAATTGCATCATGTGTTTCAAAAGGTGTCACTGACCAAGGGAGTTCAACACTTCGGAGTAAAAGGGGAGCTAGGCCCGCACTTTGTTGGACCTTTTGATGAATTAGAGCGGGTTGGAAAGGTGGCGTATCGAGTCTCTTTACCACTTAGTTTGGCTGGAATTCATAATGTGTTTCATGTGAGTAATATTCACAAATTAAAGGAGGCTGCAATAACCCTTGAAATTAAGAAAAATAAAATTTCCAAATTACCCTAAATGTAAAATCACCATTTTACCCTCAAGGGTATTTTTATAATTTTACCTATAAATTTAGAAAATCAATGTAAAGCCAAGAATATTGATCCTTAGATAATTCATTTAGCATTCACTAAGTCAAATTTCAAGCCGAAAGCTCAAAGTGATCTTCTTTAGGCTAAGGGTATTTTTGTCCTTTTCCAACATAGTATCAAATGAAAAATTTAAGAGCTGGGTTCTTCTCGTGAAAATGAGTCAAAGGAAATTTATTTCACCCAATTCTAAATTAGTTTGTTTATGTTTCCAAAAATTTAGCCTACATGAGTACGTAGTTTATGTTCATGCTATTATTGCATATAATAATTTCCCAATCAACCCTAATATTTATTCTTTTTTAAAAAAAATATCCAGCTGCAACACCTCTTGGAGTATTGAAAAAAAATAATCTAATTATCTCTTTATCTTTATTTTCCTTAATTAAATCACATTCATTATTACGTTACTATTATTCCTTTTCTTTCCATGTAACGACCCAAGTCCAAAATCTATCGATGGAACACCTAGTCATACCACATGAGCTATCCTTTGAAAAAGGATAAGCGTTAGGTACTTAGGAATGAACTATCAATATATGGAAGTTCTCATGTTCTATACCGACAGACACAACCACATACTTTAAACCACACTTGCTCTGATACAATCTGTAATGACCTAAGTCTAGAACCAATCAACAAAACATCCACTCACATCACATAAGCTATCCTTTGTAAAAAGGATAAGCGTTAGGTACTTAGGAATGAACTCTTAATATAAGGAAGTTTCCCCCGTCTCATGCTGGCAGACTCAACCATACTTTGAACCAAATCTGGCTGTGATACCATGTTTGTAATGACTCAAGTCCAGAACCGGTCAACGGAATATTTGCTCACACCACATGGGTTATCCTTTGGAAAATGATAAGCACTAGGTGTTTGTGTTATGAAATTTGAGCCTATATATCAACATAAAGCCTCTCACATTTCATCCATGTGGTATATAGAGTTATTACAAACTCCTCCCTTATGTACCTAATGTTCTTGTTATGGTATCTCGAGTTACATGGTCCCTTGGACTAGTAATGTCTTTAATCGGATTACTTAACCCCTAGACAAGTAATGTGGGAAGTCTTATGTGGAGATATAGGCTCAAATTCCAGAACACAAACACCTATCATTTATCTTTTTTCAAAGGATAGCCTATGTGATGTAGGCAGGTGTTTCATTGGCCGGTTTTTGACTTGAATCATTACAAATGGTATTAGAGCCGACCTAGGACCACGATGATGTGACATATTGAATGTGCACATGCATCGTCTATCAAGCTGATCTTGGATTATAGATGTTACTTGGCGAGGGACTAAGCAATCTGACTAACCTCAACGAGGATGTTGGATACAAAATAGGGGAGTTTGTCACACCCTTATATTCCACATGGATGAAATGTGTGAAGCATTATGTGGATATATAGGCTCAAGTTTCAAAGCACAAGTACTTATCGTTTATCCTTTACCAAAGGATAGCTCATGTGATGTAGGCAAGTGTTCCATTGATTGGTTCTGGACTTGAGTCATTACAAATAGGATAGGGGAACTTTTTTATACTAGGAGTCTTTTTTTAAGTATCTAGTGCTTATCATATTCCAAAGGATAACTCATGTAGTGTGAACAGGTATTTTGTTGACCAGTTTTGGACTTGAGTCATTAAAGCCATCACTTTCCCTTCCATCGCTCATGGGACTGTTGGGTTTTAGGAGTCAAACAAGCGCAGCGGAATTTAACCGAAACTCTCCAGGATCCAAGTGAAACGGGGTAAACCGGGTGTTCGAAAATTTTCATACCTAATTTTCGGTTGAGATCTCTCACCCAACTGTAGAGTCGAATTACAAAACCTGAACAGTTGACGTGTTCAAGCTCTCTATGGTGTCCACACGAGCCTCTCAAGATCACCACGCTTCCACCACATCCCGGCAGATGCGTTTTTTTTGTGCTCGCAATGCTAGCTTGCGTCCTTCAAGAAATTGTAAGAAAATAGTGAGGCTGTCCTTTTGGGAGGCTAGGACAAGAAGCTCCAAATTTCTCACTAAAAGTTGTATTTATAGTGAGACTCAACTTCTAGGCCTAATAGGTTTTAAAGCCCTAATCCAATTAGGCTTTAATTTCGGGCTTAATAATGGCTTAACTTTTGGGCCCATTATTAATACGAAATTATTGTAAAACCATAACCCAAATAATTAGCCCATGCACTCTAATGATCTAAATAGCTCTATGTGTGCGACCCAATAGGCTCTTACCACGTTGGTAATGATCATAAATCACATTTTATGATTATAAGCAATGAGCGGTGTCTAGCAACACATCATTGCTACCCAAGTGACAATATTGTCAGTGATTCGACTAAACATTTATGATCATTACCGATATATGCCATTGTCCCTTTGTCCAATATATCAAGACTAAGCACGAGACATGGAATGTGTCACTTTCGTATAGCCCAATCTTTGATTTCTTGATTACCGAGTAGACCAACTTAAATTGATGACATTGATATCGTATATCAACTCATCCGAGCATGGCCATGGATTTTCTAAGTCTCACTCTATCAAGGGCCCCGAAGATATTACTCCCGTTACATAGGAGGGACAAATCCCATCTTGATCATACAAATCCCTCCGCATGATATGTGACATGTCCAATGACCTCCTTCAAGTCCACTCAGTTACGAGCAACAAATGAAAGTATCAAAGCATATGACTCACATGTAGGGAACCTTGATGATCTTAGATCGAAGGACTACATATATCATAATCACTATGAGAATCACTTATGACACTCATATAACGATCCATGTAGTGTTCTCATGGTGGGTTGGTCTAGTACACAAGTTCTCCAACTTATACCCATATGTAGACTACATATCTCATATTAGTCTTCACATATGCTAGTCGTTATGTATTATTGCAACTCGTTCCACAATAATACTAGACTAGGGACGTTTGAGAATATCATTATTCTAGAGTTACAATTATGTTTATTACGTTACGCAGAAACAAAATAACAAACATAATTGTTGGATTAGTGCCTTAATAAAATATCATGACTCAATGTGCAAAAATACAATCATCTCATGATTGGCTTTTGGGCACAACACTAAGAATCTCCTACTTGCACTAAATGTCAATCATCCATGTATCTAATACTGATGGACCTAGAATGGCTATCATGCTTCTGCTGCGTAAGAGGCTTTGTCAGTGGATCAATAATGTTGCTTTCTATCGAAGTCCTGCATGTCCTTACATCACCCCTCTCGATGATCTCCCTGATGAGATGATAACGTCGAAGTATGTGTTTAGATCGCTGGTGAGATCGAGGTTTCTTAGCCTGTGCGATTGCTCTATTGTTGTCACAATAGAGCTCTATCGGGTTGGCAATGCTTGGAACCACTCCAAGTTCAGTGATGAACTTCTTGATCCAACCTGCCTCCTTTGTAGCATCAGAGGCGGCAATGTACTCAGATTTTATTGTAGAGTTAGCTACTATCTCTTGCTTTGAATTTTTCCAGCTAACAGCACCACCACCAATACAAAACACATAACCAGATTGCGATCTAAAATCATCCTTATCGGATTGGAAGCTTGCATCGGTGTAACCCCTTACAACGAGCTCATATTCACCTCCAAAGACTAAGAATGCATCCTTAGTCCTTCGTAAGTACTTAAGGATGTTTTTAACAGCTGTCCAGTAACTCTCACTGGGGTTCGATTAGTACCTACTCGTCATGCTCAAAGCATATGAGACATTGGGACGAGTACATATCATGGCATACATGATAGATCCAATTGCTGAAGCATATAGAATCTTACTCATGCGCTCTCTCTCCTCGGGTGTACTCGGACACTGAGATCTAGAAAGAGTTATACCATGTGACATGGGCAAGAATCCTTTCTTGGAATATTGCATGCTAAACCTCTTTAGCACCTTGTCAATGTATATACTTTGACTTAGGCAAAGAAGCTTTCTAGATCTATCTCTATAGATCCTTATGCCTAACACATATGCTGCTTTACCCAAGTCCTTCATAGAGAAACATTTCCCTAGCCAAGTCTTCATAGACTGTAGCTCAGGAATGTGGGTCAACCAAAGTCCATACTTGGTTTTCATACATGGATTCCATCTCGGATTTCATGGCCACTAGCCACTTCTTAGAGTTAGGCCCCGACATAGCTTATTGGTAGGTTGTGGGCTCATCCTGATCCATGAGCATCAACATCACCAGTGTGAGTCACGAGAAATCCATATTTCTTGGGCTCACGCCAAATCCTACCAAACCTACGTGGACTCTGTGCTACAGGAACAGACTTTTGAACCACAACATCTTGTGGTGTTTGTTTAGGTTCCATTTTCAGGTTCGTTGTCTCCTTGTTGTTCTTGAGTTTCTTCAAGTTATACTTTCCTCCCACTAGTTCCTTTAGAGATAAACTCTTTTTTTAAAAAGACACCAGTTCGAGCAACAAACACTTTTTGCTCAGAAGGATTGTAGAAATAGTAACCCTTTGTTTCTTTGGGATACCCAACAAAAAAGCATTTTTGAGATTTGGGCCCTAGTTTGTCAGAGGATTGACGTTTCACATAAGAGTCACAGCCCCAAATCTTTATAAAAGACAAATTGGGACGCCTCACATTCCATATCTCATATGGTGTCTTTTGAATCGATTTAGATGGAACTCGGTTTAGTGTAAAAGTGGCTGTCTTTAGAGCATATCCCCAAAAGAAGTTTGGAAGGTCAGCTTGACTCATCATAGAGCGAACCATGTCTAACAGAGTTCAATTTCTCATTTCGAATACACCATTCCATTGAGGTGTACCTGGTGGAGTGAGTTGTGATACTATACCACACTACTTCAGATAGTCAAGGAATTCTCGATCCAAGTACTCTCCACCACAATATGATCGAAGCACTTTGATACTCTTCCCGAGTTGATTCTCTACTTCATTCTTAAATTCTTTGAACTTTTCAAAGGATTATGACTTGTGTCTCATGAGATACACATAGCCATATCTGCTGAAGTCATCAGTGAAAGTAATGAAGTATTGAAAACCTCTTCTAGCATGTGTAGACATAGGGCCACATGCATCACTATGTATGAGTCCTAGTAAGTCATTAGCCCTTTCACTTTGCCCTGTGAATGGGGCTTTGGTCATTTTACCCAACAAACATGACTCACATGTCTCATATGATTCAAAATCAAATGAGTCCAAGAGTCCATCCTTATGGAGCTTGGATATGCGGGTCTCGTTTATATGGCCCAAATGACAGTGCTAAAGATAGGTCGGGTTTGAATCATTTAATCTGACCTTCTTGATATTCACATTATAGATTAGATCTTTGAGGTCTAAAACATACAACCCATTACTAAGTTGAGCACTGCTATAAAAGATTTTATTTAAATAAATGGAACAACATTTGTCCTTTATTATAAATGAAAAACCTTTATTGTCCAAATAAGAAATAGAAATCAAATTTCTACTAATAGTAGGCATAAAGTAGCAGTTGTCTAATTCTAAAACTAATCCACTAGGTAAAGTGAGAATAAAAGTCCCTACGACTAAGGCAGCAACCCTTGCTCCATTTCCAACACGTAGGTCCACTTCACCGCGGGCCAATCTTTTACTTCTACTTATATCATGCACATTTGCACAAATGTGAAATCCACATCCAGTATCTAATACCCAAGATGATGAAGTAGAAAAGTTAGCCTCTATAACAAAAATACCTGAAGTGGAAGTCTTACTTCCCTTTTCTTTAACAAGTTCTTCAAGATAGAGCTTGCAGTTGCTCATCCAGTGCCCAGGTTGCTTACAATGGAAACACTCCTCTTCCTTTGCCACACCACCCTTTGGTTTCAGTGCAGCTGAAGAAGAATTAGCATTGGACTTTCCATTAGCTTTATCCTTCTTCTTGTTGGCTTTTCCCTTTCCTTTGCCCTTTTGAACCATCAAAATTGGCTTAGCTTTCTTAAGGTTTTGCTCAGCAGTTCTCAACATGTTGAGCAATTCAGGGAGGGACTTTTCAAGGTCGTTCATGTTATAGTTCATGACGAACTGACTGAAGCTTTCAAGCAACGATTGCAAGACTACATCAACAGCCAACTCTTTCTGAAGAGCAAATCCCAAACTCTTAAAATTTTCAATGTACCCAATCTTCTTGAGCACATGAAGACCCACGGGACTTCCCTCAAACATTTTGCACTGAAACAATGCTTTAGAGGTCTCAAACCTCTCATGCCTAGCTTGCTCTTGGAAAAGCATTTTGAGATGTTCGATCATATCGAACGTCCCCATGTTCTCATGTTGCTTCTGAAGCTCAAATTCCATGGTAATAAGCATGAGGCATGCAACATCCAGAGTATCATCAGAATACCTCTTGTGAGCATTCCATTCAGCTTTTGGAGCAGTGGCAGCAAGCTCATTCGGAATTGGCTGCTCTAGGACATAAGCCTTTCTATCTTGCTTGAGGACTATCCTCAAGTTTCGTTACCATTTGAGAAAGTTGGCCCCATTCAATTTTTCCTTCTCAAGGATCAAGCGCAACGAAAGTGTTAATGTGTTTTGTGCCATGGTTATCTACAACAATAAATATGCAGTGTAAAAGCCATCTATTTTAATTTATTTAATAAGGATTTTTATTAAACGATACTCCCATTATTTTACTCAAAATAATAACTCTCAATATTATTTCCGAACACCTCAGCGTTAAGGTATTCTAGTGGATCAAGATCCATATTTGGCCACAACCTAAGTCAACTTTGGCTTTTCTCTCAAGTTACAGTTATTTAGATAGGCAACTTCTTGCCAATTGCATCTCATGCAACTCTTGGATAGTTGGGTGAACAACACTTGTCCAAGATCATCTCATGAACTTAAGCCCAACTCTATGCCTCTAAGTCCCCAATCCTATTAGGATGACTTAGTTAAGTCGGAGCCAAAGTTAGCAATTTGGATATCACTATTATCCCATCGCACCTTACCAAGATGAACATAGGTGTTTTGCTTTGGCAAACCCACCCAATGTTGATCAAAGTCTTGACGAGTGCCAACATTTGGAAGGCATCACATTTAATGACTTAATATTTGTTTGAGGGATTTTGTTTTCTTTGATCTCACCAATTTGTTATCTCCGGTTGTCTTATACATTCATCACATACAAATATAAAACATGTATCTCATGCTAACAAGAAAGTAAACGTGACATGGTTATAGCCCAAACTATGCGATATTCTCAAGCCAATGAGAATATCATAAAAGCCTAAGAAAAGAAAAGGGTCTTCACAAGCTCCTTCTCCTCCTTTCTTGGTTGCCCTTTTGTTGTCACCTCCTTGGACATAACCACCTTGGATGATCCCATAATGTACCATTACATCAATAATAGAAACCTCAAGTTACATTCGAGGGGAGTAAGGTGAGAAGAGAATGTACAATGAGAGTAACAAGAGAAGGCACGACTCGCAGGCCATATTTACAAGTACAACCAATCAATGGCTATAACCATGCACCATGCTACAACCATCAATCAGCATAACATGTCAAATCTCATTCAACAAATGCATGCCAATTTTCGCGAGTTGATTAACCAGTTTTTATTTATGTGGCGTTTCGCATACGGTGGTCCCGCTGGCCGGTCAACGGGTGGTGGTTTTCCTCCATTCGAGCCATAAAAAATACCTTACTTTCAGTACCCGAGCAGGCCAAATCCGAACCAAGCTAGGGTTTTGGCAACTATTGCAAGACTCCTAATCCATATAGGTATCTCATACCTATCAATTTCAGGTTAATCTCATTAACCAATTTGTGTTGTTTCTTTATATATCTCATATGTTCATTACGAGTTCCGGTTTCATGCATCTTGAATCAATCTAATTAATCATGGCCAAAAGCAACCGAACACATAATATTATGCGATTCAACATTCAATCCCGATTTAGGGTTTCACTAGTAGCTCTGATACCATTGTTGGGTTTCGGGAGCCAAACAAGCACAGTGGAATTTAACCAAAACCCTTCAGGATCCAAGTGAAACGGGGTAAACCGAGTGTTCGAAAATTTTCATACCTAAATTTTGGTTGAGATCTCTCACTCAACTATAGAGTCGAATAACAAAATATGAACAGTTGACGTGTTCAAGCTCTTTATGGTATCCACACGAGCCTCTCGGGATCACCACGCTTCCACCACATCCCGGCAGATCCGTTTCTCTTGCACTCGCAGTGCTAGCTTGCTTCCTCCAAGGAATTGCAAGAGAAGAGTGCGACTGTCCTTTTGGGAGGCTAGGGAAAGAAGCTCCGAATTTCTCACTAAAAGTTGTATTTATATTGAGACACAACTTCTAGGCCTAATAGATTTCAAAGTCCTAATCCAATTAGGCTTTAATTTCGAGCTTAATAATGACTCAACTTTTGGGCCCATTATTAATACAAAATTATTGTGAAACCATAACCCAAATAATTAGCCCATTCACTCTAATGATCCAAATAGCTCTATGTGTGCGACCCAATAGGCTCTTACCACATTGGTCATAAATTACATTTTATGCTCATAAGCAATGAGCGGTGTCTAGCAACACATCATTGCTACCCAAGTGACAAGATTGTCGGTGATCCGACTAAATCTTTATGATCATTACCGATATATGCCATTGTCCATTTGTCCAAGATATCAAGACTAAGCACGAGACATAGAATGTGTCACTCTTGTATAGCCCAATCTTTGGTTTCTTGATTACCGAGTAGACCAACTTAAACTGATGACATTGATATCGTATATCAACTCATCCGAGCATGGCCATGCATTTTCTAAGTCTCACTCTATCAAGGGGCCCGAAGATATCACTCCCGTTACATAGGAGGGACAAATCCCATCTTGATCATACAAATCCCTCCGCATGATATGTGACATGCCCAATGACCTCCTTCAAGTTCACTTAGTTATGAGCAACAAAGGAAAGTATCAAAGTATGTGACTCACATGTAGGGAACCTTGATGATCTTAGATCGAAGGACTACATATATCATGATCACTATGAGAATCACTTATGACACTCATATAACGATCCATGTAGTGTTCTCATGGTGGGTCGGTCTAGTACACAAGTTCTTCAACTTGTACCCATATATAGACTACATATCTCATAGTAGTCTTCACATATGCTAGTCGTTATGTATTATTGCAACCCGTTCCACAATAATACTAGACCAGGGACGTTTGAGAATATCATTATTCTAGGGTTACAATTATGTTTATTACGTTACGCAGAAACAAAACAACAAACATAATTCTTGGATTAGTGCCTTAATAAAATATCATGACTCAATGTACAAAAATACAATCATCTCATAATTGGCTTTTGGACATAACACTAACAGGGACGATGGAACTTTTTTATACTAAGAGTCCATTTTTAAGTACCTAGCGGTTATCATATTTAATGCCCAGAGGCATATTCGTTGGAAGACATCGTGACTTCGGGAGGGACTTCCTGAGATGGAGAACGTCTGGAGCCTAGATTTCCCTGGGGAGTGTGCCTGTAAAACTCGTAAAAAAGGGTTAGGAGGTCCCCGGGATCTTTTTCCGGGGAGGAGCCTCCGACGCCCAAGTCAGTGTCCTGAGAGGTGAAAGAAGGGGAGCACTAAGAGGTTTAGTGACCTTGCCTGTTTGTATTTTCTCAGGGGGAGAAGGTCGGATTTGGGGTCACACCTTTGCCAGGGCCTGTTCCCTGGTATTTATAGGAGTTCCCAGCTCGTTCAGATCATGACACGTGTTCGGTCGGATGTTCTCTATGTTTCCGGGCGTAGGGGACAAGTAGCCGTTTACAGGCTCGTTGAGCCTTGAGCCGAGACAGGTCGTGACAAGACCTGGACGACGTCGGCGTGTCAGACCGCCATTGGGGGCGGCGTGTAACGCTTGTGGGCGACATGTCAGAGGCTCCTTAAATGCTTATGCCGTACTCCCAAGGTCCTCTAGGCAAGGTCGTTCTTTGGTACGGATGACCTTCTTCGGTAGTTATGCTTGTAGCTCGGGAAGTACCCTGGTTCGAGGGTTCCGCCTTCGGGGAAGTTCTCTCCAGCTTGCAATAGCTGGTTCTTTATCCCCAAAGGCGATCCGCTTGGTCCCCCGAGGGAGCCGGCGATACCTTTGAAATGCCTAGCGTATTAGCCGAAGTCCAGACTTCGTGGTACCTGACTTCGCTCCTTCCGAGGTCAGTGATAGTGCCTCTTTCGGATGACGCCAGGCTTCCCGATTATGTTTTCGTCAGGAAGTATGTACTGAGAAAGGTGATAGCCCTTCGGCTATCACAGGCCCCCCTCCGAAAAGCCGAAGTGGGAACTTCGGTTTGTCGTCTTTCGGAGGGCGTCCTTCGGGACCTCGGGTGTAATACCTGTGCCGAAGATGTACCTTCTGTCCGAAAACATGGGCTGTTCGGTTATAGCCCGTCCTTTGGTGTCTTCGAGGTCACCTACTTTTCTCCTTTTGCAGGGCTGCGTAACGTCGCATCTTGTAACCAGGCGTATCAGTCTGGAGCGGCGCGCCTAGGGTCTAGTGGTGTCAGAAAGCGTACCCCTCTTTTGGCGCGATGGCTGACACGTGGCAGCTTGTTACTAGCGGGGACTTCTTCGGATGCAACAGGCGCACCTTTTCACGCGCAATGAGCAGTTATGGCGACTGTTCGCCTTTGTGGAGTTCTTTATGACGCTGGTTCGCCTACCCTCCTCGGCCTATATATACGTCTGTTTCGTCATAACCTCCTTTTGCTTCTGCTTTTGCTTTCAACTGCTTTCACATTTTCTCATGTTTTTTGCGGCGATCCTCTTTGACGAAGTGTTTTCCGGCAACCTTTCGCGACAGCGTCTTCAAATCCAGATTTTGGAAAAACATTTGGTGGGTTTTAATTTCCAGAGTCTTTTGCTTTTTAGCTTTCCCGAAGTCATTTTTTGCCTTTTTCCGAAATCGCTTTTCTGCCGACCATGCCTATTCCCAAGAGCTGGCAACCTCTTTTGTCTCACCCTTGCTGCACCACTTCTAAAAAATTAAAAAGATGGAAGACCAAATTCTTTCTTCCCTCATATGCCATTACAAGGTTGCCACGTTCTGACCAGTTTAGCTTTTCAAACCGTGGCAATGAGGTTACCGTTTTCCGAGCCCAACTGAAGGCCGGACTTCGGTACCCTTATTCGAAGATGATTTGTGACTTTTGCCAATTCCATGGCATTGCCGTAAATCAGTTTCTGTCGAACTCGTACTGCTACTTCAACGCCTTTCTCTGTATGTGTGGCGTTTTCAAAATAGAGCCCCACTTTATTCTTTTCATGCAGTACTATAAGCTCTTTGTGGTCCCGAAGGGTGGCTTTTACTTCATGCTACCTCGGGGATCAGGGAGCAAAAAGTATATGTTCACCTTTGCCACCAAGGACAGCTGGCGAGGGTGGCAACAAAAGTTTTTCTTTCTGAAGATGGAGGAGGCCTGGTCGCACGTCCCGACCAAGTGGGCTCGGGGAAGGCTGGAGATGGACGTCGTTGATCCGAGGATATTGCTGACTCCTGAGTTGGCACCTATATTAGCGGACTTCGACAAACGGATCTGAGTAGTCTCCGACTGGGATTCCAAGGTCCCTTCGCGCCCCCTTTACCCCTTCCCCATCAATTGGAAACCGATGACCGAGGAGGTTCTTCGGGAACTAGGGGTGGTGAAGGAGCACAAGACGGACCTCGGGATGCCGGCTCCTACTATCGCTGGGAAATACTCTTGGTTGGTGCAACTTCTTATGGAGGAAGTCACTTATGAGTCCTTTTTTTAGAGTAAGTTATCCTAGGATTCTTTTGTTATAGTTTTACCTTGGACTCACACTGATGTTTTCTTTCTTTTTCAGAGATGGGTGACGACTCCGCTGCCTACTACAAGTCCCTTTTCATCGGTCAAGCCGAGAAGGGCGAGTAGACGAAGAAGACCGTCTCCCGAAGGCGGAAATCATCTAGGGCTGGGCCATCCGTGGCCAAACGGGCAAAGAAAGACGTGCCCCCTCCTCAAGCCGAAATTCCTGAGGAGGCGCGCGAAGAGTCGGATGCTGCTGCTGCTGCTGTTCTGCCGGCCGAGGTTGCTGCTGCCGCCCCTTCCCGGAGTCCCTCTTCCTCAGCGGCTCTTCTGGACGCCTTGGTGGAAGTCCCTTCTGCCGAGGAGCGTCGTAAGAGTAAAGGTAAGGAGATTCCTGCCGAGGAGGTCCGGGACTCCGATGATGACGTCGCAGAGGTGCCGCCAGGTTCGTTTTCTTAGACAAGTTGTGGTACCTTTATTTCTTTAAGGCTTCCTTGTCTTGATAAATTTCTTGCTTTGCCGTGCAGGGGGGCTGCTATACCCGAATTGGGCAGCCGAGCACGCCCGAAAACGGGCTCATCGGGATGCCCAGGTCCCGAAAAGGGAAGATCCCGAGGGAGCCCTTTTGGTCGTTTACGGAGGATATGAATTTGTACTCCGGCGACTGCCCGTACATGGCCAACCAAATCTCGAGGTGGATCCTCACCGAGGCCTCCTTCAGAGCCGTTTTCGAAGCGTGCCCGAGCGATGAGTCCCTCGCTGCCAAGGTTTCCGAGCACGCTGCCCAGGTATACTTCAGGCCTTTGTTTTGTTTCCCTTTGATTTCTTCTAAGTGTTTGGCCCACTTTTTGCCTTACTAACTTTTGCTCTTACTTCTTTGCAGCTGCTGGGGTACACCAACCTCCTCAGGGTTCGGGTGGCGAAGGAAGCGGCGTTCCGAGTCTCGACCTAAGATCACATAGAAAAATCTAAGGCCAAGTGCTCTGAATTGGCCACCAAGAACACAAAGATGGCTCAAGCTGCGAAGATGAAGGTCGCTGCCATTCGAGAGGAGTTTGCGAAGGAGAAAGAGGAGCTTTTGAAGGACTCATCCTAGAAGATTTCTGACCTCGGTGCCAAGGTGGCGGAGCTGACCTCAGCGAACGAATCATATCAAAAGGAGAAGTCAGATTCTGAAGCTCTCCTGGCGAAGGTGCTTGCCGAGAAGGCCGAGCTCCAAGCCGAGGTCGAGTCTTTGAAGAAGGAACCAAAGAAGAAGAAGACGAAGGCACTGAGGAAGGAGATTGCCGATCTGGAGAGGGAACGTGATGAGCTGGCGGTCGAGAAGGAGAAAGCCGACGAAATGACCAAGGTTGGTTTTCAAGACGGCTTCTGCCTCGCTCGTCACCAAGTGCTTCAAAGGTTCCCAGATCTGGACCTCTCTTTCTTGGAGGCCCTAAACATTCCCGAGGGGCCTCGGTGGTCTTGGTCGAAAATCGAACACCTGAACTTGCCCCTTTCTTTCTCGGCGCCGAAGGTGGTGGAAAAGGACGCAGGAGCTGGTGGCTCCCAAGACGCCGAGATTCCTTAGTTTGTTTTAAGGTCCTTTGCCTTCTTTTTCTTCTTTTTTTGTATTTCTTCCTTTAGCGAGCTTTCTTCTTTGTAAGCAGATCCATCTCAATAAAGACTCTTTCTTAAAAAATTTTGGCTAAGTCTTTTTGCAAGATTTTTCATTTTCCATTATCCTGAACATGTTCGCTCAAGAGACTTCGGAAAATACGGCGATCTTCTTCATGAAATTCTGACTTGTACAACTTTTGCTCAAGAATTTTGGCTAAGTTTTTTGCGAGATTTTTCATTTTCCATTGTCCCGAACAAGTTTGCTCAAGTGACTTCGGGAAATCATATCTTCGCTTATGTCAGCGGTCACCTTCGCGAAATTCAGACTTGTATAACTCATGCTCCAGATTTTTGGCTAAGAAACTATTGTACTTAGAAATTTTTCTGTACAATACAATCTTCTCTCTGAAATCTTAAGCATAGAATTTTCTCAAGGCGTCCGAATGCCATGTATTTTTTAACTCTATGCCTCCGGCATTGCCGAGCTTGTAAACCCCTTTTCGCACTTCGGCAAGTACCAGATAAGGTCCTTTCCAATTTGTGCGAAGTACCCCGTGGGATGGCCTTCGGGGTCCAAATTCAGCCTTTCGGAGAACGAGGTCTCCTTTCTTTATTCCTTTTGGCCTGGCGCGCAAGTTTATAGCCGCGGCCACTCTTTGTTGAAAAGCTTTTCTCCTCAGCTCGGCTATTTCTCTGTGTTCGCCGACGAGGTCAAGCTTGGTTCTCAGCCCGAGGTCATTTCCCCTTTCATCGAACACTTGCACTCGCACCGATGGCTGCACTACCTTGACTGGGATGATGGCCTTTGTACCGAAAACAAGTGAAAAATGTGTTTCCCCTGTGGCTCTTCGGGGTGTTGTTCGGTAGCTCCATAACACACTTGGGAGCTCTCCCGGCCATTTCCCTTTTGCTTCCCCCAGTCTCTTTTTCAGACCATCTTTGATAGTCCTGTTGGATACTTCTACTTGCCCATTGCTTTGGGGGTGAGCTACTGGGGTGAAGTGCATTTTTATTCCGAGGTTGTTGATAAATTCTTGGAACCCTTTGTCTGTAAACTAGGACCTATTTCGACTACTAGTACCTTCGGTATGCCAAATCTGCATACAATGTTCTTCCATACGAACTTTCGCATACCTTTTGCCGAGATAGTCGCCAAAGGTTCCGCCTCGACCCATTTAGAGAAATAGTCCACTGCAACTACGCATAACTTCACGCCTCCAGGTGCTGTTGGGAGTGGCTCAATGAGGTCTATGCCCCAAACTGCGAAGGGCCAGGGATAGTCAGCCGAAGTTACCATTTCCGAGGGTGTCCGCTGGATATTCGCGTGTCTTTGGCAATTACCACATTTTCGGACGAACTGCCTAGCGTCCTTTCTTAGAGTAGGCCAAAAGTATCCTTGCCGAAGTATTACTGCTGTGAGGGCGTCAGTTCCAATGTGCGAACCACAAGCGCCTTCATGAACTTCTTCGAGGATCATTTCAGTATCCTCTTCGCCAACACACCTCTGCAATGGATTTGCATATCCCTGCCGATATAATTCTTCGCCCATCAGGAAAAATCGACCGGAGCATCTTTGAACTTTTGCAGCTTCGCGGGGTTCTTTGGGGAGTGCATTGGTTGCGAGATATCTTTTTATTGGGTCTTTCCAGCCTCTTCCTGAAGTTACTATGCTCAGCACTGCGATGCTTGGTTGATTTAGCACCTCGGTGCATGTTTTTGATTTCGCCAAGCAGTCTGCTTCGGCGTTATCTCGTCGAGGTACGTTTTTGATTCGTACGGTGTCGAACTCTCGAATGAGCTCTGCTACCAGCTCATGGTATTTTGCGAAGGTCGGGTCCTTCGCCCCATAATCCCCTGCTGTTTGCCGAACTACCAGCTGGGAATCGCTGTGGGCTTTTAAGTTTCTTACACCAATTTTTCTGGCTAGGCGCAATCCTGCCATGAGAGCTTCATACTCGGCCACATTGTTGGTGACGTTGAAGCTGAACTTGATGGCCTTCATTACTTCTAGACCTTCAGGACCTCTGATAATTACCCCAGCGCCCTGCTGTTCGGACCCCGAGGCTCCGTCAACATACAGAGTCCATTCTGGCTCACCTTCGCTGGGATCCGGATGGCTGTCCTCGGCGATGGGCACTTCGGCAATGAAGTCTGCCAGGGCCTGAGCTTTTATGGCTTTTCGAGGTTCATAAGTAATATCGTGTTCGCCAAGCTCTATGCACCATTTGGAGAGCCTTCCTGAATGATCAACTTTTCTCATGACATCCCGCAGAGGTAGACTGCTTCAGACGATGATAGGGTGAGCCTGAAAATATGGTCGCAGCCTCCTTCCTACTAGCACCAAGGCATATACAGCTTTTTGCAGCAAAGGATACCTGACTTCGGCGCCGTGTAAGGACTTGCTTACATAATAGACCGGCCATTGCTTCGGCCCTTCCTCTTTTACGAGGACCGAGCTTACTGCTTTTTCTGTGACAGCGAGGTATAATACGATGGGCTCTCCCTCGTGAGGCTGTCGCAAAGTAGGCAGTCGTGCTAAGTAGATTTTGAGTTCTTCCCAGGCCCTTTGGCAGTCTCCGTTCCAAGGATGATCGTCTCTTCCGAGGTTGCCTTCCTTTTTTGCTGCCTTAGTGAGGACTTTGAAGAATGCTCGGCACCGATCTCCATACCTGGAAATAAACCTACTAAGAGAGGTTATCCTTCCAGTGAGTCTCTGCACATCTTTTATTGTGACGAGAGTTTGGAATTCGAGCAGAGCCCTGATTTTTTCTCGGTTAGCATCAATGCCTTTCTCTGATACCATGTACCCAAGAAACTTTCCCGATGTCACTCCGAAGATGCACTTTTCGGGATTAAGGCGGATCCCGAAGGTTCTGAGCTGGTGGAAAGTTTCCTTTAGATCTGCGACATGGTCGTTAAACAGCTTGCTCTTGACTATCATGTCGTCGACGTAGACTTCCATGTTTCTCCCTATTTGGTCACTGAAGACCTTACTCATCAACCTCTGGTAAGTGGCTCCTGCATTTTTTAGCCCGAAGGGCATCCTGATGTAACAATATGTTCCACCTTCGGTGATGAAGGCGGTTTTTTCCTCGTCTTCGGGGTCCATCCTTATTTGATGATATCCACTGAAAGCGTCGAGGAAAGTTATGAGCCTGTATTCGGCAGTTGAGTCTACCAATCGGTCTATTGGGGGGAGAGGGTATGAATCCTTTGGACAAGCATCGTTCAAGTTTATGAAGTTGATGCACATTCGGAGCTTATTGGTCCTTTCTTTTGTGGCAATAACCACATTGCTCAACCATTTGGGGTACTTGACCTCCCTTATTACATCAGCGTCCAATAAACGCTGGACTTCGGTTTTGACGAAGTCATTTTTATGGGCCGAAATGCCCCGTTTCTTTTGCCGGACAGGTTTTGCTTCAGGACTTACTTTAA
The DNA here is from genome assembly GCA_039654915.1 of Aquilaria yunnanensis. Classification (NCBI taxonomy): domain Eukaryota; kingdom Viridiplantae; phylum Streptophyta; class Magnoliopsida; order Malvales; family Thymelaeaceae; genus Aquilaria; species Aquilaria yunnanensis. The sequence goes on from CM077593.1 coordinate 81,598,939, forward strand.
GGCTATGTTGTACTACACGAGGACTTACCCCCGGCATATCTTTCGGCGAGTAGGCAAACAAGTCTTTATTCATCAGTAGAAAGGATACAAGTTTTTTCTTGTCACCTTCGGCCAAATTTTTCCCTATTTGGGTACTTTGGCCTGGGACAAGTTCTACTTCTTCCATCTCTACCTTCGCGGAATCTTCTGCCTCGCCCTTTTTTGGCTTTAAAGCCTCTGTCTCTACAATTTGTGCGAAGTTGTTTGCTGGAGCTTTTCGCGCTTTGACGAACACCTTCCTTACTTCGCCCTGATCAATGAAGATTTTCGCGTCTCCATCCTTGGTGGCAAAAGTGACAGTCAAATATCTTACATTAGGGCGAATGTGCAGATTTCCCTGTGTTTGTCTCCCAAGGATGGCGTTGTATGATAAAGGGACGTCCATAACGATGAACCTTGTCATTGTGGAGGCGAATAACTCGGTTGTCCCATCAACCGAAGTCCCTTTCATCATTAGGGGAAGATCGATCCACTCGAGGACAGGTAGTTCGGATGGTCCTACCCCGAAGGTGGGTGATGTGACGGGTTTGAGGTCGCTGTTGGATATGCCCAAGTTCGGTAGCAAATGTGAAAACAGGACGTCTGCGTTTGATCCATTGTCAAGCAAGACTCTCTTGACGTCCCAGTTTCCTATCCTTACCACGACCAACAGTGGGTCGTCGTGGGGAAAGACGACGGTGGAACCATCCTTGCGGGCCAGCTTCTTCGCCGAGCTCTGATATTCCATGACTGATATTTCTCTGGCCTTCCTCTTCCTTTCCGAGGATGGGAGTCCTGTTGTGATTGTTTATATTATCCCGGCCGGAGGTGGAGGGCGCCTCTTTGGACTTCGGTTCCTCCGTCTGTCGGAGTCGTACTCTTCGTCATCTGTCTTTCCTTCCTCCTCTTTCCTCCCCTTCGGGGAAGGCATTCGCAGATAACGTCGAAGTTGGTCCAGTTTTATTAGCGACTCTATGTACTTCTTCAATTGGAAGCAGTCTTCGGTGTCGTGGCCGTGGTCGCGGTGAAATTGGCAGAACTTCTTCATATTTTTCTTGTTATCAGTGGTCATGGCCCTTGGCCGCTGGATCTAGGTTCCCTGCCTTTCCATTGTCATGAGGATGTTGGTCCTCGTGGTGTTCAGGGGCGTAAAGTTTGGGAGTTTCCTTCCCCGCACTCTCCGAGGTCGGCTTGCTTGGTCAGCCGAACACCGTGTTTGGTGGCTGGACCCTTCGGCACGGGCGTGCTCGGACTTCGGTCCAGCCATCCTCAGCTATTCGGCTGTCATGTGCTGCTCGGCCCTTTGGTAAAACTCGCCAAGCGTGTCCGGAGGGTCTTTGGAAAATTCGTAAAAAAGCTGTGAGTCCCTCCGAAGGCCCCGTGTCATGGCGAGGATGCGTATTTCGGGCCGAAAGTCTGGGACACTCAAGGCTTCTCTGTTAAACCTTTTGACATAGTCGCGGATGGTTTCTCCATTTCTCTGCGCTATGTCGAACATCTGGAAAGGCATCTTCGCCGTCGGCCGACTTCCAATGAATTGCTGTGTGAAGGCTATAGATAACTCCTGGAACTCCCTAATAGTTCCTAGAGCCAATGAATTATACCATGCAGTTGCTGGCCTCGTAAGGGTGACCTCAAAACATTTGCACAAGGTAGCATCGTCTGCACCGTGCATCATCATGCTGCGTCTGTACTTGGTCAGATGAGCCTGTGGATCAGTCCGGCCATCATAAGTTTCCCGCCAAGGTACCCGGAAGTCACCTGACATGGCTGCCTCTACTATAGTTCAGGTGAACGGGGACTCATCCCCACAGAAGGTTTCAGACAGCCTGGCCCAGACCGGCTTGCGAGCTACTTGTTTTTCCACTCTCTCCAACCTCGCTAATATTTTCTCCATAAGGATCGTGGCACTAGGTTCTTCTTCTAGGAAGGGTGTGCAGATGAGGGAGGCATTTAGGCCTGAGTTTGTCGTGGCCACCTTCGGTCTATCTGCTGTGTCATTTTAGCCACAACAGAACGTTGAAAGTCGCGTAGGAAGCTCATGGTTATGACCAGATGACGCTCTTCCTCAGGCGTGGAAGTCCCTGGAAGGGTTTGCTCAGTAGCCGGTTAAGCTTCAGGCGCGGACGGGGACCTCGGGAGTCCCTTGTCCTTCGAACGCCGAGTTTCAACAACGGCGACCTGAGGGTAATTTCCCACAGACGGCGCCAAATGATGCCCAGAGGCATCTTTGTTGGAAGACATCGTGACTTCGGGAGGGACTTCCTGAGATGGAGAACGTCTGGAGCCTAGATTTCCTAGGGGAGTGTGCCTGTAAAACTCGTAAAAAAGGGTTAGGAGGTCCCCAGGATCTTTTTCCGGGGAGGAGCCTCCGACTCCCAAGTCAGTGTCCTGAGAGGTGAAAGAAGGGGAGCATTAAGAGGTTTAGTGACCTTGCTTGTTTGTATTTTCTCAGGGGGAGAAGGTCGGATTAGGGGTCACACCTTTGCCAGGGCCTGTTCCCTGGTATTTATAGGAGTTCCCAGCCCGTTCAGATCATGACACGTGTTCGGTCGGATGTTCTCTGTGTTTCCGGGCGTAAGGGACAAGTAGCCGTTTGCAGGCTCCTCAAGCCTTGAGCCGAGACAGGTCGTGACAAGACCTGGACGGCGTCGGCGTGTCAGACCGCCGTTGGGGGCGGGGTGTAACGCCTGTGGGCGACATGTCAGAGGCTCCTTAAATGCTTATGTCGTACTCCCGATGTCCTCTAGGCGAGGTCGTTCTTTGGTACGGATGACCTTCTTCGGTAGTTATGCTTATAGCTCGGGAAGTACCCTGGTTCATGGGTTCCCCCTTCGGGGAAGTTCTCTCCTGCTTGCAATAGCTGGTTCTTTATCCCCGAAGGCGATCCGCTTGGTCCCCCGAGGGAGCCGGCGATACCTTTGAAACGCCTAGCGTATTAGCCGAAGTCCAGACTTCATGGTACCTGATTTCACTCCTTCCGAGGTCAATGATAGTGCCTCTTTCGGATGACGCCAGGCTTCCCGATTATGTTTTCGTCAGGAAGTATGTACTGAGAAAGGCGATAGCCCTTCGGCTATCAATATTCCAAAGAATAACTTATGTAGTGTGGGCAAGTATTTTGCTGACCAGTTCTGGACTTGAGTCGTTACAGTCGTCGCTTTCCCTTCCCTCCCTCTCGGCCTTCTTCGCCCTTCTCTCCCTATTGGCCTCCTTTTCTTCTCCCATCAACCTCATCCAATTCGTGCATCTACCATTTCGATTAAGTCACGATTTCATCTAATTTCATCCCTATTTGCACATCCACCATCGCTATTCATCTTTATTCCATCAAGATTTCCCATCATCGCCATTGTGATTCCATTTTGATTCATGTCGCAATTCTTATTGCATTTGCCCATTGCGATTTCCAATCGATTTGAATTGCGGAGGGCGACATACATAGAGATTTGGACAGTGCCGGTGTGAGGAAGAGGAATTGGAGCTGGGGATGGAGGACGGGGGCTGCTCAGAGAGGGTGGTGGATGGAGAAGAGGGTGGCCGAAGAAGGAGGCAATTAGGGAGGGCGCCAGATGGTTTTTTCTTACATTTTAAAGGAGTTTTTTTTATTAGATTTTAAATTTTTAATGATTTTTTGATAAAGGGAAAAACTTTAAAGGGTTAAAATTAAAAGTTTTCCTATAATTCTATACTAACAAGGCAATTTCGTTTTAAACTAACAAGTTCCATCACCTAAAAGTCTAAAATGAAACGTTTTAGCGATGTTAGAGAGTCAAAACGTGCAAATTAGAGGTTGGCGTTAAAATGGAAATAATAATTAAAGATTAGGGTCTAGTCATGCAATTTACCCAGTTTTTGCCTATGTTCTTTTCGCCCCAGTGAAATGACGCCGTTTTGCATTTACGCGTTGGTGTTTCGTCTTTTGCCGAGTGGCCATCCAAGAACAGAACAGACCAGAATCCTTCTCTCGCCACTAGATCTCACTCCTCTCTTCCAGTTCAAGTGGAGCTCCGACTTCGCTCATCAACGTTCCTGTGCTTATCTCACTGTAAGATCCTGATTCCATCTTTATGCTTATCTCCATTATCGAAGTAACCACTGAAGCTTTAGCCCACCAGCGAGTTAAATGGCAAGTGAAGAAAATAAAAACAAGAAAAACCAATTAAGGGGTCGGGCTACTGAGTCTTTGATGAGGGTGGTTGTCCAGGATTTTCACTTTATGCGTGTGGCTATTAATGGTGTTGAACCGCTGAATGGTCTTTATTTGGTTTATGAACAATTTAGTTGGATGACCAAAGCTTATCAGGGAGCAAGCTGGAAGAAGGTTATAGGTTTCTGAACTCTTTTTTTTTTTTTTCTGTAGTATGGTTTAATGTTGGAACATGTCTTTGGAATTGCATGAAATCTAGGCTGTAATTGAATATGAGTTGAAAAATTCTGGTTGTTGATTGAAGCTCTATGTTACACAGCTGGAGAAACATGCTAGGAATTTTGCAAATTAAATTTCTATGCTGCCATTATAAGCCTGCTGAAGTATAAAAGTCCAGAATTGTAGTCAATAGAAGTTAGATTTCTGCGTTAATACTTCACTTTCCTGCATACTTCTATGGTGCAGTTGTTGATTTCCTTTACCTACAGGGGCAATGGGTTCAAATCTCTGCTCCTGCTCATTCTGATAGATCACTCAATTATGAACAGGTTGGAGGTGAATAGAACGATTAATTTTTTTAAGGTTTCCAAAATTTTTAGTATGTGCCTTTTCTTTATCCAAACTTTTTTTTATGTGTTGAATGCTATGTCTCGGTTGGTGTTATCTCCTTTGCCATTGAAGTGACAGTTTGATGTTGTTTTTCTTATTCATCTGCGTGCAAGGATGATCATAGTTTAGCATCTTCACATTTCAAAACAGAGGTAGATATTTAACGTATCAATTACAGGCATTTAATATTTTCATTGGAATTTGTATGCATGGATCGAGTGTCAGTTCTGTCGATTAGTACATTATATTTTCCTTTTCCTTCCCTCATTCATCCCTGTCTTAAAAAATCTCCCAGATGTAGTCCTGTCCTCTGCATACCTTTTTTTTCTCTTCATCACCATTAGATTTTGCCATCCATGTTCTATCCTCCATGTTAACACACAGAGTCATACATGAAGTTCCATTTTCAGTCCAGCTTTTCCGCTTGCTCATGACCATTTTCTCCTCACACTTCACTTTCCAGATTTTATGAATCTAATTAATTTTCATATATGCTCTTTTCTTTTATATGATTTTGTATGCAGCAGCACAGCTTACTGAACTCATATACACCAGAAAACAGGCATTGATCCAGTTGTATTCTGATCAACAACTTTCTTTCATGTTATCAAAGGGAAATTAATCCTGTAACCCTTTGTTACACTATGTGTTTTCTTAGTTCCGCCACAATGAGTGGCCTAACCCACTAGTATCCATATCAAGAGAGCAGAAAGGGTAAGGTGGTCTCCATGGAAGCAAGCTAGTAGCAAGTTGGAACTTGGAGCTTGGAAGCTGGTAGTCTGAAATCAAGGCAAGAGAATTGGCATTTAGGTGACCTGATGGCATGACAACACCTCTCCTTCCCTCCCTCAAATCCACTCTACTCTCTCTTTCCCTTTTCTTCTCCATCCTTTTCTTCTTCCTGCTCTCTCCAATCCCTTCTAAATACCACAAATATCCACCCTATTCCCCATTAATCCCCCACAGGTCGCTCCTACCTCTCTGTGCTTCCTCCTCTGATCATGGCCTCATCGACTATCTCTCCCTCCATTACTGCATCTTCAATTCCATGTCTTCCCTCTCCATTCCCTTTCTTTCTCTTCTCCTCCTTCTCCACTTCTACATTCTCATCAAAACCGCCCAATCCCACTTCTCTGTTGTCACCACCAAGCTCTCTTCTTTGCTCGATCTCTCTCCTTCAATGGCTGCTGTCACTCTTCTAGCACTCGGCAATGGCGCCCCAGATGTCTTTGCGTCGCTCCATGCAGTCCGCACTGGCCATTACCGAACTGGGTTTGGTGCAATTTTGTCGGCAGGCACATTTGTCTCTGCCTTTGTGGTGGGGTTTGTGGCGATCTATGCAGCTCCCTTTTCTGTGAATCCAGCATCATTTGTCAGGGACGTGTTATTTTACTTGGTGGGGGTGCTCTTTCTGTTCTATGTTTACTTGAGTGGTGAGATTTTTGTTTGGCAGGCTGTTGGGTTTGTGGGGTTTTATGGCTTCTTCGTGGGGCTTGTATTTTGGATGGATTTGGGATCTAGGAGAGAGAAGGAGAGAGCAGGATTGAAGGGTCAGATTTTGTCCAAAGATTGTGAGATTGGAGAAGTTGCTGGGAGTTCCAGGTTGGTGGAGGGGGAAAATTTCGGCCTCCGACAAGTGTACAAGCGGGTAAATCTTCTACTGATCTCCATGTCTTTGATCAATTTCATTAGTGATGTATAAATGATTCTATTATTTATAGTTTTCCTTGTTCTTATGTGCATCAATTGGGGAATGTTCGAGAAATGTCTGGGCAAATTAGTTAAGAATATGAAATATTATTACTTGATTTGTTAGCACCTTGTTGGCTATGGTATGATGATAGTCTCGTTTCTATCAGATTTTAGTTTATTCAGAAGTTATTTTTGTTTATTCAGAAGTTACATCAAGAGATTGCACTTCTGATGGGATCTAATCAGATGGGTCGTTCAATGCTTGTTATCTGTGATTGGCTTTCTGCAAAAATTGTAGCTCTTTCTAGTTGAAATTGGTTCTTCTACCGTTATCTCAGCGATTTAGTTCTCTGTCATTTCTTTTTGTACCTATTGGTGGTTGAAAGTACATTACTTTGTTTAAAGCTGTGATTGTAGCCCAGTTTAGTCTGAACAAGCTGCTCTTATTGTATTGCAGCTCCATTACTGTGCTTTGATCTCTCGGTCTCCCCTTCTCGTTAATTATAGTATTATGTTTATTTGAAAATTTCACCTGGATGCTAGAGGTAAGAGAGAGTTCCATGTTTCTTAGTAACCTTTTGGTTCATTGGGCGAGATATCTGTAGAGATGATTGACTGAGAGATGAGGGTATCTAGAATCATTTTTTTTCTCTCTGCTTTTTTTCAAGGTCCCTTCTAGTGTAGATAAACAGTGAATTTGGAAACAAAAAGTTATAATGAAAGGTGTGTGGTGAATTCCTTGAATGCATAGAAGATTGCAAATGTTACAGGAATTGCTTTGGCTGTTGACTGTCAATGCTGCAGTGATGATGGTCCTAAAATGAAAACTTGTAATGCCATGTTATGGACCTATGGTCCTTATGTAACAAGTTGCAAAAAAGGGAATGTATTAAACTATTTTGTGAAACATTTTGAAGTCCCATAATTTTGTAGATTTTGATCCTGTACCACCAAGGCTTTACTTAACCTTATATGCTCTGTCATAACAGCTGTCTTCTGATGTCTACAGGTATCAAAAGTGTGGGAGATTCCTGTCTGTATTGCTCTTAAGCTCACCATTCCAGAGACATCACCTTCTGAGTGGAGCCGAGTCTATATGTCTGCCAACATTGCCCTTTGCCCTTTAGCCCTTCTATATGCTGCTAAGTCCTTTATGCCACTAGATCATCCCATAGTTTTCCTTTTCCCAGGCACCCATTTCCCACTTTGGTTTGTATTACTCTTTGCAAGCTCCTCACTTGCAATTCTTCACTTTGTAATGGAAAAAGAACCTCCAAAGAGCGAGCAAACTCCTATAGTGGTTGTGGCTTTTGTAATGAGTGTTTTCTGGATATCCACTGTTGCTGGGGAACTGCTGAACTGTCTAGCAGCGCTTGGTAAAATTCTTGAATTGCCCCCTGCAATTCTCGGACTTACTGTACTTGCATGGGGGAACTCTGTGGGTGATCTTGTCAGTGATGTTGCAGTTGCTAAAGCTGGCCATCCAATGATGGCGATGGCAGGGTGTTTTGCGGGACCAATGTTCAATATGCTCGTGGGGCTTGGGACTGCACTTGCTATGCAGACAGCACATGTTTATCCTGAGGCCTATGAGCTCCATTTTCATGTCGGCATTGTGATTGCATTCGTCTTCCTGGTTTTGAGCCTGATGGGATCGCTGTTGGTTATCACGTGGTGTAGGTTTCGAGTGCCCAGGCTCTGGGGGTTTTGCTTGGTTGGGCTGTATATTATTTTTACAGTTGTCAGCTTGTTCATTGCCATGTTCTTAGGGTGATTCTTTTAATTCTCCAAGCTAATTGTTCTGAATCAATTGCTGATCGGGTCTCTGGAAGACATACAACACAGGGATTGTGGAGTTTTTTATCTGCAATTTCTTGTCCAATGTAGCTTGTGTCGTGGGAGGGGATGTCATCTGCATGATTTGGATTAATGCTTAGGATCTGCAGTTGTTTACTGAAAATTGATTAGCAGATCCAATTCATGGTGCTCAGAGTTGGTTTGCTGCTGTTGTGAAACTGGTCCGAGCACTCTCTACCTAGCTACTTGTATTATCAGATGCATAATATGAAATTATGAATCAGTTGATCTATGAAGAGAAGCATAGACAGATAAGATGATTCCGTTGCTTGTGTAATTTCTATTCATTTCATGAGTTCTTGCTTTTTGTTATTGTTATTTTCTACGGCAATATTTGGTGTGCGTCCTACTTTATGTACGCCTTACCCCTGTAATTACTCTTTTGCTCTCAGTCAAATTTGTTAATCCCCATCATGCTCTCTCCAACCTGGCCATTTCGTTCCTTGAGTTGCTGTTGATCTGTAGTCGCCATTTGTGCTAACCCGACTTGCTCGCCATCATCGTCCAAGTCGCTGCCTAAATCGATTTTCGATTAGCGGTCACGTTATCAATTGCACATCTCCTCAATTCACATGCTAGAAGGGGGATTGATGCGGTTAGCCACCTAAGCTTGGCAGTGGATTATGTGGGCGGCTCCCAGCTGCTGTGGTTGGGCTCCGCTGATGGCTAAATGTGGTGGGATCATGGTTGTTATGCGATGGGGGCGCAAGTTCCTTGAACGGCGATGATAGGTGCTTTAGGGAGGATTGTGGCGGCGTCCAGAGGCAAATGCGAGGTTAGTGAGGGGTGGTTGTGGTGGCCAAAGGGGTGGAGATGGTGGTGGCCAGGCTGGAAAGTGGAGGTAATGGGAAAGGAGGGAAAGGAAAGTTGGGGCCTCTACTCTAGTGGTGGAAGACAAATGTTCAGGGACAGAAGTTGTTGTTGACACATATATGTTATTTAATTTTTACATATTTGTCATTTTAATTATACATATCTATCGTTGGTTTAACATAACAGATTAAAAGTTAATTGTACATAGTTTCTACATATCTTCTGTATTCTTTATATGTATTGTTATTGCCTGTAAGATTTAGTATTTATAAATATGTGTCATCTGATTTGCACAAATGTTATACGTAATTTGTACATATCTTTAATTTTCTTTGTACATTGAAATTATAAATATCTATCATCTAGTTTATACATATATTTAATTTTGACAAGAAGAGATATTTGATACATTCACACATATTCTTTTATGATAAGTTGAACTCATACATATAATTGAATATATTAATAAAATATTTATTATCTCATTTGTACATATATTTTGCGTGATTTGTACACATCTCTTACTTTTTTGGTGCATCAGTTCATATGTATCTAATATTTAATTTATATACATTACCATTTTTAGCAGTAATACAGATTTGATATGTTTACACCTGTGTTATAGTATGAAGGGTAGTCTTGGTGATATATGTATGTGTGTGTGTGTGTGTGTATAGAGGCAAATGGAACAAATTTGTGGCCAAAATTTATGGGAAATAGTATAGAGAGGCAAATGGAACAAATTTACAACCAAAATTTATGAGAAAGAGTAATTTTGTCGCTAAACTATTTTTGTGAGCAAATTTGTCATTAGTATTTTCATTATGAGCAATTTTACCATTGACCATTAAATGATAGGGATCTATTGTTTAAAGAATATTTGATGACACAACTCTTAAACTAGTCTTTAAAATTTTTCTTATAAAGCCCTAGCTACCCAAACTGTTCACTTTACCCAAATGAGTTAAAATCTTGTATTTAATCACATACCCTTATTGCCTAGCCTTCTTGTTTTCAGTTTTCTCATTGTTACCAAACAATCCTCCATCGCCGCTGCTATCGATCCTATCGATCTTTTATTCTAGAACTATAACCTTTCTAGATTCCCACATGTATCAATCAAATCCTATCTGATTAGGGTTTATTTTAAGGAGCGTTGTCGGGATATGTAGAAAAGTGGAGGCAGCGCTAGTGGCAAAAAAGGTGGAGGGTGGTGAAGGGTGTAGAGGGTTGCTGGAGCGAAGATGGTGAAAATAATAGATTCAGAAACTTAGGGGTCATGGTGCTAGGTAAAGAACTTATAACTGAAATTTGCATTTTTCTCACTTGGCAATAGGAGCAAATTTGCCAATAAACTATAAAAGTAGAAAAATTTTGCCTCTAAACTACAGGTACATTTGCCATTCATGTTTTAGTTATGGGCAATTTTTCCATTGACCTTTAAATGGTAGAAATATTATGTTTATTAAGAGAATTTTCTATGATATAACTCTTAAACTAGTCCCTAATAATCTGCTTCTTGACCCTTAGCTACCCAAACATTTCACAACATTTAAATGGGTCAAAATCTTGTGTTTGACCTTACATCCCAATTGTTGAGCCTTCTGGTTTTCACTTTTCTCATTGTCATTAAGCAACTCTTTGCCACCATAACTATCAATCCTTTATTCTAGAACTGTAGTACCGCTGAATTTAGTCTTACTTGCATCAATCGAATCCTATTTGATCAGGGTTTGTTCTAAGGAGCATTTATAGGAGCATTGCAGGGATGTGTAGAAGAATGGAGATAACATTAGTGGTAGAAAGGGTGGAGAGTGGCAAAGGATACATGAGTTCGCTAGAGCGAAGATGATGGTTAAAATGATAGTTTCAAAAAATTAGGGGCTAGAGTGTTAGATAAAGGAAATGTTGAATTGAAACTTATATTTTTCTTTTTTTTTTTTCCTGTTTGTTATGTCATGTTAAGCAATTTTAATAGAGAGTGACATGTTTACTTCCAACACAAGACATTGATAGCAAATTTGCTCCTTTTAAAAATATTAGCGGTAAATTTGCCCACAAAAAAAAACTTTAGTAAAAAAATTACTTTACCTTATATAGTTTAGCTGCAAATTTACCTCTTTTTTTTTCTCATTTTTTCACATATGTCACGTAAGCAATTTTAATAGTCAGTGGTAGATTTACTTCCAACAAAAAATGATTATGGCAAAATTGTACCTTTTAAAAAATTAATAGTAAATTTGCCCATAAAAAAGTTTAGTGATAAAATTACTCTATCCCGTAAAATTTAATAGCAAATTTTCCCTTTTTGCCTATACACACATATACATACACAGTAGATAGGGTGCACATTAAGCTTACCAATTTTCTACAGCATTATAACTCTTTATATATTTCTTCTTTTGTCCCAATTTAACTGAACCATGTAATTTATAATTAATTGCATCCACAACCCCTAATCTTTTATTGTCGTACCATTTTTAACCCTACGCTCAATTTGTTGTATAAAAACCCCCCAATCTCATTAAAGTGTTTCATTTAGACTATTTCATTGATGATAGACATTAAATTGGATGTAAAAATGGGAAAAATTAGTTTTAACCATTGAGTTTTTTTTTTTTTGCCTTACAAACCTTAAAATTTTTTCATCTAACAGTTTAATTACAATCTTCACAACTGTCATACTTTTTTTCCCTCTTTAGCCACCATCCTTGGCTACCTACTGTCCTCTACCACCCACCGCATCCTCTTCTTCTTCCTTTCCTTCTTCACGCTCACCAATAAGCATTAAAGCCAGATCTCATCAATGTTGAGGTTGGGACAAGGAATGGAGTAGTACCTAGAACCCTAACTTTTCCCTTATGCCACCATTGCTCCATCTCATTCTGCCACCAACCCTTGTCGATCTAGCCGTCATTGTCCTTCATTGGCAATCATTCCCAAAGCTAAATTGTTCCTCCCATGCCTCCTCAAAAGCCGTTTAGCACTCTACCTCATTGTTGGTTATAAGAAGCAAGACCAAATTCATTGCTACCTCCAATCTCACCTACGACTTAACTAGCTCGAGCCCTTTCACTGCCATCCATAAAAAATCCACCCTAAACTGTTACACTTGCAACCACCAAGAGTTGAAAATCAAAGGATGAAAAACAGATCCAATCACAGCCCAATTATGACCTCGTTAATTTGATTTTGTGCCCGGTGAGTGAAAAAGAAGATCCAATGCTAAAAAGAGGAAGATGAAACAGTGGGCAATGGGTGGACAATGTTGTCAAAATTGGGCTAGACTAGATAGGTTGATTGATCTAACCATGAGCCAGTCACCTTGTCGGCCCGGTTAGCGGTCCACTTTGTATCTGGTAAAAAACTAGAAAGCCACCCAAAACTGTTGAATTGATGAGCTGTCAATTTAGAATAAACTGGTAGTCTAAAATAATTGTTTAAGAATTATAAAGATAAAAGGAGAAGAGAAAAAGTAAGGCAAATAGAAAAACAAAAAAAAGGAGAAAAATATTAAAATAAGAAGAAAGAAGAAAGTAAGAGAGGAAAAAAAGAAGAAAAAAAAATAAGATGAAAGAGAAGAAGGAGAAATTAGAAAAGAAAGCAAAAGAGAGACAAAAGAGGAAGACATCAGACAAAGATAAAAGGAAAAGTATACTGACAGCTTGGTGAAAAAGATGACCTATTTATACTAAGGTTTATAGCTTAATATGTTTTTTTTATGTAGAATGCAAACTTAGCCCTTATACTATGTATAAATCCATTTTGATTGTTGTTGTCCTTCGCCATCTTCCTGAACTACCTATGGTCATCACAAAAGCCTAATTGCCCCTCTCATGCCTCTTCGAAAGCTATTCAGTGCCCTTCCTCATTGCTGGTTGTGAGAAGTAGGATTGAATCCGTTGCTACTTCCAATCTTACATGTGACCCAACTAGCCCGAGCCTTTTCACCACCATCCCTAAAAAACCCCACCCCAAACTATTGTTGCTGCCACCACCAAGAGTTGAAAATCAAACGATGAAGAGAAGATCCAATCATGACCTGATTGTGACCCGTTAACTTGATTCGTGACTGGTGGGCAGAAGAGAAGATCTAATGCTTGGTAAGGTGAAGAAAACTAGGAACAAGAGGAATATGAGGTGGTAATGGTGGGTATACAGTGTTGTCGAAACTGGATTGGACCAGATGGCTTGATTGGTTCAACCACGAACCAGTCACACTACCAGCCTGGTTAGTGGTCCACTTTGTATTTGGTCAAAAATTGGAAAAATTGGCCAAAACAATTGAACCAGTGAGCTATCAAACAGGAATAAACAGGTGGTTAGAAAACAATTGTTTAAGAATTGTAAAGACAGAAGGAGAAAAACAAGAAAAAAGAAGGCAAAAAAAAAAAAAAAAAAAAAGAGGAAAGGACTAAAAGAAGAGAAAAAAAAAAAAAGGAACATGGGCTAAAGAAAAGGAAATAACAAGAAAGGAAAAGAAGAAGAAAAAAAGGAAGAAAACACACAAAGAGACTAGGAAAAGTCCATTGATGGCTTGTTGAAAAAGAGAACCTATTTATATTAGGGTTTGTAACTTAATATGTTACATAGAATGCAAACTTAGTCTTTTTATTATGTACAAATTTTCATTTTAGTCACATTTCGTGTAATTTTTCATGTCACTTATCACTCATACGATACAAATGCAAAAGAATTATCAATTGTTGGTTCAACCGGTTGAACCATGACTCATAGACTCTTGAGGTTTGAAGGACGGTTTGGTTTTAAAAATACTGTGGATGACAAAGGATGGTGGCTGAAGAGGGACAATAAATGTGACAAATGTGAAGACGGTGGTTGGATTGATAGATGAAAAAAAATTTAAGATGTTAAGGCAAAGAGAAAGTTTTCAAAGGTTAAAAATAATTTTCCCCATTTTTTCCATCCAAACTTAGAATACTTCATCAAGATTGAGGATTTTCTATACAACAAGTCAAGGTTAGGGTCAAAAAGAGTACAATAATAAATGTTAGGGGCCATGAATGCAATTAACTCATATAATTTATGTTATTATTTCCATTTTTGTCCATAAAACTAAATCTAAAACTGCAATTTTTTTTATAGATTTTTTAATTAGAATTTAAATAAATTAGATATAAAAAAATTTTAAAAAGAGAAATGATTTAACTTTTTTGAAACAGTGAAAAAGGGATATGAATAATTGTTTTTTGGATGGTAGAAGTCTTAATTTTTATGTTAATTCTGGTATCAATTCGTACTTGGAGGCAAGTACAACACATGATTCATTCTAGACCACTAGAAGTTACAATGGCGTAACTCGACGTTGCAGTTAAAATTGTAGCTGGAGTGTCGGAAATTGATAAATATGGACAGATAAATCATAAATGGTACTTTTTACATCCCTAATTCATTTTTGGTTTTATAAATTATCGCAAAATTATGACAAAAATATATTTTTTTTTGTTTATTCATCTAATAATTATACGGCTAAGCTAAACCTCCTCTAACCGACAAAAGATATGAATAAATAGTATGAAAGCTATGGGGAAATTGAACAAATGGTACTTCTTAGTTAAGAAGAAAACATTTGTCACGTCACAAATTTCTCTATTAATACATCACTCAAACATCTTCACAATCGATCAATAATCATCGACATTTTTCCAGCAAGGGCACCAATAATGGCATCGACTACCTCTCCATTCCCATGACTAGTGTGACAAAACTACGGCCAATGGAAAATAAACAAAAGCTCTTTGTTCCATTTATTTATAAATTATTTTATTTTAGAAAAATTAAATAATGAATTATTTAATTTATTATTGTTAATTTTTTTAACAACCTAAAAGTATTCTTAAAATATTTTCTTGAAAATATTAAGCATCTTTTATCAAATTTTCTCTCTCTCTCTCTCTCTCTCTCTCCCCCCCCCCCCCTGAGAGCGTATTTTTTAAGCTGAGTACGAAAAAGAATCCATAAAAAAATAATTACTTTCTATAAAAATTTTATCTAAGTGATTATTAGTAGATTAAATGTTACCTTTCAAATGACATCAGTTTTGGACAGAAAACTAACAAAATTGAAAATAATGAATTTTTAAATTTGACAAAAACACAATTCCGATAAATTGTTAGTTTACCTAAAAATTTTCAAAAGACGGGTGTGACAAAATTCTTTCATGTCCTCCAAGTGTACCCGTCGTACACACTACACAGGCTACATTTAGCAACTTACAAAATATTGCTAAGGGTGGAGGGGTGAAATAAAACCAAACACATGGAATGATGTTATGCCCTTGGTATTTATGAAAATAAAACTCCAATTATCTTTTCTGGGAAAAGAATATTGTAAAGTTTAGACCAATCTTATCGGGTAAAAGTACGGCTAGTCCCAAACCTTAATTTTCAATGTAAATTGATCCTCACTTTAATTTTGTTGTATATTAGTCTCAAAGATCCCCACTCCCCAGCCTCTAACAAGACTTAGGTAACACAAAAACTTGATTTACAAAGAGAAAAAACTCATAATTTATCCATTAACTGTCTAAATATTATGAGACATATTAAGTTTATGAGAAGACAATTATTGAAGAGTTTAAATTAAGTAGATGTAGATAATCACATAAGAGTTAATGAATTCAAACAATTTGATAAATGTCTTTCAATAAATTCAAATAATATCATAACTTTTAACAATTATTGGACCATATAAACTATCAATCTTTTCCTTTTGTAAATAGAATTTCTTTGTCAACTTAATCTCACCTAGGGTTAGGGACCAATATGCAATACACTATTGAGGTTTGGGATTAATATTTTATGAATCGGAGATTGATGACCAATTTGCACTGAGAATTAAAGATTTAAGACTAATAGTTCATCTTACCGCTAGTCTCACTTCCCTATTTGCCTTTCTCGCACAGGTAAAGATGAGTAGGGATGTCAACGAGCCGAGTTTGGGAAAGGTAGAATAATTCCTAAATCTTACCCGCAATATAAAAACTCTATCTAAACCTTCCCCGCAACCTGTAGCGAATAGAATTTTTTTGTCCAAACCCTCCCCATGTTGGGGTAGATAGGGTTAGATATTATACCAGCAATACTCATACAAGTAATCACATAATATAAAATTGAAACTAAATAAAGCATGACATGCTTGAATATACAACATAACCGAAAACAAAGCAGTCTGATTATAGAATTGTGAATTTTAGAATTTACTATGTTAGAATTATACTCCCTCTGTCTCAGGTTTTCTGCTCCATTTGCTATTTTGGGCCGTTCCAAATTCTCTGCACCATTTCCTTTTTTAGCAAAATTTATCAAGCAAAATAACTTTTATACCCTCTTTTCTTCCCACTTTCACTTGTTGCCATCCGAGCTTCCTCTCCCACCCCCCCCTTTTTTTTTCCTCTAATATTGTTCAATTGCTGCTAGGGAGGCCGTGGTTTTCGGATCCAACAATTCGGGGAGTAGGTAGGCAGCTAGATATGCTTGATTGAGGGAGGTTTCAAGTACCCATGCCAGCTTCATTCAAATTGGGGATTTCTGAGTCATCTTCCTGGCAGCATGGGGTGGCTGGGTGATGGATTGTGTTATTCGCCCGATTGGCAAGATGTCGGGTCCATTGTTTGTCAGGGAAAGGCGACCGCTATTTCCTCATGAAGCGTTGTTTTCTCTTGGCCGGAATCGAGCGATTCGTACAACTTGGAAGATTACACGTAGAGGTTCCAGGCAAGGCCGAGCAATTATGGAAGCTGAGAACGATGATATGATGGCTGATGGTGACGACAGGGGAGATGCAGAGGTAGTGGTGTCGAAGATCGAGCGGCAATACTAGAGATCATGGATGGAAGAGTAATGTCGGTGATGAGGTAGGCGATCAGGCGACAGAGTAAGAGGTGAGTCAGGGAAAGAGGCGACAAAGCAAGAGGATGAGTCAGGGAAGTGACGACGGAGCATGGTGGCGGAGATAGACTGACCTGAGGTAGAGACATGTGTAGACATTAAAATTTAAATTGGGTTAAAAAATATTAAACCCAATTTAAATTGTCCAGCCCATTTCCAAATTGATGCCCAAAATTCAAAAGTCCATCAATTTTGGAAACTACGAATTCAAGAAACCCAATTTTTTGGGAGCCCAAAAGCACACAATTGGAGGCCTTGAATGAAAACTTATTATGACATTTTGGCCAAAGTCCACTTTTGGCAAATTGGGCCTTAAGATCCAAAATGATTAAAGCTCATGAATTTGCTCAAATATTCTAGAACATTCTAGAATGCTCCATTAATTATCTTTTTTTAATTAAATAATTAATGAGAAATAATTATCATATTTATTTTCTCTTAAAGAATACAAGAGATAAATACATAATAATTGTCACATATGGTTCTCTTGAACTAAACCACTTCCTTCCTACACCTATAAATAGGTCCCCAAAGCCAAAGGAAGAGGAGAAGAAATTGGAGAGGCAAAAAACTTAGAGAGGAAGAAAAATCTCTCTACAAGAAGTTTTCTCCTGTTCTTCAAGCCGATCAAGCACAAACGCCTGGCGAAAGAAGAAATCAACTCCAAAGAAGATCAAATCCCAATTTCGAGGCCAGATTTGAAGAACACGGTGAGAAATGCAAAGAACGTGAAACGGTGCTTCATCAAGTTCAAATTCAGATCCGTTGGAAGCAGTGAGGAACGTGAAGAACGCGAGATAACACTGCATCAAGTTCAAGTCCAGATCTAGTGAAAGCGGCGGGGAACGTGAAGAATTCGTTTCTGTGCTGCATCAAGTCAAACTCCAAGAAAAGAGGCAAGAAAGCGGCGGACATTGCCCGAAGCCCCCCCAAGTCCAAGGAGTACAACAGAAATCTTACACCGAAAGAAGCGGCAAGGACCTCGGTTCGTGTTCGTGCAAGACAAATCCAGAATCCGTGTTCGTAAAGAAGCTGTTCGTGTCTCCACCAAAAGCTCGAAGCGTTAATCAGAGGATTGTGTACATGAGAAGCACGCTAAAGAGTCGATCCCCCAAAATCTCTGTTCTAAATTTTAATATTGTAATTTGTGCTACAATTAATTTCATGGTGTAACTTTTTTTACACACAAAATTTGTGCGTACAACGTGGAGAGAAATGATGAAGGAAAGGGTAGAATTGTAAAGGTAGGGAAAACAATGTCATTTTCTTGGTTTTTGTGCAAAAGTAAATGGAGCAGATTCACTAGAACAAAGGGAGTATTATATATTTGGATTGCATTGGAATAGAATTTAGTATGTATATATAATACATGTAATATTTTAGATACTTATATACTATGTATAACATGAGGATAGGGTATGGGCCGAGTAGACCCCTAAGCATGTATCTACCTGATATCTAACAAGTACAAAAACAAAAATTACCCAAACTCAACTCAAGCCCGTCCAATTGAAAATAAAAACCCCACCTATCGGATAGGATAAGAAAGCATACGCACAGGTAATGGTACAAATTGACATTCCTAGGGATGAGCATGAAAAATTGCAGTGGTTAATTTATTTAATCTCAACTCTGAATCATTCATTCAGGACTACAAAATCTACAGTATTTGGTATGATGGTTCTATACATCAATGTAAATCTGGTTAATGGGCCTACTCGAGGCATTTCCTTACAAATGTTAGGCAAGTTAGAATAACTTTATAACTGCTGTAATTTCTTTACGCATGAATCATCGACTCAGTTCTGAGGCAAAGCACTTTTTGTCAGGATGTAATCTTTCCAGAAAGCTCACCTTGCTCCAGGAAGAAGATATCTTCGGCAGACAACATCATAGCACCAGTACTTAAGTAATGACGGGCACTCCGTCCCCTGCGCAGAAGCCAGATTGCTAAATTCGACCAGTGCAAAGCGTAGAGTTGCAAGGGACAAATGAACATTAGTAAGAACAGAAGTAATATGCTAGAGGTATACCTGCGGCGACTTGTCTTGTTAGTGCCACATGATAAGCGCGAAGCTTCTGCTCTTGAAATGCATCTCAATGAAGACATATATTCTTGACAGGCATTGTTTGTCAGGGATGAGTATGATCTTGAAGGAAGTACGGACTTCATGATGTCGAAAACACTTGACTTAATTTTACTGATACACAAAACCCAGAAAAGTGAGAACATGTTCAGATGGGAAGCTGTAAAAGAGCTTCATGAAAATTTATTTTAGATGAATAATTACCAGTTTGATAAAGATATTTCCTGTATGTTAACATGTTAAAATAAAATGCACATTTCTGGGAAGTTCTTCCTATCTGAGAATTGTATTATCCTACCCTGGGAAACCCTTCAACTTCCTTCTCAACCACGAAACAAAGAAGAGGAAACAATAACTAACGCAGACAATGCAAACAAAAATTTCTAAATGTAATGAGGCCTACCTTTTTGGTGTCACTCCATTCTTTGGCACCCTCAACCCTGAACACTTTTTAAGTGATAACCCACCAGCACAATCATTTCGTCCAAGTAAAGTACCTAGTGCCATTGTGTCACTAGAGGAAAGCAGCATCTGCTCAGCCCAATCAACCTGATTCTCAGACTCCAGTACTGATCCTATAGCAGCAACGTTATTTGCGTACAAGCAAAACCCATGCTGGGCAGTCGTGTTACACATGTGCATCTGCTCATCACACCAACCATATCCATATGAATTCTCAAAAGTTGCAACTGTTGCTTCTGAACTATCCTGTAGAAATAGCTGCTTATTGTTAGAGACCAACACGAATGGACAGAAAAACTTCAAACCAATGAGGAAGCTTACCAGCATTTGAGATTTAGAAAGCAACAAGTCAATTTCTGAAAGGAGGTCGGAAACTTGGTGAGTACATCTGAGAATATGAAAAGCACCTGTTCTCTCTGAACAAACATAATGTTTTAGATCACTATTTTCACGAAGCCTTTTCCAAGATTCTTGCGCAAAGTCAGTTGCCACATGGTACTTAAGTTTCTTATTGTAGTCAGACCTTCCAGCAAAATCCATGCAGCTACACTCATCCATCACATAATGCCCTATTGACACTGCCTCGCTAATTTCAGTTTGAGAATTGACATCTTCATGAGATGACTGTTCAATAATATCAGGACTACTTAAAATGTCAAAACTTTTAACTAAATGGTCTGAAGATTTACAAAAATCAGCAGTTGCATCTCCAGTTTGATTGTTCCCAAGATTATTATTCACAAAAATTTCAGCAATACCACTAGATACTGTCTTAGATGACAGTTCAATTCCATCCTCCAATATAGTTTCAGGAACGAATGAGGATTCCGGCACTTCAGATATATCTGCAGATTTGCAAGCATCCATGAGACTTTGATTTGCAACTTCAGAAAATAGGCAAGTCGGTTCAAACTTTTTAGCTTCTCCATTACCATCATTGTCAGGCAATAATTCTAAGTCTGTACCCTTGCCTGAAACTAAACAAGTTGCTCTATCAAGATGTTCATCTTCAGAATCAGATGATGCAATCAAAAGTTTTCTCCTTCGCTTGGGTAGTGAACATGAGACCGGGGTGCCCAAAGAATCAGATACCTCGAACACCCTATCAGTAGGGCTTAAGAGTTCACTGTAGTCCTGAACAGAAAAGTTCCTACCTAACATCTCTTCCTTCCTGGCAGCTATGCTATCTTTTCTGTGAGTATGCATCCCAAAACTGCCGATTGTTTCCCCATCATCAAGTCCTTCCTCCTCAATAGCCTCTTGCAGAGTAAAATCTTCTGTCCTCTTGGAAAGTGACTTCGTCACCTCCTCCTCAATTAAAGCAGATAACTTTGATGGGAAGCCCCAAGGCATAACATGTGGTAAAACATTATGGGCAGCCTCAATATCAAATGGCAGCTGCACACATGTCTTCCGCTCTTTCACATCTGAGAAATAAGGAATATGATGTTCTAACCATTATGAATGAAGGTAATATCATGCAGTGATAGCTCTAAATTTTTGGACGCACGCATTTTGAACACACATTCAGATATAACAACTCATTTGCTCCCAGATAAAGAATTTTGATTGCAGAATAAACCTTGTTTATCTTCACCTTACTGATGCCTATGTGCATGGGTAAAAATCAATTGACACAAACGCACATAAAGGCCAATCAATCAGTCTCTATATGTATTGTACAGCTAAGAAATACATAAACTATCAACCTGACAACATCCACATAAATATCACCTTTTGCGTGGCACCAAAACTGCAAATGCATAATGGCTTTCCGAATATCTCCCTTACAACATTTGATCAACTGCTCAATAACATAAGGTTGAACTTTGGCTTTCTCCTCCGCACAGACCTATGATATGCAGGTAGACATTTTGAGTATATAGAAAAGAAAAAGAAGTTCCACAATATGAAACCAAGTCCTGAAGAGAAAGGATCAGATGTATATACCTTCTTAAGGCAAGGAAGTAGATCCTCCGGCGATGGAGTTGTGAAGAATAATTCTAGTCTGTCAAAATTGTCTGGCAAAACTGGAATTCTACCTGCATATGATGACATAACAACATTGAAACTTCAAGTGATAGTAGTGAACTGTACAACAATGGGTCCTCAGCAGTAGATTAAACAGAGACACCCTGTTTCTTTTCTTCAATTTTTTTTTTTTTGGGGGGGGGGGGGGTTGAGGGGGGTGAAGATGAAGATTTTAAAAATAAGCTTTCATACTGTTGCTAGTTAATATCACGGGTCCTTTGGCTGTTTCAGCAATTTGTTGTATGGCAGCTACAAGTCCACGATCTTCAGGAAAACCAATATCCACATCCTCGAAAAGAATTAAAGATTTGACTTTTACTTGACTGGGCCAAGCTGTGATCTCCTTGCATGTCAGATCTCCAGAAGTATCCATGACGTTGCCAGAATCTTCACCATCTGATATTGGTATCAAATCGATCACCTCATTGTCCACCTTGTTTGCTGCTATACCATTAACTGATGCTGCAAAAGATTTCATCATGTTCTTGCTTTGACGATCCAAAGGATTTTCCACTGACCTGCAAGATATATGCAGCATAACATAGAGTAATATGAGACTTTAGTTAATTTTAAACTCCCAAAATGAATATATGTGCAGGGAGTACCAACTGCATCTCCATAAGAGTACAAGCTTTTTGGTGGAATAAAATCTCACTAACCTAGCAAGGCAGTGTGACTCTAATGCCTCTCCAAATTTTTGCTTGATAAGAGCTCCAGTTCGATATTCTGATGTATTAGACTAGCAAGATAATGCATCCAGTCATTAAATCAGCCAAGATAATGTGTCCAATCATTAAAACATCCCT
This sequence comes from Aquilaria yunnanensis, assembly GCA_039654915.1. Taxonomy (NCBI): domain Eukaryota; kingdom Viridiplantae; phylum Streptophyta; class Magnoliopsida; order Malvales; family Thymelaeaceae; genus Aquilaria; species Aquilaria yunnanensis. The sequence goes on from CM077593.1 coordinate 81,621,374, forward strand.
AGAATTATAAATGCTATAGCAAGAATTTCTAGAACTTTACAGATGAGAAATTTCAATTACAATTTGCCAACTACCTCACTAATTGAGAAATTTCAATCTGGTTTGAAGAAAAAGCAATATTTTAACTAGATGGCAAACTTATAAAATTTTCATTGTGGGGGCAAGTGATGATAAATATTAACATAGCATTCAAAAATCAAGTTTACATCAGTTATTGAAATTATGAATTTGTTAAATAGAAGACACACACACACACACGTAATATGTTAGCCGTAATTCAATAAAAGTATTGGTCGATGATGAGCAGACACTCAAAATGTTTTTATCAGTATCAAACAATATTTATAAACTCTTCCAAATACAGTATGATTTACATTTCCACCAAGAATAGAGACCTGAATGAATAGTAACCTAGATTTGAGTGACCTATTGTATTACTTTCATAAGAATGCTAAGGGGACAAATGCACTTCACACCACTAGACTTTTCAAAATTGCAGCGAGACTGCCTCCACCTTCAGCCCGGCATTGGCACAGCCTAATTACTTTTCTTGTAAACACTTCAAAATGCAGACTCTAATGCCACATCGTTAAGCCAAACTAGTTAAGCTCAACTTGAAAAAACTTCAACCAATCTAGTTGAGTGTGTTTCAACTCTAGCTCTAACAGGACCAAACATCTCTTATAAACAGGCCAATGCAAAATAGCAGGTAGATGCTTGTTCAATGCTGGATGAGTGCAGAATGAAGGTCACAACTCATACAAGAAGAATGCATAAATGCAACACATTAACAAGTACAAATAAAATCCAGTATCACCTCAAGGATTTCAAAGCCTTGCTCCTTTGCACATGCATAAATAGCTGCCGATTTCCCACACTGCAAAATTTTGATTTAATTTATTTGATGAGCAACATAACCAAAACCATTTGATATTAACCAATAAGATATGGAAAAGAATAAAAATTGCTCCAGACATTTTGCTCGTTACAATATCCTGTTTAACTGAAGGGCTTAAATTGTTAAAAATTTTATTCTTCAAGGCAGAGAATTATCTACTCCCTCAAAAGTTTCCTGTATATATTCCCGTGGTCCCATCTATTACCCTTTGACACAGTTTATGCAAAATGTTACATTTCTAGTGAGGTTCGTGCATGCTACATAACTAACTGCATCTAATTGGCAATTGGCAATGTCAGGCACGTTCTTTAAGTTATAACAAAACCCAAACAAAAGTTAGTCAAAAAATATGAGGTGCTGGTGATATAGTTATTTTGGCACAAATGCGGACTTCAAAGGGGGAGTAGGGATTTGAACCTTAGAACCTCAAGTAACAACTAGGACCTTAAAACTGAGGCTTGGTTGGTTGGTTTACATAATATTTGCAATAAACGTGAACTATATGGTTTGCATTATGCATGCATGTGCAAATTAAGTGCTGATTAAACTATATACCCCAATTGGTCCTGTCACTAAAAGGACATTTTTCAGTCTGTTCTCATTATCATCACCATCTTCTGAATCAGATTTGCTTCCATAGTACTCATAATCTTCATCCAGAATTCCTCCATTTAGAACTGAAGAAGCTTTGATGGGTTGGGAGGCTCTGTCATGCCAAAGACGCAACCACTCATTCATAAACCTAACTGACTCAATATTACCACACACCTGCACGATAATATCAAGAAAAACAAAAAGCAGATACATGAAACATAATGTGAAATAATGCCCTTATTTGGGAAACATAGCAGCTGAAAGACAGCAAGCTAATATGGAAAATTACATATGCTGAATCACACTCACCTCCATTGCTCTTTTTGGTTGATACTTGTCTGTCCACAGGATATAGTTAGATAGATCACTCAAGCTATCATTATGATGCATTAATCTGCATGCAAGGAATACAACAAGAATATATAGACTCTCAAATAAGTTGATCCATACCATTTGAGGATACGCTGTTTACAATAAACAATTTGGAAGCCAACCCCATCCTCAAAGAGATATGATTTTGTTTTTCTTAATATGAGAAACATGACAGTGAATAATATTTTTTACATTGATTCAGTGGAATGATACTTGAAGTGCCAACCATGCACGGAGAGGAGAGGATTGCTCCATTCATTTTAAAATGATTTTATTGAAGATATATGGAGATTCAGAAAAGATACTTAAAAGGCCATTGTGACAACCAATAATGGTCCAAAAAGATCGAGTATAATATATGGGTTTCACTTCCAAGTCATGGAATTACTGATATCAGTATATTCAAACCCAAAGAAAATAGTGATGACAGCAAACAATAAGTTCAAGCAAGCACAAGGACAGCTTATACTGAATTCGCAACCTTTCATCAAGAATTCTGGATGTTTGTTCAGGCTCTACTTTTGCCAAATATGTGCCTTTTGTGGGAACAAAAGCTGTTTCATCTTCATTGTGATCCTATTGAGAAGTTAACGAAAACCAAGACATGCCTAGTCAATTGAGGCAATACATAATAATCATTCAGAATTTTCATATAAACCAAAATTTCAAATTTATAACCTCTGATAGCTGACTGCTGGACGCCACTGATCTGCCACAGAAATCATCCTGACCAATGCTTTTACTAATCTCTTTCTTCTGCAGAAATGATGCATCAAATTGATGCGAAATGCTAGAATAGTTATCAAAAGTTAATGCCTGAGCCGAGCTCTCCATAACTGATGTGAATGTGAGACCAGGAATGCCATTAGTATCAGTGGCAAACTTATCTGAAAATCTCCACCCTCTCCAATCAAAAGCTGTACCATCATCCTGAGGAGCACAAAAAGAAAAGAAAAAAGAGCCTCTATATTTCCATTCATTTGAGAAAGTCAAACATCTGTAGATGCGGAGAGTTGAAAAGACCAACTAACGCTGCCAAACCTGTATCCTCTCAAATACGTGAATGGGACCTATGTTATTGCCTCTCTCTTTCTTCCCAATTGAGCAACAGTTGCTTCCTTCTTCATTCATTCCTTGGGTTCTCTTTCCTGCTTTCCATGATGAGAAAAAAGGATGCATTTGCTTTCCATTAAATATACGTGAATTTTCCTGAGACATATGAAAACAATCATATCATTTTGCAAAGTGTCGTAACTCCAGCTTAGAAGCTGTTTAGCACTAAGATGAGTACCATGCAGACAGAAACATATTTGGCCATGTTAATTCTAAAGGTCGGAGAAGGGTTTCTTTCATAATTAAACACACTGATTATCATTGATCTACAAGGATAAGCGCAGGCAAGATGAAATGAAACAAGTGTTGTGTGTGCCAGTAAAATTATAAGGGGTAGATGGCTGGAGATAAATGCATCCATAACATGAAATTGAAAACAGATAAGCTCTTGCATTCAGCATTTTCCTATAACCCTTGTCTCTTGACCTCAGAAATATGGAAAAACAGACACAAAGAAAAAGAAATCACACATTCAAGACAAAATGATGCATCAATGACTGTACTTATTAAGACGCATTTGCCTGCTACCAGATAAACCTTTAGTATCGTTATTTGTGCAGATTAGCAGTTCTAGGGAAGTAGTAACCAGCCAGCGTGTCATAAACACATCAATTGCATCCTTTAGCCACTGAAGCCATAGTCTTTACCTTACCATCCTAAGATATGCTTTCACAAGTCTCTGTAGAACCCAAAAACTAAAGTTTGCCTTAAAGCAAATATATGATTCTTCTTAGCCTGTCTTCATAATTCTATTTTTTGTCTCCTTTTGTTTCTTCAAGCTTGTACACCTACCAGGATTATGCTATCAGCTTCTGTGTAAATTTTCAACCCCAACTTCCCGCAATAAAGTCACCAACGAAAAGCAGAAAACAAGCGGAAAAGGTCTGTCCAAAAATAAGGCAAACGGTTTTTTTGTCCAAAACTTACCTCAGCAGTCAACTTTGCCTCCAACCTCAGATTAGGCACTGGAGGTGGAGTTGGACGCTCGTCCTCCGTCAGATCATTAAGACTCTTCCCATTACCCGTCACATTCTTTTTCGGTGTCACATTCACGGGCGACTTGCCTTTTCCCTGCTAAGAAGACAACTTGTTGAAGTTAAAGAATTTAATTACCAATCCAAATCTACATCTTCATCCATCAGAGAGAACGCCCACCTTCTCCCCTTTCACGCAACAACTCTAAGGAACACCTTAAATTCACCTCTTAGAATTCCAATTCCAACCCCGAACTAATAAAACCATACGAATTCCTCTAAAGCCCAAACGGATCAACAAAACAATGCAGCAAAATTCACCTTCTTAGAAGCTCGTTTCTGAGGCGTTCCCTTCCCTTTGCGCTTTGTCCCCTTCTTCTTACCCTGACTCCCGCCTCGCTCCTCATCCTCGCTATCGTTATCCTCATCACACTCTTCATCAACACACTGGACGCCGTTGGACTCGATCCCAGGCGATTTGTGAGGAAAGAGTGTTGACTGGATGAGTCTCCGACGTACGCTCCTCCGTGCCGCCGGCGTCGCTGCGACGGGATCTGTGGGGGATAATAGCTCTGAAGAATTCATGAGAAATCGAATTGGATTCAGCTAGGGTTTAGTGATTGAGGAATTTGCTAATGGGGCTGGAGGATTTAGGGTTTAGCCTTTGGTCGGTAAAACCGAACTTGATCTGGCCTATGGAGAGAAAATTGGAGGGAAATAGGACATGTTTCCCTCCGGTTCTGTCCTACTGAACGTAGGATTCTAGTGAAAAAAGCTAGTCTCAGAGTCACAGGCACTTCCACTTTTTTCTTTTTTTCGTTTTTTTTTTAAATCAGGAATTGTATTTAAACGGAAAAACTGAAAATTATTTAATTTCGGGATTTGTTTCCTCTCGGTCCCGGGCCTTTAGATTTCCCGCTCCCGCCTTATTTTTAACGTACAATTATTATAAAAAGCGTTCATTCCCGCGTTAGGAGAGGGAATGGGACAGATTTATTTTTCTTTTTTTTTTTTATCACTTGGAATCTAATATATATTTATAAAAATATGATATATTTTAGGATAAAAATAATTTTTCATTTAACTGACACAATATAGTATTGATATGTGACAAATTTGTCATTTGGGTTGTGCCCTTGAACTAATTTACCCTCCAATTATTTAGAAAGAAACGGAACAAAATTTGAAGCTTTAAAAAGAAGCTGACAAGTCAATGCCATTTTTTTTTTTAATTTTAAATGCTACATCAATCTTTATCATTTTTAATTTTCACCTAACCCTCGCCAAAATCCCCAAATTTCTTGTTGATTTTGACCAACAAACCTTCACATAAATCAATCTTCTCTTCCATCTTTTTCATCTTTAAGCTAAATCAAAGAGAGGGTTCCACTTTTTATTCAAATATATGTGATTTTTTTTATGGAAGCGAGTTTTTTCTTGGGGAGATATTTTTTTGTAGTCTTGAGGGAGTTGGGTTTTGCTACAAACGAAAATTGGTGGCATAAGGGCGTTCGTGGCAGTGGCATGCAGACCAGAACCATAGCCCTAGCCTTCATCACTGTGTACCCATACCCTGCCATCATCGTTACCGACACTGGCCATTGTTTCCTATTCATTCAATCAATCACCAACGTGCCCAACATGTAGTGTGACACTTGCAAATCACGTTCTACATTAGAATTCTGGTTTCTTTTTCATGGTTTTCATTTGTATCCTAAGTTGTTGCTTATTTGGTTGGTTCAATATTATGTAGAGAAGATTGAGAAGCAAATAACAAAGGATTGGGTGTGAGAGAATTCATTGACATCAATTTGTGATGATCACATTTGCTTTTTCAGTATCTCTCCTCCCTCCATACAAACTGATGTATAAACAAAAAAACATGATTGGAATAAATTGATTATAGATAAGGGAGACATATTAGTAGATGTTAATTTTGAGTTTGTTGTTCTCTTTTCTTCTGAAATTCTATTTTAGAGTTCTTCTTAATAGTTTTATTTTTTAATTTTCAATGAAGCATGAAGAAAGTGGCCTTGGAGTTTAATGCACAAAGCTCTTCTTTTCAACAATCACAAGTAGGTGTGTGAACCGTGCTGTTTTTTTTTCCTTTACCTTTTGGATCAGTAAATTGTTTCCACACATAACTATTTGGTTAAGGCTTTCACACTGTTGCTTGGTTTGAGGTTCCCTTGAACAAATATTTGTTGCTTCAAGTCTAGGTGTTTCAGTGCTCATGTGTACGTAATACCTTTTCTATTTTCCATTAGGTGATTTGGATCAATGAGATGTCAATGACTCAGTAACATGTAGAATGTTCATCATTATTCTTCTTTTTCAGAAATGTTAAGAAGCAGAAAGTCTTCCTCAAGTTCTTCCATGGGTTAAATTTGTCAATAGGGACAATCATAGCTGATTATGCAAGCAAACCAGGCATTTGCCCCAATTTCTTTTTTCTTTTTTGTTTGAATTGTTCTTGGCCCATAATATATTCCTCTTATTGTAATTTCCTTTGCATGGTATTGGTTTGAGTGGCTAGTAGAACCTCATGAATATAAACTTTGTTATTTATTACTATTGATTTCAGATAAGTTTTTGAAAATTAGATGTTGTTTGGTTATGCATTTTTGTTTATTTTTGTATTTTTATTTCATTTACAAACAAAGTATAAAGTGATTTTGGTATATTGTTTTTGTTTCCTATTTTAATAACTATGAAAGTTATAGGTCCACTATTGTTGAATCAAACTTTCACAACCAAATATGCATTTCTTGTACTAATGAAACTTGGCTGTCATTTTTGTTTGATTTAAATCATGAATTGATTTTACATGATTGGAGACTCTACATGTGCAATGTCAGGTTCAACTATAAAGTTAGCTGACATTAGATGCCATGTCAGAATTTTTGTTAGACACGTGGTAAGGCATCCAAATTAGAATTAACATATTAGATGTTAGGAAAGTTATAGGATTTCAATAGAAACTTAGAAGGCTTTAGGACTGAAATGGAAAAGGTGGAACAGTTTTAGGATTGAATATGACTTTCCCCACATTTGATTTATGCAAATTTCCATAATTTCCTTTGTTTATTAAAAGTAGATCCGAATTTGATTTAGGTATTTAAAAATGACATATTTCCATTTTCAGTTAACAATCACTTCTTTTTAGTTAGCATACAAGTTTTGTAAATCTTTGGTTAGCACATAAAGTACTACTTCTCTCATAAGAGGAAAGTGTATTTTGGTCTACAAAATTTCCAACACCTAATGCAATCGATTCACCCTTTATCATCAAAATTGTTCAAAAAACAAAAACAACAACTCATGACACAAACTATAGTAAGGTAAAATATTAAAAAGATTAACACTATTAACTAATTTAAAAGAATAAAATTATTATCATGCGTATATAAAATGGAAACCATGTGCATTCGTTCACCCAAAATACGAAAAGAATATATTTGAAAAATTACCCTTTAAATTGATTAACATATTTAAATTTTAACTCAATCAACATTTAATTCTAAAGTCAAATCTTTCATTTTATGTTACCAAATCTCTCTCTCTCTCTCTCTCTCTCTTTATATATATAAAAACCATTATATTTTAAGGTAAAATGGACATTTCATGTAATAGGTATGATACAAAATTGAAACGTTACAAATTTACCAATTTATGTAAGAATGTAAGAATTACCAATTTTCCAAGACTAACCCTAAAGTAAATCTTGGTATTATGAAAGGTAATTTTTTTTCTTCATTTGGGTGCGCTAATGGAACGTTTTCAATTACTTGGGGAAGTATTGGAAGGTCATTTTTTTAATCAAGTCAACATCTTTAATACAAATAATCATTTTTTTATTTGATTTATTCAAATATCCATACTTTCCTTTTTTTTATTAAAAATATATCCCGATTTCTTTTTTTTTTTTCTTTTTCTAGCCAGAACTAATTAGGGGTTTAAAATTGACATATTTTTGTTTTTGAACCCTCGCCCTTTCCTAACTCCTAATCTCTTAAACTTATAGTGTAGATAATTCTGTGTACATTTCCATTTTTTTAGTTAACATTCACTTCTTAATTTTTAGTTAGCATATACGCTTTGTAAATCTTTGGTAAAAACTTGAATACTATTTTCTCCAACGGGAAAGTTTATTTTGGTCCAAAAAATTTATAACACCTCATATAGTTATCCCCCCCCCCCCCCCCCCCCACACGTACAAACACATAAAGTAGGATAAACTTTAAGGTGAAATGAACATTTTATATAAGTTTTTTCGTCAATCATCTCCACACACACACACATGGTCGACAAATTAAGTGAAAATGCATTAGAAAATATCATATAAGATGCAAATATCCTAATTATTATAGCCAAACTCAGTGGCACATTATATTTATCTTTATAAATGATAAAATTACCTTCACTTTTAGAATAATATTTCTATAACAATTAAATATATATACTTCTTTGAAGTTCAATCCAACTTAAAGAAATTAAATATATATACTTTTTTGAAGTTCAATCCAACTTAAAATCTCATGACAATGTCAGGTATGTAAACTAGTTTATTACACTTAAGGGTGTTAGAGATTACTATTGGAAAATTAAGAGGTGAAATGTTTACTACTCAAGATTTGGAGGGCTCGAAGTGCAACTGAACCACTTCTGAATTTACTTTGATATTGGACTACAACCAGAAGAAACATCAATGGTTGTTCAACTGTTGTTCAATAAACATGAAATATAGCATTTCCCGAAGAAACGTTATCCAACTAACTACTGCTCCTGAGAGTCCTCAATGATCAGAGCTCCCATCGGCCCGCCTTTTGTACCTGAATGTTTTCGACATCAACAGAGAAAAAGAAGCGCAACACAAGAAGGGGGAAATTTATACTGAACATCCAAAGTTTTCATGGTTCAAAGATTCATCTTTAAGCAGCTACAAAGATAAAAATGTCTATGGGCGACTCAAACTCCATCTGCTTTCAACTATGTTGACCGCAATTTGGCGTAGAAGGCTCTAAATATATGATTCCCTCTTACAAAATTTACCTGACCACACTAAACAATTATCTACCAGAAAAATGCAGCATCCGCTGCCCAACAGCAGCCTCCTCTGAAACTTCAGATTACCCCGAGCTAAAGACATATAGGTCCATCAATGTCTTGTAATGTCCCTTTCCAATCTCTTCTTCTTTCACCCCATGCAGGAGGAGGGTTTCAATGATAATATCTTCCCAATCGATGTCATTGGCTCCTTTTCTCTTCCGCTTCTTCCCATGCGACACATATTCTACGATTTCAGAACAGCCATCATCATCAGCAAATGTACTCGATGGATGCATAATCTTATTAATGCGTGCCTTTGCAGTGTTTATCTTTCTTCGTCGCCTCTCCTCAGCAATAAGGCCAGCAACAAAAGACGGAGGCATTGCACTCATTCCTACATCTTTCTCCAAAATATGTTTGACAAGAAGCTTTTTACTCAGGTCTGACTTGCCACTCCACCAATCAGTATAATCAACAAGGTCCAATCTGGTACAACTTTCGTTGCCCTGATCATTTTCACCATGTTCCAGCAACTCATCATGGCCCTCCTCATGTGAGCACTCTGCATATCCCGTAGACAAGCATTCGTTTGAATGCATAAGCCTATCTGTATCACCAGAGTCCATCAAATCCCCTTCTCTGCAATTTCCGTCATCCCTAGAACCATCATTTATGCTCAAACATTCATTAACAGCACCGCCTAAATCCTTCCTACAACTTTCCAACATAAGCTTCCTCATTCCATGCTTCTGCATCGATTTCCTCTCAATATATTGTATGATAAAGGGAGCATGCCTCACCACATTCTTAACTGTCACATCCTTCCCCCACGGCAACACTTGGGCCACATTCACAAGGGCCTCCAGTAGCTCCTTATACCTCAACTTGCTCGTACCCACCTTCGCTCGAACCTCCTTGGCTACATTCTCAATTTTAACACCCTTCACTTCATTCAGCTGCGCCACAAGCACAATCACTGCAGCCACCAACGGCAATGGCCGCCTTCCTGTGGACAAAAACCACTTCACTGTACAATTCACCAAGAAAATCCCTTGTTTCTTCATTCTGTCCTTTACATCATCATCCACCTGACTCAAACTCGGCAGTCGACTAATCTCTCTCTCCACCAAGATGGCCATACTACACTCAGGTAAATCCAAGTTCAAGAAACCGGCAACACGTGAAATCATCCGACCGAGTTCATAAACATCACAGGGAACAGCCTCTGCAATCTCCTCCATTGGCAAGAATTTATTGCCCTTCCTCATGATAACATAAACACAAGCCCCAATCAGAACGTGGAACCATTCACCGAGACCGAAGTCGCCCTCTGTGACATCATCAACCATGGATGTTACCTCGTTCTCCAAGTGGGTCAACTCCAAAGCTTCTGTAAATTCGCGGATTAATCTCTTGGCCTCAATAAGTTTCTTGTCTTTGTAGCTATAGTAAGATCCCGTTCCAGCATGGCCAATGTATATGTTGGTCCCTGTCGGGCCGTTGATACCACCGATCTGGGCGTCGAAGTTTTCGAATTCCAGGAGGAGGTGGCAATTGGAACAGAAGAGGTTACCCGTCTGGTCATCACGGAAGGTGGATCGACTCCCACATTTACAGGGCATCGTTTTCTGTATTTGGAATTAGGATCAATCCCTTCTCTAATCTGCTCCAGGAGAAAATCTTACAGGCTGAGAAAACTTAATGAAACATAACAAATTGAGCAACTTTAAGTGTTATTTGGAGGCCGAAACATGTGCTAAGCAAAATCTTGCTAAAATTCAAACCAGACCCACCATAACTCTGACCCTAAAAACCGAATTTAAGTACAAAAATTTGATTGGGAGGGAGAATACCGTCGGTGATTGCTCACAAGTGGCCACTTCGCTGGCGGCGGCGGAAAATGGGGGCTAAGCTAAGTATGGGGGCGAACTTGATATCTGAACCGACTTCGCCGCCCATACTTATTGCCCTTCCTCAAACTCCTTTGCGACGCCGAAGGCGGCGAGCATGGAAGCTACGGCGTTGAAGTTGCGGCTCTTGATCGATTATAGGGACCTCGCCTTTGGGTGCCCTGGAGATAATTTCACTAGGTTTTGATTGTCATTTCGGTCCCTAACGCTGCCGTAACTTCAGGGACAGGAGCGCCGTTACTGAGGTTACTCACTTGCCCGCAAGTGACTAACGGTGGCTGAGATGTACTCAAGCGTCTCAGCGAGCTCTGGATGAGGGGTGTAAAATCTCAATTTAAATATTAGAAATTTATGATCTTACGATTTGAAATAAAATAAATGATTTAATTAGATTCTATTATTATAATTACGTATTTTGATCCGATTTTACAACTACAATTAACAGAAAGTAAAAAATAATTTAATGTAAGATCTCAATTTTGACAACCTTATAAGAGATTATTTGTATCGATAAAATGTTTTGAGAGGCTATATATTTGTTTTTATTGAGTATTAGGGCTAATCATAGACTTACTAGTTTTGTTGTCTTAGCCAATGACACCATTTATCATTAGTATCGGTGATTAATGTTGAATTTTGAAGAAGTTATTTAAGAGTAGTTTTTAGCTTTTAGTTTCAGCAGTTTATCTCTACCATTAATAAGTTATTAAAAATTTTAACATTAATCATAAAAACTGTTCCTAAAATGGGGCAAATATTACCACCTAAAAACTTCCTTTGACACAACTCCAGAATTGTGCATCCTACAGACAAAATCACGCTTCTACCTTTATTGGAACTAATTAATACTCCCTCCGTCCCAAAAGTTTTGCTCCATTTGTTTTTGGCAATTAATCTAAGATTTTTTATTTTCAACATTTTAATATATAAATACAAAATCTTTGTATATAAATGATAATTCATGATATGTAGTTTCTAAATATATTTTTTTTGATTTTTTTAACAAACAATAATATGAATAAAATTGAGTCAAAATACAACAAAAAGTCAAATGTATCAAAATTTATGGGACGGAGGGAATAGCAAAAAGTACCAAATTTCCCACCATAGTTTGTTTCTTGGACTAAATTGCTCACTTTTAACAAACTTTGGGAACTCTATGTAATAGATTGCTCACTTTTAACAAACTTTAGGAACTTTGTGTAATTTACCATTTTCATTTTTTTGTGCTCTAACCACTACATTGGTCAATGCCAAACCCACCATTGGGTGACGAAGGCGCTACGGGAGGAGGTAGCATTGTGCATCATTATTTGTGACAGAACAACTGCTATATGTGAAATGCGGTGATCAGAAACATATTAATATTGGATGAGTTTCATTTAATTAAAATTTGGACTAGTTCTAGCATCCGAAGAAGATGACTAAATTGAATATTGTTTCTTGAAGGAACAGTGGCGGATCAAGTGATTGATGGTTGTGGCTGTCTCACAAAAAAAAAATGATAATAATAAAGAGGAAATTATACAAAGTTTTTAAAGTTTGTTAAAAGTTACATAAGTACCCAAAGATTTTAAAACCAACAACTACTTGCATTTGCAGTTAGATTTTTAAATGATTGATAGCATACTGGTCCTAAACTGTAACATTAATTGCCAATTTGGTCACAAACTATAACTTTAATGGCTATATCAGAACTAGATAAAACTATAGGGAGCAATTCAGTCGATGAGACAAAATATAGTGGGAAATTTGGTGCTTTTCCCTTCAATTTGAATATATCTACATCCTTATTTATATATCATGTTCATACATATTTATTATCTGATTGTGCATATCACTATTGTATGAATTAATCAAATTTTTTATTTTTTATTTTTTTTAAAACTTAATTTTTATTTCATTTATGAAAATATAAAGTTATGCATAAATTGTATGAAAATATTAATAACATATTCAAATAAATATAAATATATATACATGTAAGATAGATTATGTATGTATAAGTTATGAAATAATGTGCATAAAAGTATCTAAAACATTGAAGTTATACATACAATTGAGTACATTAGCAACAATTTTCAGATTTCATTTGTGTATAGGTCTCCCAAGAATTATACATTTCTCTCACTGTTTTTTCTAATTATATCTCTCACTTTTGTTTTTGCATATTGGATATATACAAATTTGTCATTTGATTTGTACATAGTGGTGAGCAGTGGGCCCTAGCCCAGCTCAACCAACCTAGCTTGACTAGGCTAGAGCATGTATCTTTTTCTTTAAAAAAAATTGTTTAATTAACTTTGAATTACTATGTTTTTGTGGAAAAAAAGGAAACACGATTGCCAATGCAACTTTTGTTAATTTAAAAGCCAAATGACATTTACAATTGTCTGAAATGTGCTTCATAGGAGAAAATGGCAAAATGTTCAAAAAATGACTAGAAATTAAAACCTAAGATCTGTACTTAATGGCATATTCAGATCAAATACAAACTAAGAGTAAAAAGAACAAAGAAAAAAAATCAAGCCTTATCACAAGATATCACCTCTTATCAGAGCTTTTTTAGTCTCGCGTTCAGATTGCAGCAGGACCTAATTTCTGGTGCATATGCAGACTTCAATTGTCTTTGGCGTTAACCTTGCCCAATTTTTTTTATATTAGTCATTTACCTACATTGAAAAGCTGCCTTGAAAGCTAGGGGTGATCACTATTCGGTTTAAACAGAAAAAATCAAAAAAAATCAAAAAATCGGTTTGGTTAATTCGGTTTTTCGATTCGGTTTCGGTTGAAACTGAATTGAGAGAATATCGGTTTTGGTTCAGTTTCGGTTATGAGTGTCGGTTATTTTAGTAACCGAAAAAACTGAAATTTCTTTATGTCATATTTAAGGTTTTGGTGGGCCAGATGACAGATTTAAAAGTATGAGGGTTTGATTGCAAGGTAGATAGAAGATTGATGGCTGTTTTGGGGTTTTGTCATCACAAGTTCATCCTCCTCCTCGGCTCCGCCCACTGCTCGACAGCCTCGACTCCGTACTACCGCCTACGGCCGCACCTCCGCCCTCACCCCCGCTGCTTGCACTCTCCTCCCCCCTTGCCCCTGCCGTCTGACCTTGCCTCCGCCCTAGCCTCCTCCATCTGCCCTCGCCCTCCAGGCCTCCACTCCCCGGCGCCCTCACCCTCCACTTCCCAGCGCCCTCTCCCTCCACTCCCCGACGCCCTCTCCCCCATCATCGAACCTTGCTTCCATCCTTACCCCCGTCGTCAGCCCTCTGCTCCTAAACCGAGAAGACTCCGATGAGAAAACGCCAGCGCCGGCCAAGGAGAAGATGTCTGGTCATGAGGACGACTGAACTAATGTAACTATTGGCTAAACCCCAAACTGATCCTCTATTTCTTTTTAAATAGTCTAACCAGGTACACAAATACTAAAGTTTACATTTTATTCACTAGAGCATAAAATCAGAGTTAGTATTTCGGTTATTTCGGGTTGAAACCGAACCGAACTAAAAAATTCGGTTCGGTTTTACTTTAGTTCCATCCTTCTATTCGGTTAATTTGGTTTGTTATAATAAAAAACCGAAAACTGAAAAAATCAAAAATTTCGGTTTAGTTTTAACCGAAAAAACCGAACGATCACCCCTATTAAAAGCCATGGTTAAGACCGGAACTGTTAAAATCTCTTGAGCGATGGACAATATTGGAAACCTTGACTTTTTTTTGTCTCCACCACTCCAATATTTCAAATCGCTTAGCTCAAATAATGTGTTATGGTAGTCATCCACTTCAGCCAAATCTGAAGTAGTTGGTTGGGGATGTTTCAGCATTTGGAAGGCGGGATTGAACCTTGATGTGGTAAATGTTCTAGGACCTACTGTTTGAGGAGTTTCAAATTTTACCTTATCTAAATGCCACTCAGAATACAACTTATACATCAACCAAATCTAAAGTAGTCGGTCATGGATGTTTCAGTATTTGGAAGGTGGTACTAAACCCTGATGTGGTAGATGTTCTAGGACCTACTATTTGAGTACTTTCAAATCTTACTTTATCTGAATGCTGCTCACAATACAACTTATACAAAGCTCTCAAATAGTTGTTAGCAATAGCATACATAGCTAAAACATTAACATGACTCATGCTCAAATAACTGTGAAAAATGACTTTAAGCAATGTATTCATACCTGACAATTTGACATATAGGTCAAGCAAAGATACAACTAAAAGGATTAAGTGAATGTTTTTGAAATATTAAAGCCAATTCTCTTTCATGACTTCCACGATAGGTTTCAAAAACTTATAATCTATAAGCTAATGTAAAGTAAAAGAAATGTTTACTAAATATAGCAAAACTTGATGGATAGTTGGATAGTAAACACCAGATAAAACTTTGGTAGCATTGTAAAAAAATTTTAGCGAGTCACATGCTTTGAAACATTTTTTCCACCATTCTGTTGTGAGAAATTCACAATTCAGCTTTATGTTTAAAAAAAGAGACAATAAATTTACAAATGGATATGCATCCATCAACATCAAATAGATTAAGTTTCACAGGGTGGACTAAGTCTGAAAGGATAACTCGAGACTCAATAACTGACCTGAACCCGATATGAAAATATTGAGTTTGAGTAAGTTTTGAAAAAGAAATGTGTGTATTTTAACCCAACCTGACCTCAATTTTGTGTTGCTAAAGTCAAGTTAGGGTCGGGTTGAACCCTATAAACCCCAACAAAAACTGAAGTCATTTAAAACAGAGGATGTGGGAGAGACGGCATTGTGAGTGTGAGATTATAAATATTAGGGGTTAAGTGATGAAGGGTGAACAAGGAATTTAAACGTGTAATTTTGAAAGGGTCTTTTTTTTTTTTTTCTCAACCCTAGCCATCTCACTCTATTTCCTTTATATTTCTCGCATCTCGTGCCCAGTGTCTCTCTAATTTCTTCCACATTTCTTCCTTGCTTCACTCTCCTTTTTGTGTAGTTATTCATCTCGCCTTCATCATCACAACGTCCTCTCCGTCATCCCGTCATCTTCCTCGTTCACACTATGTCATCCTTTTCATCCATACTGCGTTGTCCCAACTTAGCCTCACCATTTGTGCCGTGCCATCCTAGCATCTTTTCCTTACGTTGCTTAACTATTCTGTTCGCAGTTCATCATCATCTCCTCATCGTTTTACATTTAAAATCGCCTATCTGGATTTTTGTTTTCTTTGTTTACTCTGTTTTTGTTGTTGTTTCAGAAGTTGAGAAAGAAGAATTGGGTTAACTTGATTTCGGGTCGAATTGGGTTCTACACATAATATGGTTGTGGTTTTGGGTTACGTAAGAAGGAGAAAAGTAGTCATAATTCGGGTCAAGTTTAACCTAACCTTGACATTTTTTACTCGACTTTCACGTCTATGTTAAACAATCCAATTTAAAATGTTTACAACAAAAAATCTTTCTATTTTTAAAACAATACCTTTTGAACTCATAATATTCTTTGGGCTTTGATTTAAAATATTGCAATGAATTTTGAATAGGAACAATGTCAATTTGCAAAACTTCCAACCTCTTTTGAATACATGAGTTTAAAATATGGCACATGCATCTCACATGAAATAATACATCTTCTGGAGGTGGTTTCAATTGTTGGCTCCAAAACCGAGCAACAACATCATTGTTTGAGGTATTATCAAATGAAATGCACATACTTTATTTGCACAAAACTATTGACACAAAGTTTTTAAGATGTAATTGTCGATATGAAAACTAGTTTAATCAGATTCTATGCATCTAAATGAGAGAATTTTTTTCTGCATCACTCAATAATCATTGATCCAATGAGCGGTCACACAATAAAATTAATGTCTTATAGGAGATATCCATATATCATTAGTGAATGTCACACAATGATCTAAACTTGAGAAATATGTTTGTCAGTTAGATTTTCCGGCTTTAAATAATTTGAAACTCGCCCTCATAACAGTACTCGTAGATACTTTTTTAAATACAAGATTTAATAATGATCTAATCCAAGATTCTAAATGAGAATCCTTCTCTTGTGAAAACAATTTCTCAGTAAGCATTATCCAATTAATTATACTTTATCTACAAGATTGTCGTTTAAATCTAGAAATAGCTGATCTGCCGACAATGCTACCAAGTTGTGTTTGTCCATCGGAACTAGTGGATAAGGATAGAGATTGGTATGGTGAATCTCCATATGACACCTGAGAGTTCCTATGCCAGAGTTTTTTTTGTTTGTCAATTTCTTGTTGCAATGTTCTACGCTTCCCGTACATCGATTCTCTTTTCCAAACGAGGTCAAAATGCTCCCACACTCATGCAGTTAGCCTTAAGGATTTACCTTGTATTTATGGATCCACGGCCTCGCAATGATGGCTCATCGACATTGGTTAGGTCCTATCCCCTCCATTAATATTCGCGGTGGAGGTTGCCTTCACCTCTTTATCATCTTCATTGGATGGTTAATTGTCAAGCCCCAACTCATAATTTGACATGTCAATTTGGTTATCATCGGCCACATCTTGGATGTGGACCACTCAATCCCTCTCCCCCTGCGTCGGGAATGATGACGCAACTAGTCTCTAAGGCTAGTGGTGCAGGATAAGGAGCTTTCCACACCCTTGTTGGCGGCTTTACCCTTTCCTCTTCATGCCATTAGTGAAAGAATAATAGTAGAAATGAAGAAATGATTGGAAGAGATTAGGGAAATATTAATAAAAGATTAGAAAAATTGTTTAAGAGCTTGAACAAACTAACAGAGAGTGTAGTAGAGGAAGAAAAGAGATTGCATTTGTTGGTGTGAAGAAGTGTGACAACTGAGCCTTTATATTTATAGGGGAGGCCATATTTTTTTGACAAAAGAACTAGTTGTTTCTAGTTATTAGAATGAGTAAAATGGAAATTTGGAGCAGAATGTCAGCCACTTTCTGGAAATTTGAAAAGGGAGCTGTTGGAGGTGCAATAGCTAACCCGGCCCGAGACTAGAGTGCCTGGGCCTATCCATGCCTAGGCATGGACTGGGATGTGGGCTGGCCCTTGCTGAGCCCCCTTGTCATACCTCTCTGCTCTAGGCCTACAAACGGCCCAAAAAAATCCACACCTCCCCTCGGATTGGACCGGGTTTGACCCCATGTTGGGCCTAAGCTTAGCCGGGTTAGCCCTACCCAATGAACACATATATTTGTACATACCTTTGATTTTGGTGAGAAGTGCGTTTTAATGAATTCACATTTGTTTTTAGTATGACGGGCTTATCTCATTTATATAATTGAATATATCAGTAACAGTTTTGTAATCTCATTTGTACACATGTTTAACATGATTTGTGCAAATCATTCATTTTCTTTGTAAATTGAATTCATGCATATTTATCAGATGATTTATACATACCTCCAATTTAGAAGAGAAACAAGATTTGACACATTCATATCTATTTTATACTATGAAGGATATCATTAGAGTGTGTGTGTCAGTGTTTAAAGGGTGTGATGCATATTAAACTTAATCCATATATTGCCAGTGCTGGTGTTAAAGCAAATCAAATTGAATATTTTCATGTTCTTTAGAAAATTCAAATTAAGACAACAAAAGAGAATAAAATTCACTGTATTTTTGTCAAGCAAATAGTGTTATAAACAGGAACTATCCATTTTGAGTTTCTATTAGAAAGTCCGGACTCCGTAGCGAATTTCAATTTGTATGCATATCGCCTCGTTCCATCTGAAATATTGGTTTGTTCTTCAACTGCACAGAATTGCTAGTCAAATGAGGACGCGCCCACTAAGGTTCTGGAATGGTTTCATCAGATGTTTAATATGGTCTCCTCGTAGCCATCTGGGCATGTAATTAAAACTTAAAAGTTCGATGTAGTTCCCAAATGCTAGCTCAGCTGCTGTGGAACATGGCCGGGGTTTGACTGCCCCTCCTTCTCTTGTCCTACAAAATGTCATTCAGTTTAGTTCAGTGCCTTCCGGGTTCCGAACGAGGCCGCATTCCCTTCCTTAAATATTGCAATAATATCTCCTTCAAACCATATACTCATGTACCTGATTCTACGTATAAGAAGAGGGTTTAATGTACGATTGAGAACAGATTTTGTTTAGGTATGAGTTATGACACTTCTGTCCGTCAACCAAAATTTAAAATGCTCGAAGCTCATCCTGGACGTTAATGGTTGGAATAAGACCTACCTGGGACGTAGTCTTACTTACCAGGTTGCTGCCTCTTTAAAAGCTAATTTGTATCACCAAAAAACAAAGGAAAACCATGGATACTATTTTTAATTCACTATGGCACACTCAACTGATGTTTAAGATTTTGCTCCAGTGCTTCTCTGCCGGTACATGACACATTATAAAACCACGGCCAGAACAAATACAAAACAGAAACAGTAGGTTCCCACTCAAGTAACAAGTAAAACTCTAGATCGCTGCTATTTTGGAACTTCCAAAAAAGAGATCGTACCATGTTAAGCGCAATGCACAAAACTTAGGACGAAAGACCTGCAGCATGGGTTGATAGGAAGCGTGTCTGGAACTCCAGCTTGTGCATTCAAGGTTTCATGACAATGGCAAGACTACGCCTAAGAATTCTCAGACGGCCTGGAATTTGCTTCTGATGGGGTGACCATGTCTTGGAAGGCATCCATGTCAATTGTCATATCATCATTAACATCAGCCTCCTCTACCTCTGTCATTATCTCATCCCTGTCTCCCGCCATAGGTTCAACCCCATTTGGTACTGAATCAGGTTGTAATTGTTGTCGGTCATGAGCCTCAGTTGGTTTATCTGAGCTCGACACAATTGCTTTGGGATAGGGCTCCTTGCATATTGTCAACGTTGAAGTCACCAACAGATTCTGCAAGAAAGTGAAAAAGTATATGTCTTTATACCAGAAATAGGGAAAATGGGTGACAAAAAAACACACTAACTTGAGATAGAGGAATTTTTTTTGTTGACTTTGATCTTGAGAACTGTCATTTTCAGAACAGACACACAGCAGGTAGGAACCAGCATAGTAACATATGACAGGCAAAATGTAATTGGTCAGTCAAATATGATAAAATTCTGGCTGCTTGCTGCACTTATATGAGACAAAGTAAAGTGTTGGAAATCAAGGCTATCAACCATGATGGTTCTCCAGTGGAAAAATGGGAAAAATTTACCAAGGACTACTATTAAACAAGATGGTTAGTTCCCTTTTTACAACAAGGATGTTTGTACCACTGTCCTAACATACAGCTCCTACAGTATACTCCCGTACAAAAAGTGAAATATGGAGTCAAGGATGAAGCCCAAAAAAGCTAGTAAATATTAATGTTCCCGTATTCATCTTGTATCCCTTAATCCTCTGTGACCATGTTAACATTTCCAAACTCACCTTTTCTAATGCCAGGGCAAGCTTTGAGATGTTTGGATACATGTTTCTAGCATCCAGCAGGACCTGCTCCAAATCAGAAAACAATTCTAAGACGGGGGAAAAATGATGTTTATGTTAAGTATCAAATCAAACAGTAGCACAATCAGTAGAGAGCTGTGTCACTACAGTTGTCCAAAAACAAAGAAGAAATGAGAAACATGAACTATTCACCTCACAGATTCTTTGTAGGGTGAATGGTGGCCCATCTATAAAATTATGAAGCTCTGCAATGCAGGAAATATAATACATTATAGGAATCTACTCTGGACCAATAACCAAACCAGGTCAGATCAGCTTAAGATGTCCTAGTCCAGGCAAAGTAGAGTCTGAGAACACATTCATTTTATAACACAGTCTTTATTCCTTTTCCCACATTTTATTTATTAACTTCCATCAACAACATGTAATCAGCAAATAATTCTGGAACATACCTTTATCTAACCGCTTAACCATCTCTGGATAAGTCTCTCCCATTGATGCATTTTGCTGTTCGGTAGTCATTTTTGCCTCAGGATACTCAGACAGAACCTTAGAAGCACATAAAATGAGAAGTAAGGATCATTATCACCATACTGACAACTGACTCACATTATTAGCACTCCAAGTATAGAGGAATAACTAGACTAACATGGCCATGCTATGTTGGTTCCAAACTGACCTTTGGCTATCACAATCAAATGGAGAAAATTGATGGAAATGGGACCTTCGTCGCTGCATGTTGGAACACCAGACTGAGGGTTCATGAAATATGTCTCAGCCCTAAATGTAGTGTGTAGACTTATCCTTGACAACAACTTTTCTCGCTATTAAAATGATAAATTTTCCATCAGAAAGGAGGAGCTTCATCAAGGAAAACGGCCGGCTGAAACAGGGCCACTAGACTAAAGATCCTTGTCCTTAAATTTAGCATGGCATATTGAATGACTAGGTCATAAAATAAATTTTACGCACTTGACACTGGGACAGCATCATTATCCTCAAACAACTTGGAAAATGAAAGGAAAAATATTGGTGAGCCAAATATGTGTTCTGCCTCAACTTTCAGCAACAAGTTTTTATGCTGCTCAGTGGTGCAACACAAATGGTACACCTGACACATCAGAGGCTGAGACACTTCAAAGACAATAAATTAAAGAACATCTAGTTGAAGACTCGAAGCATGAGTTAAGGCTGAAAACTGGTGTCTTGTACACCATGACCCCTCGAATAAGCCATAAACCTTAATAGAGCTCCTACCTCTGCTAAGTCCTGTTTAAAAACATGAACTTACATTCCTTTTCCACTACATTACATAGAAATGAAAGAAAAATGTATTGCACCACTGAAACCATGAGAAATTATTCTACAGAACTTATACCTGCTTTAGCTGAAAAGACAGCATGCTCTTCAGCTTTTCCCAATCATGCCTGCAACATAAAATTCACTAACATGCTCGTAAGTCATCAGCAGGTAGTATGAACCAACTAACTAACAGTCTCAAGTCATCATTTTGATTGATTGATTTGGAAAGACAGCCAATTTGGCATAGCCAGTCCCAAGCCAAAAGATGGTTTTGCAACAGGCAGACAGGCATGGAAGAACAAATAGTTATATGGAACTATTTGCTTTAGCATAGAGTTTTCTGTAATGCCTCATCCAATTTTTTGGGCCCCTAGGAGGGAGAGGAATGAGGAGGTTAGTGATGGCAAAGAGATGTCTTTGGTTATTTTAAAACAAAAGTGGCTACATAATCTAGTTTTTTGGTTTACAAGGGAAGCAGATAACAGTGCTCTTAACTTTGCTGAGAGTTTAGATTTTCATTTTTGTGGATAACATGCCGGCATTTTTTTTATTCCTTGGAAATAAAGCTTATTTTATAAAAGAAAAAGGGAAATCTTTTGCATACCAAAAGTTTCCTGTCGATGCAATAACTTCTAGTATGCCTCTAATATCTTCTTCAAGAATTTCAGGCTTGGATTCTGTATCACTACAATCAAGAGAGAGTGAAGAAGCTTATAGAAACAATATTTGGTTACAGCATCAGACATAACAGAGAATCACGTATCACAAAAACAGAAATGACACAAAAAGTAGCCAACTTAGAGGAAAAAAATTCAAGAAATACCTGAAACAGGAAGAGTGCAGCCCAAACCCCAATCCAATCCCGGAATTTCACCCAAATTAACAGAAACTGAAAATATGAATTCTAATTTGGTATGAATTATCAAACATGGCTTAGATTGAAAATAAACTGAGTCAATTTGTCCAAAACTAAAATAAAATTTTTGAGGAAACATTGGATGTCTAATCATGCACCCATTTATAAAATAATCAAAATAAACCCAAAAGCAAAACCTGTGAATTAGAACCTGGAAAAAATCTAACCTATCCCAAAATTGTCACACAAAGAGTCCTGACTCCTGAATGCAATAAACGCTGTCTAAACTAATTTTAACCAAAGTCATCAACATTTAAATTCAACCAGAATCTCATTTACTAGACTTCAAATTAATCCACTCTGCTTAAAAAATAAAGTTACAGTTCACCAGAAAAATAAAAACAGATTCAATTAAGAGGCAAGCTCCTACTTAGACTCTAAAAAAAGAGAGATCCTTTTTAACAATTTCTAACCAAATAAGTAGAGATATATCTTCTACGCTACATTGTTTTTCTATGAAATAAAAAAGTGCTTCAAGTCAAATTTAATAAGCAAGTCTCCAACCAACAACTTCCTGGCGAAGGCAAAGCTTAACAAGCAAAATGTGTTTTTTGGTGTGTGTGGGTCTGTGTTTGTGTGTCTGCATGTCATACCTGTTGCAAAGTAAAAGATGAAAAATTAGAGAAAATTCAAAAACATGTGTGTGTTTGTGCATAACATGCATGCAGCAAAACAATAGAGGAGAAGTTTGAGAAAAGACCAACTGTGCTTTCCTTTAGAATGACAACTGAAACACTCCCACATGAATTCACCATCAAAGTATCAATCGAGCTATAATTCAACTCACAATGTCATACTGGAAATAAGCATAAGCTGCTGGATTTGCTTCTGATCATCAACTTACGTGCATATTCAAAATCAGCCTTTAGTACCTTAAATCCATCACCGAATTCAGATTACCAAGTCCTTGTTTGCTACTGTCCCAATTCCAAGTGACAAACTCTTATCTTATAACTTAATACCATTGTCTCGTTCTGCTTAGACACTACAAAAGCTCAAGTCAAATTGAAGTGCTAAGCAGCATACTTGATGACTTGTGTGAAAGTTCAAAGAACAAAACAAAATAAGCCGCTTACAATCGCAATCTCATAAGGCACTCAGGCTTTTAAGAATATCATTTTCATAATACTCACACCTATACCTCCCATCACTAAAAACCAACACAAGGAGAAAGATAACGTAGTACTGGCTCTATAAAAACAAATGAGACGAACTCTGAGCGCCAATACCTATTGTTTAGGACAGCAGGATCCGCATTATCATGGGCTTGCTCCACTGTATTGGAAGAAATAGTTGTCGACTGCTCTACATTCTCACTCGAGGCAGTCTCCATTCAAATCCCAACACCTGAAACTGAGAAAACGCAAAGGATACTTAATAAGTCCGCTGATTAGCCTAAAAAAAGGTACCCTATTTGCACGACGACACCAAAAGCAGAGAAGAACAAGTTCAGAGGAGCGGACGAGGCCCGAAATTTCAGGACTCCGGGTCCGGGTGGGGTCAAGAGACGGAATAGACAGTCGTAAGTGGAAGAGGCGTGGAGAAGGAAGGAGCGCAAGTACCTGATGAAGGACAAACAGATACCGATTTATTGGAGTTCCAGGAGGCCGCCGTGAACGGAGAGGCTGCCGGCTATCTGGAAGTCCACTGAGAAAAGTAGTGAAACGAAGCTGCATCTCCAGAAAGAAATCAATAGCAGCGAGCGAGCAACGTGACAAGGCCCACAACGAAATGGAGACTGTCCATAGCTTTGCTTAAGATGGGCCGGTGGCCCAGCCATTCAAAATTGTTGTTGGTTTTCTATTTTTAAATGTTTTTCTTTTTCATTTTGACGTTTTTTTACATTTGATAATTTTTTTTTCATTTGATTGTCTAAAAAGATAAATTATTTCATTTGAAATATAATAATTTGGAATATTTTTCACTTAAACCAAAAATGTTAAAAAATAAAAAATATTTTATAAATTAATCTTTTTTGGGCAGACAAAATCATATTACAAGATTTCAAGATTAAATGAGAGATAAAATTGCATTGGGATGGACTTCAGAAACTTCTCCAAGTCTCCCAACAGCTTTAAAACTCCTGTCTTGGGCTAAATCTTTAGTTCAATCAATTTCTTTTTATAAACTCCTTTTCCTTTTCGTTTAAAAAAATGAAGAATGTATAGAAAATAAATTTCTCCCTAGATATGCTACACACACACACACACACACACACACACACAAAGTAACGCTTAATTTTTAATAGTGATGAAAAGTGCTTATTTCTCTATATACATTTTTCCCCACAAAATCTACAACAATTTAAACTTAACATTTCAATGAGCTTAAACACACTTTTACTTTTTTTGAATAGAAAAAACATGCTTGTTAAATGTTTAAACTGAACATGGTCTTTTATTTATTTTAGATGTTCTTTTCAAAAGAAAAAAGAAAAAAAAATCTTCGTTCCAAAATCGAATGGCATTTCTTTCTTGTATGCCAAGTACCTCATATAGTACCATTATAGGATTCAATATGTGCCCATAAAAGCATTTATAAAATATATCATAAATATCCGGAATGCTACCCAATATCTGGATTATAAATGTGATGATAATTGAATGGCAACCTTACAAAAAGAAATGAAGACCACACTTGAATGAACCTTTATCACTACAATTTTAGATAATTGAAGCACTTAATTGAATTAGCTAACATATTTAGTATTAACATCAGCAAATAGCGTTTAGCTTGGTTTTATCTTATTGTTGAATAAATTATCTAAAACTCTAAAACTGATTGCAAAAGTTATTTCTAAACAGGGACATAATCAAACAGAGAGCCTACATCTAGGTAGATCAAAGATACGAATATCAATATCAGGTGCTCCTAATCTTGGCTTTTTATTTTCTCATTCCCCTACACATGACATGTATAGCCATTATTATCTCCTGAAAGAATACGTCTCACTTCACTTGCAAGATCCATCACATGTTTATCCTTCCATCCTGAGACAAACAAATTAAACCAGAGGGTAGTATCCGTAAATCGAATTGCTTTAATGGATGTTAGAGAAACAAGCCAGAGTATGCAACAGCAAAGGCTCCTGCTAAGAAATTTTACACTTCATTTTCCTTTTAGCGCGCTCATATGTACAGAAAATAAAAGAAAAGAACGTTACCCATTTGAATAAGTGCTGCCTCTAGCTGGAAAACGTAGTCTCTGTTTGGCCCTGACGGTCCTTCAGCCTTAATAATTTGTCTGCACAAGAGGAGAGAGTAGCAGGAAACTAGGTCAGCCAGATCCATGATTATTAATGAAGAATCCCACCATGGCAGATCAATGTATTTGTATGACAATTCATTCGGTGGAATTAAAAGTTACATACATATATTCCCTCCATCCTATAAGTTTGAAGCAAAATCCCTTATATTAGATTTTGTTGAAATATTTTTGAAAAAATAAAAACTAGTATTAGTTAAAAACTTCAAGTGGGAGGGGAGGATCAACCAGTTTGGTATAATTCCCAAAAAAGACTGTTGCCAGCAGGTTGAGACATTTCCTTAGCCTCCTTCAAGAGGAAGTACAGGCAGGTTTAAGTTTTGGGGAGAGTTAGAGAATAGCGAAGGGTCCTGTCCTTGAGAATAGGGAAGGGTTATGTCCTTAAGATTCAGAAAATGAAAGGGTTTTAAGGTTTTGTGCATGCACATTTGTATAAGTGGTGTAAAAGTTCTGGCCAAGATGACAAATTATCATATCATTTGCATATATAATTTATAAATTTAAGAACAATGTACCATGTTCCCTAGTCAACCTCAGCCTCAAGTAAAGAGAAGTCAAAAGTGTCAATTTTTTGGGAAAATGTGGGTAAATCAACTCATCTTTCGGTTTTGACAAGGAACTTCCAAGTATGTTGACAAGGATCTACTTCTAAGTATTATGTTCTTTAGCCTGCTTAAGGTACTGCTCATATATTCTAGTGTGTTTTTCTTATCGAGAAGTCAAATAACTGCAACAGCAAACACTAAATAAGCTTAAAAGAAACAACGCATGTGTGTGAACGTGTATGTGTGCATGTGCATGTGTGTGTGGAAAGAAGGAACATACTGGGCAATCTCTTCAATAGGTGCAGGGCCCAAATAGTTCTTATTTAGCTTTGTGTCCGCAGAGGCAATATACCTAACACAATTAAGTGATATGAATATAATGATTATCTCTCATAGCTCACAACCTGTGTATCTAAAGTATTGAAACTCATGAGCTTACACCATTACTCCAGAAATAGCAGGAGTTGATGCTGTGGGATCCTGGAATAGAGTTCAGTAAAAATGTAAGTTAGAAATATAAAACACACTGAAGCTTCAAATGACATAAGAGGCTGGTAACATACCGTGAAGAAATCAAGATACACCTTTTTGTCATACTGCTTCTCTCTCACTTCTAAATGCTTCGAGCAAATTTTTAGTGGAAGGGGAGGACAGGGAGAGAAATTGATGAGCATTAATCATAAATGAATGAAAAACTTTACTAATACAACTTGCAATCAACAGGAGAGTTTTTTTATTTGATTAACAGTCAATCCAAGCGAAATTTGGATGTGAATGAAAAGGAATGCAGATACTCATGAATATACTTGGCGATGGCTTCAATGATCAGCATTAGAGGTCAGGGAAAGCTATCCAGTGACTGCTTTAAACTTCAGCAATTGAGAGAAGTTAACTTGACACCAATTTCATATTCTAGATGTAGTAAGTAATTGCAAAAGCTGTTACCAAATGAGCTATACAACAGTGGCTTTTGACTTCAAAGATTGTTGAAGTTATCTTAACTGTTAGTTAATTCTCTCAATTCATGATGACGATAACACAAGTCGTTCCCTACAAAGTGATAAAGAGAACAAAAGAGTAACAGGAAATATTCAGCTCAAATTGAATAGGTCATAAGGCCACCACCAGGAGAATTTCAGATCTTAAATGTCTTGGGCAAGACCATGAAGCAGCAGTCAAGAGAGAAAAGGAGAGTGATAAGAATTGATGCTAGATAAATTTGGTGACCTGGGCTGGTTGGGTAGTTTATGAAAGAGTTATTGCAAAGCTAAAGCCATAGTAGATTTTTTTTTTCTTTTTTTCTTTTGAGAATTATCAACTTGAAATCCTCTTCAAGTGCATAAGCATAATCCCTGCCAGTTAACCCTATAAAATACAATTTTTTAATTTGTTAGGGAAAAAATTAGGTTACGTTTTTGTTGGGGTAAATGAAGAGGAGAAAGTGTGAGGTTAAACCAGGGGACCCATTGTTGCTATACGAGCAAATTGAAGGCAGAACAAAAAACTCAAGTAGTTGACTCTCCTTCATTCTCATTCTACCCTGCTTTTTCTCATTTTTGGTCATTTTATTTGTTTTCTTCTCGTTCTCACTCTTCTGTTTTCTTTGGCTCAGCCTAAAGGAACACAACTCAAGTGTTCAACCTTAAAAGGTTTTAATAGCAGGAACATGGAAGAAACTCCGTAACTTTTGACTCATGCTTGGCTAAGATTATAATCCCAAAGGACAGCTTATAAGGTTTTACAAGAAGTGATGAATCATGAGGTGATCATATGCTCAAAACAGTAAAAGCTGACGATGGATTTTACTTCATTAATTCTTTGTTTTAATTCAATTTTAAGGAAAATAAATTCTTTTCCTTCATTTCAAACTAAGAAAGCAGTAGGTTCTAGAAACTGCAAGTGACAAGAGATCTAGACAGTAGGAGGGCGAGGTGACTATGAACAATGCATAGCAGCCGAAATTGGATAGTTAGTTGGGGATTTGTGCAATATGATCCAGAGTTTCAGTCCCGCCATACAGCCTAAGAAGAAAAGGTACACCATGATTGCATAATCATAAAAGTACTTGCTGAAGCATACCATAATTGCAGTTTCTATGTCTTCCTTTTTGGATATCCTATATGCCACTCCCCACTAAAGCCTTGCAAAATACAAAAGGAAAAAAAAAATTACTCCGTAGGCTGCTCGAGATCACATAGACCATGAATCTACAACAAGAAGCATTAATAATAAGATTAAAATAACAGCTGAAAAGTTATTTTCAGTCTACAAATTACAAGGGCAATTAAAAGATGAAAAGATTTACAAATATCATGAGGTATTCAAGAAAGGTACACTTGATAGAGAGAGTTTTTGAGCTGGCAAATTAAGGGCCATCTAGAAACGGAGAGTTTTGTTTCAACTCTCCTTCAACAAAAAAAAAATAAAAAAATCCAGCAATCCGTTTCTTTTGTTGAATTCAACACTGGTTTTTTCAATCGGCAAAGCCTCTCTTCTTACAAAATTGAAAGGAACTTTTCAAGATAACCTAGTTTTGTAGGGTAAGAAAATTGCAAGCAAGAATATAAATACAAAACTATGGCATTAAAAGAAGGTATTCTATCATAGTGGTTATGACTCTTGGTGCTAAAACCAAAGTCCTGGGTCAAATCCAACCATCACCATGGAGAGGATGGTCAAGGAAAGAAAGAGGGCTACCTCACATCATTTAAACCCAACTATCTCCACTAAGCTTGCAACTAACCAGCAAAAGAAGGACAAAAACTATGGCATTCAACCATGTTTCTCTAATTCAAAGCGAGACTTGGACATCAACACTGCAGTTAAAATCTAAAAGCAACCCTTTCAAACAAACGTGGCATCTTAACCCAGTGATGAAACAAACAAGCAGCGGAACAAGAACCAAAGCCTAAATAGTTATTGGCAACAGAGCCATTGGAGTTCAGCGTTAAAGCAAGCAATTGGGGAAGTGTATTTTAGAGATATGACATTTTGAAAGCTTCAACTTACACAGAATTCTCCATCGGCAGGCTCCAATGTGACCGTCCTCCCGGGATATTCTGGTGTTCCTCTGTGGTCGGTACTCCCTACCAAGTATCATAAACAACCAAGAAGACCAACACCAACCCAGAATCAGACCAGTTAACGAAACTTCAATTAACCATACAGAGAGAGAGAGAGAGAGAGAGAGAGAGAGAGAGAACCCTGGTAGAAGACTCGGCGATAGCCTTTGATGAAGCCCAGAAGGCGATCATCATAGTTAAACCCAGATTTCCATAAGAGAGATCCGTACCCGAACACCCAAATCACCATTTTTGTTTTTGTTTCTCAACAAATTGCTTTCTTCGTTCCTCCGGCCACCAGAGAAAACCAGCCAATCGCTCTGCGCGAGTCGGGAACCGGTATCTATGCCAGCTCGACCACTGGCCACTTGGAAGCAGGCAATAGGCTGTAGACACTACTAGTATATGCTTACAACTCGAAACGACGTAGTTGGCAGTTGAAACTGACCCATTATGTGGCATTTTCTTTTTCTTTTTCATAGATCGAGTAAATTTTATTTTTTGGAGGGTGCATTTTGAGTCCTAAATCTTGTCCTATTTTTTGCTAAGTATTAACAATTTGGTCTTATAATTATTGAGATAGTTACTGAATAGAAATAAAATTTATGGATATAGAAAAAATGATAATTTAAATAATCCATTATTTGTTAGAAAATTATTTAAGATTTTAAATTTATTTAAAAATAGTTATTGAACGGTTTAAAATGTAATTTGAAAAAAGATGGTCGCAAAAAATGAAAAGTGTTATGACTAGTTGTTATTGTAGTTGCAAAGTATTATGACTTATTCAGAAAAGTGAGAACTTTCAAGACTGAAATAAAAATGTATGTAAAGTTTTAGAACTAAAACTGCACTTTTCCCATCTTATCCTAAATAGTGTTAGACTAGTTATAGATAATTTTGGATAAATTGCAACGTTTAGAGGGAAGATTTATAATTTTGGGTATAGTTTAGCCGCAAACAATGCAATTTAGTTGATAATTTTGAAGTATTACTTCTAAGGTTTTCTCTTTTCCCCTAATTCATTTTACTCTTGTAAACTTTGATCACTTAGGCACTTAATTAGCCATCTAAAACTTGACTTGGATTAACTTATCAATTAAATTGTGAAAAATGAAAAAAATTGTTCCTTAAACTATGAAAAATATGAGACAACTTTGTTCTTATAACCCTAGACCAACTTATTGAGTTCAAGGGGCAAAGTGCCACATTTGTTTATAATTGAAATAAGAAGTTGATCCATCTAGTTAACGAAGTTTAAATGATCAAAATGAATCTAGTCCGAATTTTTATTCATTGTTGCAAATATAAAAAAAATATATTAATGAATATTAAGCCATCAAAATAAGATTTGGTCATGTAAGTATAAGAATAGATGTCTTTAATTCCTCATAGCAGCAAGTAGCTTGTCGATAAGCAAGACAGGAGCAGAGAAACAATGGGAAATTGAGTTTAATAGGGTGCAAAGTGCAAACTCTTCCTTCGTTTAGTGGCTAAATCATGATTTTCTTATTCAATACAAACAAGCTAGTCTGGTAATCTTCAGCGATTCTGAACTGAACTTGAAGTAGATTGCAGAGCTCTTAGAAGCTGCCTTCGCCTGTATAAACCTGTTCCAAGAAGCTTCCCTTTGATTGAGCTTAGTTGTGTAACAACATCACTACTGAGCATTCGTTCTCTCGGAAGCTGAGCAGAACAAGCAACCCCTATCCCCATTATTGCAACCAAGCATTCCTGAACGTTTTGGAACCTGTTGCTGTTCCTCCTGAGATCAGTTAGGTTCATGTCTGTCACTTCTCCGTTGCCAACAAAGAGCGTCGGATCAATGATCTCCAGAACTCTTTCCGGCAAAGCTCGGTTTGCAAAGTTTTGAATGTTGTGTCCATCTTGAAAAATTTCATCTGTTGGCCTTTTTCCTGTAAACATCTCCAACAGGAGCACCCCATAACTGTACATGTCCCCATAGTTTGATGCTTCGGCTCCCATTCCGTACTCTGCATGATGACAACATCAACCATGTCATGGAGCAAGAATGTACATCATGATGCATGTGCATGTATGGTGTGTGACATTGTAGTTCACCTGGAGGGATATAACCAATGGATCCTCGGATGCCAACTGAGCTTGTCTCATGAGCTCTGCTGAGAAACCTTGCCAATCCGAAATCACCCAAATGTGCTACCATGTCATCATCAAGAAGGACATTACCTGGCTTGATGTCACAATGGACTATCGGTGTCTCGCAGTGCTGATGAAGATAATTCAGTGCAGAAGCCACATCAATGGCGATGCTTAACCTCTGAACAAAACTTAAAATCTTTCGTGGTCTTTCATTTGAATCACTATGTTCAGGTGTCTGGTGAAGCCACTCAGTTAAGCTTCCGTTGCTCATGAATTCATAAACTAGTGCCTTGAAGTCATTACCTTGGAGGTCAATACTCGAACAAACTGTGAGTATTTTCACAAGATTTCGATGTCTGACATTTCTCAAGGCTTTGCACTCGGCCATAAAACTCTTGGAACCACCTTGTTGGAGGAGGTTGAAGACTTTAATGGCAACTGATTTCGCACCTTCATCGAGCACTCCTTTATAAACAGCTCCAAAGTTACCGATGCCAAGCAAATTGGCAGAGGAAAAGCCATTAGAAGCTCTGAAGAGAGAATGATATGACAGCTCAATGAACTGATCCTCTAATCCGCATTCCTTTGATTTGTGTTCTTTCCTTTGCAGCCGGAAACAGATCATGACAAAGACCATAAAGGCTACTCCAAGAACAAGAGAAATACACAAGACAATAGTTTTCCATGTCCTGTTGGACCTATGGAAGCTACACTTCGGCAAATGAAGTTCAAGTATTCCCCCACAAAGCTTACTATTTCCCGTTAAAAAAATTGCACTTCCATTTAAAAATATCCCTTCAGTTGGAACATCCCCTTCAAAATTATTACGAGACAAATCTAGGATGTTCAACAGCTTCAAAGACGTAAGAAATGTTGGAATTTGTCCAGTGAGATTGTTGTTAGACAGATTCATTAGTAGGAGGCCTTTTAATGAGCTTAAGGAAGAAGGAATGGTTCCTTGGAACAAGTTTTCACTCATATCTAGTGCTTCAAGACTTTCACAACTACCAAGAGTGCTCGGAATTTCACCTGATAATAAATTCTGAGAGATATCAAGCTGACCCATGTTTCTTAAATTTCCCACTTGTAGAGGAAGGTCCCCTGTCAAACGATTCCCAGCCAGGTACATACCAAGATAGAAGGGTGACCTGCTAAATAGTTGTGGAGGTATTGAGCCACTAAGTTTGTTTTCAGAAATATCCAACAATCCCAAGCTCCTGAACTCGCCAAGACTTGGTGGAATCTCACCATGAAGATTGTTATTGTTCATGGTGAGAGTTACTAATATCTTTAAGTTTCCAAGTGAAGAAGGAATGTTTCCTGAGAGATTATTCACATCCATTAGCAATACTTGCATATTCTCCAGGCTTCCAATGGTGGGGGGAATGTGGCCAACAAGTTGATTTTCATTAAAGGAAAGCCACTCCAAGTTGATGAGATTCCCTATTGTAGACGGAATTTCTCCTGATAGATTATTCACATCAAGGGCAAGTGTCCTTAAATGTGTGGACAGGTTGCCTATACAATTCGGTATTACTCCTCCAAAGCTGTTGTTGCGAACCATCAGTTGCTCTAGATTGGTGGCATTGACAAAAGAACAAAGAAAGCTCAACTCACTTCCTGTCCCAACTCCCATATGGTTTGAAGCTATGCTGAGAATTATGAGATTATTAAGGTTATGGACAGAAGGAAAGCTCCCAGTAATCCAGTTCTTGGAAACTGAGAATTGTGTGAGAGCTGTGGCGTTGGATATTGAGGGAGGGATCTTTCCCGTGATTCGATTTCCGAACACAGAAAAACTTTCAAGATATGGCCATCTTGTTCCTAATTCTGCAGGAAGCTGGCCTTCAAATTGGTTTCCTCCTGCAGAAAACAGGCTAATGCTAGAGAGATTCAGAATTGAGGATGGAATAATAGAACCAGAAAGTCCATTTGAGAAGATCGAGAAGAAAGCCAGGTTGCTCAACTGTCCCAGGGACTCAGGAATAGCACCTGTCAAGTTATTACGACCAAGAGAGAGCACTGAAAGTGAAGATAAGTTCCCTAAAGAAGGTGGCAATTTCCCTGTCAAATAGTTGGTGGCCAGTTGAAGAAACCGGAGGCGCGAGAAGCAACCGATCATGCTGGGGATTTCACCAGACAAGACATTTCCATAGAGATCAAGGAGTTGAAGTTTAGAGGAGCAGGAAATGTTGGAAGGGATCGTACCGGTTATGGAGTTGTTGGCCAGTCTCAACTTTTCTAAGTTACGTAAGTGCCAAATCCCTCGAGGAACTTCATGGCCAAACATGTTGTTTTCAAGATTTAACAGCCTTAGAAAGCTGAGGTTTGCAAGATGTGGAGATATGGATCCAACAAGTCTGGATGAATTAAGCTCCAACCCAACAACCCTCTGGTGCCGGTGGCCGCAGCTGACGCCGTGCCACTGACAGAAATGGACGGTGTGGTTCCAAGAGTTAAGGACGCCAAGAGGGTCGGCGACGATCTGGGCCTTGAACTCCAGCAGTGCTTCATAATCGGTTTCGTTTCCAAGGTGTTGTTTTGCCCAAACATGAGAGCTGAAACAAGAAAGCAACAAGAGATCAAACCCAATAGTAATAACAAAAATTGGAAGATGATGAGGCAGCCCAAAATGCATGGCTTGCGTTGCAAGTTAGTTAATTTAGGGGCATTCAAGCGGATGATTGGGTGATTTTGGGACAGAGTGATGAATTTTGGAGTGAACAAATTGAAAACTCTTATTCTTATAAGGGGCAATTGAGAGTGACCTGGCTAGGCCTTCTCCTTGGCATGGTTCCAAGTGAGCCATAAAATGGTAGGAAAATTGGGACGAATTTGAGGCCAATCAATCAAACTCTTACCCACAAACTGTCAAAACGTTCGGCTGACCATTTCACACAATAAATACAGAGAGAGGAAAAATCGTAGAAGGGTTATTGTTATTATTACTCCCCCATCTCATATTTTTTTAAACATTTTATTTTTCTTTTTTGAATAGTTTAATTTGAATTTATTCATATTATTACTTATTAGATAAATTTTAAAAAATATATTTAGAAACTATAAATTTTTATTTATCATTTATATGTAAAGATTTTTCATTTATATACTAAAATATTAAAAATAAAAAATCATAAATTTATTGCTGAATAGTAAATATTACAAAGAACTTGAAACAAAGGGAGTATTATAAATCATAGAATGAATTTGTTGTTGTTGTTGTTGGCCATATGACACCTGTAACAAAAATAAAACACATAGGATAGTTGGTTCAATTGTAAGGATTATATCATGCCTCAATTATACCATACCGGGAAGAAAACTTATATGCATACTTTGGATAATTTTAATGTTCATGCTTACAAATCTGAAAAGCTAGAGTGCAAGAACAAGAAGACAAAATAAACCAACAAACTAATTGGACATATTAACACATTGACTAGAACCAAAATATAGTTCGACTAACATACCATGATCCAAGTATAACAGTTAAATGAGTGCTAAAGAAAATAAAAACAAAAACATAAAATAAAATTGAAGCTCTATAAAAAAAATAATAAAATTGAAGCACAAAACTCCTCTCAATTATTTAGATATTGCTTTTGCTGCTACAAAATTCATGTCCCCTTTTTTTGGTTTAGCTAAATCACTATTGATAAAATGATGAATTATAATCTATTGCTAAATTAGCCACGATGCATAATGTTTATCAACAAACTCGTCTTTGCAAAGAAATGAATTCCCAAAAGAAGAATCAAATACTAAGAAAACATTAGAAATAAAGGCGAATGGGTAATATGGGATAGTAGATTGATAGCCCAGACTTGGTCACTTGGATTGAGAGCAAAATTCAGCCGCATATACAATGGATTGAGGGAAAAAGTTTAAGAGATAGCATAGCTGTATGTTTCTTTTATATTATTATTGTTATTATTATTATTGCTGCTGGTATTATTGTCACCCTTACATCTTTAATGAATGGGCCAACTTGCTTGACAAGACACATAATTGCCCACGGATCTTGCCCAATTTTGTCAATGTCAACTCGAAAGAGTCTGCGAAAGACGGGAACTTAGGCTGCTATAGCACCTGTCAAATTAGAGCAATAGAGGACAAGGAGAAGAGATCACAAATAAAATTTTGTTTCGTTTAGATATTTTCCTATAAGATTTATTTGATATTTTTTAGGGGAAAGTATACCTTTAGTCCTAAAAATTTTAGATTTTGTCCAAGTTATAAAACTCTTCAACTTAACAAATAAGTCTTAAGATATTTAAATCATTAACTCTGTTAGTCTTAGAATTCTTTGACCTATGAAATAAGTTCTAAAATGCTAAATCATTAACTCTGTTCGTCTTAAAACTCTTGTAATTTTAGATGACTAATGGAACTATCAACATGTCACTTAATATTATTTATTCTAGTCACTAAATTAACACTTTTCAACTTTAACCACTTATTTGAAGATTTATCAAAGCTTAGTGGCCAATTTGTAATTTTTGAAAGTCGAACACTAAATTTAAAAATTTTCAAAATATAAGAATGAAGTTTTAATTTCTTAAAACTAGTAATTCCCCCAAACTGGAGGGTAGAACGATTTGGAGCTCCATTGAGTAGGGTAATACTCCACTATTTAAAATATGAAAAGCTGGTTTGACATCTTTCACTCAATCAATGGTAGATAAATTTTTTAAAAATAAAAAGAAAAGTAAAAAGAGGAAAATATCTACTAAATTATAGGGCTGAGTAATTTTACTATTAAAATTTCTTTTTTTAGGTAAATTTTTTATTAATACTTTTGTTATGGGTAATTTTGCTATTAGCCGCTAAATAGTAAGGGTATTCCGTTTGTTTAAAAAATCTACCATAACACAACTCTTAAACTTGTTATTGAAAATTTTCTTCTTAGCCAATAACTGCCCAAACATTTCATAATACTTAAATGAATTAAAACCATGCGTTTGGCCACAAATTCATATTGTTGAGCTATCTTTATTTTTACATTCTTCACTGTCGCTGAGCAACTCTCCACCACCGCTATCATTGATCATTTATTTTTTAACAATAGCACCTGTAGATTTAGTCTCATTTACAACAATTAAACCTTATTTGATCAAGATTTGTTATAAGAAGTGTTTATTGGAGTATTGTAGCGATGTGCGGAAGAGTAGAACTAACACTAATGGTAGAAAATAGTGGAGGCTGGTGAAGGGTACAGGGATTTGCAAGAGCGAAAACGACAGTGAAAATGATATATTTAAAAACTTAGAAGTTAGAGTGTTTGGTAAATGAAATTTAGAATTGAAACTTATATTTTTTTTCTATTTTTGCATGTTTGTCACGTTAAGCAATTTTAATGGTCAGTGGCAGATTTAATCTCAATACAAAACATTAATAGAAAATTTGCACATTTTGAAAAAATTAATGGGAAATTTGCTTGCAAAAAAAATCAATAGCAAAATTACTCTAAATTTGCTTGAAAAAAAAAATTAGTGGAAAAATTACTCTATCCCTTATAATTTATGACTAATTTGTCCTTTTTTAAAATTACTATTTCAATTTATTCTCTTTCTATTTTGGTTATAAATCTTTTAAAAATATTTTGTTTTAGTCATAAATCTATTGGGTAAAATCTATATATAGTTTTCTTATTATAATAGTTATCCTAATATAGTCTCTCACCTCAACTGGTACCATCTTAAAGTCCCATAACACATATATCATGTCCTATATGCAGAGGAGGGAACCGGGTCAGCCTAACCCGGGCTCGACCCAGTCGTAGGCAGAGCGGTCCCAAGCCAGGTCCAGGGCAGGTTCGGGGCGAGTTTGGAGTTTTTTTTAAAAAAAAATTAGAAACATAATTAATTATATATGTTATAAATATTTTTAAGAAAAAACACCATATCCGGTGTAAGTTTTATTAATTTAAAAAACCAAATGACACATAATCAGATTAAATACAAACTACATGTATGATTAAAAAAAAAAATTTCATGTCTCCGTATCGGATATTGCCTCTTCATCTAAACTTTTTTGGTCTTACTGCCGGAGTGTTGCGAGGCCCCAATCTTGGTTGCACACGCATACTTCTACCGCGTCGGGTGTCAATCTTGATCGTTTCTCTGATATCACCCATTTTTTGGCACTAAACGCTGCCTCGGATGAGACGGTCGATACTGGAACGGCAAGAATCTCCTATGCAATTATCAACAAAATTAGAAGCCTTGATCTCTTTCGTTTCCACCACTCCAAGATGTCGAGGTCGCTTGCCTCGAACGATGTGTTGAGATAGTCATTGACCTCAGCTAATTTCGATGTCATCGATCGGGGTCGTTTGAGTATTTGGAGGGCTGGGTTGAATCTTAAGGAGATTGATCTCCTTGGAGGCTCGGTTTGAGGAGTTTCGGATCTTACCTTATCCAAATGCCGCTCACAGTATAACTTGTATAAAGAATGCAAGTACTCGGAAGCAGTAGCAGACATAGCCAAAATATTTGTATGAGACATTTCTAAATAAGTATGAAAAATTTCTTCAAGTAATGTTGTTGTGTCCATTTATTTGACATATGGGTCAAGTAAAGAGCGACTAAAAAGATAGGTGAAATATTTTTGAAATACTGAAGCCACTTAGCCTGCATGGCTTCGACAGTTGGTTTTAATAACTCATCATCTTTAAACTGATGTAAAGCATATGTAATGTTCACTAAATGAAACAAAACTTGATGAATGGTTGGGTAGTAAACACCAAAGAAAAATTCAGTTGCCTCGTAAAAAAACGTAAGCAATTCACTGGTTTTGAAACATTTTTCCCAAACTTCAGTCGTAAGAAATTCACAACCCATTTTTAAAATCTTTTTTTATTTTCAAAATAAAAGCTTTTAAATTCAAGAAACACAGCAAGTCTGGACATCAAATATGTCAATGAGTTCCGAATAAGCAGAATCTTATTTTGGAGACCTTCTAAATCCTTTTGCACACAAAGGTTCAAAATATGACACATACATCTAATATGAAAGAATACACCGTTGAGAGGTGGTTTCAATGTTTGATTCAAAAGACGGACGGCAACATCATTGTTTGAAACATTATCAAATGAAATGTACAGGACTTTATCAGTACAAAAATAATCACGTAAACTTTCTAAGATGTAATTGAATTTGTGATAACCAATATGATCTGTTTCAATAACCTTAAATGACAAAATTCATTTTTGCATTATCCAATCAGAATCAATCCAATGAGAAGTAACACAATAGAATGATTGACCTATAGGTGATGTCCACATATTAGAAGTAAATGCCACACAATGATCAAGAGCAGAAAAATAGGCTTGCAAATCTGAATTTTCGGCTTCAAATAATCTAAAGCTTTCTTTCCTAGCGGTTTTCCTAGGTACTTTTCTAAATGTAAGATTTAATTGTGATTTTATTCAAGATTCTAGATGAACATCTTCAGATTGTGAGAAAGATTTTTCGGTAAACATCATTCAATTTATCATACATTCTTTACAAGACTGTTGGTTAAAATGAAATATACCTGGCCCGCCGATGTCT
The DNA here is from genome assembly GCA_039654915.1 of Aquilaria yunnanensis. NCBI lineage: Eukaryota > Viridiplantae > Streptophyta > Magnoliopsida > Malvales > Thymelaeaceae > Aquilaria > Aquilaria yunnanensis. The sequence continues at coordinate 81,660,458 of CM077593.1, forward strand.
GTTGTAGACCCAAGTTGTGTTTGTCCTTCAGAACTAGTCCCGGCATTGGGGAGGATGTTAAGATGTTGATTTTCAAAATGCCACTTTAACGTTCCAGTGCCAGAATTCTTTTTATATACAATTTTTTTCCCACAATGTTTGCATTTCTTGTATCTTAACTCCCCTTCGTGTATGAGCTCATAATGCTCCCAAACCTAAGCGGTTAGTCTCAGAGATCTACCTTATGCTTGGGTTTCCTCCACGGTGGGTCCATAACTTGTAAGCGTCGATTCTGTTGACGGATTCTCGGACGCCATCGCATCCAACTCTTCCACTTTATCATCGGATAATTGATCGTCGAGACCCAAATCGTAATTCGTCATATCAATTCCGGCATCATTGTCGTGCAACTGTTGAATTAAGATGCCTTTATCGGCGGGCTGAGAACGGTGATGGAACAAGGCTCGAAGGCCAGTGATGCGGGAAGATGAACTCTCTGTTAATGCAAAATTAAGAGGAGATTATGAACATATTAGGGGGAGATTAGTAAGAAATTTGGAAGAGATTAAGAAAATAAGAAAAATGCTTGAGAGAATATAGTAGAGGAAGAAGAGAAATTGAGTGATTGTGTGAAGATAGAGTGAAAATGGCATTCGTATTTATAGGGGAAGGCAAAAAATTATTTGGACCAAAAAGTCCTTAAAACTTAGTTGTTGGGAGGGGTGAAATGGAATTTTGGAGGCTAAAAGGGAGCAGAAAACCGTTAGAGGGCATGCTGTATGATTAACCTATTAAATTTTTTTTTTTTTTAGGTTTCCATTGTGTGCAGAAGTCGTTGGGCGCCAGACCAGGCTCGATCCAATTCGGTCTGGTTTGGCTGAGCGGTTCACGGGTCGTGTCCTGGTTCGAGGCGGTCCGTTTTGCACCTACTTTTTCTCTCGGGCTCATATTCGGCCCATATCTTAACGAGCTTTTGCTGGGGCGAGGCGAGACGGGTTTGACCTGGTCGGGCCGGCCTTGACTTTTGGTTCAGTCCCAGTTTAGGCCGGGTCGACTTGGCCCAGGTCCCACCTCTACCTATATGAGTCACTTTCATTCATTTTTTCTTTATTTTAGATGAAAATTGCTTATGTGACATTTTTTATTTCCATGGTGGTCTCAAATTGCCACGTGAATGACTATACTAGAAGGAAAAGAAACTTCAAGTTAAATTTTACTCAAACAAATAATTGTAAGTTCTTAAAAATGTAGGCCAAATGGGCAAATTAACCACTAATCTTTTTATCTCAGCGTATATCATTTACCTTTCTTTTTTTACAGTTAAATCTCCCACTAACGTTCGCGATTGGGTAAAATCTAATAACTATTATTTTAAAAATTAGGCTTGTGCAACTTACGGAGAGAATATTCTATTTTCTCTAGAATATTTTGTTTTATTAATGCCACATAATTACTATCCTTCTAGGTAAATTATAACATCTATTCCCAAATTATTTAATTCATGCACATAAGCCCCTAAACAAGAAACTATGTTTGAAAAACTATCCCCTTTCTACGAGTCCCATCTCACCGTCACCACTGCGCAGAACTTCGGCATCCTTGGCAATGGCCATTTCCACGTTCTGGATCTCTCCCCACTTCTCCCTCTATAACCGAAATAATCGTCTATGACACTGCCGATAGTGTACAACCTTACTTGGTTAGAGTTTGGCAGCAGAAGCCATGGAGGTTCCTACTCTTCCCTACTCAGATCATGATCCAATCTCGTCTCAACCTCCCCATGCTCCACCACATCACTTTCACTGGACCCCTCCTTCATATTGTTAGGCTCATTCCCGGGGGAACGCAGCCTGATCAAGCCTTTCATGGATCTATAGCCATCGATACCCCACTCTTCCTTGACCAATCACCCAAGACCTCCTTGGAAGGTGAAAATAAAGTGAGAGCCAGCACGGCAGGAGTGACTGGACAGGGCAACACTAGGGAAGCAATCCCTCCCTTCTTCTTTGCTTGGATAATATAGGAAGTGGTGTTGCGTGGAGCGTAAGGAGCGAAGCCACTATTATTGAACTTCTTCTTGTTTCCGTAAAATTTCTTGGCCTTTAAGCGGTTATGAGTCTGGAGCTCATTCGGTGTGGGTGGCTTGTACACTACTAACTTTTGTCGCTTTTCCAATGGGCTATTTACCAACGGCCTAGCCGTTGGTAATTACCAACGCGTAGGACCGTTTGTGTCAATTTCCAACGTGCACGTGTTGGTAGCACAGTAAAATATTTTTTCCTATTTAAATTTTTTTCCAACGGTCACGACCGTTGGTAAGTTTCCAACTTCCCTGCATTGGTAGAATAATTGGGCTGTTATTAAAGGCTAATTTGGTAAATTTTTTTAAATGAAACGGTGCATTTAATTTGGTAATTTTCCAACGGCTAGCCGTTGGTAATTGGTTTTTAAATCCATCTTCTTCCTCCTTCAGCTTCAGTCGGCCATTTCAGGGGGGAGGGGGGAGAGAGAGCTCGCACAGCCGTTCAAGTCGCTAACGCCGCCGACGGAGGTCGTTCTCCGGCCGTTTTGTGCCGTTTTTGCCTCCGTTTCATAGATCAGCTCGTTATATTGACGGGTATATGTGTATTTGATAGGTATTTTTTGATTTTAGGTATATAGTTGCGAAAAACCGTGGTTTGATTTTGATGGCATCTTTGTTTTAGTTTCAACTCTTATCTGAGGTTCTATAGCTTGTCATTGTTGTTCCTCAGCTTCTGAAGTTGGTAGAGGTACGTTTTTAATTTTTTTTTTCTAACTCTGATTTTTTTTTTAAATTTTGAGGGAAAAAATTGTATTTTATTATTTATGTTGTGATTAAAATTTATGTATTATGACTATGGTTCTACATTGCTCTGGTTATTTTAGTTGGGTTTTTTCCATTTATTTTGTGTTAATTATTTTTTATTTATGGGTAATTTTAGTGATGGAAAATGTGAAGATGAAATTTATTTATGGTATTTAATTATGTTGAAGATAGGTATTTTTAATTTCCATATAGATTGTTGATTTCATTTATTTTTTCTATATTCTTTAGATCGTAATTTGTTGACTTAAGCTTTAGTTTGAGTGATTTAGTGTTGGGTAATAATAAAAATAAAATAATAATAATAATAATAATAATAATAATAATAATAATAATAATAATAAGGCTATAGTAATGATAATAATAACAATAATAATTATTATAATAATAATAATATTTATGATACTTATAAAAATACCAATACTAATTATATATAATAATTAATTTAATTATAGTATTAAGTACAATAATACCCATAGTAATTAAATTTGACTGATAATAATACTATACCCACAATAATACAGATAGTAATTATGTATAGGGTTGACAGGTCTGCAAAAGTTAGAAAATAATAATAATGAAACTAAGTAATAATAATTACGTTAATCATAAGAACAATAAGAATGAGAATAAGAATAATAATAATGTAATAATACGCTTAATAATAAGAATAATATGAAAAATATAACAACAAAAATAATAATATTAATGATAATGATTATTATAATAATAATACAAAACAAAATTATTTGTACCAAATAATTATAATAACAGTAATAGTTCTAATAATCGTCATAATAATAATACATCGAAAGCATAATAATAATAATAATAATAATAATAATAATAATAATAATAATAATAATAATAATATTTATGATACTTATAAAAATACCAATACTAATTATATATAATAATTACTTTAATTATAGTATTAAGTACAATAATACCCATAGTAATTAAATTTGACTAATAATAATACTATACCCATAATAATTTAGATAGGAATTATGTATAGAGTTTACAGGTCCGCAAGTTTGGGGGCTGCAGCTTCTAGAGAGGAAAACTATAAAGACTTTCTCTAGGTTTTGTTTATCTCACAATTTTTTTAAGTTAAATATGTTTTAATCCCTGATCCTTTTTTTATCTTTATTAACTCAATATTAAACTTCACTACCTATATCATTTCCATTTACTTTATGGACCACCAAACTTTACTTTAACTTTTGTGTCAATGTGTAAACATATTTTTTTGTGGGTGTTATTTTTATATTCTAAGGAAAAACATTTTTCCCCTGGTTTGTATCATTTTGGACATGAGTTAGATTGTTTCTAGACTTTGCTTAAACTTTTTGGTTTAAACCCGCAATTTTTGTCATTTTTATTATTTTAATTTTTTTAAGTCATGGTTGAGCACCACTTTTAGTTACTAGAATTCAGCTCTTTACTCTATTAATCTCAAAACCTCATCATATATATATTAGATCACGATTCTATATATGTCAAATCCAAATTTCAGTTTTTAATTTTCATGGAAAATTTTTTGCATCAATGGTTCACTTTTAATTCCATAACTCTAATCTTGATCTCTCTTTATCCACAAGATTATTAATACTAATTACAATAATAATAATAATAATAATAATAATAATAATAATAATAATAATAAAAGACTAATATTTGAGCTACTGATAGAAAATACACATAATATTTATATTTTCTTATAAATATATATAAATAGTCTAGTAATAAATAAAATTTGACGGGTAATAATATAAATAATTGTATTGATTTTAATAATGCGTATAATAATTATTATTACATCATTATAATTATAGTAATATGCACTACTCTAGTTAAAGTTACTTATAGTATTAGTCATCATAATTGAAAGGATGTGTTTTGTTATATATATATTCTGTCATTATTATACATCTGTTGGAAGGGTACAAATAATTATTAATAGTATTATTTACGATATGATGGTTTGTTCTGTAAGATGATATATTGTCAAATAATAGTTTTGTGATTGCGAATTTTGATGACACTGTGATGGGTATAGGATTACCAATAGATTTAGTTTGTAATGGAGTCGGCCCGTAGTTGGATGTATAGTAACCGTTTCTTGTTTAGCCGAACGGGTTACACACAGCAGTGGGAGTCCGGGGTTGATGAATTTATATCATTTGCTGTCTCTCATCCTAAAACAATGAGTGGGTTATGCATTTGCTGTCCTTGTCAGAAATATAAGAATTTACGGTTTAAAGAGTCTGACGAGGTCAGAGTTCATCTGTACAAATGAGGGTTTAAGCCTTTTTACTTGAATTGGACGGCTCATGGGGAGCCATTTAATGAAGCATCAGATACAGACTCGGGTGGTGTGGGTGGCTTTGATCAGTTTGACCAGGGGTCTTCGACGAATCCATACGAAATGATGGTATTAGATGCCGTTGGGCCTAATTTCTCACAATTTCCAAAAGATAATGTTGCACAGCCGAATGAAAGTGCACAAAAAAATTTAAATCTATTGAATTCAGCATCAACCCCTTTATAGGATGGGTGCGAAAATCATTCTGAGTTATCTGCTGCTGTCCGTCTTCTAAAACTTAAGTCTGAGTATCACATATCACGAGCATGTTTTAATGGCATTGCCCAACTGATGAAAGAGACTCAACCTACAGATAGTAAGATACCATCAAATTGGTTTGAAATAAAGAAATTAGTTTCACAGTTGGGCCTGTCTCATCAGAAGATTGACGTCTGTGTTAATGATTGCATGTTGTTCTGGAAAGATGAAAGTAATCTTTGTATTTGTAAGTACTATGGAACTGAGAGATATAAGCCAAAAAAAGGTGGTCGAGGTAAAGATCGACCTAGAAAAACCATGCATTACTTACCACTAAGCCCTCGGCTGTAACGCTTATTTGCGTCAATGTCAACAGCAGAGCAGATGAGGTGGCATAAAGAGCAAAAATAAATACCAGGTGTTATAAAACATCCATCAGATGGTGAAGCTTGGAAACATTTTGATCGGACATACCCATGGTTTGCTTCGAAAGCACGAAATGTCCGATTGGGGTTGTGTGCCGATGGATTTACCTCTTTTGGACCATCTGGAAAACAATACTCTTGTTGGCCTGTTATTGTTACTCCGTATAAATTGCCCCATTGGATGTGCATGAAAAAACCCTATATATTCCTTTCATTGTTGATTCCAGGTCCACGTAGCCCAAATTATAAGATTGATGTTTATCTATAACCTCTAATAGAAGAGCTACGACATTTGTGGTTTGATGGCATTGAAACATGAGATGTGTCATTGAAAGAAAATTTTATTTTTCGAGCAGCATTAATGTGGACCATAAATAACTTTTCGGCTTATGGCATGCTTTCAGGATGGATGACACATGTTCGATTGTCTTGCTCTATTTGTATGGGCGAAAGTAAGGCATTCCAACTTAAGTATGGCGGAAAAATTTCATTTTTCGACTGTCGCCGGCAATTTCTTGGCCGGAACCATCCATATAGAAGAAATAATACTTGTTTTAAGAAGGGAAAATCAGAGAAGTCATTGCCTCCCGAGCGCTTATCAGGTAAGGCTATATTTGAAAGAATCTCATGGATTCCATCAATTGGTAATGATGGTCCACAACATCGCCCGTGCGATTATGGGAAATCACATAATTGGACGAAGCAAAACATTTTTTGGGAGTTACCCTATTGGGCCACGAACTTAATCCGCCATAATCTTGATGTCATGCATATTGAGAAGAACATGTTTAAGAATATATGGAATACTGTGATGGATGTTAAGAATAAAATGAAAGATAATGTTAAAACACGGAAGGACCTCAAAATTTATTGTAATCAGCCGGAGTTAAACATGGTTCCTCTTGATGATGGTCGTTCATTCAAATCAAAGGCGAGGCTCATCTTTGATGTTAATCAAAGGCAAGATGTGATCGCTTGGGTAAAATCTCTATGACTCCCTGATGGATATGCCTCGAATCTTAGGAGATGTGTTGATACCTCTGGTTGTAATATGTGTGGCATGAAAAGTCATGATTGCCATATTATGATGCAAAGGCTTCTCCCCATTGCCCTTGAAGCGCTTCCCAAGAATATATGGAAGCCATTAACAGAGTTAAGCCTATTTTTTAGAGACTTGTGCTCTCCAGAGCTTTATGATAATCACTTGTTGGCGTTGGAGGTCAATATTCCAATTATAATTTGTAAGCTTGAGAGAATTTTTCCTTCGAGGTTTTTTGATGTCATGGAGCATCTCCCAGTTCACTTGCCATATGAAGCAAGGGTTGGAGGACCTGTTCAGTACCGATGGATGTATAAATTTGAGCGGTGCATGCATGACCTAAAAATGAAGGTTTCTAATACTGCTCATGTTGAAAGATCGATATGTGATACATACCTTATAGAGGAGACGTCCATCTTTTGCTCTCATTACTTTGAATCTCATGTTCCTTCCATGATGAACCGAGTACCGCGAAATGATGGTGGTGGTCCTGTCCCATGTAATGGTGAGTTGTGGTCCATATTTACCTTTTTAGGACGTCCATATGGTGCATGTAGATATAGATTCCTCACAGACGATGAACTTAGACTTGCAACCACATATGTTCTTCTAAACTGTGCTGAGATCAGGCCATATCTAAAGTAAGTAATCCTTAATGATCATCCAGTAGTTTGATTATTTTGAAGTTTAGTACTAATCATCTGACGAAACTAACATATTTTGCTCCTCTCCCCATTTGGTCACAGTATGTTTGTGGAGCAAGTAAGGGAAACTGCACCCGATATAACCATGTCTGAGATGGACATACACATTGAAAACAATTTCTCAAGCTGGCTCTGACACAATGTATGCAAAATTTAACTCACTATGTATTGCAATATGTTAAGTTATAAACTTCCGGATATATGTTGTCATAAAATGAAATTGTTTTACATAGGTTGATGACCAAGGTAACAATATAGTCGATAACATCTTGTGGGATGTTGCATGTGGACCTTCACGTCTGGTAGAGACATGACCTATTTATTTCACAAATGGGTACAAGTTCCACATAAGTGAATGGGGCAAGGACAATTCAACATTTAATAGTGGAGTCTGCATACAAAGCACGGGTTCAAGCGAAGTTGAATGTGATTTTTATGGTATATTAGAAGAAGTCATTCAACTCGAATATCCTGGCTATCCACATAAGAATGTTGTCTTGTTTAGGTGCAACTGGTTTGACCTAACACTTGAACGTGGAACTCGAATGCATAAACAGTTTGGGTTAGTTGAGATCCGGGATAGCCGCAGATATCAGAAGTTTGATCCTTTCATTCTAGCATCACAGGCTGACCAAGTTTACTACACACCATATCCGACAAAGTCACGTGAGAAAAAAGGCTGGTCAGCTGTTATGAAGATAAAACCTAGATGGATAATCCAGTATGCAATTGTTGACAAGGATGACGTTTATCAAGAAAGTGGATCCATTATGAGTCAAAGAATTGAAGATGACCCAGTTGAAGAGTTAGTTGACCCGGGTGTCGGTGATGATATTGAAGGAGATTTAGTTAAGGAGGGGGGTTCTAATGACGAAACAGATGATGAGGAGGAGTTTCTATCTAATGACACTGACACTTAAAAAAATGAGGAGTTTCACGATACCGGAAGCACTGGGTCGGGTGAATAAAGATAACAATTAGCATGTTTAGTCATCACGAGTCATTGGTTGTATGGAACTTTTTTTGTAAATTTATGTCAAGCGAATACTCCACAATTAATGTCAGTAAACATATGAATGTTTAATTTTCTTACTTAGATAATAATAAATGCAGATGCCGCATAAAGGGGATAACACATATAAGCGCCGACCTGGGAAGAGACCATTTGCGCAATTTAAGGAGGTCATGGAGCCAATACTTAATGCTCGACAGAGGATAGGTTCTTCATCCTGAGCACAGGACGATGTCGGTGTTGAGACGTAGGACACAACAGTGCCAGTGACGCACGTCCATTCACATCAGCACCGATCTGACGGCAGTGGAGGCACGACATCTGGATATGGATCTGGTGCGCGGCATGTTAGGCACCCGATACTGACGACTTATCCATCAGATGAAGACATACATATTGATGACATTCCATCATCGATGTCACAGACACCAGCCCGAGCTCGGATGAGGATATCCCCACATGGTAACACGTAAGTGATGAATATCCTACAAACGTTCTAAAAATAGTAATATTACTTACATTACTGTGAATTATCAACATATAACTGTGATTAGTCATTTGAACTGTGCAGATTCATTACAGTTGCAGCAACATGGTTAGTGACACCATGTTTTACCACACATTTCAAACCATATTCTGATTGGTCCTTTGTCTCTTCATCAGACCTTTAACAATGGTGGCGTGTTTTTTAGGTATAACACGTATATTACTATGATAATGATGTATTACTTTCAAAACAACTACTTAATTTTTTCATGCTAATAGTTTTGAAATATTAACCTTTATAGAGGAGCTGTGAGTGGGATCCGATACACCATAATGAGGTGTATCGGTGTGAAATATATTGGGAGCACAGCATTACAGATGCATGATGTTAGAAATCCAACGTGTCAAGGATCCTGTTAAATGTCGAGCAAAGGCAAACTTTATGTCCGATGCTACATATGCGGAAATGGAGACATATTGGGCCAGTCCGGAGTTCATTCAGAAGTCCGTTAGATTCAAGGCAATGCAAGCAACAGTAAGTGACGAGGATTCATAGTTTGGCTCTTGCAGCGCGACATATGCAGAGGGATCTATCTCAATGTCTGCACATCGAGAGCAAATGGTATATATTTCGTCAATGTCCTTATATTTTACATTTAAATAAATAATGAACTTAAATTACCTATTAATCTGGCGTTTCATTCAATTAGAGAGAGAGATATCCAGAAAAGAAGGACCCTGGCTTGTTTAAAGTGCTTCAAGCAACACATAAAATGAAGAACGGAAAATATATTAGTAAGCAATATGAAGAAGTTGCTGTAAGTATTATAAATTTTTTTTGTAAACTATTCTTAAGATACTTACCATGTTTTACCAAAAATGTCTGATTGAAATGTGTTAATATGTTTCTGTAGACTTGTATTAGTGCTGAGATTGAGAAGTAAACACAACAAGAGGATGGATTAGAGCCAATTGATGAACTTGCAATAATTAGTACTGCATCTAGAGGGAGAAGGGGAGGGCGTGTTTTTGGTTTAGGATCTGAGCAGTGCGTCATACCGGGCCGTTGACTGCCAGGTGCCATCCCACCTATCGACATCACACAGACACCACAATTCAACGAACAAGTATAGAAGATGATGGCGAAGGAGAATGCGCGAAGGGATGCCGAGTACGAGAGAAAGCTTGAGAAAATAAAAAAGAGACAGAGAGCAGAGATGGAGGCGAATAGAGCCGCATTGGAGGCTAACTGGGCTTAGTTGGAGCTTATTTGTCATTCGCTTAACCTTCCGTGCCCGCCGACTCAACAAGTTCTACAGTATCCTGATGACTCGGACTCGGAGGATGAGGAGATAGTCGGGACTCTTTGCTAGTCGTCTTCAACAGGTAAATCATTTCATAATTTCTTATGTTATCAGACTTAGACAAGAATTGTTACACCTAAGACTCAGTTGAAATTCTTGAGATGTGTTGACCGTTGAATGTTGTATGGTTTGTTCCAGACATATATGTACTTGTTCTAATTATGATGTATTAGAGAATGTTTGATGAAAATTACGTGTGCCTATTTGTGTAATTTTGATTACTTAGCAATACTGGGGGAACTTTGGAATTGATATCTCCGTTTCAAACTTGTTTCAAACAGGGAAAAACACGAAACAACCCCGGCCTGGAACTGAAATGTAAATTACCAACGCGCGTTCACGTTGGTAAATACCAACGGCCATTTACCAACTCGCACGAGTTGGTAATTACCAATTGTCACCTGTGTTGGTACTTACCAACATACTTACCAACGACTTGCTACCAACTCGCACGCGTTGGTAATTACCAACTTTGACGCGCGTTGGTAATTACCAACCCCCTTACCAACTGCTGTAAGTAGAAACCTAACAACTGCGATGCGTGTTGGTAATTACCAACTGCCATGACAGTTGGTAATTACCAACGAGCGAACGTTGGTAATTACCAGAGTCCATATTACCAACGTGTACGAGTTGGAATTTACCAATGTGTTAATTTTTGCGCGTTGGTAAAAAAATTTCCAACGAATCAATTACCAACATGCGTTTACCAACGGCTCTGCGTTGATAATTTCAGTTTACCAATGTGCAGCAGTTGGTAGCTGCGTGTTGGTAAACAGGGGATTTTTAGTAGTGGTAGCCCAAGGGCTTTTTGGAATCCATACGTTTCTTGTTTGGAAGATTGCCACCTATCTTCTTTCCCTTCAGACTGCCACCACTGTGGTTGAAATTAGGCTTGGCGAAGTTGACAGCAGGGTCTTGAAGCCAGGGCTTGTAGGTGCGAGTCAACATCAGAGACGGCTAATTCATCTGAGCGCTGTTGATAGGCTGTGACTGAACCGGGTTGATCATTGAAGGCGAAGTCAAAAGGGGTGGTGTTGTACAAGGTGAAAATGAGATCAGAATTGGAGTCAAATACAAAGTAAGCGGCACCGATACAGGGCCACAGACAAGTTTACGGTGAGATGTGAGGATGGGAAAACGACAGCTGGATTTAAGGAGGAAGATGAATTAGTTAATGTGCATTTTAAGTCCTTAAAATTATGTGTTTGTATCAAATTTAACTTGATGTTTCTTATTTTTCCAAAATAATCATTTAATTTTATGATGAAAAAGCCACATGGCATTGTGAGCCCTAAGAAGAAGTTTGGAAGTGCCACATAAACAAGTTCCGTCCAAAATAATGGAAAATTTGAGAAAAGGAACTTTGGTGTGACACAATATATGAGTTTGAAGATTTTAAGATGACATTGTTTGAAGTAAAGGACCACATTAGGATGACCATTATAATAAGGGGATCATATATGGATTTTATCCTAAGTATATTAAAAATGTTTCATTTTGGCCCCATTTGTTGAATTTTTTTAAATTAAAATATTTATCTGATAACAACTTTTTATATCATAATTTAAACTATCTAATAACTATCTTATAATAAATTTAATCTGTATAATAATTTTTTTTATAGGTAATGAAAAATTTAAATCACATCTTTTTTTCTCTCTACAAATTGAATTTATTTCATTTAGGAAGAAAAAATTACTAATTTAAATTATCTATTTACTATTAAAAAATATTAAACTATTTAAATTTGCTGAAATACAGTTACTAGATATTTAAATTGGAATTTTAAAAGTTTGTATCAAACAGTTATTTTGAATTAATAAATTTCATCTGGTGAGATACCAAAATAAAATAATTTTAATAGGTTTAGGACCAAAATGGAACATTGAATAAGTTAGAGATTAAAATGAAAAATAATTAAATATTAGGAACCAATTATACAATTTACTCATATATCAAAGTAGAACAAGCTTTTAATTCTTTTGAAAAATAAATTTTTATCTAATTTTTAAGAGTTAGTATAATCCCTGTTTCTTAAAAGAATTTCATAAGCTTATTCATCAAAGATGGAAACAAGTATAAGGTTTGTGTAACATTTTCTTCATTGAGTTTAGTTTCCAGTTTATTAGACTTAAAGATTATAATTGCCACCGGTATTTCAGAAGTTGAAGGCGATTTAGTAATTATGGAGTTAAATTGATACGCTAAATAAGTGCCACCTCAGTTTTACCTTTTATTTTGTTGACTCAACTATGATCATTTTCCAAATTTGCATTTTGACCACAAAAGAATACTTTTGAAAAAAATAACAAAATATTATGTTCTTCTAGATTTTTCTTTTGACAATTCTTTCCTCCATTTCTAATTATAATTTTTTTTCAAATATGGAATTACTTATCTACGTGGATTATTATTGTATATGGAAAATTTTGACCCATAACATAATAAAAATAAATTGTATTATTAATTTTAAACTTCACTTAATATATTGACGATTTATTACATTTTTAACCAATAAAAATATTAAATTTTATTTAAATTATGATAGTTTTATTATTACCCAAAATAAAAAATCTATAATGTACTATTGATATGATTTTATAATTGCAAACATATAATTTTGTTCCATTTTTTATTTCCTTTTTATTTTTTATTTTTCGTGATTTGTCACTAAAAGTTAACACAAACTTTTGTGTAGCCATTTAAAAATAGAAAAATAGAAAAATTTATTTTTATAAAATCTTAATCCATGCATGACAAGTACAATATTCAGATTGTAAGAATAAAAAGAAGTTAGGTAATTAGAAAAATTAAAATAATTTGGAGATAATTGTACCAGCAAAATTATATTTTGTGACACCAGTTTGCATCTAATTATATCAGGAAAAAGATCGTGATTCATCGTTGCCTTTTCTATTGCGGAGAAAGCATCACAAGCTGTAACGTCTTCGCCCCCTCTACGTTCATAACTTAATTAGCTTCAGCTACTACGATGGAATTAGCTTCATACATTGTAAAGTTGTAGAAGAGGGAAATTGATCTTTATTTCAACACACAGAGCAATAGATTTACAGCGCTTTATACAATTCGAAAACAAGGACTTAGAATCCTAGCTAAACTGTAACTTGGTAGTCAAGTAAGCTAAGTATACAATACAAAATACAGAAGAAATAGGACTGTTATATCTAGTAGAACTCTAATACCCCCTCTCAAGTTGGTGCATGAATGTTCTGAATGCCCAACTTGGACGTAAGATGCTCAAATTGCTCTCGACTTAGGGCCTTAGTGAGTACATCCGCTCGTTGTTGACTGCTGGCAACATGGACTGCTTCAATATCACTGGATTGAATTTTCTCTCGAATGAAATGGCAGTCTATTTCAATGTGCTTAGTGCGCTCATGGAAGACAGGGTTCTTTGCGATATGGATAGCTGCCATGTTGTCACAATGGAGTTGCATGGGTGTGGTTTGTTGAACCGTCAGATCCTTGAGCAAGGCCTTCAACCATATGAGCTCACTTGTAGCTGAAGCCATGGCACGGTACTCGGCCTCAAATGAAGATCTTGAGACTGTAGATTGCTTCTTAGACTTCCATGATATTGGCGCATTACCAAGGAAGGTGATATAGGCTGTAGTGGACTTCCTTGAAGTGGGACATCCCGCCCAGTCAGAATCAACATATGCATGAACACTCAGTTTACCTTCTGCTGGAAAGAATAAGCCAAGACCCGGTGTCCCTTTTAGGTATTGAAGAATATGCATGACACCATCGCGATAAGCGACAGTGGGCTGTTGCATGAATTGACTCAGAAAATTAACTGAGTAAGTAATATCTGGACGAGTAATCGTAAGATAAATTAATTTTCCAATCAGTCTTCGATACGGACCAGGGTCATTCAGCATTCTTTCTTCTTTTGAGGCCAAATGGTGTTGTTGTTGTAGGGGAACCCGAGCAGGTTTGCAACCGAGCATACCTACTTCCTTAAGAATATCCAGTGTGTATTTATGTTGAGAAAGAGAGATACCCTTGGGGGATCTAGTAGCTTCAAGACCGAGAAAGTATCTCAACTTCCTTAGGTTTTTAATATGAAACTCCTTATTCAAATAATTCTTTAGCCTTTGTATCTCTTCATGATCATTACCTGATATGATCATATCATCAACATACAACAACACGGCAGTAAATGTGGTACCTTTTTGTAAGGTGAACAAGGAGTGGTCAGCTGTTGATTGCACAAATCCATACTTCATGAGAGAGTTGGCAAATTTTTCAAACCATTGCCTTGGAGCCTGTTTGAGCCCATAGAAGGATTTCTTCAACTTGCAAACACGATCATCCCCTGGTTTCAGGATTCCTGGAGGGGGAGTCATGTATATTTCTTCATAAAGATCTCATTGCAAGAAGGCGTTATGCACGTCCATTTGGTGAAGTTCCCAGCGTTTTTTTGCCGCTACTGCCAAAAGACATCTGACTGATGTAAGTTTGGCTACTGGTGCGAACGTTTCAGCATAGTCTATGCCCTCTTTTTGAGTAAACCCCTTAGCTACAAGTCTTGCTTTGTAGCGCTCAATGCTTCCATTTGATTTGTACTTTATCCTGTACACCCATTTTGAGCCAACTGGTTTCTTTCCATCGGGAAGATGTTCAAGAGTCCAAGTTCCATTATCCTCAAGGGCTTTTGCTTCAGCCTTCATGGCATCTCGCCAAAGGGGATCTTTGACTGCCTGAGCATATGTTTGTGGTTCCATTTGAGAGGAGATAGCTGCAATGTAAGCTTTGTATTCTGTACTCAATTGAGTGTAAGAAAGATAACTCGAGATAGGGTATGCCTTACCTGAGGCAACTGTGTTGGCATCAGTTGTAATGGAGGATGACTTATCTGCGTTCGGGAGATCACATACATATTCATTTAGGTATGAGGGTGGCTTTCTTGACCTTTAGGGTCGGCTTTCTTTTGAGACGACACAAGAGTTTGAAAGCAGATTCATGCAAATTTTCAGGTTGTGGCTCTTGATGGTTTGGCATTATTTCTTGTTCCTCTACATTTTCAGTACCAATGTGTGTGGCTTCTTGAGGTGGTTGGGCTTGTGACATATTTGACTCTTGAAAGGGAAATTTATTTTCAAAGAAAACCACATCTCTAGATACAAACAGTTTTTGAGCTTCCATGTCCCATACCTTGTAGCCTTTTTGGCTTAGTGGATAGCCTAGGAAGACACATGGTTTCAACCTAGCTTCAAACTTGTCATTGGTTCGATGGTGAACATAACATAAGCAGCCAAATACTCTTAAATGTTCAAGAGACACTGGTTTTTTGAGAAGGACTTCAAGAGGGGTTTTGCCACAAAGATTTGGAGTTGGAGTAAGGTTTATCAAATATGTGGCTGTTTGTACGCACTCCCCCTAGAATTTAAGGGGTAAATGAGCCTGAAAACGAAGGGCCCTGGCAACTTCCAATAGGTGTCTATGTTTTCTTTCCACAACTCCATTTTGTTAAAGGGTTTCAACACAAGAGGTCTGAAGACATATTCCTTTTTCGTGCAAGAAGGATAGCATAGGTCCAGCTTTGAACTCAAGGGCATTATCACACCTGACAGTTTGAACAGTTTTATTGAAATGGTTCTTTATCATTGCATAAAAGGAGGTAAAGCATGAGTAAGCATCAGACTTCCTTTTTAAAAGATAGGTCCAAGTACAACGACTATGGTCATCTACCAAAGTAAGGAAATAATGAGAACCCGACAATGTAGGAGTTTTGTAAGGCCTCCATATGTCCATGTGGACTAGATCAAAGACAGACTCAGACCTACTTAAACTTTTTGGAAAGGACTTTCTTGTTTGTTTTGCCCTAAAGCACATTTCACAAGGCTCGCTTTTGTCCCTAGGAGGTACTTCAGTAAGATATGGAATGGAAGAGAGCTTATCTAATGGTGCATGACCTAAACGCTTATGCCATGTTTCATGGGAAACCTTCTTGTTGGCTGAAGCAATGAATGATGTCTTGATCTCCTGAAAGTAGTATAGGCCATCTTTCATCTCACCCTTGCCAATCAGTTTCCTCTCAGGTCCTGTAGCACACAAAAAGTAGGGAAGAAAGTCACTGAATAGTTAAGTTGTTGAGTGATTTTGCTAACTGATATCAGATTGCATGTAAAAGAGGGAACGAAAAGGATGTCATTCAGTTTTAAATGGGGTGACAGGCTGATTGCCCCATAAGCCTCCACACGTAAGTCCGTGCTATTTGGCAGTTTAACTACATTTGAGCTTCTTGTAGATTTCATATTTTCGAGCAACTGATTATGATGAACCATATGTTCAGATGCTCCACTATCTATCACCCAATCTGATTCTTGCTTACCAACGAAGTTCACATGACTTTCATGTTTTTGTCTCGAGATCATCGCAAGGATTTGCTCTATTTGAGCCTGAGTGAATGGCATTTGATCTTGTTTGGCATTGCTGGTGCTGACCTTGTTTGCTGGAGATCGCCCATTCTTTTTGCCAGGTTTGTTGGTGTTTCCTCCTGTTTTTCTCTTTCCTTGCCACCAATCTGGATACCCAATGACCTCGAAACATTTTTCTGGATCATGACCGCTCTTCCCACAATGCTTGCAAGGTCCATTTAACTCCCTCTCTAAGGTGTTTCTTCTTGCTGCAAAGGCAACTTCTGTTGTAAGTGCCCTAAGTGTTGCTACACTTAACTGCCTTTTTTCCTTTACTACAAAGGCATAGGCTTTGTTAATGGATGGGAACGGCTCCATATTCAGGATTTGCGATCGGATAATACTGAATTGATCATTTAAACCCATGAGGAAGTGATGTAGCTTCTCGTTATCTCTTTCAGCCACCATTTCCTTAACAGCGCCACAAGTACATAGAGGAATCTTGCTGTAGGTGTCGAGTTCATCCCAAAGCTCCTTCAGTTTGGTGTAGTAGACAACTACAGACATTTCTTTCTGTTGCATGAGAGCCAACTCTCTTTTCAACTCATGAACCCGAGGAGCATTGCCTTGTGAGAACCTGTCTTCCAGTTCCCGCCACATCTTTATAGCGGTGTTAGCATAGGCAACGCTTCCATGCAATTCAGGAGTAAGGGAGTTGAAAACCCACGAGATCACCATAGAATTACATTTTTCCCAGAGATTGATCTCTGCCTCATCATCTCCAGGTTTCTCCATTGTGCCATCAACGAAGGCTATTTTATTTTTTGCTCGTAATGCATTCAGCATGGCACGACGCCATGTGGGGTAGTTGTCTCCCTTCAACTGGCAGAACACCAATGTGATTCCAGGCGAGTCGGAGGAGCTAAGGTGGTAGGGAGATGTTGGATCGTTCCCAGACGGAGGGCCTCCTTCACTGCTGCTTGATCCTCTTTTGTTGTCTGACATTCTCAGTCAGCTAGGATCGTCAACGGAAGTTTGATTGAAAGAATTTTGGGATCAAGCGAGTCGCTTGCTCTGATACCATGTAAAGTTGTAGAAAGGGGGAAATTGATCTTTATTTCCACACACAGAGCAATTGATTTACAGCGCTTTATACAATCCGAAAACAAGGACTTAGAATCCTAGCTAAACTGTAACTTGGTAGTCAAGTAAGCTACGTATACAATACAAAATACAGAAGAAATAGGACTGTTATATCGAGTAGAACTCTAATATACATCATGTCCTAGACTCGCTTTTGAAATAGGACCTGGTGAGGTCTGGTATAGTTTATGATTTATGAAAATCTGTTGAAAAAACTGAAGTTGGTTGCTCTTAGCCCTTCGTTTATGGAAGCTGCATGGTTTCTACTTTTTTTTTTTTCCTTTCTTTTTATTTTGAGAAAGTTACAATTACTTCCTGAGATTTACCCTAACCTATAGTTTGCTCATTTATTTTTAAAAACATATACTTTGCCCCTAGTTCTTTTATACCATCCGATAACAACTTCTAAAAATATAATTTAAATTGTACGATGGTCATCTTTTAGTAATTTTAATTTTTTTAATATTTAATTTTATAGTTAATAGACATTTTAAATTATTAATTTTCATTTTTTGTAAATATATATTTTTTCCTATAAAATCAGTAAACACACTAAATAATGAGGGCCATAAAAAAATTGGGATGTGTTTCTAGTAATCATTAGTCGCCTTAAATCAAAGCTCTACAGCCTATACCACAAATTTTATTATTTTAAAAAAAATACTTTGTTTGTGTTTTGGGATGACCAAAGTGAGATATGAGAGTTTTTTTTTTTTGTTAATTTCTTTTGGGCAATATCACTTATCCCCTCAATTTATATTGATGTTATAGTTATATCCTTAATATCAGAAAATCTATACTTTTCTCCCTACTTTTTTTCCTTAACACTTGACTTCATTGATGATAGCAATTTCTAAAATCATAATTTTAACTATCTACTAATGATTTTAATTTGTTAACTTTTATTTATAGATAATGAATATTTTAAATTATCAATTTTTTTTCCTATATGAATGCAAATGAATATTTTTCTAAATATAAATTAGCTTTAAGGAAATATTGTGCAACATGAAATTGTTAGAATATAATTACTAAAAAATTTAAATTAGGATTTTGAAATGTACTTTTTGAGGGTGTAAAAAAACATAAAAGGAAAGTGTAGATTTTCAAACCTCAATGATGCAATTGTAATATCAACATAAGAAAAATTATATAAAATATTTTTTTAATATTTAGAATCAAATAAGGGGACTAAATCTTGCAGGCCCTAATTTTTAATTTACATTTCATTTTCATCTTCGACTTATCAACTATTCTTGTCTGGTTGTAAAATATTTTAAAGCATTCGAATTTGCCCCTTATTGAATATAATCGGATAAATTGCATCAAAAGTTTCAAACCTTTAATTCCTTTTGCAAACTATTACTCAACCTCTATGTTATTGCATATTGGTCACAAACTTTTATATGTCATTGCATACTAGTTCCTAGCCTTAAAAAAAAAAAAGGAAATCGGCATAGAAACCTAATTTATAAAGGGGAAAACTAATAATTTAAATAGTCTATTAACTATCAAAAAATTATTATACATATTAAATTTACGAAAGACAGTTACCAAACTGTTTAAATTCTAACTTTCACATAATTATTTTACATCAACTTCCTAGATTCTAATTTAAACTATTTGATAATTGTGTTCTTATGAATTCAATTAGAGCTATAATTTTTTAACAATTAATAGATAATTTAAACTATTAATTTTTTCTCTATGTAGATCATGTTTTGAGTCATAAATTTTTAACAATTAATAGATTATTTAAACTATTAGTTTTTTCTCTATGTAAATTAGGTTTTGGTGCCAATCCAATATTGACTAAGGCTAAGGACTAATATTCAATGAATTATAAACAGTTTAGAACCACTATGTAACAACATGGAGGTTGAGGGCCAATTTGCAATTGAAATTAAAGATTTTAAATTTTTTATACAGTTTACCGAAATATAATATGTTAATCTAGATAAAAGTTGCTCACTTAAATGTAAAAAATAAAAAATAAAAAAAACCTGATTTGAAAAGGAAAAAAAATGATGTTTAAATTGTTCATTACTTATAAAACATTACTATATAATCTAAATTTACTTAATAATAGTTACTAGAATAATTAAATTATTATTTTAAAAGATGACAACAAAAAATTATTTTGAGTTAATAGATTCCAACTCATAGCTAGTTAGTTTTTGTTTTGCTCTAAATAAAAAACTATCCATTTATATCTAACTTAATTGATTTACAATATTACAGTTGTTGCATTAAAAAGACATTGACTGCAATAACAACGAGCACAAAAATCAAGAGGTGAATGTTGCTGATAATTTTTATTTTGTTAGGTTTTTAAATACATTAGTTAGATTTTTTTTTAGATTTAATGTTCATGATAATTATTAAATTTTAAAAATTGAACCTACAAAAAAGTACTCCATCCATCTTATAAAGAATGATACACTTATCTGGATATAGAGATTAAAATATGTATAGTTTATGAATTTTTTTTCTATTTTTTCCCTTGAAACTAAAATTTTTTACAAAATTCTTTCTTGGATTATGTGTGATGAGAATTTAAATGATGATTAAAGAAAAAAAAGATTCCTTTTAAGATTTATACAGTGAGAGATTTTAATGAAGATTAAAAAATAATACTCCCTCCGTCCCATATTCTTTGCACCATTTGACTTTTTAGGCTAGTTTGACTTGAATTTTTTTATATTATTGATTGTTAGAAAAAAATTAAAAAATATATATTTAGAAACTATAGGTCTTGATTTATCATTCACATATAAAAGTTTTTCATTTATATGTTAAAATGTCTAAAATAAAAAATCATAGATTAATTGGTAAAATGTGAATGGTGCAAAGAATTTGGGACGGAGGGAGTATATTTTTTTCGGGTTTTGTGTAGTAAGATTTTAAACAATGGTAGTAAGGGAAATTAGATGTTAAAGACCTTTAAAAGAAAGAAAAAAAGAAACGCTCCATTATTTTCAAGATAGAGGAAGTAATTATAATGTTTGCAATTTAAATTATAGTATTTTATTATTACTACCAAAAGTAATAAATTTAATAATTTTATGATATTTGTACAATACGATGTTGAAAGATTTTGTTAATTAAGAAACATAATAATTCATAAAGTTTGACAAAATAAATAAATTTGTTAACAATACTTAATACAATATTGGAAGAATTTGCTACTTTTTAAAAAATTGATTTTATTGTTTTTTATAATAATATTTAAATATATTCTCTCTCCTACCAATAAAGAATGAAACTTTTCTCTGAGTATGAAAATTAAGGTACATGAATTTATGATTTTTTTTTTCAGTTTTTCCATTGGAACTAAAATTTTTAAAAAAATTCTTTGGGCATTTTGGTTAGTGAGAGTTTAAATGATGATTAAAAAAATTATTTTTTTTTGAGTTTTGTGTAAGAATGATTTAAATGATGATTGAAAGCTTTTTTTTTTTTTGTTTTATATTGTGAGAGTTTAATTAAAAATTAAGAAAAAATTTTTTATTAAGTTTTGTGTGGTAGAAATTTAAATGAGAATAGTAAGATAAATTACAAGCTAAAAGGTTTCAGGAAAAGGAAATGTTCAATCTTTTTTGAACAACTGAGAAAAGAAATACGTCATCTTTTTTAGGACATAGAGTATAATTTTTTAAACTCAATATAATTTAAAATCCCGTTGTAACATGGGTATATAAGCTAGTTTGAATATTATTAAAGAACAAAGGAAAATAACAACGATCAACAAGCAAAAAACAAAAAAAAAAAAGCCAGGTAGTTAATTTCCTTTGACATTTGCCTGGCAATCCATGAAACTCTCGAATCCAAGGATCCTTAACTTCTTGAGAAAATCACTTCCTCCCCGTTGTCGCAGTTTTTTTCTCATTCGAATTTTTCTTCCAGAAAACGAACAAAAGGTTGAAAAAATCAGAAAAAATAAAGAAGAAATTATTAGGATGAAAAAAAATTAAAAACGATGATCAACAGCCTGTACAGCTCCGGCGAGCTCCGGAACTTGTCGTTCCGGCGGACACTTCCGTGGCGGGGACAGGTACTGGACCCGGGATCCGAGCTGGTGACCCGGTGGTATCGGATCCTGATGGTCACCTCCCTCGTCGCCCTCTTCCTGGACCCTCTCTACTTCTACCTCCCCAGGATCAAGGCCCAGTCCTGCATTACCGTCGACATCCGTCTCGGCATCCTCGTCACCTTCTTCCGCACCGTCATGGATCTCTTCTTCTTCATGCACATCGTCTTGAAGTTCCGGATCGCCTTCGTCTCCCCCAGCTCCCGGGTCTTCGGCCGCGGCGAGCTCGTCATGGACCGCCGCGCCATCGCCATCCGCTACCTCAAGTCCACTTTCATCATTGATTTCGCCGCCGCCCTCCCCCTCCCACAGGTTGCTTAATTAATCCAATTGTTACACTTCAATATCTTAAACTTTTCTTCCATGACACAATGATGTTCGAACATATATATTTAAATTTTTAATTCGATGTGGTTAATTAATTTTTCTATAACTGTCCAATTAATTTCATAAAATAAAAATTTTGGAGTAGAACTGGAGTTTTTCAATTAACCTAAAAATTGACGAGCATGATTTACATAAATGAATTTTTTAATCTAATGGTTAGTGTGACATAATTTTCATTCTAATTGAAGATATCAAAACTTTTACAACACATTATTTTTTATATAGTTCTAAATTTTTGTAACATTTTCAAATATATTCTCCCTGTCCCATATTTTTTTCATCATTATTTTTTAGTAATTAATTTATGATTTTTTATTTTTAACATTTTTATATATAAATAAAAAAAATTATATAAAAATGATAAAATAAGATATATAGTTTCTAAATATATATTTTTTAAATTTTTTTATATAAATATTAATATAAATAAATTTAAGTTAAATTAATTAAAAATATCAAATGATATAAAAAATATGGAACAAATGGAGTAAATTATTTTATCAGTACAAGAAGTTAAGGACAAAAGAAAAACAACGCATAAACTTTATTTTGGCGTTGGGCAGATAGTGAATTGGTTCGTGATTCCAGCAGCAAAAGACAAAACTGCTGCATCAGCGAATCACACACTCGCTCTAATGGTGCTCATGCAATACGTTCCTCGCTTCTTGGTCATGTTCCCTCTGAACCGACGCCTCATCAAGACCACCGGCATCATCGCTCGAACCGCTTGGTCCGGTGCCGCTCACAATCTCCTCCTCTACATGCTCTCAGGCCATGTGAGCTTCCCACTTCCTCACTTGCTAACTAAAATTTCAAAAGATTCATGGAACTTTCGATTGCTTGTGTAGATTGTGGGAGCTTCGTGGTATGTGCTCGCGTTTAGGAGACAACACGAGTGTTGGAGCTTTATGTGTGGAAGGGAAAGGAACCTGACCCATTCCCCCTCCTGCAAACCTTATTTCTTTGACTGCAGCAGTGTGGACAATCCAGAGAGACAACTATGGCTGAGGACCACCCGTGTGATCAGGAACTGCGACGCGAGGTACGACGATTTCACCTTTGGGATGTTCGCCGACGCTTTCATTAACGAGGTGGCTAGTGCTGGTTTTCTTGACAAGTTCTTCTATTGCCTCTGGTGGGGGTTGAAGAGTCTATGGTTGGTGTCTTTTCCTTAACAAACTTCCTTGAAAAGTCTATGGTTGGTCTGTTTTTGTCTTCACCATTCTAATCAATTTGATTAGTTTTTCAGTGCCTACGGACAGAACATTAAGGCAAGCACAGAATCTAGTGAAAGCATATTAAGCATGATTGTTTGTATTGCTGGTCTAGTCATTTTCTCACATCTCATTGGCCAAATGCAGGTTGATTTCTCTTTGTTTTTCTCGAGTTTTCCCTGTGTTTTTTCTTCATTTTGGTTGAAACTCTTTGTTTTTGGCTTGAAGAATTATCTACAATCTACTTCAGCAAGGTTGGAAGAGTGGAGGGTGAAGCGTAGGGACACAGAGGAATGGATGAGGCACCGTCAGCTGCCAGAGGAGTTGCAGGAACGAGTTCGTCGATTCGTTCACTACAAGTGGCTGGCCACAAGAGGGGTGGACGAGGAAGCCATTTTACGGTCCTTACCTCTGGATCTCCGCCGCCAGATTCAGAACCATCTCTGTCTTGCTCTTGTTCGTCGTGTAAGAAATCGAAACTTTGCCCCTCGCACACACGCAAACCGGCTTTATAACCATAGGATTACAATGCAACCAGGTACCTTTCTTTGCAAGAATGGACAGCCAATTGCTGGATGCGATATGTGAACGCTTGGTGCCATCATTGAACACCAAGAATGCGTTCATAATCCTGGAGGATGATCCGGTGAGCGAGATGCTTTTCATCATCCGGGGCAAACTGGAGAGCTCAACCACCAATGGAGGCAGGACGGGGTTCTACAACTCCATCACACTTGGCGCTGGGGACTTCTGCGGTGAGGAGCTCCTTACATGGGCCTTGGTTCCAAACTCCAACCTCAATCTTCCACTCTCAACCCGAACCGTCCAGTCCTTATCCGAGGTGGAAGCCTTTGCCCTCCGAGCTGAGGACCTTAAAATTGTGTCCAGCCAATTCAAACGCTTGCACAGCAAGAAACTACAGCACGCCTTCAGGTACTACTCCCACCATTGGAGGACTTGGGGTGCCTGCTTTTTACAGGTTGCTTGGAGGAGATACAAGAAGAAGAAGCTAGCAAAGGAACTTGAAATGCAAGAAAGCTTCTACTATGCACAAATTAATGGTGATGAATTGGATGGGGAAGGCCGTGGAGATGGGTCCGTTGAGGATGGTGATAGCTCTGGCACTGAACCTCTCCTTGGTGCTACGGTTCTAGCTTCTAAGTTTGCTTCTAGCACAAGAAAGCAGGGAGGTACAATTACTAGGGTTGGCAAACTTGACCTTGACGATGACAACTTGAAAATGCCTAAAATGTTTAAGCCTACGGACCCCAATTTTGATCATGAAGATTAGATTTGTTGTATAAACTTAGTTTTTTTATTAGGGTTTATCACTTAATGATTAGAGTTTCGAGTTCACATTTGCTTCTCTGATGTTTTGAATTCCGTTACGCATGAATTTTTTGGGAAATTTTCCAACATGAACAAATCAAATTTTGATTTTGTGTATATTTGAATTTGTTCAATCTTACTTCCTCTTATAGCTTTATATTTCATTAATTATTTTCCCCCTCTTGTTCAATAAGATCTATCTAATTTTATCCTTATAAGTTTCTTTTTCAGTTTTTTTTATCGTAACAAGTTTTGTCCTCTGTTTTTTTTAATCATAGAATGGTTTACTAGAATTCTAAGATTATTCGAATCAATTTGAAAAAGTAGCAAAGGGACATCAAAAGAAAATGGGAGGCAGGCATTTCTTCTTCATATCATTCAAAGTTAGTTCAAGTGTCTTGCTATACTTGTAAAGATATGTAGCTTTTACTGACATCTTTCCCTTAAGTACTCTTGAATTGGTAGTAAGGTGTTGAATAACGTTACCGCTAGCTATATCGTATTTCAAATTTTTAAGATATATTACATAGCATATTGTGCCGCATATCATTATCATTTTCACAAAAAAATAAATATTAAAATATTATTTTAAGATGATATAAATTCAATAATTTTTTTTACATATTTTATATGTATTCTAATTTTTCTCATCATAATTTATCAAATATAAATAAAAAATATATAATAGAAGATATTTTTTTAATACAAAAAATATTAAAAAAATGTTATATATAGAGAGAAAAATAAATAATATCCAGAAAGAAACTAATTTATTGATATAAGAAAAAAAATAATACTTTAATAATAATAATACATTTTCTAATACTACATTGAGTTCCTAGGTAGCTTAAAGTAACCATTAAATTTTTATGTTAACTAAAAAAAGTAACTAAAATAATAAAAGTAAATATCTATTTTATAATATGTGTATTAATTATATTTTAATTTTTTATATATTTATGATATTTTGATGAAAAATGACAAAAAAATATCTTGCAGACATTCTCGAAAGATAAAATATTGCGGTATGTACCTTGCAGTATTTGCAGTATACTGCGATTTTTGGATAAAATGTATTAAAAAAAAAGTTAGCAATATGTGAAATACCATAAAAATATTGTGCAATAAAAATGATAAAATGTGAAAACATCTGTACCACGTATTGCTTATCTAAGATAGGTTGTATACCTTTGTATTTAACCCCATGATTGGTAATAGTTTCTAACCAAAACTGGTCTTTTGATCTGTTCTGGACAATTATCTTTCATAATTCCTCTCTTTTTTTTTTTCGCTGAAATCTCTCATTAAAGCTCTTTCTTTTCTTTTTTGGGCTCTCCATGGAATTTATATATGCTTTTCTGGGGAAAGTTGTCTGATCTGATGATTGTCTTGAAGAAGCATTTGTAGTTATCTGAATCTGTTATCATTGGCTTCCTTTCGAGGTCAACGCACAGCCGATTTGGTGGCTAGCATTACATTCTGTTGTTCTCTAAATCTTATGTTATTGGTTTATAATATCTCGTTTGACTTATTTTTAATTAAAAAGAAATACGTTTTTGTAAAAGAAGCCTCACTTTTGCAGAAAAAAGCAAAATCAAAACTGTATTTATCATGAATATCTTGAACAAAAAATGGGAAAAAATAAAATAAAATAAAATGCAAAACTGTCCCTTGTCCAATAATATAAACTTTATCTCTAGTCCTTTAGCCTAATAGTTAAAGGCACTGAGAGATATGAGGGGAGATTCAGGGTTCAAATCCTAACATTTCTATTTTATCTAATATGCCATATAAAAGCAAGTTCAGTTACCATTTTGGTCATGAAAAAAGCTAGTATACCCATTTTTTCCTAATTAATAGTATATCTCTCCCTGTAAACTTGTATTATGCTTCTAATAAATATATATATATATATAATATGACACTTATGAATTTGTACGATTTTACTTCCTGTATAGCCATGTAATTCCATAATTATTTTTTTTCTCCGTTCTGTATATGGCCTAATTTTTTCCTTGCTTAATTCTTTTAATGCTTTTTTTTTTCTAAAAATTTAGTTTAAATACCCGGGCTTGTCACAGAATTCAAAAAGTTTGGAACATGAGGATTGATATAAGTTTATTGAAAATTTTTTGTCAATGGAACTTTTTTTTGTATATAATGATATACAATAATTAAGACCAAAAATGGAAACAAACTTATATTATATATCTAAGAAAAATCTGCAATATTATACTATCAAATTCACCGAAATATTTTTACCAGAACAAACCTAATAGGTGAACCTAAATTTAGATAAAAAAAATTGATTAACTCATTTAAAATTCTCTTGAAATGATAAAGCAACCAGGCTGGTGTTAACACAAACATAAATAATTTGGTCTAATTGATGAAAATCTGGTTTACCTAAATCATCTTAAATAAAAATAATATAACTTTTATGCTTATTAGAATAATGGAACCATAATTAGAACTAAACATGGCATAATACAAAACCATTGTTATCATACATATGCTCTTTGTCACTTGCACTGTATTTGGTAATATCTATGTGTACCATTCCTATATATATAGTAGTAAGTAGGGAATGGTATTTATCCCGTTAACCTACCTATAATATATTAATCAAATTTTCATAAACTGATTGAAAAAAATTTTGTCAATTATATTTTTGTTTCTTTATTCGTTATGATATACAATAACTTAGCACAAATAATAACAAAAAATCCATGCAAATTAAACTTATATTATACATTAAAAGCTATTACAATATACTACAATGTACTATAAAATTCAATAAAAGGTTTTGATTATAATAAACCTAATTTTTAAAATAAGCCTAAATCACTATTGGTCCCTTGAACTATACTAACTTGGCCATTTTCATCCTTGTCCTATGAATTGAGGTGACCTGCTCCTCGAAGTATTGACTGTAGAGCATTTTGTTCCTTTAATACTATTAAGTTTTTTACTATACAATCTTCTATTTAAGATCAAAATTTGAGACCTTAAATTATAAATGTTCATAATTTTAAGTACTTAGTGATAATTAAGTGCAATTATTAGGAGGCTGAAATTTTGTATACAATAAAAATAATACAAGTAAAAGAAAAATAAAAGGAGATACTTTGAAAACTTTACTTATTACTGTATCTGTCTCACATGTTTTACAATATTTACTATTTTGGGCAATCCAAATCTTTTTAATATTTCTATATTTAATAAATTAGTTTACCACATTACCTTTAAATGATTATTTCAATTTTTACTCGTTCCATTCTTTTGCTTTTACACACAAAAAGTGAAAGGAAAAAAGAAAAAATAACACAAAGAATATTTTCCTCTTCCTTAATTTCCATGCTAAACCTAATATTTTAAAGATCCTAAGATAGACATGGTACATTTTTATTTAAAAAATATTTGTCACTATTATAAAAGTTAGTTTATAAACTTAAACTTGTAATTTAGGTTTTGGGTATAAATACCTAATTTAAGTAAAGGCCTCACGCATTTCATCCACAATTTTTGTAAGCAATAATTTCATTGCTAACATTTAAAAGAATTGCCTGATACATACTGTTTCATTAAAAGAATTTAACACCATTAAGAATTCCCTTAAGAATTTCACTTTTCGTAGGGAAGTTTTGTGCTACAAGTGATTTAAAAAGAGACACGTTGCTTTTCTCATGCACTGAATTAAAGAAAAGACAAAACACTCCTATAGAAATGTCATATTATATATATATATATATATATATATATATATATATATATATATATATATATATATATATATATATATATATATATATTACATAATTCACCATAATTACACGAATTATGAACACTATCTATTTACAATAGTTGTTAGGGTTTCAAAATTGGTAAGGTTTCAACATTCAGTAAATATTCATTAAAGGAACTTAAAATTCAATATTGTGATATATTGACCATAAATATATTACGCCTGATATAATTATGATTGACTATACACTCTATACATAGAGAATTTTTTATAATTATACTTTTGTCTATAATTCTAGTATATTTAAAATAATTGATAGTGTGGTTTTAAAAGGCTGACATTCATTTCTTTGATATACCGTAATTTTTTTTTCTATATAATTTTTCCTTTATTTTAAAATTAGTAAGTGGTGTGAAAAAGACTCAAGCTTCATTTATTTATTTGTTTGGAACAGCTAAATTCTACTTGCATGTAGTTACAATTTTATCTTCATTCTATAAATAGAGAATTAAGCACACCATAATTCTATCTAAAAAGTCTAAAGACTCGATCTTTGATTGAGAGAATTTAAACCAAAGAAAAAATTAGGAAAAAAAATAAAAAATTGAATAAGAGATAGAGAAGATAGTGAGAATGAATATTGAATTAAAAGCTACTGGATGTTTAGAAAATTACTTTTAAGTTTTGAAAGAAGAGGATTTGGGGACCTAAATGGTAAAAACCAAAAGTTTAATTAATTGATGGTGTTTATTGGGACAAAATGGAAACAATGCCGAATTCGAGATTTGAGAACCAAAATTTGGCATAATTGACAAATAAATGGCCTATGATTGTGGTTGACCAATTTTTAATTCTAGATATGTTCTTGGCCACATGTTACTTAAGGAATATTTTTTGTGCCTCTGATCTTTTCCCAGTGCAATTGGTAGGTTTACTTTACCATAGTTATTGTGAAATAAATGAAAATTAACACAAATTAAAATATAAATGTTGATGCTAACTATGTTTTTGTGAAGATAAATTCATTAAAAAAACTTACAAATCAGCATATTGTTCTTAATACGCAAATGCATTTATTTAGCTAATAGAAACAAAAAGTAGAAGTTGATAAACTAATACATCATTTTGGGTCTAGATCAATAATTAGTGGTTTTTTTTTGCTCTTCCCATCTTCTTTAACATCTCCAATTTTACCATCATCTTGATTTTCATAGTTCATCAATCGGCTACCACCTTGAGTCCTATGGTTAAAAATCCAAACTTAAATACTGTTGGCCGTATTGCACTTGCCCAACAAACCTGGAAATCTTTATCATGGAAAATTGATCATTTCTTGAATAACAACCCATCTAGGTCCATAAATTTGAGTCATCAACA
This sequence comes from Aquilaria yunnanensis, assembly GCA_039654915.1. Lineage (NCBI taxonomy): Eukaryota > Viridiplantae > Streptophyta > Magnoliopsida > Malvales > Thymelaeaceae > Aquilaria > Aquilaria yunnanensis. The sequence continues at coordinate 81,690,549 of CM077593.1, forward strand.
TTGTAATCCTTATCATCTTCAATATCTTCCTTCTTTGTACATTTTTTAGTTTACATTCTATGCTCTATAATATGCAAGGAAAAAAATTTCTTTTGTATGGTCAGAATATGTGTACGATTAAATTAAATGATTTTAGTATATTAAAATCAATTTATACAGTAATTACCCCATTCATGCCTTCCATGGTAGTGGATAGTTCCGCCTTCCTCTCATGTTCTATAACCTGCAATGAATAAGATATGTCTCTTAAGTTGTCAATACCAAAATCAAAATCCACTATGTGGAGAAAATAAATAGTATTTGTATTTGAAAACTTGTATTATTAATTGAAAATTTTTGTATTTTAAAATTGCATTCTCTTTCTCCATGTGTTTTAATTGCTCATGTAAAGTGATGTAGATTTGATGGCTCCAACTGTAGCATCTTGTCTACTCTTAAACTTGTAAGTAGATTGTTCACTATGGTGGATATGTTTTGACCGTTTCTTTAGTCTCGATATCAACAAATGTCATAAATGTAGAAAAATCAATATCATCAGTGCTAAAAATTGCCTAGGCCAAGTTAAAATGTTTGAGAATCATTTTCATGAGGCAAACATAGTAAGCCGAAATAACATCCATGTTGAATATGATGCGAAAATAAGAGTAAAGAAAGAACAGAATGAATGCGTTGTTAAACTAAGACTAAAGAAAAAAGAGGAGGAATGCTATAACATAACCGGATTTGTGCATGGATTTTATAGCCATGTTAAATTGTATATTAATGGCAAGTGTATAATTTATTGCACAATTTATTATTTTATTTTGCATAATTTATGTGGAAGAAATCCTTTTTTTATTACTCCAATTGTATTTACACCTTTAAAAAGTGTTTTCTGTATAAGTAACATCCATACCATTTTTGAAATCCTGTATATGATAATTGATGAATTAACTGAATGCATTCAATTGATATTCGCTATACTTTAAATTGACATTCCTTAGTTACCGGCAACCCAAAATTTAATCATATGAAAGGAGTAACTTTTTCCGTCATGATATTTTCGGTTTTCCATAATTCTAGCTTTTTGAAACAACATAAGTGGAGAAAAAAATTACCACGTGGCAATCACCTAGTACCAAAATTAAGGAAAATACCATACCCTCCGTAAAAATTGTCTTGCTTTATATATATAATTAGATAACAAAATTTTGTCTTCCTACTTTTATTCATCATAGAGTAGTTCCATTACAAATCTAAGGCTTTTGTCAAGAATTGGAAAAAGGCCTAAATTAATGTTTGGCTGAAATATCTTTAACCAAACAAAATAAAAGGAAAGTAAAAAAAATAAAAAAATGACTATGCACTTCATGGTTGAACAGGGTGGAGCTAGAAAAAATGGTCAGTGAGGGCAATAGATAATTTGTCTATAATATTATAGCTATAAACTTTAAGACCTGTAAGGTCAAGTTGTAAATTTTATTAAAGATACAATACTTCTACTTAAATTTTAAAAAGTGGCATTTTCCCATTCTTTCTCTTACTTCCTACTAACACTTGACTATTCACTCCTGCTCTTGAAGCATTTTGGGCCACTTAGTTTTAAACCAATTTTTTTAAATAGAAAGTAGATATTTTTTATTTCCTTTGCTGTTCATAAGCATGATGATGATGATGATATTAGCAATAATAAATTAGTTATTTTTCTAAGTGATGACTAGGCAGATGGATCATAGCTTTCAAATAAAACTAGTTCTATAAGTCGTCTAACAGAGGGTACATTATTTCATGCATCAATTCATCTTCTAAATGGTGTTCAGATAACAAGTTAATAATTAAGTTGGAAAATAAATTCAATAAGTTTAATTTTACAAGACATGCAAAGGGATAGAAGTCATATAATGAAATAATCTATCATAGGGGACTCAGCAAGAACATTCTAATCTTGTGAAAAATGGTGAGTATGTGTGGCCTTAGTATATAATTGTTTAGAGATGATCCGAAATGAAATTGCAAGATATATATTTTGACTTAAGTAAATATAAAATTGAAAGGAAGGGAGATTACAGTTTATGTGCCACAAGCAAGGTCATATGCAAATTGAAGATGTGTAAGTGGAGCACGAGGAGCCTATGAGTTATGTTGAAGGTCGACAAAGTTGGACTCATAAAAGTAAGATAGATATATGCATTAGGGGAAAAAAAAGCACATGTTGAAGATTGTACTTATAAATAGATGTTATCCCAAATTAGTTGATGATGATATATTGAATAATGGTTTCATCAGTTATGTAATTAGAATTACTTATCTTAGTAACTATGATTAAGAAGGTAAGATTGAGGGGGAACATTATATTAATGGGTTATGGAGCAAATAGGAAACCTTTGCATGAGATGAGTCAACATTATTGAGTGGATAACTTTGTTAGATAATCAGTTTGGCCAGTATGCAAAAGGTGATTGAGTTGATTAATTTGGTTCCTATAAAATAAAAACAACAGTCAAGTAGAATTGAGGAGTTGAGGAAAGATAAAAAATAAATGTAACAATAAACTGTTGAAGTGTATATGGTATTGTTTTAAATAAAAGGCAAGTTCCTCCTCTACATGATTAATAGTGTAAAAAATATTAAGAGCTAACTGGGAAATTGTATTTTGAAAATTAAAACAAATGAATTCAAGTTTCAGAATGAGTTCATGACTGACTGACTGTTGGAATTTATCTTGAAGTTTTGTTTCACCATTGTCTTATGGATTGGTGCTTATTATTAGAGAAACAATTGAAGGGTTTAATAAGTAATGTACATTATAAAAAATATGAAAAATAAAAATAAAAATTCATGATAGGGATAAAACCAATTATTGAATAGAAAAGAGAAGTGTAGTCGAGTAACTGAAAAACTTGACAACGACCACTCATGTACAACATTGGCCCTAATAGATGACCTATAAATGGAAAGTTTTTGTAAATAGTGTGCAAGAAATAAAATGAGTAAATATTTAAAGTACGGAGATGGGAATGAAAAGGAAGAAATGAAATTCCAATGTCTTACAACTAGAGGTAAACACACAATCTCATCAAATTCAATGTTGACATAAATTTTGTCCTTAATGTAAAAGCTAGATTATATTGCCAAGCAAATTGTTAATAGTAATGAATGCTAGAATATGATGTAAGAGACAACTATGCAATAGTGAGTATAAATTATTAAATTGCATACCCTAACGTAACTTTACATATAGTAGAACTGACAACCAGAATGATGTTGGTTGATAAGTTCTTCAATAAGTTGTAATTAAGCAGATATGGTTGATCTTCTCAAAAGGTTATTTTGATTGTCAAACCACTAAAGTATCATTGTCCAATAAATGCAATCGCACATCCTAAATGAGAGGATAACTAATGAAAAAATATGACTTGCATTAGGGGTAAACAAAATTACCTTAAATTTTGAAGCTTTACTATATGATTTTTTGTTTGTAACCCATCAAATCTTGTGATATCAATGACATAATCAATTTTAATGAGTTTCCTAATAATATCTAGCAATGTGACAAATAATATTGTAAGTTTTTATAAATGTCATTAGAGTGAAACCAATAGAATCAAGAATGTGATATCATATTATAAATGAACAATAATGACCCTTATATAAGATTTTGGAGGGCAAATTGAGGTTATTAGATAAGGCTAGGGGTGAATGCCAAATGAACAACTCGAGTTTGACTTGGTTTAAAACTCGTTCATGGCTTGAATAAACTTTTACCAAGCCAAATCTAAAGAAAATTCAAACTCGAAACACAATTTAAAAAAAAAAACTTGATTTACTTATTACTTGGCTTGATTGCAGCTTTGCCCCTCAATTTAAGCAAAGAACTCAATTTTGACTTAAGCTTAATCAGTTAAAAGCTTATTCATGATTTACTTATATTGTTTTCAATTCATACATGAACAAAACATCAAGCTCGCTAAACATTTTAAGTCAAATGTGACTATTTTACTACTCAACTTAACTTGGAATTTTTTTTTCCAACCCTAAATGAGGCACCTAGCTTTTTATATTATGTGAACATTATTTCTTAAACATCAAGGCATGTGAGATCTACACGGTTTTTTAGGTCCATTTGATATTTTTCTCTTAAACATCGAGGCCTATGAGACCCACAGTGGTTGCAAGGTGAATGGCCCAAGTTGGGCCAAATGCTCCATCGGGCTATGTAGGCCAACTTGAGCTAGATGTGCTTGATTGCCAAAAAATGTATAGTTTGGTGGCCTAGTTTTTTGGGATGGCATATTTTTATTTACTACGTGTTTAGGTCAAATAAAGAAAATTGAACAAACCAAACCAAACAAATAATTGTAATTTAGATAATTTTGCTTGACTTTAACATTTAATTGATATAGTTTTAATCCCTCACCCAATAAAAATTTGACACTCCAACTTAACTTCACAATTTTAAAGAGTTCCAATAGAAAATAATCACATCTAATCACTTTTCAAAAATCCCTGCCAAATACACGCCATCCATTTTGCATCCCCTAACCCTTCCAAGAAAGATATAATCTTCGAACCAAGCACAAATGTTTTGATCTTTATAGTCCAAGCAACTAGTGGCTAGTTTTGAGACCTAAGAAAGATTAAGAGAACTTTTAGAATGGATGTGGTAGGAAATAGGCCAAAATCCATAGCTTAAAACTAATAGAAGCTCATACTGGAAGCCCAAATAGATCTACAAGGGAACTCCTCCCTGGATGGAAACAATATCCTAAGACTACGAGATAAACTACGGGATTCCTATCCTAAAATGAATTCCTCAAAGCTTCCCCTAGCTATATAAACCCTTCCATTTCAATTTTGCACAATTCTTATTTGTTTTGATTTATATATAATTGGTCAACAATTTTTAAAAAGGGAAGCCAATATAAAGGCATTGTTTTGAAACCATTTTAGTTAAAGCGAGTCAGAAAATGATGAGATTCAAATTATAGCCAAAATTAAGAAAATTTTCCCTAATCATAGTGCAATTAAGAGAAAAATTACAACCAAAATTATAAATTACTATGCAATTAACATATATGTATTTATATTTTCCATATATTAATATTACACAATAGTGAAATGACAGCCAAAATTTAGGAGTAATAAAAATCCAATTTCCATACATATGGACACAACAATAGTATAAAACTCATACTTTCTTCGTTGGTTATGAACAAAATTTCAGTTCAAAGTAAAATAATCGTTATCTATTTATTCCTATGTAAATTGCACAAAATGTTTGATTTCTTGGAAATTGTTGTCCTTTGCCAAAACGACTTTAGTTGTGGCTGATGACAAACAGAGGCAAAGATCAAAGAAAAAATACTTATATGAAGTAGAACGAGACAAGGATTGTGTGAGAAAACAATATAAATGAGGCAAAGATAAAAAGTAAAAAAAAATCATGTGAGAAAAATAAAAACAAAAGAAGACCAAAGGAAAAAACATATCTACAAGAAAAGTATCAAAATAAATAATAAATAAGAATGATGGAAAGATTGAGAGACATATTGTGCAAGGAAAAATAAAAAAATATACAAATAAATAAAAGTAAAAACAAAAACAAAGTAAAAACCAGAGAGGAACATACGCAAAAAAAAAAAATCTCAAATAAAAATAACTTAAAAAATAAAATAAAAATAAAAAGGAGGACACTAGCATTGTCCTTAACACATCTCATGCCAAAGGCCACCATCGTCCTTTTGTCAGAAATGACTTTCGTATGGTGGTCAATGGTGCACCAACTTACCATTATTTATCCAAGTAAAAACAATGATGAATAGTAGATCCAGATGATGAAAACCGAGACAGAAATACATAAACTAAATATTTTTTTCATGAATTATTATTGGATGATGTTTAGTAACTTAAGTAATTATTATTACGTATATGGAGTATTAACATCCAAATGCTATTAGTTCTACATAGAAGCAATTGCACATTCCTAAATGGAAGGATAACTAATGGAAAAATATGAGTTGCATCAGGGGTAAACAAAAATACCTTAAATTTTGAAGCTTTACTATATGCTTCTTTGTTGGTAACCTATCAAATCTTGTGATATCAGTAACTTGATCAACTTCAATGAGTTTTTTAATAATAACTAGCAATGCGACAAATAATATTGTAAGTTCTAAAAAATGTCATTGGAGTGAAGTCAAAAGACATTCAATGTTGTCAAAAGAATCAAGAATGTGATCTTATATATTATAAATGAACAATAATGACCTTTATATGGGATTTTAGGGGGGGGGGGGATTAGGGTCATTACATGAGGTTAGGGTTAAGGATCTCGATGGGTCGGATTTGGGTAGAATGAGGGTAATACCGCATTCTACCCACTATGTTGGACGCCTTACCTTCATCCTACTCATCAACCGTCAGGTGAACAATTTTGTCACCCATATCCTACCCATTTTTAGGCTGGTTGAATCGGGTAAAAACCTACCCATCCACCACAATTCCACAATCCTACACAAAAAAAATCAAGCAAGAAACTATAAGTTATATCAATCAAAGACGTAAAAAATATTATTAATATGTGAAAAAAATAAAAAAGACACCAAAAGGAAGCACCACACATAAATTCATACTCCAAACATACCAACACATGACAAAAAATACATTCTAGAATCAGTACATCACAAACATAACATATACTTATATGGATCGAATATGGGTTACTTGTAATTAGAAGAGAGAGTTACTTGCATCAGGATAATATGTAATGACATATATATATATAAGGCGGATGGACCAAAAACCCGCACTTTATACATATCCGGCGGGTGGAAAAAAAAAACTCATATCCACCTCATATCCGTTTAATTGTTAAAAAAAACCAACCGATCGGGTAAGATACAACCTGATCCCCGTTAGGTCGGATATCTGCTGATATCCCTAATTAGGGTTAAAAGCTAAATGAACAGCTTGAGTTCAACTTGGTTTAAAACTCATTCATAACTCGTATAAACTCTTACCAAGCCAAACATGAACAAAATTCAAGGTTGATACACAATTTAAATAAAACTCAATTTACTTATTACTTGGCTTAATGTTAGCTTTTCCCCTTAATTTAAGCGAACAACTCAAATCCAACTCAAGCTCAATCGGTTTAAAGCTTGTTTATTGTTCACTCATATTGTCTTTAATCCATACGTGAAGAAAACATTAAACTCGATAGATATTTCAAGTCAAAATATGACCAACCAACTACTTGACTTTGCTCGGCTCTTTTTTAGCCCTAAGTGAGGCACCTAGATCTTCATAGTGTGTGAGCCTTATTTCTTAAATATAAAAGTATGTGAGACACACAAGGGTTCTGAGGTCCACTTACTACTTATCTCTTAAACATCAAGACTTGTGAGACCCATAAGGGTTATGAGGTGAATGGGCCAAGTTGGGCCAAATGCTCCATCGGGTTACACAGGCCAACTTGGGCTAGGTGTGCTTGATTGCCCAAAAATGTATAGTTTGGGGTCTATTTTCCTGGTATGGATATTAGTAGCCATATTTTTATTTACTATGTATTTAGGTCAAATAAAGAAAAATTGAATAAACCAAACCAACCAAATAGAATGTACTTTAGATAGTTTTGCTTGATTTTAACATTTAATTGATATAGTTTTAATCCCTCACTCAATAAAAATTTGACATTCCAATCTAACTTCACAATTTTAAAGAGTTCCAATAAAAAAATAATCTCGTCTATTCACTTCCAAAAATCCCTGCCAAATATACACCATCCATTTTGCATCCCCCAACTCTTCTAAGAAAGATACAATCTTCGAACCAAGAGCAAATGTTCTCATCTTATAGGCCAAGCAACTAGCGGCTAGTTTTGAGACCCAAGGAAGATTAAGAGAACTTTTAGAATGGATGAATTCTTACTACGTGCTTGGTCTGGACCCTTGAGGTCACGTAGATCCAAAGACCGCTAAAACATAATAAAGAACTAGGCGAACGGATCACAATAATCTGAATCAAAGAAGGTTACTTGCAGCAGAAGAATTCGAAGCAGGAGTTCATCAAGTGAGTCACTATATCACTCAGAATGAAGATACAAAATACCTACTTCTGTTAATTTGATACAAAACCGTATAAATAACTTTCATGTCTACAGTCAAAAGAATGTGATCATTTGAGCACTTGAAACGTATTAAACTGGATGACGGTACCTGCATGCCGTGATTGATGAAAATCAAACCTGCTTCCCTGGTTTCGTCGACATACTTTTTCCAATATGAACGAAATCGGAGGATTTTCTGCTTGCTCCCCTTAGAAGTCTTCTGGCAAATATTGAAATGGAGCAAAGTCTAGATGAGCTTCTTCTTTTGAAAGTAGCTCTTCAAGTAAGACAGTTGCAAACCAGAAACCACAATGCAGACGCCAAGGGCCATGATACTGAACCAAGCCACTCTTGCATTTGTTTTTTCACTAACTTCTCTCATCTCTGCTTCCCTGCAAATCAATCATTATTCAGGGTAAACTTTTGCCATAAAGCATGAACAATAACAACAACAATAATGATAAGAGCAACAACCTTACTAGGCAATTCAAAGAGTATGAAGTACTTCACATCTTCAACTGATATTCCGAGAAGATAACTCTCAAATTGGCTAAGGATTCAATAAACCAATCTAGTTTGCATTTGAAAAAATAGCAAAAGCCCCAAACCAGCAAACCCAACAATCAGTTTCCATTTAGGATATCCTTCTCATGTTTTTTTGTTATTGCAGGCTGGTGGCAGAAAATTTTTAGGACAATGCACAATCAAGAAGAGAAAATTCCAATCTACTCAATGCTGGAACAAGACCTGCTAGCAAAAGAGTTCATGGGAGAGGAAAGTAGAGAACAAACATTACCTATCCTTGAGGTAGATCAGATTGCCATGAATTGCTTTAACTGAATCTTCAAGTCTTCTGAGCACAAGTTCAACTCCCTATAAAACATCATGTGATAATGGATCAAAACGTTAAGAGAAAAGAGTTCGCTGCAGGAAATGACACATTTGAGTTCGTGATACCTCGATCTTCTCCTTCTTGGCAACTGATTCCCAATCTTTAGCTGCAATCCCAATTTTCCATTCAAGACCTAGAGTTACACCTGGCCTTTGTTGACTGTGATCCAACCAAAAGCAAGCTAGGTAGTTGCCTGCTTCAGTAGTTGTAAAAGCAAATTGACCGTGAGTCACATTTTCAACATGATAAAGGTTGTTTCCATAAGGCGATGTTACCTACAAAATAAGTTGCGGAGCCGGTTGGTTTCAATACCAAAGAACAACTGATCAGCTTCCATAGGAATAAGGCTATAAACAGTTACCAGGAGTACAGCTTCTAAACACTAAATAGAGAGGATGATTAGGTGGGCATTTACATAAGCTATCTTATTCCATAACCATAACATCAGTGGAGGCTGAAGATTTTTTAAAATATGCTTCAAGATGAAGTTCTGCCTTGCATCAGTGGAAATTATATATCCAAGGTCGCCCAACCAGAACTCAATTTCCAGAAAGCATCGAGACCCAATTCAATTTGAACAGCATAAACCATTTTTAAAATTCATTGACCAGCCTTTTTGCCATTTTAGGGGGTATGAGATTCAATTTTGCAGCAAAATTTCATTGCCTTGCCTCCCGTTTACCACTCAACTCTGCTACGTATTTCAATATTCCAAACTTGAATTACCCACCCCAAAAAAAAGAAAAAGAAAAAACCAGAGAAAAGAAAAGTTTAAGAAAATTGAATATTTGCTCTGTTTGCAGCATTAAAAAAAAAAAGAAAAGAAAAGAAAAGAAAATCAAACAAAAATTTATTGATTTCCCGACTATCTTTAGCAGTCTGCACTTTAAACATGTAAAAAACCCAAGAGAAACAAAGACCCAAAAAAAAGTCTATAAAATTTCAAAGAGGAGCGAAAGTAACGCATCTAGTTCAGGATTTTAATCGAGTTTTTTTTACTAATTCTTGTTTTCCTCCGAGTTCTTCGCAGATCGAACACAACCTTCAGCAAGTCAATATCAAATCCATCATTTTCAACACCCAATCTTGAAACTAAACTGGTGATTTAGAGACTGAAAAGCAAATGGAAATAAAAACAAATACCCGAGCGGAGACGGTGGGGATGTTTTCTGGGCTGCTTTCGTCTATGACATAGTAATCGGCCAAAACAACGACGCGGTTCTGGATCTCCTCCGAAACACACTTGGTCCCCGAGCTGGGAAGATCCAACCAGATAGCCTCGGCAACTGGAACCAGATTCATAGCGGCCACGAAACACGACACCCATATCAGCGACAAAAGCACACGACCAAATTTTGCCGCCATCACAACCGTCAGAAATCTAAGATCTCTCTTTCTCTCTCTCTTTCGTTGAACTTCCGATCGGGTTTGCGGCTTTGTGCACTCGCCTCTGGTCAGCGGTTCGGTGAAGCCACCAGCCTTGACACTGTCGAATCACGCCTGAGTTTCACTGGACAAATCCCAATAACATTCGCCTTTTTTGACAACTTATACCTTGTGCTCTACTTCGTTAGCTCATTTGCTTCTTTTACATTGTTTAAAAGTAATTTATAAAATTTTAATTTTAATTATATGATGGTTACCTTTTAATAATTTCAATCTTCATACGATATTTTTTTATAATTAATAGATATTTATTAATTTTTTAAATACATTTTTTCACTATAAATATAAATTAATATTTTTTAAATATCAATTAAATATAAAAAAATTTAAAATTACTGTAACATAATTAACAAATAATTTAAATTAGGATTTTAGAAGTTGTTGGACATTATAAAAAAAAATAGGGGTAAAGTAAAAGTTTTTATAAAATAGGGAGGCAAAATATAACTTAGGTAAAACTCATTCCAAAACTGCGTGCATCATATGAAACATGAAAATCACTTCTAAAACAATTTTTTTAAAAAAATGGATGTTTACTTGTTAATACTTTTCACGTCTGGGTAAGAAAAAAACTATAAAAAGTTATTATTTTGGTGGAAGAAGTATCTAAATAAAAAGTGATTTCTCTGTACCAAAAGGGATAAGTATTCTTTTTTAGGCAATCAAATAAAAGATGAGTTGTTGTTTTTATAAAGCTTTTACCATATAATTTAGCTTACTATTCTCATTTAAAAATTACTATTCACAAAATCTAAAAATTACACAAACTCTCAAAATGTTTTTCATGTCTAATTTATAGTCATCTTAATGGAATCCTCCGTGAGCGAGATAAGTTTATAGGCGAATTCTGAAATACAAATATGTGCATATACACATACTTAATAACAGTAGAGGGAGTGACATTTCCGTTTGGTTTAGATCATTTATGGTAGTTATTTTTACTAAGGTTGAAAATTTTATTGGATTCTAATTAAAATATTAACTATATTTAAAATTTTTATTTGTGGAAATTTAGTTTTAAACATTTCCTTATTTATTTAATTTCAATTCTTTATTTCTTCTTCTTCTTCTTCGTGAGTTTTAATAGATTTTTGTTCTCTTTCTTTTTTTTTCCCCCTCAATTGTCCAAACATTAATGGTTTTATTATGGAAACTTTATGAATTTGAATTCGTTTGAAAAAATAATCCTAAGTAAACAATAAAGATAATATGGAAAAATATGGTAATTATTTAAAATAATTTTATAAATATTCAATTTCGTATAATAGAAATTTATTTTGTGTAATATGTCATTTTCTCATAAGATGGTTTTGCTATATAGATTAATACATTTTACTTCCAGTTTAATACGTTTCATGTGCAGTCTAATAAATAGCTCACACAATTTAATACAATTCACTATCAGTTTAATACATATATCACATAGTTTAATACATTTTACTTTCAGTTTAACACATATCCTACATAGATTAATAGCATTCACTTCCACTTTAACATATATCCCATATAGTTTAATACATTTAACTTTCAGTTTAATCATTTAGCATCCAATTTAATACATATCTCATACAGATTAATACAATTCACTTCCAACTTAACACATATCTCGCTCTATTTCATACATTTCCCACATTGTTTCCATATTCATGCTCGCTCTAATCCTTTTGCATTATAGATTTGCAGCCACTTTTTTTCTTGTACTCGTATCACCATAATTGACGAGCTTGTGAGAGGTATCCTACATAGGTATGCTCATGTTTCATTGCCATACCTGCACATTATGTTCTAAAAAATTTACTTAATTCCGCACAAATAGTTCATAATACCATATAAATAAATCTTAATTTCATATAACTCATTTCTACTTTAATACAATATCGAATTCAAGACTTAAAACTCATACAAAACCATAAGCATACAAATAAAATCTAGAAGCATTCAAATAAAGCTCAGAAGCATATAAATAAAACCCAGAATCATACAAATATTTTATTTGTATACATATGTAAATATACATATGTATATTTGTTTTTTACAAAATTAGAAGCATACATATAAAATTCAAAAGTATACATATATATTTTTGTTTTTACGGACACGAGAGCATACATATAAACCCCAGAAACATACATATATATCTGTATTCTTTACAAAACTAGAAGCACACATATAAAGTCCAGAAGCATACATATATATTTGTGTTTTTACAAACACATAAGCATACATATAAACATTTGAAGCATACATATATATACACACACCCAGATACAAATAACACAAACCTAAGTACAAATATCCAAACCTCAATCATAATAAACAATACATTCACTAAACCATACAAATCACACACATCGAGTTTTCTAACCACTACACAGATCACACATACCCAAATACTAATCATGCACAACCACACACAATTTATCATAAACAATAAAATTTCCATATGTTGTAAGATTTGCAAACCCAGGATCGCACCTTATCTTCTTCTCCAAAATCCACCGTAAGCATTGTCATTGGCAGTGGATCAGATATCCTCATTCGTACAGCCCGCAGCATGCATCATCCTTGTTCTTCCTTTTCCTTTTATCGCCGCGGTACTCCTTCTTGTGGATCGACATTACTGTACTAGTGTGCCGGTCTCCAAGTGTCTTCTTCCTAAGATTTCTGTGTCTTCTTCCATCGCCATTTACGAAATTTGGAGCGATTGTGAAAGGTGTAGTATTTTTGGGGAGGAGGCGAGCGTGGCTACCTTTCTGCTTGCTTTTGGAAAGTAACAAGGAGGAATGGGAGAATAGGAAGAGAATCAGTGGCTAACAAAAAATAAAATTAGAGCTAGACACACACACGTACACGGAGAGAGAGAGAAAGAAAAACGGAATCCATTAGAGTTATTATGTGTATATACACACATGTGTATATTCTCATATATCAAGTTCATAAATCCCTAGCTTAAATACCTTAATTAAAGGTGAATTAACAAAATCAAGTAAGTTATCCAAGGGTTGGTTTGTTTTGAGTGGTTTATGGCACTAGGCATGGCCGAGGGCAAAATGGTCATTTTGCACCTCGAAAGCTCAGGAGGAGTCCTAAGAGTAAAAAAGATGTTTTTAAAATCCAAAGCCCAAGTTAATATTTTTCATTAAGTGTTTAAAACCCAAGTTACTGTTCAGGGAAGAGGTAAATTTGTAAATTTTATAAAAGTTTGAGGGGAAAAGTTTTGGGCTATTTAAACTTATTAGATAGGTTGTCTTTGGACACTATTCCTTCTTATTCTCTTGCAAACTCACAGCCCTCCTAAACCCTCTCAAATTCTTGGTCAAATCACACCAAAATCATGGTTTCTTAGCAAAATTGGAAGGCTTTCATGGTGCCTAAGCAAGAGAAGGCTTGTTTTAAATGTATTTTCTTGGTTTTGAAGCTCTTGAATATGCTTTCTAGCTTGGGCAAGCTTGTGTTTATGAGGTACTTTCTGCCCCTTGAAATTTCCTTATTTCGTGAGTTATTTTGAGCTTAGGTTTTGTTGGATTTCTTTAATTTAGTGTCATGAACCTTGTTTGTGTGCTAGAACCTAGGAAACCTAATGGAACCCTTTGAAGCTTTATGGTGCTCGATGCTTGCTAATTCATGTGCAATTGAGCTAAGAGATTTAGCTATTATATTCATTTAAAGTTTGCTTTAGTTGCTTGTTGAATGGTTACAAGTGATTTGGAAGATATACATATGTTATGGTAGAATTTGCTTATGATAGACTAGTGTAAAACCATGGTTTATTGTGGCATGTTTGAGGCCATAAGACTTGGTTAGTTTTGCATGTTCATGGTTTATTATAGTTTTCTTGATGATTTGGAGCTTGTGGAGGGGTGGTATGAAGGTTTGGGTGGCTTGGGATGCCCTGAAACCGTTAGTGTTATGCCCAAAAACCAATTAGAAGATGATTGTATTTTATACATTGAGTCATGATATTTTATTGAAGCATTATTCCAATAATTATGTCTATTGTTTGTTTTTACGTAATAAAATCAAACATAATTATAACCTTAAAATAATAGTATTCTTCAATATTTTTGGTCGAGTATTATTGTGAAGTGGGTTACAATAATACAAAATGTTTTTACAATAATACATATGTGAAGACGAATATGAAATATGTAATCTACATATGGGTACAAGTTAGAGAACTTGTGTACTGGACCAACCTACCATGAGAACGCTACATGGATCATTACATAAGTGTCATAAGCAATTTTCATAAAGATCATATTATATATATGTAGTCTTTTAACCTGAGCTCATCAAAGTTCCCTGCACGTGAGTCACGTACTTTGATACTACTTCTTGTTGCTCGTAACTGAGTGCACATGAAAGTAGTCATTAGGTATGTCACATATCATGCGGAGGAATTTATCCGATCAAGATGAGATTTGTCCATCCTATATATTAGGAATGATATTTCTGGGCTTTTTGATTGAGTAAGACTGAGAAAATACATGATCATACTTAGATGAGTTGATATAAGATATTAATGTCATCAATTTTAATCAGTCTATTTGAGAATTAAGAAACCATAGATTATGCAATATGAGAGTGACACATTCCATGTCTCATGCTCGGTCTTGATATCTTGAATAAAGGACAAAGTCACATACGGCTAATGATCATGGAGGTTTATTTGAATCACAGGTTATTTTGTCATTTAGGTAATAATGATGTGTTGCTAGGCACCACTCATTATTTATGATTATTATGATCATTGCCAACATGATAAGACCCTATAGGGTCGCGCACTTAGAACCAATTAGATTATTTGAGTGCATGGTCCAAATTATTTGCTTATGGTTTCATGTAATTTTGGATTAATTGTTAGCCCAAAAGTTGAGCCCATTATTGAGCCCCAAATTAGGCTTAATTAAATTAGGGTTTTAGAACTTGCTTTGATTGGGATTTTCACATTACTATATATAAGGATATATAGTGTGCAAAATTTAAGGTTTTTCTTAGAGAACATTATTATGAATCAAATCAGAAAAGGGTGTTCTAAAATCCTACCCACATTCCCCTCTTGTTCTTCTTTAGGGGACGTAAGCTAACACTGCAAGCACAAGAGGAATGCTCCTGCCAAAACCTAAAAAAGGTGTGGTGATCCAACTAGTTTGTGTGGATACTGTAGAGAGCTTGAACATGTCAACTGTATAAGTTTTGTGATTTGACTCAACAGTTGGGTGAGAGATCTCAACCTGATATGTACAAAAATTTTTAACACCCAATTTGTCATGTTTCACTTGGATCTTAGAGTGGTTTTGGTTAACTACGCTACATTGTTTTGGCTCCCGAAACCCAACAAAAACATGTCATGAAGCAAGCTTAGAACTCCAGGAACCTGAGAGAAATTGCTAGGGGCATTACATTGCCAGGATTCAACAACATTAACACCTTGAGGTATTTTAGCTATAACTGTTTACTCAATTATCTGATTGAGGTGGTTCAAGAACCCATGTGAAGCTAAGAAAAAGAGCTACAACTTTCATGCTTTCATCCAAGCTTGAATTGGTATATGTTTTAAAGCATTTCATTTCAAAAAGAGAGGCCCATGGATGATTAAGGGGTCTTGGGGGTGGAAGGTTCCACATGGTACCTTAGTATCCCTATAGCTCCTCAAAGTGCTAGGTTGTTAATAAAGTTTTCTTAGATACAAAGAAAGAATAAAGGTAGATAATTTGGAAGGGGTTTTAAGCATTACAATAATGTGGTTAGGAAGTTTAAAGGGTTAAAATACTATTGGTGGTCTAGTTGAAGCCTTAGAGCTTAAGACGCCAATAAGGAAACCTAGTGTACATGTTGAGTTCTTTGGAGCTTAACAAATTGAGTCCATCTATGGAAAATATTACTATAATGGGGTGAACAAGTAATGGTGGATAGTGGAGCACTATGAATGGTGGTTTAGTGCACTTATAGCCTAGATAAGTTACTTGAGGCACAAGTGAGAACCTAGTACATTCTTGGTAAAGTTTTAAGGTGGAAATGTATTACATAAGTAATGTAGACAAGTATAAGGACTTGAGAAACTATGTCGAGGCTTAGTACACCTAGTGAGATCCTTACAACTCAAGCAAGGTGCATCTTTCATGTTCACCTATACAATAATTAAAGGAAGGCTAAATGGTGAATTGAGCTCACTCGTCGATAAGCTAAGGCTTACTAGGAGTGAGTTAGAGGCCAGAACTCACTAAATATAGAGTGACTCCTGGAGGAAGACTAGGTAGAGGACAATTCCTAAGGGATTGATATATTATGCATATAGATTTAGCCTCGCACTGTTTTGAGCTTGTATTAGATAGCATATTACATGTATATGTATGTCCCCAAGGATTTTCTTACAGGTTGAAGGATCCCTTACTAAGAATCATTGAGTTTCATTCTCTTAGTGTTTGTTGTGTAGATTTTGTATATATGGAGCCAACAACCATTAAGAGTTGTATTTGCTTACTTGAATCCTTGTGATTCTAGTTAGTGATTTATTTGTCGAATAAGTTATTGTACTAACTATAGTTATTTATTTGGCCAGTTGAGGCTTGCGAAGCATAAGGAAGAACTCTTAGAGCTTACCACTTGGAAATTAATTTAAGTTGAAAGCTAGTTATGGATCTTAATAGTTTAGATTCAGTGTATAGTTTTGTACACTAGTTTTCCTCCGATGTACATGGTTGAATAGTTAAACTCTAGAGTCGCTATTGGGTATGAGCATAGTCTTCTTATGCTTGGATGTTCACACATGGTTGATTATATGTAGTTAATGCATAAATGTTTTGTATGCTTAACAATTGATGCTCGGTTTTAATAAAATTTCATGGTAATGTTTTATGTTCATGTACTTATTTTATTACTTAAGTCAAAGTACTACTTCTGCATGGTTGCATAGTAGGTTAAGTAACTAGAAGTATGAAAGTTTTAACTAGTGTGCACATAGTCAAATTAGCCAATTGCTACTAGCGTAGAACATGTTCCCATAGGTTTCCTAGGTAGGCCCACAATAAGCCATGTCAGCTTTTTCCATTCTGTTCTTACACCATCCTCATTTTGTTCCCGATTATTACAACCATCCTCTTTTTGCTCTAACGTTGGACCATGTATTCTTTTAGAATAAATACATATATCAACATGTTTACTTGTTGGCTACAGAGGAATACTATTTTAGTGTTTTGGGAGCAAAGAGGAAGAGAGAACCCATAAATTGTGAGGACAAGGAAGAGGAGTTTTTGAATTCAAAGTTAGGTGTTTGATGATATGCATGAAAGAAAAAAGTTGGATGTGTAAATATAAGGGCTCTAATAGAATATTATGAAAACCTAGGCTAGAATAAGATTCAAAAACATGTTCTAAGCTTTATCCTCACCCATGTCTTCCTAAGCTCCAATAGCAAGCTTGTTATGTGAGAAATGTGGGCCACCAAGTGTAGAAACTACTTTTATGCTTAAAATGGTTCCCTATTTCTTCCGGGTGTGAAGTGTGATCGTATTCTTAGAGTGTGGTTGCATTTTTTTACTAGGCCTCAGTGAATTGCAATTATATTCTCACCTCACTGTTTTGTCTCTTCCTCTACAAAGTGCAATCACACTCCTTTCTTCTTTAGCTCCTTTTCTTCGTTTGCTCCTTCAGCTTTACCCTAATGTGTAATTCTACCCTTAGTTTTTATCCTTGTCCACTTAAACCCCTCCATAGATGAAATACAACCTACAAAACATAAATTGCACTAAGTACTAGTAAATTTAATAGCGATTTGGCACAAAAGTGAGGGAAAAACATATAGGATCGCATGTGACTATCACACCCCTAACACTTAAATACTTGCTTGTCCCTAGTAAATACAACCTACAAAAGTGGAGAAACCAAACAAAACACACAAACTAGCAACTCAAATCAGACCACATTATGAAAGTGTAACACATAAACTTAACTTAGAAGTAGTTAGTGAAAGAAGAAAACGTTATGTCCTACCAAAGATAAAGGGTACTCCTTAATTTTTTGCACTCATTTTAAGATAGAGTTGCTATAATGGCTTGCTTTATGTTTCTTAATCATGAGTTTACAAAAGGATCCAACCTCACCCTTACTAGATTCCCCAAAGGGGTAACATGTAAATATAAATCCAATGGTCTTTATGCTAGGTTATAATGGGGTCATTCTTAGCGAGACAAAAATTAGATGGAGGCTGTTTTAATGGTAGAGCTAAAAGAACTAGCAATCAAACATCGATGTGGGCACCTAGAACAATTCCAAATACCCAAATTTTTTTAAATTAACACTAGTCTCACACACCACAAACAATCTCTAAAATGAAAATCTACATCAAAATCATGAGTTTAAGGAACAAAATGATTTTAAACATATTGAAGAAAAATTAACTTTTTTTTTCTTTTTTTTTTATTTTTTTGGATAAATCTTTTTCTTAAAATCTCACTTTTGTGTTTTTCAACAAGTACATCAAGCCAAGGCATGTCCAAAACTCAACCATCACTTTGATATGCAACTCATTTCCACATTTCAAGCTCAAACTCACCCAAATTATTCTACAGTAGAATCTAAGCACAAAGCAACCCACAATTTCCCAAAGTATACCCCCACCCTTGCTTTTTTATTTAACCCAAAACAACACATTCATTTCAACTTTCTAATGCACAAAATTTAATATTTATCACTAGTTGTAAGGACAACAAAGGATCAAAGTAAAGTGGAAATTGTTAATCATGCGGGTTTAAACAAAGAGTTACGCTATAAGGTCCACAAGGGTTCACTAAGGGATAATGTAATATGGTTAGCTATTTGGTAAATAGTTAAACCCTAAATTGTCATCTTTTTTTCTTACATTTACATACAAGGTAGTAAGGTTGTATGGGCCGTTAAACTACATTCAAGCCAGATCTATCTCTAAACACAAAGCAAACATTCTCAATAAAGAAATTCTCAAATCATAGTAATCACAAAATGGCTCAAAGTGCTTATCAAGGTTAATTTTCTACCTAATGTAACAAGCAACCTACTTTAGCTACTTTCAAAAACTAGTGTACATTTTAAGTTTGCAATATATACATTCATTGATGGTATTTTCATGAGCTGAGTTCCTAAATGTAAACAAACAACATATATGCAAACTACTTTATACTAAATTCATCCACTATATGCAACATATGATAATAAAAATATATATGATATGCATGTAATGTTATGAGAAAAAAATAAATTCACCATAAACTAGTCTAAAGAAAGAACACACAATTGAATGTCAAGTCCTAGGAAAACACTTAATTAAACATCATTAAAAACATATCTTTCCCCCACATTTAAAACCAACATTGTCTATAATATTGATAAAAAAAAAAAAGAATGAAAAGAGATTATGTTCCAAGAACCATACCCAGGAGGTGGATGTTTCTACCTCCAACTACTCTTACTCAAACTGTTGGTGATAATGGCATTTTATTTGTTTTCATGTTTGTTTTTTTTTCTTTCCACCATGCATCTACAAAAAGCATAAGGAGCAATGCTGCACTTTAGCAGTTGTAACCCAAGTATAGGTTATCACAAGTAGTAAAATCTTAGGAGTCCGAGTATTAAACTACAGGGAAGTGAATTTGGAAAATACAAATTATAGATTTTTAACAAAGAAGGTTTTGGTGCAAGGTGTGAACAAATGTTGACTAAAACTTAAATTTAAATAAAATAGCTAAGGTTAGGGAATCCACTTTTAGTATGTCAGTTATGATTAATTTTAGTCTATCTTGCCACTCAATTGAGAACCACATATAAAGGAGGTCCTAATCAGGGAATTTAATAATCAAATTTCAGAAACATTAAACATGATTTAGTTATAGGCTTTATTGATCTTATAACGCCAACACTTGTAAATGGGTTCAAGTATCTATCAAGCCAACTTTTATCCACAATAACTCAAGATTTCAATATAGCTGGCAAAGTCATGCTTTATAGAAGGAATCAAGTAGCTTTTGTGACAACGATTGACTATGATGAATCAAGACTCCCACTTAACAATGAGGGTAGCTAAATTGATTAAGAAACTTAATGCCAATAATATTAGGATCTATTCAAACAAGCCATAACCTTTATGCCAAAAGTTTTACCCTGTCACCTTAGCAAAAGAAAGATTAGTTAGTCATGATAAGGGTAAACAACATGTATAAAAATGATATAAACATATATTGAAAGATCAAAGGAAAAATAAGAAGAAAACACCTTGAATAGAGTTTCGGAATTGAAAACTAAGAATTAAAAAAAAAGCTAGATTTGATACAAAACTCTAAAATTAACTAAAAAAAACTTAATTTTATCCTCCCCTAGTTGCTTATTTATAGGGCCTTGGGGTATACAAGTCAATAAAGGCAATTCAAACTTCTTTTAATTTTTTGACCACCATATACATCAATTTAGCTCTTCTTTAAGGCTTGAGATTTGTAAATCTCTTCTTTAGCTTTGAAATGATAACATGATTATTCAAAATAGACATCTGTAGCCCAAGTTATAATTTTTCTACCAAAATTGCTCTTCAGTAGCAGAATAGATAGTCTCATTTATAACCAGATTTCGGTAATGAAAATGATCAAAATGGCTTTTGACATGTGAAGTAGAGTTGAAGATCTATGTGTTTGCTTTTAGATAAATTGGAATCATTCAATTCCGATATCCACAACTCCATATATGATTTTTCTCGTGAATGGTCGTCAAGTGCACGAATGCTAGATCTAATTCTATTTATGATCTAAATTTGGCCTCCTCTATCTATCAATTAGGCTAGACCACAAACTAAAAATTGTAAACATTTGAGGCCCCAACCATTGGTCCAAAAATTGTGAGATATCATTATTTTATACACCTACATAAAAATAATTATTTAGTATATTTTTAAATATGGATGAATAGTAACCCAGTGGAGTAACTACCCATATTAGAGAAATTAATCATACTCAAAGTGTATAGTAATGATTTAAACTTTTAATAGCTATCTAACAAGAGAAGTGAAACTTAAAAGAAAACTAGCTAAGAAGAGAAGACATATTGATATTTACTTATCATGATCATTGTGAGGATCGAGGATCACTAAAATGAATAGCTTCATCTTGCAAATCATGATTCTCTGAAAAAGATTTAACTCTTTGTCCATTTACTTTAAACACATTAATATTTTTATAATTTTCAATATCAATGGCCCCATAAGGATAAACATGTTTTACAACAAAAGGGCCATTCCATCTAGATCTCAGTTTTCCAAGGAATATGTGAAGCTGAGAGTTATAAATCAAAACCTTTTAACCAACCTTAAGTGTTTTTCTTAAGATTATTTTACCATGAAAAGCTTTGGTTCTAGCTTTATATATTTTCAAATTCTCATATGCATCATTTCTTAACTCCTCAATCTCATTTAGCTGCAATCTGCCCACTAGCATCATCAAGATTTGAATTGAAAACTTTAATAGTCGAGTAAGCTTTATATTCAAGTTCTACAGGCAAATGGCAAGGTTTTCCATAAATTAACCTATAGGGAGACATACCCGGTAATGTTTTAAAATTAGTGCGATAAGTCCAAAGTACATCGGTTCGTTTCAAAGACCAATCCTTTTGATTTGGGTTGACTGGTTTTTCAAGTATCCATTTTATTTCCCTATTTGCTAGTTCTACTTGTCCACTTGTTTGTTGGTGATAAGGGGTGGTAACCTTATGTGATACAATATTTCATTAATAAAGATTCAAATGATCTGTTATAGAAATATGTTCTCCCATCACTTATTATAGCCAAAGGAATTTCAAATTAACTCAAAATATTTTCCTTAAAAAATTTAAATACATTTTTATTATCATTATTTCAACATGGAACTGCCTCTACTCATTTTGAAACATAATCCACTATAACTAAAATGTACACAAATCCAAATGATGATGGAAATGGCCCCATAAAATCTATTCCCCAACAGTAAAAAATTTCAATCACAAAGATAAGAGTAAAAAACATCATGTTTCTTTTTGAAATAGATCCTAATTTCTGACAATTTTTATAGGCTTTGCAGAATGCATGTGTATCTTTGAACAAGGAGGGTCAGTAAATCCAGACTGCAAAATCTTTGCAGCTATTTTCTTTGACGAAAAATGCTCTCATGCTTCTGAATGACAAAATTCAATAAAACTTTTTGATTCATCCTTGAGTATATATCTCTGAAATATCTTATCAGGGCAGTATTTGAAAAAATAAGGGTCATCCTAGCAAAAGAATTTCACTTTATGCAGGAATTTCTTCTTATCTTGGGCACTTCATTGAGCTAGCATTCATCTGATCACAAGAAAATTGACAATGTTACCAAACCAAGGTACTGTAATGACAGAGAATAAAAATTTATCAAGAAAACAATCATTTATGGGTGTAGCCTCAACTGATGAACTCGTTGTCAGCCTTGACAAATGGTCAGCGACAACATTTTTAGTGCCTTTCTTATCCTTGATCACAATATTGAACTCTTGAAGTAATAAGATCCAACATATCAGGCTTGGTTTAGTATCTTGCTTTGACATTATACACCTGACAACTGAACTGTCAGTGTAAACAATGGTTGTTGAACCAATTAGATAAGAGCGAAACTTATCTAATGCAAATATTACTACTAGTAGTTCTTTCTCAATCATACTATAGTTCATTTATACACTATTCAAAGTTCTACTCGCATAATAAATTACATATGATTTACCTTCCTTTCTCTGTCCTAGAATAGCACCAACTACATAATCACTACTATCACATATTACCTCAAAAGGTAAGAACCAATATGGGGCTTGCATGATTAGAGAAGATGTTAGAAGGCTAATTAACTTATCAAAAGAATTTTGGCATTCTTGAGTCCAATCAAATGAAGTATCTTTTGCAATGAGGTTGCAAGGAGGTTTAAATATTCTACTGAACCCTTTAATGAACTTTTGATAAAATCGTGCATGTCCAAAAAATAAGCGAATTTCCCTAACTATTTTGGGTGGAGGTATTGAGCAATGAGCTCCACCTTTACTTTTTTAACTTCCATTCTTTTGGGAGATATAACATGACCCAAAATAATTCCAAAGGTGGCCATATAATGACATTTTTTGTAATTTAATATCAAGTCCTTTTCTTCACAACTTTTTAAAATATTTTCCAAGTTTTCAAGACAATTATCAAAGGAATTTCCATATATGGTTAAATCATCCATGAAAACTTCAAGATATATTTCAATCATGTCATTAAAAGTACTCAGCATATATATTTGAAATGTTGTTGGGGGCATTGCATAGTCTAAAAGGCATGCATCTACATGTAAATGTTCCAAAAGAACATGTGAAGATGGTCTTTTCTTGGTCTTCAAGAGCTACTAGAATTTGGTAATAACTTGAGTAATGATCAAGAAAGCAATAAAAAAGATGTCTTGTTACTCTTTCTGAAATTTGGTCTAAGGAAGGTAATGGAAAATGATTTTTTCTGGTGGTGAGATTTAATTTCCTATAGTTAATGCACATCTTGTAACTGGATGAGATTCGAGTTAGTAAAGACTCACATTTTTCATTTATTGCCACTGTAATACTAGACTTTTTTTGAGCAACTTGGGTTAAACTAACTTATTTACTGTCAAAGATAGGGTAAATAATTCTAACATCAAGTAATTTAAGAACTTCAGATCTTACTACCTCTTTCATATGTGGATTGAGTCTTTTTGAGGTTGTTGACAAGATTTAGCATTATCCTTCAAGTTTATTCTATCTGTATAAATGAAAGGATAAATGCCCTTTATGTCCTTTAATGTCCATCTAATTGCACATTTATGTCTCTTAAGTAACTTAATCAACTTATCTTCTTGCTCAAATGTGAGAGTAAATGAAATTACCACTGGATAAGAAAAATTTTCTCCAAGAATTGCATACTTCAATTCTTTGGGCAATAGTTTCAACTTTGGTGTGGGTATTTTATCTTGCTCTTTAAGTTTGGGTTGTCCCAACTCATTGACTTTTGGTTTCCAACATGTGTTTCCTTTTATCTATAAAGAATCAAGTAATACACATATGTTAGATGTATCTTGATTCATTTGCATAATCAATTCAGATGAATTAACTAGACAATTTTCCATAAGATCATAGATACTCTATTTTTGGATATAGTTTTTCATCATAGCATCGATAATGCAAACTTCCTCACTTTCATTAATCAATTCATGCAGTTAATTAAATTGTTAGAGGTTGTTAAAAATGGTCATCGTAGAATAACAAGTATTGAATTCTTAATTTCTTTTGGTGATGTGTCCAAGACAATAAAATCCACTTGATATATAAATTTATCAACTTGAACTTACACATCTTTAACAATTCCTCTGAGTATTTTTACTGATCTGTCAGCAAGTAAAAGAGTTATCTTGATTGGTTTTAATTCACCTAAATTTAGTTTTTAGTAAACTAAATATGGAAGTAAGTTTATATTAGTCCCAAGATAAAGTAATACTTGCTCAATTTTATGTTCTCTTATGAAACATGAATTTGGGATTTCACTAGGATCATTGTATTTCAAAGCAGTATTATTTTGAATAATAGAACTTATTTGCTCGACCAAAAAGACTTTCTTTTTCACATTCAATTTTCTTTTAATAGTGCACGAATCCTTCAAAAATTTGGAATAAGAAGGTACCTGTTTAATCACAACCAACAAAGGGATAGTAATCTTTACCTGCTTGAAAATATCGAGAATTTCAGGATTCTGATTTACCTTCTTAGGTACAGTTAATGCTTGAGGAAATGGATGTGCAGGTGGAAATTCAATTTTTTCTTCGTTTAGTATAGATTCAACCTCTTCTTTACTTTTAGAAGTTAACTCATCATCTCTTTCACAAGGATCAGGAATAAATTTTTCAATAACCTTATTGCTGCAGAGTGTAATAATTGATTTCACTTGATCCATGGTTTGACTTTTGGGATTTATTCGTGGTTGAGAAGGAAATTGCCCATTCTCTTGAATGTTAAATGAAGATGCAAATTTTGCAATAGTATCTTTCAAATCAATCATGGTTTGACTTGTTTTAGCATTGATAGACTCTTGCTTCTCAATGAATGAATCCAATGTATCTTCAATATTTTTGCTAAGTGTAGGAACATAAGGTGCATATCCTTAATATTGTTGAAAATTTTGTTAGGTGTGGGAAGGTAGTTGTGACGGTTGAACATGATTATCACTTCTCCAACTGAAGTTTAGATGATTCTTCCAATTAGGATTGTAAGTTTGTGAGTATGAATTTTAAGTTAACTTCTTGAAGTTGTTCAAAACATTGACCTGTTCATGGAGGCATTCTTTGAAAAAAGGCACGGTTAGACAATTGTTGGTAGAACGGTTATTAATCTTACAAATGTGACAAACAACTTCTTCAACAAACTTTAATTGGCTAGTTTTCTTTTTTCATTTCTAATGCCTCAACCTTTCTAGCTAGATATACAAATTTTGCTTAAAAGTCATTATCTTCCTTAAAATGGTATATGCCTCTACTAGATGTAGGAGTTTAAGTCTTACCTAGGGCCTTATAGGTACCAACAGTCTCCCAATTCTATACATTCTCAACTAGTAGGCCTTAATAATTCATTGCCTCATCAGGATCCTTATCCTTAAATGTTCCATTATGCAACAATTCGACAATTTTCCTTTCCCTGGGTGTTAGACCTTCATAAAAATGTGAGCTTATTCTCGATGTCTCAAAACTATAGTGTGGCCAAGTATTGAGTGAATCTTTATATTTATCCCAACATTGGTAAAATGTTTCTTATGATTTTTATGTGAAAGTAGTGATTTGCCTTTTAAAAGAATTTGCTCTATGGTTAGGAAAATTTTGTTTCAAAAATTGTTGTTGTAATTTATCCCATCAATTAATGAAGCTTGACCTAAGATTCTATAGCCATGTTTTAGCTTTATCTTGTAAAGAAAAAAGAAAAAGTTTAAGCCTGATGGTATTCATACTATAGTTTAAGTTATTATATATGTGACAAACTTCCTTAAATTCTCTTAAATGTAAGTATGGATTTTCAGAATTAAAGTCATGCAAAGTTGATAAAAGTTGAATAATACCTTACTTGAAGTGAAAGTGAGATGCATCAGGAGGCAAAACAAGACATGATGGTACACTATTTCTTATGGGGTTCATGTGTTCTCTAAAGCTCCTAGGTTGATCTTTGTCATTATGTAGAGAATGATTATATTCTTGATCATTAATGTATTTAGTCATATTTGAAAAAGATGAAGATTTTCTTACTAGCCTACCATTTAGTGTACATGACCAAGCTTTCATGCATATACAAAATAATAATAAGAAAAATCAATATGAATAACAAAAGGAGATAAGAGATTTAGCCTTTCATATAATGAGCAAAAAAAGATAGGAGGCTCAGCCTTTCATTTTATGAATAGAAAATATAGGAGGCTTAGCCTTCCATTTAATAATAGCAAAAAAATAAAAATAAAAATAAAAACAAGGCAAAAAAAATGAACTTATACTCTATTACTTCCCTGGCAACGACGCCAAAAACTTGCTGCACTTTAGTAGTTGTAACTCAAGTATAGGTTGTTTCAAGTAGTAAAATCTCAGGAGTCTGAGTGTCGAATAACAGGGAAGTGAATTAAGAGAATACAAATTACAGATTTTTAACAAAGAAGGTTTTGGTGCAATGTGTGAACAAGTGTTGATTAAAACTTAGAATTAAATAAAATAGCTAAGGTTAGAGAATCCATGTTTAGTACATCTGTTGTGATTAATTTTAGCCCGTCTTGTTACTCAACTAGGATTCACACATAAAGAAGCTCCAAATCAGAGAATTGAATAATCAAATTATAGAAACATTATGCATGAGTTAGTATTAGCCTTCATTGATCTTATAATGCTAACATTTGCAAATGGGTTCAAGTATCCATCATGTCAACCTTTATTCACAATAACTCAAGATTCCAACATAGCTGGCAGAGCCATGCTTTACAGAATGAATCAAGTAGCTTTTGTGCCAATGATTAACTACAGTGAATAAAGACTCTCACTTAACAAGGAATGTAACTAAATCGATTAAGAAAGTTAATACCAATAACGTTAGGATTCATTTAAATTAGCCATAACCTTTGTACCAAAAGCTTCACCCTTTTACTTTAGCAAAAAAAAATTAGTTAGTTATGATAAAAGTGAAAAACATGTATAAAAATGCAATAAATTTATATTGAAAGATCAATGGAAGAACAAGAATAAAACACCTTGAACAGAGTTTTAGAATTGAAAATAAGAATAAAATCAAAGAAAAAAGCTAGATTTGATACAAAAACTCTAAAATTATCTAGAAACAAACTTAATTTTGTCCTCCCCAAGCTGCCTATTTATAGAGTCTTAAGATAGGCAAAATAGTAAATGGTAGATTAGGGGTAGTTCGGGAAACGTTTATGCGTTCTTAACTCACATTTTTCCATCACTTTGGTGTGGACCAAGACTCGCCCAAAATTGTTGCTAAATAAAAATAACCTATGTTTATCAAAATTTACATCCTATGCCACTAAAGCTTCTTCTCAACCAAATTCCAAAACAACCTACCCCTACTCGTGTGCCACTGGATTCGGCAAGACCAATCTGCCCAAACCCATGATTGATCTCTGCTTCTATGCCACTTCAGCAAGACCAAATCTACCAAACTTGTTCTAATGATGCTTGTGTACACTGGAGTAGAATTTTACCAATAGTAGATCCATCAGCTCGTCTACCATACTGATTTGTTCATGAAGCTATTGATATATCTGTTTAAACCATGAACGAAGATGAATATGGCCAATGGGGACATGGCCCTCCAAGTGGCTTCAATTTTCTCGAGAACAAAGAAAAGTTGGATCGGGGTTTTGCACAAGATTGGATCATTTCCTTCATCATATTGTTGATTGGTATAAAAATGGCACGCAAACCCATTGATTGATGAGAAAAAAAGTCCAATTTATTCTTCAAGCTCGTAATGCTGCTGATTGAGGAGGAAATAGGCTGATTTGCTCCTCAGGCTTGTGATGCCATTAATTTGTACAACTTTCGGCTAATTGCAGATGGCTTACAAGATGAGTGACCCATAATTTTGTTGAACTAACGGGTAGGTTTATTTCAACTGGCACTTGGGTCACGTGCAACCCATAAACCAAACTCGATTTAGTAATAAATAACCTGTTAACACCTTATGTAAACAAAAAATGAATTGGCTCTAGAATAGTAAAGGTAGGTGAATACAATTTAATAAAGGCAGCCCAAAATTCTTTTAGTTTTTTGACCACTATACACATCAATTTAGCTCTTCCTCAAAACATGAGATTGGTAAATATCTTCTTTAGCTTCGAATGATAGCTTGATCATTCAAAACTGATATCTGTAGCCTAAGTTATAATTTTTCTATCAAAATTACTCTTTAGTGCATGACAGAACAGATGGACTCATTTATAACCATATTTTGGCAATGAAAGAGATCAAATAGTTCTTGGCATGTGAAGTAGAGTTAAAGATCTATGTGTTGGCTTTTAGATAAATTTAGAATCAATCAATTCTGACATTTACAACTCCAGATATGATTTTTCTCGTGAAGGTCACCAAGTGTACGAATGCTGGAACTAATTCTATTTACGATCCAAATTCGGCCTTCTCTATCTCTTAATTAGGCTAGACCACAAACTAAAAATTGTAAATATTTGAAGCGCCGATCATTGGCCCAAGAATTGTGATATATCATTATTTTATCCACCTACATAAGAATAGTTATTTAGAATATTTTGTAACACATGGATGAATATTAACCCAGTGGAATAACTGCTCAAGTTAGAGAAATTAATCATACTCAAAATGTATAATAGTGATTTAAACCTTTAATAAGTGTACACTTATGAGTATTCATTAAGCAATTAAAAGAAACTTTTCCCAAAACTTAACATATTGAAAAGATAATTAAAAATAGAAATAAGGGACGAGGTGTTGAGGTACCTCCGAACAAAGCTTGATTTATTATCTCTAGCTAGACATCAACTTCCCTTTTCGGCACTAATGTGGTAATGTAGCTCCACATCATCTTCTTTGCAAGAATTTTTCCAAAACTTAGAGAGTCCAAAATCCATCCAATATGAAGTGCTTCTCTCAATCCTTGAATCCATATCTCCTTCATTTTTATGCACCTTGGGTTTCTTTACATTACCATCTTTTGTTGTCACCCATATCTTCTTCATTACTTCCTTCTTCTTCTTTTCTTTCACAAAGTAGCTTGCCTTATCTTTTGCTTTCTTTTCGAGATTCAAAGGTCTAAACTCATTGATGTGTTTTTTGCCACTCCCCATAACTTAAGTAGAAGGACTTTTTTGGTTAGGCTCTATTACATTAGCCTTGTAAACATGTAAAACTCTACTTTTTCATCCTTAAGATTAAATGTGAGCTTACTTCCTTTTACATCTATTGTTACTCCAGCAATGGCAAAAAATGGTCTCCCAAAGATAAAAGAGACCTAATTGTCTTCTTCCATATCAAGAATGACAAAATCCATTGGAAAACTTAATTTGCCAACTTTCACTAAACCTTCTTCTATTACTCCCCATGGATATTGAGTAGACCTATATATTATTTGTAATAGTATTATAGAGGGCTTCACTTTCAACCCAAACTTGTTGGCAATGGACAAAGGTATCAAGTTTACATTTGCCCCAAGGTCACACAACATTTTCTTGAACTCAATTTCCCCAATTGTGGTAGGCTTCTTCTCCATCTTTGCCAAATTAAATTCGGGGAGAATGTGGTTGTTGGACATTTCTTATGTTGAAGTAAGAAAAATTCTAATGGTTCCTTAACCCCAAAAAATATTGATTTAAATCATTATGCTTGTATCCACAGTTGGTGTTGAGGTAGTTTGCAAATTGAGCAGTCTCCATATCTGGCTCATGACTTCCATAAGGTGTAGAAGATGATGCCACCAATTGCTCAATATATTTTTCCTTGTTTGTAGTGAGCCTAGCCGCTTGATTAGTCAATGAGGCAATTTGTCCTAATAAAGATGTAAATGCATCTAGTTCTAACACTCCATCTCTTCTTGGAGTGCCCTAGCATTTTTCTATTGGTAGTTGTTCATTGACATATCTTTAAGCAAATTAAAAATGTTGGTGGCAGTCTTTAGCATGAGAGTTCCTCTGGCCGCCACACTAACTATGGTCCTTATTTATAGAGAAAAGCCCTTATATAAGTTTTGGATTTGATGTCCTTGTTGGTAACCATGCTGGTAGCCATGTTGGGGATATTTTCTCAACAACTCCTCAAATCACTCACAAGTTTCCTAAAGAGATTCTTCACCGTATTGCTTAAATATAGCAATTTTGGTCTTCAAATGCAATGTCTTAGATGAAGGGAAGTACTTGGCAAGGAACTTTTGAGTCATCTCATATGCTTCCCTGTTGTAAAAAGTGAAGCCAATTTTTAGCTTTGCCCATCAATAAGAAGGGAAAAAACCAAAATCTAATGGCATATTTGGTAACTTCATTAAGCTTAATGGTGTCACATGTTTCATAGAAAGTTGCTAGGTGAATGTTAGGATCCTCAATGGACAAGTCCTAAAATTGATTTTGTTGAATAAAGGTAATAAACAATGGGTTGAGTTTAGATTTGTTGATATTCACCGTTGGCCTCACAATAATGGAATAATTATCAGTAACCATTAGCCGAAAGTGCTCCTTAATCGGCCTTTCACCAATTCCTCCATTTCTATTTCCATTTGGACCATACAATCATTCTAGATTTTTATTGTTGTACCCATCATTTTTATGGATTTCATTAAGCCCATTGTTCTTATGCCCATTTCTTTTAAGATTATCCTCAACTTCTTCCATAGTTAATGATGAAGATCCGATAACTTGAGAAGCAGCCTTAAGCTTCCTTAAGTGTTTTTCAATAGAACAATTGGTAATAGATTAGCACTTTAAGTATAGGTCAAGTACCAAAGTACCCACAAACAAAATAGAACCAAAGCATACTCCCACAAGTAAGTAAATGAAACAAAAGTTTAGTCTAGAGCGAATTTTTTAGCAAGGATATTGTTTAATTCAATTCAAACAATCCTCGACAACAGTGCAAAAAACTTATTGTGTGCAATATATTTAAAACCACACTCTACCCGTAAACGCACGGGGCAATTGTAAAAAGGGTGAGTGAGTGTCAATCCTACAAGTATTGTTGCAATTGAAAACAACAATTACCACTACTTTTGAAACCAACTTTAGCTAAACAATAAACAATTGGTGAACTTAGCTCAACTAACTCAATTAACTCTAATGCGACTTTCTAAGATAACTAACAAGACAAAGAAATAATAAACAAGATAAAAAAACATAAGCAAACTAGGGGTTTTGTTGGCAACTAAGAAAGGAACACTTCTTATGGTTTTCATTACTTGACTAGGTTAGTTTGATGAATTTAATCTTAGGGCTTAGATTCTCATACTTGGCGATGATAACTAGTTGGATCCTCACTTTCCCAAGTTAAGGATCACTCTCTCAAGCTTAAACTAGCAAGGATTTCTATCACAATTGCTAATCCAAGAGAGATATTATAAAGAACACTTTTTTATCATCCTAGCAACCTAGACAAGTTTCTTAACGTGTTCATGGTTATCACTTTCTTCCCCTAGGTATAATGTTTCTTTCACTTTTTGAAGTATAAAGAGGAATTTATAAACCAAATGATTGTCACCACAAATCAATTAAGCGATAATAAGCATAAGGGGAAAGAAGGGCAAGTATTGAGAGAAAAATCTAAATACGCATTCATAAATTCATTCAAAGAAAACTATTACCAAGTAACTACAACCATAGAAAGTACAAAACAAACTACCCCATAATTAGACTAAGAAAAAACATCAAGAAAAACCAAATAGCATCTACCTTTAGTTCAAGAAAGAGAAAAGAAAGAACCTAAGATGGACTACATAAGCTTGACTCCTCAAGTCTTTAAGAAATCCACAAGGGCTCTAAGCCTTTTCCAAGAATCTAGGAAGAGCACCCAAAAACACCAAGAACAAGTCTAGCTCCCTCTGAGGAGGCTCCAAGAGAATATGATGAAAACCTAGGCTAGAATTAGGTTAAAAAACAAATCCTAAGCCTTATCCTCCCCCTTGTCTTCCGAAGCTCCAGTACCAAGATTGCTAGGTAAGAAATATGGGCCACCAAGTGTAAAAACTGCCTCCATGCCCTAAATGGTCCTTCATTCTTTCATATTCGAAATGTGATCACACTTTCAGTGTGTGTTCGCATTTGTTTTTGTTGGGCCTCCATGAAGTGTAATCGCACTTCCGGGGTACAATCATGTTCTCACCCTTTTGGTTTGTCACTGCCTCTGCAAGGTGAGAGTGCACTTTTCTCTTTTTCAGCTCCTCATCTTCTTTTGCTCTTCCAACTTTACCCCAATGTTTAATTGTGCCCCTAGTTTTTGTCCTTGTCAACTTAAACCTCTCTAAAGATAAAATGCAACCTACAAAACATAAATTGTACTAAGTATTAGCAAATTAAATTGCGATTTGGCACAAAAGTAAGGGAAAAACATATAGGAATGCATGCAATTATCACCTAGTCCCTAGCCAACGGTTGAGACATAATAGCTTTATGGATCTACTTATGGTTGTTAGGTGACTGTTGTTGAAAACCCATATGTTAGTCGATTAAAGGGATCGTGAATTAGAAGGTGCATGGCAGAAGCAAATAACCTCCAATTTGACAATGAAACGGTAGACTTATTATCTTTCTGGTGTAATGAGAAAGGCACAAAAAGAATGGGTTGAAGAGGCACATTTTTTAAAGGAAGGTTCAAAATATTTACTTTTTTGTAACTTTGCTTTTAGAGTAAGGTGCGTTATGAAACAAATTAGCTAAGTCATCAGGGGACTAGCTATTGGCAAGTCATGACTTTCTGCTGTAGTTGTTAAAGTGTTTGTGTCTTTTCAAAATTAAAAGCTCATCTTTGACATCTTCAACTAAATAGAAACTATTTAATTAAGCCCATAACTGCTTTGAATTAGCAAATATAGTAGGATTTGGAACCAAAGATGGTCCAGTTAGACTGAGTGTTGAGTGCTCATAATATTTATCCATTGACCTATAAACTTGTGCTTGAAGTAATAATATTTGCTAGTACATAGTACCATTGGAGGAAATTTTACTATGGATATCATGGACATATGTCTAATTAGACATAGTAGTTAATTTTACAATTTTACCCCTAAAATTAAAAGAATTTTCTCTCTCTCACCGCCGTGCCCTTTCTAAATTGTTCATTCCGTCGATCGCCGCCTGCCAGCCACCTTTGACTTTCGCCGCTCTTCAATCTTTCTCTTTGATCTCTTTCGCCACTCTTCAATCTCTCTCTCCGTTCTTTAATCTCTCTCTGCTGCTCTTTGATCTCTTTCTGCTGGCCGCCGATCTTTGATTTCTCACTTCGAGCCGCTCCGATCTCTATTCTTTGTCGGTTTTCGATCTCTGATTTCTCAATTCGAGCTTCTTCAATCTCTGTTCTCCATCGGCTCGCTGATCTTCACTGATGACTCTGATGGTTTCCAATCTCCAATCTCCACTCCAATTAAATCTCTGCCCCATCACTCCGTTTGAGAATACTTGCCGCTGCTGAGTCCCGACTCTACTCTATTTTATAATTTGGTTTGTTGAGCGAAACCAGCGAATTTCTTAATTGGTTTAGGTTTTCCTTTTCCTTTGTTGCACCAAATTAATTTTTTTTTTGTTTTTCACTTCTAGTTTGCCAACCAAAGCAGTATATTCATTAACATTTTTTTACTTTTGTTAAGACACTTCTACAATTTCATTTAGACATTTTTCATTATTTTTTTTAAATTTTTTTCAATATCCAATTAGACACTTTTAAATATTTATTTAGATAGTTTTCGATATCTAATTAGACACTTTCTCATTTTTTTGGACACTTCTTACTTTCTGATAATAATAAACTGTTTGTAAATTAATTCATACACATTTGCTTATTATTTTAGACATTTTACTTATCATTTTGGCAAAAAATAAATAATTTATATGTTAAATATTTGGGATATTATTATCAGACATTTATATATGTTTGTTCACATACATTCCCTAATTTGTTTAGATATTTTGCACCTTTATCTTTGATACTTATGTATACGCGAGAAATGAGAGAATATCAGGTGGAAATGGCGGCGGCGGCAAGACTAAGAGTATGATTTTTTAAGAGAGAAAGATTTTTTGTAATGGACAATTTTATCAATTATCTTTAATAAAAAGGACATATATATAGAAAATTAAAAGTGAGTTAGTATGTATAATTATTGCTAAGTAAATTCTCTAGAAAATGGATGTTGGAGGTGGTGGAGGCTGAAAAATGCTAAAATTAGAGAATATAGGCATGGACACCCTAATGGTCTAGAGGAGCCTGGAAGCTAGAGCCTAGAGGGAAGTGGAGTATGAAAAGGCCAAAGGAAGGATGTCCGATTCCATTGCCTTCCTCGTCACGGAACGGCCGATTCCGTCGTTGTCGCTCTCCGTCCGCATCTCGGACATCGTTCTCCTTCTACAGTTGATTCGCTCTCCGTTCGTTCACGATTGAGCGACGTCGCTCTCTTTCTAACGCCGATTCGCTATCCGTCTGTATCTCTGCCGATTCGCGCATTGTAGCTCTCCTTCGGCCGCTGATTCACACTATGGAATAACTGTTGATTGGGTATCAATGATTTGTTCTCTGCCAGATCCGATTGCCAGATTCGACGGAGATACGAGGAAGCCTCCGACATGGAGATACGGAATTAGGGTGGAGCGGAGGAGAACCGTTGCCACCCACGATCGCCGGACCCATCACTGCCGAGCTCATCGCGCCTGTCCTTGACACTGAGCTCATCGCGTCGGCCGGGTTAGTGTCTCGCTGCTGGTTTGATTTGAACGATTTGAAGAGGGACAGAAATGGGAGGAACAGGGAGGAATAGAGACTGAGAGGGGCAGCGGCGGCGATTGCGTGGGGTAAAGTTCCTGGGAATCTAGTTGTTCGTTTTGTTGATGGTTGTGTTTTGTTTTTATTTAGATTCAAAAGTTGAGGGGTAAAGTTTTAGTCGATGAAGCAAATTCAGCTAGTTTTCTCTTTTCTTAGCTAACAGTGAATGACGGAGTTAACTGCTGATGGGGTAACTGTAGGTATTTGAAATAGGGGGACAGAACTGTAGTTTTCACTATACCTCAAGTGGTTTTTTGTAATTTTCCCTTTTTTTAAATGAAACGATGTTGTTTTTGTATCAGGCTCTCTAAGTCCCATTGTTCTCTGATTCTCCCATTCAGTCCCACTCTTATACTTTCTTTCTCACTTTCGAATGGACAAAAAAAACTAGGGTTTGTGAATCCTTTCTCTCTAACTCTCCTTCAATTTGGCTCTATAGAAGCTCCAAACCTACAACTCACAATCACGACATCACTGAACATCGTCAAGTGTATGAGATTTCTATCATTCCTTTCTTGGTCAAGACAAGGTTAGTAGCCTTATAAAAAACTTGCATTCTTGTCTTACTCCGGTTACTCTTCCTTACACTTCTTTATGTTACTTATAGAAAATGAAATTCTATGTTATGTCTAAGTCTTAGTCTGCTTCATTTCACCAAAATAGCCAATTATATTATTAAGCTAGGGTTAAAATTTACTTGCTATAAGTGGACTTAGTGGCTAGTGCATTCAGAAGCATTTATTTGTCTTTTGTGGCATAAGCAGAGTTGATCAAGAAGAAAGTAATGAAGGTTAATTTTGATTCATCTACCTTTTAGTTCTTCCATGTCATATAAATCCAGAACTTGGGCCTTTCAGATGCAATTTTAGATGAAGTAGGAATTGGTCAAACATTTTTAACGTTCTAATGATCTTTTGTTGTTTTAATTTTCTCGTTGCCTTTACACCACTCTGTATCACACTCACAACCGTTAATGACTCGTATTTGCATGTGCTATTGTTAAAAATAAGACTTCGGCTAATTTTTTTTTTTCATTCTCTAATTCTTTCTTTGTTCATTGGACATAAGAACCCATGATTATCTATATATGAATGTTATTAGACTTTAAGAAAATATTTTATTACTTGTAGCGATTTTAAGTTTTTATTTGCTTCATATGGTTATATTCTACATGTGCTGGTATTCTAGCTAAACCAGGAATATAAAAAGATTTGGATTGCCTTTGTTGCATTGGTCATGATTGTGTAGATGTGTTGATGTTTGCTAAGTGTGGGTAGCTTTGTTCTGCTTATTAATTTGAATCTAGTTAATTTTAAAGTCAAATTGCCTGGAACATTAATTGATGTTGTTATTTCTACATGGCCAGCCACAAATTGCTGCAAGAGAGACTGCAACTACAACTAGAGTTGTTGTTGAAAAAAGCAGGTCAAAGAAGAAAAAGCAAATGCAACCAAAGTCTCATGTGTTGGGCTACTTTAATAAGGTAATAACTAAAAGATGTGAGCATAAAGCTAAATATAAGTATTGTAAGAGGTTGTTAAAATGTCATTTTAAAAGAAATGGAACTAGTTCTCTTAGGAATCATTTCAATTCTTGTTCTAAATGTCATTTATTACAATCAAGGCAATCTAAATTAATATTTGGTGATAAAAATGAAGAAGAGGATGGGGGACTAATATGTTGAAAGTTTGATCAAGCTGCTGTAAGAAAAGGTCTAGCTTTCATAATAATTGCTAATTAATTACCTTCAAAAATTTTAGAAAATGAAGGATTTAGGCGCTTGATGAATGTTGTATGTTTGGTTCAGTTTTTTTCGTTGAGTTATGTTTATGTTTACATCTAATTGTAGTATTTTTGTTGTGTTTAACAAATACAATGGATAACCTCAGCCTTGGAATGGTTCAATTCTGTTGTTTGGATTTCAGTTTGTTGCTGGAAATTCTGTTTTCATTTTATTTGGCAACTATCGCTGGACTTACAATAGACGTGTAATCTTGGTTTTAGAAGCTTCTGACCCTTGGAAATCCTTTTGGCTGTTTTTGTTTAATTTGGTAGCTACTGTTGGACTTTGACTTGTAATAGATTGGAAATCTTGGTACTGGAGGCTTCTAAGCCTTGAAGACGATGTTTGTCGATGAGTATTTTTCTCCTACTAATGTTGCATTTAGAATTGAACGAGATATGTTGGCCGCACGTAGCGGATATTTTTTATGATAAATTTAGTATAAAAAATTTAAATAATAAATAATTAAGAACATGAGAAAATTTGATTAAAGTTGAACTAACTAAAACAATAACTGAAATTAGATAAATAGAAACATAACATCATATGTATTTTGAAATAATTTATAATTTTGTCATTAAAAATAATTCACTAAAAATTTTCCTCTTTTATCAACTTAAACTCTAATTCTTAATATCAATGAGAAATTTATTTAGAACAATTTACCTTCACTTGTAGGAATTATGGACCAAATTATTTTATTAAACTATAGAGAACAATTTATACTACAAAATGCAATCATGAATAACAAAATAATATGATTGAAACACAAAACCATAGCTAGAAGTAGGTAAATTATAATGATTAAATTTTTATTTAAAAAAATTAAAGAAAAACAACAAAAAAAAGTTTGAACCAAGATAGAAAATGGAAAAATATTATGTAGTAAAGGCTTAATAATTGATTTAATGAATGTAAAAAATGGCTTAACAAAAAAATAAATAAATTATGATAACCAATGTCTTACTTTGGAATATAGTACATAAAAAAAATAAAAAATTTGGGGACCAAAAGAATAAATAGAACGAATCTAGCTAAATATTTATTAAATTTGGGGACTAAAATAAAACATGGATGTAAAATAGGGACTAACATGGAAAAGAGTAGAAGTATAGGGATTAAATTGACATTTAACCAGACAACCTAAAATTGGAGAAATTGCAAAATGGGCCCTAAAAAATGCGAGCACCTTATGAAAAGGGATTTGAACTTAAGGAATGATTAATTGTGTCTAAAAAAAGAAAAAAAAAAAGGCAAACACAAAAAAAAAATATTTCTCTTTAGTGATGAATGGTGAAAATAATTTTTAGAAGTAAGTGAGGTATGTGGGACCAATGTGTTGCATGGGTAAATTTTATATCAACACTAGTTGTAAAATAATCAATATAAGTTATTAATGGAACAATGCAAATGGATAAGGCTTACCTTGATATTAAGTAATGTCTAAATGTACATAATTATAAACACACAGAATAGTCAACTAAATATATATTTATTTAGTGTCAAAAAAATATTAAAGATAATAAATGAAAAGTGATTAAAGCAATTCTATTAATCAATTCAAGAAAACCATTAAGAGAAAGAAAGTTTCTGGCGTTTATAGTGTAGAATAACATTGTACAATATACATGCATAGGTTTTCCAGATTTTCACTCACTAATGAATTAGTGATAAAATAAAACTTTTTAAGAATCATGCACTTATACATAATACAAATTGTTTACTTATTTCAACTAATCAAAACTCTAAATCAAATCTGTGTAAAATACTTCTATATTATGAAAAGTGTGCATTTGGTTCAACTAATTAAAACTTTGAATCAAACCTATATAATTAAAACTCTGAGTCAAATCATGCAAAATAAAAAAAAATGTTAATATTTAATATGGTTAATAAAAGCATGTCCTTCACTTTCATTTAAGATTTTATTATCTTAAATTTAAATATGTTATCAAAATTTTTATTTTCCTAAAAGTTCATGTCAGGTATCTAAGAGCCTGCCATATTCGCGACCAGGGATTGAGATAGCTCTCTTCCCTTCTCCTTAAAAATATTTGTCTTATAGTATATACAAAAATTTCGATTAGCAAAAGGGTAAAAAAAGTTTATGACATATTATGAAAGTTGAGGATCATTATGGCAGAAATATTATATCCAAGGACTAGAAAGACATTTTACCATTCTGCAGGAGAGTTAAAAAAAAAAATTAAAACAGTGGGCGGGCGTGTAAAAAAAGGGACAAAATACTATTGGGTCCCTATAATGTTTTTTTTTGCTAGTATTATTCCCTAATCTTTATGATGTGACCAACATGTCACCATCAGCAAATGGTCTACCTTCTATCTGGCGAAAGCAGGCGAAAAATGGGGGAGCATTATGCCATACGTAAAATATTCAGGTACCAAAAGAAGGTTTTGACCATAAATTGAAAGAAGCAAAAAAAAAAAGCCACGATGAACAGTAAAACTCATTTCTCTTTTAAAATATACTATAATTGATGTTCTGTGATCCTGTAGAAAAGCTAGTTTAAATTATGGTTTAGTATTTAGTGTAGAAATAGATTTGTTTTCCATGCACAATCTAGATTTTAGGCCTTATACTGTCATACATGCATTTGAAAAATTCGGTTAATCGGTTTGAAAACTGAAAATTGAATTATATTTTCGGTTATAAGTTTTATCAGTTCATCAATAATTTCAATCCATTTGGTTAATAACACCTGAAACCAAAAATTGAAAAAATTTGGGCTAAAACTGAATAGACTGATTGCTCATGCCTAGGTAATGAGAGATAATGTAAAAAATTAATTAGTGGGTGAGATTTCCATTTAATTTCTTTTCTGATGACTTCAGTTGAATAGAAATAAAAATATTATTAAAATAAAAGAAATGAAAAATTACTAGTTTATGATGCTAATCTTTTATAGACGCTATAAATTTCAAATAAAAGTAGTATATAATTTTTAATTAATTTATATAAAAATATGTGATCTATAACTTTACGTACATACGGTTAAATAAATTGTAATTTAATTAATAAACTTTCATGACACTTTCAATGCTTGTACATCTTATAGGTAGATGTTTTCCCACTCCTACTCTTACTTTTGCTTAGGTTTGTACCCCTCTATTTTTTATTTTTTTGGTACTCAGAAAGATAATAAGAGCACAAGAGAAGTAGTTATAGGGAACAAAACATAGAAACCTAGGAAGAAACAAGATCAAGCCAAGATCCTTCATAGCTTGAGAACTTGTTGCTGCCACTGGTTTGTCTGACTCGGGCGTAACCTGACTTGTACTCTTTTATAAGGGAAAATTGTACACGTTACCCCCAACCTTTTAATTTTATTTCTGTTCTAACCCCAACCTTTATTTTGTTTATTGCGCCTCCCTAACGTGGCTAAAATGTTCCATTTTGAACCTTTTTTGGATGGAATCCGTTATATTGGATGGAAAATGACACGTCAACATAAGATTGTAGGGGAAAATATTTGTTTTAACCCTTGTAAATATTTTCATTGCCAAAAAAAGCCATAACATTTTCAAATCTCTCTCTTCTCCCTTCCCCACGGTGCCATCTCCGGCGGCTCCATCTTCAGCCTTCCTCTTCTCCCTCTCCTGCGACAACCTTGTACTCCATTCACTCACCCACTCCTCCGATTCCCTCTCCCCACCGCCATCGAGATACCTTTTCCGATTCCCTTCTTGAAACACTAACCTCCTATCCTCGCCGCCCCCTGGTTTTTCCCCTCAGTTGCCCGATGCGGGCTACCCTTCCCTAGAACCCTAAGCTCCTCCCTTAATTACCGCCGCCCCTGATCCTTCCCTACAACGCTGTCCCGTCGCCGATCCACCACCAGAGATTCCTGTCAATTGCCGTCATTACCTCGTCTCTCGCCACGCCGCATCCTCTGATCTTCAAAAAACTTTGGTGCCATTGTAATGCATCATCTTCCAAATGAATGGACCTGATTTCAGTGATTTCAGCGACATTATCGATAAAAAAAAATTGGTTGCACCTGAAGAGCCACCTATCTACGTTGTTTCCGTTGAAGTGAGGAAACTCGATCCTGGATAGGCGAGTGAAATTCAGATTTCCAGTAGCAGCTGCCGTTGCCGGAGGATTTTGCTGGCCCAGTGATTGGTTTGTTGGTGTAACTCAATTCGTAACTCCCAACTGACTCTGATTTTGAATCGTCAAAGCCAATCCAGTCACCATCTCTTTGAGCGAGTTGATCTCAAATTGATTTTGATCAACTTACTCACGAGCAAAAGCCATGAAATCTTCGACAGATTTCTTCCGTCCTTGGTTCCTTGTCTCGTCAGCCATGGTGCCAAGATCAATGCTCTGATACCAAAAATGTTATAATCAGAAACGAGCAGCTTTATTTTCAGGGATTCTGGAGAAAGAAAGAAAAAAAACTGAAAAGAACAGAGACTTACAACTCAACCGCCATTGCTCCCCGCGCACGCATTCGGAAGCTCGCCAGGCCGTCACTCGTCCAGGCCCAGGCAGTCGCTTGTGCACCCGTTGCTGCCACGAGAGAAATCGAAGATAACCTGTAGGACGACCCGCCAACCCGACCCCGATCTTCTGCGTTTGACCCAGATAACCTTTATCTCTTGGGTAAAACCCCTCTTAAGCCTTCCCACAACTCCGATTCCCATTCCTCCGATTCCTGAATGGGTCTGAATCTTCTGCAAGATCTGAAATTTCCGCTCTTGACATATAAACCTCTGGGTTGGGATGGAGTAAAAGCAGAGTAACGAGAATAGGTGGCCATGGAAGGAGCATAATCTACAGTTCCTCTTCTTCATCATCTTTCACAGCCCACCATTCCCATAATCTACAGTTGGCCGGAGAAATTTTAAGATTTTTTTGTTAGATTTAAAAGTTTTAAGGCATTTTTAGGAAAGAGGGTTTTTACAAGGGTTAAAACAAGTATTTTTCCTTATAGTAATCTGGTGACGTGGCTTTTTCCATCCAAGATAACTATTTCCGTCCAAAAGGGGGCTAAAATGAAACGATTTATTGAGGTTAGGGATACGCTACGAGCAAAGTGAAGGTTAGGGTTAGAAATGAAACAATAATTAAAGGTTGGGGGTAGCGTGTGTAATTTACCCCTTTTATAATTATGGGAAAACTTACAAATTCCCCCCAGGGTTTGGCACAACCTATATTTTCTCCCTTTACTTTAAAAAACTTCACACTTTGCCCCCTAATAGTAATCTCCATATTTTATGATGCTTTGATCACCCAAAAGATTTCCAAATCATTCAAATCAACCAACAAGGTGCTTCGCATGTTACCTTTAATCCAAATTTCCCTATATATATATATATAATATTTCTAATAAATTTTCTACTTTTGAATAATACTTATATATATAGATTTACTAATAATTTTTAATCTATAATATATTTTCATTTTTATAAATCAAGTTTACATTTTCTATTAATATCAATATTTACTTCATATTTGTTCGTTCTTGTTAGTGAATAAAAATTCATCTTCATTTTAGCTAGATTAATAAAACTTGAATAATTTATTATTTGATTAATTCATAAACATCTAATTTAGTGTTCGGTTAAAGTTGATTTATATTACCAAATTAATAATTAGTTTTTAGCATCTTATTCACTTTTTAATTAGTTCAAATAGAGAAGTATCATTTTTTAAGGAGAAATATATTTTGAAAACTAATATATATCACATTTCAAGGACAAATATATTTTGACAAATCTCATTTTATTTTCTAATTCTCACCCATATGAAAGAAATCTACCTATTCTATAATTTTTTTAGCAACACATAATATAAATTATATATTAATATTATTATATCATTATACCATTAATTAAGTACAGTTTTAGATAAATTGTAATTAATGTTCTATAAATTTTTAGCCTACCTAATGAAAAATATTATATCGTTATACCATCCGCCTGAATTGATTGAAACGTTTGACCTAGCACAGAGTTTAAGGCGAGCAATAATTTTTTATTTTTAGACGATTTTGCCATCTTATCTTCTTTCTCGATGTCGTCTGGAAAAGCAGGAGATAGTGGATCTTCGCTCAAACATTATTCGGTGCCAACGTTCTCCGCGATTGAATCATCGTCGATCTCTGCCATTGAATCTTCATCCTTCATCTCCATTGGATCCCGAATTCTCTTTGAATTGCCCTTCATAGTCTTCAATCTCCATCACAATCGCTCCCTCTCTGACGAGCGTCTTCGATTCTTCTCCGATCATCTTTGAATCGTCAGATCCCTTTCTGTCTTCGAATTGTCTCTGATCATCTTTGAATAGTCGGATCCCTCTCTGACCTTGACTCCTTTCAAATAGTCTTTGATCACAGATTTGGGTTGAATCTCTCCCTCTTCGGTGAGCGTTGAATCTCTAATGTCCATTTCCTCCTCTTGCCTCCTATCACGTTGGGCTCATGTGATTTTACAGGGCAGGGGTCGAGAGAATCGAAAGATGAGGGACAGTGGAGGCGTGTAAAGGATTATATGGGTAAAATACGAAATTAGGCATAAACTATTACTAAATTAGGAAACGTTCCATTCTTTTTAGGAGAGCTCAAAAAGGAAAATATTGCATTCTTTTTAGGATAGAGGGAGTACTTATTTTTAGCCTAACAAATGACTAATATATATTAATTTTAAATTTATAGAACATACTTTACAACAATCTAGTTGTTAAACTGATTATATATAAGGTACTTTAAAAATTACTACTATAAAATAATGTAAGAGTAAGTGTAAATGAATTTTTACTCGTAACTAATTATTGAATAAACTAATCACAAGTACAAAAATGATACAAACATGAAAAATTTAAATCAACCTTAATCGAATGCCAAATAAAAAGTTTATGAACGTATGACATAATACATTATTCGAGTTTTATTAATTTGGCTAAAATGAATATGAATTTTATTCACTAACCATAATGAACCAATATGATGTAAATATCAATATTAATAAAAAAATGTAAACTTGATTTATAAAAATGAAAATATATTATAGATTAAAATTTATTAGTAAATTTATAAATGTAGATATTATCTGTAGGTAGAAAATTTATTAGAAGTATATTACATATTTAAGAAAACTTAGATTGGATTTGGCATGGATAAACCTTGTGATTAATTTGAATAATTTGAAAACCTTTTGGGCAATTAAAGTGTTTAACTTCACTAGCATAAAATATAGAGGTTACTGTTATGGGGCAAACTGTATGTTTTTTAAAATAAAAAAGGGGAGGGGGGCAAGTGTAGGTTAGATAAAACCTTGAGGGGATTTTGTAAGTTTCCCATATTTTAAAAAAAATTCCATGATATATTATTCGGAGTATCATGTAGTTATAGTTTTAGACCTGTAAGAAAAAAATGATTAAAACTGTTTTAATTGAAAAAGAAAAAAGGTCAAAAAAAAAAAGAAGAAAAGAATATACTAGTCGTAGAAATGAAAATTGATTTTGAAAATCAGCCTAAATTCACAATTTGCCCTCAAACTTTAATGACTCTGACACATAATCCCCTCAACTATAACTTAGAGCCACTCAGCCCCTAAACTTTGCAAAGTGGTACACATAAGCCCCTCAAACCATGGAAATGCAAGTTTCACTTATTTTGGGACCAAAACAGAATGGAAAGTGAA
The DNA here is from genome assembly GCA_039654915.1 of Aquilaria yunnanensis. NCBI lineage: Eukaryota > Viridiplantae > Streptophyta > Magnoliopsida > Malvales > Thymelaeaceae > Aquilaria > Aquilaria yunnanensis. The sequence continues at coordinate 81,735,460 of CM077593.1, forward strand.
CATTGAGTATCAAATTGGTGTTCTGTGCTTCTATATAATACTTCATCCGTCCCATAATAATTGAAATGATTATGGGCATGAAGATTAAGGTATATGTAATTTATGTTATTTTTTCAATTTTTCCCATGAAACTAAAATTTTAAAAAAATATTTTTGGATTTTGTTTAGTAAAATTTTAAATAATAATTAAAAAATAAAGATTTTTTTTTTGTTCTGTGCATTAAGAGTTTAAATGAAGATTTAAAAAAAATTCTTTATTGGCTTTTACATAGTGAGAGTTTAAATGAGGTTAGTAAAGTAAATTAAAAGTTAAAAATTTTCTAAAAAGGAAAATATTTTATTCTTTTTAAGACAACAAAAAATAAAAAAAGAATATATTTCATTTTTTTTTTTGACAAATGGAGTACAAGTGGAAGAGAAGAAAAAGGCGGTGACAGCTAGAGAGGTGACATGCGGGTTGGTGGGAAAATTCTAATTTACGTCCTTCCATTGTTGCATTTGTTGGTGGGGAAACCATTATTTTTGTTGTCTAGCATTTTGTTTAGACTTGATTTACCGACACCTGTCTTATGTGGTGGCGTAATTGTTGTGGTGGTACTCCAAATGTTAATGTGAGTTCAGTTAAGTCTTGCAATTAGGGGTGTAAATGGGCCGGGCCGGGCCCGAGCCCTTCAGGCTCGAGCTCGGCCCCTTAGCTTAACGGTACTACCCAAGCTCGAGCCCGAATTTTCAGGCTCGAGCTCGGCCCTTAGGCTCGTTAGGCCTCAGATGCGGTAACTAGAAAATGGAAACATTTTCTGGGATAAGCAACCATTGGCAACAATAAGATCCCAAGAATCGAGTCCATAGACAAGGACAAGTTGGGAGCATGCCTCTGGGAATCACAACAAATTCAATGATTCATGTTTTAGTGAGATCAAATGCACTTAATTTCCATGACTCTAAAAAAAAAAAAAAGAAACCCCCCAAAGAAAGGCGTTAAGAAGATTAGACTCGTGATTCAGTTGATTTCCCTTCTAACATTCTACCAAAAACAACCAGCAAAAAATTTCAGAAGGAAAAGAGAGAAAAGCGAAGAACAGGCACCCCAAAATCGCAACAAGCAGCACTCAGCAATCCAACCAAAATTAAAGCAAGAGAGCAATTAAACACACATTGTGCAACCCCGGATCCTGCAAAAATAGGCCCAAGAAAAGGAACAAAAAGAAAAGATCACATACATTGGCTCACAAGGGGTGTCGGAGCTTCACGAATCGCGTGGCGCGACTGGCTGGGGAGAGACGACTCAGATGAGAGCGGCAGCGCCAGACTGAGGAGTGGGGTGTGGGGAGTCCGGGAGTGGGAGAGTGACGAGAGAGTCACGAGACTGGGTGGGGAGGGGACATGGGTTTGGGGCCGCAATTGGGCTGGGTAGCATTTAGGCGTTTTTTAGGCTTTAAGAATCAGGCAGGCCCAAATTAATAATATTATATGATGCAGGCCTCTTAGGCTCATTTTTTTTTAGGGCCGGGTAGCATCGGGCTCGAGCTCGGCCTTATAATTTTTTGAGCTTGAAATGAGGCTCGAGCTCGATAAACCCAGCTCGATAAGGCTCCGTTCGGGTTCGAGCTTGAGCTACCCTTTAAAGGCCCGGCTCAATTACACCCATACTTGCAATTGCCCTCACTTTCCTTACGTGCAAAAATTTCTTTTTGCCACCCAGTTGTATTCATCTTCGCACCAAATAGACACAATAACAACAAAAAAAAAAAAAACAAAGAAAGTTCTCAACAGAGAACCATTGAGCAGATTGAGGTCCAATATTGTGGCACAATTGTAATAGAGATTCCATGGCATAGTCAGATTCGATGCAATTTTCATCATCTCACACATACTAGCAAAAGAAAAAGGTAACAAATAAAATAACTTTCCTTCTCTTCAGTCAACAAAGCTTGGATAGGGTGAAACTCATGTGTGATTTTAATGGGTAAAAGTTAGGTTTTGGTTTTGGTCGACAAACAATAGATAATGGCATCGTTTGAGTAAGCAAATATATAATTTGATTTTGCTAGCAATTACTTGTGCAAAATGTGGAGTTTATCTTATTTGTGTGAAACAAATATTTGTTCAACTATTAACTGTAACTTAAAATTTTATTTTTACAGATGGTGGAATTCAACATATATTTCTATTATCGTGAAATATTACTAAAGAAGCCTGTTGTGAGATATGTGAACTATTTGATTTGTAAAAGGTTTGCGATAATTGCGACAATGACTACAAGTTACTGATATATTTTGGATATTTTGCTAGAAATTGGTAATGCAGTACATGTATGTGTGCAGACCATGAACAATGAATAAAGCGATTTTTTGTTGCTGTTAATACGTGTGCAAACCATGAATGATTTTGTCCCATATTTATAACTGCTGGATATTGTAGGTTCTTATACTAGTCTACTTCAAGTGATTTTCCAGTAAAGAGAATTTAAAAACCATAACCAGTTGTGGAGTTTCTTCCACTTTTTTTTTTTTTTTGCAATTACATTGAGATATCTTTTGCCTTTCACTTATAAGTGTAGAACACCAATTTGATACTCAATTTTCACTCTCCCTTCCATTTCAATCCCAAAACAAGTGAAACTTGCATTTTCATGGTCCAAGGGTAAGGATGTAAATGAATCAAATGAACATGAATAAGTCATATTCATGTTCGTTCGTTTAACTTTAAACGAACATGAATATGAACACAAATAATAAATGAACGTATCTTCTCTATTCGTGTTTGTTCGTTTATTAATAAACAAACACGAATACAAATACAAATAATTAAACCTGATGACTACCACCAATCTAAATTGGAGCGAGTCTAGTAATGGCCAACAGGGCAATAGGAGATGATGAGAGAGATTATGAATTATAGCAATGGAGCTCAACTTGGTGTTGCAGCAGGTTCACGCTATGAGGAAAATGACTGATTATGTTTGGGGAAACAAAAACAATATATTAATTTGGAAAAGATTGGAGTATAGTCACATAAGTGGAGTAGGTAGACACTAATAAAAATGCATGATCTATAAAACATATATAATAATAGATGTACAACTAATATATAAATAAACAAATAAATTAATATAAATGAATAAATAAATAAATGAACAATAACCGAACGGTTTATGAACGTAAATGACGAATGAGACCTTATTCATGTTCGTTTGTTTAATTAATCGAACAGAAAAATATGTTTGTATTCGTTTGTTTAACTAAATAAACGAATATAAATGAACTCTTATTGAATGGTTCATGAACATTTCATCGAACTTTTTGCTCATTTACACCCCTCTCCGAGGGGCTTTTGTTATGTGACCCACTTTGCAAAGTTTGGGGGCTAAGTGGGCCTGATTTAAAGTTAAAGGGGTTATATGTCCAAATCATTAAAGTTTGAGGGCAAATTATGAATTTAGGCCATTTTGAATCCAGTGAATACTTATGGACTTCAGCCTTACGCGTTGCAGTTCCAACACACTTCCGATTCCTTCTACCCGCTCCGCCATGCCTGTCGTTCTCTTCTTCCTTGTCTTCTCCCTCTCTCTCATCCTTTCCAATCCACAAGAAACCGCCACTGACCGCTTCCAGCGTTACCTCCGATTCAACACTGCCCACCCAAATCCCAACTACTCATCTCCTGTTAACTTCCTCATCTCGCAAGCCCAGTCGCTGGGCCTCCGCCACCAAGTCCTCGAATTCGTTCCCTCTAAGCCTGTCCTCCTCCTCACTTGGCCTGGCACAGACCCTTCTCTCTCTACCCTCCTCTTCAACTCTCACCTCGACTCTGTCCCCGTAGAGCCAGCCAAGTGGCTCCACCCGCCCTTCGCCGCCGTGCGCGACCCCGACGGTAAGATCTTCGCTCGCGGCGCCCAGGATGATAAGTGCATCGGGATGCAGTATCTCGAAGCGATTCGCAATCTGAAAGGTAAAGGCGTGAGCTTGCTTCGAACCCTGCACATTTCGTACGTTCCTGATGAAGAGATTGGCGGGTTCGATGGCAGCGCCAAGTTTGTGAAGTCTGAAGAGTTTAAGAGTTTGAATGTTGGGTTTGCGTTGGATGAAGGACAGGCTTCGACCAATGATCAGTTTAGAATCTTCTATGCTGATAGGTCGCCTTGGCATTTGACAATAAAGGCTAAAGGAGCTCCGGGACATGGTTCTAGGATGTATGATAATGGGGCCATGGAGAATTTGATGAAAAGTGTTGAGGCTATCAGTAGGTTTAGAGAGAGTCAATTTGATATGGTTAAAGCTGGAGAAGCTGCCTATTCAGAGGTTATTTCGGTTAACCCCGTCTTCCTAAATGCAGGGATTCCATCAGGAGATGTGAGTTGTAGTAGCTGAAAGTTGCGTCTCTTGTGATGTGTCTTAATGTTCTTGATCTTGAGAGCTGTTTGTTTGTGCAGGGGTTTGTAATGAATGTGCAACCTTCAGAAGCAGAAGCAGGGTTTGATATCAGATTGACTCCTACCTCTGATCCAGATGCCATGAGAAAAAAAATTGCGGAAGAGTGGGCGCCAGCTTGGAGGAACATGACATATGAGGTAAAAACTTCTTTAAGTCAATCTACATCCCATGGTTTTATTGGTGCTGGTGTCAGAAGGGTCTTGTGCTTAAAGTGTATTGTAGGATTATAGGATTGACATCATACTTACATGCCCAAGAGTTAGTCTCTAAGAAGTTCTTTGCATATCTATGTGTTTGTTAACAGAGTCATACATGTGAAGTTGTGCATTTGTACTAGGTCTTGGTCTTCAGACTAAACCTTAAAGGAGAGTCATAATTTATTTATTTATTTATTTTGGAGAGATCTGCAATTTCTGCTTTTTAAGTTCTCCAATCTAAAAAAAATGCAGTAAAATTCTAGATTCCTTGTTACTTCTGGTTGTTGTTTTTGACTTATAGTTTGTAGCTTACAGCCCTTACGTGCACTGGGAATGCTGGTCATTCATGGTACGGAGCATCTTATTCATTTTGTGGAAAACTATCAATGGACAGCCCCTGGTCAAGCCAGTGTTCATCTTCCTTTGATTCAATAAATCTTATCCATGGATCCCAATCAATGTATCTCTTTTATTTACAATGATCTTTGTTCCAAATATGTATTCTAATTTATGATATGCTTCTAAATTTCTGATTGTTGGAAAATAGATATTTCCATTTGCCACTTTCATCTTCCCCATTTTCTTTGTCCTTGTCTACTCTGATTCATTTTTATTTCCTGTAATTGAAGTGAAAATGAATCCTACCCTTCCCAGTTTGTCATTTCTGTACTTCCACTAGAAAAGAGTTGTGAAAAATTTTAACATGGCAGATAATCAAGAAAGGGCAGCTGAGAGATTACTTGGGACGCCCACTGATGACACTAACTAATGATTCAAATCCTTGGTGGCCTGTTTTCAAGCAAGCTGTAGAGGCAGCTGGAGGGAAACTCTCAAAACCTGAGATTTTGGCCTCAACCACTGATGCAAGATATGTGAGACAGTTGGGAATCCCAGCTCTTGGTTTCTCCCCAATGACTAACACTCCCATCTTATTGCATGACCACAATGAGGTGCAAAAACAACTGGCTTGCGTTCTGTTTTGGATCAGAAGTTTCTCTTACACTGTCTGTCTTACACTGTCAATAATTTCTCTTACAGTTTCTGAAGGATACTGTATACTTGAGGGGAATTGAAGTGTACGAATCAATAATCAGTTTGTTAGGATCCTTCAAGGGGGAGTCTGCATAGATGCTTTTGATTCCATGACTACTTTGGATCAAACTTCGATGGTCAGTCATTATTGCACTTGACAGTCATCACTATATCTCATAGCTGTTTTATGTTTGCTTGAATTAAGTACCTCTTTGGGATAATTTTATTTTTCTAGCTTTTCTTTGAGAGGATATATCTACATATATTCCTTTTCCATTTATTTCTGTCAAACTTTTCATGAGTTCTGGAAGAACTACTCTCTGCTATTAGCTTTGAAATTTAGGAGGCTTGCATCAGGAAGGCCATCCAGCGCAAAACTTTGCCACTTTGCTTTTGCATGAACTTACTGTGTTAATTAACTTTAAATAGTTAATTTACGGCATGAATTTCATGCCACCGATCCGAATGTTGTTGCGTTTAAGGTGCACTATCATGATGATGAATATGTATGTTTGTAGATTTTCTGAAATCTGTAGCTTAAATAAATCTGATCGAATTTCATACTTGTTCAGGAATTAGTGCGATGCATTGTCTTTGACATGTTTCAGTTACAAGACCTGGGACATATTTACTAGCTTGAATCATGGTGGAATCATAAGGGGTCATTGTTTGACATTGAACTGCAATTAATTATCGTTCAACGCAAACTCAATCAAGTAAATATATGCCTTTAGTTGTCATCAGTTTTTTCTTTCTGTTCAGTAAAAGGTCATATTCTGAAATCTGAATCCATGGGCTTTTCCAATTTCTTTTGCTTTTTCCTTTCAATGATTCAAGGTAAGAGTTGGGAATGCCTAGAAAGCATGCTCAAGGTATGAATAATACCTATGTTTATTTTTTATTCAATATCAGATTGTTCCGTCTTCAAACTTGTTTGGTCAATTAGACACTTACCCCAGGCTTTTTGGAATATTTCTCTTAGGAGTCATTTTTATGTGATTATGGTTACTTGTAAAACGGTTGATTTTTGTTTTCATTTTTGTTTTTTACTTCAACTAGGAATGCCTAAATTTTAAGGGAATCAAGGAAATTTATTGAAAGAAGATAGATTTCAGCACTATCAGTTGCATGCATCTTCTTTAGTAAATTACTCTCGACTAGAGCTCCTATATCATAAAGTCTTTAAATTATGTAACCCACCTGTGGTAGTAATATGTTTGTTAGAATCTTCTAATTGAAATTCCTTTCTTGATGGTGTCCAATACAATCATTACTCAAGTAATGGAATTATTTTTCGGGAGCTAAGGAAGAGAGTTGAAAGGTGACAAACAAAAATCTAACCACTGGATCAACCTGGGTTGTTTCAAATAATACAACTATAATTGCAGGAATTCAATTAAATGAAGGTTTGACTCCTCAGCTAGACTTAGGTTTCTCCACGAACCCAGGCTTCTAAAGGAATTCAGGTTTCCTGGCCAGCCCTGCAATTTGTCAAAGATTGTGGCTCTATGGAATAGAAGTTTAAAAAGTTGAATGTGTTGAGGGAGGGAAATAGTTGTGCAGATTTTATGTCAGACCTAGGGCATTTGATCCCTTTCATAACTATGTTTTTTTTTATGGATCTCATTTTGGCCTGAGGCTATTTTTGTTTCCTTAGAGTCAGAGAGAGAGAGAGAGAGAGGATTTGTACAATTAAACAGTACTATGAACTTTTGAAAGCTATTATCTCTTTCGCATTACCATGATTTACCATATCTGCATTAGCTATAGAACTTTGAGGAAAAGGGTTGACTGGAAGGACAAACAATAGATCAGCCTAGTCCAAAAACAAAAGAAAGACTAACACAGCTGCTACAGAATGAACATTAAGTTATTGAAATGGGACTTAATTTATGAGAATCTGTAGCTGAATGCTGCAATTTTTTGTGATTCTTGAGCAACAAGTCATGTCATGTCTTAATTATGGTGAGGTTTAGTTTGCGTGCTTCTTCAATATGACTAGGGTCTGGAGATATGACATGTAAGTAGCCATCTTATATGTTTGTTAGATTTGTGGTTTCGGAGGAAAAATTTAGAGAAACTGGATGTAAGGCATTGGCTTATTTGATGGGCCTTATTGAGTTAAAGCGAGTGAAGCTTTTGTACCCTTAAATCCTGTATTATGTATGATCCCGCACCCCCCTAGAATTATCATATGAGGGTTGATAGCTTTGCCCATACAGAATCTTAACACTTTGATGATAGCGGAAGATACTCTGAAAGAGATCATGGTTGTAGCCTTCTCTAGAAGCCAAACCGTGGAACAAATATTGTGGTTCAAGTGTTGTTTCTCCATGAAGGATCAGTCTGCAGGGCCTCAATACAAGTGGCGAAAGATAAATCGGTCTGAGGAATTCCGAGTGATGTGGAGTCAATTGCATGAGGTGTTTTAAGCAAGCAACACACAAGATTCAAGCTCATGAACATGGTACATGTCACAAATGAGTTGATATGTTTGTGTTGAAGTGGCTGCAACTTGTATTCATGTTTGACGAGATGAATTTGAGTTAAGTTGGAGTTGGAGATGCAGAGTCTCATACTGCCTCAAGTTTCAACAGATGGAGGACTTCAACTTCAGTTTGATCAAGCATTGTTCCTTGTCATGCCATCATTGAATTACAGCGCCGGCTTTGAACATGCATCATAATCTATTTTAGATTCTATATGGTGATTCAATTATTTGGGTATTGGTTCATCAAATCAAATTATACTAGCTAGATTTGGGAAACTAATTGATGACTCATCTTATAAGAATTGGCAACTCACCTGTCTCTCAAACAAGGTGATGACCCATAACAAATTAAGAGATAGGCCAATAAAGCCCTAGCTGAAACCAATGTATATGACAATAGTGATAGTTGGTCAAAATGAACTTTTTTGTGTATTTTCATTGTGAGCAGGGACAGTGTACTATCAATTCTTACTAGATTTTTTTGCAACTTGGGCTATGAACATCTTTGCCAATTTTTGCATTCGTTATGACCTTCGTCAACAATGTTGGTTCTTCAACTTTACAGTAGTACTTATCTTAATTTTTATTTTAGTTTATTTCTTCATTCTTTATTTTGCACATTGGGGACGATGCTTGAATTAAGTGTGAGGGGAGGTTTATAGGTTATGCTAGGTTTGTGAGACAAAAAATAAAAAAAATGGTTTCAAAAAAATTCTTTTCATTGTTTATATTAGTTTTGATATTTAATATTTCTAGTTAGTTATGTTGTGTTTTTAAATAAGTTCTATTAAGATAATTATGCCATGAGTGAATGAGCTACTTGCAAACTTATTTTGAAACTAATTCGAGTTATTAAAGAATTCTAACTAATTTGGTAAACTCAACTGAACATGTGAGATCTTTGTGCACGTATGATCGACTTTAATACATATTGATCACCTCAGTCCCTGAGTGTTCAATTATGTTGGTCCCTCGTCAACTTGCTTCTAATACTGATTGGAACTATATTGATGCATGTACGCATGTATAAAGTGTTGTTGGCATCTAGGGCTAACCAGTTAGCCTAAAAAACCAACCCTTAGTTGATAGAGCCTAAAAACCAATCCTTTTTTGTCTTGTAACCTTTATTATGAGCCTTAAACTTTTGTTTTCTTTATCTTTTCTTCACCCAAGAGTTGATAGAGCGTGTATTGTAGTTATGGTTTGGAGAAGGTCTGCAAGGAAGTAAGCATGGAGGTCCATCATCTTGATGGGAATGGCTTGTTATGAGAAAGAAGTGGAATTGAATTTTCATGTCTTTGTTTTGAAAAATGAAAAAAAGAAAAAGAAAAAAAACGAGACACAGCAGAAAATGCTCCCGCGTGTAAAACAAAGAACAAGTTTGAATTGGGTTTCTTTCTTTCTTTCTTTCTTTCTTTTGCTTGAAGACATGAATTAGGCTGAAGGTTGAAATTTAATGAGAAAACAAATTGAGTATGTGTGAGGTTTATGGGTCATAAATGCTTATTTATTCATGTAAATTATGCATGTTCTCTGTTAGCTTCTTTAAACTGCATTTCCTATCCTTTTATCCTTACCTTTGACCTTGAGCCTATTACAACCATGACAAGTCCACCTGATTCATGTATTGTGTGTGTGATGAGATGGAATTTGATATTCTTTAATACATAGCTCTTATTTGTTTTAATTGAATTTGTTGAGTTTGCTTGGCTCATCAAGTAGTACATTGATTTTATTTTAATTTCTATGCGGCGATTCAATCATTGGATCATAAATTTTGGTCATGAAACCAAAGTCTGTACTAGATTTAAAAGGACTGAGTTATAAATATGATGACTCATCTCATTACAATGAACGGGTCTCCTAATCTAAAAGATCATGACACATATGTAACAAATAAAGAAATGCCTCGCAACTAAACCCATCTCATTGGTCTTAGCCCCACATTTAAATTAAACACAAAACGTGACAATTTTCTGCGAGTGAATAATAGCATGAGGACACATGATCCCCAAATAAAAATAAATAACAAGTTACTGAATAATGATTAGGAGTTGAGAATGAAATCACTAGTTGCTTTGCTACTAAAAAGTTGGACATGATTTTGGTTTGCTAATGAAATCACTAGTTGCTTTGCTACTAAAAACTTGAACATGATGTTGGTTTGCTAATAAAAACAACAGAAATTGCACAAGCATGATTTGAATAAGAGATTTTTAGGTGAGTCACGCATCCCCTCTATTTCATATGCCTAGCAAACTGATATATGTGAAGCTTCAACATATTTTTATCTAGAAAGAATGAAAAGTTCTAACATAGGACTAACAATGCACAATGACATGTGGTTTAGAACCAGTTATGTAATATTTCAATGGAGATATTTATTGGGCTTAAAGTCCTAAACCAATATCACAATAGGTCATTTCATGTGAAACTTTATCTAGTAGACTGATATCTAGCTCATAGAGAAACAAGAGTCCTACATGCAAATGGAATCCTATATCAATGGGACTTTCAAACACAAATGGATTACATGTGGTTCCATAAAAAGGGACAACCACGACACTTCAAAAGCATGTTCACAGATTCTACTTTTATAGCTACTTCAAAAACTACCTAGGACACCAGATAACCGGTGTTGTTAAATTCGGCCCGCTCAGTTGGTCATACCAGTTCAACCATAATCTAAAAAGACATAACGGGCTAAGTGACACCCTCAAAACTGTTCAAGTCAAAACCCAAAAAATTTAGTTAACTTGTTGACTTATATAGCTTAGTCCCTTCTGGCAAAACCAAATTTTTTGTGGGTTTGGCACTTTTTATCATGTGGTATTGGCACCTCCGCTAGCTTAATTATTTTTTATTGATGTTTTACTAGCTAGCCCAAAATTGCAAAGTTAAAAAAAAAAAGTAAAAAAGACTATGACTATGACTATATTGATGCTTTTATTCATGTATATTTTTGAAATACTAAAAATTTGAATTTTAAAATCTAAATGATTAGCTACACACATATTGAAATTAAGTATATTTTATTATGAAATATGAAATAGTAAATTGTTATTTTATGATTTATGTATAAAAAAAATTATGGGAGTAAGCTATATTTTTTATAGCAGTAACATGACATAGTTAATGAGGTATGAGGATGGTTGTACGTGAAAGCTAATATGAGTCAGGATTAGTCCATCCACTTGACACGATAGAACCAGTTGATGTAGCACTCAGCCACCACTCCGAGTTACTCTCTGGGCCGATTCTAACATTGCAGATAAATACTCCCTCCGTCCCAAAATCTTTGCTCCATTTGTTTTCAGTAATTAATTTAGGATTTTTTATTTTCAACATTTTAATATATAAATGAAAAATCTTTGCATACAAATGATAAATCAAAACATGTAGTTTCTAAATATATTTTTTTTAATTTTTTCTAACAAACAATAATATGAAAAAAATCAAGTCAAAATACAACAAAAAGTCAAATGGAGCAAAGATTTCGGGACGGAGGGAGTAACACAGAAAAATTTACTATCATGATTCAGAATCAGGCGTCCAGACAGAGGCTGATACCAAGTTCCTGGTTTTCCACCCCAAAACCAGCGCATTAACGGCCAACTCCTCCACTCTATAACCATCGTTAAACAATCCCAGCAAAAGCTTCGATTGGCAATGATTGGTAAAGCTCACACTAACCTCCTTATACCCTACCTCACCCAACCACTCCCTCCATAAGCACCGCTCCTCTACGCCATGTCTACGGTAAATCCCAGCCAGTGACCCGACTATTCGGGGCCCCAAGAAAACCCGCTCCACTAACCCACGAGCCCAACCCTTCATCGGAAACCCGGCCTCCAGTGAATCGTACACCGCTGAGTAATGGTGCAACAAGTCCATGAACCGCCCCACAAAACCCCCTTCCCCGGCGGGAACGAGCTCCTCCTCCACCAATGTCACCAATTTCGGGTTCAAACTCCTTGACCCGGATAGAAATGAGGCTACGGATTCGGTGCCCTGGTGACCCGAATGGGGCAAATGCAACATGCAATTGATCACGAGTACTTCCCCTCGGCACAGCTTCAAACCGGACTGTTTGAACCGCTCGTCCGAGTCCACCCGGCACTGATGGAACGAAAATGGCTGCCCGATTGACGCAGCGAACGCTACAAGACGGCGGCCCGTTTCTTGTACCGTTGCGAGGGGCCTCCGCTGCCCTCCTCCGCGTGACAGCGCCGTGATTCGAAGGTGCGGCGGAGGAACGCCGTCCTTACTCGAGACCAGAGCCTGCATCAACGAGGCCCATTGGATTCCCTCCATGATGTCGTAATCGACAATATGGATCCGCCGGCTGCCGGCGACCGCTTCTAGGATAGCCTGATTGGCCGTGAAGTGGCCGAACTTAACGTACGGGGACAAGTCCTGTAAGATCTGAAAGGCGGCGAGGACCTCCGTATGATGGTACCGGTGTTCGTCCCGACGATGGCCGGCCCCGAGCGAACAAACAGCGGCTCCCCCATCAAGCAAACCCTGGAGAGCGTCGGTGAAGTGGGCCGCCAATCGTTCCATGTTAGTCCCGCCATTGGCTGAGACTAACTCCCTGAGCCGAAGCAATATCACGCGGGCAAGTTCGTGGCTTCTGGTAGAACCGTTGAGGGCCTCAGCCGCCGCCATGAGGAGGTGAACAAGGCGGAGGTCCCTGGAGCCCTCTTCGGCAGGGCCATCGTCATCGATCAGCATCATGTCGGAGCTCGTTGACGTGCAAGGTGTCTCGAACTGGAAGAACGATCGAGAGCGGTCGAGCGCGCAGCCGTCGTCTGTGCCAGATTCGATGATGTTGGGGAAGTAATCGTCGCCGCGAGATGAGGAGCTCCACCTCCATTCCGCGGTTGGGAACAAATGGTTGGAATTACGGGCTTGGTCGTCGTCGATGGTGCTAGTGCTGCAGCCGGAGAAGTCCCGGTCAAGGTGGGATTCGACCTCCATGGCCACGGCTGGTGGCTGGCTGGGGTGGGAGAAGGGGAGAGAAATATATTAGTACTGATTAACTACTAATTGTGGGATTAAGTGTGACTAATCAGGTGATTGGGTAGTAGTGGTGGAGTAGGAAAACTTGCTGTTGCTGAGGGAACAGTTTGTTTCTGTGAATGGGTGGGAAGTGATTAAGATTGAAATCTTGTTAATAAGGAATTGCCAAGATTAGAAGTTACGGGCAAAATATATGCAAAGCTAATTAGATGATCCCGAGGCACTAGGTTGGCTGCTTCCTTTGGTTTTATGCACTCACATTTCTATGACCTTTCGTTGATTATTTATTTCTAAGGAATTTACATGAATGCCCTTATTTTAGGTTAATATCACATTCTGGTACCGTGAAGCAATTCACAAAACAAAGTTGAACATGACATGCAAATCTGAGAAAATGAACTATTAGGCTCAAATTGCCCTTATATTTTGACATGATTGTATCTTCATCTATGAAATTGGGGAAATGAATTATTAGGCTCATTTTAGTATGTGGTAGCCAAGGTTTTCAATGTCCTTATAGTTAGGCATAGCACGTCCTACAAATTATAAGTACATCACATAGCATATTGCATTGTATAGCTACTAATTTTGGAAAACAATAAATATTAAAATATTAATTTTAAGGTGAAAAATATCAAATATAATTAATTTTGTTTATACATGTATATATATATTCTAATTGTTTTAATCATACTTTTTTTAATATAAATTAAAATAAAATAATATCAATATTTATGTCAAAATATGTGCATTAATTATTTCCTCTATTTAGCTAAGCTTGTCCCTTTTACTATTCAAAGCAATTAATTCATAATTTTCTTTCTTTTAAATTTTTTTATAGAAATATAAAATTTTATATGAAAATAGTACTTTAAAGACTCTACTGTATAAACATAACTTTTACAAATTTTTTATAATACAAAATAATGTGAATATATTTAAGTTAAATTTTAATAAAAAAAGGTAAAAATGTGATCTTCTGTGAAACGGATGAAGTATATTTTTATTCTATATTTGTATGTATGTAGTACATTGATATATGTAATGGGGTTAATTACAATTTGCCCCCTGAATTTTAGGTGAAATTACATTTTACTCTCTCTTGTTTAAAAAATATACACTCTACTCATTGCCCTTTTAATGCAATTCAGTAGTAATTTTTGAAATTTTAATATAGGCTGTACAGTTGTCATATTCAAGCAATTTCAATTTTTATAATAATTTTATATATAATTAATTGATATTTAAAAAATGTTGTTTTAAAAACTGAAATGAGTACAAAAAGAAAAAATTGATAATTTAAAATATCCGTTAACTATAAAAAAATACCATACAGATTAAAATTACTGAAAGATAGCTACCATAATAGCTAAATTAAGATTTCGAAAGTTACTATTGGATTATATTAACAAAGCAAAGGGCAAAGTGTATGTTTCTGAAATAGGAGGCAGCAAAGTGTAATTATCCATATAAAATGAAAACATTTCCCTCACCTGTGGTATATGCGGTATAATACATACGTACTGCATGATAAATTGAAATAAATATAAAAAAAATACTAGTATGCAAAATATCACTGTATAACGTGGTATTTCATATGGCAACCTAACAAATTGCAAAAAATTACCTACCTTATATCTACATCAATGTATATGTTATTCTTTTTCATGTCTTTCGGTGACATATGGTTCTTTTTTATAGAGAAATTCAATGATGTTCTTCTGATAGTAGAAATAGTTATATTATGTTTTTGAAATAAGTAGATATACGGTGCACCTAGTTTACAATGCTACACTTGTACTTTCATAATACTTATAAAATAGTTATTGTGCCTTGAGTATCACATCTTATGAAATGAATATTACCTGTTATAAGACTATCATCGTATCTTGAATAGCACTTCTTACGAAATAAATAACATTTCTTATAAAATAGTCATAACGTTTTAAACAACATAATTTACGAAATGAACAATACATCTTACAAAATGAACAACATAATTGTATGAACAAAACAAACACAATTGCATGAATAAAACGACAAAATGGAACAACTAAATTGTATAAATGGAACTACATCTTACAAATGGAACATCACAATCGTATGAACGGAACAACATCATTGTATGAAAGAAATAGCATAATTTATATGAATGGAATAGCAAAATTATATAAATGGAACAACATAATTATATAAACAGAACAATACAATTACATGAACAGAAAAATACAATTAATGAACAAAACAACACAATTGTACAAAAAATCTAACATTTACAAATGAAAATTACAACTAGAATTCTTCAGATCCACCATCATGCACCTCAGCACGTACAAAGCTCCAATGCAGTTCTCCAAAGAAAAATTCAACTAAAATGTGAATTTCAAGCATAAAACATACATCAAAACAAAGTTGATGAAGTTAGAACAGATGGAACAAAGCAAGCAAATGTATAGAAATCCCAAGCTGCTACAGTAGAAGAAGCCAATCCCGTCCCGGTAAAGAACACAACTTGGCCTACAGGCTGCAGCAGCTGAAGTGAACAGCTCCTCTCCTGTCGCCTAGGTTCAACGGTGTGGAGGTGGTGTCCGACTCTATTCCTTAACTTTGCGATGTCATTGAGCTTGACAAATCTAAGTCCAGATGTAGTGGAAGTGGCAGCAAATCGATAGAGGAATGAAGGTGAATGTTGGAGGAATAAAGCGAGAGAGCTTGCTAGCGAAGAGAGAGAGATTTGGTAAATTGGTTACCGAATCTTGTAATATTGGCTAGCTCACAAATTGTATTACAAATGAGTGATCACTATAATTGAGCGAAGAATAAAATTCATTGGTTATTGGAAGACTAGCGGTGAAAAAAATAGGCAAACACTTCAAGCTCGATTTAAGTTTCGTTATTTGTTCAAATTGTTGTCTAGACAAATATAAATAAAATTTTAAACTCGATACATAATTCAAATGAAATTTGATTTATTTATTATTCAATTTAACTCAGTCTAATTTTAGTTTTTTTTCTTAATTTAAGTGAATAATTCAAGCTCGATCCGTAAACCCATTCACTGCTTATTCATATTATTTTCAACAAAAACATAAATAAAATATCAAACTTGATAGCTATTGAAAGCTAAACATAATTAGACTAGTACACAGTCTGACTTCACTCGCTTTTCAGCCCTTCATCAAATATTCTCAAAAGCCTTCGGACCTTGTTGGATCTTCTAAGTCATCAATTCGACATTAAGTTGCAGATTTACAAATAATTTAAAGTCGCAAGCTTACAAAGCATAAAGTGCGCGATAATTAAACCTGGGACAGAAATGAATATATTAAAGAAAGTATGGGGGGAATAAAAAATTGCAGAGGCAGGAAAGGAAAAAAAATAATGATGCATTCTAACAATAACGACGTAGAGTGTCCGATGATTCGCGATTAAAATCATCGAAGTTGAAGTTCGATAGATAGACGAAATGTTTCTTTCATGTCCGGCAAATGAATAACAAAAATAAAAGGGCCAAGAGCCACTTCCGGTACACGCTTTCAACTATTTTCCCTATATATTTCGATCCCTAAACTCTGAATTCTGCTAATATAAAACCTTTTCTCTCCTAACATTGTAGTTTCATAACCCGTCAAATTGATGAGATAATACTTCATATTAAAATGTTATTTAACTAGTTTGATATTATAGATTGTGTTACAAGATAAAAAACTCATGTACGGTGAGGATTTATTTTCTAGAAATTCGGCAGCAACATCACATAACATTCTTCTAGAAGCTCGATCCTAGCTTTTCCCAACAAGAGTTGTTCGTAGTTGTTTAAAATTCGGATGTTGACTTCAAACTTCAAACTATCCAACTTCGATATTCTTTTATTAACCATACCATGTGTAATCTGTAAATTAAAATCACTAACTTGAGTAAAACCAGTGCCTTCCGAAAGGCATAATTTTCAAAAGAGAGGTACCTCTTTGATGAAATTAAAAAACAGGATAAAAATGAGCAGGAAAGCATAAAGAGAGATACCAAAAGTGGGGTTTAGGTGGATTATATCACTTCAAGTCAGGATGGGTGCCACCACTAACTAAGGCCGGCCGACTTAGTTTGTCTGAATTGTCGCGAACCACTTCAAGGAATCGCAGGGGACGGATTTCGATCGCTTTCGTTTCTTCAAGAATGTATGCTCCCATCCCACTGGAACCAGCTGGGGCGGTCGGCTTGTGGGGCTTCCGTCTAGGCCTTAATAATAAAAGAAAGTACCAAAAAATTTAGTGTAGTTATGAGTTAGTATTGGTCTGATCAGGTTCTAATGTTATGAATTAGTACCACTAATATAAGAGTTTGGACTCAAATTAGTCACTGTTATTACAATTTGATACCAAATATGTCATTGACCGTTAAAAGTCTAACAGAAAGCGTGACAAGTTGTTAGTTTTGAAATCATAAGGAAAATATATAACTTTTAACAAATTTTAGGAACTATTTATAATTTACTATTTTATTTATTTTTTTTGCGCAACAATTATCTCTATGCTTCACTGGATCTGCCACTGATCCCTCCAGAAATAATATTTAAATAAGTCACCATATTCCGATACTACAAATAATCCGGACCCTGATCAAATGATACTCACGTATCCAATATTTATATGTTTCTGCTCATCTACTTCTTGATATGATAATTTTTCTAATCTATAATAGTGATATCTAATATTACCTCCTCTGGCACTGCCTTTGTCACCTATCACCGCTCCAATGGTGACCGATGCACTAGTTGACATACAAGAAAAAATGGATAAATTACACAGAATTTATAAAATTTGTTAAAAGTTATATTAGTGTCCCAAGATTTTAAAACCAACAACTTTTTACATTTATAGTTCGGTATTTTAACAGTCAATGACGTACTTGATACCAAAGTGTAACATTAGTAGTTAATTTGAACCCAAACTATAGCGTTAGTGATAATGTTTGGAATCACCCAAAACTAAACTATTGTGATAAAATCAATATCAGCTCATAACGACAATAAGTTTTTTTGTACTTTTCCCTAATAACAACACTCAAAATATAATGTCACCGTCTGATGCCTTAAATTAGTTGGTAATAATTGATTCAGGCTTAAATATCAAATTTACCACAAAAAAGTACCGAAAAGACCAAATTTTCCATCAAGTTTTTAAAAATATCAAATCTCATATTGAACTTTAGTTTGGAGACCAAATTTACCACTGACAATACAAAACTTACTAAATTTACCACTCCTCTATTAAATGATCATCAAATCAAGCGGTAAAATAACAGTTTTGGTCTTTAGTTCTTTACGTTTCTTCTACTAGTGCCCTAGTTTTGCCCATCCAATAATCATTTCATCTTGTTCCTCCTCAACAAATTATGCCTATCTAAAACAGGCACCTCCCTCAACAAATTCTTCTATTTCACCAGCCTCACTGCCACTACTGTCAGTACTGTGTTCAGGTATCTCACTAGTTGTTCTTCATGGCAAAGAACAGTGGGTTGGCCACAAGCGATAAATTCAATCAGAGAGATTAAAGTGCCGTTAGGCTTCAAAGTATGTACGTGTTTTGGGAGTTTCACGATGAGGATTGAAGAGTTGACAACAAGGGAGAAAATGGTTTTGGGAGAACTATGAATTTTATGGTGGTGATTAATTTGAGGGAATTGGGTCTCCTGGTGTGAAGGAGATGAATGAAAAGGGTATCATAATGGTGAATAGATGAGGAACACTAATGCAGAGCCTTTGGAGGTGAAACGAAAAGTGGAGCAGGGAATTGATGTTGTGGCCGAGCATTGGAAAAGCCAATAGGGAAGAAGATGACATGATTATTAGATGTAAAAGCTAGAGCAATAGTAGAAGAAATGTAAAGAACCGAGAACCAAAACTATTATTTTACCTCTTGATTTAACGGTCATGTAATGGAAAAGTGGCAAATTTGGTTATTTTTTTAACATTGGTGGTAAAATTGGTTTTGAAAGTAAAATTCAATATGAGATTTGGCATTTTTAAAAATTTGATGGCAATTTTGGTCATTTCAGTACATTTTAGTGGTAAATTTGATATTTAAGTCATTGATTTACTAGTCCAAAAATGCTTTATCTTATGATATATGGTGTTCGTGTTTCTGCACCAAAAATTACAAAACCTTTTTTTTTTCCTAACTAATGATATTGTTTATGCCATGTAAGGCCGAAAACATGCTTAGTTAGATCAAGTGGTAGATAGATTATGTTTAGGGTATACTGCGTATCCAACTTAATATTTTGTTTATATTTATATTGAAAATAATATGAACAACCATAAGTGAGCTTCAAATTGATCGGGATTAAAGTATTCGTTTAAATCAAGGAAATAAGTTAATGTCGAGACAAGCTAGCCAAATATTGGGTAATTAAAGTGAGCTTGGTTTGAATTATTGATCTAGCTTAAAATTCTATTCATGTTTGGATTGATAACGATTTTAACGAGTCACAAATGAGGTTTAGTCTAATTTTAAATTGAGATCAACTTGAGCCGTTGGTTCATTTTTTAGCCTTAATATCATCTAGTTTTTCTGGTGGTGGAATGACATTTCTATAACTAAGAGAATAAATAGCAAATTTGTGTGCCCAAGAATGAACTATGTGGAAACACTCTCAAGATGAGTTTGTGGGAAGGGGTAGTGTATTTGAATGCTGTTTTAAACTGAGAGGGCAGCTATTCTGATAGATTAAAAGAAATGATGAGGGCTTTTGTAATGTCTCTATCAATACGTATGAGTTGATTAGTTAACTCATGATACTTTGCAAAGATCAGAGACTTGAATTCTACAGAGTCCTCACAAATAGTACTACTGCAAATGGAGCGAATGAAGTTCGCAATAAGCATAAAAAAAAACGTTAACCGTTTGATGAAATGGTTTTGATAAAAACAAGTATAGCAGCAACAACAACAACAATGATCATAATGACGATGGCATGATAATGATGTTCTGCTTACTGGTTTTTCCAATTTCATGTACTTAATGGGTGGCTTCTAGTTTTGATTATAAAATAATCAGATGAAGAAAATGGGAGTTCTTGACCGGAAATGGGAAGGACAATTGGTTTGGAAGAAGGAACCTCATCTTCTTGGACGAGCTATGGATCAGATGATTGGTGTGTTCTATACATAAATCTCCTCCAATTACTTGCTTGTAAACAAGTATCGGTACAAGTGTATGATATGTGGACTTAATAATCTATGTCATGCAGGCCGGATTCAACTTATTGGGCAACCATCGGCTCTCCAGCTCTATTTACAAATTAGATTAGACTGCAGCTTCCAATACTTTACAAATTATTGTTGTTATAAATATTATTTTAATTAATTTTTATAATTTTAATTAGTTCATCGAAATGGACAATTAATGTATAAACAATTCAACACTGACCTCGATGTATAGATTAGGGATACATGCCGATTACTACAACAAAGCTTTCCTACTCACCGATAGTAATTAGGTGGGCCAGGTTAGGTTTTTGTTAAATCATTTAAGTTTAGGTTAATTTAGTTAACATGAATTTGGGTTTAAGTTGGGTTAGTTTGAATTAATTTTGGGTTGAGTAGATTATAGGTTTGAATTGAGTTGAGTCGGATTTATTTGAGTTTGATTTCAATAAAAGTCTGGTTAATTTCAGTCTCAGATAATTTTAGATCAAGTTATTTAAGTTTTTGACTAAATTTGGATTGACATTTGGGTTTACTCGGATTATTGGTGCATAGGCTAAAATGACTGAATCGTTTCAATTTTTTTTTTCAATTTTTGTTAAAATTTAAATTAAAGAATTCAAATTTGGGTGTGACTTAATTTATGTTAATTTTCTTTTTTTTTTCTTTAGTATGTTTGATTAAAAGATTCATAAAAAATTTCTTGGTTATGCTCCAATGAATTTGCTATGATTTCCAATTTTTGCTACGAAATGTGACTCCAATTCACTATGATTGACTAAATTGCAAAATTTTAAAAATTTTGGATGAAAATGCAAAATTTAAAAATTTTAGGGACCCATGTTGTAATTAGTATTGGTGACTAAAATGAAAATTTTCAAAACTTAGGTACTTATTGCATTATATTTAATAGTTTAGGGACCAATGTTTTGAAAGAACCCAAAATTTGGGATGATGCTCCTAGAATTAATTACAAGAATATGATAATACTGACTCTCAACTATACAGGAACTAAAGACAAATGCACCTATTATTCCATAATATAAAGATGGTGAGCATCAAGGTCATGTTCCTCAAGGTCGGAGTTGTCTGCCCTGACATTTCCTTTTTCTATTATCTAATCAAGAATTTCATATTAAGATTGAAGTAACTATGAAATAAAAGAACTAAATTATTGCAGCAATAAATAAATCGATGGCAACAAGAAACAAATTGAATAGATCAACAATCAACAAAAATCATGCTTAGATACGAATCCCCCTAAAAATCCCATATTATCTACTATTGCTTTGATTTAATTGATATATAGTTAACTTGGATTGTAGAGAACTCCTGGATTAGACTACCTTATCTTTTAAGGCAGCTAACCCCTATCCTCAAGTTGATTGATTGGAATCTCTTCCTAACCAAAACCCTTAAAAACACATTACTCACTCTTTGAGTCTCGCTACTAAGTTTGACCCTAGTCCAGAGGTCTTATGTCAGTCTATCTATAAACTTGCATGCAATCTCTCCTACCCACACACTGATCAATCAAATATACAAGCGGTTAACTTAACATGCTTGAAAACAGACATTGAATTAATAAGCTAGTTTCTACCAACCCAACAACATGAAGAACATACAGTTAGATCACAAGAAACTATATTTGGGTAAACCAAAACAATCATAAAAATGATGCACTTGATTTGCTTTGCCTTTTTCCATCTATTTCATCTACATCTTGCTATCATTATAGCTAATTAGCTCATTTTTTTATCATGACATGTAAAAAGTTTGTTACTGTAATTATTAATATTGTCAAATTGAGTTGATCTCTTTTGGTGAGATTGTCAAATTTGATAGTACTAAAAATCATTAAGACCTTTAAAACCAGTAAGTCATAGAAGACTCCTAAACAAACCAAAACAAGTTATTTTGTTAATTTTTTTTCTTTAAATTCCATAAAATCCCTAAATAAAAAATATTTTTAAATTATTGTTCAAGTTCTTTGAATTACATGGTCATAATTGATATATAATTTAAATAAATAATTAATATATAAAAAATCATATTTTTTTTAAATCTTTGTCAACCATATATTTTATATTGATTTGATTTAAAATCGGATCTTATCAAATTTAGTCATTAAATTATTTCAGGTTTAGATGAGATCAGTCTCGAATTGGATCATTTCAAATTTAGTCATGAGGTCATTTCAAACTTAAGTCATTCATGATCGGGTATTTCAGGTTTGGATAATTTAAATTCAAGTTTTCTCATATTTTGCTTCAATTGGATCATATCAAGCTTAGGTTTAGGTGGTTCAGACGAGATCATCAGGTGGGGTTAATTTTTTTCATCCCTATTCATACTTGTGCACCGAGTTTTTTTTCCCCATGTGGACAAAGCATTTTACAATACCAATTCTTTGAGAAAACTAATCCTATTTGTTTTCCTTGGGCCCTGATCCGTAAAATTTAGTGGCCCATTTGAAAGCATAAGTCTGAACAATAGCCCATTTGAAAAAAAAATTCTGAACAATAATCCATTTTTTGGGAATCGTGTTATTTTTTTAATTAGAGATTAAAAAACTATTCAAACGCAACTTTTAGAGTTTGGGGTTTGCTAAAATTATCACAATTGTTATTAACTTATTTCAATCCCCAACACTAATTTTAGAGCTTATCTTCAAACAAAACCTAAAATAGTCAAATGCTATTGCTTGGTCCATTAAGATGATAGGCCTAAATGCTTTCATTTACGTTCACGGTGTTAAAGTTATGCAAATCAACCCTTAGATTCGTAATTTGAGTCCCAATTGACCCAAGCCTTATTTTTAATTTTCTACTCAGTTTGAATTACTGAAAAGTTTATTTATATTTATTGCTCTTTCTATCCCATATTCTTTAAAATATTTAAATTTTTTTTAAATAGTTTGACCTAAATTTATTCATATAATTATTTGTTAGAAGAAAATTTAAAAAGATATATTAAGAAACTATATGTCTTTATTTATCATTTATATATAAATATTTTTCATTTATATATTAAAATATTTAAAATAAAAAATTATAGATTAATTACTGAAAAGTGAATGTCGCAAAGAATTTGGGATGAATGAAGTATTTGATCAAGACCTATATTTTATCCTCGAATTGTTCTAAATATGATTTTTTTTAGTTGTGTTATATTTAATTCTCGAATTTTTTGAATAACAAATCTACATAAACTAAGACCATTGTTGTCAAAATCCGGATTTATAGAAAGAAAAACGATTTGATTCCAAGTAAAATCTTATTTTTGTTAGAATTTTGTAAAATCCTGATTTCACTTCTAAAATCTTTAAAATTTAAAGTGTAGTGAAGAGCGCTTTTGCTGGAACTAGTTTTGTTATAGGGGAAGTTACAATTACCCCTAAAGTTTATCCTAACCTATTGTCCATTTTATTTTTAAAAACTTACATTTTGTCTCCTAGTTTTTTTATATTGTCTGATAGTAATTTCTAAAATTATAATTTAAACTATACGATAGTCATCTTTTAATAATGTCGGTTTCTCTAATATTTTTTTTATAGTTAATAGACATTTTAAATTATCAGTTTTTCATTTATGTAAATGTATTTCAGTATCTTTTAAAGGTTAGCTAGTTATGAAAAAAATATAAAAATATTAAAATTACTAGAACATGATTATCAAACAGTTTAATTGAAAGTTTTAGAAATTGTTATCAGAAGCTATAAAGGAAATAGGGATAAAGTGTAGATTTTTTAAAATGAAGGGAGCAAAGTGTAAGTTAGATCAAATCATAATGGGGCTTTTGTAATTTACCTAAGTATGGTAATCTACAATTTTTGTAAATTGTGACTTAGTAGTTGGTTTTTTTTATAGGGAAAAGTGCACTCCCTAAGGAATAGCGAAACCTACACTTGTGCCTCTCTGTTTCAAATATCTATGCTTTCCCCCTATCAAGTTAACACCGTAATTTACTGTTACCACAAAAATAAGAAAACACCTTCCTAACCTTCTTACTTGGAAACTTTGCCCCCCAACTATTAAAACACATTCAAATCAAACCAATATCCCACAACTAGGGATGACAATTGAGTGGGTCGGGTTAGGTTTGAGTCAGGTCATTCAGGTTCAGGTTTAATTAGATTAACATGTATTTGGATCCAAGTCGGGTTATTTGGGTTCGAGTTGAGTAGATTTCAGGTTTGGGTTGAGTCAGATCAGGTTTATTTGGATTTGGATCCAATCAGATCAGATTATCAGGTCTTAGACCAGATTCAATTTAATTGTCTAGTTTACTTAGTTCACTGATGTATAAGGCAAAATGGCTTAATCGATTCTTTTTTTTTTGTTTAATCTTGATTAAAAATTAATTTAACTAGATATAAAAAAAAATAATATAAAATTTATGAAGATGTATTAATATATAATTTCTTTAATAAAATACTATCTATGTGCCAAGTTCTTTATAACATTCACTATTTAACAATTAAACTATGATTTTTTATTTTTAATATTTTAGTATATAAATGAAAAATTATTATATTAAATAATAAATAAAGACTATAGTTTTTAAACATGTACTTTTTTAATTTTTTTTCTAACAAATAATCTCCATCCGTCTCATTTTCTTTGTTCCATTTAACTTTTCTAACTAGTTTGACTTGAATATATATATAAATTATAAGTCTTGATTTATCATTCATGTATAAATTTTTTTATTTATATATTAAAATGTTGAAAATAAAAATTATAGATTAATTGTTAAAATATGAATAGTGCAAAGAATTTGAGACATTGGGGGTAATATGAATAAATGTAATTCAAACTATTCAAAAAATTCAAATATTTCAAAGAATATGATACGGAAAGAGTACTATAATTTCTAAAACCTAATTATTCCTATCTTTTTATTACTATTTCACTAATCATTTCTCATAGTTATCCCTCATTTACTCTACAACGCAAAACAAATTAACAGAATAGAAAAAACTTATTCATATATATTAAATCATAAGTTTTCTAAAGTCTTTGCCGACCATATATTTTATGTTGATTTAAGTTAAAATCGGGTCTTGTTGGGTTTAGTTATCGGGTCATTTTGGGTTCGGATCAAGTCGGGTTCGAGTTCAGGTTTTCTTTTGTTTCACTTTAATCAAATTCGGGTTTATATCGGGTTGGGTACAATCAGGTTCAGGTCATTGATTTTTCTGGTTAAATCAGGTCAAGTCAGATTTGGATTCGGATGAGTCAAGTCAAGTCTTTTGATCCAGTCAAATTTTGTCGTCCCACCTACAACCATTCATCCTTTGCCCCCCAAACTTCCCTTTCTCTCCATCCCTCCCACTCCTCCTGTACACTAGACTCATGTGAACAAACCAAGACCACTGTGGCCTCTACTTCTCGACTGCCTATTCTGGCGATCCGAAGAACACAAGAAAAAAGAAATTACTATCTGATAAATACTCAGAAATTAGAAGAAAACCCAACTTTCTCACAATCCTATTAAGAACATCCTGATCAATTTTTTCTTTTCTCTAAATAAAATGCAATTAAATCAACACAAAATCATCTTCCATCCACGCTTTCCATCGCCATCAGAATCACCACTGGGAGCAGCTCTCTTCCACCGGCAGCCATTTGCTCCCCTCCCTTTCATTGTGAAATAGGTAGCTATGCCAATAATGAAATCGTCGGTCTCTCAGCGTCGCGGAGACCTGTCAGACTTCTATTTGTAGACCAGATGATTGAGTTTGGCCTTCTAACTGTTTTGTTGCAATTTCGTACCTTGTGATTAGGTATGTCAATTTGAATCCTACCCTGTAGATACCCAACCCTACCCAACTTGATGAATAGGGTTTTTTTTTTCAATTAAACGAATTCGGGGCGGATTCAGATTTTTTTTTATAATATAAACTATTTTGTACGGGTAGGATGCGGGTTTAGCTAACACTCCGCCCTGAACCCGCCCCACTAAATAATGTATATTATGTATGTCAGTATGTGTGTGTGTGTGTGTGTGTATAATTATTAAAAAATAATAAAAATATTATATTCATTAAAACAATTGACACACGCCATAAACAAATGTGAAATGGCTTTTTGATTCGGCTAGCCATAAGAAAAATTATCTTTCTCAACTCTCAGTTTAATCGACTCTGTCCATTATGTCTTCGACTCTCACCCCACTCCACAATCCGTTGTCCGCTATGTTTCCAACTCTCGCCGCTTTGCCCAGATCCATCTAGCAGCTGCCTCCATACCTAGCTGGCTAGCCCTCCTTCACCCCCCCTAGGCTCACCAAATTGAATGACCAAAGACTTTTCTTGAGAATCATTTGTTTTTGTCAATGATTACATATAAGTGTCATGTTATGGCTATTTAAGTTGATTGTTATTTTTAAATTTTTGATATGGCTATTACATATCATGTTTTAATTGCTTATATTGTGACATTTTATTTTTGACATATTGTAATAGCTTGTTTTTTCTCCTTTTGCTCATTTTTTCTTTTATATTAATTGCAAGACTTATAAGCAATCTTCGTAGAAATGATATTTTTATGTTTGCTTGACAGGCGTAGTTCGCATTTCATTTATATTTGACTAGTAGGTATTAATGAGGATTGTATTACTAGCATTAATTGTTGTATGGACATGGTTATTTATTGTTTTTTGTTTTGTTTGAACATATTTATTGTTGTTGTGTGAGAAATAATCTTATATATATTTTTCTTAATCTCATATGTAATAATTTGGCAGATTTGAGGGTCGAGAACCCGCATCCTACCCACTAGTGTAATGGTAGGATACGAGTTTAGAAAACCCTACCCGATGCGGGTTGTGGATAGGATACTGGTTGTATGGATTGTATCACAGGGCGGGTTCTAGAATTGCACTACCCTACCCGAACCCTCCCCATTGACATCTCTACTTGTGATGCACAATTTCCACCACCGCAGCTGCCATGTTTTCCAATAATCTATAATATATATTTATATCTATAATCTATAGTTAACATATATACTTGGGTATCACCTGTAATCAATTTGAAGTGATTTAGTATTTGCAGTAAATTTTGTTATTAAGATTTTAAAAAATTTAGCCTAAGTATATGCATTCAAGATAATTAACTTTTTTAAGTTCCCAAAGCTACTCTTATTCAAATCATCACTTTTGTTTTTTCATTTCTACTTTTACATTTTAAAAAAATTAATAACATTATATAGTTATTACTATTAGTCTTATCTAGGTTGGACTCCATCTATATAATTTGACATTAAATATTTTGAAATTAAATTAAATTTTATTTAGTACGTTATTTCCATGGATGACTTCATGCATATAACCTTTTAAAAAAACTCAAAAGTATGTCTTTTATTATATATCCCAAATAATTTGTAAACTTCTCAAAAAATATTTTCATGATCTTTTACACTTGACCAAAGCTAAATAGATCGATTAATATTTCTAATTTGTTTTATTAATGCATAATTTCCATAAACTTTGTCAACGATTAATTCTGCCATGAATTTGACAATTCTTTCAATAAGTTCAATGTAAGTCACGCACAATTCCAAAGCTCAACTGGAGTAAATAGATTAAAGCCCTGTTTGGGAACAGCTTTTGTCATCAGCGTTAGAGTTTTGGATAAATTATTTAACGATTGAGATGAAAACGCTGAAGCTAAAAGCTAAAAGCTATCCTTGGATAGCTTTTTCAAAACTCTAACGCTAATCGTTGACGCTAATGCCAAACAGGGCCTAAGTTATTTAGTTTTTTGCACTTCTTTGAGGGTATACTTGGATTCAATCAAAAAAGGAAGGCTTAAATGCACCAATCGTCCCTCAAATTTGATAAATCGGGCAAGTTGGTGCCTAAAGTGTGACTCAGTGTGAGTTAGTCTCTCAACTTTGCAAAATTGAGGGACTTCGTCCAAATTGGATGGAAGTGTGGAGCTGTGCTGAGCTGGTCAAGCCACATCAGCCAATTTTTTTTCCACATCATCTCGTCTAGTCTATCTCATTTATTTCAGCAAGGCTACATGGAAGAACTCGCTCTCTCAACCACTCTGACTCATTGTTGTCTCATCTCTTCATCTCTTATAAACTCCAATTGACTCATCAACTCCAAATTAACTCATCGTCTCTTCATCTCCAATCAACTTCGATTAATTCATCGACTCAAATCAACTCATCATCTTTTCATTGCCAATCGACTCTAATCGTCTCCAATTGAGTTTGAATCGACTCTAAATCACCTCCAATCGACTCATTGCCTCCGCTTGACTCATCATCTCCAGACTCCAATCACCTCCAATTGACTCATCACCTCCAAATCGACTCATCGCTCCGACGGACTCATCATCACTGTTGACTCTTTGCCACCAATTTCTTCTCCAAGTCCCACCTCAATGATGTGATGAACCAATTTCAAATTTGTTCAGCCCCTTCAGTCATCCACATCATCCCCTCTTTAACAGTGTTAGATGCACATGATAGCTCATGCCTGTTGAAGAGACTAAGGTGCATGGCCAATCGAACTTTTAGGATTGAGTTGTAGTATTCATCAAACTCTGTGGAGTAAGTCATGATGTGTCACACTTTAGGAACAACTTATCCGATTCATCGTTGAGGGATGATTGACACATTTAAGCCTTAGATAAGTTACGAAATGTAATTTTGAGTGGTATAAGGATACTAATAAAACTGAAAAGAAAGATCTTTGAAATATGTTAAATTTTCTTGAGAAAGCTATTAAGAAACCCCCTTCCCAACATTTGGCCTAAGCTACATTTATCTAATCTATTTTAGAAAATCTATATTTTGCCCCCCGAGTAGTCACCTCTCTCAGGTTGTCTATTATGCTAGTGACCCAAATATCTTAATTGCCCAATAAGATTTGTAAATCATGCAAATTAACCAGAATATTCATCTTATTAGACCTCCAATCCATTTTTCTCTAAATATATAATATATTTCTAATAAATTTATATTTCTGAATAATTTATATATTTATAAATTTACTAATAATTTCTAAATCTATAATATATTTCTACATTTATAAACCACATTTATGCTTTTGATTAATTTTAAAATTTACTTTTTAACATCTTATTCATTTTTCAGTTAGTTCAAATAGACAAGTATCATCTTCTAGGGCAAACAAATTTTAGCTAATCTCATTTTATTTTAAAAATTTATTCTCACCATATGAAGAAATCTACACATTCTATAATATTTTAGCAACGCATAATATAAAAAAAATATTAATTAATCACATCATTAGTTACATATCATTATATCATTAATTAAGTACAGTTTTTTAGCCAAATGCTAATTAATATTCTGTAATTTTTTAGCCTACTCAAGGAAATATTAATAAATTGCAGTATTTATTTTTACAAAAATACTTTAAAAATGAAAAATTGTTAAAATTTAATATTTGAAATTTAGTTGTGTATTAAAAAACAATTAATGCGTAATTTAGAATATTTTGGGGTGTTAGTGTCGTGCATCGAGTATTGGTGTGGTGGGCTTTGAGGCAGGCTAATGTTCAATCATTCGGCCAGCAAGCGAAGACGAAAGTATAGATTTTTAATTTATGTTAAAAATTGTGATTTGGACCAAACTTTGGGAATAAGCAGTATAATTCTCTCTATTCGAGCATTATGAATATTACGCAAATAAATTTCAAATTTAAATTTCACAGCTAAACTACACATTTAATATTTTTTAGTACGAAACTAAATTTTTTATATGTTTTAGTACAAAACTAAATTTTACTTTTAAAAATTTCATATTTTTAAAGTATTTTTTTAAAAAGTATAATTTATTAGTTTTTTTTCAATATATAGGACAATAATTTTTAGAACATTAATTTTCATTTAAATACAAAAGTAGTTGATTAATTACATAATATTACATAATTAATGATGTGATTAATTAGTATGTTATTTATATTATGTGTCACTAAAAGATTATAGGATGCGTAGATTTCTTTCATATGGTGAGAATTAGTTTTCAAAATAAAATGAGATTAGCTAAAATATATTTGTTCTAAAATGTGATACTTCTCTATTTGAACTAATTAACAATTGAATAAGATGTTAAAAAATAAATGTTAATGTTAATCATAAGGATGAAATTGGTTTATAAACATGAAAATATATTAGAAATTTAGAGATTAATAGTAAATCTACAATCATATAAATTATTGAGAAATAGAAAATTTTTTAGAACTATATTATATAGAAAATTTATTAGAAATATATAGTATATTTAGAGAAAAATGGATTGGAGGTGACATCAATGAATATTGTTTTTTATTTGTATGATTTATGAATTTTATTAAGCAATTAGGGCATTTTTTTACTGACATAATATCCAAATTGACAAGAGGTGACTGTTGAAAGGGGTAAAGTATAATTTAAAATAGAAGGAATTAAGTGTAGATTAGGTGGAACAGAGAATTTTATTTTCCCAATTTTCTTTAAGGTAAGTTATGAAATGTCATTTTGTGGTTCGACTCACCCCCGGATAACTACCTGACGCACAATTTAGTTTGTGACTTTTTCTCGAACCTACAGTTACCCTCCAAGTTGATAAAACAAATAATGCAACTATCTTTACCATTAATTTTAAACTAGTAACTAAATATTAAATATACAGAAAGAATGTCTAACCAAACATATGATTGAAATTGGTGTTTTTTTAGTATTAGAAAACATAATTGCCTTTAGAAAATCATGATATCTAGTCCTCCATCTTTGGTAAATTACCATATTTGTCACTCTGTAGTTAATTAGATGCTTTTTTTTTATCGCTAGTGTGTTTTGTTTAACACTCCAATAACAAGTAACAACAAGTTTCTAAATAAATGAGCTATAAGTAGTGGCGAACTTATATTGGGATGGAAGGTACTGCCGCCTGGAAATTTTAAAAATGCTTAAAATCAGGCACCAATTTGGTCATTTTATCGGAAGTTAAAGATCATGTGTGAAATTTTACCCCAAATACAATGGAAGAATGTAAAGATGGGGCAGTGATGCATGCAGTAAGAAGATGGACCCACGTGCGTAATTATCCAACCCTCGCCCCCTTAAGCCAATATTCTTGGCTAATCGGTGGGTTTAGAAACCTTGAGAAGAATATAACATGTCTCCGAAAAAAAAAAGGGAGGAAACTTTCCAGTTTGATGAAACTTGGAACTTTGGTTAATTTCCTATTAGCTTTATTCTTTTAATAGGAATATGTATTTCTTTTTTTTTTTTGTACACAAAATCATCTTTATAAATCTAGGTAGGAAAATGGATATTGTTCTATAGTGTAGGGGAGGGAAAATGTCTGCTTTTTCAAAATCCAAAAGTGACTCGAACTAGTTTTGAA
This sequence comes from Aquilaria yunnanensis, assembly GCA_039654915.1. NCBI lineage: Eukaryota > Viridiplantae > Streptophyta > Magnoliopsida > Malvales > Thymelaeaceae > Aquilaria > Aquilaria yunnanensis. Next base: position 81,767,214 of record CM077593.1, read on the forward strand.
TGACAATATATGAGGATAAGAGTAGAGCTCTTGATCAACCATTTTTTCTTAGTCTCTATTTACCACTTTTTCAAGGCAGTTGGGACAGCAATCTACATATTTAACCATGACTTCAAAAAGCAAACCAATCTACAAGATGCTTTTTGGTTGATTGCTGTGATTAAATAAAGGAAACTTACAATAATCACGTTGTAGTTTGTCTAACCTACAGTTTGGCCCCCTATTTTTGAAAACTTACAATTTGCTTTATATTTTTTTATGCCATCAGTAATAACTTATGAAACTTTAATTTAAGTTATATGATAGTCATCTTCTACTAATTTTAGTCTCTTGAATAATTGTTTACAATTAATGGGCATTTCAAATTATCAAGTTTCTTTTTTTTTTTTCCTCTTAAATGCATTTCTCCTCCCTGTAAATTAAATTAGTATCTTGAAATGTCAATAAACTGAGAAAAATATAACAAAATTTAAATTATTAAAACATAGTTACTAGACAAATTAACTTAGGGTTTCATAAATTATTGTCACACAATGTAAATGAAGTATAAAAAAAGTGTAAGTTTTTGAAAATTGAAGGAACAAAATGTGAGTTAGGGCTAAGCACATGAGATTTCTGCAATTATAGCAAAGGTGTCTTTGTCTTGTGTGTGCAAATATAAATATTGTTCCCAAAAGAAAACAAATTGGATTTATGACAAATTGAAATTGAACAACACCATTGGCTCTGTTCCAAATTTTGTATTTTTCTGATCTATGTTTGGTTGACCATACACACGTGCTTTTGCTATTGTTTTTAAAATTTTTACTACTATAGCCTAAGCGTATTGACCAATAGATACGAGCACGAGGACCTCTTGGTAGACCAACCAAACGGTCAAACCGTGAATGAAACATGGGCACAAGAAGCTTTATGTGGCATTAAAAGCAGCCGCATCTCAAGAACAGACTTCCCCCCAAGCGGCTAAATTCCTTCCAAGTTTAAGCAAGTGCTTTAACGCCAGTAACTCATGCAAGTGGAGAGAGTTCATTCCCTGGCCTTTTCTGGGCTCAATGAACTCCCGGCCCAATTCATCTGCGCGGCTCACTAGCGGCCCGAGAACACAGAGGCGATCGAAGGGGTCACCGTTCCGGTGGTCTCGCTCTCATACCCACATTATGAGGTCGTACGTGCCGTGTTCGACACATGTAGCCAATGGGGCTTCTTCTTGGTCGCCGATCACAGGATTTCACCGTCATTGATCCAACTGCCGCAGGAGATTAGCCAATAGTTCTTTGCATTGTCCCAGGAGAAAAAAAAAAAGGCCTATGCAAATAACGCAGCTAGTGGTAGCTTTGAAGTGTATGGCACAAAAATGACAAAGAACCTTGATGAGAAGGTGGAGTGGATTGATTACTTTTTCCACCTCATGTAACCTCCAAGCAAGGTCAATCTCCACATTTAGCCCCAAAACCCTCACTACAAAACATATGCAAAATTGTGATTGAAAATAGCAATTGAAAGTCAGTCATTAGTTGTTTCAGTCGTTAATCAGTCAGAAGTAAAAAGATTTACTTTTTATTGCGATTGAAGATTTTAGTTGCTGAAATATTAGTCATTTTTCAATCAGAAATTTTTTTAAAATTTTGACTTCAGTCGCTCTTCAATTGAAATTCAATCACTCCAAATACTTCCCTTCTACTTCTCTTCTTCTTTACCTAGTCAGATCTTTCATCTCTCACTCTCATCTCACTTTCGTCTTTCACTCTCATCTCACTTTCTTCTCCTCTCGTCCACCTCGCTATCCGCCTTGCCATTCCGCCTCTCCCGCCTGCCCTTCTCATATTGCTCGTCGTTCCTCATCATCGCCTCCTCGACCTCCACCTCGGCTTCACCTCCATTCGACTCAGTCTCCTCCTCGGCCTTGCCATTGTCTGCCTTGGTCTCCTCCTCAACCTCGGCACTATCCACCTCGGCCTCGGCCTCCTCTACCTCATCCACCCTGGTCTTCTCCAGATCTAAGTTTTGAAATTGTGATTTTTAAAATTTTTGAACTATTGTATTGAAATTTTTGAATTGTTCTTTGGATCTAATTTTTTAATTTTATATTTTGGTATGTATGTTGGTTTTTATATTAATGTAAATGTGTTTTATTTAAATTTTAATTTCATCATTTTGTTTATTTTATTAGTAATATTTGAAATAAGATAATATTCATAGCAATTTAATGAAATTATCAATTAAATAACAAATGAAATAAATAATGAATTAAATTAAATAATATTAATTAAAAAATAATTATATTACATAGTAATGTCTTTTGTTTGAAAAATAAAAATCTTATTGTAGCGACTTAATTAGTCAGTCACAACCCATAATATTCTTAACTGATTTTTTTACTGAAAGTTTCATTCTCTTTTTGCAGTCAAGATTTAGTCCTGATAAAATTGCAACTTGAAAAAATGTGACTGTCATCTGCAATATCAAAGCAGTTGCTTATAGCCAGTATCGCGACTAGGCTCTCAGTCGTGATTTCACATCTATTTTGTAGTGCCTCCTTCTTTTGATTGCTAGTGTGTTTTGTTCAACACTCCAATAACAATTAACAAGTTTTTAAATAATTGAGGTATAATAAGTGGTGGACCTATATAGGGGTGAAGGGTGATGAAGCCCTTGAAAATTTTGAAAATGCTTAAAAATCAATTACTAACTTAGTCATTTTATCATAAATTAAAGACCATGTGTGAAAGTTTGCTCCTAGATATGGTGGAAGAATGTAAAGATGTGAAAAGTGAGGCTTGCGGTAAGAAGATTGGGCCACATGTGTAATTATCCCACCCTTGCCCCCTCGAGCCTAGATTCCTAGCCATGCATTAGGTATAATTGGTGGTTTTAGAAACCTTTAGACCCAAAAAAATGAAGGAAATTGGAAAGTTCACTGAAACCCGGGACTTCGGGTAATTTCCCATTATTTTTATTCTTTTAATAAAGATATGCACATTTCTTCTTTTTTACAGAATGATATTTACAAGTCTAGTTAGGATAAGGAATATTGTTCTACAGTGTATAGAAAGGGAAATGCCTATTTTCGGGATCCATAAGGCACTAGAACCAGCTTTGAATGACACTTTATGGGAAAGTGAGGGAGGCAGGAGTAGAGCTCCTAAACTCTTGTTCTCTCCTAGTGTTTGTTTACCATGTTTCCAAAGCTGCTGGAACAGGGACATGCATCTTCAATCATGACTTCAAAGTTAAACCAATCTACGAGATAATTTTTGGTTGCATCCCATGATTAAGTAAGGGAGACTTACAATGAATTTTTTGTTGCATCCCATGATTAAATAAGGGAGACTTACAATGACTGTCTTATGGTTTTCTCTAACCTACACTTTGATCCCTTATTTTTAAAAATTTATAATTTGTTGCATACTTCCTTTACGTAGCCGATAATAACTTCTAAAACTTTAGTATAAATTGTATGATAGTTATTTTTTAGTAATTTTAGTTTCTTCAATATTTTTTTTATAGTTAATAGATATTTTAAATTATCAATTTTGTTTTTCTATGTACATGCATGTTCCTCCCTATAAATTCAAACTAGTATTGTTTAAATGTTAGCTAATTGAGAAAAAAATATTAAAAATTTAATTATCAAAACATAGTTACTAAACAGATTAACTTGAGGTTTCATAGATTATTGTTGGACAATGTAAAAAAAGTATAAGTAAAATGCAAATTTTTAAAAATTGATGGGATAAAATGTAAATTAAGTCAATCACATGGGATTTATGTAGTTATCTCAAAGGTGTCTGTGTCTTCTGCGTGCAAATATAAATGTTGTTCCCAAAAGAAACAAATTGGATTTATTTTTCGAAAAAATAAAAAAAACAACAACAAATTGAAATTAAAGGACACAAAAGGGCTCAGCTCCAAATTTTGTATTTTTCTGCTCTATGTTTGGTTGACTTTAGGCACGTGCTTTTGATATTGTTTTTACTTTTTAAAATTTTCACCAACTACTAGTTCGCTAAAACTCTAGACCGTTAGATACGAGCACGAGGAGCTCTTGACCCTTCGGTGGACGAACCAAACCCTAAGCCAAACATTGGCACAAGAAGCTTCATGTGGCATTAAAAGCAACCGCATCTCAAGTACAGGACTCGCCCAAGCAACTAAATTCCTTCAAGTTTAAGCAAGTGTTTTAACACCCGAGTTTAACACCTGTAACTCATCATGGAAGTTGAGCGAGTTCAGTCCCTAGCCTTTGCTGGGCTCAATGAACTCCCGGCCCAATTTATCCGCCCAGCCCACGAGCGGCCCGAGAACACGAAGCCGATTGAAGGGGTCACCGTTCCGGTGATCTCGCTCTCACACCCACATGATGAGGTCGTGAGTGCCATGTCCGATGCATGTAGCCAATGGGGCTTCTTCTTGGTCACCGATCACGGGATTCCACCGTCGTTGATCCAACGGCTGCAGGAGGTCGGCCAACAGTTCTTTGCACTACCCCAGGAGGAAAAAGAGGCCTATGCAAATAACCCAGCAAGTGGTAGATTTGAAGGGTATGGCACTAAAATGACCAAGAACCATGATGAGAAGGTGGAGTGGATTGATTACTTTTTCCACATCATGTCACCTCCAAGCAAGGTCAATCTCGACTTTTGGCCCAGAAACCCTCCTTCATACAGGTATTAGTTAAATTTCTTACACAATCAAGTAGACCTGACTTGTATATTCATGCTTTTCAATAGATTGTGAACTTGAACCAAAGTAAATTTTTGTGGCAGAGAGGTTACGGAAGAATACAACAAGGAAATTGTGAGGATCACAAGAGTGATATTGGAGATATTGTCTGAAGGGTTAGAGTTAGAGAAGAACGCTTTGGGAGACAGTTTGGGGAATGATAAAATAGAAGTGGAGATGAAGATCAACATGTACCCACCATGCCCACAGCCAGAGCTGGCCCTAGGAGTTGAGCCACACACAGACATGTCTGCCCTAACCCTGTTGGTCCCAAATGATGTTCCTGGCCTCCAAGTTTGGAAAGATGGAAGTTGGGTTGCTGTTGACTATTTGCCTAATGCCCTCTTTGTCCATATTGGAGATCAAATTGAGGCATGTTCCCCTCTCTCTCATGATAACTCTATGAAAGGACAAATAGATATTACAGTAGAAAAATTAATGCTTGTGGGATGACACTAATTGAAAAAAAAAAAAAAACTTGAATTCATTGATTGTAGGTACTGAGCAATGGGAAGTACAAGAGCGTGCTTCATAGAAGTGTGGTGAACAAGGAGAAGAGTCGCATGTCGTGGGCTGTGTTTTGCACCCCGCCGCATGAGGCGGTTATTGGGCCTCTGCCGCCACTCGTCGACGACCAAAACCCTCCCAAGTATTCCACCAAAACGTTCGCCGAGTATAGATACCGCAAATTCAACAAGCTGCCGCAATAGAAATTTAGAATCTACCAACATTTCAATAAGGTTTTTTTTTTGCCTGATAATTTCAATAAGTTGAGATCGGCAAAGTAATTTACTGTTAGGAGAAAAATTTTCTTGCCGTCTTTTAACAATGTCTACGACATGTTATTGCAAGCAGTCATTTTTATTTTGTATTTTTATGTAAGGCTTAGTCGTTCTACTTTCATACGAATGCCTAAAAGCGTATTGAGATCAAATGGGTCAACAGGCTGCCTTTCTGGGCAAAATCTCCTAGATGTGGGAATTTCAATCTTTTTATCGTTCACGTTAGTTTAAGAAAATCTGATCTTTGACTTGTAATCATGGTTGTGTTTGAAAAAAAAAACCATTTTTTTAAAATTTTACCTTTGAAACTAAAATTAAAAAATATTGGTGTAAATACCAATTTAGCCCCTAAACTCGGCTAAACAGGACATTTTTCTCCTTAAACTTTAACTCGGTCTAACTTAGCTCCTAAACTTGCTTAAATAGGTCAATCAAACCCTTTAACTCACCTGTGCCTGTCACATAATAGGGTTTTCATAGAAGCCGTTCGCCTTCATCAACTAAGTCATGGGAAATAACAAAATTAGCAGTTGAGTGACACATAAAAATCTTTAGGGTTGTAATTGTAACTTAGGATAAACTATAGGGAGTAAATGTGTAAGTTGTTATGTTAGGTCTTATTATAGAACTATCCCAAACTTCCTAATTGTTGGTTGATATACCTTGATTTTAGAAATGTTACAAAAAAGCTATTTTCTTCCTCATGATGAGTTTGGCTTGTAAGATTCAGGGCCAATTTCTTGTCTTATACCACTTCCACAATCTTCTCCCTTAGCATGGCACCACTATAACCCTTGACAAGGTTGGGATTTGGGTTGAACTCATCGGCGCGCCGTCAACAGCAAGATTGATTTTCAAGTGGAAGGTCAAGGGTCAAGAGGTAAGGTTGATTTTTGGGTGGAGTTAAGCCTCAAGGGAGAGATGCCTGAGATTAGGGTTCAAGTCGACCTCGTCAGCATGGTTGATGACAAGATAGATTTTTGGGAGGAGGTCAGGGATTGAGAGGCAAGATCAATTTCTAGGTGGAGGTCAACAGCTGAATTGGGATGCCCACCTTATTCATGGGTTCTGCTTTTGTTTGATGTGAGAGTGAGAAAGCGAGGTTGGAAATTAGGCAAACATTTGGTTTTAGTCCAACACGTGGTGCTCACGATTAGTCAAAGGGGTTGACTGACTCACTTCAACAAGTTTAGGGGCTAAGTTGGACCAAGTTAAAATTTAGGGGGTAAAGTGTCCTGGTCAGTTGAATTCAGGGTTGAATAGGTCTTTAGGCCAAAAATATATATTTTTTTATTTTGTTTAGCATGATGATTAAAAAAATTATTTTTGAAGTAAGGCAAATTAAATATTAAAAATTTTTAAAGACTAAAATATTTCACTTTGTTTTTGGAAAAAAAATGTTTCATCATCTTTTGAGACAAAGGAGTAATATTCTGAAAAAGTCATTTTAAAGTTTACTTATTTGAAGTTGGTGGTATGAGGGCCACAAGTGGATCTACTTCCTCTCTTAAATTAAGATCATTTCAAATTTCAAAACGCATGTTTACTCATTTTGACCTGGCCAATTGAATTAAACTTGAGCTTTTATCAAGCTTAGCTCAAGCCTTAATTGTTTGCCTAGTCAAGCCCAAGTTCTAGCAAGAACTCAAGGGGGCATCTGCTAGAGGAAGAAGATGTGTAGGTCTGGCCCTATAAAATGGTAGAATTTCATTGGATAAGTGTATTATTGCCTCTTTTTAAAATTGGGTAACATTCATTTGTAGTCCTTAACATTTTTAAGTTGTATTAAATATGTCCCTAACATCTTTATCTTGTTCCAAATGTGGCTTTTTTGTCAATTCTACAGTTAAAGTTAACAGAGTTTCAAAGAAAATGCAACTTTGGCTCCTAAATTTTCTTCCCTCCACGTAATGCACCCACAAACCTTTAAATTTAACACTTGGCCTAAACTCACTATTAGTCATCCAACTTTGTTGACTCACATGAGTTGGTTCATTAACTTTGACTCAATATGACTTAGTCCTCAAATTTTTCAAAATCATGCGACTTAGCCCTTGAACTTTTTAAATAGTAAGACTTAGTCCTTCAGCTGTCAAGACAAGCTACAATTTTAAGTCCTAATTTCCAATTTTTTAGCAAAATGACCATTCTTTTTAGGAACTTTCATTATCATCAAACTTGTGGGTTAAAAAAATTTACTAAATTGTTAAATACATAATTAACTAATCAAATAGTAACTTATAAAATAATAATTAAAAAATTATATACAATAATTTTAAAATTTTCTAATTATTTAATAATTTATATTTTTCTTATTTTTTTAGAAATTACTTGGTTGATTTATAAGAAAGTAAAAAAATTATCTTTTGTGCACTCTACTATTATATTGATCAATTATGTTTTCTAAATATTTTTTCTCACTTTTTTTCATTACAAAATCTGCAATATTAGGGAGTTATGAATTTATAGATCATTTTAGAAGAGTTTTTTTAAAGTAAATTTAGTTTTCAAACAATTTTTTAAATTAATATTTTTGGTATTAATATTTTATGATTTAGAATTAGTATAGCACATTATCTTAAAACTAAGTCATCCATTGTAATTCTCATGCTAATGAATATGGTACTATAATTTCCTTGACTTTTATCATTTGTATCCAAAGAAAAATGTAAAAATAAATAGTAAAATTTACCCACTTTTATATAGGTATTCGTTAAAACTCTTATACCGAATCTTTGAACTTTTCAATTATACAAAAAATTGCTATATAAACGATCCAAAAAAAGTAATGTAAAGATATGCCCCTTTTACAAAAAAAAAAAATAGTTATATAAAAATTACAATTTTAGACGTATAGCATGTATAGTTTAAAAGAAAGAAGCCTAATAATTACTAATATGAAATTAGCATTGAATCTCTAGAACTACCTAAATGGATGGATTCCACTTAATTAAAATATTGACTACTTTTTTTTCTCTTTTGATAGATTCAACTAACAAGGCAAAAAAATTCAATTTTATTTTCTCCCTCTTTACTTTGATAATTTATTTTTCCTATATATTTTTTAATTTTTTAGTAATATAAATTCCCTATTATTAGCAATTTTTCCACATAAAAAATAATTCAAACTTTAACTTTGAGATGATTTTTCCCTTATCTTCTTCCTCAATTTTTCTTTACCTTCTTTATTTCTTCAAAATCTTGCATATTAACGGCTTCTTTTTTTTTTAATTTAAATCTTTTGCTCAAATGTAAATACTAGTCGGAATCCATAAAAAAAAGTCCATATTCTAATTAAGTGGAATCCATCCATTAAGCTAGTTCTAGAGATTTAATGCTAATTTCATATTAGTAATTATTAGATTTCTTTTTTTTTTAATTATAAATACAATTAGTATTGTTTGAAAACTAAATCAACTTAAAAAAAACTCTTCCAAAATGATCTCTAAATTCATAACTCCCTAATTAGAAATTCTTTAAATTATTGTATATAATTTTTTTGAATTATCATTTTGTAAGTTATTTAATTATTTAATTGTTTATTTAACAACTTAGTAAAGTTTATTAACCTATGAGTTGGTGATAATGGATGTTCCTAAATAGAAAAGTCATTTTGCTGAAGGATTGAAAGTTAGGACTTAAAGTTGCAGTTTGTCCGAATAGCTGAAGGACTAAGTCACAACATTTAATAATTATGAGGACTAAGTCATAGTAGTGTAAACGAATAGAGTATTTGGTGAACCCTTCGGTAAGAGTTTGTTTATGTTTGTTTATTTAGTTAAATGAACGAACACGAACAATTTTTTTTGTTTGATTAGTTAAACGAACGAACATGAACAATGTCTCGTTCGTTCATTTATGTTTACAAACTGTTTGGTTATTATTTATTTATTTTAATTAATTAATTTGTTTGTTTATTTATATATTAGTTATATTTTTATAATTATATATATTTTATATATTATATATTTTTATTGGTGTTTACCCACTCCATACACACATAATTATACTTCAGTCTCCCCCAAATTAATCTATTATCTTTGTTTCCCCAAACATAATCAGTTATTTCCCTTATAACGTGAATATGCTTTAGCACCAAGCCGAACCCCATAGCTGTAACCCATATTCTCTCTCACCATCGTGTCAACCATTGTTAGACTCACTTTAATTTAGATTGGTGGTAGTCATTAGCTTTAATTGTTCATGTTCATGTTCGTATTCATTTAGTAATAAACGAACAAATACAAACAGAGAAGTTGCATTCATTTATTATTCATATTTGTGTTTGTATTTGTTAAAAATTAAATAAACGAACACAAACGTAGTTTGTTTCTATTCGTTCGGTTCGTTTATAGCCCTACTAAGTCGCATGTTCTTGTAAAGTTTGAGGACTAAGTCATATTGAGTCAAATTCATTAAGGTACCAACTAGTGTGAGTTGGAAAAGTTAGAGGACTAATGGTGTACTTAGGCCTTAACACTTCTTCACATCTTCTTCCCAAACCCCAAACCGCACACCATTCCTTCGAATGTCTTCGCTGCTGCCATCAGCAATTGGCCACCGACTGGAGAGCACATCCAACCATGGCATCATCTTATCATCAGCAAAATGCATATCTGCCACCTGTAGAATCTTGAACTGGAAGCTCCTCCCAGACCACAGCTTCTGCTTCTCCGTCGGTTGTTTCCCGGTGGCCGACACACGGTGAATGGCCAGGAAACATAACAAAACCATGGCCAAAGCCAATCTCCTCATGTTCGCTTTTCGTCTCCTTCCTTGTTATAGCTGGAAAATTCAAACCAGAGGTTTTTAAGTGAATCAAACAAGGAGAAAACAAAGGCGAATCACTGTCACGGGTAATATCAACAGCCTTGCCTTCGTGTCCTTGATTGTAATTTGTTATCTTCCAATTTTTTTAAGGAAACTTAGAAAAAATCTTGGTATTTTGAATTAACTACACTTTTATCTATGCTTGAATCTTTCTGCCGATCAACGAATGATGGATCAATTTCCCGGTCCTAATCAACTACACTTTGATGCAGGTGGTAAATTGAAGGACATGGGCATCAAGGGATTTGATGAGAGAGTAAGAAGAGAAGGAGGTTGAATCGGGCGAAAAGGGCAAGGAGGAGATGCGGTGATCCAACGGTGGAGAATCTTTGAACCACCCAAGAAGGCCATCGACGCCCAAATTGGAGGGAGAATGGTTTTGGCCTCAGAGATGTTGATTGGAGCAGAGGAAGGGAGGAAAACTTATCATCTCGATCTGTCCTAGGGTCTGACTCGTCCTGTTGCTGGTGATCGGAAGGCATACCCTTTGGATAAGCTTCTGGCTCCGATAAGCTTCTCGTTGCAGAGCTTGGGGCTGAACATCCTACCTGCTTCTTACCATTATCTATCTGACCATTATCCATCAGCATAGATAATTTTTACATCCATATCTTACCCATTTTTAGATGAGTTGGGTCGGATAAAACCCATCTACCTACTACACCTTTACAACCACAATTTTATTGAGTCATGTCATGTTTAATCTTACATTTGTTACTATTAAAAACATTCATTATACCTTATTTATTAAAGCAACCCATGTTTGTTTTTAATTTCATATAACTTATCTATTATGCTTTTATTTTCATCACATAACTAATACTAATATGTTATACAAACGCACACACATATATATATATGACTCAGATGTGGGGCGGGTAAACCCTAAACTCGCATCCTGCCCAAACTCGAAGGCAGGCGGAAAAACAAAAAGACACATTTGACCCAAACTCGATCAATTGCTAACAAAACCCTACTCATTGGACCGGATGCCCGTCAGATTTGACATCCATTGACATCCCTATGGGCAGTGGCTAGTGAGGTTTTACGATTTGGTGTCAGAGGAGGGGGATGTTCTAGAGGTGGGAGAGGGCTGAAATGGTTTTGCTTTTATGGGAAGTTAGAATTGATGAGAGAGAGTGTGAGGGAATTCTCAAAACAAAATGGACCATTAAATTTACAAGTTTGAGAGTACTTTAAGTGTGAGGTAGAAAATGTAGGGATTAAACTTGATTTTTTTTTCCAAAATTTCATGATATTTAACTGTAAAATTAATGGAATAATGTGTGTGGGACAAAAAAAGAGAGACTAGGAACTTTAAAAGGATAAAATGAAGGTTAAAGACCCGTTTAAGATGACACCAAAGAAAAAATTGGAGACTATAAATGAATTTTATGCTCTTAAAATTGGTACAACTATCTTGGAAGGACTATAGTTTAGTAAAAAAAAAAAATCTGTTTTGACCCCTACTTTTGAAAATGTTGGATCCATCCCTGAGCCCATGCCAACTTTAGTTTTTCGAGTTCAAGCAGGGTTTTTGACTTGGCTCATTTTCACATACACATATTACTAGTAGCGTGACCTGCGCTACATAGCGGGCATGAGTGGTTTACTTGACATTTACAAAAGTTGTTGGTTCGGTGGTTATTTTCGAGACAATGGTTTTAACGTAAATGCATATTTTTTATTTATATAATATAGTGCAGTGATACATGTTTTGATATATTACAACATAAACGGGTAAAATCCAACCGGGGTCATCTAGCTTATTTTTTTGTCCTAAACAGGTACTTTACCTTCAAATTGTCCTACCGAGATACCTTACTTCTTATCGCGTGTCCTATCTGGGTACTTTCCGTTGATTCCATCGTTAAGTCTCACGGAAATTGCTGATGTGGCATTAATTAATGCTACAATAAACTTAAAATAACAACTTTGGACCCTAAACTTTTCCAACCACTAATTCTAAACCTAAAATTTACAGATCTAACACCTAAATCAATTTTTTTTGTTGGATCCACCAACATCTCCTTTTACCCGCCTGATTCTCTAAGTGAATCCAAAACCAGATCTAAAATAATAAAAGAAAAGCCAATAAATCTTTCCAGAAATAACAATCAGAACTAATACGACTTTGTTACTGAAATTTCCAGTATCATTATCGTTGAAATTCGGCCATCTCTCTTGCGCCGCCGAATCGGAGCTCACCAGAAATGTCACTGCAAAGAAGACTAAATCGCTGCCCTGCTCTCATCATGTTCTGGGCTTCCGGTTATGAATTCGCCACAAAACTACGTCTTTGTCCATCAATCGCACCAACTGAGCCGGCTTTATCCACACCTAGCGTGTTACCCTCTTCAACTCCTGTTCTTGTTCTTCTTGCTCCTTTGGAAACACGTGGTCGATTGTTCTGGCTTTGACAGCAACGAGGCAATTTCTCGAGATGGAATTGAAATGAAATTGGGAAAGACTTGAACTTTGAACCTTAACCCCTCATTCCTCATCGCCTTTTCCATCTCCCCCCGTCTCCTCGAGTTCCAATTCGGCACCCACATAGCGACAGCGCCTTCAAGTCCCTCCGTTCCCTTTGATCGCTTCGACAGCGACCACGGTGACAGCGTCGATCTCAAGGGTTTCAGGTTGGATACAACGCGGACAGAGGCAGGTTGGTGCGAGTTTAGGATTTGGAAAGATCGAAGGATCTGATGAACAAGAAACAACTCCGATTCTGATGGCTGATCGGAGCTCCCAACGGTGGCAATGGTGGCGGAGAGAGAGGTAGAGCGCGGCGGAGGGAGAGATCGGGGGGCGGCGAAGGGAGATGTTGGGGGCGACGGCAAAGGGAGGACGATGAGGATGAATCGGAGGACAAATCGGAGGATACTGCGGAGGACGGGGAGGACGACGTAGAGGTCGAGGGCGGCTGGGATGGTGGGCGATAGAGGAAGAGGTTGACGGTGGCTAAAATGATTTTGGTGGAAGTTTAAGGGTTAGAATTAGTTATTAGAAAAGTTTAGGGTCCAAAGTTATTATTTTACGTTTATTGTAGCATTAATAAATGTCACGTCAGCAATTTCCGTGAGACTTAACGATGAAATTAACGGAAAGTATCCAGATAGGACACGCGATAAGAGGTCAGGTATCTCGGTAGGACAATTTAAAGGTAAGGTACCCGTTTAGGACAAAAAAATAAGCTAGGTGACCCCCGGTGGATTTTACCCCAACATAAACTGAGAACTTTTGTTTTACAGAATGCACATTTGTTTCACCGTAGTTGGGGCAGCTGTCTTCATTCTTCTCGTGCTCCAGTCATGTGTGGTGATGGGAGTGGGAGCTTTTCTTCTACTATTCTACTATTTTGTTTGGTGCTCTGAATCGCTAGCAAGATCAAACAGAAGTAGAAAAAAACTCATCAACTGGGGCTTCTATTACGTAAAATAGTATGGGCAATGATAATTTTGAACATAATTCAGATAAAATTGTTCTCGGTGATAAACAAACCAACTCCATTTTGAGAAAGCAAGTCACTGTGAAAGTAGGAAAAATAATGAATCACGAGAACCAACGATAGCAAGGCAGAAAGGGTATGGAGCAGAAATCGGAGACAAGGAATAAGTTAAAGCAGGAGGACAGAGCAATATACCCTGAGTACAATTGAAATGCTGTAGAACACTGTGGAAACAAAGAAACCGTTGTGAGAGCATTTCAGAGCCAAGACAGTAGGCAATAAAGCAAACCAATAATGAACCAACAAACCTTTTCAACAGTGCCTTATTGTAACAGACAACGAGGCAGGCGGACGGCCTGTCATAATAATAGCAAAACAACTATTAGACATCATTATAGGAACTGAGTATCAGGTGAGGGACAATGGAACCAAGAGTAAATGAGGAACCAAGAAACCGCACGAGAAATAACTGTCAGAAGCAGAGGATGAATAACACCCATAGCTAAGCTACACGCGACAATAGCAATGAAGGGAACAAAGCAAACAAAACAACCACTTTGCCTCCCTTTTTAACCAATGAAACCCATATATATACTAAAGTATCTGACAAATGAGATGTGCATAGAAGAACACATGGTCAGTGTCCGAATTCTATAATGTCCAGGGGGTTACAAAAGCTACCAGACACACAATGGCATCCCCTCCTACCATGCAAGCTATCTCATCCTAGACACGTACCCCATGACATATTTTGTAGGAAGCACGTGGCATTCAGTGTCAAGAGTAGGTGGACGCATATATGGAAACGGTGATTACCAATTATAAATAATAGTAAAGTAAAAACAGTAATATAGTATATAATAATCTATGTATATAGGAAGAACCATACAGTGGTCATAAATTTATTAAAGAGGAAGACTAACGAAATCGAGGAAAATTTCATTTTTTCATATTTTGATATCTTTTTTATTACTATTTTTTGCAAACATATAAATCACATAATAATATATAGGTCAGGAAAAAGAGTATAAGAATAGAGGAACATACAGTTTTTATAAATTTATTAAAGAGGAAGAATGAGGACATTGAGGAAGAATTCATTTTTACATCTTCTAATATCTTTTTTATTACTATTATTTCCTAATATATAAATGACATAATAACAGATAGGTCAGGAGTAACAGTATGATAATAGAGGATTGAATTGTAGAAACAGAGAAAATGAGTAAGCCGAGGGAAAATTCATTCTTATACATTATAACAGCTCTCAAAAAATTCGGACCATAGTTATTGAGGTAACGTTAGTTATTTTAATAATTTAAAATAATTAGAATATTAAATGCAAGCAAATTCTCGGTTTAATAAAGTATAGTAGCTTAAAGAGGATAAAATTGATCATTTAAGAAAACTGGACCAAGAATGACATTTCAGTCATTTCATATAGTGACCCATTTTTATTTCATGGTAGAGGATGGAAAAATATTGAATTTAAGATATCATAATTTTTCATGATTCCCGCTCTACCTTTGTGAAATTGTAAATTGACTAGAATTGTCCATGAATAGTTTATGTGTAACCCTAAAAAGTATCAGGCTTAAATTGCACGTATTTCAAAGATGAGGACTGGGAGTGTAATTAAGGTGAAGAAGGATTCAGGTTCAGTATAATGCTGGTTTTGGTCCTATATTTTATGTTCTGTCCTGGATAAGTCCCCAACGTACTTTTGTGTACAAATAAGGGACCAGGTGTGTGACACGTGCACCTTAAGCCTACATAAGTTGACTTTCTATTTTTTTCCTCGACCATCTTCTTCCTCCAACTCCAGACCACCCGAAAGCACTCTCTCCCCTTCATAACTTCATAGTTAAACCAAATCCAAGCTCCAATCCATCAAAATCAAGCACAATTGAGCAAGTTTTTGAAGAAAATCCAAGTGTGGAATCATCCTAAGCTTGGTTTTCAAGTTACTTGTTCAAGTAAGTGTTGTTTTGTTCTTCCCCTGTTTTTGAGCTTCTTACAGTTCTGTAGTTGTTGGAAAATCGATTTTTAAGCTAGTTATTGTTTGTTTATTAAGGGAAAAACAACAAGAAAAGCTTAGAAACCAAGCTTAAGTAGGAAGGAACTTAAACACGGTTTGATTCAAGGGTAAGAGCTAATTCGGTTCTTCCTTGTTCTTAATTAATTATACGATTTATGGGTTTATTAATCTGGTATTAAGTTTATTTAAATTAGTTTTTGTTAAGCTAAAAAAAATAAGAAATTAAATAGGACCAAGAAACATTTTATATGTGTGTTGAGCAAAGGGCCAATTAATTGGAATCCAATAACCATAAGGAATATTGTAATATTGTCCCAACTATGGTTTATTTATGTAGCTAAATGATCAATTAAAAGAGAAATACTCAAGGTACTATAAAGGTACAAAGAAGGATACAAAATCAAGACCATAAAAAGGCTAAAGTTGGTGTTTGCTTGCATTAATTATTTAAGATAAGAGATTTTAAGTTCAAATTAAAATTGATGCATTATGTATTTTTACAATGCATTAATTAAGAGAGTAAGAGATGGATAAAAAGTGACTTAAGGACTATGTAATTAAATAGCCCTTAAGTAAGTATACAGAGTACTAAGTATTCAAGATGGGCTTTGATGCTCAAGAGTATCCTAGCTAAGCTACCAAGCTTAGTAAGAATAAGCCACCAAGAACACTTGTACAGTGTGAGCAAGGGTAAGTAATGGCAAGCCAAGCTTGCTAAGGTAAGAGTTAAGCTCTTGTAAGAAGGACTAGGTTGAGGATTGGTTCCCCGCCAAAGAACCTGTACTAGTGGCTATTAGTCAAGACCTCATAATGTTTTAAGCTCACGTTAAAATGTGTATATATGTTATATATATAAAGTCCTAAATTTTATTTTGCAGGTATTAATTCCTTATTGAGAATTTATAATTCTCATTCCTTTAAGTATCACATTGTGCAGATACTAATAGTGTGAAGCCTAACACCCACTGAAAGGTTATTAAGCAAGGTTTTGGTGCAGGTATTTAAAGTATATGAATCTTTAATGATTCTAAGTTATTGGTTAGTAATATTAATGTACTAACTAAGTATTTAAAATAGCCTTGACAGATACAAGCAAAGTGCACAAGGAGAAGTTGAACTCTCATTTCTAGAGTTTCTGTACTCAAGTGGGAGTTATTTTAATAGTCTCATACTTCGTACATGTTGGGTACTTTGGTATCAAGGAAATGTCTCTAGTTTGACTAGTGTGTGTGGACTTACTTAGTGTATATATTTGTATATACACTACGGTTGCTTATGGATGTACATAAGTTAAGTGTTATGTGTACATAAGCTAATGCTTGGAAGTTTAAATAAACATATTTATATGACTTTGGTATGTGTTTCAAGTGTTAATGAATGCCATGGAAAGTATTTTGAAAAGTTTTTTATTTTATTTATTAGTTCTCTCCAAATGCCGAAGTTAAGCATGCATGGATTCATGCCATAAAATAATCAACTAGTATAAAGTTTTAAAAAACACAAGTATTAGCTTAGCCATTTGCAACTAAGAGTAAGATTATTAAATCCTAAATATCCTAAGATCTTGGGAACACCCTACATTAGGGTAAGTGAGGTTCCCTCACATATATGCTGCTATATTGTTTATTATTATTTACTAACATATAAATCACATAATAATAGAGTTTAGGAGACGGAGTGTGGAAACAAGAAATTGAAATGCAAGAATGGAATGACAACCCACCCAGATGATTGACAAAATCAAACAAGGATGACCAAACACAGAGGATTGAATTGTAAGAATGCAATGACAACACACCCATACGATTGACAGAGTAAAGCAAAGATGACCAAACCCGTTATTATACCAAGACATACATGACACGTGGCACTACCGGGCAAACCTCTTCCACTTTAATCTATAATATAGAATAGATATGGGCAGTTCCAACTGCAATGCTTAAGTTCGGCTTGGGACTGTTCCTGAATCCTGATTTTCACATAGGCCTAAATACCACCTACCCCCTGACCTATTACCATTCGAATAGATGACCCCAAACTATGACTCGTTACAACTCAGTCTTCTAACTATTGAAAATTGAAGAGATGACCCCCTGACATAGTCACATGCTGTCCCATGAGTCGACCAACCGTCAATCTTAATAGCAACTTAAGTCTTCGTCATTCAGCCATCAGCCTTCATGGGCAGATAATCTCCTGAACTATCACTACTAAAACAGATGATCCCATCAATTATTACTCTATGGATAGATGACCCCCTCAACCATGTAAAAAATTTATTTATTTATTTATTTATTTTATTTTATTTGATTTCAGCATCTCCTAAAAATGAAATTTATATAAAATAATAAATTTAATTTTTTTAATTAATTGAAACTTTTATTTTTACTGGATATATGAATATTGAGTTATATTAATATTTGTGTGCATTTTTAAGTTATTAATTTTTGCATACTAATTTTATCTTAATTTATAACATTACAGCACTAAAGCAAAAAAAGCCATTGAGGTTCTAGTCACATATTAGTTGTACTAAGACACAAAAATCTTAGTTGCTACCTTAGTGGCAAAAATGCTAATCATAATTGAAGGGTGATAGTGCCTAGTGACTGAAAAGCTTAGTCACTAAGATGGAGTGCGACCTCAAGCTTGGAGTAGCTGAATATTCAATTGCTCGTCTTAGCAATTGCCAATTCAGTTGCTGTAAAAAAATTTATTTTTTTCATTTATTTTAATTCTAATTATTCAAATTGAAATAAAATTAATTTAATTTAATTATTTTAAATGTATTGGTAATTAAATAAAATGAAAATTTAAATGAGATGATTATTTAAAATTTTTTTTCCTCTTTTAAGTTACTCATGACAAAGACACAACAATGATTATGGTGTGTGTGAGAAATAATTACTTAGGATTAAGCAAGAAATAATTAATAACTAAAAAATGTATGTATATAATAGTATAACTCAATATTTATATATCTAGTAAAAATAATACTATGAATTAATTAAAAAATCAAATTTATTATTTTATATGAATTTCATTTTTAGAGATACTGAAATCAAATATAATAAAATAAATGGATAAATATATTTCTATACATAATTGAGGGGCTCATCTATCCTCATGATAATAGTTAAGGGGGGGCTTCTGTTCGAGTAATAATAGTTTAGGGGGTCATCTGCCTATGAAGGTTAATGGCTGGATGACGGAGACGTGAGCTGCCGTTAAGACTGACGGCTGAGTGACCTACATGATTGCATGTGACCGTGTTAGGGGGTCATCTATTCAATTTTTAATAGTTTGGGTATTGATTCGTTATAATTCATGGTTGAGGGAGTTATATGTTTGAATGGTAATAGTTGAGGGGGTGGGTAGTATTTAAGCCTTTTCACATATTATGCTGGCCAAATAGGGTTTTGGTGGTAGGACTTGAGGATCGGTCTTCGAATAATCTTTGTTGATCTGTTCCTATATTGTTCTGTGGGACCGTTCTAGAATACCCAACCTGTATGGAAACTACCTTTTTCTTTCTTTTCCTCAAACTTTTTCAAATGTTGCAAAAAATGACCTTTTTTTTTAAAAAACATGCAATTTTTCTTAATATAGGGTACAGGGCGTTATTACTCAGCCAGACCCTCTTCATCAGGTGAAGCTAACTTAAGCGGGCACGAGACAGTTTCCAGCCAATATACCATGTATCTTAAAACATTTTTATGGCTCTGATACCAAAATGTCAAGATTTTACTTAACTTTTATTGGATGAATTTTAACTTGGTTATGAACAAGAGAGAACATAGAACATATTGAAACATACATTTAAACTTTTATTGAAACATGTACTTACAAAGAACTAGTGAATACCAGTTGACTACACGATTACAAACTTGAAATGATGAACCAGAAATCCAAGATTCACCAGAGTAGATCCACAACACACAATCACACTAATACTTAATTTACAGTAGAAGAAAAGTTGTTCAACCCATGAACTAAAGAGAAGGAAGAAAGATTTATAGAGAGAGTTTATTTTTGGATTCCTAAACTAAGGAATGGAGCCTCCTTATATAGGTAGAGCTCTGGAGCCTTCCAGGATGAGGTTAGCTGGCATCCTTCAATTAGGTTCCAAAGGAATCTGATAGTGCCCCATTATTTTGTTAATTGGAAATAATTCTATCGACACTTTTTAGATAACTGTCTTGGACAATAATTCTGGTTGTCTTTTTCTGCTGACACTACTAATGTCACTTCTGCTGAGGTCTTGCTTTATCATTCTTGTTGGATGAGGGTCCAATGCCTTCTTGTCATTTCTGGACTAACTACCTCTGTGCAGATTTCAGAATTCTTTCTTTCATTATGGCCATGGAAATTTAGCTATCATTGAATTGTTCTCCTTGATAAAATTGATTTAAGCATTACTTTGAAAAAATCCTCATCAGGATTTTCTTCTTCTCCAATTATGTCAATTTATCAAATATAATATTCTCAGGTAAATACTGGTTAAGGATGCATTTGTCCTATCATTTAACTTCCCAAACATGTTCTAAGCAAGGAGTGTAATGGGATTAATAATCCAACTCTTGCTTCTCATAATGCCACTGGATGATCCAAGGAATGTGATTCATAACCACAAAGTAAAAATTTGGGAATGGTAGTTTCTGTTCCTTCTTGTGGAATTGTTTTTGGTACATGCAAAATCCTTCAAAGGATTTCATGACTTGGTACATGCAAAATCCTTCAAAGGATTTCATGACTTGTTCTAAGAAAGAGTCTTTGTATAAACCCTTTCCATAATACCAGTTATAGAACCAATTTGGGAACCTTCATTGCTTGGTTTTAAATAAGATCATTTAGGAATGTTAATGATCTTTGTTCTGGATATGGAAAACTTCGTCCTAAACTTTGATGTAGTCCCAATATGAGTAAAGGGTATTCTCGTATATTCTTCCGATCAGAATTCTTCTTATTCCTGAAGGAACTCTTTATTCTTCAAAGGTCCAAACTTTTAATATTTTAAAGGAGGAAATTCCTAATTTAGTAATAAAATTTTCTTTGGTCTCCCCATCATTATTTTTATAGGAGACTTTAGTTCTTTTGGGATTATGTTCAATTTCAACAAACTATATTCTTGGAGTATTAACTAAAAAAATGGAGATTTCTTGAATGACTGTAATTGCCACTGAGGATTCTGGTGGTTAGGTTAATACTTTTCTGCCAGTTCAATAACTAAGAGATGTTCAAAATCTTTGTTTTCTGGAGAAAATAAACATTTTCTTTCAATTTCATGGAATACAGTTGGTATACCCAAACTATATAATGATATATCTTGAGGCTTTTGAGGCCTTGCAGAAATATTCTTTTGATTCATTTTCTAGGGATTTTTTTTTTGAATTTTAGTCTCTTTTCTTGGAGAGTTTTCCCTTAGATTTTATTTTTTTATAAGATAATTCTTAGAAAGACTTATCATCTTTCTCTGGAATTTCTAGAAGGAAGTGGTGTAGGGCCAGAAGAACCCTGATCAGTTCTAGGTCCATTTTGTAATCGGCTTCCTCTTCCATCATTTTGTCTATGAATTCTTAACAGAGAACATATCTGTCTTTCTGGGCCTGGGCCAGCTTTTTTTGGGTAGCCGAATTTGAATTATTTTCCATCTTCTCTCCCCTGCAAAAATTCTCTAGTCAAAAAATCAGGAAGAGAGTTTGTTTCTCTAGCAATATATTCAATGTCAAAGTCAAAAGGAGATAAAATGGCTTACCAATGGGCAAAAATTTGCTTAGAAGCTAAATTTTTGACATCTTTAAACAAAACATCTTTAGCTGCTTTACAATTGACTCTAATTAAAAATTTCATGTTGAGGAGATTTTCCTCAAATTTGGTAACACAAAGGACAATTGCTAGAATTTTCTTTTTAATTGTAGCATAATTTTTTTGGGTTTGATTCCAAACACCCAAAGTAAAGTTGACCAATTGTTTTTTGTCATCAATTTTCTGTTTTAATATTCCTCCGTAGCCAATATCACTTGCATCTGTTTCAACAATTTTATAGTCTTTTGGATTTGGAATATTAACACAAGGAATTTCTTTAATTCTTATTTTGACAATTTGAACTGCTTTAGTCTGGTCTTATCCCTAATCAGGAGGATTTTTCTTAAGATGATCAAACAAAGGTTTGCAATCTTTAGCCAAATCTTTATAAAAATCAGCAATATAATTAAGACTTCCCAAAACCTTTTATAATTATTTCTTGTCCTTAATTTCATCAAGAAATTTGTCAGCAAAATAATTGATTTGCCAATTGGCCTAATTGTTCATTTAAAAATTATATGGCCCAAAAACCTGATTTTTGTTTGGAATAATTCCATTTTCTTTGCTAAAACAACTGATCCTGCTCTTTCAACTATTTTTATGAACTCATGCAACTGCTTCCAGTGTTGATTAATAGATTGTGAAAACACAAGCACATCATCAATATAAATAATAGTGAAAGAATTGTAAGGATTAAAGATTTCGTTTATGATTTTTTGGAATTCTGACAGGGCGTTCTTTAAACCAAAAGGCATGACATTCCATGACATTCCATTCATAGTGACCAAATGGAACATTGAATCCCATCTTGTACTTGTCTTTTTCAGCAATCTGGATTTACCAATATCCTGATTTCATATCGAATTTTGAAAATACCACAGCATTATGAAGCATTGACAATAAATCTTTCTTGTTATCTTAAAACTTTGTTTAGGGGTTTATAGTTTATTACCAGCCTTGGTACTCCCTTTTCAATTTCTGAGTTTTTAATACTGTAAAAAATAGAATAGCTTCATGGAGAGGAACTATTCCTAATTAATTTCTTGTCCAGTAAATATTGGATTTTTTCTGCAATGAGTCATGAGTTCCTTATTCATTTGGATTGCTCTACATCTTGTTGGGATGTTCTTTTCATTGAAATCTGGTTCATAAGGAAGACTCATAATGTGTTTTTTCCTTTGCCAAAAAGCATTTGGAATATCAGTACAAACTCTTTTTGCAAAAACTATTTTAAAATTTTCTATTTTTTTTTAATTTTTCATTTTCCAATCTTTCTTCAATACTTTTGTGTTTTACTCATCTTGGAGACACATCTAAGCATTTTTTTTTCTTCCTAAATTTATGCTGAGTTCTTCAAGTAAAGATTTTCTTGTTGGTTCTATGAACTCAAAAGTAATCTTCTTGCCAAATTTTTTGGTCAGAATTCCATTCATACTTACTTTGAAAGGCTTGATTGTGGCTAGGAATGGAGTTTCTAAAATTATTTCTTGATTAATGTTTAAAACTATAAAATGTTGCTTAATGCAAATACCTTCATTGCACACATTAACATTTGTTAGTTTAAACCTTATTGGAATCGTTTCTTTGTTAGTAGTAGTGATTGAGCCGAAGGATATGTCTAGATATTGGTGCGGAACAATTCCTTCTTTGATGCAATTTCAATCAGCTCCCAAATCAACCAAAACAATTGCTATTATTTTGAATTGATTCTCTATTAACAAAGTCATTCTGTTAGTACATCTTTGATTAGACATGAAATAGACTTCATTAATTTGTAAGAGTTTTTCTAAAGAATTTTTGATTTTTTCAAAATCCTCATTTTCCTAGCTTGATCTTGGATTATTTTTCCCTTTTTGTTTTGCTTTAAAATCAAAATTTTCCATGTCTTCTATGACCAACTCGTCCTCTGGAAGGCCTTTTGAATAGCCCTCGAAATTATGAAGTTCCAAAATCTTAATTCTATTTTTAAGATTTTATTTCAGCTTTCACTTCTGAAATTTCTCCTTTAAGTTTAACGATTGTTGGTTCTTTGTGAATCTTCTGAGCTTCATCTACCCTTTTTATTATTTCATTTAGATTGTAGATTGGAGGTTTAGTTAATTCTTTGATATCAACCTTTTTCTTGAAGTTTCTTCTTCTTTGCAGAGCTTGGTTTTCTTGTTTGTTAGCCTTGTTCAGGTGTTTAAACAAAATTTCTTTTCTTAAGTCTTCATCATCAATTTGTCTTGCGATTTCCAAAACTCTTTTATCTTCTTCAGTAAGAACATTAATTTGGATGGTGTTTAACTGAAGATTTTCAAAAGTATTTTGCAATTGGCAAAGAATTGTAATCACAATTTGATCCGCAACTTTCTGACTTAGATTCTATGTTGTCTAAGAGACCAATCACATTAACTTCTTCAGAACTCTCAGAGGTTTCTTCTTTTTTTTTTCCTTCCTTAGGTTCGTTGTCACTATTTAACGGGATTTAACAGGATTTGCATTAAACTTTTTTTTAAACCTTCATCAATTTCCAAAGAGTTTATTTTTTGTCTTGTTTTACATTTATTAGCGAAGTGACCTGATGTTCCATATTTCCAACAGACCTTTTGATCTTTTCTGGATAACCTTTTCTTTCTAAATCTTCTAGAGGTTTTTGGTTTTTTTTTTCTGATTTTTCAAACCTTTTTCTCCTATATTTTTTATATGATTTCTGACTTTTGTATTTTCTGGTTTTGCTTTCATAATTTGGTCTTGGGATGTCATATCCAAATTGAGAACAAAACTTTCCCATTTCCTTTTTTCCTACTAATATTTCTCTTTTAACATGTTTCTTTCATTTTATTTCATGACACATTTTTAAGCCAACCTCTTTTACTTCTGACATAATCTGGCCATAAGTGTAATTTTCTAGGTTGGGATGAACTCCTAGATTTTTCTCTTTTAGATGATCCATAACTAGTTGGCCAAAATGTTTTGGTAATCTTGTAATAAATTTTTCTTTTGCAAACTGAGGATTTACAATCATCTCTTTCATAAACTCTCGTAAGGAAAGTATTCTTAGACCATTCTAGGTCAGACAAGGTTTTTCATTTTAGATTTAATAATAAATCACTGTTTTGACTATGTTTACTTGATGTATCTCCTATGAAATGAGAATAAATAGTGCACAGCAAAGTATTTATTACATCAGGTTCGCTTGTTTGAATCCATTGATTACCTTGTTGGACCATGAGGATTTTTCTTACATTCCTTATTCTTGCCTACCTTGTTCAGTTAGGCACTTACGAACCAATTCTTTAACTGTCTTGTAAATCCAATTATTAGCATTTCAGCAATTTCAGGGACAGTGTTGTCAACTGCTTTTCTGGTAGCTACCCCATACATAATCATGTGTTGGATAGTGTTTATTATCTGATATTCTGATAAACCATCAATGTTCCATTCTCTGATTGGATCCCCCTTATACTCATAAAAAACATACGGTGTATAATCCATGGGTAATCGAATATCGATTAGTGAAGGCTTTATTTAGGCATAAGGATGGTCTATGTTCCAATTCCAGGTTTTAAACGTTCTTATTAGATATTGGGGGTATCACCAATAACATTAATCTAAAGTCCTTTTTATTTTTTATTTGTGGGTTCATCAGAGTTTAGTGTTAATTTAGCTATCTGATCAGCTAAATTAGTAATTCTGTTATTTGGTTTTAATTTGAATTTTGAAAGTTTTTTAGGAAAACTTATTGGGGACCGTGAAGTTTTTAGCAAAAGTTTTGGTTTAAAAACAGAAGCTTTTGTAAAACCAAATTTTTGTTTATCAAAAGATGTCTAAATTCTATTTAATTGTTTACCTAGAGACTGTAAGTAAAGATTGGTGTAATTGTTCTGTTCAATGACATTCTGGAGATCTATTTTCTCAACAGCTTTCTTAGCGACTTCTGGGGCTTCAGCAGCAAATGTTTTGAAAGGTGCAGTTGTTGTTTTTGTTTCTTCTCCTAATATCACTATGGTGTTAAGTGGATAAGGGGATGTAATTTCTTTCCCTTCTTTGGTCTTATATGTAGACCAGGCTTCTTCTAGGTTATTTAAAGTAGTTTATTCATCCAAAACCAACACTGGAATAAACCATTCAAAAAATTTTAAATTCTTTTTAGTTCTCATGATTCTCTTATACCAAAGATGTTTAATTTCTTTTTCTTCTAAGGTATAGGTGTCAAAAAACCATTTTCTTTTGACCAATAATATTCATTTAGACTCTGAGGGTTAAACTTAAATGGTTCAGTCAAAACATTTAATTAAAAACCTGAAAAACTAAGATTTGGGGATCCTATGTATACGGACTTTGCCTCTTCTTCTTGCTGACCTTTTTCTAGGATTACTGGATCAATTTTATAGACAGGATGGAAAACTTGCTCAATGGATTCTCTAATTCCTCCTACAAGTTTCTCATATTCAGATTCTAGGATATGAGAGCAGGAGGCTTTTGATGATGATGGTTTTGAAGGTTTATATGAAATTCTTGAGGGTAACCTTCTCGGTTCTAGTTTTGAAAAATCAATTTTAGTAATCCTATCTTTACTAAACCGTATTTCAACTTTTCTATTCTTATACTCAATAATTCTTTCCAGTTCTTAAGGTTTGATAGTTTTTATGGGTCTTTCATTTTGAAAAATTCATTTTTCTGGGAGTTTGATGTCCTTCCATTTAATCGGTTTAGGAACAACAATGTTACACCTTTTCTGTATTTGCTTTTAAAAGCAAAGTTTCTCCTCGCATATTGAATTCTAAGGCCTTCGGCTCGATCTAGGTTGTCATCACATTATAGTAAATTTTGTAGACCAAAGCGAGATTCTAGGATGCCTTGAACATGTTTGAAACCAGATGTCATGATGTTCGCGGTTAAAACTTTCATTATGTGTGGATCTTTTAAAGGCACAGTAAATTTTGGGTGACAATTGAAGTAAATTGGTCCATCACAAAGATTGAATTCAACAATACCCAAAAGAGAATCAGAAAACTTATTGTGTCTTTGATCTCTTAACGTAATTATTATAGAAGTGTTTAGGCCGTTTCTTGTTAAAGGTTTTAACGTGATTTGCACCAAACCTACATGCAAATAATTGTAATGGTTTTCTAAATGATCTTTGATCATGTATTTTGAAAACAATTCAAACTTGTGATAACGTATGTCATTCTGAAATCAAAAATTCCCTTTTGATAGACTTCCCATTTATCCATGTTCATAATATTCCAATTTCCCAATTTTTTCTTGACATCTCGAATGAGTATGCTTTGTGAATTTTTAACTCTTCTATTCCCCATAGTTTCTTCTTCTTCTTCTCTCTTTGAAGAAGGCTTAACCAAACTTCTAAAGATTTTTTTCATTAGAAATTATTGATTAGTGTTAAAACCTTTACCGGATATTTGTGAACGTTTTAAGCAATCTTACTGTCCTTTTTAATTCAACCATGTGTCTCACGGTTGCTATGTGACTTGGGTGATATTCTTGGAAAGATTTTAACAATAATGTTTAATTACTAAGAGAGAAAAGCTTTGGAAGTTTGATCAATTCTTAAATCAAAGAAATAGGACTGAAGATAAGCTTTAGGGACTAGAGTGTTAAAAGATTAAAACTTCTGGTCGTAAAATAGAGTTTTACCAATACATTTGATCTTTTAATCCAACGGTGGGAAAAGAGGGGGTATGGTTACGGGTCATGAATTTTAGAGTCTTCCTGTTCTTTGGGTCTGTTCATGTTGTTTGTCTGCTGAACGGAATCGACTAGTGTCTAGCGGGAACCGAATGAACAGTACGAAAATCTTATTCTGAGCCGAAAAGTTGTGGGGTTTTCCTATTAGGCAATGGCTTGATAATATTTTTAGATGGAAAGGTTCGATGCTTGTAGGAAAAGGCTATGGCTCTGGCAAGAAATGATACTGTTGCAGGTGGCTCAGGCAGTGGATTACATGGTCATTGTCCGCGCTGCTCAACTTGGGAACCGGACAATAGTTTTCTTCTTGAAACAACATCCAACATATGATAGTGGACTTGAGACATGTTGTGGTGGCCTTGCGCCACTGTGGTCGGATTCGTTCCAAGTTGGGGTTAGGCTTTCATTCTACTTTGATCAAGTCTGGTTTCTCAACTGACATCTTTTCTAGCAACAATCTGATTTCCATGTATGTGGACTCGGGTTCTATTGGTGAAGCAAGAAAAGTTTTTGACGAAATGCCCCACAGAAATGTTGTTACTTGGGCTACTATGGTCTCAGCGTATACTAGTAACGGAAAACCTGATAAAGCTCTTGCTTTATTCAGTCAGATGATGAATTGTGGAGCGGATGAGCCAAATGGGTTCTTGTTTTCTGCAGTTTTAAAAGCTTGTGCTCTTGTGGGTGATGTTGAACTGGGCCGTTTGATTCACGAGAGGATCTTCAGGTATGGATTGAAGTCTGATATTGTTTTGATGAATGCCCTGTTGGACATGTATGTCAAGTGCAGCAATTTGAGTGATGCTAAGAGAGCTTTCGATGCTATCAAGGTTCCTAATTTGACTTCCTGGAATACAATGCTTTTAGGGTACTCTAACGCTGGCATGATTAATGATGCTGTAAGATTGTTTTATCATATGCCTGAAAAGGATATTGTGTCCTGGAACAGCATCATTGCTGGGTTTGCCAACAATGGCAATTTGGATGCATTAACATTTTTGTGTATGATGCAGAGTGAAGGATTGAAGCCTGATGAATTCACAGTACCTTGTGTTCTTAATGTCTGTAGTTGCCTAGATTTGTTGCATATGGGGAAGCAGATCCACACGTATGCCCTTAAAGTAGGCATTATTAGTAGCTGTTTTACAGCCTCGGCATTGATTGATATGTATTCAAATTGCAACATGTTTAATGAAGCAAGGAAATTATTTGATCACTGCTCAACTATTGTTGCTTCCATTTGCAATAGATTGGCCCTTCAGAATGCTATGCTTTATGCATGTGTTGCCAGTGATGAAAATGAATCAGCAATCCTTGTACTTCAGCAGATCAGTCAATCTGGTGCATGTCTTGATGAATATACTCTGAGTAGTGCTCTGAAAATCTGTATCAATCTATTGAATTTCAGGCTAGGTTGTCAAGTACATGCTCTTATTTTGACCAGTGGATATGAGCTAGATAACATTCTCGGAAGCATTCTGATAGATCTCTATGCAAAAATTGGAAATACAGTTGATGCTTTCAAACTTTTCCACCGGCTACCGCAGAAGGATATCATAGCTTGGTCTTCATTGTTGGCAGCTTGTGCAAAAGCAGGGCTTGATTTTTCAGCTATTTCACTGTTTAGAAGTATGGTCAGCTTGGATTTTGAAGTTGATCAATTTGTTATTTCAAGCATTTTGAAAGTCTGTTCTGGCTCGGCATCCATTAGTGGCGGCAAACAGATGCATTGTTTATGTGTTAAGTGCGGGTTTGAATCAAAAGGGACTATAACAACTTCTCTTGTTGATATGTACTCTAAATGTGGGGCCATTGATGATAGTTTAGCTCTATTTCATGTCATGCCAGAAAAGGATGTGGTAAGTTGGACAGGGATCATTGTTGGGTGTGGACAAAATGGAAGAGGAAAGGAAGCAATTGAGCTTTTCATACAGATGATCCAATCGGGGTTGAAGCCTAATGGAGTCACATTCCTCAGCGTTCTCTCTGCCTGTAGATATGATCATTTAGTTGAAGAAGCATGGTGCATATTTAACTACATGAAAAGTGTGAATGGAGTGGAGCCTAAAATGGAGCATTACTCTTGCCTCGTTGATTTACTGGGGCAAGCTGGATATTTTAAAGAGGCTGAGAACTTGATTGCTGGTATGCCATTTAAACCTGATAAGACTATATGGACCCCTATGTTAGCTGCATGCGGGATTCACAGGAATTCAAGACTGGTTACAACTATTGCGGAACAGCTCATTGCTTCTGCTCCTCAAGATCCTTCTGTGCATGTAATGCTTTCAAATGTTTATGCCGATTTGGGGTTATGGGAAAGCCTAAGCAAAGTGAGGAAAGATGTAAAAGGTCTGAGCCCAAAAGAAGCTGGAATGAGCTGGATTGTGGTTTCAAAGTAATTTGACAGATTGAAGAGATCACATGTTTTTTTGTCATCACATTCTGGTTAGTGTTTGATTCTTGAAGCTATTGAAGACATTGCAAAGCTCTGTAGGTTTACCCTATATTGAATTGTTTCTGCATTAATTTTCTTCTCTGTTTTCCCAACATTGACAGAAAATGCTACTAGGATCAAATTGGGATCCTTCCGGTGGATTGGAGGCTCAAGATAGTGGAAAAGGAGTCTGATTCACTAGGATCCAAGCCAGCCATGGACGAACATCCGTTCAACAATCTGTTTTGCCTGGTTCCCGAGTTTCTTCCTTCACCTCCTCAGCAAACACTGCCTTGCATGGCATGTCACTTAGTACCACACACGCTCTTGGTACTCTCTCCCTCCCTCCCTCTCTCTCTCTCTCTCGCTCTCTCTCTCACACACACACTTCCCGAAAAGATAACTGATTCACTAGGCAAAAATGGTTCTGATTCAGTATTCAGCATGAAAAATGGTTTTTTTCTTTATTGGGAAAATGATCCACCATTAAGCAATATGGTCCCTGGTAATTTTACACCTGGTTTCGCTACCCTTTCATACTAGCTGGTTTAATTCATAAATACTTGGTATTAGAATGGTCTTTTCAGTACAAGGAAATGGTTTTACTTCTGAGAAGTTTGTTCCTAACATTTCATGGTGGAATAGTGGAATTATTGATTCTCATGCAGCAAGTTTAGCTTCACACAGTATGATTATGTGTATCCCTACTGCCATATTTGTGCACATAATTGACCAGATGGAGGTATATATCTTTAGTTTTGTTTCCATGCAATCAAACTGAAAAGAAATTGATTTGTTTTTTGCTGCATTCTGTTCGGTTTGGGTCAAGCCAAATTACAGACTACCCAAAACGAAATGAACCGAGTTTAACGCAGCCCTACCTGCTATTATCATGTCATCAAAATTAAGGTTGGTCCTTACTTAACGCACATGCTTGAGTCGTGGCAGGTTGCAAGCAAGCGATATTAGAAACCGCAAAACCGTAACAACCTAGGAGAAGGCAAAAAGACTTTGATGGAGGATGAGGCTGCATGTTCGTCAATGTAGAAATTCCGGCAAAGTCAAGCCAGAAAGTATTCAGAGTATTGGACTGCAAGCTCCTGAGACACGCCAGTAGTAACAACAAACACTGAACTGTAGAGATATATAAAAGATTTAGTGTTGATTAATTATCATCTCTGTGATTAAAAACACATATGTTTTACAATAGTTAATTCCATAAACGCTTAGCTGATTGAGTTCTGTAAAGTGATTTGATGGAAAAATACCAAGTGATTGAATCAGAATTACATGAAGAATCCACTTAATTCGAATGGCTTAGTAAAGATGACATAATTTTTTACTGTTCTTTACAGGTTCCAGTTTTTATCTCCTCCCGTCCAAATGTTATGACCTGAAACACGAAGATCTATCATTTCTAGAGAGAATAATACTAACATTGTTGACCCTAAAATACATAATTCTCCTCGAATGAAACAGGAACAAAGAAAAGCAAGAAACAAAAAGGTTGTGCAAAAGACATACTACGCAGCAATTATTTACACTTCTTTTGCTCTCTAATATTTTGAGAAAATTTTAAAATCTCGTCAACAACTTAATCCAACCATTGCCCCTTCAGACTGAAGGGAAGCGCCTACCAAAAAGGAAGAGCCTGAAGGCCCTTTCTGCAACCAATCAAACTCTGCATAAACTCATTTGATATGCGAAGCAATCAACTTGACCACAGAATGCCAAGCTATGTCCTTGGATTCTACTTATGATCATATCCTTTCACCCAAACCGGAATATCGTATATAAGAATCCCGAAAGCAAATGACAGGACTGCAGTGATCAAGGCATAAACATATGCTCTCCAAGGATGCTTGCTTTCTCGCATTGCATTGAACTCTGCAATGAATGTTGACACCGTACTCAAACAACCCATCAATCCAAACTGTATGCCAGTTGCTACGGTTTCACATGTCTTGGAATCGACCTGTAACGATCAGAAATTATCAACTATATCCCTAGGCATATCATCACACAATTTACACAGGCAAAAGGTCGCTTGAAAGTTATGTGTTACTGAAACAAATGGGGAAGAAGATTGGTTCCACATAAGAAATCCAGTTTCTAACACTAAATGGCATATGACTCATATTCTCATTTTAACATATAACTGCTCAAAGGAATGTCCAAAGTACTTACCGCCTTTCTTATGGTAGCAAGTGCAGCCATTATAAGTGCTGCAGAAACATTTGCCATTAGAGTGCCAAATGGTACCCATCTCAAAATCCCAGCTTTACCCAGTCCACGTCCATTAAATCGAGCTAAAAACCATCTGATCCATACACCGATAGGTCCAACAAGACAAGCCAACCACAGCTGCGCTGCACTGCCACCCTTGCTGAATCTCTCCTTCAGCAGCACTGCACTCAGACTCCACAACGCACCCAGAATCAGCAATAACACAAACGTTACAGCCAAATGATGCCTGAGGCTGTTCACCTTCCATGAACCCTCTCCAAGTTGTTTTTCTTTCTCCGGTTTTGCGTTTATTTTATTCAGCAACCACCTGAAACCCTTGGCTGTCTCAACCCCAAAAATAATGGAATAGGCTGCTAGAAATAAACCTGGAGGAAATGGTAATGAAGAAAAGGAATGTTATTCTTTTTCCCACGAGTACAAGCATAGCAGGTATGTTGTTGGCTTGTTATTTTTACTTAGGCATCATAGAAATTTCCTTTCACAACATGGCTTGGCTTTGGGATATTACCTATGAGAAAGCCAAGTACAGTAAAGACCCAGCGGCCGGTTGCACTGAGATCCAGCATTTTCTGGTTCCAGCCACTGAATGTGGTGAGGCTTCCTAAGTAGCCTGTAGTCAATGCAATTGCCAAATGATCCGATGCCTTTGCAATATCCCGTTTGAAGACAACACCAAACCAGCCCATCAAAAAAGAACCAACCTGTCATATGCTGACATTTAAGTTCATGGATGATGATAAGAAGAGGCTCTCAGAAGAACCGTATGACAGTGAAAAATGTAGAACTTTGTGTATATATTGCTCATCTCTATTAACTTAGCTGGTAGGAGATCTATACAAAACATGCACTATATGGACTCTATCAGTGAACAAGCATGATCTTCATGCAATTATTTTATGAAACGTGCATAACAGGAAGTCCAGATTTATGGATATTCAGCGGTATTGATTTCCTAGGTGAAGAAAATTGAACAGGGAAAGAGGGAGAGACCATGTTAGAGGGAAGGTCAAGATATAGAATGCTCCAGTCACTAGTCACACCAGCGATACCAGGTCCAAAGAGCTTTTGCAGCAAATATCGTGTCAACACCTGCAGATACCAAGAAACAGTATCATGTGTTATTAAACAGAAGAAGAGGTAGGCAGAGCATCAAGTGAAAATCAATGTGCTAGTCAAGCAAAAGTAAGCAAAAACATAAATATGTAAGAAGGCTACATACAGGTTATTAATAGAAGTCTCCTGTTAAATGGGGTACAGAACCCAACTTTTCATATAAGTGATTTCTTCTACTTGCAGTAGTTCGGCACATTAAAGCAAACATGGTAACCACTGTTGCACCCATCAACTTTGAAATATAAACAGCAACTAATGCTAGGCAACCAAACTCATCGTTTGTTTTTGTCTTTAATGTACTTTAAGTGGACAAATCCACAAAACATTCTAACTGTCATATAAAATGATGCATAATTTTAGAAATATTTTCTAATAACAGATGCTTCCAACACATCATCCAGAACATCAAGTAAGCCATAATCCATCTACATGACTTCCTGGGACTCTTGCCGGCTTAGAGCTAAGCAAGCATTTATATTCTTCATCAAAGGAGTGAAATTCATAGCATCAGCTGTTTGAATTCTTTCCATGGATCTCAGCACACAACAAATTTTTCTTTGTTAATAATATCTTATGGCCAGAGCAATTACCCCAAGAATTCCGAAGACAGCCAAATGGACAAGGCATGAGGCATACTCCAACCATAGAGGCAATGCCCTTTGTTCAACCTACATGCAGAAAACATCAAAACACATTGTTAATGAAAAGTGTAAATACATACTAAAAATAATAAAAGGGCCTTGTAGATAAATATTAAAGGCCGAGGAAAGAGCTCATCTGAAAACTTACATGCTGTTTGTTCTCAGGTCCCTTCAGTGCATCGGTTGGAAGGGGAGAAATGATTTCCTCTGGCAATGGTGAAACGGGGGACACTTCTGTTTTCTGCACTCGATTGTGAGACCAAAATCCATATGATTCCAGAAAATCATTTTCTGGAATAGACTGAACTAACCCATTCTCCAACCTATTATCAAGAGATAAGTGCCGGCTTCCAGCATCACTGAGCCTACTGCTGTGAAGAGCACGATCACCGATATCCCCGGCCTCAGAAACACTCTCACTCTCAATTTCATCATCTATCTTGAAGGAGGCAGCACCTGATAAGCTTAAAGAGCGCCTTCTATATGAAGAGTTAATGCTGCCTGTTCGACCAAATGATCCAGCGTGTGTTAATCCTGATGGACGAGCTTGATCAACCATGGCCCTTCCATCAGACTCCATAGTACCTGGAAATGTTAGGAAGACTGAACAAGTTTAGAAAGAAAACGTTGTTACATGATGATGAGGTAAAAACATTAACAGCTACTTTGTTGCAAGCGATTTTCAGCTGCAGAAAGGTGTACGAGTAAATGCATACACACGTCATGTTTCACAAGTCATTCCCCCCATTAGCACATCAAGTCTAGAGCTACCACCAAAAATCAAGAGCAAAATCTAGTTCATGAAAAGTAAAATTAGAGAAATTAATCAACAATCAATCAACTGAGCTTAATTGCAAATAGTTGGGGTTGGCCACATAAATTATGTTCTTCATTCTACTCTGTTGATGGTATAACAAGTAAAGTTAGAGTAACACACATAATTAACTGTAGAGCTAGGAATAGAGGAGATTACAAATGCAAGAACATCAGAAAACGAATTCAACAGGTGCAGTTTATATATGATTGGAGCTACAATGGATGTACCATAAGACCACCTCCACTTGATTCTAAAAGAAACAAAATTTTAAAAAATTCAACCTAGAATATTCAAATTTAAAACTTGCTAATACATTTCTTTCGTCATTGATCATGACTACATAACTAATAAGAAAAAGACAAACTTCCGCCTAAACCAACTTATCTTTAAAGTGCAAATCCCTTCTTTAAGTTCAGGGGGGGTAAAGATAGAAGTCTTATGTAAGCAGCAAATCTGATCAAACACGTTCTCATTTTGCTTGGATTTGACCAATCTTTTGAACAAAATTTACAAAAAAATGACGCAAATACAAGATTCCCATTCCTAATCTCATTGGACATTTGAAAGCAATAATTTTATCAGATTTGGTGCCAAAATATGTAATAAGTATTTAATATATGCTGGTGTAACAGTCCTGGTCGGTATTGGTAAAAAAAATGAAAAGAAAATTGAGAAATCATTAGTATTATAATCCAAAGCTACAATAGTCATGTAATCTGCAGAGACCTCAGTTAAATATTGCTTCCGGGTTCTGACGTGAACACAAAGCAAATACAACAAGCATCAAATAAGAATGATTTCTATCAATTTCCCAACAAACGGCGATTTATTTTTCCTTCCAGAAGTTAGACTTCTAGATTTCCCACTAAAAAGTATTGGAAAACCCCAAAGAGTGTGTGTGTGTAGGATGAAGAACACGAAGCAAGCACATGGCTTTCAGTAATTAGTTGGATACATGTATACATATATATATAAAAGCAAAGCACTTGGCTTTCAGTAATTTGGTGGGTGTCTATAAAATATGGAAGAAGCAATACCGCAGAACTCAAATCTGGAATAAATCTACAGTATTTTTTCTGTTAGTTTTGATTGATTGATTAATTAAGTGGCCAATACTGGCCAAAGTTGATGACTTTTCTTAAGCAGCAGAACATGGATGATGATTGGTCCTGGATTGTTTTTGAACGAGCACCAGTAATCTCAACAGCACAAAATTGACTTCCTTTTTCTAACACGGAAGATGTGTCCTCCACTGAAGGTGATACAAAAGAAAAGGCAATAAAGACACGGAATATAACAAAAACACAACTTGTTCCAACTGGGTGGAGCTATGTTCCTCAAATTATTCAAATAAGGGCCCGGATGAACTTTACAGGAAAAGATTAGGGAAAAAGAAATAAACTTTCCCAATTTCTAACTCTTGTACCCCAAGAAAAGCCGACTTTTGCAAACGGAAAGTTAAAGTAAAAAGATTAGTACCTTGGAAAGAAAGAAATAAAAGAAAGGAGGGATAAGAAGGGGAGGGTTGGCACCATATAAAGATGAATCGATGAATCCTCTTCAAACGCCGCCAGAAGCGAGGAAACTGTTCGGATCAGATCCTCAGTTCAGTTCTGTCTTGGGACCAGCAGAGGAGCAACAACTGCAGAAGTGACGATAGTGGGAGAGAACGAGATGGGTCTGCGTGTCGAAGAGACCGGATTAGGTTTAAAGGGAGAGGGCGAGAAACCGGAAGGTGAGGCGGAGATTGGCGACAATGGCGATGGCGTGCGCGAGCTGGCGTTCTCGCCGTCCAACCGGTGGAATAGAGTTTCGTTTCCTGTGCTTTATGACTCCCGTGTTCCGTATCTGTCAAGAGTCAAAACTCACAAGTCAAAACTAGGTCCCGCGTTGGCAGGCAAAACAATAACGCATACGACACATACAAAGCCGCATGCAGATGCAGATTCTCATGTAAACTATATCATCCCTCTGTTTTCTAGAAAATTGTTAATAAAATGTATATAACTTAGTAATTAATTTTTTTTTATTTTTTAATAGATCCTCATAATTTTTATAATATTTATTAAAATAAAAAAATGTGTCCTTCGTACATCAACAAATATAAAAAACTGACATTTACAATCATGGCAAAATGACCCTTGAACTTTCTTATATTTTCATAACTAGGCATTAAATCTGTTTGCTACTCTTTTTTCTTTAAACATATGAAAAAATTATAGAGTTAGTTAGATATAAGATAAAATTTATAAGTCAGGTCAAAAGAAATGTGTAAGTTTAAGTGTTAAAAATGAGACATTTGTCTTTTACATTCTATACAATATGAATATCTTGCTAATCTTCTTCATATTTCATATAATTTTTCAACTCTTGTTAAACTCATTCAACTAAGAACATAAACAATGCTAAATCAAATCATTTTTCATATATTTTTTCTAAAAGACATTGTTTTCACATTATATTATGATATATGCAAATTTTTAAGTTTCATTATTTAATGTTTAGGTTTCATAATTGTATATGTATTTAGACCCTCTTTATATAAATCTTGCATCTGCCACTAAAGCAAGATTAGGGTTCGATGTCTCCCTTCACTCCTAGATTTAGAATTGTTCACTCTTACCCCTACTCTTATAATAAATTGTATTAAATTATGTGTGAAAAAAAAACTAGGGAATAAATATGTTTTTTTATTTTTTATTTTTTTATTATGGTTCTGCTTCTTCTACTGATTAGGGTTGGCACCTAATGTCTTCTCCACGCCTCGTGCGAAACTAAACTCTGACTTAGGGATGACAACGGGGTGGATTGGGTGTGTATACCTCTTACCCGTCATCTGTGCTCGAGGTTTTTTTAGTACACGCGACTTCACGGGTATCCACAAACGGATGAAAAATCTCACCCATGCCCACAACTCGCGGGTAATCCATATTCGTGGGTAACCCACGGTTTAAACTATGTTTTTTAAATTTCATAAAAATAAAATATAAAAAATATATACAAAGTCATTTTTCACATATAATGCAACAAAATCATAAAATACACAAAATCAGAACATACATACAAAAAAATATTTTATGTGAATTAGTATAAAATATTAGTTAAATGTAGGTGTTGTATCCCATTATAATTAATAAGTGGAAAATTTATGCTTGCGGGTTTTGCGGGTAGGCGGGGCGGATTTACCCGTAATGGATACCCTGTATCCATCACCCGCCCGTACCCGCCAGACGAGTATGAGTTGCTACCCACGTCCTACCCATCGCAGGTATTTTTATCCATTTATCCGTCCGTTACGGATGGATATCCGCGGATCACAGATTTCACCCACCCACTTGCCATCCCTACTCTGACTCGTCCTCGTCGATTAGCTTCTTGAAGGCTCAAGTTCACCTTTAGCCATTAAACTTGTTAATCTTAAACGATTAACTAAAAAAGTTTTGAGACCAGTCCAAGTTTGCCCCCAAACTTGGAAAAGTGGGAATGGGACAGTCTACGCGAGATGAGGTTACACCGACTCATTTCTAAAGTCTCTAAGGCGGACAGAATATACACACGCACACACACTTCTTTAAGTGTCTTAAATTACAATTCTTACGATCCCAAATTAGTATTCTTAATTTGGGCCTTTTCAAGGTATGCTAAATTATATAACCTGCTCTTAAACTATTC
The DNA here is from genome assembly GCA_039654915.1 of Aquilaria yunnanensis. Classification (NCBI taxonomy): domain Eukaryota; kingdom Viridiplantae; phylum Streptophyta; class Magnoliopsida; order Malvales; family Thymelaeaceae; genus Aquilaria; species Aquilaria yunnanensis. The sequence continues at coordinate 81,805,457 of CM077593.1, forward strand.
CTATTTCACATATCTACCACTGAACTATTAATCATTACGAAAGTATATTTAAAGTATTGTTTTGTTGTAAAATTGTCTCTCCCACGTTAATGTTGATGGAAATTTGAGGCCAAACCTAAATTAAGCCCTTAAACTCTAGAAAAATGGACCTAAAATCCCTTGAACATAAACTCGTGACTTAACTTATCAAATAGCAAAAAAAAAAAAAAAAAAACCCAAATAGCAAATACAAAACAAATTAAAAGTAGAATAAAAATAAAAAATCCCACCAATTTTATATGCCCATCCCAAATTAGAGCATCCAACCCTTCTAAATAATTATGGCAAATATTATAGTTGCTAAAAAATAGCATTTGACCCTTTACCTATTTTTTTTCAACTTAGACCCTAAAATAGTATATAAAAAAATGAAACAAATGAAAAAAAAAACCTACCAATTCAACATGATAATTCAAAACTAAAGTTTATAATACGTTAAAATAATTATTATAAATATTATAGATTAAAAAAATGAATTTGGCGCTCTTATCTATTTTTTTTCAATTTAAAACCTAAAATAGTTAAAAAAAACAAAAAAAAATAGAAGAAAAAATGAAAAAACCTATCAATTCAACATGCCTATTTAAAATTAAAGTATTCAATCCATTAAAATATTATTTATAATATTATAGATGCTACGAAAATTGAAATTTTTGCCCTTTTCTATTTTTGTTCAACTTAAACCCTAAAATAGCAAAAAAACAAAAAAAGTAGAAATAAAAAATGAAAAACCCACCAGTTCAACATGCCCATTAAAAAATTAAATTATTAAATTCCTTAAATAATTGTGGAGAATATTATAAATTCCAAAAAATTGAATTTTATACCGTTATCTATTTTTTCAACTTAAACCCTAAAATAACAAAAAAAAAATCTATAATATTCTATTGTTTTGGAATCTATATCATTCTCCATAATTATTTGAAGGAATTTAATACTTTAATTTGAATGGGCATGTTGAATTGATAGGTTTTTTCATCTTTCTCTTTCCATTTTTTGGGTTTTTTTTGTTATTTTAGGATTTAAGTTAAAAAAGCCATATAAGGGCATCAGATTCTATTTATTTGTCATCTATATTATTCTCCATAATTATTCGAACTGGTTGGATGCTTTAATTTTGGATGAACATGTAAAATTGGTAATGTTTTTTTTTTCATTCTATTTTTTTGTTGCTTTTTTCTATTTTAAGATTTTTTTTTTCTATTTGAGAGATTATGTGTCACGAGTTTATATTTGGAGAATTTTGTGTCCATTTTGGAAGAGTTCATGGACTCATTTTAGGTTTGGCCACAAATTTCCATCAATACTAACAGGGCATTTTTGCTATAAGTCATTACTTTAATCTTATAACTTTTGCAACATTTAATAGTTTCGAGGTAGATATGTGAAATTAGGTATAATTTAAAGATAGATCGTCTAATTTAGCCTTTAAGGTAAAAAATCTTTTAACTTTAAACGAGGTCGTAGCCTCGTTGCCCTGGTTACTTCCATATGATGTGATGAGTTATAGTTTAAAGTCTAGCTTATACATGGAGATTTCTTCATATTAAGTCGTGTGTCTGTGTATAAGGTAGCGAATGCATATAGCAAAGGTAGAGGCGACAAACGGTTAAGATATGTTTTTTAATCGTAGTCGAAAGGATATAATTATAGACTTCAAATGGATACCAATTGTAACAATTTGCCCCTTGTAGGCTATTCAAATGCCAAATGCAGAGAGTTACCAGTCTTCCGGTAAGATAATAAGTAAGGTCATATGACCACCTGTAGATCTGCTCCAATATTTGCCCTTAGTGATGTTATGAAACAAATATTGATATTTCATTTTAAATACGCGATCAATAATGTTAGACCTATTATAAGCAGTTTGTTCCGGTCAAATTGAGTATACAATCATGTTTCATTTTAAATTAAATGATTTGTATTATCAGAATATATGTATATTTAGCATACATAATAATAAACCATTTTATTTTAAATATAAATTTTACGATGCGTTTTCCTCAAACGTAAAAAAAAAACAAAAAACAAAAAAAAGGTAGCCCAGATTATGAGGAAAAATGAAATAGACTCGGACGATTTGGGCCTACAATTATGACATTTGATAAATCAGGTGAAAAAGATTATGGGCTAGGCCCATACTTGGCCATCACGTACTCTTCCATTTTTTTCAAACAAGTTTGCTTTTTAAATTAATATTAATTTATTTTTATTGGCTAAAATTTATGGATTTTGAGAATAACTAATTGATAACCAAAGTGGTACCAACCAAACTAGGTGGTTTGGCCTTTGTAGCTAGAAGTGTGTGAACCAAAGATCTTGCGCTCGAAAATCACATCAAAGCCTCGGAGTGTATACTTGAGAAAACCCTCCGATGATTAAATCAGCATCTCATGAGAAATATAAAGTTGTATTATGGAAAATTCTAATGATCTTATGTACCTCCGGATTGAAAATGGGGCTTCATTCATATAGTGGTAGAATGAGATCATGGGAAAATCATGTAAATAATGGGAATCCCATAATGAATGGATTCAGTTGTCATGGCTTCGTTACTTCTCAAGTTCATCATGTGCCTTTTGGACCTTCTAGAGTGGGCTTCTTATATATATATGGATTTGGCTTGCTCTATATGGGCTTACTTTTGGGCCCATATGATGTTAATAGCTCTCTATCCTTGTAAAATGTGGGTTTGGGCTCCACATTGTTTTTTCTGAAAAGGGGATCTAATCTGCAGTTGTACCAATTTGTTAACCACTGGTCATAAAAAAGTAGGAACATTGCCGTTTTAGGGAGGAACAAGGGGCCTTCCTATGATATGGCACATCCCCGAAGGGGCACCTATTTTGGTGACACCCCTGGTAATGGCTTCTGAGGAGTGTCTTCAAGTACGTTGCTGTAATGTCCATCGGAAGGTAAGGAGGCGTCTTGTTCAAGATGGTTAATGATAGTTGTTGCACAATAATGGACGCGTGTTCAATTCAACAATTCTCTACGAGATAAAGGGACGCCTATTAAATGCTATCCCAGGGAAGTAACCAGGAATGCCTTATCTGGCAGCTATTCAGTGCCATGTGGCTGCCTATCGCTTGTCCATAAAAAAAGCCATAATGACAACAGTTCCCAAGATGGTTAATCGAAGGGTTTTGGTTTTGCCTAAAAAATCTATGGTTTGTTTCCTTCCTTTTTACCATGCATTTTCCCACAGTTGCTAACCCTCTGATACTCTATTGTGCTTACCTGTGCTTCTTTTGCATTCTTTATGTGGTGAACTTCCCCTTTTTTTTCCAATGCTACATGTTCTTAATTTGATTAGTAGTATCATAATTTACAATTATTCCTTTGCATCATCTTTAGCATTTGGGCTGTGGTTTTCACCATTTTGTTTCTTGTTTGTTTGTTTGTTTTATGCGGCAATTGGTCACCTTCCTCGGCAGTGGTCCTTATCTTATTTGCTTTTAGTTTCCCTATATGGCTTCTCGCAAATCCTCAATTTCAATGCTACTGGTAGTGCCTCTTCCTTAGCTGTAGTATAGATTACTGTGCATAGGGAAAACTTAAAGGATTAGTTTTTCACCAATGTCCAAGAGTTGGCCAGACTCAAGATGCCCCTGACCTAGTTAGTTCTAAAGATGAATTTAAAGAGGTTTTTCTAGATGAATAAGGTGGTTGCTTCCTTCCAAAAGAGAGAAGCAACAGTGATTGGTAGTTGTCCAAACACCAATTTAAAGACCTTGCCCAACTCTAAGGAGGGCTTCGATTTTATCTCCATTTTTTGTTCCTCCTGACAAGGGCCAGTCTTAATGGATAAGGTGGAACTTCAGTTTTTTTTGGAGTTCTTCATGCTAGAATGCGTAAAGGCAAGATCTAGTAGAGAAGAAGATCGCTTAAGACCAAGTGTTTGATCCCTAATGGGTCATGGGCATGATGAAGTTGATTTTGAAGGACAAGGCTGAAATTCATCTTGGGTGCTAAAAGGGCTCCGCATCCTTTGGGATTGGTGCTCATCCTCCAGGTAGATACTATTCTTTTCTTTGCTAGCTATTTTGGAACTTAGCCATCATACTAATAGGTTTTGTATTTTTTAGGAGGCCATGGTGACCTTCACTATGGGAGAGAGGTTGGCCACCCATGAAGGTAAGACGAGGGCCCAGACAAACCAAGTTGAATAATTGAAGCCACCCAGACTGGGTTGGAGCAGGCATTGTCGTTAAAATGGAAGGCTCGAGAGGGCATAAATATAAAGCTCAAGGATTTGAAGACCATCCTAGAGTAGCGTCAATAGGTCATCGATGACAGAGCAAAGTCCCTCTGCAACACTATTGAGGCTGTTTAGTATGCTGCAAAGAAGGAGGAAAAGGCTTTTGTAGAGATCAAGCCCCTTAAAGGCCAACTATGGCTTCTAGACCAAAGGCTTAGAGCCATTAGAGAGGGCCTCCAGTTGGCTCCTCCGGCCATTCAAGGTGAAGCCTAGTTCTAGCACCATACCCCTTCTCTTGCTGACTGGGCCAACAAGATCAATCAAGTTGTGTGAAGTCTATCAGTAGTACACTCGAAGCTTATGCATATGGAAGTTTCTTCATGTTAACAGGCATCTAGAGAAAAGTCTCAGTAAGAGGCTTTCCAACTCTAAGAGTTCTATAATGGATTCTTGTCTTGCCATTTCTAGGTTGAAACTGAGTATCCCGACCTCAACCTCTATTTCCTCTCTACCTATGTTGATCAGGGAGATGCCTTCAATGCGTGGTCCAAAGAAAGCAAGCTAGGTATGCCACCTCTTGAATAAGACATCGTAAAGGCCATAAACATCAAAGAGCCAACTCTCTAGAATGAATTTTTGGTGTCGGTGCCAAACCTTCCTTGATGAGTACCATCTTGGATACTTCAGGAAGGTTGATGCGTTACTTCTACAAAACTTAGGAACAAGTCCTACTTGCCCCCTACCTAAGCCTCATAGCAAGCTATATGTGTCATTCTTCTAAAGTCTTGGAACAAGTATGACAATCTTTATCTACCTCACATTTGTGACATCTGATATTGTAATTTTGTAATTGTTTAAGTAATCTTAATGAAAAATCCATTATCAAAACTATTTAATGTCATTTCTTTGGATAGTTATTTGGAAATTGTTCATCTTTATTTTTTGTAATTCACAATTTTACCACTCCTTCATGTCTTTTTCTAGGTAAAGTAATTGGAAGGGCTGAGTTCCATTTCTTATTTTTGCTATAGGATTCATTCCCCCTCGTACCTTTTGATAGGTTCGTTGCCCTTTAAGGGCTCGTACGGAAGATGCCACTAGCCTATTATGGGATTCTTAGGCTCAATTTATTTGTCTAGACGAGGCTTAGATGGCTCGTGTTTTTTAATCTAGATAAAGAATAAGTCAAAGGATATTTCCTTATTTGGGACCTTTTAAGGTCTCAAAGTCTTTTCGTCTTCCTAAAGTAGCCTTGCTACATTTAGGCTATGAGAGCCTTTAATGGTCTGCCTATCATTGGCATCTATTAATGCTCTTTCATCATTTTTGGAAATCATTATCCTTTCTTAAAATGTTATCGTTTTAGGGGTCATAGCCCTAAGGCTGGTCTTCCCTTTGTTCTTTGTGCCAAAATTAAGGCTTTGTAAATACCAACTATGATTAAAGAACAAGGCAATGTTCTAAATGATCTCTTTATTGAGTGATGTTTTACATAAAGTAGGGTCATAGATCATCAGAGTTGTAAGTTCTAGGTAAGGTCCTACCCTCGAAATTAGAAAGTTCATAGATCCCTAGCTTGTTTTGGCCCATAATAAGACATGATCCATCCTAATTGGGCCTCAGTGCTCTATGCCTTGGATTCCTTCCCATCAATTTAGCTTTGATGAGGACCTGCCCCCAACTTGAATGGACTTTATCTTGACCTCACATCATGAATCAAAGTCACTATTTGCTTAAAGGCTTGATGTGTTTGATTTAGTTCACAACTTATCCTACTATATAAATGAATAATATGGATGTGTCAAATCTCTTTATACCTATAAATATATGAACTCACAAGCAAGTGCACATATCATCAAAATATAGCAGTGGCAAGTATCAAAATCATTTTTCCTATAAAAGGGAGTTGTCTGCCATACTCAACATTTCTCTATTGTCTAACTGACAATTAGGAATTTTGTTTAGTTAATTAACTACTAATTGAACTTACCTAACTAATGCAGTAAAAATAATTAACTAACTAATTATCGGTAATGAAAAACAATCAGACAATCAACAATAAGACATGCCATACTTAGAATTGAATCCCTTTAGAAACCTATTATGTTATTCTTACTTTGGTTTAATAGGCATATGATTAAATTAGACCACGAAGTACTACTTTACTTAGATTAGCTCCTTATTATTCCTGTTCATTAACTCCTATTCTTAAGTCACTGATAGGGTGGCTAGTTTTACCGTGCTTCCTAAGAATGCATTACTAGTCCTACGACCCAACTAGGTTTCACCTTAGTCCAAATGTATTATATCGCACCTATTATTCCCGGTTACAATAATATCCCTTCTACTCAATGGTGATCCACAACAAACATATTGGATACTATCTGCATAATAGGTTAGCTACTATTAATCAACACAACAAAGCACATTGGATAGCAAGAAAACCATAATGATATTAAACCAAAAGTAATAACAATCACAAAATCATCCTAGAATCTATCTACTTTAAGTATAAGCAAACAATTCAATTCATCAACACGTTGAACTCTTTTTTTCATTTTCAACATTTTTTTATGTCTCTCTTCATATCTATAGTTGCTCTGACAATGGCCAATAATGGTCTTCCAAAGATAAAGGGGACTCGATTGTCTTCTTCCATGTCAAGAATCACAAAATCCATGAGGAAGACAAATTTTCCAACTTTCACCAAAACGTCTTTTATTAGTCCCCATAGATACTTGATAGACCTATCTACTAATTGTAATTGTATTTGTGGAGGACTTCACTTCTAACCAAAATTTGTTGGCAATAGATAAAGTTATCAAGTTTACACTTGCACCAAGGCTATACAATACCTTCTTGAACTCCTCAATTGTGCATGGAATAGTGAAGCTCCCAGGGTCCTTCAATTTTGGTGGAAGCTTTTATTGGATAATTGCACTATATTTTTTGGTAACACATATGATCTCAAACTCTTCAATTTTTTTTCTTTGCTATGACTTCCATCAAGAATTTTCCCTAATTGGGCATTTAAGTTAAAGCCTCCAAGAATGGGACATTGATATGAAGCTTCTTAGAAATGTCCGAGAACTTACCATATTGATCATCAAGTTTCTTCTTTAAGAATCTTTGTAGAGGTGGGTAAGGTGGGAGTTTTTGCATTTTTTGGGGTTACTCATTTGGTAACTCCACCACTTCCTGTTTTTCTTAAACTTGCACTTCATCTATCTAGATTGGTATTTCTTGAGTGAGTGTTCTAATGTAAGGATCTTCAAGCTTTTTTCTTCCTCTAAATATGATTGCAAGACATTGCTCCATTGGGTTCAACTCAACTTGGTGTCACTAAGGAATTTGACTTTTTAAAGAGTTTTTATGGAGTTTACCAATTGTCCCACTTAGTGCTCAAGGTTCTTAATGGTTACACTTATGTTGTCCTCCATATTTGCCAAGTTGGCACCCAAGTTTGCTATCTTTTCCTCATTTTTCTACATTATATCTTTTGTTTCTTTCATGAATTATAACATAATTTTTTCCATAGAAAGCTTCTTCTCCATTGGAACTTGGTTCAGACTGGGATGAGGCAGTTGTTGAACATTTCTTGTGTTACCATAGGAAAAATTCTCATGATTTTTCCAATTAGGGTTGCATTGGTTCCCAAGTTGGTTACCTCTATACCCAAAGTTCTGATTGCCCATGAAATGTGCTTTCTTATACTCCATCTCCATAGGTGCTCCATACATGTTTGAAATAGAAGCTGCAATTTGCTCAATGATTAACTCCTTCTTGATGTTTAACTTGGATACTTAATTCATGAGAAATGCTATTTGTGCAGACAAAGCAGTCAATTGATCCACCTTAAGTACCATCTCCTTGGTTAAGCTCTTTCACCTAGCCATTTCTTCCCATTAAATGTCAATTGCTCAAGAATTTGGAAGGCATCAGTGGTCATCTTAGACATCAAGGATCCACAGGTCGAAGCATCAGCCATAAACCTTGAAGTGGGTACCAAGTCTTCATAGAAAAGTTAGATTTGCTACCAATCCAATAATCCATATTAGGAAAATTTCCTAATCAACTCCTTAATTCTCTCCCATGCCTCCGAAATAGACTGTATCTCATGTTGCTTGAATGTCACTATAGAAGCGCTCAAGTGGGCCGCCTTTGAAGGAAGAAAGAACTTGCTCAAGAACTTTTCATCCATTTCATTACATGTAGTGATACTTTTTAGTTGAAGTGATTGGTATCATTATTTAGCTTTATCCTGGAGAGAGAAAGGAAACAACCAAAGCCTAATAGCATCGATGAAGACATCATTTGCCTTAAAAGTGTCACATGCCTCGCAAAAATCTACTTTGTGTGTGTTGGGATCCTCCAAAGCCAACCTTTCAAATTGGTTTTGTTGAATGAAAAAAATCAAGATTAGCTTCAGCTTAAAGTTGTTAGCTTGCACCGATGGCCAAACAATGCCCAAATAATTCTCCATCACCAAAGGTCGAATGCACTCCTTAATATGCCTTTGTAGATTCCTTGGATAAACTCCATATTGATAATCCATTCCACCAATGTATCCATTATGGCCTTCATTACTATTAAGATTATCTCTGGCACCCTCCATGGACGTTGGAATGGAGCTAGATTCACCCAAGTATGATGTTGCACAAAGCTCTTTAAGATCTTCTCTATCTCTAATATCAATGACAACAAAGTGGAGTGTTATGAATAGGTCATATGCTACTGATATCTGCCAAAGAAATAACCAAATATAAAGGAAACAAATAAGTAAAGAAGTAAAGGTTTAATCTAGAGTTAAAAGTCAATCTCCTAGCAATGATATTATTCAAGTCAAAATAATCAATCCCTGGCAATGGCACCAAAAACTTGTTGTGAAGTTTTAAAACCTTAATCCATGAACACACTAGAAGCATGTAGATATGGTAAGTAAAATATCATTCCCGTGATAATTGATTTGTAGTGCTTCGCAATTACCACTACTTTGAGACTCATTTTAGTCAAACAAACAATAATTGATGATTTACTCACTATTAAAATAGCTAAGTTTGTAACTCTTCTTAAATTACCACTAAACAAGAACAACAAACACAATGCAAATTAGGGTTTTTTAATTTCAAGAAACATACTTCATATGGTTTTCACTACTTGACTTGGTTAGATAGTAAATTAAGATTTAGTGGTTTGGTTTTTTTACTTGTTGGTGAAGTTAATTAATTGAGCCTTTACTCTCCTAAGTGAAAGGGTCACCCTCCCAAGCGAAATGGTCACTCTCCCAAACTTAAATTAAAATGGACTCCCATTTGAATTACTAGTTCAAGAGAGGCATTATCAAGCTTAATTTACCTTCATCTAATGACCTATACTAGTCTCCCAACAAGTTTATAGTCATCACATTCTTCTTTTAGTTTTAATCACTTTTAATCTTTTTGAAAAGTTTAAAACAATTTATGGTGCAAGCAATTGTAGCCATCAACTAGCTAGTACAATAATAAGCTCAAGAAAAGAGTACACGAACATTTGAAAGAAAACACAGGTCAAATAGCCATTAATCCAACCAACATAACCAATTCAAGTAGCTATAACCATAGAAAGTGTAGAGAAAACTACTCTCTATTCAGACTAAATATAAATATGAAAAATACATAAAAGAGCATCCATGTTTAATTACAAGAAGAAAGAAGGAAAGAAGGAACCCAAAAGACTCTAGATGATTGGTTCCTCAAGGCTTCCATAAGTCTTCATGTCTTCCAAGTCTTCTTCAAGTAAGAATCTACAAGTGCTCCAAAAGAAGATAGGAAAAATGCAAGAGATGATGATGAAGAAAACCTAAGTCTAGCTTGAGAAGATGAAGAATGTATTGTGATATGCTTGGTTCCCAGGTTTTCATGTTTTTGAGGGGTCTTTGTCATTCACTTACCCATTTGGATAAAGTCCTCTAGTCAATAGTATGCTTAGATTCAAATTATAGATGAGGGGCACTTATCTCCAGTGTAGGGGCAACTATGCGTCAAAGAGGGTCAAATTTGGCACCTCAACACCTGGGGTTAATGCTCCCAACACCTAGGCACCAAGTAGATGGTGCATTTTCAGGTAACAGCATCTTGAACTATGGCACCTAAGCCTTATATTTATAATCCAACTTTAACTTTTTCTTGCCTGTTTTTCATTTTGCTCATCCCGATGTCATTCTAATGCTTCGGTCTTCTTCTTTGACCTACAAAATAAAAGAACGAAGCAAAAATTAGCAAAAAAATGTTATGTGGTAAGGTAGAAAATTATGGTCAAAGTTGATAAAAGTTAACATATTTGACCAAAAAATTAACTCCTAACAACCGGATTGGTGAGGCTATCATAGGGATATATTTTTGGCATCTTAAAGCCATTTGGTGTTGGTGCATTGATGATCTCTTCTATAAACAGCTAAATCTACATTTACCCCACGGCCATGGCAGGGCCAAGGTTTCCCAAAGGTGGCTTGGGCACTCTTGAACGTTGTTCCATTTGGTGCAACCTCTATAGGATAACACTTATGTCATTGGCACCAGGCCCATCAACCATCACTTAAAATAGCTGGGAATGATCTTCAATGAAAATTATGGCCCGAGATCCTAGTGGCAGATCCCGAGGTAGGGACCGTCTTATGTTTTCAGACACAATATGTCTCTTTGCAATCTCTCTTGGTTTCCTGGGAAAGGCTTTTCAGGTCACTTACTGGATGATAGCCTTTAATTTTTTGAGAAAGGCATGTTGGAGGGCCTGGAATTGACTATCGTGCAGTACCACAGATCCCTTACACTCTTTAGGGTAGTGTCGTGGTAACGAAGGCTTCCTACTAGTGATGCTCTATGTTGCTCCCACATTCTGAGGGTTTACAGGCCCCTTGGGAGAATTTAAGAGTCCCACTATCGTGGCTGTCATGCTCATTCTCTGGGGGATCCTAGTCCACTCATGATCTCATCGTATTCACCATTGTTATGTTCCAACAGACGACACCAAAATTGATAACCAAAGTAATATCAACTAAATTTGATGGTTCGACCTTGTAGCTGGAAGAGTATAAACCAAAGATCCTACGCCCAAAGATCACGTCAAAGGCCCAAGGTTTGTGTCCGAGGAAAACCCTCTAATAATCAAGTTAGCATTTCGAGGGAATATGATGTTATATTATGGATAATTCTGATTATCTTAAATTCCTCTGGATTACAAATAGGGCTCCCTTTGCATAGTGGCATGAAGAGATCATAAAAAGATCACATAGATAATGGGAATCCCATAATGAAGGGATTCATTTCCCATGTTAACAGCTTCCTTCCTTATCAAGTTTGTCATGAGTCTTCTGGACGTTCTAAAGTGGGCTTCTTATATATATATATATATACATGGATTTGGCTTTCTTTGTATGGGCTTACTTTTGGGCCTATATGATATCATTAATAGTTTACAATTATTACTTTTGTTTTATTTCATTTAGATAGAACGAAATTTATGGTGTCCATGCCTTACGGCAGTTCAATCTATGTCAATATTAAATATGAATATAAACAGTAATGATCATTGACGAGGGAAAAAAGTTTCTTACAATAAAAAAAGAAAAGCAAAAACTAGGATAAAAAATCAAGGTAAAATTTTAGGATTAAGAGAGCAAAAAAAAAAAAATCTAAGTATCAAAAAAGTCAAAAGGTGAATTGGCCGGAGAGGAGAAAAATAATAAATTTTAGAGTTTCTGTAGATATAGGAAATTGACTCTTCCCTTACATTTGATTCCCTTAGAGAATGAGATGGGGAAGTTACTAGGGTGAAAAATTATATTATATCCATCAAAATAAAGAAAATCCACAAAATAGAGAAACTATTGGAGATACTCATAGAAAGGTAATAAGAACCATGTTTGGCGTGCACTACTATGCCTAGAACCAATTAGACCAAGCCATTGGTTAATCATTTGGAGACCAAATTCAACCTTCCAATTCAAATAAATTAATTAAAAATAAGAGAAATGGGTGTTCAGAATTTAGTTATAGCCTAATAAATTAATTTTGATCTCTAAACTTAGACTCCGACGTTTTACTATAGCAAGGTGTTAAATATCGTTATCATTATGTATACCGCACCCCGAATTTTTAAGGTATACCGTGCTGCATACTATTACGTTTTCCCAAAAAAATAAATATTAGAATATTATTTTAAAATGGCATAATTTGTTTAATAATTTATTTTTACACATTTTATATGTATTCTAATTTTTCTCATCATAATTTATCAAATATAAATAAAATATATATGATAGAAGATATTTAGTTGGGATAGCATGTACCAGAAATCTAATTGAGGGATATTATTCAACACCACAGGAATTTTTAAGCTACTATCATCCATTAAATTGTTATATTAATTAAGAAAAATAACAAAAAAATAAAAGTAAATGTTTATTTTATGATATGTTTATTATTTATATTTCAATATCTTATATATTTATGATATTTTTTATGTAAAATGGAAAAAAAAATAACCGCAAAAAATAAAATACCGTTGTACATACCACGCGGTATTAATTAAGAAAAGTAATAAAAAAATAAAATTAATATATTTATTTTATGATATGTGTATTATTTATATTTTAATGTTTTATATATTTATGATATTTTTTATGTAAAATGGAAAAAAAATAGTCGTGAAACATAAAATATCGCGGTACGTACCACGTGCTATTTGTGGTATACTGCGGTTTTTTGACAAAATATATATATAAAAAGTGAGCGGTATGTGGTAAATAGTAAAATACCACAATATGCCGCGCTCTAAAATGATAAAACATGAAAACATTTGTACTGTGTACCCACGGTATACCGCGGTATTTAACAGTATGTACTGTAGTAAGATGATTCGAATCGATCCATTGCTCAAATTATGAGAACTAGAAATGTGTTACCTTTTTAATAGTAATATTTTGCCCATTTATAATCGACGACTGAGTTAGTGAGTTAAGGAGCAATGTACACATTGGTTGCATTAAATTTGGTTCATAAATGACCATTAATTTATTTCATGGTGAGAGTATTAACATTAACAAAAACAGAAGATACAAGCAAAAAATTAAACTTTTATTATAAATTTTGGAAATAATTATTATATTAAATATTGTAATACACATAATAAATTAATTTTGAGACTTCTTCCCAAGAACATAAGAACATTGATACCATACTAATGCACTCTTTATCATGACATCCACGCTGTTTCTATGCTTGAATTCTTGATTTTCATGTAGTAGTTTATCCAATAATGCCTGGTGACAAACTATTCCCAAGTGATTTACAAGCTCCTTACAACATCCATGTGAGATAGAGTTGGTATTCATAATACTTGTAATCAACTCATACCCACATTTAGTGCTATCTCTCGGATCAAATATATGACTATTAAGGCAATCATATTCTTTGATGATATCACGATAATCTTTCGCCATAGAAGCATCAAGAAAAACAAGCAACATCAAAATACTCATCAAGTTGACAGAGCTGGCCATGGTGTTGATTTCTTTAATTTTTTGTTAAGGGGATATCTTTGCCACAGATATATTCAACATTGTGGGAGTAGGCGCATTTATATAGCTAGTTGTTTGAAATAGAAGAAACTGAAATGCGTTGAAATTTATATGCGTTGAAACAAATAAATGTACCTACATTCATTTATTTGAGTTTGTTTCATACTCTTTTATTCTTTATCCATAAAGTGTTGTTTTATGTTCACTTGTGTTCAGGCGATAGGGAAGAAAAAGAAAACAGTAATTTGTGCTCAATGTTGTTTTTTTTTCCTTTTGTTGATTCTTCATTTGAGTTTCTTTTTACTCTCTTATTCTCCATTCATTTAGTTGAGTATTGTCCAATTATGCATAATTGGCTGTTCATTTTCACTGTTGATTAATTTATAAAAAAAATTTGTTGGATTTTTTTTTCTTTAAAAAAAATTTTCTGTTCATTTTTTTATTTTAAATTTGTTTTCTGTTTTCTCAAATAATCCCTTTAGATAAAAGAAAAAATTTGGGACAAAAATGTAATACACAACCATTATAACATCTCTATCTCAGCCAACAGTTATCAATTTTTCCTCTATTTGAATGAAAAATAGTAGTAACTCCGTTTCATAAAGGTTGGTCTTTTTTACTTTTTTTAATAAAAGGTTAACTTAAATATATTCATATTAATTTATATTATAAAAAAATTTTAAAATTACATTTATAAACTAAAGTCTTTGAGGTATTATTTTCATATAAAAAGTTTAAATTTCTATAATAAATTTTAGTAAAAATAAAATTTTGAACTAATTTTTTGGAAAATCGTTTTGCTCAAACACATGAATGTGTGTGTGTATTTTTAAACACAATATAATGAGGCGAACTGTATTTCCATCCACTCCCAGGGAGATTTTTTAAAATTGACCATTTCATATACATACACACACACACACACACACACACACACATTGATGTGTTTAAAAAAATATATGCACACATACACGCATCTGAGCAAAATGATTTTCCAACAAATTATAAATAAAACATCTCATTTGGAAAATAAGAATTCGAGAAATCATTCTCTTAATCTAACTAAACATTATATTGATTGGATTCTTTTTTTCACCATTGATACTCAATAATTAATTTTATACTCTCAAAGTTATGGATTCCTACTTCCAAAATGTTACTCTCATATAATCTTACTTTCCAAGGATTTTAAGAACTTTTGAACTAAGTGCTCCATATAAATATTTTGGTTTGACGCATCTAGTTTGGTTTAGCTACACCATTAGTAAGGGCGAAACCTAGGTCTTTTAAAGAGAAGGGAACAAAGATAAAATTTTCCTAAACTTTAGTCTTATTAATGGTATTTTGACCAATTTTAAGAAGTGCCAAAATATTTTGCACTAAAATTGAATGACTGAAAGTATACTTTTACCATTTTAGGGGGTACGGCCTCCCGTTACGCCCCTGACCGCCAAACCACATGATCCAATATGAGGAACTAAAAACTCTAATTTGTGGTTTCTCTGAAGTGATTGAGGTGTAGAAATCAAACTAAAGACACATGCAGTCAGGCATTGGCTAGAAGTTAATGGCACATTGACGATCCAAGAAGCAAAGAATAAGGTAGCTTAAAATGAAGAACCAAAGGGGAAGGTTATGGGGCTGGTAGTTGCATGTCCCTCAAGAAAAGATGTCATGTTTGCTAACAATTACATGTTGTCGTTTTAGTGAATTACAGGGGTTAGCATAAACTATAATGTACTTTATCATTTATTACGACTTCAGATTTTCACTAATTATTTACAAGTTTTTGTATAAGTTGTTCCTTTTGAGATTTGCAAATATGAGAAAAAGAAATAACTAGAGAAGTACAAGCAAATAAGTGAAAGTTTTATTGTACTACTGAAATATGGCCATTTTTCAACTACCATTATCAATGGTCTTGAGTTGGTAATTTTAAAATTACTAACATGTAATCGTTGGTAAGTGGCAGTTGGAATCTATTTATTGGTAACTGATGTATCAATAGCTCAACATAAAGCCATTAGTAATTTATAACCCCAAATCATTGATAATTTGACTGTTGGTAATTACTAATGGTCAAAGGCCAATCACTTTGCAGCTACGATGAAATATGTACCAATGCATTGGTTATTGGTAAATTACAAACAGTCAATAAACGGCCTAGGCTGTTGGTAAATTACAAATAGTCAAAACCATTAATAATTACCAATGGTCCTAGTCATGTGCAAATTACAAACGATTAGGACCATTGGTAAATATGCTAGTATAAAAAAATATATAAGAGCAATTTCCAACAAGAAGTTATTGGAAACTGTTTTTCAAAAAATTGTAAGAACTGATGAATACTACCACCTACATAGAACATAAAGAAATTAAAAAATGATGACAATACAGACCTAGAAAATATTGTAGCGAGAGAAATAAAACTTTTGCAAACATATTTGATGGCCAGGGGCCTCATCGTTTATAGTCATGGTGACTGGTGGAAAGACTTCTGGGAGGAAGAACGCCTGGTGGAATGGATAGCCCGAAGGAGAGTGCCTGAAAGCTCAGAAACAAAGGGTTAGGAGGCCCCCGGAGTGTTTTTCCGGGGGGGGGGGGGAGCCTCCGACGCCCAAGTCAGTGGTGGCTGATAAAGGGCAGAGGAAATAGCACAAAGGGCTGAGAGTCTCGCCTGGTAGTTTTCTCAGAGTGTGGGAGCAGTGTTTGGCCAACCAACCAGCCTCCTGCCAAGTATTAATTCCTGGTATTTAAAGGAGTGCCTAGCCCGTTCAGATCACGACACGTGTTCGGTCGGATGTTCCCTGAGTTTATGGGCATAGGAGACAGATAACTGGTAGCAGGTTGTCCTGAGCCACGTGCTGAGATGGGCCATGATGTGATTCTGATGGCGTCCGTATGTCAAAGCGCCTATTCAGGCGACTTTATGACGTCTGTGAAAGGACGTGTCAGAGGCTTCCTTAAATGCTTCCATAAACGCTCCTGCCGTACTCCCGAGGTCCCTAGGTGAGGTCGTCCTCTAGTTTGGACAGAGCCTCTTCGGGAAACAAGCCCTCAGTTCGGGGGTTCCCAGTTTCAGGGAGTTCCGCCTTCGGGGATATCATGTTCGGCTCGCTATTTCTGCTGCCACTTTTCCGAAGGCGATATGTTCACAACCTTGGGGGGCGAGTAGTGTCCTCGAGGTTTCCTGGCGTGCCGGGCTCGGAGCTCTTCGGCTATCTCCCGAGGTGCCTGATCGCACCTTTTCTCGGGTAGCGCCAGCTTCTTCTGGCCATCATTGTGGCAGGGAGTTCGGCCAGATAGAGGCGATAGCGTTTGGCTATCACATTGCCCCCCTTTGGAAAGCCAAAGTGAAGACTTCGGTTTTGCATCTCTTTCCGAGGTTGTGTACGGGAGTTTCTTTGGAAGCTTAACCTGTTCCGAGGATGCGCCTTTTGCCCGAAGATCATGGGCTCTTCGGCCTTGGCCTGTTCTTTGGTGTCTTCGAGGTGGAGCCTGTGCCAAAGATACACCTCTTGCCCGAAGGTCATGGGCTGTTCGGCCATAGCTTGTTTCTTGGCGCCCTCGAAGTGGCCTGCTCTTTGTTTCTGCAGGTCTGTTTGGCCAAGCGTGTCAGTCTGAGCGGCGCGTCCCAGTTTCGTCCCAGTTTTCCAGGGATGTCAGAAGACGTGTCCCAGCTTTCAAGGGACGTTTGGAGGACGTGTCCCCCATTTTCGCGCAGCGGTTGACACGTGGCGCTTTGCCATTGGATGAGAGTCGCGTCGGTTACAGAGGGCGCGCCTTTTCAGGTGCAGAGAGCAGTTACAGCGACGGTTCGCCTCCAAAGGGTACTTATGACGATGTTTCGGTTACCCATCTCTGGCTTATAAATAGCCCACTCCATCATAAGTTCCTTTTGCTTTCTCTTCTGCTCTTCTCTCTGCTTTGCCCCTGTTCTTGCACTTTCTTGCTTTCTGTGGCGGAGCTACCTTAATCAGAGCTTTTTTCAGCCAGCTTTCACGACGGAGTCCTCAGATTTTGACAAATCTTTCGGTGGGTTTTTGTTTTTCAGAGCGCTTTGATCCCTGTGTTCTTTTGAGTTTTTCTCTGGAAACTGTTTTCTTCCATTTTCAAACTCGTTTTTATGTCGAAAATGCCCATTCCTGAGAGCTGGCAGCCTCTTTTAGCCCATCCTTGTTGCACCACCACTGAAAAGTTAGAGAGGTGGAAGAAAAAATTCTTTCTTCCCTCTTACGCCATTACTAGGCTGCCTCGTTCTAGCCATTATGCTTTTTCAAACCACAGTAAGGAGGTTACCGTTTTCCGAGCCCAGCTGAAGGCGGGTCTTCGGTATCCTCCCCCGAAGATGGTGTGCGAGTTCTGCAAATTTCATGGCATTGCTGTGAACCAGCTTCCCCCGAACTCGTTCTGCTATTTTAACGCCTACCTCTGCATGTGTGGCGTCTTTGGGATAGAACCCAATTTCAGAATCTTTATGCAGTATTACAAGCTCTCTATGGTCCCGAAGGGTGGCTTCTATTTCATGCTACCTCGGGGATCCGGGAGCAAGAAATTCATGTTCACCTTCGCCACTAAAGATAGCTGGCGGGGGTGGCAACAGAAGTTTTTCTTCATGAAGATGGACGAGGCCTGGTCGTACGTTCCGACCAAATGGGCTCAGGGAACACTGGATGTGGACGTTGCTGATCCGAGGATGCTGCTGACCCCAGAGTTAGCTCCCTTGTTCGCGGATTTCGACGCCCACATTCGGGCTGTCTCTGACTGGGATCCCGAGGTCGTTCCGCTCGCCCTTTACCCTTTTCCAATCAACTGGAGGTTGATGACCGAAGAGGTCCTTCGGGAGCTAAAGGTGGTAAAGGAGCACGAGACTGACCTCGAGATGCCAGCTCCTGCCATCGCCGGGAAGGATTCCTGGTTGGTCAAGCTTCTTAAGGAGGAAATTTCTTTCGAAGCGCTTGCCGAAAGTGAGTTATCTTCTACTCCTTTACTGTTCTTTCCTCGGACTTACGCTGATGTTTCTCTCCTTTTTCAGAGATGGGCGACGCGACTGCCGCCTATTACAAGTCTTTTTTCACTGGCCAGGTGGAGAAAGGCGATCAGACGAACAAGGCGTCTTCCCGAAGGCGGAAGTCTACTGGCGCGGGACCTTCGAGGAAACGGGCAAAGAGAGTTGCCCAGGCTCCTTTAGAGGAAAATCCCGAGGAGACTGCCGAGGAGCCTGGGGCAGCCAAGATTCCGGAGTCTGAGGCTGCTGCTTCCGAGGTCCCTTCAACCGACGTCCCTCCTCAGAGTCCTACCGCGTCACAGGCCTTCCTTGATGTAGTGGTAGAAGTACCTTCTGCCGAGGAGCGGCTCAAGCGGAAGGGCAATGGCATTTCGGCCGAGGACTCCGAGGACGATGTTGTCGAGGTTCCGCCAGGTTTGTTTCCAGACAAAGTGTACTTCCTTTGTTTTTTCTGGATTGGCTTCTTTGTCTTTAATCTCCTTCTCATTCTTATCACGCAGGGGAGTTGACTACCCCTGGCTGGGTGGCCGATCATGCTCGGAAACGAGCTCTTCGGGATACCAAAATCCCGCAAGGGAAGATACCCAAGGAGCCTTTTTGGACGTTCACGGAGGACATGAATATGTACTCCGAGGACGTTCCTTAAATGGCTAAGGAAATTTCGAAGGGGGTGCTCACCGAGGCCTCCTTCAAGGCTATAGCGGCGGCCCACCCGGGGGATAACACCCTCGCCGCAAAGATCACCGAGCATGCTGCTCAGGTATATCCTTCACAGCTCTTTCCCTTCAATTTTTTCCTAAGTGTTTGGCTCTTACTGACCTTGCGTTTATTTTTTGCAGTTGATGGGGTACACCGCCTTTCTCCAAGTTCGGGTGGCCAGAGAGGTTGCTTTTTGAACTTCGGCCACTCGAACCATGAATGAGACGAGGACCGCACTCGCGGAGTCGGTCGCCAAAAACCAGCAGCTGAAAGAGGCTGCTGAGAAAGAAGTAGCTGCCCTTCGGGAGAAGTTCCGGAAGGAAAAAGAAGAACTTCAAAAGACTCCTCCAGGAAGATCGCTGACCTCGGTGACCAAATAAAGGGGATGCTTGCCGCCAACGAAGATCTTCTCCAGCACAAGGCTGGTTCTGACAGCCGTATAGTGTCGTTGACGTGTGAGAATAACGCTCTCCGGGCCGAGGTTGAGTCGTTGAAGAAAGAGCCGAAGGGGGAGGAGCAGATAAAGGCGCTGGGAGAGGAGATTGCGGACCTGAAGGACGAGCTTGACGACCTCGAGCTTGAGAAGAACAAGTCTGATCAGATGAGCAAGGTCGCGTTCCAGGACGGCTTCTGCCTTGCTCGGTACCAGGTTCTCCAGAGGTTCCCAGATCTGGACCTCTCTTTTCTAGAGGGTCTAAACATTCCTGGGGGACCTCGGTGGAAATGGTCCAAGGTCGAACATCTGAAACTTCCTCCTTCAATTCCAGCACCGAAGGTGGTGGAAAAGGGCGGGCAGATGAGTGGCTCTCGGGACGCCACGAACCGTTAGGCTATTTTAGGGCCCCTTTTCCTTCCCTTCTATTTTGTAATCCTTCTTCGGGCAGTTCTTTACTGTAAAGCAGCTTTGCTCTTAATGAAGATTTTTTGGCTAAGTCTTTTCTTGCAAGTTTCTTCATTTCCATTGTCCCGAACACGTTTGCTCAAGAGACTTCGGAAAACCTGCGATTAAAGAAACTTTTTTACCTTCCTTTGTGCCGAGTACGCTTGCTCGAAAGACTTTCTGGAAGGCCTGAAAAAATTTGACTAAGTCTTTTTGCAGGCTTTTGCATTTCCAATTTACCCCGAACATGATTGCTCAAGGGACTTCGGAAAACTTCAGTTAAATTTTTTGTTTTTCCAGTTGTCCCGAGCATGTTTGCTCAAGGGACTTCGGAAAACCTTTCGCGAGATTTTTCACTTCCCATTTTCCCGAGCATGTTCGCTCAAGGGAGTTCGGAAAATTATCTCTGCGCTGGCTATGGCGAGTCCTTCTGCGAGATTTTTGTTTTCCATCCTTCCCGAGCGTGATGGCTCAAGGGACTTCGGAAAGTCATATCTACGCTTTATCATGGCGAGCACCTTTGCGGAATTCTGTTTTGCATAATTTCTGTACACTTAAGAATTTTTCTCAAGGCCATTCTGTACAACATAACTCCTCCGCTCAACCTTAAGCGTAAAATTTTTTCAAGGCGTCTGAATGCCAAGTTTTCTTCAATTCTACGCCTTCGGCGTCGCCAAGCTTGTACACGCCTTTTCGTACTTCGTCGAGAACCAGGTAGGGTCCTTCTCAATTTGCGCGAAGTACGCCATGGGATGGCCTTCGGGGTGCGAACTCGGCCTTTCGGAGAACGAGGTCTCCCTTCTTGATTTCTTTTGGCCTGGCCCGTAAGTTTACAGCCGCGGTCACTCTTTGCTGAAAAGCTTTTCTTCTCAGCTTGGCTATTTCTCTGGCCACAAGATCGAGATTGGTTCTCAGGCCGAGGTCATTACCACCTTCATCAAATACTTGCACCCGTACTGAAGGTTGAACTACCTCTAGTGGGATAATGGCCTCTGTTCCGAAGACGAGTGAAAAAGGAGTCTCCCCTGTGGCTCTTCGGGGCGTCGTTCGGTAGCTCCATAATACACTTTGGAGTTCTCCTGGCCATTTCCCTTTGGCTTCCCCTAGTCTCTTTTTCAGGCCATCTTTTATGGTCCTGTTCGATACTTCCACCTGGCCGTTGCTTTGGGGGTGAGCTACTGGGGCGAAGTGCATCTTTATTCCGAGGTCGCTGATGGATTCTTGGAATCCTTTGTCTGTGAACTGGGATCCATTATCAGCTACTAGTACCCTCGGTATGCCAAATCTGCATACGATGTTCTTCTATAGGAACTTCTGCACTTCTTTTGCCGAGATAGTTGTTAGTGGTTCTACCTCCACCCACTTTGAGAAATAGTCCACTGCTACAACGCAAAATTTCACGCCTCCGGGTGCTGTGGGGAGTGGCCCAATAAGGTCTATACCCCAGACTGCGAAGGGCCAAGGATAGTCTGCCGAAGTTACCATTTCCGAGGGTGTCCTCTGGATTTTCGCGTGTCTTTGGCAGCTACCACATTTCCGGACGAACTGTCTTGCGTCCTTTCTCAGGGTAGGCCAGAAGTATCCTTGGCGGAGTATCACTGCTGCCAGGGCATCAGTTCCAATGTGTGAACCACACATGCCTTCGTGAACTTCTTCAAGGACCATTTCAGTATCCTTTTCATCCACACATCTTTGCAGCGGATTCGCATATCCCTGCCGATATAACTCTTCACCAATCAGGAAGAATCTTCCGGAGCGTCTTCGCAGTCTTGCAGCATCGCCGGGGTCTTCGGGGAGCAAATTCTCTGTGAGATATCTTTTTATTGGGTCTTTCCATCCTATTCCCGAGGTCGTCATGCTCAGCACTGAGATGCTCGGATGGTCTAGCACCTCGGTATATGTTCTCGACTTCGCCAAGCAATCTGCCTCAGTGTTATTCCGCCGAGGTACATTTTCGATCCGTACGGCGTCAAACTCTTGGATGAGCTTTGCTACTAGCTCATGATATTTTGCCAAGATTGGGTCCTTCGCCCCATAATCTCCTGCCTTCTGCCGAACTACCAGCTGGGAATCGCTGTGAGCCTTTAAGTTTCTCACGCCAATCTTTCTGGCCAAGGGCAATCCCGCTATAAGGGCTTCATACTCAGCTACATTGTTGGTGACGTTGAAGCTGAACTTGATAGCCTTCATTACCTCCAGGCCTTCGGGGCCCCTGATAATTACTCCAGCTCCCTGCTGTTTGGACCCCGAGGCTCCGTCTACGTGCAAGGTCCATTCTGGCTCACGCTCTTTTGGATCCGAGTGGCTCTCCTCAGTGGTGGGTATTACGGCGATAAAATCTTCCAGGGCTTGAGCTTTTATGGCCTTCCGAGGCTCATACGTGATTTTGTGTTCGCCCAGCTCTATGCACCACTTGGAGAGCCTTCCCGAATGATCAACTCTCTTCATAACATCCCGTAGCGGTAGACTACTTCAGACGATGATGGGGTGAGCCTGAAAGTATGGTCGCAGCCTTTTCCTTGCAAGCACCAAGGCGTATATAGCTTTTTGAAGCAAAGGGTACCTGACTTCGGCGCCATGCAGGGACTTGCTGACATAGTAGACCGGCCATTGCTTTGACCCTTCTTCTTTCACGAGGACTGAGCTCATAGCTTTTTCTGTGACGGTGAGGTACAGTACGAGGGGCTCTCCCTCCCGAGGTTGTCGCAGAGTCGGCAGGCTGGCCAGGTAGACTTTGAGTTCTTTCCAAGCCCTTTGGCAATCTTCATCCCAAGGATGATCATTTCTTTTGAGGTCGCCTTCCATTTTTGTTGCCTTTGTGAGGATTTTGAAGAAAGGTCTACACCTATCTCCGTACCTGGAAATAAACCTGCTCAGAGAGGTTATTCTTCCGGTGAGTCTCTGCACATCTTTGACAGTGCCAGGAGTTCGGAACTCAAGCAGAGCCTTAATCTTCTCGGGGTTAGCGTCGATGCCTCTTTCGGATACCCTATGCCCAAGGAATTTTCCCGAAGTCACCCCGAAGATGCATTTTTCAGGATTAAGGCGGATCCCGAAGGCTCTGAGCTTTTGGAAGGTTTCCTCTAAATCTGCAACGTGGTAGCCAGGTAGCTTGCTCTTGACTATCATATCATCAACATACACCTCCATGTTTCTCCCCATTTGGTCTTTGAAGACCTTGTTCATCAGCCTCTGGTAGTTGGCTCCTGCATTTTTTAGCCCGAATGGCATCCTGATATAGCAGTATGTTCCCCCCTCGGTGATGAAGGCAGTCTTCTCTTCATCTTCGGGGTCCATCCTTATCTGATGGTAGCCACTGAAGGCGTCTAGGAAACTTAGGAGCCCATATTCAGCAGTTGAATCTACCAGTTGATCTATTGGCGGCATAGGGTATGAGTCTTTCAGGCAAGCATCGTTCAAGTTTCTGAAGTCGATGCACATCCGGAGTTTGCTGCTACCTTCTTTTGTGGCGATGACCACGTTGCTTAACCATTCGGGGTACTTGACCTCCCTGATAACTTCAGCATCTAGGAGACGCTGGACTTCAGTTTTGACAAAGTTGCTTTTGTGGGCTGAGATGCTTCATTTTTTTTGCCGGACAGGCCTTGCTTCCGGACTAACTTTGAGGCTGTGCTGTATTATGCCAGGGTTCACCCCCGGCATACCTTTTGGCGAGTAGTCAAACAGATCTTTATTTTCCAGCAGAAAGGATACAAGTTTTTCTTTGTCACCTTCGGCTAAGCTTTTCCCTATTCGGGTAGATTGACCTGGGACAAGTTCTATTGCTTCCATTTCTGTTTTGGCGAGATCTTCTTCTTTGCCTTTTTCTGGTGCCCTTGCCTCCATCGTTTGCGCGAGGTTGTTGCCGGAGCTTTTCGCGCTTTCATAAACACCTTTCTTACCTCGGCTTGGTCTATGAACACCTCTGCATCTCCATCCTTGGTGGCGAATGTGATAGTCAAGTACTTCACATCAGGGCGAATATGCAGGTTCCCCATTGTCTGCCTTCCAAGGATGGCGTTGTACGAGGACGGGACGTTCATGACGATGAATCTCGCCATTGTGGAGGCGTACAACTCAGCTGCTACGTTCACCGAAGTCCCTTTCATCATCAGCGGGAGGTCGATCCATCCAAGGACGGGGAGTTTAGATGGTCCAACCCCGAAAGTGGGCGAGGTGACAGGCTTCAGTTCGCTGCTGGAGATGCCCAAGCTCGGTAGCAGGTGCGAGAATAGGATGTCAGCATTTGAGCCATCATCAAGCAACACTCTTTTGACGTACCAGTTCCCTATTCTCGCCATAATCAGCAGCGGATCGTCATGGGGGAAGACGACGGTGGAGCCATCTTTGCGAGCCAGCTTCTTTGATGGACTTTGATACTCCATGACAGTAATTTTTCTGGCTTTCCGCTTTCTTTCCGAGGATGGGAGCCCCGTGGTGATTGTTTGGATAACCCCTGCCGGAGGTGGAGGGCGCCTTTTTGGACTTCGGTTTCTCCGCCTGTCGGAGTCATAGT
The DNA here is from genome assembly GCA_039654915.1 of Aquilaria yunnanensis. Lineage (NCBI taxonomy): Eukaryota > Viridiplantae > Streptophyta > Magnoliopsida > Malvales > Thymelaeaceae > Aquilaria > Aquilaria yunnanensis. The sequence goes on from CM077593.1 coordinate 81,830,356, forward strand.
CCTTATCTTCGGCCCTTTCTTCCTCCATTTTTCTGCCTTTCGGGGATGGCATCCTCAGGTACTTCCGAAGTTGGCCCTGTTTTATCAGCGACTCTATGTACTTCTTCAGCTGGAAGCAATCTTCGGTGTCATGACCGTGGTCGCGATGAAACTGGCAGAACTTCTTGGCATTCTTTTTGTTACCGGTGGTCATGGCCCTTGGTCGCCGAATCTGCATCCCTTGCCTTTCCAGCGCCATGAGAATGTTGGTCCGTGAAGTGGTCAATGGTGTGAAACTTTGAGGTTTCCTTCCTCGCATCCTCCGAGGTTGTCCTGCGTGTTTGGTAGGATGCCGGGCTTGTTGACTGGACTCTTCGGCGCGGTGGTGATCAGACTTCGGCCCAGCCATTCTTAGTTCTTCGGCAGTCATGTGCTGTTCTGCTCTTCGGTAAAGTTCTCCGAGGGTCTCCGGGGGGTCCTTTGAGAACTCGTAGAACAGCTGTGAGTCTCGCCGAATGCCTCGTGTCATGGCAAGAATGCGGATTTCGGGCCTGAAGTCTGGGACGCTCAGAGCTTCCCTGTTGAATCTTTCGACATAGTCTCGGATGGTTTCTCCATTCCTCTGCTCTATGTCGAACATCTGCACAGGCATCTTCGCCGTAGGTCGGCTCCCAATGAACTGCTGGGTGAAGGCTGTGGACAACTCCTGGAACTCAGTGATGGTTCCTGAAGGCAAGGAATTGTACCACGCTGTGGCTGGCCCTGTGAGGGTGACTTTGAAGCACTTGCACATGGTAGCGTCGTCAGCACCGTGCATTATCATGCTGCGTCTGTACTTCGTCAGATGGGCCTGTGGATCAGTGCGGCCGTCATAAATCTCCAACCGAGGTACTCTGAAGTCACCTGGTATGGCTGCCTCAACAACGGCCTGAATAAATGGCGAGTCATCTTCGCAGCATGTTCCCGAGAGTCTGGCCCAAACGGGTTTTCTGGCCACTTGTTTCTCTACTCTGTCCAGCCGTGCTAGTATCCTCTCCATCAGCACTGTGGCGCTAGGGCTTTCTTCAGAGAATGGAGATCGCCGGCACCTCTTCGGGGGGCGAGTTCGGCGTTGAGGGGACAAGGACCTCGCCTCAGGCGACGAACTGCTTCGCTGTGAAACTCTCGGTCGCTTGGACCTGGTTTGTCCCACAGGCCGTTTCCCGAGGGCTATATCTTCTGTGGATGATTCTTCGCGAGGGTCTCCACTCCCCGAACTGCGATGTGTAGACTTGGGGCTTTTCTCCCGAGGGCGTGTCGGTGAGGGGGGTCTCTGGGCCTGTGCTTGCTGTGGCCACCTTCGGTCGATCTGCTGGGTCATTTCAGACACGACTGAACGCTGAAAGTCCCTCAAGAAGCTCATGGTGATTACCAGAGGGCGGTCTTCCTCAGGCGCAGAAGTCCCTGGGAGTGTTTGCTCAGCAGCCGGTTGTATCTCAGGCGCGGACGGGGACCTCGGGAGCCTCTTGTCCTTAGAACGCCGAGTCTCAACGACGGCGATCTCAGAGCGGGTTCCCACAGACGGCGCCAAATGATGGCCAGGGGCCTCATCGTTTATAGTCATGGTGACTGGTGGAGAGACTTCTGGGAGGAAGAACGCCTGGTGGAATGGATAGCCCGAAGGAGAGTGCCTGAAAGCTCAGAAACAAAGGGTTAGGAGGCCCCCGGAGTGTTTTTCCGGGGGGGAGCCTCCGACGCCCAAGTCAGTGGCGGCTGAGAAAAGGGAGAGGAAATAGCACAAAGGGCTGAGAGTCTCGCCTGGTAGTTTTCTCAGAGTGTGGGAGCAGTGTTTGGCCAACCAACCAGCCTCCTGCCAAGTATTAATTCCTGGTATTTAAAGGAGTGCCTAGCCCGTTCAGATCACGACACGTGTTCGGTCGGATGTTCCCTGAGTTTCTGGGCGTAGGAGACAGATAACTGGTAGCAGGTTTTCCTGAGCCACGTGCTGAGATGGGCCATGATGTGATTCTGATGGCGTCCGTATGTCAGAGCGCCTATTCAGGCGACTTTATGACGTTTGTGAAAGGACGTGTCAGAGGCTTCCTTAAATGCTTCCATAAACGCTCCTGCCGTACTCCCGAGGTCCCTAAGTGAGGTCGTCCTCTAGTTCGGACAGAGCCTCTTCGGGAAACAAGCCCTCAGTTCGGGGGTTCCCAGTTTCAGGGAGTTCCGCCTTCGGGGATATCATGTTCGGCTCGCTATTTCTGGTGCCACTTTTCCGAAGGCGATATGTTCACAACCTTGGGGGGCGAGTAGTGTCCTCGGGGTTTCCTGGCGTGCCGGGCTCGGAGCTCTTCGGCTATCTCCCGAGGTGCCTGATCGCACCTTTTCTCGGGTAGCACCAGCTTCTTCTGGCCATCATTGTGGCAGGGAGTTCGGCCAGATAGAGGCGATAGCGTTTGGCTATCAATATGCTTGAGACCAAATGGAGATTTAGCTCCCATAAAAAGGTGTGAGCACTTTAGAACAACTCAAATTCAATAAATTAAAAGGAGAAAAAAATTATGCAAACGTTTCAATCGTTCCTCTATGCTTAACAACCTAGATTAACTTAAAAAGTCCAGCCATCAATGCAAGGTTTTCTAGTTTCTTTTGCTCCATTTTTTGTAATAAAACAAAAGATGAGTTTAGTTTATCATAAGTTCGACATATTGCTAATAAGATATTAGAAGGGAGCAAAACTAATTCGAGTAATGAACAATGGAAAAGAAAAAAAAAATTATAGATTTTAGGCTATTCTTTTATAACATGCTCTAAAACCAATGTGAAACACTATAATGTTGTTGACATCAAATAAAGTAGCAAAGGGTAAGATCTTGGTCATTATACCTTGATGTAAACATTCTCAAAAGTTTTTTTCTCCTTACTTAGCACCGTCCTACCCCTTAAGAACCTACAAATGATCTGCCTGAAAACAAGTCTTGCCACCATGATATTTCACTATAGTCCCAAGGCAACAAAACATCAAAACTAAGAAGTGGATGCAGGATCACAGACTTATAAAAGCTTCATTTAGGCAACAACATACTCGTAAGTTGAAACTTCACCTAGGTATAGATGAAACCACCTAGAAGCACTAAGGTTTCAAATTTCAATAAGATTATGGGTGAATCATTAAAACAATACACTTTCAAATCAGCTTAAATTGAAAATTGAAACCAAAAAATCGTGCGAAGCAAAATCAACTCCTAGCGAGTAAACAGGAAATTTTTAACTAAAAACAAAACATAAAAATTTGTCCATACATCAAACATCTTATGTGAATGCCTAAAACTGGAAGCACTATAAAAGAAAATGTTGTACTACTATTAAATACTAGAAGGCACTATAAGTTCAGACTAAACAAAAATAAAATAGATATTACCTTTGGAGCATCAACCACGACCTAGCCCAGGCATGCTTTCTTCCTAGGATGCTGATCCCAGAAGGTTAGAATTGATCTGATAAAAGAGGAGCACAAAAAACGAACATCTAGTGCAAAAAACCATAAGAATGAAAAAATCAAACATTAGGGTTCCAAATTTTAAGTCAAGATTTGAAGAGTTAGGATTTGAATTAGACTTTAGTCTTTTAGGGAAAGTTAAAGGAAAGAGTAAAAGAAAATGAACCATCAAAATATATTTAAAATTTGGTCTTTTTCTTCTTTGACTATCATGGACAATGGCTAGAAAATGGTTGGTAGCAAAGGATCCTACTTTGATGATGGCATTCGGCACATCTCCACCTTGTTGACAAAAGTCTTCAAACGAGTAAAGTTAAAAGACAATCCCAAAACTAGAAAATTGAAAAAACTTTAAAATTGTTGACTTTCGTCCGACCTTTTAGACATTAAAAAAAAATAATAATAATTAATTAATTAAAAATATACATATATTATTTTAGGGGTATTTTTATTCTAAATATGTGTGTATAAAAAAAATTTGATTAAATTAATTAAAAACTAAAAATTAAAATATTATTAGTTAATTTTTATTAAAAAAAAAAAAAAAAAAGTTGGCTCTCGAGAGGCTTGGGAGGCTTCTTCCTTCTTCTTTTTCTAGTTAAAAGAGAAGCCCCTGGGCTCCAGCGACAAGGGGAACTCCTCTCCGCCATTAACTCTCCCTCCTCTGAGCAGACCACCTCTGTTTCCCCCTCGGCTCCCTCTCTCGCCCTTCTCTCCTCGGCCTCTCCCGACTCTCCTCTCTCTCTCTCTCTCTCTCTCGTTAGAAGCCCATTTCCTTCTCCTCTCTCTCCTGCCTCCGTCTTCCCAGCCTCGCTCCATTGCCGTCGTCCTCCCAGCTGCTCACCGTGTCTTCACCGTAACTCCACCGCCCTCCTTCGCGCGTCCGACGGCTTCTCTCTTCCACGAAGAAGTCTTCCGTCCCTCTGTCTACCAATTCCGTCGTCTCCACCCCCGTTCATCTCCCTCCGTCAGCCCCCCCCTCGACGTCGTCTCTTTCCTCGCCGTGTCGCTGCCTAGTAGTGCTCTCCGCCACCACATTGCCTCACGCACGGCGCTGCTGACGCCTTGCTCACCGCGACGCTGCCCTCACCTTCCTCCTCCCGTCGCGAACTACTGTCGGCGCTGTCCTCAACCTCCCTCCTCCCGTCGCCAGTCGCCGTGCCAACCTCCCGTCGGGCCCCCCCTTCCTTTGCCGCGTCGATCGCCCAGCCTCCCCGCCAGCGCCCTCTGCCTCTGAGCTCGCTACGCCCCCGACGCCGGAGAAACCAGAAGCGAGGATTTGAAAACTGGAGACGAAAACCAAAGCCAGACGCGTCGTTGTCCGTTTTGACTAAGTCAAAACTTTTCTTTTTGGGTAAAATTATGGTTTTAGTCCTTAGCTTTCTTTGTTTTGTTCATTTAAGTCACTAACATATTTTATGTTTCAGATTAACCCCCGACAGCAAGATTTTCATTATTCATACTTTTCTTTGTTTTCTTTATTAATATTGGTTTGACCTTACATTAAATTTGATCATTGAATTGACATAGGAGAACAATATAGGATTTTGATTTGATATGTATATTCATGTATATTTATTGGATTTTAGAATAGTTTAATTTTTCATTCTTGTAATATATTAAATGTGTACCAAATTATTGGTTAAGAAATATTTAAATGTTTGCAAATCCGTTCTTAGTAGGTTTAATAAAATCCTAAGACGGATCATATCCATGTCCGGGTGGTTAGGTTAGAATCAATGGTTTGGATTTTTAATTGATATTATTTAAGGCAAACAAAAACAAACAAAATTAATTAATTAATTAAAATTAAATAACAAAAATCCAAATCACAACTAGTAAATCAAAAAATCCATATCCAGATGATTCGGTTAGAATCCATAGTTTGGATATCAATTGATATTATTTAAAGCAAACAAAAGCAAAAATTAAATAATGAAACTCAGATTGCAAATCGACCCGTTCTCAACCCAGAATCTGATTCAAAAGTCCACAATTTTGGCATAATTATAATTTTGTCCCTGGATTTATTTGATTTGTCTAATTGGGACTCTAATGTTGTTTTTTTTTATTATTTGCAATTAAGTCATTAATTTACTTATTTTTTCAATATGCTTTTGTTTGTTCAGCTAAATTAAAGGCATAAATTAACTTAGAAATTAACATTAAGATTAATTACATGATTAGGTTATATAAATATTTTTTTTTAATAAATAATTTGTCACTCAATTTATTTAATTTGATTCTCTGAGACTTTTAAGCTGTTTTGGATTTACAATTTGGTTACTAATGTTTATTTTCTTTTATGTCTTTGTTTGTTCATTTATTTAAGAATATGAATAAACTTAAAGAATTAATATTAAATATAATTATGTGAGCTGGTTAGATCTTATTTGATTCATTTATTCGAGACCCTAATATTGTTCTGATTTACAAATTAGCCATTGTTTTACTTGTTATTATTATTAATACTATTATTATTATTATTGTTATTATTATTATTATTCCATTATAAGTCACTAACCTTTAATTTTTGCAGAACTTTACTAACAACTAACTTTACTAACTTTTATTATTGTTGTTATTATTACTAACAACTAACCACTAACTTTTATTGTTATTATCATTATTATTAACAACTAACTTTACTAACTTTTATTATTGTTGTTATTATTACTAACAACTAACCACTAACTTTTATTGTTATTATTATCATTATTATTAACAACTAACTTTACTAACTTTTATTATTGTTGTTATTATTACTAACAACAATTTTACTAACAACCAACTTTTATTGTTATTATTATTATTATTAACAACTAACTTTACTAACTTTGCTAACTTTTATTATTATCATTATTATTATTATTATTATTATTATTATTCATGGAAGGTTATATCTCCTATTTATTTAATTTTTTAAGTGGATGGCCAAAAAGCCCCACTTTATTTATTTGTTTATTATTTATTGACCTTTAACTCTCCTTTATTTACTTTATATGCTTTCTTTTTATTATATGTGTTATTTAATTTATGCATCTTTTATTTTTAAATGGATCTCTAAACCAACAAAAGAAAACCTTTACTTTGTTTATTTATCGTCATCAAATTTTCTTTTATTTACTTTACGCAAAAAGTTTTATTTTATGGTTAAACTCATTTCATTTAAAGAAAGAAATTAACCATAAAGAAAATAATATAAATAAGTAAATAATAACTAACTAAAAGAAGATTCTTTTATAGTTACCTATTTATTTTTTTAGGGATAATAAAAACCACTTTTAACAAAAGCCAATCATCTTTTATTATTTTGAAACACATGTTTTTATTTATTATTTCTAAACAACAAAAAGTTAACCTTTTATTCCTTTTTATTAAAATCATAATTAAATAATTTAAAAAAATACAAATCAATTTTTTTAAAAATATATCTTTGAAGTAATGGTATTTAAGAATTTGAGAAAAAAATACAAAATTAAAAATAAAATAAAATAATAAAAATTATGATAAAAATTTTAACTTCATGTCTAGATGATCCGCAAGGATCCACGGTTTGGAAAATATCAAAATTTTTTAATTTAATTAAATAAATACAAAGATAAAAATCCATATTTACGATATGGATTAAAATTTCATCAAATTCCGTGTCCGGGTGACTCGGCAGAGTCCATGGTTCGGAAGTATCAAATTTTACACAAATTAATTACCAAAAATCCGCATCCGATTAAATAATTCAGTTAAATTTTCTAATTTTGAAAATTAACTGAAGTTGTTAAAAAACAAAGCAAGACAAAATTAAAATCAACTAAGGTACCAATTTTTGGGCGTTTTAACAAAGTTGTTTTAACATAACCGTACTCCCGAACCCCCGAACTCTCGCAGACCATATTTTAGGTGTCCAATCGACCTGAGCGAAAACCGATTGGTGGCGACTCCCGAAAGCGACCCGCACGTTGCCACAGCTTGGCGACTCCACTGGGGAGCCGATGTTTGTGAGTCAAGCCTAAAAGTTGATTTGTTTTGATTTGCTTTACTTATTTTATGTGGATTTATGTGCTATATCTACTTAAGTAAACATGCATAATGCATTCACGACATGAAGCTCTGTACCAGAGCTTCCTCAAATCGAACACGTTCTTTCTAAGCGGAATTGGTGTTGTTGTCCTTGTGAGGCCATGGTCTCCAAGCCTTCACCGGTTTCAAAGTAGCAATGTAGTGTATTGCCTCCTGAGACGGTTAGTATCTGCATGGGCCCACGAAAAGCTACGACTCGAATTAATCCTTTCCTTACATAAACCCTAGAGGGTAAGGAATTGGGCTGTCACTATAATTTAGTGATGAGATTCGGGAACTACCCTCGGCCTTTTGATAAACCACCCTATGCATATAGAACTCCCCACTTAACCATAGAACTGACCACAGTATTCCTCCCATTTACCAACGCCATAAGCATGTCCTTGTTATGCTATGTTGTTGCTCTACACTTTTATTTTTTCGTGTCTTATATTTATGGTTTTAATTCATTTTTTCATAATAGTTCATGAGTTGTTAATTGCTATTTAACTTGTTAATAACCTTATTTTTCTTTTGTTATACTTTTGTTCTGTGCAATTATTCTTCATGCATCAAAACCACGCATCAAACTATGCTAACTTTTTTGTCTTTCTAATAATAACTAGAAGTCTTAAAGTTCCACAATAGTAGATAATCAAACTCACTCATTGCATGCATACATTACATCAATCACATACATGTAGAGTCTAATAAAATAAATCTTACTTTAAAAAAAGTAAAATTGGACCTCAACACCGATATTCAACTCGGCTCCAAACAAGACTAATGGCAGAGCAAACCGAAGGTCGTCTCATAGATATGCAGTCCAAGATAGAAAGTATGGCCGAACAAATGAGACAATTGATGGAGCTAATCAAGGGGAAAGCAACTCAAGTTCCCGTCAAAGAAGCACAAGATCCCACTTACCCTCACGGATTCACTTAACAACGGGTCTCAGCTCAAGAGAAGCTTTTTCATGACTCAGGCCCATCTAATAACATTCATTTAAGGCACAATCCAATTTTTGAAGGAAAGAAGCCCCTGCTTAAAAAAGAAGAGGATACTCAAAAAACTCGAGACCATAGAAAAAATATTTCGGGTCATTGAAGGAGGCACTATATTCGGAGCTCTCTCGGTGGGTGATCTCTACTTGATGCCAGACGTTGTGATTCCTTCAGACTTTAAGGTGCCAGACTTTGTGAAATATGATGAAACAAGTTGCTTTATCACTCACATCACGTTGTTTCTAAGAAGATTACAACCACTCACAAAAGATGAGAAAGTGTGGATAGCACTTTTTCAAGAAAGCCTTACAAAGTCAGCACTACAGTGGTATCTAAGTCAAGGTCCAAGAACATTAGAACATGGAATGATCTCACTCAAGCTTTCATCAGTAATTATAAGCATGTCATGGACTTGGCTCCGGATCGCCAAACTCTCCAGAATATGGAGAAGAAGGAACAAGAGACCTTTAAGGAGTACGCACAAAGGTGGAGAGATTTAGCCGCACAAGTTCAACCGCCTATGATAGAAAGAGAACTGATCACCCTGTTTATCCAAACACTAAATAGACCATTTTATGAAAAACTAGTTGGGAACACTTCAAGTAGCTTTTCAAATATGGTATTATCTGGAGAAAATATCGAATTTGGAATCAAAACAGGAAAGTTGGTCGATTCTTCAATTGGAGGATGTTTCAATCAAAGAAGTGGAGTTGTCCATAACATCATCTCCTGGTTCTATGGTACAATACCACTCACGATACAAGTGAAAGGATATTCTATTGAGATTGTAATCTCCAAGGCTCTATGGTACAATACCACTCATGATACAAGTGAAATGATATCCTATTGAGATTGTAATCTCCAAGGCTCCCTCATCAGTACCACATACTACTCATGGGAAGAAAGCTACTTAAGTCAATTCAACTTCCACAAGCTTCAAACCTGCTACCACCCATACCAACGGTAGCAAAGATCAAATGGCCTCCTCCTTCAAGTTGGTATGACCCAAATGCCAAATGTGATTACCAAAAAGGTTCAATTGGGCATTCAACTAAAAATTGTGTGGCACTGAAACTCAAGTTGGTCGAGTCCAAATTGCTAGGCCATAATGTGATTGGTAATTGAAAGTGAAGATTTTGAACTGGAATTACATTGATTTTGGAAGGGCTCCAAGTTAGATCTGACCTAACAGTTCGCACACACTTTTGAATGACAGGGAATCCTTTTACTAAACTTGCATCTTTGAGAGCTTGTCAAAGTAATCTAATAGTAAGAATCTCCTAGATTTAGTCCAGAATCTAGGGTGTAGTCTTTATTAGATGGACACCTAGTATTCTTTTTCTGGTACAAAAAAAAGATGTAATGCGTGCATTCTACTACTTTCCATTTTTACACTCTTTGCCATTATACTATCCATTATTGCCATCACACTTTACTTTTTGACAACCGGTAATTCTTTTTGTTCTCCAACAAAAAGATGTTATGTGTGCATTCTACCACTTTTTACTAAAAATTTCATTTTTACCTCTATCTCTCAATCTTTGTCATTGCACTATCTATTATTGCCATCATACTTTGCTTTCTAAATGATACTACTCGTGGGTAAAAATAAAAAGTTAAGTGAAATTTGATAGTAGTGATCTTGAAAGTGCTGCCAAATCTAGTAAGAAGGATTTCAAATGTTGCACCTCAACCCTCAAAAAGGAATTCACAGTGGTTATCAACATCCTTGCAAGAAGTCCGGGGTTAGCTTCCAAAGAAGTTAGCTCTCATATTAAATGGCTTCAATGGCCTCCCAATTCTCATGAATGCTCAACACAAGAAAAGGTTCTCAGTTCTCTGCAACACAAACTCCAAAAAGAAAGAGAAATTCATCCCTTCCATCAAAAGACAACAAGGGAAAATTCAAAATAAAAAAGGACTGAGAACAAGCACGAGCAAGCAATGCCACTTGAGTCATCTCACTTCAAGAGAGTTATCAAGTATGTCATCACCATAGCTAACACAAAAAAAAAGACAACAACAACAAAAAAAAAGAAACAAAAAAATGAAAAGAAAAGAGGCTCAAGTTAGAGCAAAAGAAAGAAAAAAAAATGAGCTATGGATTCTAGACTGAAAACCTGCAAAGGCGGTTTAGAAGACAAAAGCAACCCTCAAACCAAGCGTACATAAAGATTACGATAGTTGGGGGGCAATAGATGAGGTCTAACTTTCTGGAAAAGGTGGCAAGTTTGAGGTCTTCACTATTGAATTTTTCACCGTAATCAGATATGCTCACGAGTAGTATTAAAAGACCCTTCTTTCACACCACTCAAACTTAACTTTCCTCAGACCTAACATTTACCTCTTGATATCATCCTCATTCATAAAAAAACTATCATTATGAATTACGTTTCTATCTTATTGCCTTGTATAGTTTATGTCTTCGAGTTGGAAAGGGAAGAATGGCAGGATATTTTAATTAAAAACAAAGACCGTAAATTACTTTGTCAAGCTTTGCAAATTGATGAAAGTTTTTCTTTAAGGCCAAACCATTATTCATTAATGTGTGTAGACTTAAAAGTGAAGAGATAGCTTGAGACTTTCTTTAAGAAGATGTGGTTCTTGTAAGAGAAATTTACGATCACGTGCCATCACAAAGGTCTAGAAATGCTCGACCTTCTGTTAAAGGCGAGGTGATACCTTTTATCCACATAAACACCGTATTTAGGGGGGCAAAGTAGTCTCTACTAAGCGTAAGAAGAGTACTGCCAAGAAAGAAACTCAACAGACAAGGGGGCAAGTCTTATGGATCAAAACTTGAGCTCAAGGAAGAGCAATCATTCAGACTATAACATGGGAATAAGTAAGTGTCAACACGGCCACAAGAAAATGGGCAAAGAGACATTGGAAGATAAGCCTTCGATGATATGAAATCCATAACAGGGACAATTGTCCAGAGAGGCATAAAGTATGAGGCGGGTGAACATTAAAGAAATTGAAGCCAAAATTCAAGAACAAATCAAGGAAAACTTTTTGAAGGGGTTTTTCAAAAGAGTCGAGCTTTTGAGGCAATGGACAAGAGCTGGGAAGCATAAAGAGATTCAATGATAGTCCAAGAAGGCAATCACAAAGAAGATCCAGTAAAGGAAAGACATGAAGAACTAGATTCATCCAAAAATCCAAAACAAAAAAAAGAACCATCAGTTCCACATGCTTTGCATTCATGCATTTCACATCATGCATGCATAGCTTTTACATAACAGGGATCAAATGGAAAGCATATCCGCAGCATGATTGCAGCAGTATAAGCTGACATCTCAATGACATCAGCTCTTACCAATCTATCACTGGATGCACAGTTCATACGCTGGACCCAGCCCCATCAGCAACTCAAGGATAAGGTAGACAATATGTCAAAATCCTGGCAATCAATTCAATAATCGAGACTACACCTGGAAGGACAGGATTGACGTCAGCTAGTAGTATCCAAGATAAGAGATAGCTATAGCCAAGGATAAGGTAGATATCAAAAAATATTGTTGTTGACAATTTGTCAAAAGCTGGTAATGGATTCAATGATCGAGGCTACACCTGGAAGGACATGATCAACGATAAGAGATAGCTATGGCCCAACGATAAGGCAGATGTCAAGAAATATTGTCGTTGACAATTTGTCAAAAACTGGTAATGGATTCAATAATCGAGGCTACACCTGGAAGGACATGATCGACGATAAGAGATAGCTATGGCCCAAGGATAAGGCAGATGTCAAGAAATATTGTCATTGACAATTTGTCAAAAGCTGACAATGGATTCGATAATCGAGGCATCATGCACAAGGACAGGATCAACGTCAGCTCGACGGAATATCAAAGATAAAGAATATTGTCAAAAAAAATTGGCTTCATTTTTCCGGTTAAATGGCGGATACGGTACTCCGTGACTCTCAAGTCGGTTCTCTCAGTTGCCCATAATAACTGATTCATTCCTCCCTTCTTTCTTTTACTTCCCGCTAGAAAATGGATCCTACTCTTTCTCCCTTGTGAAAATATTTTCCTTCTCTACCAATGAACATTCTCAAAAAGATTTACCGAGTTCGCTGTGAACGATTAAGAGTTTTGATGCACAAAGGAATCCCTGAAGATGTACGATGGTTAATCGAAGCTAAGGTTCGTCTGGCAAGTGAAATCCCAGAGGCATTTGTGTCTCACATGCCTGGTATAGGCAGAAGCTCTTATGCCTAAAAGCGAAGAGCGAAAAGGTTACGAGTCTGCCACAAATGTGGACGGTGGACTTGTAATACTAAATGTCATTGTTTAGGAATGATCTCCTATAATCGAGAAGATAAAATACGATTCATCAAGAATGGCCTGAGTAAGGACTCATTGGATGATATCCAATTGACTCTTGAGACTCATTCTTGTGGATCAGTGCAACGCGAACTTCTTGGTTTATGGAGCATTTTTCATGAAGAACGAGAACGATACAGTCCCGGGAATCTGACTATAAATGACCCTGTTTGCCAGCTTGTAAGAAAACTGGATGGGAAGAAAATCCTCGACTCATAGAAGTCGTTAATGCCGTTACTGGACGTAAAGCCAGTGGAAGATGTGAGCCACAGTCACAATTACTGTACATACAATTTGTCATATTTGGAAAATTTACATTTTCTTTTGACAATAATGTACTTACTCCCATAAGTGTAATCGACACGTTATCCTTTCATCACTATAAATGCATGTTCTTCTTTCCGATTAAGCAGCGGATACGATACTCCGTAACTTCCAAAGTCGGTTGTTTCAGAGTTCTTTCCCTCATCCATTAAATTCTTCTTTCATCAATGGATTCTACTCTTTCTACCCTGTGAAAGTACTTTTCTTCTCTTCCAATAAATGTTCTTAAAAAGATCTACCATGCTAGATGTGAAAGAATTAGAGTTCTTATACGCAAGGGCGTTCCTGACAATGTGAAGTGGATAATTGACGCTAAGGTCCGTTTGGCTGGTGAAGTTCCAGATGCATTTATGCCCCGCATGCCCGGTTTAGGTAAAAGCCGTTATGCCAAAAGGCGAAGAGCAAAGAGACTAGGCGTGTGTTATAAATGTGGGTGATGGAATTGTAATACTAAATGTCGCTCTTTGGGATACATCTCCACAAATCGTGAAGATAAAAGAAAATTCATTAAGAATGGCCTGCGTAAGGAATCTCTGGAAAATATCCGAGAGACTCTTGAAACGCATTCTTGTGGAAAAGTGCAAGGTGAAATTATCGGTTTATGGAGGACTTACCATAAAGAACGAGACCGTTACAGTCTTGGGAATGTGACTTTAAACAACCCTGTTTGTCAGTTTGTAAGAAAACTGGATGGGAAACAAATCCCCGACTTATAGAAGGCATTGAAGCCATTACTGGACATAAATTAGTGGAAGATGAGAGCCACAGTCATGATTGCTGTACATATAAGCTGTCATTTGTCTTTTCTTTTGACAATAATGTACTTACTTCTGTAAGTGTAATTAACGCATTATCCCTTTCATCACTATAAATATGTGTTAGTTATTTCCGTTTCCTACAATCATTAATTTCTTTCTTTGCCTCCTTCATTAATGGAGTCTTCTCTTTCCGCCCTATGAAAGTATTTTCCTTCCTTCCCAATAAATACTCTTAAAAAGATTTATCAAGCTAGATGTGAACGATTCAAAGTATTTATGCACAAAGGCATTCCTGATAATGTGCGGTGGCTAATCGAAGCTAAGGTTCGTTCAGCTGGTGAAGTTCCAGAAGCGTTCTTTCCCCGTATGCCCGGCTTTGGTAAAAGCGCTTATGCCAAAAAAAGAAGAGCAAAGAGGCTAGGCGTTTGTCATAATTGTGGATGGTGGATTTGCGGCAATAAATGTCGTTCTCCAGGAGTGATCACTAGAAATCATAATGATATAATAAGATTCATTAAGAATGGCTTGCGTAAGGAATCTCTAGAAGATATTCGAGAGGTTCTTGAAGCGCATTCTTGCGGAATAGTGCAATTTGAAATTGTTGGATTATGGATAATTCTCCAAAAAGAACGAGATCGTTATAGTCTTGGGAATTTGACTTTAAACGACCCAGTTTGCCAGTTTGTGAGAAAACTGGATGGGATGCAAATCGCCGATTCATAGAAGGCATTGAAGCCGTTACTGGATCCAAAATCAGTGGAAGACGTGGACCAAAGTCACGATTACTGTACATGCTAGCTGTCGCTTTTGAAATTATCCTCCCAATAATGTACCCACTCCTGACATGAGATACAGTTATGACTACTGTATATAGTTGCCACTTTTGAAATTTTCCTTCTCATCCGACAATCACGTGCCTACTCCTGACGTAAGCTACAGTCACGACTACTGTGTATGCTAGTTGCTTTTGAAATTTTTCTCCTCTTTTGACGATAATGTACCCACTCCTGACATGAGTCATAGTCACGATTAATATGTATAATTGCCACTTTTGAAAATTTTCTCCTTTTCCGACAATAATATATCCACTCTTGAGAATAAAATTATCTCTTCATCTCTATAAATATATTCTCTTTTCTTCTTCTTTCACAAGGGTGAGGATAGGAATGGAGAAAACCTCCAAATCCCGAAGTATTTGTGTATTTTCTGGAGCCTTTCCTGGAAAAGATGAAGAGTACTTAAAGGCAGCCAACCATTTGGGTAGGGTATTAGCTGAGCGAAAAATAGACTTAGTTTATGGAGGAGGTAGTGTTGGATTAATGGGAGGTGTAGCATCAGCAGCATTTCTAGGAGGAAGCCAAGTTCTGGGTATTATCCCTGGACCTCTGAAACTTGTTTCTGGGGGCACAATTAGAGAAGAACTAGTGGTTAAAAACTTGCAAGAGCGTGTGTTACAAATGCTTTTAAATGCTGATGCTTTTATCGCTCTACCAGGTGGTTTTGGCACATTGGGAGAAGTCTTTCAAATTGCTTCCATGGCCCAACTTAATTTGCATAAGAAACTCATTGGGCTGTTGAATGTTAACAATTTCTTTACAGGTCTGATAGCTTTTATGGATTATGCTATACAGAAGAATTTCATATCAAGAGTGGCACGACGAATCATAATATCCGCAACAACTGCTGAAGAATTGCGAGATAAAATGCAAGCTTTTGTTCCTGAACCAGATCCAGCGATGATCTAGATAGACTGGACACGACAGTCTTTGCCAACCAGTTCCGTCCCATAATTGTCCTTTACCCGGCCTGTTGAAGTATTGTGGAAGAAGAAGCGATCCGATCCGTTTTTCTTGTCCTTCAGTTTTATTATCAGCATTTTCTTTCGTATTTCAATTTTTCTTTTCAGGGAATTTCGTTATCTTATAAGATAGTTTCGTTCATGCTGATATTAAAACCATAGGACAATGCCTTTAGGTTGGAATGGCTGAGTAAAGAGTAATTTTTATTGCTCTTGAGACGCATCCTATTAGGTCTACTAGGCATGACATTTTGGGGTAGTTAAGCTTCAACCTTATTTGGATAACATATCTCACAAGGGAATCTATATTTATTGAAGAAAATATTAGATGAAACCTTCGTTATTGATTCCAAACATCCGTTCCTTTTACATAATTTGTCAGTGTTATTGTCATCATCAAGATTCACTCATCTTATCGAAGTCTAAATTTTTGCACTCGCCTATTATGAAGATCCACACTTCCGAAGAAAATTATTCCAATTTCAATTGCTTTCATATAAATTTCGCTAGAGGTTCTAAGGAGACTTCCTTAAGCCTCATTCAATCAAATTTTCAACGATAGGAAAGTTCCTATCGTCGAGGTTCTAAGGAGAGTTCCTCAAGCCTCATTCAATCAAATTTCCAACGATAGGAAAGTTCCTATCGTCGAGGTTCAAAGGAGAGTTCCCTAAGCCTCATTCAATCAAATTTCCAACGATAGGAAAGTTCCTATCGTCGAGGTTCTAAGGAGAGTTCCTTAAGCCTCATTCAATCAAATTTTCAACGATAGGAGAGTTCCTATCGTCGAGGTTCTAAGGAGAGTTCCTTAAGCCTCATTCAATCAAATTTCCAACGATAGGAGACTTCCTATCGTCGAGGTTCTAAGGAGAGTTCCTTAAGCCTCATTCAATTAAATTTGCAACGATAGGAGAGTTCCTATCGTCGAAGTTCTAAGGAGAGTTCGTTAAGCCTCATTCAATTAAATTTCCAACGACAGGAAGTTCCTATCGTCGAGGTCCTAAGGAGAGTTCCTTAAGCCTCATTCAATTAAATTTCCAACAACAGGAAAGTTCCTATCGTCGAGGTTCAAAGGAAAGTTCCTTAAGCCTCATTCAATGAAATTTCCAACGACAGGAAAGTTCCTATCGTCGAGTGTTCTAAGGAGAGTTCCTTAAGCCTCATTCAATGAAATTTTCAACGATAGGAAAGTTCCTATCGTCGAGGTTCTAAGGAGAGTTCCTTAAGCCTCATTCAATGAAATTTCCAACGATAGGAAAGTTCCTATCGTCGAGGTTCTAAGGAGAGTTCCTTAAGCCTCATTCAATCAAATTTCCAACGATAGGAAAGTTCCTATCGTCGAGGTTCTAAGGAGAGTTCCTTAAGCCTCATTCAATCAAATTTCCAACGATACGAAAGTTCCTATAGTCGAGGTTCTAAGGAGAGTTCCTTAAGCCTCATTCAATCAAATTTCCAACGATAGGAAAGTTCCTATCGTCGAGGTTCTAAGGAGAGTTCCTAAAGCCTCATTCAATCAAATTTCCAACGATAGGAAAGTTCCTATCGTCGAGGTTCTAAGGAGAGTTCTTTAAGCCTCATTCAATCAAATTTTCAACGATAGGAAAGTTACTATCGTCGAGGTTCTAAGGAGAGTTCCTTAAGCCTCATTCAATCAAATTTCCAACGATAGGAAAGTTCTTATCGTCGAGGTTCTAAGGAGAGTTCCTTAAGCCTCATTCAATCAAATTTCCAACGATAGGAAAGTTCTTATCGTCGAGGTTCTAAGGAGAGTTCCTTAGGCCTCATTCAATCAAATTTCCAACGATAGGAGAGTTCCTATCGTCGAGGTTCTAAGGAGAGTTCCTTAAGCCTCATTCAATCAAATTTCCAACGATAAGAGAGTTCCTATAATCGAGGTTCTAAGGAGGGTTCCTTAAGCCTCATTCAATCAAATTTCTAACGATAGGAGAGTTCCTATCGTCGAGGTTCTAAGGAGAGTTCCTTAAGCCTCATTCAATCAAATTTCCAACGATAGGAAAGTTCCTATCGTCGAGGTTCTAAGGAGAGTTCCTTAAGCCTCATTCAATAAAATTTCCAACGATAGGAGAGTTCCTATCGTCGAGGTTCTAACGAGCGTTCCTTAAGCATCATTCTATCAAATCTCCAACGATAGGAAAGTTCCTATCGTCGAGGTTCTAAGGAGAGTTCCTTAAGCCTCATTCAATCAAATTTCCAACGATAGGAGAGTTCCTATCGTACAGGTTCTAAGGAGAGTTCCTTAAGCCTCATTCAATCAAATTTCCAACCATAGGAGAGTTCCTATCGTCGATGTTCTAAGGAGAGTTCCTTAAGCCTCATTCAATCAAATTTCCAACGATAGGAGAGTTCATATCGTCGATGTTCTAAGGAGAGTTCCTTAAGCATCATTCAATCAAATTTCCAACGATAGGACAGTTCCTATCGTCGAGATTCTACGGAGAGTTCCTTAAGCCTCATTCAATCAAATTTCCAACGATAGAGTTCCTATCGTCGAGGTTTTAAGAAGAGTTCCTTAACCCTCATTCAATCAAATTTCCAACGATAGGAGAGTTCCTATCCTCGAGGTTCTAAGGAGAGTTCCTTAAGTCTCATTCAATCAAATTTCCAACGATACAAAAGTTCCTATCGTCGAGGTTCTAAGAAGAGTTCCTTAAGCCTCATTCAATCAAATTTCCAACGATAGGAAAGTTCCTATCGTCGAGGTTCTAAGGAGAGTTCCATAAGCCTCATTCAATTAAATTTCTAACGATAGGTAACTTCCTATCGTAGAGGTTCTAAGGAGAGTACCTTAAGCCTCACTTAATCAAATTTTCAACGATAGGAAAGTTCCTATCGTCGAGGTTCTAAGGACAGTTCCTAAAGCCTTATTCAATCAAATTTCCAACGATAGGAGAGTTCCTATCGTCGAGGTTCTAAGGAGAGTTCCTTAAGCCTCATTCAATCAAATTTCCAACGATAAGAGAGTTCCTATCGTCGAGGTTCTAAGGAGAGTTCCTTAAGCCTCATTCAATCAAATTTCCAATGATAGGAGAGTTCCTATCGTCGAGGTTCTAAGGACAGTTCCTAAAGCATCATTCAATCAGTTCTAAGGAGAGTTCCTTAAGCCTCATTCAATCAAATTTCCAACGATAGGAGAGTTCCTATCATCGAGGTTCTAAGGACAGCTCCTAAAGCATCATTCAATCAGCTCTAAGGAGAGTTCCTTAAGCCTCATTCAATCAAATTTCCAACGATAGGAAAGTTCCCATCGTCGAGGTTCTAAGGAGCGTTCCTTAAGCCTCATTCAATCAAATCTCCAACGATAGGAAAGTTCCTATCGTCGAGGTTCTTAGGAGAGGTCCTCAAGCCTCATTCAATCAAATTTCCAACGATAGAAGAGTTCCTA
Source organism: Aquilaria yunnanensis (assembly GCA_039654915.1). Lineage (NCBI taxonomy): Eukaryota > Viridiplantae > Streptophyta > Magnoliopsida > Malvales > Thymelaeaceae > Aquilaria > Aquilaria yunnanensis. The sequence goes on from CM077593.1 coordinate 81,849,487, forward strand.
TCGTAGAGGTTCTATGGAGAGCTCCTTAAGCCTCATTCAATCAAATTTCCAACGATAGGAGAGTTCCTATCGTCGAGGTTCTAAGGAGAGCACCTTAAGCCTCATTCAATCAAATTTCCAACGATAGGAGAGTTCCTATCGTCGAGGTTGTAAGGAGAGTTCCTTAAGCCTCATTCAATCAAATTTCCAACGATAGGAGAGTTCCTATCGTCGAGGTTTTAAGGAGAGCTCCTTGAGCCTCATTCAATAAAATTTCCAACGATAGGAGAGTTCCTATCGTCGAGGTTCTAAGGAGAGCTCCTTCAGCCTCATTCAATCAAATTTCCAACGATAGGAGAGTTCCTATCGTCGAGGTTCTAAGGAGAGTTCCTCAAGCCTCACTCAATCAAATTTCCAACGATAGGAAAGTTCCTATCGTCAAGGTTCTAAAGAGAGTTCCTTAAGCCTCATTCAATCATGTTTCCAACGATAGGAGAGTTCCTATCGTCGAGGTTCTAAGGAGAGTTCCTTAAGCCTCATTCAATCAAATTTCCAACGATAGGAGAGTTCCTATCGTCGAGGTTCTAAGGAGAGTTCCTTAAGCCTCACTCAATCAAATTTCCAACGATAGGACAATTCCTATCGTCGAGGTTCTAAGGAGAGTTCCTTAAGCCTTATTCAATCAAATTTCCAACGATAGGACAGTTCCTATCGTCGAGGTTCTAAGGAGAGTTCCTTAAGCCTCATTCAATCTAATTTCCAACGATAGGAAAATTCCTATCGTCGAGGTTCTAAGGACAGTTCCTTAAGCCTCATTCAATCAAATGTCCAACGATAGGAAAATTCTTATCGTCGAGGTTCTAAGGAGTGTTCCTTAAGCCTCATTCAATCAAATTTCCAACGATAGGAAAGTTCCTATCGTCGAGGTTCTAAGGAGCGTTCCTTAAGCCTCATTCAATCAAATCTCCAACGATAGGAAAGTTCCTATCGTCGAGGTTCTAAGGAGAGTTCCTTAAGCCTCATTCAATCAAATCTCCAACGATAGGAGAGTTCCTATCGTCGATGTTCTAAGGAGAGTTCCTTAAGCCTCATTCAATCAAATTTCCAACGATAGGAGAGTTCCTATCATCAAGGTTCTAAGGACAGTTCCTAAAGCATCATTCAATCAGTTCTAAGGAGAGTTCCTTAAGCCTCATTCAATCAAATTTCCAACGATAGGAGAGTTCCTATCGTCGAGGTTCTAAGGACAGTTCCTAAAGCATCATTCAATCAGTTCTAAGGAGGGTTCCTTAAGCCTCATTCAATCAAATTTCCAACGATAGGAGAGTTCCTATCGTCGAGGTTCTAAGGAGAGTTCCTTAAGACTCATTCAATCAAATTTCCAACGATAAGAGAGTTCCTATTGTCGAGGTTCTAAGGAGAGTTCCTTAAGCCTCATTCAATCAAATTTCCAACGATAGGAATGTTCCTATCTTCGAGGTTCTAAGGAGAGTTCCTTAAGCCTCACTCAATCAAATTTCCAACGATAGGAGAGTTCCTATCCACGAGGTTCTAAGGAGAGTTCCTTAAGCGTCACACAATCAAATTTCCAACGATAGGAGAGTTTCTATCGTCGAGGTTCTAAAGAGAGTTCCTTAAGCCTCATTCAATCAAATTTCCAACGATAGGACAGTTCCTATCGTCGAGGTTCTAAGGAGAGCTCCTTAAGCCTCATTCAATCAAATTTCCAACGATAGGACAGTTCCTATCGTCGAGGTTCTAAGGAGAGATCCTTAAGCCTCATTCAATCAAATTTCCAACGATAGGAAATGTTTCTATCGTCAAGGTTCTAAGGAGAGTTCCTTAAGCCTCATTCAATCAAATTTCCAACGATAGGAGAGTTCCTATCGTCGAGGTTCTAAGGAGAGTTCCTTAAGCTTCACTCAATCAAATTTCCAACGATAGGAGAGTTCCTATCGTCGAGGTTCTAAAGAGAGCTCCTTAAGCCTCATTCAATCAAGTTTCCAACGATAGGAGAGTTCCTATCGTCAAGGTTCTAAGGAGAGTTCCTTAAGCCTCATTCAATCAAATTTCCAACGATAGGACAGTTCCTATCGTCGAGGTTCTAAGGAGTGTCCCTTAAGCATCATTCAATCAAATTTCCAACGATAGGAAATGTTCCTATCGTCGAGGTTTTAAGGAGAGTTCCTTAAGCCGCATTCAATCAAATTTCCAACGATAGGAGAGTTCCTATCGTCGAGGTTCTAACGAGAGTTCCTTAAGCCTCACTCAATCAAATTTCCAACGATAGGAGAGTTCCTATCGTCGAGGTTCTAAATAGAGTTCCTTAAGCCTCATTTAATCAAATTTCCAACGATAAGAGAGTTCCTATCGTCGAGGTTCTAAGGAGAGTTCCTTAAGCCTCATTCAATCAAATTTCCAACGACAGGAGAGTTCCTATCGTCGAGGTTCTAAGGAGAGTTCATTAAGCCTCATTCAATCAAATCTCCAACGATAGGAAAGTTCCTATCGTCGAGGTTCTAAGGAGAGTTCCTTAAGCCTCATTCAATCAAATTTCCAACGATAGGAAAGTTCCTATCGTCGAGGTTCTAAGGAGAGTTCCTTAAGCCTCATTCAATCTAATTTCCAACGATAGGAAAGTTCCTATCGTCGAGGTTCTAAGGACAGTTCCTTAAGCCTCATTCAATCAAATGTCGAACGATAGGAAATTTCCTATCGTTGAGGTTCTAAGTAGTGTTCCTTAAGCCTCATTCAATCAAATTTCCAACGATAGGAAAGTTCCTATCGTCGAGGTTCTAAGGAGAGTTCCTTAAGCCTCATTCAATCAAATTTCTAAAGATAGAAAAGTTCCTATCGTCGAGATTCTAAGGAGAGTTCCTTAAGCCTCATTCAATCAAATTTCTAACGATAGGAGAGTTCCTATCGTCGAGATTCTAAGGAGAGTTCCTTAAGCCTCATTCAATCAAATTTCCAACAATAGGAGAGTTCCTATCGTCGATGTTCTAAGGATAGTTCCTTAAGCCTCATTCAATCAAATTTCCAACGATAGTAGAGTTCCTATCGTCGAGGTTCTAAGGACAGTTCCTAAAGCATCATTCAATCAGTTCTAAGGAGAGTTCCTTAATTCTCATTCTATCAAATTTCCAACGATAGGAGAGTTCCTATCGTCGAGGTTCTAAGGAGAGTTCCTTAAGCCTTATTCAATCAAATTTCCAACGGTAGGAGAGTTCCTATCGTCGAGATTCTAAGGATAGTTCCTAAAGCATCATTCAATCAGTTCTAAGGAGAGTTCCTTAAGCCTCATTCAATCAAATTTCCAACGATAGGAGAGTTCCTATCGTCAAGGTTCTAAGGACAGTTCCTAAAGCATCATTCAATCAGTTCTAAGGAGAGTTCCTTCAGCCTCATTCAATTAAATATCCAACGATAGGAAAGTTCCTATCGTCGTGGTTCTAAGGAGAGTTCCTTAAGCCTCATTCAATCAAATTTCCAATGATAGGAAAGTTCCTATCATCGAGGTTCTAAGGAGAGTTCCTTAAGCCTCACTCAATCAAATTTCCAACGATAGGAGAGTTCCTATCGTCGAGGTTCTAAGGAGAGTTCCTTAAGCGTCACTCAATCAAATTTCCAACGATAGGAGAGTTTCCATCGTCGAGGTTCTAAAGAGAGTTCCTTAACCCTCATTCAATCAAATTTCCAACGATAGGAGAGTTCCTATCGTCGAGGTTCTAAGGAGAGCTCCTTAAGCCTCATTCAATCAAAATTCCAACGATAGGACAGTTCCTATTGCCGAGGTTCTAAGGAGAGTTCCTTAGGCCTCATTCAATCAAATTTCCAACGATAGGAAATGTTCCTATCGTCGAGGTTCTAAGGAGAGTTCCTTAAGCCTCATTCAATCAAATTTCCAACGATAGGAGAGTTCCTATCGTCGAGGTTCTAACGAGAGTTCCTTAAGACTCACTCAATCAAATTTCCAACGATAGGAGAGCTCCTATCGTCGAGGTTCTAAAGAGAGTTCCTTAAGCCTCATTCAATCAAATTTCCAACGATAGGAGAGTTCCTATCGTCGAGGTTCTAAGGAGAGTTCCTTAAGCCTCATTCAATCAAATTTCCAACGATAGGAGAGTTCCTATCGTCGAGGTTCTAAGGAGAGTTCCTTAAGCCTCATTCAATCAAATTTCCAACGATGGGAAAGTTCCTATCGTCGAGGTTCTAAGGAGAGTACCTCAAGCCTCATTCATTCAAATTTACAACGATAGGAAAGTTCTTATCGTCGAGGTTCTAAGGAGAGTTCCTTAAGCCTCATTCAATCAAATTTACAACGATAGGAGAGTTCCTAGCGTCGAGGTTCTAAGGAGAGTTCCTTAAGCCTCATTCAATCAAATTTACAACGATAGGAGAGTTCCTAGCGTCGAGGTTCTAAAGAGAGTTCCTTAAGCCTCATTCAATCAAATTTCCAACGATAGGAGAGTTCCTAGCGTCGAGGTTCTAAGGAGAGTTACTTAAGCCTCATTCAATCAAATTTCTAATGATAGGAGAGTTCATATCGTCGAGGTTCTAAGGAGAGTTCCTTAAGCCTCATTCAATCAAATTTCTAACAATAGGAGAGTTCCTATCGTCGATGTTCTAAGGAGAGTTCCTTAAGCCTCATTCAATCAACTTCCAACGATAGGAGAGTTCCTATCGTCGACGTTCTAAAGAGAGTTCCTTAAGCCTCATTCAATCAAATTTCCAACGATAGGAAAGTTCCTATCTTCGAGGTTCTAAGGAGAGTTCCTTAAGCCTCATTCAATCAAATTTCCAACGTTAGGACAGTTCCTATCGTCGAGATTCTAAGGAGAGTTCCTTAAGCCTCATTCAATCAAATTTTCAACGATAGGAAAGTTCCTATCGTCGAGGTTATAAGGAGAGTTCCTTAAGCCTCATTCAATCAAATTTCCAACGATAGGAGAGTTCCTATCGTCGAAGTTCTAAGGACAGTTCCTAAAGCATCAGTCAATCAGTTCTAAGGAGAGTTCCTTAAGCCTCATTCAATCAAATCCCCAACGTTAGGAGAGTTCCTATCGTCGAGGTTCTAAGGACAGTTCCTAAAGCATCATTCAATCAGTTCTAAGGAGACTTCCTTAAGCCTCATTTAATCAAATTTCCAACGATAAGAAATTTCCTATCGTCGAGGTTCTAAGGAGAGTTCCTTAAGCCTCATTCAATCAAATTTCCAACGATAGAAAAGTTCCTATCGTCGAGGTTCTAAGGAGAGTTCCTTAAGCCTCACTCAATCAACTTTCGAACGATAGGAGAGTTCCTATCGTCGAGGTTCTAAGGAGAGTTCCTTAAGCCTCACTCAATCAAATTTCCAACGATAGGAGAGTTCCTATCGTCGAGGTTCTAAAGAGAGCTCCTTAAGCCTCATTCAATCAAGTTTCCAACGATAGGAGAGTTCCTATCGTCAAGGTTCTAAGGAGAGTTCCTTAAGCCTCATTCAATCAAATTTTCAACGATAGGACAGTTCCTATCGTCGAGGTTCTAAGGAGTGGCCCTTAAGCCTCATTCAATCAAATTTCCAACGATAGGAAATGTTCCTATCGTCGAGGTTCTAAGGAGAGCTCCTTAAGCCGCATTCAATCAAATTTCCAACGATAGGAGAGTTCCTATCGTCGAGGTTATAACGAGAGTTCCTTAAGCCTCACTCAATCAAATTTCCAACGATAGGAGAGTTCCTATCGTCGAGGTTCTAAATAGAGTTCTTTAAGCCTCATTCAATCAAATTTCCAACGATAGGAGAGTTCCTATCGTCGAGGTTCTAAGGAGAGTTCCTTAAGCCTCATTCAATCAAATTTCCAACGACAGGAGAGTTCCTATCGTCGAGGTTCTAAGGAGAGTTCATTAAGCCTCATTCAATCAAATTTCCAACGATAGGAAAGTTCCTATCATCGAGGTTCTAAGGAGAGTTCCTTAAGCCTCATTCAATCTAATTTCCAACGATAGGAAAGTTCCTATCGTCGAGGTTCTAAGGACAGTTCCTTAAGCCTCATTCAATCAATTGTCCAACGATAGGAAATTTCCTATCGTCGAGGTTCTAAGTAGTGTTCCTTAAGCCTCATTCAATCAAATTTCCAACGATAGGAAAGTTCCTATCGTCGAGGTTCTAAGGAGAGTTCCTTAAGCCTCATTCAATCAAATTTTTAACGATAGGAGAGTTCCTATCGTCGAGATTCTAAGGAGAGTTCCTTAAGCCTCATTCAATCAAATTTCTAACGATAGGAGAGTTCCTATCGTCGAGATTCTAAGGAGAGTTCCTTAAGCCTCATTCAATCAAATTTCCAACAATAGGAGAGTTCCTATCGTCGTTGTTCTAAGGAGAGTTCCTTAAGCCTCATTCAATCAAATTTCCATGGATAGTAGAGTTCCTATCGTCGAGGTTCTAAGGACAGTTCCTAAAGCATCATTCAATCAGTTCTAAGGAGAGTTCCTTAATCCTCATTCAATCAAATTTCCAACGATAGGAGAGTTCCTATCGTCGAGGTTCTAAGGAGAGTTCCTTAAGCCTTATTCAATCAAATTTCCAACGATAGGAGAGTTCCTATCGTCGAGATTCTAAGGACAGTTCCTAAAGCATCATTCAATCAGTTCTAAGGAGAGTTCCTTAAGCCTCATTCAATCAAATTTCCAACGATAGGAGAGTTCCTATCGTCAAGGTTCTAAGGACAGTTCCTAAAGCATCATTCAATCAGTTCTAAGGAGAGTTCCTTCAGCCTCATTCAATTAAATATCCAACGATAGGAAAGTTCCTATCGTCGAGGTTCTAAGGAGAGTTCCTTCAGCCTCATTCAATCAAATTTCCAACGATAGGAAAGTTCCTATCATCGAGGTTCTAAGGAGAGTTCCTTAACCCTCACTCAATCAAATTTCCAACGATAGGAGAGTTCCTATCGTCGAGGTTCTAAGGAGAGTTCCTTAAGCGTCCCTCAATCAAATTTCCAACGATAGAAGAGTTTCCATCGTCGAGGTTCTAAAGAGAGTTCCTTAACCCTCATTCAATCAAATTTCCAACGATAGGAGAGTTCCTATCGTCGAGGTTCTAAGGAGAGCTCCTTAAGCCTCATTCAATCAAAATTCCAACGATAGGACAGTTCCTATCGCCGAGGTTCTAAGGAGAGTTCCTTAAGCCTCATTCAATCAAATTTCCAACGATATGAAATGTTCCTATCGTCGAGGTTCTAAGGAGAGTTCCTTAAGCCTCATTCAATCAAATTTCCAACGATAGGAGAGTTCCTATCGTCGAGGTTCTAACGAGAGTTCCTTAAGACTCACTCAATCAAATTTCCAACGATAGGAGAGCTCCTATCGTCGAGGTTCTAAAGAGAGTTCCTTAAGCCTCATTCAATCAAATTTCCAACGAAAGGAGAGTTCCTATCGTCGAGGTTCTAAGGAGAGTTCCTTAAGCCTCATTCAATCAAATTTCCAACGGTAGGAGAGTTCTTATCGTCGAGGTTCTAAGGAGAGTTCCTTAAGCCTCATTCAATCAAATTTCCAACGATAGGAAAGTTCCTATCGTCGAGGTTCTAAGGAGAGTACCTTGAGCCTCATTCATTCAAATTTACAACGATAGGAAAGTTCTTATCGTCGAGGTTCTAAGGAGAGTTCCTTAAGCCTCATTCAATCAAATTTACAACGATAGGAGAGTTCCTAGCGTCGAGGTTCTAAGGAGAGTTCCTTAAGCCTCATTCAATCAAATTTTCAACGATAGGAGAGTTCCTAGCGTCGAGGTTCTAAGGAGAGTTCCTTAAGCCTCATTCAATCAAATTTCTAACGATAGGAGAGTTCCTAGCGTCGACGTTCTAAGGAGAGTTCCTTAAGCCTCATTCAATCAAATTTCCAATGATAGGAGAGTTCATATCGTCGAGGTTCTAAGGAGAGTTCCTTAAGCCTCATTCAATCAAATTTCTAACAATAGGAGAGTTCCTATCGTCGATGTTCTAAGGAGAGTGCCTTAAGCCTCATTCAATCAAATTTCCAACGATAGGAGAGTTCCTATCGTCGACGTTCTAAAGAGAGTTCCTTAAGCCTCATTCAATCAAATTTCCAACGATAGGAAAGTTCCTATCGTCGAGGTTCTAAGGAGAGCTCCTTAAGCCTCATTCAATCAAATTTTCAACGATAGGAGAGTTTCTATCGTCGAGGTTCTAAGGAAAGTTGCTTAAGTCTCGTTCAATCAAATTTCCAAGGATAGGAATGTTCCTATCGTCGAGGTTCTAAGGAGAGTTCCTTAAGCCTCATTCAATTAAATTTCCTATCGTTAGGAAAGTTCCTATCGTCGAGGCTCTAAGGAAAGTTCCTTAAGCCTCATTCAATCTAATTTCCAACGATAGCTAAGTTCCTATCGTCGAAGCTCTAAGAGAGTTCCTTAAGCCTCATTCAATTAAATTTCCAACGATAAGAAAGTTCCTATCGTCGATGTTCTAAGGAGAGTTCCTTAAGCCTCATTCAATCAAATTTCCAACGATAGAAGAGTTCCTATCGTCGAGGTTCTAAGGAGACTTCCTTAAGCCTCATTCAATCAAATTTCCAACGATAGGAGAGTTCCTATCGTCGAGGTTCTAAGGAGACGTCCTTAAGCCTCATTCAATCAAATTTCCAACGATAGGAGAGTTCCTATCGTCGAGGTTCTAAGGAGAGCTCCTTAAGCCTCATTCAATCAAATTTCCAACGATGGGAAAGTTCCTATTGTCGAGGTTCTAAGGAGAGCTCCTTAAGCCTCATTCAATCAAATTTCCAATGATAGGGGAGTTCCTATCGTCGAGGTTCTAAAGAGAGGTCCTTAAGCCTCATTCAATCAAATTTCCAACGATAGGAGAGTTCCTATCGTCGAGGTTCTAAGGAGAGCTCCTTAAGCCTCATTCAATCAAATTTCCAACGATAGGAAAGTTCCTATCGTCGAGGTTCTAAGGAGAGCTCCTTAAGCCTCATTCAATCAAATTTCCAACGATAGGAGAGTTCGTATCGTCGAGGTTCTAAGGAGAGCTCCTTAGGTTCTAAGGAGAGCTCCTTAAGCCTCATTCAATCAAATTTCCAACGATAGGAGAGTTCCTATCGTCGAGGTTCTAAGGAGAGTTCCTTAAGCCTCATTCAATCAAATTTCCAACGATAGGAAAGTTCCTATCGTCGAGGTTCTAAGGAGAGTTCCTTAAGCCTCATTCAATCAAATTTCCAACGATATGAGAGTTCCTATCGTCGAGGTTCTATGGAGAGTTCCTTAAGCCTCATTCAATCAAATTTCCAACGATAGGAGAGTTCCTATCGTCGAGGTTCAAAAGAGAGTTCCTATCGTCGAGGGTCTAAGGAGAGTTCCTTAAGCCTCATTCAATTAAATTTCCAATGATAGGAAAGTTCCTATCGTCGAGGTTCTAAGGAGAGTTCCTTAAGCCTCATTCAATCAAATTTCCAACGATAGGAAAGTTCCTATCGTCGAGGTTCTATGGAGAGTTCCTTAAGTCTCATTCAATCAAATTTCCAACGATAGGAAAGTTTCTATCGTCGAGGTTCTAAGGAGAGTTCCTTAAGCCTCATTCAATCAAATTTCCAACGATAGGAAAGTTCCTATCATCGAGGTTCTAAGGAGAGTTCCTTAAGCCTCATTCAATCAAATTTTCAACGATAGGAGAGTTCCTATCGTCGAGGTTCTAAGGAGAGATCCTTAAGCCTCATTCAATCAAAGTTTCAACGATAGGAGAGTTCCTATCGTCGAGGTTCTAAGGAAAGTTCCTTAAGCCTCATTCAATCAAATTTCCAAGGATAGGAATGTTCCTATCGTCGAGGTTCTAAGGAGAGTTCCTTAACCCTCATTCAATTAAATTTCGAACGATAGGAAAGTTTCTATCGTCGAGGCTCTAAGGAAAGTTCCTTAAGCCTCATTCAATCTAATTTCCAACGATAGGTAAGTTCCTATCGTCGAGGCTCTAAGAGAGTTCCTTAAGCCTCATTCAATTAAATTTCCAACGATAAGAAAGTTCCTATCGTCGATGTTCTAAGGAGAGTTCCTTAAGCCTCATTCAATCAAATTTCCAACGATAGGAAAGTTCCTAACGTCGATGTTCTAAGGAGAGTTCCTTAAGCCTCATTCAATTAAATTTCCAACGATAGGAAAGTTTCTATTGTCGAGGTTCTAAGGATTGTTCCTTAAGACTCATTCAATTAAATTTCTAACGATAGGAAAGTTCCTATCGTCGAGGTTCTAAGGAGAGTTCCTTAACCTCATTCAATCAATTTTACTTTCAACGATAGGAAAGTTCCTATCGTCGAGGTTCAAAGAGAGTTCCTTAACCTCATTTAATCAATTTTACTTTTAACGATAGGAAAGTTCCTATCGTCGAGGTTCAAGGAGAGTTCCTTAACCTCATTCAATCAATTTTATTTTCAACGATAGGAAAGTTCCTATCGTCGAGGTTCAAGGAGAGTTCCTTAAACTCATTTTATCAATTTTTCTTCAACGATAAGAGAGTTCTTATTGCAGAGGTTCTAAGGAGAGTTCCTTAACCTCATTCAATTAAACTTTCAACGATAGGAAAGTTCCTACCGTCGAGGTTCTAAGGAGAGTTCCTTAACCTTAACCAACCAATCAATTATCAAATTTTCCTTTCAACGATAGGAGAGTTCCTATCGCAGAAGCTCTAAAGAAGATTTCATAACCTCATGATTTAGGCGGCGAGAAGGTTCTCAGTGCCTAGCTAAGCCGGACGAAATTTAGTAACGACTTTATGTTCGTCATGTCCCATGAAGCATGCAAAGGGGGGCAGCTGTTGACACCCAATTTCGTCCCACCTTTTAGACATTAAAATAATAATAATAATAATAATTAATTAAAAATATAAATATATTATTTTAGGGGTATTTTTATTCTAAATATGTGTGTATAAAAAAAATTTGATTAAATTAATTAAAAACTAAAAATTAAAATATTATTAGTTAATTTTTATTTTAAAAATAGAAAAAAAAGGTGGCTCTCGAGAGGCTTCGGGAGGCTTCTGCCTTCTTCTTTTTCTAGTTAAAAGAGAAGCCCCTGGGCTCTAGCGACAAGGGGGAACTCCTCTCCCCCATTAACTCTCCCTCCTCTGAGCAGACCACCTCTGTTTCCCCCTCGGCTCCCTCTCTCGCCCTTCTCTCCTCGGCCTCTCCCGACTCTCCTCTCTCTCTCTCTCTCTCTCTTTGGTTAGAAGCCCATTTCCTTCTCCTCTCTCTCCTGCCTCCGTCTTCCCAGCCTCGCTCCATCGCCGTCGTCCTCCCAGCTGTTCACCGTGTCTTCACCGTAACTCCACCACCCTCCGTCGCGCGTCCGACGGCTTCTCTCTTCCACGAAGAAGTCTTCGTCCCTCTGTCTGCCAATTCCGTCGTCTCCACCCCCGTTCATCTCTTTCTATCAGCCCCCCCTCGACGTCGTCTCTTTCCTCGCCGTGTCGCTGCCTAGTAGTGCTCTCCGCCACCATCTTGCCTCACGCACGACGCTGCTGACGCCTCGCTCACCGCGACGCTGCCCTCACCTTCCTCCTCCCGTCGCGAACTACTGTCGGCGCTGTCCTCAACCTCCCTCCTCCCGTCGCCAGTCGCCGTGCCAACCTCCCGTCCGGCCCCCCCCTTCCTTTGCCGCGTCGATCGCCCAGCCTCCCCGCCAGCGCCCTCTGCCTCTGAGCTCGCTACGCCCCCGACGCTGGAGAAACCAGAAGCGAGGATTTTAAAACTGGAGACGAAAACCAAAGCCAGACGCGTCGTTGTCCGTTTTGACTAAGTCAAAACTTTTCCTTTTGGGTAAAATTATGGTTTTAGTCCTTAGCTTTCTTTGTTTTGTTCATTTAAGTCACTAACATATTTTATGTCGCAGATTAACCCCCAACAGCAAGATTTTCATTATTCATACTTTTCTTTGTTTTCTTTATTAATATTGGTTTGACCTTACATTAAATTTGATCATTGAATTGACATAGGAGAACAATATAGGATTTTGATTTGATATGTATATTCATGTATATTTATTGGATTTTAGAATAGTTTAATTTTTCATTCTTGTAATATATTAAATGTGTACCAAATTATTGGTTAAAAAATATTTAAATGTTTGCAAATCCGTTCTTAGTAGGTTTGATAAAATCCTAAGACGGATCATATCCATGTCCGGGTGGTTCGGTTAGAATCCATGGTTTGGATTTTTAATTGATATTATTTAAGGCAAACAAAAACAAACAAAATTAATTAATTAATTAAAATTAAATAACAAAAATCCAAATCACAACTAGTAAATCAAAAAATCCATATCCAGATGATTCGGTTAGAATCCATGGTTTGGATATCAATTGATATTATTTAAAGCAAACAAAAGCAAAAATTAAATAATGAAACTCAAATTGCAAATTGACCCGTTCTCAACCCAGAATCTGATTCAAAAGTCCACAATTTTGGCATAATTATAATTTTGTCCCTGGATTTATTTGATTTGTCTAATTGGGACTCTAATGTTATTTTTTTTTTATTTGCAATTAAGTCATTAATTTACTTATTTTTCCAATATGCTTTTGTTTGTTCAGCTAAATTAAAGGCATAAATTAACTTAGAAATTAACATTAAGATTAATTACATGATTAGGTTATATAAATATTTTTTTTTAATAAATAATTTGTCACTCAATTTATTTAATTTGATTCTCTGAGACTTTTAAGCTGTTTTGGATTTACAATTTGGTTACTAATGTTTATTTTCTTTTATGTCTTTGTTTGTTCATTTATTTAAGAATATGAATAAACTTAAAGAATTAATGTTAAATATAATTGTGTGAGCTGGTTAGATCTTATTTGATTCATTTATTCGAGACCCTAATATTGTTCTGATTTACAAATTAGCCATTGTTTTACTTGTTATTATTATTACTATTATTATTATTATTATTATTCCATTATAAGTCACTAACCTTTAATTTTTGCAGAACTTTACTAACAACTAACTTTACTAACTTTTATTATTGTTGTTATTATTACTAACAACTAACCACTAACTTTTATTGTTATTATCATTATTATTAACAACTAACTTTACTAACTTTTATTATTGTTGTTATTATTACTAACAACTAACCACTAACTTTTATTGTTATTATCATTATTATTAACAACTAACTTTACTAACTTTTATTATTGTTGTTATTATTACTAACAACTAACCACTAACTTTTATTGTTATTATTATTATTATTAATAACTAACTTTACTAACTTTTATTATTGTTGTTATTATTACTAACAACAACTTTACTAACAACTAACTTTTATTGTTATTATTATTATTATTAACAACTAACTTTACTAACTTTGCTAACTTTTATTATTATCATTATTATTATTATTATTATTATTATTCATGGAAGGTTATACCTCCTATTTATTTAATTTTTTAAGTGGATGGCCAAAAAGCCCTACTTTATTTATTTGTTTATTATTTATTGACCTTTAACTCTCCTTTATTTACTTTATATGCTTTCTCTTTATTATATGTGTTATTTAATTTATGCATCTTTTATTTTTAAATGGATGTCTAAACCAACAAAAGAAAACCTTTACTTTGTTTATTTATCGTCATCAAATTTTCTTTTATTTACTTTACGCAAAAAGTTTTATTTTATGGTTAAACTCATTTCATTTAAAGAAAGAAATTAACCATAAAGAAAATAATATAAATAAGTAAATAATAACTAACTAAAAGAAGATTCTTTTATAGTTACCTATTTATTTTTTTAGGGATAATAAAAACCACTTTTAACAAAAGCCAATCATCTTTTATTATTTTGAAACACATGTTTTTATTTATTATTTCTAAACAACAAAAAGTTAACCTTTTATTCCTTTTTATTAAAATCATAATTAAATAATTCCAAAAAATACAAATCAATTTTTTTTAAAATATATCTTTGAAGTAATGGTATTTAAGAATTTGAGAAAAAAATAGAAAATTAAAAATAAAATAAAATAATAAAAATTATGATAAAAATTTTAACTCCATGTCTAGATGATCCGTAAGGATCCACGGTTTGGAAAATATCAAAATTTTTTAATTTAATTAAATAAATTAAATAAATACAAAGCTAAAAATCCATATTTACGATATGGATTAAAATTTCGTCAAATTCCGTGTCCGAGTGACTCGGCAGAGTCTATGGTTCGGAATTAAAAACTTCCGTGTCCGGGTGACTCGGCAGAGTCCATGGTTCGGAATTAAAAACTTCCGTGTCCGAGTGACTCGGCAGAGTCCATGGTTCGGAAGTATCAAATTTTACACAAATTAATTACCAAAAATCCGCATCCGATTAAATAATTCAGTTAAATTTTCTAATTTTGAAAATTAACTGAAGTTGTTAAAAAGCAAAGCAAGACAAAATTAAAATCAACTAAGGTACCAATTTTTGGGCGTTTTAACAAAGTTGTTTTAACGTAACCGTACTCCCGAACCCCCGAACTCTCGCAGACCATATTTTAGGTGTCCAATCGACCTGAGCGAAAACCGATTGGTGGCGACTCCCGAAAGCGACCCGCACGTTGCCACAAAAATAAAACTGAAACTTTCAAGTTTGATGTGCAAAAATTCATTAAGATTGAAGAAATTTATATAGAGAGACTAGAGGAGGACAACGAAAGCAATCCAATGATGTAAAAGATTAAAATCTGCAAATTTTTTTTTACAAGGCGACGTCATTGCCGGAAAACTCATATGCGCTGTGATGCATCATTGAACTTGGCAGGAACCCAAAACCTGATAGAGAGAAGATAGAGGGTGAGATGGGAGAAGGATTGAAGAAATGTGTGTAGGAATAGTGTGTTAAAAAGCCCTAACATTACTAAGCTGCCAACAGTTTTGGTCGAAGAAAAATTACTAACTGTTTTTATCGTTTGTAAACGGCCCACCTCCAAATAAAGGTGAAGAACGGTCAAGATTTTTTGGGTAGCTCAAGCTTACGCTCAAGTTATGGCTTTATGTGTTGGGCCCGATTGACCTCAAGTCCGAAATTGAGCTCGAATATTTTTAGGGCTGAGCTCGAGCATACGACAACCCAGCCCTATACATGAATGGGCCCAACAGGCCTAAAGCTATCTAAGTCTAATTCTTACAATTACACCTTTAGGACTATTGCACCTTACTTGGCCCAATTTGCAGAGAACGAGACCCCTAATCAAATCTTAATCTTCTCAATCTCTTATTGAGAACAATGCTCCACGAGCTACCATGACCATCTCTAATTTCTTCATCTCTTTCAAACCCTTCTCAGTATCACCTTTCTTTTTTCGAAACTAGATTGACGATTGCAACACAACATGACCAACTGCAGTCTTTACTAAGGTGCCTTTTCTAATGGATGCCTTATTGCCCAAGAAAATCTTCAAGCTCCTTTAGAATCAAATGTAGCACACCAAACTTGATTGGAGAAAAAGAAATATATTGAGATGGACAAAAAGGAAGTTAGAAATAGAATCAGAGATGGGAAAGAAATTACAATAAGAAAATTAGAAGAAATTTGATTGGAAAATAAGAATTAAAAGCACTAATATGCCAAGGAGTAGTGATTGAACAAGAAATAGAAGAATTGCACAAAGTAACTTGTGTTCTCATTGATCTATGTATAAAACACAAATTATAAGCCTTACTTATACTATTCTAGGCTATGGTAGCCGGCCATACCAAGTTTAAATGGACTAAGAATCCTCAACCAAGCAAAAGCACTAAACGTAGATCAACTAGAATTGTAAAACACACATTTAACTTTTTGTTGTATGTAAACCATGTGGCCTAAGTAACATGTGCCATAAATCAATTTCTTAACCTAAAAATAAGTTAAACACACCAAATAAATGAGAAGAACAAGAACAAAAGTAATGAAACACCAAAACATGTGGGAAAAGACTCCAAAGAGCTCTTAGGTGCACCCTTAGGTGCCATTAGAGCTCATGCTTGTGCCTCATAGGTACGGGTAGTTCCTCATAATTTCTTTATCTTGATCTTTAGTTTATGAATAAAAATGAATAAATTTGGCTCCTAGCACCCATTAGGCATGCTAGAAAGTTATCTTGCACAATTGAACTCTAAATGCTCTAAAATAAAGGTTTTGAGTGTTTTTTTTTGCATGTCCTTGGCCTTCTTCCTTGTCATAGGTCCTAAATTTTTCATCAATGGATCCTTGTGAACCCTTGAAGCTCCTGTGCTTGCTGGCCCTCCTTCATTTCCTCCTTCCTCAAAGAGATTCACCATCGAATCATCGCCTACATCATGTAAAGATAAATTAGACATTAAATGAAACACAAGCTTTATGCTCATCTTTCAAGTCCAGCTTGTAGGCATTACATTGATTTTTTCAATGACTTAAAAAGGCCCATCTCCTCTTGGCTGAAGTTTAGATCACCTATGGGCAACAAATCTTTCCTTCCTCATATGAATCCATGTCCAATCTCCTAGCTTAAAAGTAACCTTTTTTCTTCCTTTATTGGCTTGGCCTACATACTATTGGGTTTTTTTCTCTATTTACAATTGCACCTTTTCATACAGTGCCTTCAACATATCAGCCTTCTTAGCACCATCTAAACTAGACACATCACTTAGAGGTAAAGGTATCAAAACCATATGGCGTAGTGGATTAAAACCATAAACAATTTTAGATGGTGAATATGTTGTGGTTTTATGCACTGTCTTATTGTATGCAAACTCAACATGTGGTAGACTATCTTCCCAAGTCTTTAAGTTCTTTTTAATAATGGCCCTAAGTATAGTAATCAAGGTTCTATTAGTTACCTCAGTTCGGCCATAAATTTATGGGTGACAAGTTGTAGAGAATAACAACTTAGTGCTTATCTTGCTCAACAAAACTCTCCAAAAGTAACTTAAGAACTTGGCATCTTAGTCACTAACAATAGTCTTTGGAACTCCATACAAGCTCACAACTTCTTTGAAAAACAAATTCTCAATGTGCAAAGCATCATTAGTCTTATGATATAGACAAAGTGAGCTATCTTAGAAAACATATCTATAATCACAAAGATAGAATATCTACAATTCTTTGTCTAAGGAAGTCCTACAACAAAGTCCATAGAAAGGTCAGTCCAATGATGAGATGTAATTGGTAAAAAAGTGTAAAGACCATGTAGATTTTGATTAAATTTAGCTCATTCACTTTCAATGTAACAAGAACAACTTTCTCCACATCTTTATTCATCTTTGGCCAAAAGAAGTTTTCCTTGAGTGCACTTCGTGTTTTCTCAACACCAAAGTACCCCCCATTGATCCTCCTCCATGAGCTTTCTACACTAACAACTTTCTTAAAAAAGTCCTAGGAATGCACAATTAGTTTTGCTTAAAAAGAAATCCATTTAACCTATAGAACTTATCAAAACATGATTTGGCACATTTAGCATATAACACACCAAAGTTTGAGTCTTGTGCATATAAATTCTTCAAACACTCAAATATTAACACCTTTACATCTAAAGTAGAAAGAAGAACATACCTGCTAGATAATGTATCAACCACCACATTCTCCTACCTTGCTTGTACTTGATGTGTGATAGCCGAGGTGCCCATCACTGGCTGAGCTCCCAGACCTGACGGAGTACTGACTTCGCCAGAGGGAAACAGCCAGCCGAGGTCGGAAGGATGAACGATCCCCCTGGCCTAATGTAGGGAATTCGCTTCCTTAGGAAATGGTAGGACCAACCTCGGTAGAGCGGTCAGACCCCCTTCGGAAACAGAGTTATCCCTCGGAGGACCCATCCTCAGGGAATACATTCCCCGAAGACGTCAAAGTAACCTTGAAAAGTATGAACAAAGCATTTAAGGAGTCTCTGACACCTCCCCATAAAAGTTGTCCCCCAAGTACATTCTGACATGCTATCACTGGAGCACGCCATCAGAGGGACGTCTCGATACGACACTCTCGGAATGCCTATGCTGTCAACCAGGAGACCTTTGCTGAGATAAACGTCCCTTCGCTCCCGGAAAAGCAGGGATCGCATCCCACCGGACACGTGTCGTGATCTGGAACGACCACAAGAAGAAAATGGCTTCTGTACGCCTCCTTTATAAAACACCCAGAAAGCGTCCTAGCGGGGTAAGGGGGAAGGAAAAAAGTTCTCTTTGAATACACAAAAGAGCACATAATCCAGTTGTCTAAAAATACTGACTTGGGCGTCGGAGACTCCTCCCCGGGAATACACACCGGGGATCTCCTGACCTGTGTTTTCTGGAGTATTTCAGGTACATTCCACTGGGAAATCTCCTCCAAAAGTGCTCTCCTCCATCAGAAGTTTTCCCTACTCGTACAATGACACATGATGAAGCCGCCGCAGGCCACCAATGTGGTAGGAGAAAGATTCTATAAACTCTACCCACCTTGCATACCTCCTATTGAGCTTTCCTTGGCCTTTCAAGTACTTTAAAGATTGATGATATATATGGATGATGAACTCTATTGGCCACAAATAATATTACCAAGTTTCAAGTGCTTTCACTAAAACATACATCTTCTTGTCATAGATTGAATAGTTTAAGGCTGCCGCATTTAGTTTCTCACTAAAATAAGCTATAAGATGCTTCTTTTATATAAAAATAGCACCTATCACATTCAATCTCAAAAATATTAGAAAAATGGGCAAGGCTAAAACAGGTGCATTGCTCAACTTGTACTTCTTAAATGCATCATCTTGAGCTTTCACCCATTTAAAGCCAACATTCTTTTTAACAACCTCATTCAAGGGTGCTACAATGCTATAAAAATCCTTTACAAATATCCTATAAAAGCTAGCAAGTCCATGAAAAAATCATACCTTAAAAATTGACTTAGGAATTGGTCACTCTAGTATAGCCCTTTTCTTCTCTTGGTTAACTTCCACACCCTTTAGAACTCACTGCAAAACTAAGAAATGTCACATGACTAGTACAAAAAAAATATCATTTTCTAAGATTTGCATAGAACTTTTTTGCCCTTAATGTCTCCAATACTTTGCGTAAGATACTCTACATGTTCAAGCAAATTCTTACTATAAACTAATATGTTATCAAAGTAGACCACAACAAACTTACCAACAAAAAATCTCTTAGAACATGATTCATCAACCTCATAAAAGTACAAAGAGCATTAGTATGACCAAATGGTATCACTAACCATTCATAAAGCCTAAACTTAGTCTTAAAGGCAGTTTTCCATTTACCCTCTCCCTTATTCTAATTTGATGATAATCACTCATAAGATCAACTTTGGAAAAGAAAGAAGAACCATATAACTCATCTAACTTGTCATTAATCCTAAGGATAAGATGCCTATACTTTACAATGATTTTGTTAACAGACCTATAATTTATGCACATTCTCCAAGTTCCATCTTCTTTAGGCACCAAGATCATAGGCACAACACATGGATTTAAGCTTTTTCTTACATAAAACTTGGCCAACAAATCCTCCACTTATCTTTATATTTTCTTTGTTTTCTTAGGGCTGCTCCTATAAGCAACTTTATTTGGAATGAGAGCTCTATGAATTAAGTCAATTTGGTGTTCAATGCCTTTCAAAGGTGGCAAACCACTTAGTTCGTCTGGGAACACATCCTCAAACTCCTACAACAAAGACACAAGAATACTTGGAAGCTTGTTAGTTAAGTCACTTAAGAAAAGGAAAGACTTTTTGAAAAATAAAAAGAGCACTGGTCTTTGTGCTCTTAAGGCTTTCCTCAAATCACTCATTTTGACCATTAAGCCCTTTTTTCTTCCCTTAAATTTTGCCTTCTTTATTTTGCCCTCGGGTACTCTAAACTCTTTCTTTCCTCTCATGGCCTCTCTTCTCACTTCTCTTTGATTTTTTCTTAGCTTTCCCCTCAAGTTTCTTTCCACTCAAACCATGATATTTCCTTTCTTTTACTTTTCTTTTGGCCTCAAGTGGTGCTAAAGTAATGGTCCTCTTCTTGAACTTGAATAAGTACCTATTCTTGAATCTATCATGGCTCAAACGCTCAGCCTCGTATCATATTGCCATGGTCAACCCAAAATAATGTGACTAACCTCCATAAGTACAACATCACATGGAAATTCATCTTCATATCTTCTAATATTAAAGGACATCAGCACTTGCTTTGTCACCTTGATCTCATCTTTATTGTTGAGCCATTGCAATCTATATGGCCTCAAATGTCTTGTTGTATGAAGTTGCAACTTATCAACCAAGGTAGTAATAGCAACATTAGTACAGCTTCCACCATCAATAATCATACTATGTACTTTTCCTCTAATGTGGCACCTAGTATGAAAAATGTTCTATCTTTAATCATTCTCTTCTTTGACTTGAATATTCAAGGCACTCCTTGCCACAAGTGATATTCCTTCTTCCACGTACTCTACATCAGTGCCATACTCCAATCCAAACGTATCCAAATCATCTTGATCTTCTTGGTCACTCTCATCAATGACAATTTTTCCTTTGTCATTCAATACCATGGTCCTTTGGTTGACATATTCTCTTACAAATTGACCCTTATCATTGCACTTAAATCACACCTTATCTTTATTTCTAATAATGTTCTTAGAATCAGAAGTACATTTTTTAGGTCTTTATGGATTACCTTTGAAAGGTGTTTCGGCCTTACCCTTGAACTTCTTTTTCCTTGGCTCATTTTTCCTTATATCATTGGCCCAACTTTATCTCGAATCAGGGTTAGGTTTTGGTTGAAACCTTACTGCCCCTTTCCTTTTCAATTGTTTTTCCACTTTAATGGCTTTGTGCACCATGTCTTCCACTTATATATAATTATGCAATCAACAAGGTTAGCAATCTCAAGATTCAAACTATGCAAAAAATTGACCATTATGGCTTCTCTGTCTTCATCAACATTAGACCTCATTAGTAACTTCTCCATCTATTTAAAATAATCCTTCATGATCCTAGAGCCTTGTGTCAATCTTTGTAACCTTTGATGGAGTTCTATTTGGTACTAAGATGGCATAAAATTTCTCCTCATGATGCTATTTAATTCTCCCTAAGTTTGGATTGGATCTTCATGATTTATTTGCCTTGCACTCACAATCTATGTCCACCAAACAAGTGCATAATTAGTGAACTCCAAAGTGACAAGTTTTACTCTCTTATTTTCTAGATAGGAGTAGCATTCAAAGATCATCTCCATTTTGGCCATCTATTCAAGAAATGCTTCTAAATCACTTTTACCCTTGAATTGTGGAATTTGCAGCTTGATTATGTTAAGATTTTGATCTTCTCTATGTTGTCCCTTTACAGGTTTCCTTGGTGGTGGTGGATGAATGATGCTATCATGCTCCTCATTCTCAGGATCATAAGGATCATAGCTTTTAGTAGGAGCTTTCCTTAGTGGTACCCCCTTGGTAAACTCCCAATGATGCCTTTGTTAGGCATTGATTAGGAGCTTTGCTATTCCAATTTCTTGAATTGTCGAGCCATCTTCTTCTCCTTACTTTCTTAGAATTGCGTCTTGAATTTCTTAAATTTAGAGATTTTAGATTCTTGGAATTTCTTTAAATCTCCTTCCATGTTTCTCTTAGAAAATCCAAGATCCTCACAAAAACACTATTTCTATCAATTTGTTAGTAGCAAGATGCTTCTGTAACCAAATCTTTGAAGTTTTAAAAGAACTCATTCAAAACACACTAACACTTTTAAAATCCTTCAAAACCTTTCAAACCCTTTCTAAAAATGAAAGAAAAAAAATAGGAAAAAGATGGGAAGTGATTAAAACAAGATGTTCTTGTAATAGAAGATTAAAAGAACAAGGAAGAGAAAACTAGGGCTTTTGGCTAAAACTATGGTTTTTGGTTTCCAACAATGTTTTTGCAAAATGAAATTTTTCTTGAAGCAAAAGGATATTCCAACTACTGGAAGACTATCCACTTGATGGATGCCTTATTGCCCAAGAGAATATTCAAGCTCCTTTACAACCGAATGTAGCATGCCAAACTTGATCTAAGAAGAAAAAATGGATTGAAAGGAAAGAAGAGAAGTTTAGAAAAAAACAAGGATGATAAGAAAAATTGTAGTAAAGGATTTAAAAGAAATTTGATTGAAAAAGAAGAATTAGAAGCACTAATGTGCCAAGGAGTTGAGATAAAATCAGAAAGAAAAGAATTGCACAAACTTGTATCTTTATTGATCTGTGTATAAACCACATATTATAAGCCTTATTTATAGTATTCTAAGCTAGGGTAACTGACCATACCAAGTTTAAATGGACTAGGAACCCTAAATAAGTAAAAGCACTAAACTTAGATCAACTAGGATTGTAAAACACACATTTAACACATTTTTGTATGCAAACTGTGTGGCCCAAGTAAAATGTGCCAAAAATTGGTTCCTTAGCCTAAAATAAGTAAAAAAAACCAAATAAATAAGAGAAACTAGAAAAAAAATGGTAGAACACCAAAATGTGTAGGAATGGGCTCTAATGGGTTCTCAAGTGTACCCTTAGGTGCCATTAGGGCTCATGCTTGTGCCTCTTAGGTCTGGGTAGTTTTTCATGGGTTCTTTATCTTGTATCACCAGTTTATGGATGAAAAAAAAATGAATTGGGCTCCTGGCACCATTAGGCACGCTAGGAAATTGTCTTGCACAATTAAGTTGTAAATGTTCCAAAATGGGGGTTTTGAGTGCTTCTTATATGTCCTTGGTCATCTTCTTTGTAATAGGTCCTGAATTTATCACCAATGGATCCTTGTGAGTCCTTGAAGCTTCTGTGCTTCTTGGCCTTACATCATTTTGTCTCTTTCTTGGTCCAAAGATGTTTCTATTAGTAATTTTCTTGATGTTCTTGGTCCACAAATGTATCTACTGTTTCTTTTCTTGGTCTGCATAAATTTCCACTGCATTATTTATTTTTTTGTAGATTTCACTGAGAGCCTATGACTCTTTTTCTCTGTTTCTCTGGGTTTGATTTGGAATTAGGGTTTACGGTTTTGATTGATGATTAATAAAATTATTATTCTTGCACTATGATTGTCTATGAAGAAATAGAAAGGGCATGTTCTCTCTGAGATGCTCATCTTGCACTTGTCTTTCATATTTTTTTTTTTTGTATTATTTCAAATGGTTTAGTTTGACTGGATTGGATTAATGATTGTGGCAACGTCGTCATTTTCTTGGAGTCGCCACCAATCAGTTTTCTTAGGTCGATTGGTCACCTTAAAATTGGTCTGCGAGAGTTCGGGGATCGGGAGTACGGTTACGCTAAAACAATATTGTTATAACGCCCAAAATTGGCACCTTAGTTGATTTTAATTTTGTTTTACTTTGCTTTTAAATAAATTTCAGTTAATTTTCAAACTAGAAATTTTAACTGAATTAATCGGATGCAGATTTTTAAATTAATTTATATAAAATTTGATACTTCCGAACCATGGACTCTGCCGAGTCATTTGGACACGGAATTTGGTGAAATTTTAAACAATTTTATCCATATTGTGAATATGGATTTTTATCTTTTTATTTAATTTATTTATTTTAAAAGTTTGATATTTTCCAAACCGTAAATCCTGCTGGATCATCCGGATATGGAATTTAATATCCAAGCCATGGATTCTAACCGAATCATTTGGACATGGATATGATCCGTCTTAGGATTTGTTATTTAATTTTATTTTATTTTTAATAATTTTTAGTTAATATCCAAGCCATGGATTCTAACCGAATCATTTGGACATGGAGTTTAATTTTTATATTTCCAAACCATAGATCCTATCGGACCACCCGGATATGGAACAAATAATCCATCTTAGGACGGATTTCCAAAAAATTTAAATATTGTTTAATCAATAATTTGATACAAATTAAATACATTACAAGAATTAAAATTAAACTATTATAAAGATAAATAAATAAATAAATATGCATGCCAAATCAAAATCCTATGTTATTTTCCTATTTTAATTTTACCGCCAATCATCAATAAATTCAATATAGTGATTCAGGACGATTTTTTTTTTTAATCAAAAGTTTGCAACACAGGTGCAAGCCAATCGCCACTGTAGCAGACATGAAACCAAGGAATTTTGTCAATTTCCCCAACATTATCATTAATGGGCCCATAAGCGTTAATATCTAGTCCAGTAGCTATTGTGCTCAGCATTCCAAGGGCTGTAACTGTTATTCCGTACATGGCAGCAAAGCTGAAGCTAACAAAGATATGAACTGCTATATAAAAAAAAAGAATTATGACAGCCTTATAGCCTAGTGCAAGACCAAAGATCACATTCGTCGCAGCTCCAGTATGACAAGGATCTGCAACATCTTGAAAAGGACTATATGCATTACTAGTATAGTATTATGTGACAAAACGAATGATAAGACCAGCCCAAAGACTAACAACAACACAAAGAAAAAGTTGTCAATTCTTAACAACTTTTTGATCACCCAGTCCAGGTTCGACAGTCATTACAAGCACCATTTCCAGAGGATTTTCACAGATAAGAAAAAAAATAATAATAACAAAATAATCCGGATTGTAATTCTACATAAATTTTATGACTAAATTTAATGGATGGTCAAAAATACAAATAAACGAAAGAGATTAAAGAAAAGAAAACAATAAAGGCATGCTGTCAAGGGTTAATCTGAAAAATAAAATATGTTAGTGACTTAAATCAATAAACAAAGAAAAACTAAGGACTAAGTAAGGATTTTACCCAAAGAATCAAAAGTTTGACTTAGTCAACAGTTTAAAAACGAAACGCATCTTCTTCGTAGCAGAGGAGCACAGCAGCAGGGGAGCTGGAGCGAGGTCGGCGGCGGGCTCGACGGCAGGGGACTGTAGGGCGATGGCGGTGGGCTTCGCGAGGCTGCCGGTGACGTGCACGACTGAGCGAGGGAGAGGGGAGGCCGGAGAAGCTTAGGCAGTGCTGGCACGGAGGGTACGACGCGAACAGGGGGCGTGCGAGCGCGGCAGAGGGAAGAACAGGGTGGCGGAGCGACGCGAGGAGGACGGGGGACGTTGTCGAGGTGTGGTGGGGCTGTGACCGGCAGGACGATGGCGCAGGGGCTCAGACAGAGGGGAGCTGGGCGCGACGGCGCGGGACGCGATACAGCAGGGAGGAGGCAACGGCGAGCTAGCTGGTGAGCGACGCGGCTGAGGGGCGCTCTTGGCTTGCACGACGGAGGCTGGAAGACGAGCAGGGAAGGAGAAGCTGGAGCGGGGTCAGCGGCGGGTTGCAGGACAGTAACAGTGGAGGAGGAGGAGAATTAGCAGAAGGTAAGGAAAATAGGAGAGAGGAAGACTCAGAGACGAAAGAAGGAGGTCTGTCGAAAACGGAGAGGGAGAGCGAGATAATTTAAAGATCAGAGGAAGAGAGAGAGCTGAGAGCCAGAGAGGAGAGGGCGTCTGGGTGAGTTTTTTTTTTCTCTCTTTTTTTGTTTGTCTGGTGAAAGGGCGGAGATAGCTCCTGGAAATGGGGAAAGAACGAGAGAAGAGAAGTAGAGAAAGACCTTCCAGGAGCGAGGAGAGAGAGAGAGGCCTGAAGGTCACCCGTTTTTAGAGGGAGGAGATTTTTTTAAAAGGATGAGAGAGTGCTCTGCTGGAGGGGGAGTTGAGTGAGATGTTAGAGGCGAGAGAGATTTGGGCGAAGAGGGTAAGGAGCTCCTCTGAGAGTTCTCTCGGGAGGGAGAGAGAGAGATCAGATAAAAAGGCGAGAGAGAAGCCCCCAGATTGTTCTGGAATTTGCCAGCTGGGGGAGACTAAATAATTAATTAATCAATTATAATAATTTTTTTTTAATTAATTAATTTTTTTTTTATACATATAGATATATATATATGTGTATATCTATTATTTTAAAACTAACAAAATGCCCCCTAAACTATCTAACTAATTAAAAAAAATTCTTCTTTTCTTTTCTTTTTATTTTAATAATAACAATAATAATTAATTAATATATTTTTTTTAAGATTAATTTAATTTAATTTTTTTTTTATTTAAAGGGTCGGACGAAATTGGGTGTCAACAACTGCCCCCCTTTGCATGCTTCATGGGACATGATGTATGCAAAGTTAGTTACCAAATTTCGTCCGGCTTAGCTAGGCATTGAAAACCTTCTCGCCGCCTAAATCCTGAGGTTAAGGAAAGGTCCTTAGAACCTCTAACGATAGGAAAGCTCCTATCGTTGTAAGATGGACTGATTGATTGTTTGTTTGTTTGTTTGAGGTTAAGGAAAGGTCCTTAGAACCTCTAACGATAGAAAAACTGCTATCGTTGTAAGATGGACTGATTGATTGTTTGTTTGAGGTTTAAGGAAAGGTCCTTAGAACCTCTAACGATAGGAAAGGTTCTATCGTTGAAGGATGGATTGAATGATTGATTGTTTGTTTGAGGTTTAAGGAAAGGTCCTTAGAACCTCTAACGATAGGAAAGGTTCTATCGTTGTAAGATGGACTGAATGATTGATTGTTTGTTTGAGGTTTAAGGAAAGGTCCTTAGAACCTCTAACGATAGGAAAGGTTTTATCGTTGTAAGATGGATTGAATGATTGTTTGTTTGTTTGAGGTTTAAGGAAAGGTCCTTAGAACCTCTAACGATAGGAAAGGTTCTATCGTTGTAAGATGGACTGAATGATTGATTGTTTGTTTGTTTGAGGTTTAAGGAAAGGTCCTTAGAACCTCTAACGATAGGAAAGGTTCTATCGTTGTAAGATGGACTGAATGATTGATTGTTTGTTTGAGGTTTAAGGAAAGGTCCTTAGAACCTCTAACGATAGGAAAGGTTCTATCGTTGTAAGATGGACGGAATGATTGATTGTTTGTTTGAGGTTTAAGGAAAGGTCCTTAGAACCTCTAACGATAGGAAAGGTTCTATCGTTGTAAGATGGACTGAATGATTGATTGTTTGTTTGTTTGAGGTTTAAGGAAAGATCCTTAGAACCTCTAATGATAGGAAAGGTTCTATCGTTGTAAGATGGACTGAATGATTGATTGTTTGTTTGAGGTTTAAGGAAAGGTCCTTAGAACCTCTAACGATAGGAAATGTTCTATCGTTGTAAGATGGACTGAATGATTGATTGATTGTTTGTTTGAGGTTTAAGGTAAGGTCCTTAGAACCTCTAACGATAGGAAAGGTTCTATCGTTGTAAGATGGACTGAATGATTGATTGTTTGTTTGAGGTTTAGGGAAAGGTCCTTAGAACCTCTAACGATAGTAAAGGTTCTATCGTTGTAAGATGGACTGAATGATTGATTGTTTGTTTGAGGTTTAAGGAAAGGTCCTTAGAACCTCTAACGATAGGAAAGGTTCTATCGTTGTAAGATGGACTGAATGATTGATTGTTTGTTTGAGGTTAAGGAAAGGTCCTTAGAACCTCTAACGATAGGAAAGGTTCTATCGTTGTAAGATGGACTGAATGATTGATTGTTTGTTTGAGGTTAAGGAAAGGTCCTTAGAACCTCTAACGATAGGAAAGGTTCTATCGTTGTAAGATGGACTGAATGATTGATTGTTTGTTTGAGGTTTAAGGAAAGGTCCTTAGAACCTCTAACGATAGGAAAGGTTCTATCATTGTAAGATGGACTGAATGATTGATTGTTTGTTTGAGGTTTAAGGAAAGGTCCCTAGAACCTCTAACGATAGGAAAGGTTCTATCGTTGTAAGGTGGACTGAATGATTGATTGTTTGTTTGAGGTTAAGGAAAGGTCCCTAGAACCTCTAACGATAGGAAAGGTTCTATCGTTGTAAGATGGACTGAATGATTGATTGTTTGTTTGAGGTTAAGGAAAGGTCCTTAGAACCTCTAACGATAGGAAAGGTTCTATCGTTGTAAGATGGACTGAATGATTGATTGTTTGTTTGAGGTTAAGGAAAGGTCCTTAGAACCTCTAACGATAGGAAAGGTTCTATCGTTGTAAGATGGACTGAATGATTGATTGTTTGTTTGAGGTTTAAGGAAAGGTCCTTAGAACCTCTAACGATAGGAAAGGTTCTATCGTTGTAAGATGGACTGAATGATTGATTGTTTGTTTGAGGTTTAAGGAAAGGTCCTTAGAACCTCTAACGATAGGAAAGGTTCTATCGTTGTAAGATGGACTGAATGATTGATTGTTTGTTTGAGGTTAAGGAAAGGTCCTTAGAACCTCTAACGATAGGAAAGGTTCTATCATTGTAAGATGGACTGAATGATTAATTGTTTGTTTGAGGTTTAAGGAAAAGTCCTTAGAACCTCTAACGATAGGAAAGGTTCTATCGTTGTAAGATGGACTGAATGATTGATGTTGAGGCAAAGGTTCCATCCTTAAAACCTCGGATTGATTGATTGATCTCGAGGAAAAGGTTCCATCCTTAAAACCCCGGATTGATTGATTGATGTCGAGGCAAAGGTTCCATCCTTAAAACCTCGGATTGATTGATTGATGTCGGGGCAAAGGTTTCATCCTTAAAACCTCGGATTGATTGATTGATCTCGAGGAAAAGGTTCCATCCTTAAAACCCCGGATTGATTGATTGATGTCGAGGCAAAGGTTCCATCCTTAAAACCTCGGATTGATTGATTGATGTCGAGGCAAAGGTTCCATCCTTAAAACCCCGGATTGATTGATTGATGTCGAGGCAAAGGTTCCATCCTTAAAACGCCGATGATGAAAATTGATTTTGTGGCTAAGGAGCTTTCCTTAGGACCTCAAGCGAAATTTATATGAAAGCAATTGAAATTCGAATAATTTTCTTCGAAAGTGTGAATTTTCATAATAGGCGAGTGCAAAAATTTGAATTTCGATAAGATGAGTGAGTCTTGATGATGACAATAACACTGACAAATTATGTAAAGGGAACGGATGTTTGGAATCAATATTTAAGGTTCATCTAATATTTTCTTCAGTAAATATAGATTCCCTTGTGAGATATGTCATCCAAATAAGGTTGAAGTTTAACTACCCCAAAATGTTATGCCTAGTAGACCTAGTAGGATGCGTCTCAAGAGTAATAAAAATTACTCTTTACTCAGCCATTCCAACCTAAAGGCATTGTCCCATGGTTTTAATATCAGCATGAACGAAATTATCTTATAAGATAAAGAAACTCCCTGAAAAGAAAAACTGAAACACGAAAGAAAATGCTGATAATAAAACTAAAGGACAAGAAAAATGGATCGGATCGCTTCTTCTTCCACAATACTTCAACAGGGTGAGTAGAGGACAATTATGGGATTAAACTGGTCGGGAAAGACTGTCGTGTCCAGTCTATCTGAATCATTGCTGGATCTGGTTCAGGAACAAAAGCTTGCATTTTATCTAGCAATTCTTCAGCAGTTGTTGCGGATATTATGATTCGTCGTGCCACTCTTGATATGAAATTCTTCTGCATAGCATAATCCACAAAAACTATCAAACCTGTAAAGAAATTGTTAACATTCAATAGCCAAATGGGTTTCTTATGCAAATTAAGTTGGGCCATGGAAGCAATTTGAAAGACTTCTCCCAATGTGCCAAAACCACCTGGTAGAGCGATAAAAGCATCAGCATTTAAAAGCATTTGTAACACACGCTCTTGTAAATTTTTAACCACTAATTCTTCTCCAATCGTGCCCCTAGAAACAAATTTCAAAGGTCTAGGGATGATGCCCAAAACTTGGCTTCCTCCTAGAGATGTTGCTGATGCTACACCTCCCATTAATCCGACACTACCTCCTCCATAAACTAAATGTATTTTTCGCTCAGCTAATACTCTACCCAAATGGTTGGCTGCCTTTAAATACTCTTCATCTTTTCCAGGAAAAGCCCCAGAAAATATACAAATACTTCGGGATTTACGAGTTGGGGTTTTCTCCATTCTTATCCTCACCCTTGTGAGAGAAGAGGATATATTTATAGAGATGAAGAGATAAGGCAATAATTTTATTTTCAAGAATGGATACATTATTGCCAGCTATTCACAGTAGTCACGAGTATGACTCTGGTCAGGTATGGGTACATTATCGTTAAAAGAGGAGGAAAATTTTCAAAATAGCTGCTAGCATGTACAGTAGTCACTACTGTAGCTTACGTCAGGAGTAGGTACGTGATTGTTGGAAGAGAAGGAAAATTTTAAAAAGTGGCAGCTATATATAGTAATCATAACTGTATCTCATGTCAGGAGTGGGTACATTATTGGGAGGATAATTTCAAAAGCGACAGCTAGCGTGTACAGTAATCGTGACTTTGGTTCACGTCAGGAGTGAATACATTATTACCAAAAGGGGAGGAAAATTTCAAAAGCGACAGCTAGCGTGTACAGTAATCGTGACTTTGGTTCACGTCAGGAGTGGATACATTATTACCAAAAGGGGAGGAAAATTTCAAAAGCGACAGCTAGCATGTACAGTAATCGTGACTTTGATCCTCGTCTTCCACTGGCTTTGCGTCCAGTAATGGCTTCAATGCTTTTTATGAATCGGTGATTTGCATCTCATCTAGCTTTCTCACAAACTGGCAAACAGGGTCGTTTAGGGTCAGATTCCCAAGACTGTAACGATCTCGTTCTTTTTGGAAAATTATCCATAATCCAACAACCTCAAATTGCACTATTCCGCAAGAATGCGCTTCAAGAACCTCTCGAATATCTTCTAGAGATTCCTTACGCAAGCCATTCTTAATGAATCTTATTCTATCATTACGATTTCTGGTGATCACTCCTGGAGAACAACATTTATTGCCGCAAATCCACCATCCACAATTATGACAAACGCCTAGCCTCTTTGCTCTTCTTTTTTTGGCATAAGCACTTTTACCAAAGCCGGGCATACGGGGAAAAAACGCTTCTGGAACTTCACCAGCTGAACGAACCTTAGCTTCAATTAGCCACCGCACATTATCAGGAATGCCTTTGTGCATAAATACTCTGAATCGTTCACATCTAGCTTGATAAATCTTTTTAAGAACATTTATTGGGAAGGAAGGAAAATACTTTCGTAGGGTGGAAAGAGAAGACTCCATTGATGAAGGAAGCAAAGAAAGAAATTAGTGATTGTAGGAAACGAAAATAACTAACACATATTTATAGTGATAAAAGGGATAATGCGTTAATTACACTTATAGAAGCAAGTACATTATTGTCAAAAGAAAAGACAAATGACAGCTTATATGTACAGCAATCATGACTGTGGCTCTCATCTTCCACTAATTTATGTCCAGTAATGGCTTCAATGCCTTCTATAAGTCGGGGATTTGCTTCCCATCCAGTTTCCTTACAAACTGACAAACAGGGTCGTTTAAAGTCACATTCCCAAGACTGTAACGATCTCGTTCTTTATGGTAAGTCCTCCACAATTTGACAATTTGGCCTTGCACTTTTCCACAAGAATGCGTTTCAAGAGTCTCTCGGATATCTTCCAGAGATTCTTTACGCAGGCCATTCTTAATGAATTTTCTTTTATCTTCACGATTTGTGGAGATGTATCCTAAAGAGCGACATTTAGTATTACAATTCCATCGCCCACATTTATAACACACGCCTAGTCTCTTTGCTCTTCGCCTTTTGGCATAACGGCTTTTACCTAAACCAGGCATGCGGGGCATAAATGTATCTGGAACTTCACCCGCCAAACGGACCTTAGCTTCAATTATCCACTGCACATTATCGGGAATGCCTTTGCGTGTAAAAACTCTGATTCTTTCACATCTAGCAAGGTAGATCTTTTTAAGGACTTTTATTGGAAGGGAAGGAAAGTATTTTCGCAGTGCAGAAAGAGTAGAATCCATTGATGAGAGAAGAATTTGAGAGAAGAGGGAAATGAATCAGTTATTGTAGGAGACTGGAATAACCAAATTTAGAAGTCACGGGGTATCTTATCCGCTGCTTAATCAGAAGGAAGAACACGCATTTATAGTGATGAAAAGGGATAACGTGTCGATTACACTTAGGGGAGCATGTACATCTGTCAAAAGAAAATGCAAACTTTTCCAAATATAACAAATTGTATGTACAGTAATTGTGACTGTGGCTCACATCTTCCACTGGTTTTACGTCTAGTAACGGTATTAACGGCTTCTATGAGTCGAGGATTTGCTTCCCATCCAGTTTTCTTACAAGCTGGCAAACAGGGTCATTTACAGTCAGATTCCCGGGATTGTAACGGTTTCGTTCTTCATGAAAAATGCTCCATAAACCAAGAAGTTCACGTTGCACAGATCCACAAGAATGTGTCTCAATAGTCAATCGGATATCATCCAATGAGTCCTTACTCAGGCCATTCTTGATGAATCGTATTTTATCTTCTCGATTATCGGAGATCATTCCTAAAGAACAACATTTAGTATTACAAGTCCACCGTCCACATTTGTGGCAGACTCGTAACCTTTTCGCTCTTCGCTTTTTGGCATAAGAGCTTCTGCCTATACCAGGCATGTGAGACACAAATGCCTCTGGGATTTCGCCTGCCAGACGAACCTTGGCTTCGATTAACCACCGCACATCTTCAGGGATTCCTTTGTGCATCAGAACTCTTAATCATTCACAGCGAACTTGGTAGATCTTTTTGAGAATGTTCATTGGGAGAGAAGGAAAATATTTTCGTAAGACAGAAAGAGTAGGATCCATTTTCTAGAGGGAAGTAAAAGACAGAAGAGAGGAAAGAATCAGTTATTATGGGCAACTGAGAGAACCGACTTGAGAGTCACGGAGTACCGTATCCGCCGTTTAACCGGAAAAGTGGATCCTACTTTATTTTGATGTGAATGACATTTCTTATCTTTGATATTCCATCCAGCTGACATCGATCCAGTCCTTGATTATTGAATCCATTGTCCGCTTTTGACAAATTTTCAACGACAATATTTCTTGATGTCTGCCTTATCTTTGACCACAGCTATCTCTTATCTTAGATGCTGCTAAGCTGGCATCAATCCTATCCTTCCAGGTGTAGCCTCGATTATTGAATCGGTAGCCAGGCTTTTGACAATATTGTCTACTTTATCCTTGGATCCCTGATGGGACTGGGGTCCAACGTATTAGCTGTGCATCCAGTGATAGACTGGTAAGGGCTGATGACATTGAGATCTCAGCTTATATTGCTGTAACTGTGCTGTGAATGTGATTCCCGTTTGGTCTTTGTTATGTAAAGGCTATGTATGCATGATATGAAATGCATGAATGCAGAGCATGTGTAACTAATGGCTTTTTTTGTATGGATCTAGTTCTTTATGTCTTTGTTTTACTGGATCCTCTTTGTGATGGCCTTCTTGGACTATCATTGAATCTCTTTATGCTTTCCAGCTTTTGTTTGCTGCCTCAAAAGCCTAACTCTTTTCAAAATCCCCTTTCTTTGACTTGTTCTTGAATTTTGGCTTCAATTTCTTTAAAGTTAGCCCGCCTCATAATTTATATCTCTTTCGGGTACTCATCCATTGTCATGGATTTCATACTATCGAAGGCTTAACTTTCAATGTTTCATTGTCCCTTTTCTTGTGGCCTTGTCGACACTTATTTATCTCCATGTTATAGTCTGAATGATTGTTCTTCCTTGAGCTCAAGTTTTGATCCATAAGACTTGCCCCCTTATCTGTTGAGTTTCTTTGTTGGCAGTACTCCTCTTACGCTTCGTAGAGACTACTTTGCCCCCCTGAATATGGTATTTATGTGGATAAAAGGTATCACCTCGCCTTTAACAGAAGGTCGAGCATTTCTAGACCTTTGTGATGGCACTTGATCGTAAATTTCTCTTACAAGAACCACATCTTATTAAAGAAAGACTCAAGCTATCTCCTCACTTTTAAGTCTACATACATTAATGAATAATGGTTTGGCCTTAAAGAAAAACTTTCATCAATTTGCAAAGCTTGACAAAGTAATTTACGGTCTTTGTTTTTAATTAAAATATCCTGCCATTCTTCCCTTTCCAACTCGAAGACATAAACTATGCAAGGCAATAAGGTAGAAACATGATTCACAATAATAGCCTTTTAACTGAATGAGGATGATATCGAGAGGTAAATGTTAGGTGTGAGGAAAGTTAAGTTTGAATGTTTTTTTTTTGTGGCAGTCTTTTAGCTGAATGAGAATGATATTAAGAGGTAAATATTAGGTCTGAGTAAAGTTAAGTTTCAGTGGTGTGAAAGAAGGGTCTTTTAATACTACTCGTGAGCATATCTGATTATGGTGAAAAATTCAATAGTGAAGACCTCAAACTTGCCACCTTTTTCAGAAAGTTAGACCTCATCTGTTGCCCCCCAACTATCGTAATCTTTATGTACGCTTGGTTTGAGGGTTGCTTTTGTCTTCTAGACCGCCTTTGCAAGTTTTCAGTCTAGAATCCATAGCTCACTTTTTTTTTTTTTTTTGCTCTAGTTTGAGCCCTTTTTCCTTTCTTTTTTTTTTGTTTTGTTTTTTTTTTGTTTCCCTTTTTTTTTTTTGTGAGCTATGGTGATGACATACTTGATAACTCTCTTAAAGTGAGATGACTCAAGTGGCCTTGCTTGCTCGTGCTTGTTCTCAGTTCTTTTTTGTTTTGAATTTTCCCTTGTTGGCTTTTTGATGGAAGGGATGAACTTTTTCCCTTTTTTTTTTGGAGTTTGTGTTATGGAGAACCGAGATCATAGCCTTCTTGAAGTGAGATGACTCAAGTGGCTTTATTTGCTTCTCAGTCTCTCTTTTTTTTTTTTAGATTTTTTTTTTGGATTTTCCCTTTAATGGCTTTTTGATGGAAGGGATGAACTTTTTCTTTTCGGAGTTTGTGTTGCGGAAGACTGAGAACCTTTTTTTTGTATTGAGCATTTGTGAGAATTGGGAGGCCACTGAAGTCATTTAATATGAGAGCTACATTGTTTGGAAGCTAACCCCAGACTTCTTGCAAGGATGTTGATAACCACTATGAATTTTTTTTTAGAGTTTGGGTTCAACATATGAAATCCTTCTTACTAGATTTGACAGCACTTTCAAGATCGCCACTATTAAATCTCCCTTAACTTTTTATTTTCACCCACGAGTAGTATCGTTTTCAAAGTAAAGTGTGATAGCAATAATGGATAGTATAATGGAAAGGAGTGAGAGATGGATATAAAAACGGAATTTTTGGTAAGAAGTGGTAGAATGTGTAGGTGTAATAATTGAATTTTTGGTAAAAATTGGTAGAATGTGTAGATGCAATAATGGAATTAAAAAGTGGTAGAATGCACACATAACATCTTTTTGTTAGAGAACAAAAAGAATTACCAGTTGTCAAAAAGTAAAGTGTGATAGCAATAATGGATAGTATAATGGCAAAGAGTGTAAAAATGGAAAGTAGTAGAATGCACGCATTACATCTTTTTGTTGTACCAGAAAAATAATACCAGGTGTCCATCTAACAAAGACTACACCCTAGATTCTGGACTAAATCTAGGAGATTTTTACTATTAGATTACTTTTGCAAGCTTTTAAAGATACAAGTTTATTCAAAGGATTCCCTGTCATTCAAAAGTGTGTGCGGACTGTTAGGTCAGATCTAACTTGGAGCCCTTCCAAAATTAATGTAATTCCAGCTCAAAATCTTCACTTTCAATTATCAATCACATCATGGCCTAGCAACTTAGACTCGACCAACTGTTGGACCTTGAGTTTCAGCACCACAGACTTTTTGGTTACATTTGGGATTTAGGTCACACCAACTTGGAAGAGAAGGTCACTTGGCCTTTGCTACTATTGATATAGATGATAGCAAAATGCCTTCTTCAGCAAAGACTGTGATTAACTTTTCTTCAAAAATGAATTTCATTTTTTGGTGTAATGAGGAGGGAATTGCTCCGGCCATATTTTCTATCTTGGACTCTATATCTATGAGACGTCCTTCAGTTTGTTCTGCCATTAGTCTTGTTTGGAGCCGAGTTGGATATTGGTGTTGAGATTCAATTTTACTTTTTTTAAAGTGAGATTCATTTTATTAGATTTTACATGTATATGATTGATGCAATGGATGCATGCAATACATAAAGTGAGATTATGTTTTTATCAGACTTTATATGCACGTGATTAATGTAATGCATGCATGCGATGAGTGAGTTTGCTTATCCATTATCGTGGAACTTCAAAACTTTTAATTGTCATTATAAAGACCAAAAAGTTAGCATAATTTGATGCGTTGTTTTGATGCATGAAGAATAATTGCACAGAACGGAAGTATAACAAAAGAAAAATAAGGTTATTAACAAGTTAAATAGTAATTAACAACTCATGAAGTATTATGGATAAACAAGTTAAAACCATACGAAGAAAAGTGTAGAGTAACAACACAGCATAACAAGGATATGCTTATGGCGTTGGTAAAATGGTAGAAATTCTATGGTCAGTTCTATGGTTAAGTGGGGAGTTCTATATGCATAAGGTGGTTTATCAAAAAGGCAAGGGATAGTTCCCGAATCCCGTCACTAAATCATAGTGACGGCCCGATTCCTTACCCTCTAGGGTTAATGTAAGGAATGGATTAATTCGAGTCGTAGCTTTTCGTGGGCCCATGCAGAGACTAACCGTCTCAGGAGGCAATACACTACTTTGCTACTTTGAAACCGGTGAAGGCTTGGAGACCATGGCCTCACAAGGACAACAACACCAATTCCGCTTAGAAAGAATTGTGTTCAATTTGAGGAAGCTCGGGTATAGAGCTTCATATTGTAAATGCATTATGCATGTTTAGAATAAGTAAATATAACATATAAATCCACATAAAAATAAACAAAACAGAACAAAATAAATCAACTTTTAGGCTTGACTCACTAACCAGGTTCCCCAGTGGAGTCGCCAAGCTGTGGCAACGTCGTCATTTTCTTGGAGTCGCCACCAATCAGTTTTCTTAGGTCGATTGGTCACCTTAAAATTGGTCTGCGAGAGTTCGGGGATCGGGAGTACGGTTACGCTAAAACAATATTGTTATAGCGCCCAAAATTGGCACCTTAGTTGATTTTAATTTTGTTTTACTTTGCTTTTAAATAAATTTCAGTTAATTTTCAAACTAGAAATTTTAACTGAATTAATC
The DNA here is from genome assembly GCA_039654915.1 of Aquilaria yunnanensis. Taxonomy (NCBI): domain Eukaryota; kingdom Viridiplantae; phylum Streptophyta; class Magnoliopsida; order Malvales; family Thymelaeaceae; genus Aquilaria; species Aquilaria yunnanensis. The sequence continues at coordinate 81,886,436 of CM077593.1, forward strand.
GGATGCAGATTTTTAAATTAATTTATATAAAATTTGATACTTCCGAACCATGGACTCTGCCGAGTCATTTGGACACGGAAGATTTGATTCCGAACCATGGACTCTGCCGAGTCATTTGGACACGAAAGATTTGATTCCGAACCATGGACTCTGCCGAGTCATTTGGACACGGAATTTGGTGAAATTTTAAACAATTTTATCCATATTGTGAATATGGATTTTTATCTTTTTATTTAATTTATTTATTTTAAAAGTTTGATATTTTCCAAACCGTAAATCCTGCTGGATCATCCGGATATGGAATTTAATATCCAAGCCATGGATTCTAACCGAATCATTTGGACATGGATATGATCCGTCTTAGGATTCGTTATTTAATTTTATTTTATTTTTAATAATTTTTAGTTAATATCCAAGTCATGGATTCTAACCGAATCATTTGGACATGGAGTTTAATTTTTATATTTCCAAACCATAGATCCTATCGGACCACCCGGATATGGAACAAATAATCCATCTTAGGACGGATTTCCAAAAAATTTAAATATTGTTTAATCAATAATTTGATACAAATTAAATACATTACAAGAATTAAAATTAAACTATTATAAAGATAAATAAATAAATAAATATGCATGCCAAATCAAAATCCTATGTTATTTTCCTATTTTAATTTTACCGCCAATCATCAATAAATTCAATATAGTGATTCAGGACGATTTTTTTTTTTAATCAAAAGTTTGCAACACAGGTGCAAGCCAATCGCCACTGTAGCAGACATGAAACCAAGGAATTTTGTCAATTTCCCCAACATTATCATTAATGGGCCCATAAGCGTTAATATCTAGTCCAGTAGCTATTGTGCTCAGCATTCCAAGGGCTGTAACTGTTATTCCGTACATGGCAGCAAAGCTGAAGCTAACAAAGATATGAACTGCTATATAAAAAAAAAAGAATTATGACAGCCTTATAGCCTAGTGCAAGACCAAAGATCACATTCGTCGCAGCTCCAGTATGACAAGGATCTGCAACATCTTGAAAAGGACTATATGCATTACTAGTATAGTATTATGTGACAAAACGAATGATAAGACCAGCCCAAAGACTAACAACAACACAAAGAAAAAGTTGTCAATTCTTAACAACTTTTTGTTCACCCAGTCCAGGTTCGACAGTCATTACAAGCACCATTTCCAGAGGATTTTCACAGATAAGAAAAAAAATAATAATAACAAAATAATCCGGATTGTAATTCTACATAAATTTTATGACTAAATTTAATGGATGGTCAAAAATACAAATAAACGAAAGAGATTAAAGAAAAGAAAATAATAAAGGCATGCTGTCAAGGGTTAATCTGAAAAATAAAATATGTTAGTGACTTAAATCAATAAACAAAGAAAAACTAAGGACTAAGTAAGGATTTTACCCAAAGAATCAAAAGTTTGACTTAGTCAACAGTTTAAAAACGAAACGCATCTTCTTCGTAGCAGAGGAGCACAGCAGCAGGGGAGCTGGAGCGAGGTCGGCGGCGGGCTCGACGGCAGGGGACTGTAGGGCGATGGTGGTGGGCTTCGCGAGGCTGCCGGTGACGTGCACGACTGAGCGAGGGAGAGGGGAGGCCGGAGAAGCTTAGGCAGTGCTGGCACGGAGGGTACGACGCGAACAGGGGGCGTGCGAGCGCGGCAGAGGGAAGAACAGGGTGGCGGAGCGACGCGAGGAGGACGGGGGACGTTGTCGAGGTGTGGTGGGGCTGTGACCGGCAGGACGATGGCGCAGGGGCTCAGACGGAGGGGAGCTGGGCGCGACGGCGCGGGACGCGATACAGCAGGGAGGAGGCAACGGCGAGCTAGCTGGTGAGCGACGCGGCTGAGGGGCGCTCTTGGCTTGCACGACGGAGGCTGGAAGACGAGCAGGGAAGGAGAAGCTGGAGCGGGGTCAGCGGCGGGTTGCAGGACAGTAACAGTGGAGGAGGAGGAGAATTAGCAGAAGGTAAGGAAAATAGGAGAGAGGAAGACTCAGAGACGAAAGAAGGAGGTCTGTCGAAAACGGAGAGGGAGAGCGAGATAATTTGAAGATCAGAGGAAGAGAGAGAGCTGAGAGCCAGAGAGGAGAGGGCGTCTGGGTGAGTTTTTATTTTCTCTCTTTTTTTGTTTGTCTGGTGAAAGGGCGGAGATAGCTCCTGGAAATGGGGAAAGAACGAGAGAAGAGAAGTAGAGAAAGACCTTCCAGGAGCGAGGAGAGAGAGAGAGGCCTGAAGGTCACCCGTTTTTAGAGGGAGGAGATTTTTTTAAAAGGATGAGAGAGTGCTCTGCTGAAGGGGTAGTTGAGTGAGATGTTAGAGGCGAGAGAGATTTAGGCGAAGAGGGTAAGGAGCTCCTCTGAGAGTTCTCTCGGGAGCGAGAGAGAGAGATCAGATAAAAAGGCGAGAGAGAAGCCCCCAGATTGTTCTGGAATTTGTCAGCTGGGGGAGACTAAATAATTAATTAATCAATTATAATAATTTTTTTTAATTAATTAATTTTTTTTTATACATATAGATATATATATATGTGTATATCTATTATTTTAAAACTAACAAAATGCCCCCTAAACTATCTAACTAATTAAAAAAAATTCTTCTTTTCTTTTCTTTTTATTTTAATAATAACAATAATAATTAATTAATATATTTTTTTTAAGATTAATTTAATTTAATTTTTTTTTTATTTAAAGGGTCGGACGAAATTGGGTGTCAACAATGATGTTTCTTTCAAACTGTGTTATCTTTCTTGAATATTCTTGTACAAAACTTTGAACCAAACTTGTCTTATTTCTGAGTTCCAATCTTATTCTTATTTTGATTTCATTGGTTTGGACTAGATGAAATTGATTGATGATGTTTCTGAGAATTTCCTTTTGTCTAGTTTTCACTTTTTCAAATAACAATGAGGTGCTGGTGATGAGGCCCCCATGAGTTGGATTGTAATGGCCCAGAAATGGACACAGCAGCCGGCGAAGGACTATTATGGCTCTATAGTCAACATCTTAAGGAAGATGATGGCTTATTTGTGGAGTTCAGAAAATCAAGGTAAAGTGGTAAAGGATTAGAAAGTTTAGGATAGATTTTATAAATTTCCCTTCTCTAGTTATCTAAGTAGAAAATTACAGATTTAGTCCATATATTTTATCAAAATTTATAATTATGACACTAAAAATTTATATGTGTCCTTTAAGCCCCGCGAGCTTTTGGGCCGAGCTCAAGCTCTCCCTAAGCCAAGCTCGAGCCTAAAAAATTAGGCTCGAGCAATTCAAGCTCAAGTTCGTGTAGTACCAAACACAAAAAGGGTCAAGTTTGAGCTCAGTGGGCTTAGGCTCTGCTCGCCCTATTTTCACCAATACCTACAGGTCACCTAGATTACTTAGACCGATTACTAGTGCATGACTGTTGGTAAAGTTTAAATTCTATCATTAATGGCCTAAACTATTGGTAACTACCAACTGTTGGACTGTTGGAAAAAAAAAATAGTTGGAAAACACCATTATTTTAGTAGTGATATGCAATTGAAACAACTATTATGTTATTAGATAATATTTTAATACATAAGATAAATTGATTTTGAGAACCCTCCCTCAACAACGTATGGACATTGTTACTATACTAATTCACTCTTTACAAAGACATTTATTGGGCTTCTTTGCTTGAATATATAATCTTCTATAATTAACTTCTCTGATAATGTCTAGTGATAACTATTCCCACACTATGTACAATTCCTTTGCAGCATTCACATGGGATAGATCCAATTTTCAAAATGTTTACAACAATCTCTATGTTTCCGGCCAAGCTTGCTTCCAAAATTTTTTTTTAGATGGAGGATGACTAACTCTCATTAAGTCTCTGTTGTTGAGTTTGCCCATTCTTCCTCTATATGTTTCGAGCCCATGTGAGTATTATTAAATCATCAATAAGTTTAAGAAATAATATTTCTTTTAGGAGTGATGGGGAATGTAGAAACATTACATATATAGCTTGGGATAAGGTGTTGGCAGATAAAGAAGTTTTGGGTTAAGCATGGATAGTCATAAAGTTAAAAATTTTACTTTTCTTGATAAATAGTGATAGAGATTCTTTTGCGATGAGGGTGCCTTGTGGAGGAAAGTTATTGTCAGCATTTATGGGAATGATGGTGGTTTAAGGGTGGAAAGTGTGTCCTTTCAAAATCATTCAATGTAGGGAAATATCATTAAACCTGGTATAAATATAAATTCATTATGGATTCGGTCTAGTAACTCATTTTGTTGGTTAATGGGGAAAGGAGACAAAGTTAGAATTTTGAAAGATTGGTTGGGTAATGAGAGTTTAAATTCTAAGTTTCCTAGATTGTTCAGGTTGGAGTCAAATAAAAAGTGTAAAATTTTTTAGCAAGGTAGATGGAAGGGCTAGAAGTTTATGTCCTTTTCTTAAGCATATTAGTATTTTCAATTTATATTTTAAAGTAAATAATGTTGTTAAAATGTTTGTATTTTGAGAATAACTAAGAATAACATATATTTTTAATTTAAGTCTAAATATTTTAATACTTTTTTACTTCAGTCCACAAATTTTTAAAATATCAAAAAATGAGTTGGCCCAAATGGGCCTCTATTCATGGCCCATTTTGTAGGCCATAGTATAAATGGTCTAATGTTAAGAACAAATACAAGAGGACTTAAAAAAGCAGAAGTGACATAGGTCTCTTAGTGGATAGCTCACTTGGTACAAGTAAAGTGAATTATTCATTTAAGTAATAACCCCTCTGTCACATATCTATTTCAACAATTTGTTTAACACAAAGATTAAGAAAGTAAAGAAAGTTAATGTGTTATTTTCATTTTTATCCTTAACTTTTTACATATAAATCGAGAAACTTGAAAAAGAAAAATTGAACATTGAAATGATAGTTTAAAGGTAGTTTGGTAAAATAATTTACAATATGAAAATATTGTAAAGATTTGGCACAGCCTAAAATAGAATATATTGCAATAGTTTTAGAACAAAAATAGTATCTTATAAGAACTTTAATTTGCAAGTCAATCTTATGTATAAGGTAAGATAGCTTCCATGTCATAAATCGTACCTAAAGGCCACCAAGGGCATGTTGGTAATTTTCCCTAATGAGGGGTATTTTATAATTTTTCATGTCAAGGAATTTATTTTATAAATAGATCCAAAATAATAAAATATTTTGCTTGGTGTGTTTTATCAACACACAAATTCCAATGCATTTGTGAGATTTTGCCTTTCATCAATGGTAAGATTGAAATTTTTAAAAGTTTGGGCCACTAATGGTTTGTGAATATAATATCTGTGATAGAATGGATATAGGTAAAAAATCTTACCCACTTTGAGGGTACAGGGGAGTGATGGATTTGATAGATTCTTGACGAGTAATATGTCCTACCTACTAGCTATGATATTATGTTTATATCCACTCAAAGAGTGTCTGAATACATTTGAACTCTCTTTTTTAACTAGCTAAAGTTCCATTATTAGGGGCTTCTAAGGTTCCATCTACATTGATTTGAACTTTGAAGGAAAGTGGTTTGAGCTGGAAGATGGATTTCTCCAACCAACTTTTTTTTTTTTTTTTGCATTGAGGAAAACAGTGGTTAAAATGGAAAGGACAAAAAATTATGGTACTAAAAAGTAGAAAGTAAACAGAATGGGATCAATGCTGGTCTTTTTTTCTTTTTTATTGACAATATATTAACTATATATGGGTACATCCACAGGTACCAATACCCACAATTCATGGATATGGGTACAAAATCTTACCCACCAATAGATACTCTTGACTTCATAGGTGAAGAAATACCTATGAGCATAGGTGGCGAGATTGGAACACTTGTGCCAGACTTGACCTATTGCCATTCCTAATCTCAAATTCTAACTACTATTTGATTCACACACTAATTTGTTTGTTTTAGGTTACGCTTTAAATAGAACAAAAGTGTTAAAAGTTAAACAAGATAATACTCTATCTTTCTCTTATATTCTTTACACAATTTATTATTTTGAATTGTTCCAAATCTTTGCACTATTTTCATTTTTTTAAGTCATGTCACCATATTACCCCTAAAATTGTCATTTTAATATTCAATTTTTCAATTTCTTTTAATTTTCATGTAAATGTATAAGTGTGAAAGTGGAAAAAAGAAAAGAGCAAACTTTTTGGGTTAAATGCACTCATGGTCTCTAACCTTTATTTTTTGTTTCACTTTTATCTCTAACGTCCAAAAATTAGGTCTTTATCCTATTAAAAATGTTCCATTTTTGTCCTTTTTTTTACAAAAAATGTTAATTGTAACAAAAAATGCTACATCAGCTCAAGATTGTAAAAGAATTTGCATTTTTATTCTTAATCTTATTATTTTATTTTAATTGAGACCTTAATCTCTGTTTTGCATATTAAAAACCTTATCTCCAAAAAAAAATATTTCAAAATTTTAATTAAAGAATATTCAATAACTAATAAAATTGATAATAAAAACATGGTTAGTAGTAGAAGGAGGAGGAGTATAGGTAGTGGCAATAGTTTCAAAGATAAATAAAATGGCTAATTAACATCTTATGAAAAATATGGTTACGTAAATGAAAACATTAGTATATAAATCATTCTTTCTTAATCCTTAAATAATCAACTAAGTTTCTACTTAAAAGAAATGGGAAAACAGTAGTTTTCAACCCCTGGAAGCTTACTCTCTCACCAAAAAACCATAAACTTTGCCCTTTTGACAATCTATCGACCATCTTCACCCACCTCTATCTATCACTCTCCATGGCTCTCCAACTACCATCATTCATAAAAGTCATTGAAAAATGAGTGTGTTTTATGAAGTTGGACCATAAAGCAACAACCTCATTATGTGATTAATCAATTTTGCTTGAAATTGATGAATTTGGGCCTTTAGTAAGATTTGGGTTTTTAATTTGTTCAAGGACCTTAGATTCAATTTGATAAAATCTGTTTAATGTGATATTAGGTGATAAAAGTTTCACCGTGAGAACAACTGGCTATCCAGCAGTAAAACCCCTTTACCCTCAAGGCTGTATGACATTACAAAGCCAAACAAAACACGATGACCATGGTAGAGCAAGCAATGTGAACCAACACCATCGAGACACCAATTGTATTAGAGCAGGTGGCAGTCGCCCATAGGGATGGCACCTTTGAGGCTGCCGATAAAGGGTTGTTGAGCCCCTTTGGGGGATGACTACTCATGGTGCTACTAGAGTTAGAAGCAAGATAAAGAAGAAGATGGTGGCTTGATTGTCAGATATTAAGATTTTAGGGTTTCCATGGGAGAGAGTAAGTGTTCAAGGGTTAAAATTAGAGTTTTCCATTTATTTTTGTACGATTATTTAAGTATCTTATTAACCTTTCTTGGGCAAACAATTGATTGTTAAACAAGGATTAATAAAAGAACGATTCATACTAATTTTTGATGTGCTTAACAATTTTTTATGAGACATTTAATTTATTATTTAATTTATCTTTAAGACCTACCATTTATTATAATTCCTAAAATATTTATGGATGAATTATCATATTTTTATTGTCAATTAATAGTTATTAAATAATCTTTAATTAAAAGTCTGAAATGAGTACTTTTTTCACCGGAAATAAAGACTTCAATATGCAATCAGATGTTAAGAACTCAACTAAGATAAATAACAAGGACAAGTATAAAAAGTGTACAATCTTGGGCTGACCAGCTTGACCTAGCATTTTCCATCATAATTAATTTTTTTTGCCAAAAAAAAAGGATAAAAGTGGAATATTTTTAACATCTTAAGGACCTAAATGGAACAATTTGAAGGTTGGGGACAAAATTGGAATGAAAAATCAAGTTTTATGGACCACAAATGCATTTAACCCCAATTTTTTTTTCTTTATCTTATTCCTTTCGCTGAACTCAAATGTTTCAAACAATTTAAGAGCATTTCATAAGTTGTTTTATAATTATTACACTTTCAATTACTCCCTCCATTTTTTTTTACACCATTTCTACGAATATGGAGATTAAGGTGTGTATAACTTATATTATGCTTTTCTTTTTTTCATTAAAACTAAAATTAAGAAAAAGCTTTCTAAGTTTTGAATTGAGAGAATTTAAATGATGATTCAAAAAACATTCCTTGTTAATTTTATGTAGTAAAAATTTAAATAATACTAGTGAGACAAAAGAAACTATAAAAAATAAATCACTAATTTTTTCATGTTGGCCTAATTCACCCATTAATGTTCTTTTTTTTTTTTTTTTGGGAAAATAAATAACTCATGTTTCTAAATTGGCTCAAATTAGCAACTATTGTAACTTTAATTGTTAGGGATTACAGAATCTCCGTACAAAATGTCAAGTATAATCCTGACATTTTCTCTTTATGCTCCCAAAGTCTCTGAAGTTTGTTGATTTAACATGTAAACCATCTTTTCCACTTCATTCTCCTCCTAGCTTCACAATAAAAAATATGCGACTTTTTCCTCTTTCGAGAGTCTTTGCCATGACAAATCAATGGTTGCTTTTGCTTTTTTCTTTTTCATTTTTTCCGCCTTCTTCATTGCTTTTGATTTTACTCCCACAACTTCTGACTCACCGACACCCGCTTTAAAGTCCACTAACCCGCTTGCTCATATCGCCCCAATCCTTCTGCCATCACTCTATCCCTCGTTCTGCTGCTTTTCTTGCTTTTTGTAATGGGGTTTCCCTTTAGATTTCTCCACAAAATAAGGTGCAAGAGAAAGTGCCAATTTGTTTTCCAGTGAGTTTGATGTAAAGAAATGGAAGGATTGTGGCAATGTTAAAGATGGTCTATAGGAAGTTCACTTGGGTGAAGTTTATTAAAGTGACTGCAAGGTTGAGAGAGACATTTGGGACAATCGATGACTGATGGAGGTGTAATAGACAGTAGCCTATTTGAATTTTTTTTAATCAAGTGAATCTAATTTTTCAATTTCAAAAAGGCAATGGGAATTAACTTATTCAGTCATTTTGAATAATGTTATGGTTTGTTTAGCAAAAAAAAATTTCATTAGTAGCCGATTCGAGCCAATCCTAAAATATTTGTGGTTTATTTGTCATTTTTACCTAAGATAAATTGACGTTAAAAACTTTCTTAAAAAAAGAACTACTTAATCTATTTGGGACACTCAAAAAGAAATATGACTTGCTATTTTTGGTATAGATGTAATTCTAGTTTACATCTTGAAATATGAGTAACTCTATATTTATATGATTTAAAAAGTTGTGTCTCCTTTAAATCCAAATCAACCAAACAAGCATATGTCTTTCCTATACTCCATCCATTTTGCATAAGATGAAATGTTTCTCTGCACTTGAAGATTAAGCATGTGTAATTTATGATGTATTTTTTTTTCTAATTTTGCCCCTAAACTTAAAATTAAAAAGATTTATTTTTTAGTATTACCTAGTGAGAGTTTAAATTATGATTAAAATAAATAAATTTCTTTTTAGGTTTTATGTAATGAGAGTTTAAATTAAAATTAAAAAAAGAAAAGATTCCTTATTGAATTTTGTGTAATTAGAGTTTAAGTAAGGGAAATAAAGTAAATTGAAATATTAAAAAATTTCAGAAAGGGACATTTTTTTATTTTTTTAGTAGTTTAATAATATTTCCTCCATCCCATAAAAGATTATGCATTTCTTTATACACAAAAATTAAGTTGTATATTATTTAGGATTTGCCAAAGAAAAGTTTATGACCAACTATCCCAATTTCGCTATAGCTCTTGATGCATCTTTTCACTCACTTTAGGATTTGCTAAAGAAAAGTTTCACACAAAACATTAGGAACAACATACTTTCACACCATATGCTTAGCAAGAAAATTAGAATTAACCATTAATTAATAACATGCTTTAAAAAATAGCAACCTCTAAAAATTTCAAAAAAAATCATGATGACAATTTTGATCTATAACGAGAAAATGTACAAAGAATATTTTCAATTAGTGTATAGGATAAAGAGAGAAGTCGAGAAGGATAGAACTTGGAGAAGAATGCTCACCCTATAAAGGGGAAAAACCATTGACAACCGACAACCAGTGGGACTACAATGTAGTGGAGGTGAAGTTTCAGTTAAGACACAGTTGAAGATCAAAATTTAGGTGCATGTCAGAGCTAATTTGATGATCATAATATTTAATATAAAATGCAAAGAGTTGCCAGGTGCGTGCCAGAGTTGACCAGGTAGGCAGAGCCATTGTAGGATATGAAGGCGTTTGCCCGGTGTATAATGACAAAAATGAGGTTTTTATGAATTCATGAGACTTAATTAGATAAGTTACAAAAGTTAGATGACTAATTATAACTTCCATTATCTGCCACATAGGATTTCTATCAAGGCCATCACCTATAGGACTAACAGTGATGACATTTTCGAAGATATAAGACTCAAACAGAAATTCATAATGATATATGACTTAATAAGAAAAGTTGTGAAAGTTGTAAGACTTTTTTTTACTCTTCCCCACCACAATATGAAGAAGAAAAAGAAGAAGATGAGGAAGAATAAGATGAAAAAATATCCAAGCTAAGAAAAAGGAAAACAAATATCCACCATAAATTTCCATCCAACATTCCAATCTTATACCCAGAAGGTTGATGATGCCTCCTTGATGATCTAATTGATGGTTGTTGCATGTGTGCAATATATCTTAAAATCACACTCTTCCACAAGTGCATAGGTCATTTTGTAGTATGGGAGAGTGGGTGTCGATCCCACGAGGATTGTTGAGTGATTTGAACAATTACAAATCTTTGCACAATCAATCTTAGCTAAACCAACAATAATAAAAATAAGAATTAATCTAAGAACTACCCAAAGTTTCCTAAACCCTAAATTATCTAATTAACCAGTTTAAATCTAGCACCACCCTATCTTACTAACTCATACTTTTTAAGAGTTTTCTTAACTTAACAAAGCACACTTCCTATGGTTTCGTAACTTGAATTGGGTTGATGGTGAAACAATCCTAAGTCATAGTTTCCCCTACTTGTTGGTGTTGTATGTTCCTTGTTTCCTTACTTTTCCAAGCTAAGGAATTCCCTTTTTTCTTAGCATAGCAAGGATTCTCATCTCTAGTACTATCCTAAGAAGAGGCATTATAAGCTCCATTTACCAACACCTTAACACTTGAAACAAGTTTCTCAACTATGTCCCGATGTGCTATCTTCCTTACCTAGGTCCAATTTTCCATTCATTTTCCCAAATATAAAGAGAAATCCAAGGCCTTAATTGACTGTGGCCATCAACCAATCAAGTGACATTCAAGAACAAGGTAAGAAATAAACAAGCATTGAAGAAAGAAACTAGATACCCATTCATGAAATCAACCATCAACACCACTAGCAAGTCACTATAACCATATAAAGTGCTACATAAACTACTCCATAACTAATGAGAAAATAAACAACATTTTTAGATTCAAAATAATATCTAATGAATCAAAGAAGACAAAGAGAAAGGAAATAACCAAAAACCCCTTGTAGAATCAATATCTTGATATCCAAAACACTGTTAGTTCTTCCTCCAAAGTAGCAAGAAATCCAAGATGATGATGAATACAAAACCCAAGAACAACCTTAATAACTCTAAAAGGAGACTACAAAGATGAGAAGATGTGATGTTGTGTCTAAAACCTTAGCTAAAACCCTTCAAAAAATATAAGGCTTGGCCTTATTTTCTTTCATTCTCTTCTTTTCCTCCGATAGCATTGAGAGTATGTAAAGTTATAGGGCCCTGAGCTCCACAACTGCTTCATTAAGAATGTGGTCCCCAAATCTTGTTCGGATATGAAGTGTGATTGCATTCCTCTTTGTGTGGTCTTACTTTTACCTTTAACAGAAAAAGTCCAGTCCCACTTTTATACTGCAATCGTACCTACCCTTATCGGGTGAATTTGGTCTTCTTGAAGTGTAATTGCACTTTTCAGAATGCAGTCACACTTTATGACTCTTCAGCTCCTTGCTCCTCCATTTTTGTTGTTTCATCCAATTTGGCCCCTAATTTTGCTCCTTGGTCATTCAAGTTCTCCAATGATGCAATGTAACCTACAAAACTAAAAATGGCACTAAGTGCTAGAAAAATATAGTGAAATGAGCACAAATGTAAGAAAAAAATATATAGAAACTCATGTGGCTATCAATGGTTTGAACAAGGGACTTGCTTGAGGTCTTTCACAGGGAACAAAAATCTCACACTTATTGCATACACAACTAAATGGTAATTAAAAAATAATAAATGTGTAATACATTTATTGAATACACAGCTAAATTTTACATTTATTGAAGTATTGATATATTTTAAAAATTTCTAACTTTTTTTTTTTGTAAAAATAAGTAGAATTTATTAATTTTTTCATCAAGTGGGCAAAAAAAATTACAAATTACAAAATATTAATTACCATTTGACTAAAAAATATACTTAACTAATGATATAATGATATGTAATTAATGATGTGCTTAATTGATATATTCTTTCTATTATGCACCACCAAAAAATCATAGAATTTGTAGATTTCTTTCATATGGTGAGAATTTGTTTTCTTAAAAGATGATACTTTTCTATTTGAGCTAATTGAAAATGAATAAAATGCCAAACAATTAAATATTAATATTAATCACAACCATAAACTTGGTTTATAAATATGAAAATATATTATAGATCTAGAAATTATTAGTAAATTTATAAACATATAAATTATTCAAAAATAGAATGTGGAGGTGACATGAAATGAATATTGTGTTTAATTTGTATAATTTGTAAATCTTATTGGCCAGTAAGGGCATGTGGCCCGCTTCATAATAGTCAATCTAATTGAGATGACCATTATAGGGAGCAAAGTGTAGGTTTTCTAAAATAGAAAGGGACAAGTGTAGGTTAGGCCAAACATTGGGGGATTTTGTAAATTTCCTGTATAATTTATTATATATTTTTTTCATTTTTACCCCTAAAATTAAAAGTAAAAAAATATATTTTTAAAATTTTATATAGTTAGAGTTTAAATAATGATTAAAAAGAAAAGAAAATGTTTCTTTTAGTTTTTTGTGTAGTGAGAGTCTTAATAAAGATTGAAAAAGATTTTTTTTTGTTAGAATTTCGTGTAAAAAGAGTTTAAATAAGGATAGTAAAATAAATTAAATATTAAAAATATTTAAAATAAAAACACTCAACTTTTTTTATAAAGGTGAAAAAAGAAATATGGTGATCCTTTAAGGAAGAGAGTAATATATTTAATCCCTTTTGAGAAGGCCTAAATATACAAATGGCCTTCGAACTTATCTAACTCGCGTGAGTTAATCCATAACTCAGAACTCAGTAAAAGTTAGCCCCCAAATTTCCCAAACATAGCGAGCTAGTCTATTGCACAATCTTGGGTGCTGATGTGGCAATGGGCCATTGTTGACATGGCACATATTTGCTTAGGTGGCTATGGAAGGAAAAAGTCTATTCAATCCTGTAAATTAGAAGCTATATTAGTTATAAAGAACAAGTTGACCCAGGCATCTGTATTTCTTTATTTAATATTATAGGAGGAAGGCAGTAAGTATGTTTGACAGAGAAGGTGACAATCAAGGTTAGTGGGAAAGAAAGGCAGATATAGTATTGAATTGCACTTTGATTCATGGTTGTTATTTACATGTCAATGGGGGAGGAATATATTAATGGGTTATTGGAGAGTTACTTCTCTATCCTTATAGGTTTGACTTATTATTGTGGACTGGTATTTTGTTTGTAGTTAGAAGGTATTAATGGTGGAATTTACAATATTGTTGCATCATAGAGGAAGGTTTATTAGGCCTATGAAAAATAAATACATTAAGGGCAATACATGTACAAGGAGATTTGATGAAGACATGATATCTTATTGGTGCATGAAAAAGGTTTTGAAAGAAGTTGGTTATGAAGATAAGGATGTGAAAGGTTTATATTACAAAAAAAAACTGATGATTTTAAGGCTAATGAGCTTGGATTGTTGTATGATGATGTGTTGACTAGGGAGATGGTGAAACTTGCTGTTGATAATGGTTACATTGAATTGTATTTTGATCATTTTGGTGAACATATTAGTCATAAACATCTGACAATGGATCACTTGAATTGTCACCATGTTGGATTGGAATTAGGTGATGAAGGAAAAAAGAGTCGAAACTATTAATTGGTCACACTCTAAAATTGATCATGTATTTGATAATATGGTAACTGAATGGGGAGTAGTTGTTGGAGTATCTAAGCACCATATCCTTCAAGAAGAAGAAAACACTGAAGTGGGTGAAGAATCAAAAGAAGACAGAGAATCACAAGGTGACAGTGACAGTGATAGTGAGGATGATGGTGTAGACCTGGAAGCAGAGTATGCTGCAGAACTTGGTAGATTCAACACTGCAATTCAATCAAATAAGGATGAGGAGATCAGTGATGTAGTTCAATCTAGCATATTATCTAGGCAGTCAACTTCACTTTATGTGTTTCTGTTGTTCAATGCATCACCTGTGAGTGAAGTTGTGCCAATGCATTGTCAACCAGCTCATTTGCACACATACCAAATGGAACAAATGATAAAAACTTCATTCAGCATTGTAAACCAAGTTACAAATATAGCAGACAACTGAGAGTCCCAATTACATGTCCTTATAGTAAGGCATACAACTTAAACTCATTACTTTTTCTTAATACACCAACATAAATTACCAAAACCAAAACCAAAATGGCTAAAACTAGTAACAAAGTGCCCTGCACATGTGCTGTACAAACTGGTTAAGGTCTTCTTCAACTCATCAAGTTCATTTTGCAAACAAACCACGTCCTGACTTTTTTTCAATTCACAATCTTTGTCTTTGCATGCTAATTGCTTCTTCAGACAATAAATCTCGCTATCAAATCGTTTCTTTTTCTGACGCAGCTTTATAACCACAAACCTTGTTCACTCACAAAACAATAGATCAACCTAATGAAAATATTTACAACATCTACCATTTGTAGTCATCCCATCCTAAATCAATTAAGCCAACAACAATGATTCCTCTTAATTCACCAACAAAACATCGATAAACAATTGCAGGAACATAAACTCACTAACCTTATTGTATCTTGGACGTATATAGAACCTTGGCCCAATGTTCTCAGTCTCCTTCCAAGCTTCATATACTTTCACAGGTATTCCGCAAAAACAAAGTGGCCAATCTTCCCTATCCTTTCCGAATTTAAACCGAATTGAATTAGTCAGTTTATTCAGTTTTTGATTTTAGATGATAAGAAATTGAATAGACCAAATTAGCCTTTAAAATCAAATTAAACCAAACTAAAATATTTTGGTTTGGTTTGGTCCAAACTGAATTAACAAAAAAAAAATTGGGAGTGAGATTCTATGAGAGAGAGACATTGTTTTTCCTTCCAAATTCCATCTAATATAGAAGATTTATTATCCATGGAAAAAAAGAAAACAAGAATCTAGACTAATTCGGGGTTGGTCAATAATTTATTGTCTATGAAAAAATTTTAAAAAAATCGATTAACAAAAAATTCCATTAATTCAGTAACGGTTACTGAATTAACCGATATCCAAAATTGAAACTAAACCGAAACTAAAATTTTTGTTATTCAGTTTTCGCCAAAACCGAACAGAATTTACCGAATTGACTGAGCTGAATTATTAAATTATTTCAATTTTTCAATATTTTTGGTTTGAACCGAATATTGATCACCTCTAACCTTTAATTATTGCCTTAGGCTTGCCTCTATAACCATCTTGTTAGTCAAAGGATTCAGAGCAAGAGAGGAGAGGTTGAAGGTGAAGGAACAGTGCCTGTCATTGGTACTAAGGGACAAGAAGATAAGTGGCAAATTTTATAATTTTGTATAATTGGAAACCTAAAATCATTTAGTTGAAAAAGGGGGCCAAATGGATGATTCTATAATAGGTTAATGAGGGAAGTTAAACTTAAGACGTATAGGCGGTAAACCATGATATTCTAATAAGAGCCATTAACCCATCAAGACTTCAGTTATATACGTAAAACAACTTTCAAATGTTTTTTTTTTTCACTCCCCACTCCAACACTTAGAATCGTACCTCTTATGTTCTTGCTTCAATTGGGACCTTATTACTTCAACGAAACTACGTCTTATATGATGAAGTCATTGTTTGTTGCTAGATCAGAAAGCTGCATTATTTTATTTTTACATATGTTTTTAGTCGATGTTATTCGGAAGCTAATAATACATTTACAAAAATCATCCGAATAATATTATTCTATAAAGTGCCTAAATTTTTTAAGAATTTTTTCATTATTACCCATCCAAAAAAAATAAAAGCAGCTATTTTAATATACATACATGCATACCTACATACATATATCACTGGTACGCACCAAAAAAGAAGCTTAAATTACACTTCTCCTTAAGATTTTAGTTTAAATAACACATTTGCCCAATGGTTCAAACAATTTTATCTTCCCAACTTTTATATCTGTCAATTGTTTGTCAAAGGTATGAAAAAAGAGACTATTTTGGCTAATCATAGGAAAATAAAAAAATATATTAAGAAAATATTTTCAATAATTTGAAACTATTTGATAATTATTGAATAATTTAAATTATAATTATTTTTTTATTTAAAAACTAAACAATCATTTCCCTTATCTTTTTTTTTTTTTTTTACATTGGAGAAAATACAATGAGGAAGCGGGATATTCAATATTGGGTCGTGGAAATCCATAAGAACTCTTGAATGGAACTAGAAAAGATATGTAACTCTAGTCCCTTCAGAAATGGTCAAATCTTTGGCGCAATAAGATTGAAAGTCTGGTTAACCACAAGCCTCTACTACTGGATTAAGAATTTGTAAAGTGTGTGATGTTTTAAATAATAGGCCAAATAGTTTAACATTATCTTGATAGTGAATATTAATAATGTTGATACTTCATCCTTCCCATAATAAATAACACTTAAAAAAAATATTATTTTCAAATAATTGACATTTTTATTTATTTTTATTTGTCTTCTACCAATTTGGATATTTTCATTTTGTACTTGATATCATATTGGGCTTATGTCTATAATGCATACTCATTGGAGTTAAGCTTATGAGTGCATTGAAGATCAGCCCTAATTACAACATTTAAAGAGTTTGAGGTCAAATAGAAAATAGAATCCCCTACTTGAGGGATTACAATTTGGATTGAATGGAAACTCTTTTCTTAGCTTTTAAAAAAATATTATTTTCAAATAAGTGACATTTTCATTTATTTTTATTTATCTTCTACCAATTTGGATATTTTCATTTCGTACTTGACACCATATTAGGTTTATATTTATAATGCATACTCATTAGAGTTGAGCTTATTGGCTCGCTGAAGATCAAACCCCATTACAACATTTAAAGGGTTTGAGGTCAAATTAAAAACAGGACCCCTACTTGCTGGATCACAATTTGAATTGAAGGAAACTCTTATCTTAGCTAACAAGGCATCATTTTTATTAACAGAACCTTGTGAAAAAGCACACTTGCATTATTATCCAAAATTCTCTAAAAAGTTTCATCTTGGTCCTCGACTAACTGAAGTATTGGGGGTTTAGCCCCATACATATAACTTCGGGACCTCAACCCCATCTTTGATTACAAGTTTGACTGACCATATCTACCATCTTTCAATTTCACCAATCTCACTTGGATGCATGAAATTAAATACCGTAGTATAACGCTTACTGCGGGTAAGTGATACACTGTATACCGCTTACTGCGAGTATACAAATATTTTCGCACTTTATTATTTTATTGTGGGGTATACTGCGGTATTTAGCAGTATTTTGCATACCACTCACTTTTTGTGTACATTTTGTCCAAAAACTGTGGTATACCGAAAATACCGCTAGGTACGTATCACGGTATTTTATTTTTTGCGGATGTGTATAAGATTTTTTTGTCATTTTACATTAAAATATCATAAATATATAAAATATTAAAATATAATTAATACACATATCATACAATAAATATTTACTTTTATTCTTTTTGTTACTTTTCTTAGTTAATATAAAATTTAATAGTTACTTTGAGCCACATAAAAACTCAATGTGGTATTAGAAAATGTATTGTTATTATTAAAGTATTATTTTTTTCTCTTATATCAATAAATTAGTTTCTTTTTTATTTTTATTTTTTTTCTATATGTAACATTTTTTATGTTTTTTTATTAAAAAATATCATCTATCATATATATTTTATTTATATTTGAAAAATTTTGATGAGAAAAATTAGAATACATATAAAATGTATAAAAAAAATTATTGAATTTATGTCATCTTAAAATAATATTCTAACATTTATTTTTTTTACAAAAACAGTAATAGTATACGGCACGATATACTTTAAAAATTTGGGGTGCGATATATCTAGCGATAATGGTATTTAACACCTTGCTCGAATGTCAATCCTAAAGTGGAATTTACTTTTATGCTTTACTTGAAGTTTTAACTTTGTAATTAGATGAGGGTAACGCCAAAAACATTTGGCCTGTTTGGAAATAGTTTTTACAATTAGCATTAGAGTTTTTGATAATTTATTTAATGGTTGGTATGAAAATACTGAAACTAAAAACTAAAAGCTACTCTTAAATAACTTTTTTAAAACTTTAATTGTAATGCCAAATGGAGAATTATTGTTAATTTTGTAAAAATAGCACTTGTATATTGATGGGAGGTAGTAGGAGAATTAATGTTGGGAAACACGGACTCTTCAAAACTACAAGGATCCAAATGGAGCCTCGTAGTCAAGTGGTTGGTTTTACGTCGTTTTCGCATTTGTTTCATATAAAGTGCCGATCGAAGTTTCAGTCCAAACTCAAAAAAGTCCAAATCAGCCGGCCCCTCCTTCGCTCAATGTTCTCGCCGGATTCCTTCTCCCTCCGGCGACTCCTCCCGCTTTTCTAGGGAACTATCTCTCTATCTCTCTCTATAACCGTTCCATGTCCCGATTCCTTGCCCAATAATAGAATCCAACTGCAGCTTTATCCTTTGCCAATCGCTTCCATTTTCCGTCCCATAACCGCCTATTTTCTCTCTCTAGACGAACAAGTTTTATACTGTCACGACTCTGTCAAAGAGACGCGCAATTCAACGAACCATGAAAGACTCGGCATCTGCCGGTCTCCGCCGCCGCGTCAGCTTCTCTGGAAATCAGAACCTTCGCTGCGTCATCTGTTTATAATCTCATATGCATCCCTTTTGCTGCGTCTCGACCGTTTCGGATCATTCTCCGAGCAAGGCCTCATCGGAAAAACTCTCCATGCTGCCTCCGACAGCCGCCCTAGCCTCCGGAACCTCCGCCAGATCTGACACCGGGAGATCAGCGTCGGCGAGGATTCATAACCACGGGAATAACCAATTCTACTATCACCAGCGCAGCGGCAGCGTGGATTTCAATCGTGGTGGCCAGAGAAATGGATCACGGAAGGAAGTTCCGCCGCCGCCGCCGCCTCCGCCGCCGGTGGATGTGAAGATAAACGACATCGTGGGGAACGGAATATCGGGTATTCTTCATAAGTGGGTCAATTACGGGAAAGGGTGGAGGCCTCGGTGGTTCGTGTTGCAAGACGGGGTTTTAAGTTATTACAAGATTCATGGAAACGACAAGATTGTCGTCACGCGGGAGACCGAGAAAGGATCTAAGATTATCGGCGACGAGTCTCTCCGACTAATCTCCCGACAGAAGCATTGTACTAGTAATCCGCAGCTCCGGCGCAAGCCTTTCGGTGAAGTCCACCTCAAGGTTAAATTCTTGATGAGCTATAGAATCAGTATTCGTGTCCTCTTTAAAGTTTACATACTGAAATTAAGAGCTTTAATTTTTTATATAGAATTGATGTTTTTGCTTCAGGTTTCAACAATTCGCGAGAGCAAATCGGATGACAAGAGGTTCTCCATCTTTACTGGGACGAAGAGGCTACATTTGAGGGCCGAGACTAGGGAGGATCGGGCGGTGTGGTTGGAGGCTCTGCAGGCGGTGAAGGACATGTTTCCGCGAATGTCGAATAGCGAGCTGATGGCGCCAGTGGACAATGTAGCGGTGTCAACAGAGAAGCTGAGGCAGAGGCTTCTCCAGGAAGGAGTGAGCGAGGCTGCGATTCAGGACAGCGAGCAGATTATGAGGACCGAATTTGCAGGGCTGCAGAAACAGTTGGTGCTGCTCAAGCAGAAGCAGTGGCTCCTTACAGACACCTTACGCCAATTAGAGGTACATGTAATCAAACTTAGAAAACATCATGATGTCAGTTCTATCACGTAGACCTCTCATAGTTTTGGTTCTTTCAAAGCCCCCATCGGAGTTAATAGTTGAAGTTGGAAAAGATCCGAGTCGGCCTTCACCATTTGGTACTATTCTCCACAGAACTTCAGTCAGTTTTTTTTGCACTGTGTAGTACTCCATTAAGAAGCAAAATTAGATTTTCCAAGGGAGATATGTTAGTTGATCATCTTTGCTTGCTTTATGGACTCCTGGAGAGTTGGGACTTTGGGTCCAGGCAAGAATGTTCGATTAGGGAGGACCTGTAGTAAATATTTCAATTTTCTTAAACTAAGTCCTGTATTCAGATATCTCTTCTCATTTTTAGTTTTCTATGAGAATATATATGGCTTGATCGATCAGGAATATCTGTTGGTTTATGCTATCTGTATGTCCTTTATGTTTACTTTGACCAATTCATCTGCAAAGCTGCCCTTTATCAGATTTTTACATATTCGCCCAGTTCTTGTACAACAGACATAATGCCAACAAAACTGGGAAGGGCAATTCTCTGCTTATTGGTTTTGATTGTATATGGTATGTGATTAAGTCGGATTACATGGGATTGTAACTTTTAGTTCTTTCTAAAATGGAAAACAAGTATGTTCATTTGTCAAAGACCACCTCATTGCTTGTATGGCTGGATGGAAACTCAACCATGATGAATGTAATCTCTGTTTTCTTTTAAAGACCAAAGAACCCCTGCACCTTGCTAATGGCCCTTATAGCCTTGAACTTGTGAGCATCCACACCCCCTTTTGTTACTCATACACCTTCTCTTATCCAAGGTACTTGAACATCAATTAAACTGGTTGATTCATATTGTTCATATGTCAAAGGAGGGTCATGATGTTCAGTTTGGTGATTGTGGTGAACTGTGAAGGTGATATTGGTGGTGGTGTTATGTTGGAGTTTGTATGGTGATGGTGGTTGCTATGAGGGTGCTCTTATGGCTTGGAAGGAAAGTTTTGGTTAATCTCAGTATTTTTTTAATCATTATTTACTTATTGAGATTATCCAGATGATGATAGAAGATCATAATAAGAAAGTCTTTTAAGGTCCAAAATAGCAGATTTGCTGGTTTTTGTTGATCAAAAATTAGTTTCGTCATTATACTTTTGCTTGGGAAAATAAACTATATGATTTAGCATTATTTTTATTTGGTTAAAGAAAAGCTTTGTTCTTAAGAGGGCTGTTTGGTATATCCCTTGGGGAAGAACGATTACGTGAAGGAGCTTTTCTCCTTGCATTTCATTATGATATTTGCCATGAAAGAAGTATAGAGTACTTCTTATTCTCTGATTATAAAGGTGGCTTATCTTATTCTTATAGTTTGTTCTTATTAAGGTTGAGATTTGGTGTCCTAATTTTCTCACGTTACTCAGGCTTTGCTTTTTCAATGATCTAAGTTTCCCCTACTACCTTGTGCCATTTCTATTATTCACTGTCATCACAGTTTCCTCATATAATCATGTCTTGGTGGTAGTGAGGCATATGTTGCTCTGGACATCTATTGTTTCATACTTCTAGTTTGTTTATACTCTCATAACATGTGCATCCCTGGTCTTTCACCTGTATATTAACAAGAAATGCACTCTAAACTGTTTTCCTTTGTGTACTTCTATGTTGTTCCTAGAATGATAAGCAGATCAGAATCTGTATTGACCATTCAGCATTGTACTTAATTTGACAACTACAGTTATATTCTTCCCCTTTTTCGCTCAGCAATCCAGAAACTTGCTGAAATATTTATACAAAAACTCTACAAGATCTTGCATGTCACTCTGAGTGGTACTCAAAAAAAGCTAGTGGGCCAATTAACTTCTCAACATCCAATTAAATACTAACAAATAGCCTCTTTTAAAATTTTCGTATACTTTTTAACCTTTTTAGCATTTTCCTTTTTGCCCAGTACTCTGGTTAAAGTTACGACCTATGAAGCAAGTCTTTAGATTGTTTCCTTATATTCCAGTTCTACTAATAAACAACTGTTTCTTGCTGTTATTTGTAGACAGAGAAGGTAGATCTGGAGAATACAGTAGTAGATGAGAGTCAAAGACAAGTCAATGACCATGGGGCATCATCTACAATAAAGCAGGATAAATCTAGTGGTAAGTTTTCAGGTGGTAAAATTATAGATTATCTGCATGAAGCATTCCTGTTCTTTGATGTCTACTCAAAGAGTCTCCAAGCTTCCCATCATGGAAAAGAAATAGCGCCATTTTGGCACCACACACTCCTATTCTGACATTTTGAACTTTCTGCCCTTCTATGTCAATCTAAAGATCCGTTATTAATATTGACTAGCTTGTGCACTTCATTGCTACTGTTCATTTAATTATTTTGTTAAGAACTGTCTTTTAGAAAAAGAAAACCATATGAAACTTTGTTAAAAATTTGTTTCCCTTATTAGTGAAATATTGTAGAAGCTTTGTCCACTATATTCCATCTAACTAAGAATATGTTCGGTGTTCAGAGAAAAAAAATTCCAAGAAAAAAAAGAAGGTTTTTAAAGTGTACAGGTTGTTGGGCATAGTTTTATAAAAAGTTTCATTTCTATTATCATGTATGATTGCCAAATCATCGCAGATGGTGAGTCTTGGTGCAAAAAGAAAATTTAGAGTCTGATATCTGTAATCTTATATTCATTAGTTGAATGCTACTTTCTTTTGGCTACGTTTCTTCTCCTATGCCCAATTAAATGGTTTTTTTGCTTCCTAAACTTTATTGGCCTGCCCGTCTGATAGAAAGTCGATACTATATCTTGTTGGTCCTGTACCAGGGGAAGACCCTTGCCCAGCCAGCCTCCTTTATCTGGAAAAATACCTAAGAGAATGTGCTTGCTGATGGAGTCTATTGTGTCAGTGAGACCATGCCAGATTCAAGTCATATTACGTGCATGAGTTATTGTGAATCTGTTTTTCTTGGATCAATCATCTGTGCTTTCCTTGTTTCTTTTTAATCTGTATTCTGATATCTGTAAGGGGGAGTTTCATACAAGAGGATTTTTAGATTCCTGGGTATTAGACAGTGAGAAAGTTACTTTCCTACTATCCATCTAATTTTCTTAGGAAAGCAACTTACCTATATTTTGTAGGAACTCGTTATTTCCAAGAGGGGTGGGTATCTCACTTTCCCTAGCTGATCCACGCTTGCCCCCATGTTCTTCAGTTGCAATAACAGTCATTTTCATCAATTCTAGTGTCTATAACCGTACTTTGAGCACTAAAACAAATTAATTAACTTTTTTGAAAAAGAAGACCAACTAATTAATTTGATAATCTATTTACAGTAATTGTAGTGTACGAAACACGTTAATCTTGCATTTCCATGCATGTGATTCAAAGTCATATTACCATGAAACTTTATAAACTTATACTGAACACCAACTACCATCTTTCTGCAGTTCCTGGAAGAGTTCTCTACCTATGTGTTGGATGATGAAATGATATGCTTCCTTTTACTTTTCCAAACCCAGCATTTAGATTCAAACCATTGATACAAATTTTAGAAGAAAACCACTAATCAACTCACCTTTGGATCATTGGCTTTTAATGTGAAGTGGTGATACTAGTTTTGTGTTTCTGTTGTATTTGTTTTTGCTAGTGATGATACTTTCGGTTTCATGTACTTCAGCGTCTGTGTTTCTTTAGATAAACCTTTTCAAGAACTGCTGTAATTGATTGACTTTTCCCTTTCTGTTATTTTTTTCTGCAGAAGGCAGTGTCACTGACTCAGATGATGAAAATGGAATGGTCGATGCTGCAGAAGAAGAATCTGACGATGAAGACAATACATTCTTCGACACTCGTGACTTTTTATCATCAAGTTCCTTCAAAAGCAGTGGGTCTGATATGATTGCATCATCTGTTTCTTCCGATGATGATGGACTTTATGCAATTGAATCCCAAGATGACATAGATCCTTCCATCCGCTCAGTTGGAAATAATTATCCTCATGTTAAACGGCGTAAAAGTTTGCCCGAACCGAAAGAGAGAGAGAAGGGTGTAAGCCTATGGTCCATGATCAAGGATAATATTGGGAAGGACTTAACAAAAGTTTGTCTTCCTGTTTATTTCAATGAGCCCCTCTCTTCTCTACAAAAATGCTTTGAGGACCTGGAGTATTCATATCTCCTGGACAGAGCATATGAATGGGGAAGAACGGTAAGCAAGTAATTCTTTCTCAATGTTGTTCTCTCTACCAAAAATATGATTTTTGGATTATAGGTCTATGACAAGAATGATTTGAATCTTTTTTAGATTTCTGTGTCACTTAATGTTTTGCCTCAAATAATGCAGGGTAATAGCCTTATGAGGATTCTTAATGTTGCTGCTTTTGCTGTATCTGGGTATGCCTCAACTGAAGGAAGAATTTGCAAACCGTTTAATCCATTATTGGGTGAAACGTACGAAGCTGACTATCCGGATAAAGGCCTGCGGTTCTTCTCAGAGAAGGTTCTGTCTGGCACCTATAAATACTCGATGTTCTTCTTTCTGTTTATTCTTTCATTTCTGCATGTAGCCACCATTTTTTGTCCATCGACTCTATACCTTGTCCTTCCAGATACGATGATTAAGTGGCAATTTAGTTCCATATCAAAATAAGCAATTAATTTTTTAGGACAACTGATTGCAATATACCACACGCTGTTTCTAAATATGAGGAGATTGACTGGCAGGTTAGAAATGACAATTGTGCAAAATATAGTACTCCCTCCATCCCAAAGCTTTTGCTCCATTTATTTTCGGCAATTAATGTAGGATTTTTTATTTTCAACATTTTAATATATAAACAAAAAATCTTTATATATAAATGATAAATAAAGACATGTAGTTTCGAAATATATTTTTTTAATTTTTTCTAACTAACAATAATTTGAATAAATTCAAGTCAAAATACAACAAAAAGTCAAATGGAGCAAAAGTTTTGAGACAGAGGGAGTATGTGTTTTGTAATGTAGCTTGAAGGTTTTATGTTTTGTAATGTAGGTTGGAGGTTTTATGTCTAAAACAGTAAAACTGATGACATTTATGATAAAGGATGAGGTAGTGTTGTAGAACCATCTTGAACTTGTGCCTCCAGATGCTTGAAGTCATGAAGCAAATTGCGTGCCCTTTTAGTTGGGCATCAGCCTCTTTGTCCATTCTAATCCTGTTGAAGTTTCCATGCAGAAAAAAAAATAAAATAATAAAAAAAATTCAAAGTACATAAATGAAAGAAACCTTTCTGTTTCTCTGCTTCTCCTGGAGTATTCCTAGATATTGGTTTTGGTTGCATGCAGCCAATTTCATTCAATTTTGTTTTCAGGTCAGTCATCATCCAATGGTCGTTGCATGCCATTGTGAAGGGTCTGGATGGAAATTTTGGGGAGACAGCAATCTGAAGAGCAAATTCTGGGGTCGTTCAATCCAGCTGGATCCTGTTGGTATTTTGACCTTGGAATTTGAGGATGGGGAAGTGTTTCAGTGGAGCAAGGTATGACTCTGTGAACCTATTAGACATTTTCGTCATGTTCAACTTGGTTAAGGATTCCACACAAATGAAATGATAGAGATTATTGGTCAGGTAACAACATCGATTTACAATCTTATACTGGGAAAGCTCTACTGTGATCACTATGGTACAATGCGAATTGAGGGTAATCTTGATTATTCATGTAAATTGAAATTCAAGGAGCAGTCTATCATTGACAGAAATCCTCACCAGGTGAACTTTGTTTCCATCTTCGTCTTTAGATATGGTTCCTTGATGGGACAAAACTTTTTGAACAGTTATTAAGCATTTTTTATTAATGGGGTGATTATCTTTCTCCAGGTTCAAGGTATAGTTCAGGACAAAAATGGGAAAACAGTAGCCACTTTATTTGGAAAATGGGATGAGAGCATGCACTATGTGGGTGGAGATCTAGCAAAAGGAAAAGGGCAAGAATCAATGTCAGCACCTCATCTTCTATGGAAGAGGAGCAAGCCTCCGAAGTTCCCTACTCGATATGACCTAACACGTTTTGCCATCACCTTGAATGAGCTCACTCCTGGTCTGAAGGTGATGATTCATTTACCAATCCTCAACGTAAAACAGTGTGCTTTGATGAATTTTAGTCATTGGATCCTAATAGTTGGGAACATGCTACCAAGTGAACCAATTTGAGTATGTGGCCGGAACATCAGTTAAGGCCCCCAATAAACTGCACATGTTGTTGGTCTGTGGTTTGGACTCCGTTTCACGATTGCATTTGTTGATGTAGGAAAAGTTGCCTCCTACAGATTCAAGGCTAAGACCTGATCAAAGGCATTTGGAGAATGGGGAGTATGATATGGCAAATTCGGAGAAGTTGCGGTTAGAGCAGAGGCAGCGGCAGGTAAACTTGTTATTGCACCTTGCATGCAGTTGATGCCATGTTTGCGTGATTTCTCAGTTCTTTAAATTCGCCGATTCTTCCAGGCTCGGAAGATGCAAGAGAGAGGCTGGAAGCCAAAATGGTTCACAAAAGGCAAAGGAAGTGATACATATAGGTATACTGGTGGATACTGGGAGGCTAGAGAACAGGGAAACTGGGACTCATGTCCTGATATCTTCGGCAATATCCCCTCTGAACAGTTAACCGATTGAATATTCCAACTGGCTACACCAAGTTTCTCAATTCTTTCAATATTTTTTCAGCGGGGAGGTTTGACTGACCGTTTTGGTACAAGAAGATTGACTTGCCCCATGACAATTCATGTAAGTAGCTTAGGTCTGTAGGAAATGGTAGAGATTTGCCTTTATTTTTTTTCAAAAAAAGAATAATATTACGGTTCTATTGATGGGAGCATACGGTACAGAGATACATAAAAAATCTGTTATACAGTCTATTGCGGAGGTTCAAGGAGGGCTACAGTAACAGATGAACTTGGGTCAGATTTTGCTGCCTATGTGGATTAGCGAATTTGGGAGCACACAACTGCTGTGATTTGCAGCTTTTAGTGGGTGAAGGGATTGTTGCTTGTTTTGAGCGATTACGTGAGAGTCAACTTATATGAAATTTGGTCGGAAGATGCTCCTTGTTTAGCAAGGAGTCTGCAACTTGATTCCCTTCTCTGAATGTATGTTGCTGCAGCTTCAGAATCTGGATTCGAGTCATCAGAAAACTTGCAGTTGTCATACATTGTACTGATGATTTTGCCAAGTTTACAATGATTTGCGAGTCCATTTCTACTATTAGAGGCTGAAGGGTAAGGCTTAGGGCTAGGTTTAAAACGCTCCGTTAATGCCCAGAAACCAGAATTGTCTGGTAAAGAGTATGGGTGCAGCCAAGATTTCAACTTAAGCTGATTATGAATTACCCTGAATTATTCCTAGTGACTCTCACTGCTCCGGCTGGGTACAGGCTACTTTGATAGGACTCACCGACATTTAACGTAAAGAGCATAAAGGCTTAATCCTTGTCATTAATTCAGGTTTTCCGTTCAACCTGAAATGGTACATCTCTTTTCCTTTTTACCTCGTAACATTTTGGTAACTACCAAATAGAGTTGGTTTTAGGATTTTAGTTAGCCAGGGCAAAGATAAAGCAGCCAACGCGAGGGCATTGGCGACAAAAGGCTCAAAGCTGGAGGTTGGATTAAAGTCCAACTACCAGTTCGTTTCGCATGTATGAGGTTGTGTTAACACATTAAACCCGGGTTGGAGTTCGATGATTCATGGGTCATTCTAGGCCCGCAGCTTGTAATTCTCAAATTGCCCTTATCATTATCGCCTGTCTCATACTCGATCAAAACCTGCAATGGACTGATGACTTGGCACTCCATTTCGTCGGCCTGCCGTGAAAGAGCACCGCCCATCAAATGAGATCCAGCTCACAGTGAAAGAGCACCGTCCATCACGCCCATCAAATGAGATCCATCGTGAAAGAGCACCGCCCATCATGCCTTCGTCCATAGATTCAATTCGGTGGATAGTGAGAACATTAGATTCCCCTCCGCGATGAAATGCCACCCAACAAACCAGATTCTTTTTTGCAACCGATTCCACGCCTTCATCTGTCCATCCACAATTTAAGTCGCCCAACCAACTAGATATATGTCTGATCAATTCCAAGCCTTCATCCACGATCTACACAAGCGAATAAAAACCATAAGCAGGAACAGGTGAATCGGCATAAGGTCGTACCGAGAGGGCCGTCACTAAGGTTTAGGGAAACTGGCAAAACGGTGGCACGGGTTGAGCCACTGAGTGGCTAGCAGACTTGAACAACATAGTCACATTAAGCGTAATTTCAAAGCTATTCTTGCTCATTTAGAAATTTGGTAAATGTTGGCTTGCCCTTTTGACCGAAGAAGATGCTTTTTTAAAACGTGAAAATTTCAAGTGAACTGGCCCCAAGTTTTTATGTTTATGTACACAAACTGGAGGAAAGTTTCTTTTTTATTTTTTTATTCTTTCTTTCTTTCTTCTTCTTTTTTTTTTTAACTCAAAAGCATCTATCCAAGTATATAGAGTTAAATTACATAGATATTTAAGGGACAAAATGACTGCTTTTTCAAGACTTAAAAGATTATCGAACCAATACATGTGTTATTTAAAGGGAAAGTGGGTTCAAACCCTTGATATCTGACACATGTTCTTAATGTAACAAGTTGTGTAAATAAGAGTAGAATGCATCTAGGCCCAAAATGAAATAAGAAGTTTCAATCTAGAAATCTAAAATTTAGATAGAAAATCTCAACAATTCTATTAATGAAAAATTATATCTCTTGCAAACATACACAAACCTTTATATAGGCAACCATTAAAGTCCTAAACCAACTAGAATAGGAAAATTAAAATTAACTCTGTTTAGAAAATCTAATCTTAATTGATATCTTTTTGACAAAAAGGGCAGATCGTTCACTAAAGTTTTTGTAATAGTGGATATCAACCACTATATACTTTTTTATAGTTAAATCCATCATTAATATTTGCGTTTGAGTGATATCTAACACCATTATTCTGAATGTGACCAAATTAGATACTTATAAAACTAACGGTGAGAATATTTCATTTTTTTTAGCATATTTCATTAACTCTACTGAATAATAAAAATATAAAAGGCAACGTAATTGTCATCCTCCTGAGTAAATTACACAATTTCTTCCTAAACTATATTCATTGATGTGCAGAGGTCCCCAAAACTAAAAATAATAACAATGCTTCACCGTTTTCTTTCAACCATTTAACCAAAACTCATAGTTTTCTTTAACTATTTTCTTCTTCTTCCCACTAAATCCAGATCACCTTCAACCAGGAAAGCACTTTCTTTACACTCTGGAATTTCCTGCTCCTCTCCTCTCAGGCATTTCCCAGAATCGATGATGGAGATGGAAGCTCAAGAAACAAGAGCTCGTTTGGCATTTCATCGAACAAGTAAAGGGCGTGCTGGATTGCATGGCTTCGAGGCCGGCGAGGAATTGATCATGTTCTGAAGGTGGCGTTCCGGTTGATTGTGTTCTGAAGGCTTCGAGGACGACGAGGAATTGATCGTGTTCTCTTCTTTCGCTCCGTTGATTCCCCTCCGATCACGTCAGAGCTCGCTTGGATATGTCGAAGCCAGAGCAACTGGTTGTCGGAGTTCCGAACTAAGTCGGCTCTAACCCCCACCAGGCCGGCATGATTCCGCCAAACTCCGTCTACAATGATCCCACCGGAATCCAAACCCCGGCGGCGGGGCCATCATCGTCCCCAGATTGTTCCAGACCAGTGAGGAATTGATTGTGTTCTGAAGCGATTTCCATACAAAAACGTCTGGGAAATCCAGTGTTGTTGAGATAAAGGAATTGCAATTGATTCAAAGAAGAGAATTCAGGGAAAGATACGATCCAGTGAATTCAGCCGAACAGCGTTTTAGAGAGAGAGAGAAGAGAGAGGGGAGAGAGGTGTTACATAAACAGAGATTAGGGGAGATTTGTAGTGTTGAACAAAATATAGGGGTTAAGTTAGTCATTTTACCTTTTTTGTTTTTTTTTTTTGTACACAAGCTTATCATGTATATATGCTATATCTGTCGCCACATCATCAAAATTTACCACATCATCATGTAGCTAGACAAACATAACAACAATAGTTAAAATTTGCTGATAATATAATGTTAGTGAGTGATTTAACTGTAAAAAAGTAATTGTAGGTGATATCCGCTATCATGAAAATTTCAGTAGAGTATTTGTTATTTTTGCCATATCTTTTTCCAAGAAAAGTAGAAAAGATCTTTAGAAAAATCCTATTTGATATCATAATTGATAAGAATTCTAATTAACATAATAAAAACAAAAAAATAACTCTTAAACTAAAGAAAATAAAACACCTCTAAGAATAATTATGAAAATTACAATAACAAAGTGTAAAATTTTCCACCCTCATCATTCTCCTCCTCTTGAAACAAAAAAACTTGTCCTCAATTCCTGGGGTAAAATTGAGCTCTTCCATGCCTCATAAATAAATATTTAGAACACAACAAACTCCCATTACATTTCTTGAATGTTGAGCCATGATGATGCCTTTCTACTCTCAAATTTATCCAAACATAAATCATATTATTTTAGCTTGACAAAAATCCTTTAATACTAATAAAATCTACAAATAGAAACTTTGGCTTTGACAAATCCTCATCAACCACTAATTCAATTGCCTTAATTTATTCACTTTCAGTTCTTTTTTTTTTCTTTGTTGGAAAGTTTGAATTTTACCTCTTCATCATTCATGTCAATTTGTGCTAATTAGACATTATAACTCAAGCCTCTTCGATTTTTGCATCCTTAATTGGTTCATGTACTTCAACAGCAACTTCACATT
The DNA here is from genome assembly GCA_039654915.1 of Aquilaria yunnanensis. Lineage (NCBI taxonomy): Eukaryota > Viridiplantae > Streptophyta > Magnoliopsida > Malvales > Thymelaeaceae > Aquilaria > Aquilaria yunnanensis. The sequence goes on from CM077593.1 coordinate 81,917,568, forward strand.
CACTTTATCAACGACTTTAGTTACACCATTCACATGTTCTTCTATTGGCTTGTTGCTCACAACTTGTTCTTGTTGCTCCATGCTTTCTTCATACTTTCCATCTTCTCCATTTAGCTCACAAATAATCTCTTCCTCCTCTTTTTTACATGGATCACCATATGTAAAACCATTGGAAATTATATTGCTCTTGTCACTATAGATTTTATAAATTTCCCCGTTGTAATTCTTGTGAGTATAATCTCTAATCTCCAACCTTGTGATATTTTTTATATTTTTGGAACAAGATCTCCTCATCATCCAAAGAAAGAAAATATTTTTGTATCAACCACTTCATTTGATATCATGTTTCAATTGAGTATTTCCCTTGACGATACCTTCTGACCTATAATTTCTTCTACCAAGCTAAAACTCGTCCCTTTAATCTCCTAGCAACATGCTACACTTTTTACTTTGGCACCATGCTATACTAGAAAACATTTTCAACTTTGGCAATCCATTCTACAAAATCTTCTATATCTAAATCTCCATAAAATAAAATAAAAAAGATGCTACCTTCAATATCTCTCTAGCCGACCACCAACATCTGGTGTGTCATTTACGCTTAACAAGATAGTCATCATCGTCCATTTCAGAATTGTCCACATGTTTCCTTAATTTAAAAGATAGTCCTCTTTGTTCGACAACTCTTCCTCAACGTAAATCTAACACCTATGCTAATACGTAGGAAGAGATCTTTTAATAGGCCAATCGAGGGCGTCATCCTCACGAACTTGCAATCTATCGTTGCCCCAATTCTTGTTTGCATGAAAAGTTCAAGCATCAAATCGTTTTGCAAAGCATTCATCAAAATGTTGGTATCTACGTTCCATATATTGCTCCCAAGCTCTAGACGCACCATTTGATCTTCCGACCTTAGGGTTTCAGTCCCCCCGATTAATGTTATAAGAACTACCACTTCTTCAACTATGTCAATTTTCAAGAGAAAGTGGCAATTCCACCTGCTTTGATACCACCTGACACAACAAGTTGTGTGAACAAGGATAGAACACGTCTAGCTCCAAATTAAAATAAAGAGTTTCAATCCAGAAACTTAAAATTTAGAGAGAAAATTCCAATAATTCTATTAATCAAAAGTTATATCTCTTGCATACATGTACAAGACTTTATATAGGCAACTATTAAAGTCTTAAACCAACTAAAATAGTAAAATTAAAATTAACTCTAGTTAGAAAATCTAATACTAATTGATATCTTTTTCCAAGAAAAGATCTCTAGGAAAATCCTGTTTGATATTATATATAATTGATAAGGACTCTAATTAACATAATAAAACTAAAAAATAACTTTTAAACAAAGAAAATAAAATAACCCTAAAAATAATTACGAAAATTACAATAAAATAATAAAGTGTAAAATTTTCTGCCCATGTTAGTTCCCTAACACCTAAACCATTTTGCCGAGACATCAGGACCTAATGTAGTCTAAGCTTAATTTTAAAGAATAAATGTTAATAACCTAAGTAATACAACAAAATATTTTAGGACCAAGTTTGTTTGAGATCATTGATCGTAGTACATTAAAGATGTTTATTATTTATATAATGATTATTTACCTAAATTTTATATTTATTGAAACCGTACACTTTTAAGAATATAAACAATAATTGTACAATAATTTTCTAAAAAATAAGCATTTTTTTTTTGTTAATTTTTCATTTTTAGGCTTTGTAAATTAAGAAATTTAAAAGAACTTAGGTCTCGTTTGGTATTAGCATTAGAATTTGAAAAAGCTATTTAAGAAAAACTTTTAAGTTCAGCGGTTTCATCTCCACCAATAATAAATTATCTAAAACTTTGAAGCTAATCACAAAAGCTATTTTCAAATGAGGCTTTAATTAGTTTCTAAAATTGTTGTCCTAGAGATTATTATATGTATAATAATCTTTAGCTTTGAAATAATATCAAATCTAGATTAAAAAAAAAGTAAAAAAATATATTTTAGAGTAAAAAAAAAAGAAACTCAAACTAATTTTGCTTTTCTAATGAAGAAATTAATTCAGAATACTCTTTTTTTTTTTTAATAATCAAAAGCAGCTTTATAAGGTACAAAGTTATGGGGTACTATTTATTTAAAAAAAAAAAAGAGGAAAATGCCTACTTTTTTTGGGACTTGAAAGGCATCTAAACTAATATTAAGTAACATTTTTGCAGGAAAATGGTGAAAGCCGGAGTCAAACTCTCGACCTTCACCCATGTCCTTTTACCACTTTGCCAAGTAGCTAGGACAATTCAAGATAATTGGAATGTCATGCATCCTAATCACACGTTTAATGTCACATTTTTCTCGATGCAACTTCCCAATAATTTTTGTAAAATAGGAAAATCAAAATCAAAATCTCCATAATGTTTTCACTCCAACTCCAACATCTTTCATATTTTGTAGAATTTTACATTTATTATACAACAATTAAATATTATGCATTTAAAGAAAATTCAAATTAATGAGTGGCTTAGTTATTGCAATAATTAAATATTTTATGTTTAAAATAATAATATTCTATATTATTAAGGACAAGTTTGAAAAGTTGAAAAATAGAAGGAAAAAGAGATAAAAAGTGAATTGAGAGGAGAGACAGAAAAAATAATAAATTTTAGAGTTTTTATAGATTTAAAAAATTAACTTTTATCTTTCATTTCATTTCATATTTTAAAAAATTAGATAGAAAAACTACTTTAGTGAATATTTACTAAAACAGAAAAAATATACAAAATGAGAAAACCATTGAAGATATTTAACGGCACCACCGACACCCAAACAAAGGTTTAATTGAAATTGAGAATCGCGTTTTTACTGTTTCCGAGTACGTAATTACGAGTCACTGTTGGTCGAATTGGATCAGGCGTCCTCAACTGAATGGAATGCAACTGGCGGTAGCCTCGAGGCCCTCAACTGATTTCGAGTCCGTTCCACCCGCCAATACGGTACTACCGCATCACATGTGTAAATGGTGCGGTTTCGTGTAGGAGGTGCACGTGCACCTCTTTTCAGTTTAGTTTTTTTTTTTTTAATTTTCAAAAAACTATTATTATTTGATGTTTTTCGCGAAATAAGAAGATATGACCACTCTTTTCAGTTTAATTTTTGTTGATTTTTGAAAACTGTTGCTTGATATTTTTCTCGAAATAAGAAGATATGTTCAATAAAAGACACATGAAAATCTCTAAATGAAAAACGTAAATATTACAAAAAAATAAATCTTTTCTGAAAAAATTGGTAAAAAAACACATTATTCTAGATGCTCAGAATGCATTATAGTTTACAAGTTTGAGAAGTAAGGAAACAAAAATAAGCTGAAAGATTTTTTTTTCTTTTGGTTCCGTTGAGTTGTAAAGATGTTATAGACAGTCATATCATATTCATAAATTGTGACTTGGGCTAAACTTCAAATACATAAAGGATTATCTTTCACTTTTAGTGTAATGACTAACATGGCAGGTGGACATGGGGAGATTCAGAATTCGAACTCTAGTGGTTTGGCAACCCCACTAGCTATATCATGTTGTGACAAAGTTGGCTAAATTGCTATTCCGGTTTTGAAAAAACTGACATGCCCTATTTTCCAGTGGCAAAGCCAATAGGGGGTCTGGGGGGTGCCCGGGCGCCCCCAACTTTTTTGCAAATTATATATATATATATATGTGTGTGTGTGTGTGTAAAAATAATGATAAAAAAATTATAAAACATAACAATAATTTTTAAGAAGTATATATATAAAATGGTAATAATTTTCTCCATCTCACTAAAATTATATATAAATGCATGTGGTTGATTTGTGTAAGAAATGTAGGAAAAGTCTAACATCAAACAGTTAATTTTACTCTCTTAATAAAAAATAATTAGTTATATTATAAAAGGTTAGAAATGTAAAAGTACAACTTTTTCGCTTCTTTTGTAAATTTTTGCATTAACTAAGATATGTTTTATGATTAACAGAGAAAGTACTTTAGCAAACAGATGATGAGCTTCTTTTTTTGTGTGTTGTTTTGGATCCCAGAAATTCTTATAAGTCCTTTAATATTGAGAATATATGTAGATTGACCGACAATTTTTATCCTTCAGATTTCACTAAATAAGAAAAGATTCATTTGAAATATTAGCTGCAGCATTATGAGTTTGATGTGCCTCACTATCCACAATTGAAAAAATGTATCTACAATTACTGATTATATAGAGAACTAAATGAAATAAGAAAGTAAGAAATTTATCCTTGAGTGGATAGATTGATTCGTCTTATATTGACTCTTCCTATTTTGACTACAACAACAAAACGAGCATTTTCAATAATGAAAATTGTGAAAATAAGACTTCATAATAGCATGAGTGATATTTTTCTCAAGAATCACTTGATTGTTTATATTGAAAGAAATATTGTTGAGATCTTTTTAATAGACAATAAAATAGATAATTTTTATGCATTTAAAGAAATGCGTACCCACTTCAAGATGCATAAGGTATTATGTTTTTATTTGCTATGTGATATTAATTGAACATGTGTACATGTATAATAACATAACTAATTTTTCATTGAGAGAAAAACACGTGAATTGATATGGATTTGAAGCTTATAATCACCTATTTATTATATGGATGAAAACGAAGATTTAGTAAATTTTACTTGCTATTTTAAAAGTGTATAACCTATAAATATAGCATTTTAATAGATTTTAAGTTATTTTTGTTATTTTCTTTTTACATTGTAGAAATACATCTAATTCTTAATTCTCTAATATTTTCAAAATAAAATCTGGCCCCCTCCAAATTAAAATCCTGGCTCCGCCCCTGCTATTTTCTAACTTGTAATAATAGTACATCCTTCTCTCGTACACTTGTATAATGCTTCTGAATACAAGAAAATAAAATAATATAAAGAACATATTTAAATAAAAAATAAAAATTTTAGAAAGAGAACAAACAGAATTTAATGGTGTATTTGAGAAAATTATTAATAAGTGATTATTAGTAATTATTCTTATATATAATAATCATTTGCTCAACTTGTATACTAACTAATACCCTATTTTGCTATTTTTTCCATATACGAAAACTCATTAGTTTCAATTATGTTAGTTTTTATCTACAACTAATGCAATTTGAAAGCTAACACTTTATTTACTTAATAATAGTTTGAATAAAACTTTTTTAAAAAATAATTATTTTTATGAATAAATAAAATTTAAAAAAAAATACTTGATTTAAAAAATAATTTAAAGATACTTTTTGGGCTTCTTAAATGTAAAGTTTCAATTGAAATGCAAGTTAAATAAAAAATTAACAAAACTAACAAAAGGTCATCAAATTCAAGAATAAAAGCATCAAATGACATAGAGTATGGGAAAAAAATATATAGATGATTTATATTTTTTCAGTTATTTTTAATTTTTCTTTTTGTTTTAACTCTAAATGAGCTGGACTTGGTTTATACAAAGTTTGAGTTAGGCAATATGTTTATATATTTTTAGCTTGCTATCATTTTTAGGCCAATTTTAGTAAATCTGACCTGATTATGTAGAAATATAAAGTCTGAATGTTTCTAAGTTTCTAAAATTAAATTTGAAACTTTATTTGTTTCTATTATGACTTTGAAAGAAGAAGACGTCTTAAGTCTGAGTAGAAACTTATATATAAGTTTCTACTCAGACTTAAGACGTCTTCTTCTTTCAAAGTCATAAAACTTTAATGGTATTCATAAATTTGAGAGTCATTTCATTTTGTAATTATGTTTCTTTAAAAATTTTCATTACAAGTTAAATATTACTTCATCCATCCAATTTTGGATGAGACATTTGAGTTTGGCACGAACATTAAAAAAAAGGTAAAAAGTTTGTGCATTGTTCCCAATTTTACCCTACACTTTTTACATGTAAATCAAGAAAGATAGAAAAAGTTTGTTTTTAAATGATACTTTGAAAAGTAATATGTCAAAGTAATTTATTAAATATGAAAATGTTGCAAACTTTTTGTGATGATTCAAAGTAGAATATGTCACATTTTTTTGAACATATATAGTAATTTTCAAAATTATTGTTAGCAATTGAACTTACAAATTTGATAATAGATTTGTGAGGTTTAATATTTCAAAATCATTCTTATGTATGGTTAAATAATCGCTATTATTTTGAGTAATACTTAAATTTCTTGAGTTTTAAAGTTTATGACATAGTTATATATCTTCTTCGAGTAAATTGCACGCGATACCCCCAACCTTTAATTATTGTTTCTGTTCTCACCCTAACCTTCACTTTGTTTATTGCGTGTCCCTAACCCAATTAAAACGTTTCATTTCGACCCCTATGTGGACGGAACTCATCTAAATGGATGGCGAATACCACGTTAATGTTTATGTGGTACCAGAATGTCCACGTTGGCCTATTAAGTAGAGTAATGACTCCAACGTGGATGCTATGGCATGAAATTTTCCCTCCAAAAGGATGTTTGTGATTTTGTTGGCCAGTGAAAAGCTATAATTGTAGCCATCCACCCTCATCCACCGCAGAAATGAGAACGTAATGGCCATAAATTAGGAAGAAGAGAGAAACTGGAGATCTAGGGATTTACCAACCTTTTATTTTGTTGGGGTCATTCGTAGTTTTAATTAAGCATAAATGGAGGGAAGAACACCGAGGATTTGTTCGTGTGGGACTCTTACAACCCTGGTAACATCATAAGCTAATCCAGGATGAAGGTTTGTAAGATGCAGCAATTATGAGGTAAGAAAGATTCTGTCAAATTTGTTTTTGTATTGTATTCTGATGGGGAAGAGATGTTCTGACACGGTGGGCTCTATTTTTTTTTTTTTTTGTGAAATATGTTGGAAAGGGAGCTGAGAATTGTGGGTTTTTTTTATTGGTGCGATCCACCTGTGTCAAGTAGGACAAGGGACGTTGTTAGTGAATTGCTCAGGCGGGTTCGGAGGACCGAAGAGCAGCTAAAAGAGCAGAAAGCGCTAACAAGACGGTTGAAGCTGTGGTTGGTGATGCTTGTAGGGGTGGTTGTAATGAGGACATCTATTTGCTTTGGGGCAGTTGGTTGATGTGTATATGTTAGGGTTGTAAGGGGTTCATGTGTTTTTGGGTGGGGGTGCTGTATGTAGGGTCAGATCTTGTAGGCTGCTGCTAGATGAGAATGATGGTGTAGGGTGGATGAACTGGTTATATATGTGTTTCATTTTGGACCTTTAGCTTTTAAGTCGTGTTTCATTATGGACCCTAATCTTTGTATCATTCCTGTAATTGCACCGAATGTTTTTAATGTGTTCCATTTCAAACCCTGTTTTTATATGGTGGTTTCATACTTAACACCAACTTGATATAACAAATGTAATTTGTACCCCCAACTTCAGCACATTTTGATTATTTGTAGGATGCTTCTGTGATGTCCCCATAGAATGAAAATTTGTGATGATAGAACAAAGTGAAAAGAAAGACATAATTTCATATAATTAGGAATGATTATAGATATATAAAGTGTTTGACTCCAACTTCTAAACAACCACATCATCTCACAACCCAAAAAACATCAACTTGAACCTTATTGAACACTATTACATCATTCCACAACCAAAACAACGTCATCTGTACTGTACTAAAAAAACAAGTACTTAGAATTGTACTAAACAAACCACAACTTCTTCAGTTAAAACATAATTCCTAAATATGTCACACATTCTAAGCTGAAGAGCCCATCCCTTTGCCTACTGCCTCCTTTCTTGGTCGGCCCCCTTTTTTTGTCTCATTGAAGGGACCACATTGTTGCTGAGTCTAAAGAATTCAAAACCAGTTAACTGACCAATTGGCTAGGATTGTGCTCTAGTGTCATTCTGTTTCTGAATAACCCCAGTGTTCCTTGTTTGTGCTGGTTGGCTGCTTGTGTTCTTTCGAGTCTACAATTCATACAAAGTTTATGTTGTGACAGTTGATCTTTTTCAAACCAAAACAGTATAGGGAGTTAGATTGTACCTGGAGTTTATTCATTCTTTCACTTTTGGTTCCTGCCACCTTTGTTCCTTCTCCTAGTTTGCATGTCCTTTTTGTATGACCCTCTTCTCTGCAAACACTAAAATGCATTTTCATACCAAACCTTCGCATCTTAGTTGCATTTTCACTTTCATCCTTTCCCTTCTTCCTCTTCTTCTACTTCCTGCCTTTTTTAATCTTTCCCAATTGAGGGGGTTTGATAGGGTTATGGTGTTCATCTTGCCACTGCTCCATACTAGTTTTAGGATTTATTACATGTGCATAAGTCCTTGCACATGTCTCTTTCTTATAGCATGAATGAACATAGTCCTCTATTCTCACTTTGTTGTCTTCAATGGCAAAGTAAGCATGTGCACATCGAATCCCACTCAACTGCCACTTTCTGCAGCTACAAGTGTGATTTGCCAGGTCAACCACAAACTACCCATTAGGTGTGCTAACTTGGCACTGTGATCCTCGAGAACCCATAGGGATACACCAACCAGAATGTTCCATTGACTTATTTAACTTTTTGACTATCCTTGGACACATAACCCCTGTATAACTCTCTAGTGCCTTCCTTCTATTTGCAATCCTCACCATTAATTTGGTACTAACAATCTCTAGCATTGTTAAAATTGGTTTGTCACTAGCATCTAAGATAAATCTGTTAAAACACTCACAGATATTATTTAAGAGGATATCACATTTACAATACTCTCTGAAATGTGCCCTTGACCAGTGTTTTGGAGAAACATAAGTCAACCATTTCCAAGCACTTCCATCTGCTACCTTAATCCTCTCTATATACATGTTGAACTCTGCCACATAACTACTTCTTGCTGCTGACCAAACCAACTCTTTTAGCACTCCTCCCGGGTGGATACTCTTGAAGTTGTTATAGAGATGGTGTACACAGAATCTGTGCTCTACTTTAGGAAACAACTCATGCACTACTGGAAGTAATCCCTACATTAAAAAAATGCCATAATAAATATTAGAGGAAGTGGTATAAGTAATCCCTACATAAAATTACCAAGCTTTTACATTTTGTCTATAAGAAGTGATGGTCCAATCTCTGCAATTTACCTTGGTCTATACCCAATTTTTCACCCAACAGACTAAGGAACCAATGCCATGAATAATATGACTCAACCTCCACCCTAGCATAGGCTATTGGGAAGATGCAATCATTTGCATCCAAACTAACAACAGCAAGAAGTTGGCCCCCATAATGACCTTTGAGAAAACAACAATCCACACCAATTATAGGCATCTATCAATCAATGAACCCTTCCTTACATGCCTCCAGACATATGAACACCCTCTAAAATACTAAATTTTCAAGATGTAGCTTGAACATACTTCCAGGATTAGTCTTTCTGAGCTCACCCCCATAATCAGCCAACTTAGCAAATTGTATTCTTTCATCACTTCTTATAATCTGAAGTGCCTTCTTAATCTCTCTCTCTATACTTTTGTCCTAGGGACATCTAAGTTGAAATCTTTCTTAATCTGATCCCTCAGTGCTGTTATGGAAATATCAGGGTCAGACCTTATGTTTTCGAGATATGTCTGAGCAATCCAGCCAAACTTGGTATGCTTAGACTTAAAGACCTTGATGCAACTGTGGTCACTAATGTATGTTTTTATTTGCACCATGCCACCCTCAATAGGTGTAGCGTATAATGTCCAAGAACACTTCTATGCACATTTGGCCCTTAGCCTATGTTTCTCACTCTTCACAACCCTTACATCACACCTTGACTTAATTCCATAAGCCCGTATTGCTTTTCTCAACACATTAAAGGACGTGAACTTCTGACTCACAAGGAACTTATGGTTACTTATGTTAGAGCTCTCATTGAAACTTAGGTACCTGTCACCTTCATCACCATCTGAGTATATACTTTGCAAATCATCAAAGTCCATATCTTCCTCAGACCCTAATTCATATGTAAAGCCCATACATGAATTCTTCCCTTTACCACTTTCCACCCTAGTTCCTCGAATATGATCACCCATGTCTTTATCTTCCTATCCGATATCATTGTCTGACTCCTCAAACTCTATCTCACAACTTTCTATTCTAGAATTAGGCTCATACTCTGCATCCTTTGTAGTTGCTTCACTATCATCCCCTTCATCAACCCCATTGCTACTACCCACTGGGGTAGTATCTGATCTTACCATTTCCTCATCTTCAGCCTCATCATTGACTTCAATATTCTCACATCCTACCTCATGCTCATCTTCCAGTTCAACATTTTCAGCTGCCACATTCAGTTCAGCATTTGCATTACCCTCCTCAACATCTCTTGCCAACATTTGCTTTTCATTCTCCTCCACAACCCATGTCAGTGCTTTTCTTTGGCTATTTTCACTTTTTTCTTTGCTTACAGATGTAGCACACTTCTTCCTTGATTGTGAACAACTCTCATCACCCTCTTCAACAATTTCTTCTATGACAGCCTTCTTAGGACTAATATCTTCTTTAATTTTCCCTAAAAATACCAACTCATCATTAATCATCTCTGCTTTATTCTTTATCACAGTGTATATTTCAATAATAGGATTTTCAGGCAAGCAAAGCCTCATCATCTGCATCACATCATCCTCATCTTTCAAAGGGATTAAACCATCATCAAGAGGCATCCCTGGATATAACTAGAAGTAATCCATGTACCCTGAGTAACCCAACTCCTCCACCATTTTGTCCAACTCTATTAGACTAAACCTATCAAATTGACAATAGTCCCAGTAGTTAACAGAACCCTCAATGTAGGCCTTCTATGGTAACTTCCTAAAAAATTCCCCATGGTACATTTTCACAGTGAAATAACCATCACTAAGTCCTACAAATGGAAAATGTATTTATGTTAATCACCAATATTTTATATTCCACCCATTCTCACATAATTCTACATTCTCCTATGGTCCCCATTCCCCTACAGATATACACACGCCACTCACACATACGACACACACCTACCACCCACTTACCCCACCATGCCTTTTACTTCCCCAGTGCCCCCACACATCCGCATTCACCTTTAAAATATTCTCTATCACTTAATCATAAAAGCATATAAACTTACTGTATTGTGGACAAACTTCATTTGCATCTTTCTTCACTTTCCTTGCTACCATTCTTTTTGGGAATCTCTTCTCTTTTTTCGATTATCTATTATTTTCCCCTTTCTCGGCTTTGTGATTCCAAATCTTCTATTCTTCGTGCGATGTCAAATCTTTTTTTCTCGATCTCAAACCCTATATCTCTTTCGTTCTGTTCTATCTCCACTGTCTCTGCTCTGCTCAGATAACTGATGAACCGTCCCCCTCCTTTGTTTTCTCTCTTTTTCCATTTTTTTCATCTCCAAAATTAATGACTAGTGTGTTTACTGGGCTAGCGTGGACATTCTGGTGCCATATAAGTATTAACGTGGCGTTCGCCGTCCATTTAGACAAGTTCCGTCCATATAGGGGTCGAAATGAAACGTTTTAATTGGATTAGGGATACGTAACGAAAAAAGTGAAGGTTAGTGTTAGAACAAAAATAATAATTAAAGGTTGGGGGTAGCGCGTGTAATTTACCCTATCTTCTTCGTATTTTTTGGGAAATTTTAGTAAAATCTTAAAATTCAATTTAATGATATGATTTACGATTTATAGAAACTAAAAAATAATTCTAGATAGAATTCCATTATAGATTGTCTATGGATTTCTAAAAGAGGCACCTAAGATGAGGTGTATGTGCTCTTGTCTCACAAGATTCTCCGTTCAGTTCAGCTTCGGTCCGCGAGAGATAAAGCCTAAAGGAATATTCAGCAGGGGTATATTCGTCACACCGGAATTTATGTCCACATTCTCTCATTTCCACGTAACTACTTTCCCTCGCAGTTGAAAGATCATCAGTCCCAACGTAAAAGCTGCATTCCCAGTTTTCACCCTTTTCTTTAGTTCTGTTTAATTTACTTGTTTTAAATTATTATTTAATTTTATTATTTTTTTATTCAGAAAAAAAATAATTTAGAAACTCACATTTTATATAGTACTTAATAATTATTTAAATAAATTTTTTATAAAAATAGCTTGTACTCAACTTAAAAAAGAAAATCTATTAGGAAATACAACTTAATTTTCTTCTTAAACTGTATAACTTCAATTGACGTACCAATTAAATAAAAAATTTCAAATAATTAAAACAATATATTAAATAATAAATTATTTAATCTCTTCCAACTTTTTTCCCCAAGTTTTTTCTATTTCCATCATCTTTTTTTTTTGTAGTAATTCTTTTCTTTTATTTATTTATTTATTTTGTTTTTGTTCGGTCATTCTACTTGGGACACTGTTTTCGTTTGGTCTTCAAAGCTCAGAGCACGAAAAGATAAAAAGAGAGCAAAAGTAGAAACAGAGACAACGACGAACCTGTACGATCTCGCCGGAAAATGCGAAATCCTCCGGCGTCCTTTCGGTTCCTTTTCCGTCTCTGCCTTATTCAGCCGTGAAGAGAAAGCGTTTACGACCCTAACCCAATGTACCCATCGGACTCCATTTCCAGCTCCAGGAAAAAGAACAAGCACTTCCATGACGTCCAAATCCGAGCTAACGACCCCCAGTTTCTAGTTCTCGCGGTGCCTCCGTCGGCCCAACTCAGCCGCCCGCAGTCGTCCGCGCGGCGCGTGACTCCAACCACTCCAGCCGGACAAACAACAGCAATCGAGAAAGTCCTCCCAAGCGGCGATCTTTACGTCGGTAGCTTCTCTGGGAATGTGCCTCATGGGTTGGGGAAATATCTTTGGAAGGACGGTTGCGTGTACGAGGGCGAGTGGCGGCGCGGGAAGGCTTCTGGGAAGGGGAAGTTCTCGTGGCCTTCAGGCGCGACCTTCGAGGGCGAGTTCAAGTCGGGTCGGATGCAAGGGTTCGGGACTTTTTTGGGGTTGGACGGAGAGACCTATCGCGGGTCCTGGAACGCCGACCGGAAGCACGGCTACGGTCAGAAGCGTTACGCCAACGGGGATTTCTACGAGGGCTGTTGGAAGAAGAATCTTCAGGACGGACGAGGTCGTTATGTCTGGAGCAACGGAAATCAGTACATCGGAGAGTGGAAGAGCGGTTTGATTTCGGGTCAGGGCGTCTTGGTATGGGCTAATGGCAACCAGTTCGAGGGGCGATGGGAGAATGGCGTGCCGAAAGGGAGCGGCGTTTTCTCTTGGCCGGACGGCAGCCGGTACGTGGCTTCGTGGAATGAAGAGGATAAGAAGATTCAGGCGTCGAATGGTTCATTTTATCCCGGGAAGAGATCGTCGGTGGATGGAGGAAGGCTTAGCTTCGTGGGAGAGAGGCATTTGCCGAAGATTTGTATCTGGGAGAGTGATGGAGAAGCTGGGGACATCACTTGTGATATAGTGGATGATGTGGAGGCTTCTGTGATTAGCCGGGAGGGTTCAATGTTGGAGTCAGATCGGTTTCGGCGGTTTATCAAGAGGCCTTGTTTCGATGGGGAGGTGAAGAAGCCGGGGCAGGCAATATTGAAAGGGCACAAGAATTATGATCTAATGTTGAACTTGCAGCTTGGTATTAGGTGAGTTTTGTGTGTGAGCGCGCGCATGTGTGCACGTCTGGTGTTTTGCATTGAATCAGTATTGCATTGTTCTCCTTTGCAGGCATTCTGTTGGGAAGGATGCTTCATACTTTCGGGACTTGAAGCATAGAGATTTTGATCCCAGGGAGAAGTTCTGGACAAGGTTTCCTCCGGAGGGATCAAATGTTACTCCTCCACATCAGTCCGCAGAGTTCAGGTGGAAGGACTACTGCCCTATGGTCTTCAGGTATCAAGCTTCTCTCAAATTTCCTTTTCTGGCTTACAGTTTATTTGCAAAAGACGTTGGCCAAATATGTATCCTAAAGCTTTTATCTTTGAGCATCTGAGATGAGATGATTCTTGTTTAATTTGTGAATATATGAGGTATTCTAGTCTTTCTACTCCATTTCTAATTCTTATGTTAACCACTACGGCTTAGTTTGATGTTCAAGCTTGCAGTAGTTACAACAAGGTTCAAGTTTAAATTCCACTGCCTGAACATCGTCATATGCACCAAAAAGAAGTTTCTAATCCTTGTGTTGTTTTTGGTTTTAGACATTTGAGGAAGCTGTTCCAAGTAGATCCTGCTGACTATATACTAGCGATTTGTGGCAATGATGCCCTTAGGGAATTTTCTTCTCCTGGGAAGAGTGGCAGCTTCTTTTACCTCACGCATGATGACAGATTTATGATAAAGACGGTGAAGAAATCAGAAGTCAAGGTTTCTTGCTACCTGTTTGACTCCCTGCCCTGTTAAAGTTTTGATGTGTCCCGAACTGTTGATTGCCAATTGTTTGTTTGTTTTCAACTTGATCTTCCTTTCTAGTTAAACCCTTGAAATTTAGTCTGGACATTCCAATTTCAGGTGCTTGTTCGGATGCTTTCAAGTTATTACCAGCATGTTAGTCAGTACGAAAATTCCCTCTTAACCAAATTCTATGGAGTGCATTGTATCAAACCAATTGGTGGACTGAAGGTGATTTTTGAATAGGCACTATATACCTCAATACTGCACCTTTATCCCATGTAGTTGGTGTTTGTGGCATGAAATTAATTCACATGTTTGTCGATTTACTAGTAAGCAGATTGTCATCTTTCTCACCTAATTTTTTGCTGACAATCAGACCCGTTTAATTGTGATGGGCAATCTGTTCTGCTCGGAGTATCGAATACATAGGCGGTTTGATCTAAAAGGTTCCTCTCATGGCCGTATAACTGAGAAGCCTGAGGAGGAAATTGACGAGACCACTACTCTCAAAGACCTTGATCTCAATTTTGTGTTTCGCCTCCAAAAGAATTGGTTTCGGGAGCTTATGAAGTAAGCTGACTGATTTGGAACTTCCTCCATGCCCCAACAACCCCAAAATGGGAAGATGATGGAGGGCATTAATAGAGGCAAAGGAGTTTAATTTATCCTTTGCCTCTATTTAGGCATGTGTTAAACAATTATGCTTGTCTTCTAATGCATCGGTTTGCAATGCTTTTCAGGCAAATTGACCGAGATTGTGAGTTCTTGGAGAATGAGAGAATCATGGATTACAGTCTTTTGGTTGGTTTTCACTTTCGTGATGACAAGAGGGGTGATAATATGGGCTTATCACCATTTGTTTCAAGATCTGGTAACTTTAATTTTAGTGCTACAAATTTTGGTTTGAAAGACCTGAGGGATAGGGTGAACTAAAGATCAATGGTTAATGCAGGTAAAAAGAATTCTTATCAGAATGAGAAGTTTATGCGTGGCTGTCGATTCCTTGAAGCTGAGCTACAAAACATGGATCGGTTATCAACTGGCCGGTATGTCTTTTTGCTGCTTCTCGTTCACATATCTGATAGATTGCCAGTTTGATTTAAGAGATGTTCTACTTTGGTTGCATTTACAAATAATTGTGATCATCTCTTGCCAAGTTCATTAGAGTAGTTGGAACTTGGATTTGAATTTATTGTCTTGGTTAATTTTTTGGGCTCTTTAGCATCTGATACCTGCTACTCTGGGCAGATTGAAGCTGTGGTCTAGTGAGAACCAATGCTATTTTCATTTATATTTCTGATTGTTTATCTTGATCAATATGTTCTTAACATGCAATCTTCTGGGGGCTGTATTGAGTTCATTAATATGCAATTTTTATTTTGCTGTGATATGATCTGCAAATGGAAATAATTTTTCCTTTTAGATAAGAAATCACAGATTTGTTTCTTCTTTAGTTTTCAGCATGGCAAAGTTGTTTCGGCCATACATGGGAATGATTTTGTTGATGACTGCATGATTTAAAGTTAGTTTTGATTCCCATTTTGTCTAGATTGTGTGGATGAAGTGAAATATGCACGAAAATTGCTTGCTTAATTATTTATGTGGGCTATATCAGGTGTGCAGTCTAATCAAAGGGAACTCCTTTTCTTTTTCATCAGGAAGCCATTGATTAGGCTTGGAGCTAACGTGCCCGCTAGGGCAGAGCGAATGACACGAAGGAGTGATTTTGATCAGTATGGAATGATACCTTTTCATAGTGGTGAGATTTATGAGGTCATCCTATATTTTGGCATTATAGATATCCTACAAGATTATGACATTACCAAGAAACTTGAGCACGCATACAAATCTTTACAAGCCAATCCAAGATCTATTTCAGCAGTTGATCCAAAACTCTACTCCAAGAGATTTCGGCAATTCATCGGAAGAATCTTCATTGAAGAGAGGTAGCAATGCTAAAAGCAGAAGTGAAATAAAATTTTCCTGTGATTGAAATTGGCCAAATTCTTGGGTTTGGACTCTTTGAGTTGACTACATTCTTTGATGGTGATTTTGCCGGGCATTCGCATGGATAAGGAGCATTGCAAACTGGTAGAACTGAACTCCATCAGGTAGATTCCAAGTCCCTTCTGAAAACTAGAATGTGGATCTCAATTACCAAAACTTGAGGATCAGCTGTTCTGATGTAGAAGGAGGGAGTTTCTCCATGTAAATTCAAAGAGGGAGATTTCTGGGGTTGTTTTAGTTATGTTGGTTCGTAGCCGAGGCTAAGCCCGGATATAGAACTCTGAGGATCAGGAATTGCCGGAGTGGGGAGTAGGGAGCATAAAGGATGTCCCCAGGAGGAGAGGATACATTGTGGGAGGTGACTTGGAATTCCAAGCGTACAGCTTACAGAGTTGATTTGTTTTTTTCCTGGCTTTCTCTACTGAGATCTCAAGTTACTGACTGTGGTAACCTCGTCCGCAGACCTGTTTCAAGTGCTGGACTGACCTAAAGAAAACGTCACGGCGGTGCATTGCTTTTCATGTGAATGTGAGTGGGGTGTGAATGGTAGCGTGAAAAGTTCAGTCATTGCTTTGCCTTTTGACCCCGCAGGGGAATAGTGGCGTTAGACAGTGGTTTTACTCCAAGAAAACCATGAAAAGCAGATAAAGCAGGACAAAGTTAGGCTCCTCTCTGCTGTTTCTAGCCCGCTTTTGTGTAACCTCCACCCACTTTTTTCTTTTCCTTTCGTGATTTATTTAATATAATTTATACTTGTAATATTTTATGATTTTTTTTTCTGATTTGTCAGTTTTAAAAGAATTGTCCTCCCTCTATTTTTTTTTCTATTTCTTTCCCATGTGACATGACAGTTTTAAGTGGAACCAGAAAAATATTTGGGGACCAATTGTGATGTATGGCGATCATGTAATATTGGGAATTGTCAAGATTTGGGGCATTGGTATTGGTGCAGCTGATTTGTTTGTTTGTTTGTTTGTTAATTTTGAATTTGTTTTTCAGGCTGCTAACTTTAGAAGTTGAGTTGCTTTTTGACCTTGCTCTCTCTTTTGGGTGTTTCTGATCTGTTGCCTGACCAAAGAGAGAAGGGATTGACGATCTAGGGAAGTATGTTTGGAGAAAAACATGCATTGCATTGGTAAATGTTACTCGATTTTAAGGACTCTAATTTACAAAATTTGAAAGTTAAGAATCTTGCGACAGTAATGGAATACAAACAATGAGGGAAAAAAATAATAAGCTCTATTTACTTTTTTTTTTTTAAAAAAAAACTTGTAAAAAATACTCTCTTTATCTCAGGTAGAAGGATCTTCCTGATTGGAAGATCCTCTATATAATAAATAGTTGATCAAGTCTAATTCTAATTATTTTTGTTTGCAAAGATATTCACAAGGTAGTTCGCCCTATTTAGAAAATATGTTTAGTAAGTAGGTTATTTGTTTTCCTGTTTTATGTGAAGACAGTGTTCCACTTAATGATATTCCACAATGGCTAACTTTAATCCTGAGTTACTGGATCAATTTTAAAATGAAATTTAAAGATCATGTATGGAGCTGTTAGGGGAAGGGGTTAGGAAATGCTTAGTTCAAAAGAAATTTTGATGCTCTCATCAGAACTCACCATGCCATGCTAGTAATCTTATCAAAGACACGATTCCCAGGAGATTGGACAATCCATGTTAGTTAGTCTCTGTTTCAAGACATCTTAAGGAAGGATGCTAAGCGTTACTCAAGGGACATTTGGATTCTTTGGGACCCTGAGGCGCTAAATGTCATGCCAATTACAAACAATAACGATGCATCCATATCATAATCTAGGTAATTGATAATCCCAATTTCTTCAATCCTTTGATCTTAACTGTTGTGTATGCTAATACTAGTCTAAATGATCATATTGCTCTCTGCAATGATCTAGTTAACTTCAGTAATTGTGTCAATAACCCCTGGTTGATGCAAACCCCTTTGGTATAATGATCAAGAAACGTACCAAAAATGTTTTTCAAGCTTCACAAGACATCAAAGAGACTGGATTTAAACCCCTACCCCTAATCAACTTGTGATTAGAAACAAGAAGTATAAAAAAACCAAGAACACAAGCAACTTGTGCACTAAGATAGTCCTTAAAGAACAAAGGAGATTTTCTCTTCAAAATAGCAGTATTATTTCATCCAAATGCTGTGTTTTACAACCAGAATATGTGCTTATATATAGGCCAAAACTAGGGCAAAAAGTAGGCCAAAATTCGCAGCCAAACCCTAAGTTCAAAGGAGTTAAGAAAACCTAGTCAAACTAGGACTCAAACACTTAATTTGCATATGTTTAATGTGTGCAGCAAATTCCTCTTATTCTATGCAACCTGAATCACTTCCATGGCCATAATTACATCCTAAATAATGTAAATAAACAGGAAAATAAAATAAAATATGTTACAACACAAGATTGGCCCTAAAAACTCCAAAATAATCTTCTCGGGTGCACTTAAGGGCTCCTTAGGGTTCTTGCTTGTGTCTTCAACTTCAAGCTTGAATAATTGAGTTCCATTGGCGTAAGACCTTCTCTTAGATGTTGAAAAGTGGTCTTGAAAATTTAGGGCTCAACGATTCAGCTTGTGGAAGAAAATGGCTCTTGAACACTTCAAGGGGGCTCCAAAGGTGCACTTGATGGATGCCCTTGTTGTTCCTTGTCTTGTGACTTGTTTAGGCACTCTATAATTGAGTACCAAGCTTGACCATCATCTCTATATGATTCCTTGAATGTTCCAGCAGCTCCTTGTGCAATTCCAAGTCCATTCTCCATGAAGAAGCTTGAGACAAAAGCTTAAAGTGCACTAGTGAGCTCCTTAGCCTTTTTTCTTGTCATAGGTCCACTGGTTATATCTAGTGGGTCCTTGTAATCCTTGGTTATGCCTTCCTTGATCATATTATTGGTGCGTGGTTTTTGGGGGATTTTAATGATATGCTTTATTTTTCTAATAAAATGAGGGGTTGCTTCTCAAAGAACTCAACACTTTAGGAATAGGATGAATAACTGTGATCTGATTGATATCAAGGCAACTGGCTTTAAATTTATTTGGTCTAATCTTAAAAAAAAAATGGTCAATTAATTAGGGAAAAACTAGATAAAGTGTTGATTAATTGATTGGAGATCTTTTTTCCTGAGGCTTGGCTTGATGTGCTTTTAAGAACATACTCTGATCATCAACCCTTATTGTTACATTTGAACAAAGTTGTTCTCAAGTGCAGAAATAGACCTTTCAGATTTGACACTGTGTGGTTAAGACATCCTGAGCTTAAAAATCTAGTAACTAGTTGTTACTCCCATTTTTCAAGGCTTTTTGGCTAACATTAAGGTTTTTAAAACTTTGCTGACAATTGGAACAAACTTGTTTAATTTCAGGAATGTTTTTCATAGAAAATTTATCATCCTTGCTAGATTAAGAGGAGTACAAAATAAACTTGGGATTTTCTTCAAAAGCTTGAGACAATCTTATTTTTAAATTCAATAAAATTCTTTATAGAGAAGACCTTTGGAAAACCAAATCTAGAATTGATTGGCTCTATGGTTGTGATAAAAATACTCGGTGTTTTTTTTTTTTCATATTTCCACAGTTTGCAAAAAGAAGAATAATCAAATTTATGGGATCAAAGATAATGTTGGGAATTGGCTGATTGATCCTAAACCTATTACCTTTTGTATTATCAATAATTTTAAATATTTGTTGACTACCTCCCAATCAGTTAGTTTTTAACATCTGGGACTTAGGGGGATATTGCTGAGTTTGATTGGAAAGTTGTGCCTAGTGGTACTACTGTGCTTGATGATGCAAAAATCTAGAAGGCCTTAAGATACATTAAAGATATGAAGGCTCGAGGACCTGATGGCACACATGCTATGTTTTTCAAGAAATTTTGATATGTTGTTGCCCCTTTTGTTATTAGAGTTATCCAACTTGTTTTTCAATCCCCAAAGATCTTAGAAGGTTAGAATAAAACTCTTATAGATCTGATTCCTACCTAAAACCATCACTAATTTCAAGCCTTTAGGGTTGTGCAATACTATGTATAAATTGGTCTATGAAATTATTATCAATTACATGAGGCTCTTTATAACTACTGTTATTAGTCCACTTTAGTCTGCTTTTGTGTTTAGGAGATCTAGTGCTAAAAATGCCTTACTAGTTTAGGAGATCTTACACTCTTTTAGTAAAAAAAAAAAAAGGTAAAATGAGTTACTTAGTTTCTGAAGATAGATCTAGAGAAGGCCTATGACAACCTTGAATGGAACTTTAAAAGAAACAACTTGTACTACTTCAATATGCCTAAAAGCCTTGGGAATTCAATCATGAGCTGTGTAACCATTATTGATTTATTTGTGCTTATGAATAGGTCTATTAGTCTTTTCTACCTTCAAGGGGCATTAGGCAAGGTGATCTTTAATCCCCTTATGTATTTATCCTCTGCCATGAAATATTTTCCAAAATGATCAATCACTTGTAGGGGAAGGCATTTTGAAGGGGTTTTGAACTAGGGAATGATGGAATATGTTTTAGCCATATATTTTATGTTGTCGATCTTGTTTTAATTGCTAAAGCTACTAAGGAAAGTTGTCTTGCCATACAAGAAACATTAAATACTTTTTGTTCCTTATCTGGTGAGACCATTAATTTTTAGCAAATTAAAGATCATTTTCAGTAAAAACACTAGTCAATACTCTAGAAACTCTTGCTCAAAGACCCTTGGGGTTAGTGAGACTGTACATTTGGGCAATTATTTGGGTTTCCCCATAGCCCACAAGAAAGGGAAACATCAAGATTGTCAATTTATTTTAGAGAAATTGTGCAAACAATTAACTGGCTAGAAAAACAGTTGCTTAAATCTTGCAGGTAGAGCTAGCCTTGGTTGAACCACTTTGGCAACCATACTATTATATACAAATCACTAAGTTACCCACTAAAACTCTTAACTCTATAGATAAGATCTCAAGAGATTTCCTTTGAGGATCTATACAAGATAAGAGGAAAATTCATGTCATAGATTAGGAAATTGTCACATTCCCCAAAAAATAGGTTGGGCTCGAGAGTAGCCATGCTAGGTGTTTAAACAAACCTCATATGATCAAGTTTTCTTGGAAAATCAACAACAATAAAATGGCATCACTTCCCAAGTTTTTTCCTCCAAGTATAACAGGACTAAATATTCAACCTCCTTTTCTCTTGTTTGGAGGGTGGCTAATAAGATGGACTTCTATGAAGGAACCAAAAGACTCTTTTACAATGGTAATACTAGCCCCTACTGTATGGGCATCTCTTGCCCTAAGACTATTAAATGTTAAAATTTGATTTCTTGTAATCCTCCTTAAACTATTACCTTTGAGGATAAAATACTCTCATACTACGTGCTACACTCATACTTTCATGATATTTATGAAATTATCACTGCACCTTGAATAACATATTTGTCTAGAAGGAACAGCATTTCACAAAATAGTACATTTATCTGAAGGAAATAACATTTGTTAAGAATCAAATAATATTATTTATGAACAGTATTTCTTTCAAAATTAACAATATTTTACAAAACATTACATTTATAAAAATGGAATAGCACAATTTACTAAATGGAACAATATTATTTATAAATAGTACATTTTACAAAATAAATAACATATTATAGAACAACACATTTGTCTGAATGGAACAATATTTTTCATTGAATTGAACACTATTATTTACAAATAGTATTTCTTATGAAATAAATATCATATTATAAAATAGCACATTTTGTAAGAATGGAACACCAATTCTTACTAAATAGAACAACATTATTTATGAACAGCACATCTTATAAAATGAATAATATACTACAAAATAACACATTTGTCTGAATCAAACAATATTATTTATGAACATTATTTATATTATTTATATACACCCCACTTTCACATTTTACAAAAATGTCATTGCTCTTGAATAGTACATCCTACGAAAATGAACAACACTTCTTACTGAACAGAAGAACATATTACAAAAGAATACAATGTATAAATAGAACATCACTTCTTACTGAATGGAACAACAGTATTAGCGAACAATATATATTACTAAATGAATAGTACATTTATGTGAATGGAACAACATTTCTACTAAATGGATCAATATTATTTATGAATAACATATATTATGAAATAACCAACATGTTACAGAACAACACTTTTTATATGAAAGGGATATCACTTCTTACTGAATGGAATAACATTATTTATGAATAAAATATCTTATGAAATGAGCAACATATTATAGAACATCACATTTGTATGAATAGAACAATAATTTTTATTGAATGAAATATTACTTACGAGCAGTACATCTTACTAAATGATGAAAAACATATTACCGAATAACATATTTATTTTATGGAACATCGCTTTTTTCTAAATGAAACAACATAATAATCATTCTAAAAGAAAATTATATAATTTCTCTATTATTCCCTTCTTTCCTATTATCTTTTGTCACTGTTTTTGCAAACCTCTCCCTTTTGTCACAAACAAATGGAGACAAATCATCTTAGTCTTAGATTAATATTTCTTAGAATTTTCTATTCTTAATTTACCCTATTTTTTCTCTCTCATCCTCTGACCTTGGGCTGTAGTTTCCATGGCAATAAGGGTGATTCGGGCACCCTTCAAAAGGATTCCACGATGGCTTGTCAGAGATGTTGTTTGATTCAATAAAAAATGTTGTTACCTTCAGACGAATGAACTATTCTATAAAGTGTTATTTCCTTTAGATAAATGTGTTATTCTGTAAAGTGTTATTTTCTCTAGACAAATATGCTATTTAAGATACGGTGGCAATTTCATAAATATCACGAAAGTATGAGTGTAGCGCTATACACTTGGTGCACCGGATAGCTATTCATTTTAATATTATGCCTTTTCACCTCCTGCCCCCCAAAAGAGAAATTGGAAGATACCATTTTTCTTTTTTCTTTTTTTAATTCTCTGTATCTGAGAAAAAAGGGAAAAAAATAATGTAGTTATGTTATTATAATGTAGCCCTTAAACTTTTAAATATTTACAATTCAATTCCTATACTTTAAAAAAATCTATAAATCTATGTAGAAAACAATCCCTAAAACTTACATATTTGGTGTTTGAGCTTCTTGAAAAATTGCAAGACCAATCCCTAAAAATCTTATATTTAGTTACCAAAATTTTGTGAAATTAACAAACACAACACCTAAATTTAAAAAGTGACATTTTAGTCACCATATATGTTGAAAGTTCAACTTTCAGATAAGAAACCGAACTTTTCTAATTTAGTGTATATATTAAACAAATTCTGCTTTAGTTTTGAAACAACTAAACATATTTTCTTAAAAAAAAAAAAACACTTTGAAAAATTATATATAGTGAATGAAATAAAAAAGTGAATTTAACTTTTAGTTTTCTTTTACCAAAATCTAGTTGCTGGTTGCAGATTGGGTAAATAAGGTTTCGCTTTAATGTGTTAAAAGGTTTATAATTTTTTAGTACATCAATTATATATATATAAGCATGATACACTTCGAGCTAAAACATACATTTCCCATAACAAAGTAAATATTAAATTGACATGTGACAGAATTTTTATTTTTGCTAAGTTAACGGCAATTTTCCACACGAGGACCCTTGTAAATACTTCTAGATTCACAAGCCAACATATTGCTACCACGTGGCATCTTCTCATTAAAAAATGAGACATTATTATAAAAATGAAATTTAATTGTGATTTAGTATAATCTGATTAGTATCTTTTTCATATTTTAATTAGATTAACAATAATAAATAATAAAAAGGATAAAGTATGGCCTTTTAAATTGCATAAAAAAATTGCGTAGAAAGAATGAAAAAAAAATGTTTATAATTAAATCAAGGCAAACAGAGTAAACAAAATTCATTCCGTCAAGAAGCGTTTGGCGTAAATTTGAAGGCATGAGTCTTTCTTTAATTTGGTTATTTCATAATAAATCGATAACTTCCTTTTCACATAGGAGCCAGAAAAAAAAAAAGAAAAAAACTTGCCCACGTAAATATTTTTCTTCAGAATTTATGGAATTGAGTTTTAGTATGAAACTAGATTTTTTAGCCCATGCATTGCAGCAGGGAAAAAGATTTATAATCTTAAAAAATATAGGAATGAACTAAAAGTCAAAACAAAGTTTGGGGATAACCTAAACCATACCTAAAATCAGATAAATTATAGCAACAAAATTTTATTTTAAAAAATAGAAATAATATGGTAATATTTGGAGAGAAAAATGACAAATAGATAGCATTTAACGTCTTAAATGAGAAAAATCGATAAAAAAGGGGGTGAGACAAATTTAAACTAAAGGAAAATGTAAAACAATATAAAAGTGGAGATTAACAATATAGGTTGCCAATGAAGTTATCACATGGTCAAAAAGCGATCAACACTTAAAAAAAAAAAAAGGTGATTGCCTCCTAGAAAAGCAATCATCACAAAAAAAAAAAAACGTAAAACAATGTTGTTTTATTCATTGTTTAATAAACAATAAATAATCTTTATTTAGTATATACAAAGAAAAAAAATTCTATTAAATCAGGCACGAAGCTCAACAGATAAGGACCAAGAAGTATCAATGTTAACTAAAAATATAAAAATAAAATAAAATAAAATAACACGTGGTGGTTTTGATGCCTGTCCAATGAATAATGATCTGGCTTTATGCGTCTAGTATATACGGCAACGATTAAACAACGAATAAATCACGGAGAAGAATTGAGAAATTGAACCTGAGATGGCGCTGAGCCGCTGAGCAATTCGCAAGCGAAAGACGAAGAAAAGAAACGGATAGTGAAGAGACCGGAAGCTAAAACAAAAAATTGGCACCGTTTGCAACACACCAGAGAATAAAAGTACTAAACTAACAAAAGGGGCCGTTGCACGTATGCTGTTGAAGAGCAATTCTCTTACACATTTTATTATATAGCAGGAAATTGACTTTATTTAGCCTTTCCAGGATCATCGTATTTCACTACAGTAAATGACGTAAATAGTCCCTAAATTTTAATTGTTATTTTATTTTAGTCCCTAACCTATTAAGTATTCTATTTTAGTCCTAAATCTATTAATTTTTTTTTTCATTTTGGTCCCTCACCAGATGAAATTTATTAACTTGGAACAACTATCTGACATAAACTTTTGAAATTATGATTTAAATATTCAGTAATTGTCTTCCATTAAATTTAAACAGTTTAATATTTTTTTGATAGCAAATAGACAATTTAAATTAGTATTTTTTTCTTCCTGAATAAAATAAGTTCAATTTAAAAAAAATAAAAAAAGATTATTTAAATTTTCTATTAACTATAAAAAAGTTATTATACAGATTAAATTTATTGTAAGATAGTTATAAGATAATTTAAATTATGACCTAAAATTTTTTTATAAGAATAATATTTTAAGTTAACATATTTCATCCAATAGGGACCAAAATGAAATATTTTTAATAGATTTAGGATCAAAATAAAACTTTTTAATAGGTTTAGGACCAAAACAAAACATTCAATAGGGTAGGACTAAAATGAAACAATAATTAAAGGTTAGGGATCATTTATACAATTTACTCTATTTTTCTAGGAGTATGGGCAAAAATTGAAAGTGCATGGTGCACTTTAGAGTAAAAACATACATTTCCCACAATAAAGTATTCTTCATAGACTTTGCATCTATGTTGGTTCGCCTCCAAGCCAAGCCATTTTCCACTATTGTGGCCAGAACCACCGAAAAAG
This sequence comes from Aquilaria yunnanensis, assembly GCA_039654915.1. NCBI lineage: Eukaryota > Viridiplantae > Streptophyta > Magnoliopsida > Malvales > Thymelaeaceae > Aquilaria > Aquilaria yunnanensis. The sequence continues at coordinate 81,943,716 of CM077593.1, forward strand.
GTCAAATCTGATAGGTTATTTGGATGTCAATTTCAAGAAAAATAAGTTCTTATATATTGTCGAATCAACACATATAATTGTCAAAGTGCCTCTCTGTGGATTAACCTCAAATGCTTGTTTCATTTTTATATACTACAGTGTATAAAAGGTGGGTAGTTAAATTTGTGCTCTGCTTTTCCTCTTCTTTCAACTCATCTCTGTCAAGCTCTTGACTTCTCCTACCCATGACTCGTCCTATTATCTGAAGCAATCATACGGTTTTGATTATTTTCATATTTTCTTCTACTAATATCTCGATTTTGGCGCTTGACGACATTGAAGAATATTTTCTTTGAGACAGTAGTACAATCTATTCCTCTGAGGTAATTTAGTCCGATTGTTTTAACAGGGAGCTTGATTAAGGACAATTAGCTTCTTGAATCTTGTCTCCTCTGTTTCATGGCAAATTTGCACTTTTCTCATTAAAAATAATTAATTATTTTCATTTTTATTAATTCTTTGGTTTAAAACCAATGCCAAACCTAGACTCTATCTAGTAATCACTTATATATATATATATATATATATATATATATATATATATATATATATATATATATTACAAAATACTACTTATGAATTTTTCCACGCCCAATGTTGGATTTGTTCCACCTATGACTTATATTTATTTAATTTTGATGATAATAAAACATATTTGTTTTATGTGTTTCAAGGCTTTATTTAAAGATTTGTACTTTGGTTGGTCTTTCATAAAATCTTGATCTTTGATAGAAAAATTGTTTTCTCAAGTATATATCAAGTATTTGTGGTGATTCAAGCATTACTTGTGAATGAAGAAATCTCCTTGGCAAAAACCTTTTTGAAGTTTGGAAATCTGGAAGCAAGAAAATCCTGGAACTACAGTTTCAACGGGGTGAAATATTTTCAACGTGTTGAAATTGGAGCCAGTTTTTGAACTCGAGAGGATTTTACTTCTGGACAAGAAAATCATTCGAATGAAAATCTTTCAACAAACTGCAACAAATTGGAGCCATTTTTCGATTTTACTTATGGATAAGAAAATCATTCAAGTGAAAATCTTTCAACGTGTTGAAACTGGAGCCAGTTTTCGAACCCGAGAGAATTTTCATTTTGGACAAAATTTTCATTCGAATGAAAAATTTTCAACTAGGTGAAACATGGACTCCAGACCTGCGAGTGAGTTCCCGATTCAAAAAATCTTTGAAAATTAATTATAAATTCATGCCACGTCAGATTTCCACGTGTATAAAGTGCTGACAGCTCATTAATTACCAATATAGCCGTTGGAGGTCAGACCTTGGATTTCGTTATCAGATAGAATTTTCAATCGAGTGAAAATATTTCATTCGGGTAAAATTGGGCGACAGACGCGATTTTTTATCAAATTGACAGCAACGTTCACCAGATTTCAAGAGGACTTTTCTGATCATTCCAACGGTCTTCAACATCTCTTGTGCATCCATTGGAGTATAAAAACATCAAGAATCATCAGGGAAAACTCTTCTTGGCAACTAAGAAAAAGAATCCATCATCAAGAGCTCAAATTTGATACTTTGCCAAGAACTTGTGCTTTCATTTGCTTATTTAGCCTTGAGAGGTCCTATTGTTCTTACCACATTGTAACCACGAAATTATTGAGTTTATCTAGAGTGATTGAGTGATTTCTTTGTAAGGGAAAAGGAGTGAGAAAGGTTTCTAGTTAGTCATTGGCAAAACTAGTGAGAGGTTGAGGTAGAAGGAACTACCGAAGAGTTGTATGCCATTGTATGCTATTGTGTATTTAGAGTTTCATAGTGGAGAAGAAAATACTCAAGTGGTGAACTTGAGGAGAGGAGTAGGCTTTCAAGAGGAGAGATCGAACCTCTATAAAAATTCTCTTGTGCAAGTTTCTCTCTCTCTCCACATACTTGATCTTTTGGTTGGTGTTTTATGCTACCTATCTTGGTTGAACTTGTTTGTTTTCAAAAACACTTCAAAGGTTGTTTTCAAAGCAAAGTTAGGTGGATTGTGGTAGTTATTTTCTGGTTAGAATAGGGTTAATTATTGTTCCTTGAATTACATTTGAGTTTGAGGGTTTAAGAACCCATTTTTGGTTTAAGAACCAATTCACCCCCCTCTTGGTTGCACTTGGGACAACAATTGGTATCAGAGCTAGTGGCTGTGTTTTGATGAAATCTAGCAATTTTTAAGCTTAAAGATCCATGGCAACCATTAGTATGCATCTTGAGGGGCAAAATCCATCTAGGCCACATTTGTTTGACTCTACAAACTTTAATTGGTGGAAGACTAGAATGGAAATTCATATCCAAGCTATTGATTATGCTATTTGGAGGATAATTAAGGATGGTCCTAGGATACCTATAAAAATGGTTAATGGAAACCAAGTGCCAAAAGATCAAATGGAATGTGAACCGGAGGGCGATCTCATGTGCACTATGAATGCAAGGGCAATGAATATCATATATTGTGCACTAACCCCCGATGTATTCAATTTGGTTTCTTCTTATGGAAATGCTAGGGATATATGGAACAAACTATTGGTGATTTATGAAGGAACCATACAAGTAAAGGACACCAAGATGCATATGCTTGTGAGGGCATATGACTTGTTTACCATGGAGCCAAATTAAAGCATTCAAGAAATGTTTAGAAGGTTCAATGAAATCCTCACACCACTCAAGTTGCTTGGGAAGGAGTATACAAATGAGGAGTTGGTGAGGAAGATCTTGTGGAGCTTACCTCAATCATGGAAGAGTATAGTTGAAGCCATTAATGAAAGAGGAAGCATTAAAACAATGCATGTGGATGAGCTCTTTGGAAAGTTGTTGACCTATGAGATGAAGGAACAAGTTGAGGAAATATATATCAAGAAGAACAAGTCAATGGCTTTGAAGACTCAAGAGGAAAACACATCATCAAGTGAAGATGGAGAAATTGATGCGGCTTTCTTGGCAAGAAAATTTAGTAAGATGTTCAAGAAGTCAAGAAGCAAAAATTTCAAAAATGAGAAGCATGAAAAGAGTAAGGGAGAACATTCTAAAAAGAGGGATGAAGTTATTTGCTACAATTACAGGGAGCCCAGACATCTCCAATTCGATTGTCATTTGAAGAAGAAGAAGAAACCCAACAAGCACAAGAAATTCTCCAAGAAAAGGAGTGGAAAATCTATGGCAGCTTGAAGTGCAAGTGAATCATCTTCAAGTGAAGGTTCACCTTCATCCAATAGCTCAAGTGATCAAGCAAATCTTTGCTTGATGATAGATGATGATGTAGCTTTTTCATCAAGCCAAAGTCACTCCAATCTATGTCTCATGGCAAAAGAGGAAGATGAGGTAAACAACTATTCAAGTGATTCATCTAGCTCATACATATCTATAAGTAGTGAGTATTTAGAGTTGAAAAATGCTTTTAATGCTCTTTACAAGGATTCTCAAAAGCTTGCTAGACAAGTAGGTGAATTAAAAGCCTTGAATGCATCCTTAACTAAAGAAAGAGATGAGCTAAAAAAGGAAAACTTTGATCTCACACAATCTTTGTTTAGATTTGTCAAGGGAAAAGAGAAACTTGACTTGTTACTTGGAGCACAAGAAGGTGTTTAAGATAAGACCGGAATAGGCTACAATCCTTTAGTTAAAGAAAAGAAATTTGAGAATAGATTTGTTAGTGCATCACCTACAATGTATAGCCCATTCACAACTTGTCATGCTTGTGGTAGAAAGTGTTATTATGCATATGATTGCATAACTAAGAAACCAAATGCACAAATTGGCTATAAGATGATTTGAGTTTCTAAGGGAACCAAAGGTTGTGGCTAACATTGAAGGACCCAAGAAAATTTGGGTACGAAAATCCAACAAATGATTGTTTATTTGTAGGAGGCAAGAAAAGAGACTTGGTACTTGGATAGTGGATGCTCAAGACATATGACCGGTGAAAAGTCTCATTTCATAAGCCTCAAGCAAAAAGAAGGAGGAACCGTCTCATTTGGAGATAATAGCAAAGGTATCATCATTGGTATAGGTAAGGTTGATAAGGAAAATTCCTCCTCGATTGACAATGTGTTGCTTGTTGATGGATTGAAGCATAACTTGCTTAGTATTAGTCAATATGTGATAAAGGTTATAGAGTTATATTTGAAGCTCTTGTATGTCAAGTGATTGATATTGTTTCCAATCAAACTAAGTTCATTGGTAGAGGACAAGGAAATGTTTATGTGATTAATTTGAATGACTTGTCTTCTTTGAATGTGAAATGTCTAATGGCCACAAACAAAGATGATAGTTGGTTATGGCATAGAAGACTTGGTCATGCTAGTATGCACATAATTTCAAAACTAATAAAAAGTGATTTGGTTAGAGGTTTACCTAAAATGAAGTTTGAAAAAGACAAAGTGTGTGATGCTTGCATGAAGGGAAAGCAAACTAAGGTTTCCTTTAAATCAAAAAATTGTATTTCAACTTCTAGGTCTCTTCAATTACTTCATATGGACTTGTTTGGACCTATTAGAACTAGAAGTTTGGGTGGAAAGTAATATTGTTTTGTAATTGTTGATGACTATTCTAGATTTACTTGGGTATTTTTTTCTTCCTCATAAAAGTGACACTTGTGATGTGTTCATTCTATTTGCTCATAAGGTTAAAAAAGAGAAAGGTTCATGCATTAGTTCAATTCGTAGTGATTGTGGTAAAGAGTTCATTAATCATGACATGATTTCATTTTGTGAATCTAGTGGCATTTCTCATAACTTTTCGGCTCCTAGAACTCCTCAACAAAATGGTGTTGTGGAAAGAAAGAATAGAACTCTTGAGGAGATGACTAGAACTATGCTGTGTGAAAGTAGTTTACCAAAGTATTTTTGGGCCGAAGCAACAAATACCGCATGTTACATTCTTAATAGAGCATTGATTAGACTCATTCTCAATAAAACTCCATATGAGCTTTGGAAAGGTAAGAAGCCAAACATCTCATATTTTCATGCATTTGGGTGCAAGTGTTTTATTTTAAACAATGGAAAAGATAATCTTGGAAAGTTTAATGCAAAGAGTGATAAAGCTATATTTGTTGGGTACTCTAGTAAAAGCAAAGCATTTAGAGTCTTTAATAAAAGAACTCTTGTGATTGAAGAATCCATTCATGTTGGATTTGATGAGACTAACAATGTTACTAGAAAAGAGTGTTGTAGTGATAATGGTTGTAGATGAAGTTCATCAAAAGGAAATCAATCACAATGAGAAGGGAGTCTCTCATGTTCCACCAAAAGATGGCACCTTTGAAAGAGATGAGCTCAATGGTGCACTAGAGTGTACACATAATCAAGAGCTTTTGCATGACAATCAAGATCAATCTAAGGAACAACACCCACAACAAGAAGAGTATTCTCATCAAGGGTTGCTTAGTGAATGAAAGTTCAAGCATAAATCTAGTCATCCAAGAAACTTTATAATAGGTGATGCTTCAAGAGGTATTGTGACTAGATCCTCATTGGAAAACTTATGTAGTTACTATGCTTTCTTGTTGGGTTTCGGGAGTCAAACAGCGCAACGGAATTTAACCAAAACCCTCCAGGATCCAAGTGAAATAGGATAAATCGGGTGTTTGAAAATTTTCATACTTAATTTTCGGTTGAGATCTTTCACTCAACTGTAGAGTTGAATCACAAAACCTGAACAGTTGACGTATTCAAGCTCTCTATGGTATCCACACGAGCCTCTCGGGATCACCACGCTTCCACCACGTCCTGGCTGATGCGTTTCTCTTGCGCTCGCAGTGCTAGCTTGCGTCCTCCAAGGAATTGCAAGAGAATAGTGCGATTGTCCTTTTGGGAGGCTAGGGCAATAAGCTATGAATTTCTTACTAAAAGTTGTATTTATAGTGAGACTCAACTTCTAGTCCTAATGGGTTTCAAAGCCCTAATCCAATTAGGCTTTAATTTTGGGCTTAATAATGACTCAACTATTGGGCCCATTATTAATATGAAATGATTGTGAAACCAAAATCCAAATTATTAGCCCATGCACTCTAATGATCCAAATAGCTCTATGTGTGCGACCCAATAGGCTCTTACCACGTTGGCAATGATCATAAATCACATTTATGATCATAAGCAATGAGCGGTGTCTAGCAACACATCATTGCTACCCAAGTGACAAGATTGTCGGTGCTTCGACTAAACCTTTATGATCATTATTGATATATGTCATTGTCCCTTTGTCCAAGATATCAAGACTAGGCACGAGACATGGAATGTGTCACTCTCATATAGCCCAATCTTTGGTTTCTTGATTACCGAGTAGACCAACTTAAACTAATGACATTGATATCGTATATCAATTCATCCGAGTATGGCCATGCATTTTTCTAAGTCTTACTCTATCAAGGAGCCCGAAGATATCACTCCCGTTACATAGGAGGGACAAATCCCATCTTGATCATACAAATCCCTCCGCATGATATGTGACATACCCAATGACCTCCTTCAAGTTCACTCAGTTACGAGCAACAAAGGGAAGTATTAAAGTATGTGACTCACATGTAGGGAACCTTGATGATCTTAGGTCAAAGGACTACATATACCATGATCACTATGAGAATCACTTGTGCACTCATATAACGATCAATGTAGTGTTCTCATGGTGGGTCGGTTCAGTACACAAGTTCTCCAACTTGTACCCATATGTAGACTACATATCTTATATTAGTCTCCACATATACTAGTCATTATGTATTATTGCAATCCGTTCCACAATAATACTAGACCAAGGATGTTTGAGAATATCATTATTCTAGGGTTACAATTATGTTTATTACGTTACGCAGAAACAGAACAACAAACATAATTGCTGGATTAATGCCTTAATAAAATATCATGACTCAATGTGCAAAAATACAATCATCTCATGATTGGCTTTTGGGTATAACACCAACATTTCTTATCTCAAATAGAGCCTAAAACTATTGATGAAGCCCTTGGAGATGAAAATTGGATTTTGGCTATGCAAGAGGAACTAAACCAATTTCGTAGAAATGAGGTTTGGGAACTAGTGCCTAAGCCAAAAGATCACTCCATTATAGGGACGAAATGGGTTTTTAGAAACAAGCTTGATGAAAATGGTGTTGTCACTAGAAATAAGGCAAGGCTAGTTGCAAAGGGTTATAGTCAATAAGAGGGTATTGACTTTGAAGAGACCTTTGCACCCGTTGCAAGGTTAGACGCTATTAAACTGCTTTGTGCTTTTGCTTGTTATATGGAGATTAAGCTTTTTCAAATGGATTTGAAAAGTGCTTTTTTTAAATGGTTTTATCAAAGAAGAAGTTTATGTTTCACAACCCCTCGGTTTTGAAGATCCAAATTTTCCAAACCATTTTTTTAAATTAAAGAAGGCTTTGTATGGGTTAAAGCAAGCTCCTAGAGCTTGGTATGATAGGTTGAGTAAATTTTTGATTGATCAAGGGTTTTGTCACAGGCCTTGAACCTTAATCCTATCTTAGTCATATAGTACCCCAGGAACCTTACACTCATTCAGTGTTAGGCCTGTGTAAATTTGTCCTTAGTGGGCCTACTAATTGATTAAATTCTTAATGTAATACTGTTTTATACTATGCCTTACTATGGCTGTAGGTCAATGACCATAAAAATAATATATAATTGATGTAGCTGGCCAGCACTTCAAACATGCATTTATATAAAACATACTATTATGCATTATGAATCCATACAAGCTACTAGGGAACACAACCACTAATTCCATATCATTTACCAGAGGCATAACTTCTGCACACATATATACATCATACACAAAAGTGTTATATATATGCTACACACTGAAAATCTGTGAATCCAATCCCACCTGAGTTACACTGCCAAAAGGGGTCACTACAGTGTTCAGGTATTCCCTGTTCCTTGCCTTTATACAACAAAGGCCAGTAAGTTAGTATTCCAGTAATTAGGAACTTGCAAGAAAGAAACTTGAAAACAATGTACAATAGTAATTAACTTCTGCACACCTGGTATCAAAATACTAACAACTAGTTTCTTTATTGGTTATTAGCCCCAGGTCCACCAATATCTGCACACAAAATATGTAAGGGATATGAGAACCAAAAGTTCTCAGTAAGTGTTATGACCTGCAAGAAAATCAATAATATAGGATCGTGCATATTATCCATAAGGATGTCGATATATGCATAATGCACTTGAGCTTAAGTCATAGTGTGAGGAACTCGTATTATTGGCCAATAATTATGGGAGTAGCTAGTTCCCATAATTCCTTTACTCATTTGTCCTGCAATTGACAAGTCCAACTTGTCCATACAAATACTGCTTTGAAAAGTTCTTAGTATTTGCTAATATCCCTTATTTTATGTATAAGAGTAAACTATTTGCTTATTTAGTGCATGTGTTAGTGCTACCTTTATCAGGTTTCGTGAGTGATTAAGGACACCTCCCCCTCTTAGGTCCATTCAGGTCTTAGCTTATCATTGTGACCTTAGGTATCGTAGGTTCCTAACCCGTCATACTCACCTTAAATTAGACCATATTAAGGTCCATTTTGCCTATAGATATAAGTTTACAAATATGCACTTACACACTTCATATGCACTTCATAGTTTGGCTTCTTACCAAACCCAATCATATAAGCTTCTCAAATAGCCATCAATACTCAAATCATATGATTGTTAAATTTATCCATAATTCGGCCACTTGATATACAAGTATCATAGCCAAATTTATTTAACACATAAGCATACAAATTAAATAATCCTT